>CM077598.1:41418706-42782040 GCA_039654915.1 Aquilaria yunnanensis
TATAAAAGTTTTAAGGTTTTTAAGGCAAAAATAAAGTTTTTAATGGTTAAAGTTAGTTTTTAACTTTTTTTTTCCGTTAAACTTAACTTTGCAAGTTAACGATGGATTCAAAATGAAACACTTAAATGAGATTAGGGACTTTTTATATAAAAAATTAAGGTTAGGGTTTAAAATAGAACAATAATTATAGGTTATGGGCCACGGATGCAATTAACCCTTATACCTATATCTTGCAGTTTGGGGGTTAATTTTAGTATAAGGTTTCAAAGTTGTAGTTACATCCTTGTCATAAGTACTTGATGTTTTTTTTCCCCACTGATTAACTCTTTTTTCATTTATGTGTTTGGACAATATATGAATGAGGTTGAGCTGCAGCTGCTGCACAATTATTGTGTTTGGTTTCAAGATTTTTCATGGACTTACATGAAAGAATAAAAAATTTAGTGAAACAAAACACCGACCTCTTGGTTTTTTGGATAAACCCAATAGAAGGCCTTATCATGTTTTTTATTTTTTTTTAGCAGTTAGACTCCTAATTATTTCAAAGCTGTAGTTTATGGTGCAAGTTGCGGTAGCCATGCATCATTGCAGCAGCATAATCATTGCCTTTGTAATTATCATGATTCCCTCCATTTCATGGCTTCATTGGCTCCAAACAGCAAAACAAAATAGCAACACTTGGCTGTGGCTATCATGCCAAAATCGGCAATATTATCCAAGCAAATTGGGTTCGTGCATGGATGGTTCGAGATAAAAGTAGTGGCTTGACATTATAAATAAATGCCTCAGTTCATCCATCCTTGCACTAATTGAAAAAAAAAAAGGCTTCTAAATTGAGGGGAAGCAAAAACTTATTTTTGTAAGAGCGATTTTGGTGATGAGGTGGTGAAAAAGACCTGAATAGAATGTATAAAATCCCAAGGCTCACCTCACCATCATGTCTTTGGATTTTTATTCCCAAATAAGCTAAATTGTCTCCCCTGTCTCTCCTACTACTTATTCTTCAGTAGTCATGCCATCATCTCTAATGCATGGGTCAGGGTTGTTGATTCAATGATTTTGACCAAATTGTGTTGGTTTGGTCTGAAATTATCTCCACTAATTTGGACTTTACTTATAGTCTTCATTGTTCATTATTATTATTGTTGTTTTGACAATCTCTTTCATATTCTTAACTTAAAATGTTAAAAGTAATTATTAAATCAAAATTCTTTTTTTATTTTCTTTTACGAATCTTAATTTAGCATTACTAGCACCCGCAGCTTCACGTGAGGGATTGTTGCTAATATAATCAAAAGCTCCGACTTCTTATTGGCACTACAAAATCCTCCAGAACCGGTATGCTTTTGGTTTTTTTTTCTTTTTTGTTTGGACAAGGTTAGATTAAAGTACAAACTTCTTTTACTAAAGTGAATCTAAAAACTTATGCAACAGACTAATATTAGAAGTCATTTAAGTTGACTTTATATACAATCATGCATCTAATAACTTTTGGCACATAAATGTGTGAATTTATATTTGTACCACATCTCGCATTTTCCTTTCTTTAGGTGGGGTAGGTTTTAGAATAAAAATAACTTCCCCCAAACCTGCTTTGTTCACATCTCAATCTAACCTCTAATCACAAATCACAGACGACCCCTTAAGATGCTTCGACGTGTTCCTTAAGATAATTGTTAATGTTCGATTTAAACCAATTGGCGTGTCAATTTCTGAAATTGCGTTGGCATGGGGCTGACAAAGACAGGTTCACAGTCGCTCACGTCCATGTGTTCGTCAGATCCAAAGGTAGCAGGCAGGGCCCAATCGCAATGAATTTGTGGCCCTACTGTTATAATAATGGGCCTCTTGTTCGCGATACGGGATCTCCTCCCACCCATCAAATTTTCCACTTTTTTTTTTTTAATTTTTATTTTTACCTTTATTGCTTGTTGCTTTAAAGTTATAGCCTAAGTCCTTTCTTGAAGTGGTAAAGTTAAAGTCCAGTTAACTAATTGGAATCTAATCCCAAATGAAGTAAAACCAAACTGAACACTTGTCTGGATAGAGTCTTATTTAATTATGAGCAAAGGCGCTAGTGAATTTCTACTTTATTTGTATTATTTTTAACAACACAAATGCTTGAATACGATGATTTATCAAATATAGATAACTAATATGAAGATTTACAGGCAAGGAGTTAGGAAATTATCTTAATGAAGGTGAATAAAACTAATGTCATGTATTTTTTAATTATGACCCGGGTCATCATTTAAAATTTATAAGATCATAATGAATATTTTTTAAAAATCATACACTCATTACATACATTTCCCAAAATTCAATGGTGACAATTGAATTTTGCATAGTGCCCCTGACAATTTACTAAAGGCGATTATGTTTCTAGACTCTGAAAAAACACTCAATCTAGCCTTCTATTTTTTGCTATATGTTTTTTTTCTATTTTTGTTTGATATTTTAGGAAATAGGAGTAATAATATAATATTTCTTAAAATAGAATAAGAGGAGTAAATCTTAGAGATATGTTTATAATTATAAGGAACATGCATAGTTATATTGTTTGAGAGGCTATTCATGAATTTTGGTTGTCCATTAACCTCGACCATATATTTGAGCCAAAACAAACAACTTCTTAACTTTTATTGTTATTTCAACATCATAATAAATGTTTTCATACCTTTATAAGGTTGCATATCTAAATAGCAACTTTTACCTCCAACAAACAAACATAAAACCAATGTAATTACAAGTAAGATCTCAACTGAGGGTTTTGTATAATTTAATCATCTAGTACATTCTACCGTACAAAAGTATTTTATTTATATAACTTGACAGCAGAGTACAACTATATTCTTCCGATTGCACCTTTTTACAGGCCTCTTCTAATTATTGCCATAAAAATCAGAATTAAACCCCAGAAAGGATAGTATTGTTGAAATGCAGGTACCTATAATTTCATTTTGATTGTACATCTAGAACAAAATTTTAATTCCCATAAAACAAAGAGATTGGATTAAAAAGAAAAAGAAAAAAGAGATTCAGATGTCCACAATCTAAAGTCCAATTGGTTTGAGGTTTTGGGATTTTTAACAGATAAGGATGTCAATTTGAAATTATTCCGCGGGTATTATATCTTAACTTACCCAATGGGGTCTTTATTTTTTTTTTTGCTACTATGCAGGTTTGGGCAATCTTTAGGTAACTTTTGTAGTTGTACACGTCAGGTAAGAGAAGGGTTTTGGATTGGGTTCTACCCGACTCATGCCCTCACATAATCATTTATAATTTTATCTAGTTCAAAATTCCTAAAAGGCACGAGCTGATCAATGTTTTATTGCATTTCTTTATTACCCATCTAGTCCTCGACGATCTCTGCTGTTGTGAGCAATTTGCTATGCTTAATTTGCTTTGTAGGCCTAATTTTTTTTAGAAAGCAAATAAAATAACACAAACCAACAAAAACTATAATCAGATTTCCTGCTATAGCCACTGATTCGATTCCACCATATCTCACTTTTGTTTGAAAAACTTCTCCATCACTTTTGTATATCATATTTATTTATGTTGTTTATTTTGATTTTCAGCTTGGTTAATGTTATTCGTTGTAAATTATGCTAGTAGTTTAATATTTTAAATTTATTTTCTGTTATATGAATCATTTACGTAGATATTGCAAATATGATGTCAAACTTTATCGCTCCAATGTGATGAGAGTTTGGGTGAAAAAACCCTTCTCGCTGTGAATTATGGAAAAAATCTAGGTAAAACTCTTATATTGTAATGAATGATTAGGAATAACTTTACATCCCCTAAATCTAACGCTATTGAAACTCTTATGAGTTGAGGATGAGATTTTGAACTCTGCATTCGCTAACTTCCCCTGTAAATGTCAATTATACTTATTTAGTAATCTTAACTTTAGTCCGAGAAATTAGACATGTCCCCTAATTCCCTATCCTATAAACATGACTTTTTAACCCTATAATGTTGTTGTGTACGAAAAAAAAGGATTTTGAGTTGAGATTTGTTCTTTGCTTTCTATGGCTTGACGAGAGTTGATCTCAGTAGTGCGAGTCTGTATTAATTCTTTAATCATTAAATCTTTGAAATTTGTATTTGTTAACATTTTCGTAGGCGGTCTCATATATGTACAAATATTTTCAAGAAAAAGTAATGTAGGAACTAAAATGTTGTTCACTTTTTTAGTATTTTATAAAACTCTAAAAAACATTACCATCATCATCATCATCATCATATTGCACCTTAACACACCTCAACTATGTTAGGTCATTATTTATAAGTACATGCATAAAATATTTGAAAAGTCCTTCTATTACTCAATAATCAATCATTATCTGTTATATTGCGGCAAATTTTGGTGTGTTTGAAAGTTCCATTTATTGTATATCCAGCTTCAATTCCAGAAAACAAAAAATACGCTAAGGTACAAAATTAGCTTTTCTTTGTTATATTGTTGCAATTTTCTTATATAATCATGTATATAAGTAGAATTCATATAGGTTTTTCTAAAAATCATTATATGAAAGATTACTTACTTGTAGCAAATTTTGTACAGTTAATAGATAATTAATATTTAAGAATAACTCATATAATGTTCTCTTTAGTCATGACTCACGAGCTGACACAACCACGTAGCAGTAAATATTGTAAATTTTTTTATATGTTACAAAATTCCATTTATTATATAGTAGCTTCGATTAGAGAACACTCAAAATAAGTACGGGCATAGCAATTTTCTCTCATGTAATCACTTGATTTTGGCCCACGATTCCACAAATTTTTCTGATAATCATTAAATGAGACAGAAGAAAAGATGATAGAACGGCAGTTGTAATGTCAGGGACAGAATCCCTTAGCTTAGGTAACCGGTAAACGCCCAACTAGGACAGCTTACTACTTGAGGTTGGTTAAAATGTCGGTTGTGTCGATTGTCTTGTTCCTATATACGTCCCCTTCAGCTCCACCTTCTGGAGTTGTTGGGTCTTCTCCCATTTTTCTACCCCCAAAAATTAAAAATTAATTAGAAAGCTTCCATCTTTCTTCTTCAAGTCCCAACTGAGAGCAATACCGAAACCCAACTGAAAGAGACACTTTTGGACAGGTGCAAGGCCAGGTTTTTTTGTCTAAAATAGAGAATCAAAGCGAGAGGGGAAGCAAGTGATGAATTTTGGTGTGCTTGGTGGGTATAGTTCTGTTCTGAACTGGGTGTCTGATTCTGAGCAGAAAAAGGGACGGGTTTGGGATCTGAATCATGGGAGTTGACTTGGGATGTGAAATGGGTCTGAATTTGGTTTAGCTGGTGATTGGTAGAGAAGGAGAAGAGGAGTGGAAATGAGTTGGAAGAGCAAAGGATTGGAGGCAGCTTATTCGAAGAGTTTGGTGCCGAGAAAATGGACCCTTCTGCTTTGTATTGGTTGCTTCTGTGCTGGAATGTTCTTCTCTGATAGGTATTTATTGTTATTCGTCTTTTGACTTGCTAGTTCTGGTTCTACTTCTGGCTTATATGTTGAACAAGCTGCTTGTTTATTGATTTTCACTTGATAATATCATGATTACAACCATCTATTTATATTGGGAAAACATATATGGTTCGCTTTTTATCCTCCAGCATGTCATTATAATATTCTTTAATTTATTTCATGTTTTTCTGTCATTTGCTCTGCTTTTTTTATTAATCCTAGAAGTGTTGCCAAAGCCTGATCATGAAAAATCTGATTTCTTGATACTGATTTATTAAAATTTCAGTTGCTGATAATTATGTCTTGGACCATGAAATGATTTGAAGTTGCATCTAAAGTTATAGCACGGTATCAGTTCATCAAGAACTAGAGCTTTCTCTTTGTCATATGAAACTAATTGGACATTTTTGTGGCAGAATGTGGATGGTTCCAGAAGTTAAAGACATATCACACGAAAGACGGGCTACAGATGATCCTTTAAGATTAATCTCTGAGGGTTGTGGTCCATCCAGTGTGAGTCTTTTGGACTCATTTAGTTGGACTTTTGAAAATCTTTGGTTAGTTTTTCCAGGGTAATATGATTCTCAGAGGTGCCTTTTTTGACAGAAGGATGCCAAGCTTGGATCTAATTACCTTGCAGGGGAAAATTCAAACAATCGTAATGCTTTAGAGTAAGCCTTCATTTATCCTTTTGATTGTCTACATGTCACAACATTTGGAGGAAGTTCATATTAAAACTGCACACAAAATGCAGAATGCTGGATAAGACAATTTCAAATTTGGAGATGGAGTTGGCTGCTGCAAAGGCCATGCAGGAATCCGTAGTGAATGGTTCTCCCCTTCCAAATAACCTTGAGGTGGCGGTATCAACAGGGAAAAGAAAATATCTGATGGTAGTTGGCATCAATACTGCTTTTAGCAGCCGAAAGCGGAGGGATTCCATCAGAGCAACTTGGATGCCTCAAGGTTCATGTGTTGAGCTCTCTTTGTTTAGAATAGCTTTTCAAGAATCATGATATGACTTGTTCAATCAGGTAATACAAATAAAGGTAATTTATTTGTTGATGGGTTATAACGCCTCCTCAGTTTTGTCCAAACCAGGTGAAAGTAGAAACAAGCTTGAACAAGAGAAGGGCATAATAATTCGCTTCGTGATTGGTCACAGGTTGTGTACCACTGTTTGCTGAATACTGATTTTCATTCTGGTATATTCAGTTTGTTCCTCAAAAATTAATTATACTAAATGTTTGAATCATTATTGTTCTAATTTTGTAGTAGAGGAGAAGTTGAGAAGTTTCACATATATATTGTTGTGATGTCACAAATAGAGCATGGCTGATTTTCTTTTCCCTTTCATAACAGTGCTACCTCAGGGGGTATCCTTGATAGGGCAATTGAAGCAGAAGACAAGAAGCATGGTGATTTTATGAGGCTGGTAATGCTTGTTAAATATTGTTGATCATATGTATGGGAGTGTCTTGATTTCCTTTTGTTTCTTTTTCTGTCTTCCCTGACTACGTGACTGTACGAGGAGGCTTTTGTTCATTGTTTGAGCAGCAGCCAAGTGTTCTTTTTCTCCTCTCGTTGTCATTGTACATTCATTGGTTGCAGGAGCATGTTGAGGGATATCTTGAACTTTCAGGAAAGACCAAAGCTTACTTTGCGACAGCTGTTGCTATGTGGGATGCAGATTTCTATGTCAAGGTCGACGATGATATACATGTGAACATTGGTAAGGGTGCAGCGATTTGCAGGAAAATTTTTGTTTTTTTGGCATGTACGTCTATGTATAGTTGCTGTGTTCTTGTTTCTGGTTTTCTAAAACCCATTTTTGTACAACCAAGCACTAATTCTGGTGCCTGATTGTAAAGACAATCACTCCTTTTGTCACAAGCAGATCTTCAGATATCATTGCTTAAAAAAATTCACCAACTACAGAAAAAACATCTTAATATTGAAGCTTTAACTTTTCTTGCATTGAATTAATCTTGCTATCACTGCAGCAACACTTGGAATGACTTTGGCCAGTCATCGGTCCAATCCCAGGATTTACATAGGTTGCATGAAATCTGGTCCTGTCCTTGCTCAAAAGTAAGCCAGCTCAACACTGTTTGCTTGACTCACAGAGTAGAGCTGTGTTTCTTTGTTTATTTTCTTACACTTACTCTCCATGATTAGGGGTGTGAGATATCATGAACCTGAGTATTGGAAATTTGGTGAAGGGAACAAGTATTTCCGACATGCTACAGGCCAGTTATACGCTATTTCAAAAGATTTGGCAACTTACATATCGGTTAACCAGTAAGTGCTGTTTTTTTAACAGAAAGTTATTAGTCCTTGCAGACTATCCTTTGGCTCTAATCAGATGTTTATTTCAGGCATGTACTTCACAAGTATGCCAATGAAGATGTCTCACTGGGATCATGGCTTATTGGGGTGAATGTCGAGCACATAGATGACCGCAGACTTTGTTGCGGTACTTGGGGTAATGGCTTTAACCATGGATTATATCATCAACTGTGAACTTACATTTACCGAACTGCATTAGTACTGTTGGTCCTTTCAGGAGACAGTTGTAATCAAGTTTTATATCAGTAGTTGTTTCATATTATCTGCGGGATGGGATTCAACCTATAATAACTTACAAAAAACTCAAGCTGGAAGACACTTACATTGATAAGAGGGTAAAAAACCTTAGTTCTCATATGATTTGGTGAAGGGGTTTCCGATGGCTATGCATGTGGCCAGGCCTCCCAACTATCACCCCTTCATTTTGGGCTGGGAACTTTAAAAATAAAGTCCTCGAACAATTTTGCAGCTTGGAGCCTCTCAAATTGCAGTCTTCAGTTGTTACATATATTTCAAATAAATAGCTCTCAGAGTAAGCAGAAGTGGGGCATTGCATTACATATATACCTGCACAACCATTCAAAAGTTGATAAATGGATAACCCGCTAACCATCCTTCTTTGGGCCTATTGTCTGTCCCTCAGTTTTTCTTTCTGTCACTCCACATCTACTTGTACAATTTGCTATCATGTAATGTCCTCTCATAAGTGCTCATAGCAACCTGCAATTAGGGGTATGGCAGATTGCTAGATTCATGCTACTGTGGCACATCATAGTCAGTGGCATTTAGTTCATGAAACTTGGCATGACAACATTGAAACTTCTTCTTCTTCTTCTTCTTCTTCTTTTTTTGGTGATAATTTGGGTGCACGCTTACTGTTGGCAGATTGCGAGTGGAAGGCGCAGGCAGGAAATGCCTGTGTTGCTTCATTTGACTGGAGCTGCAGTGGTATCTGCAGGTCTGTTGAACGGATGAAAGATGTTCACCGACGGTGTGGAGAGGGTAAAAATGTACTACAGACTGCAATTTTTTGATAAGAGAACAGTTTTCTCCTAACTCGTGAGAAAAGAAACACAATGACGTCTCAGAGCTCTTTTGGGCAGCTCTGGGTGCCATAAAGTTTGTCTGCCATATAGTTTCTGCATGTTAAACATGCTAACTGGAACGAGGAATTCTTTTCCTGCTGGTGAGTTGAGCCTGTTCCGTTTTGAATGAGGAAAGGACCCCATACCTATAGCAATGAGAACACAGAAGGGGATTTGTATCTGGTAATGTAAGTAATCATTCTTTTACTGCTTCAAAGGGGAGGCATTCTGTGAGTATCAGATGCTGCAACTGTATACATATATGTGGCCTGTGTCAACTTTTCCTGGGGTATCTGCATTTCCCCCTCATTGTATCTGTGAGAAAAATAAAGATGAAGAATTTCCTTTATAGTCATTTCTTATTCCAGATCCAACATCGTATTTCAACAAACTCGGCCAATGACCACTTCAATTTAGTAGTGTTGGTGCACAATGCACCTGGTTAGATTTGATCCCTGGTTGGGGCTGTGAGTGTCCTAGCTCTTAGCAATTGTGCCAAGTGCTGTGGACATTTAATGATATTGAACTGTTGTTCTCTTTCTCTCTCTCTCTCTCCCCTTTTTGCTTTGTTATTTGTATACACTTGCGATGAAATCTCGACAGTATCGATTTCATTGCTATTCTTTGTAAAATATGTATTGGATTTGTTGGCATTATGCAGTTCTGTTTATCTTTCTTATGCTTACTAATCATCTGCTCAATCAATAACTTTTGTTGCAAAAGATAGCATCAACTTCATACAAAGACCAATGGAGAAAAAAAACACATAGCAAACCTCCCGGTCTCGGAAGCCTCCTAGCAAATCCGAGGCAAGTTGTCCCAAGAGCAAGATTTAGGCCCCATTGCATTGTCGCAGACAGCTTAAGGTTGGAAAAATGAATCCATAGAGTTCAGTTCAACCCCTGGGTTGTCATCCGTCACAACTGAGGACTGTCCATTTGAACCCTCACCACCATCACTGTACCATTCGGGAACTTGCATCGATGTAGGGATCGCCTTGAGCACCTTCGACAAGTCCTCGTGTGAACACTCAAACTCTGCAGCGGGTTCGTTCTTTGGATTTGCCACTATACAGAGTCAAGGAAGTTGAAATCAGAAACAACTACACCCTGTGATGTTTTCATGTGTTTATTTCTGCAGCTGCTATTCCATTTGAACTTCAATAATTGCAGGACAAAGACGTAGATTCAATGAAGTACAACCAATTGCTCATTCTCATGATCAGTACATTCATACATATGTTCCCACCCAGAAGCTTTAATTTCACATAGACCAATGGCATTGGTCTGTCAATAATTGAAGTCTAAGCATCAAACTCATCTAAATGTTGTGTTGGTTACATCACTAAATTCCCAAAAAAGCCTTAAATTTCACTGGATCAGAAAAAAAAGGCTGCAGTTACAGGTCTCTTACATGCATACAATTCTGACAAAACTGTGATGAAGGATCATAAAACTTGAAAGCAGAATAATAAAGAAGCGGAACTCAATCCATGAGAAGGCTATACATTTCATTTCGCCTTATATTTCCCACTGATTTGAATTTAAATTCAACTTTACTTCATCAACTGACCTGAAGCAAAATCTGCAGAGATTGATGGACCCGGTTCACTTTTTGGCATAACAAACAAGTGCTTCTCATCCTGCATCCTTGAGCAATCATGCAGACTGAAGCTATCACTACTGCTCGCCAGCATTTGTGTCTCCTCCAGCAAATCCTCCAAAATTCCAATCCCATTTGCTCCCACAATCAAACCTTGCTGGTTATGGTCGGAGATGTTTTCTTCTCCATTAGTATCAAATCGCATCTCAAAATTGTGATCCTGAGACAATATTTGGCTTGAAGGGGGCTCGAGTTTTATTTGATTGGCCAAACCAGGATCTGAAACAGCCAGGCCTTGATCAAAATGGGCACGCAGAACCCTTGAGGCCAAAGTGGTGTTCAAACTGGTTGGATCCACTGAAAATGAAGGGAACATGGGATGAGGCAATGCATCAGTTGTGGTAGTGGCAACAGAAGGGGTCAAAACTGAGCCTTTTGGCAAAGACGAAAATGAGAACAATGCACTGGAACTCATCGAGCAGCTCGTAGATGTGCCAATGGAACTAACATTAGCACAGCTCTCAAAGTTACCATAACTTTCCCCATCTTCACGATGGAATCTCTTGATACGATCTGGCAATTGAAGGGAAGGAAGGCTCCTCGGTAGGAAGTTAGAACTAGCAGCAGTGGTGGTGGTGTTAATGCTGCTAAGACTAGCTGGAGTGCTGCTAGTATTAAGGAGTGGGAGTGTAGGATAAACCAGATTAGGAGAAGCAATTGGAGAGGCAGCATTAAGGTTGTATGAAGGCGGTGGAGTAGTGGGTTGGCTTGGACTTTGGAGGGTCGCTGAGGCTGTGAAGTGACTGTTGTAAGGCGTATAGAAAGGGGGTGGAGTGGGGGAATGGGGACTTTGAAGAGGCGGCATATGCATGAACTGGTTGTTGGCGGCGTATAAATGTGACAAAGGGCTCATGGCATGGGGACTTATTTGGGGTGGTGTATGGAAGGAGAATGAGCAGGCCGTGGTGCTTGGGAGTGAAGGACTTGGGGAAGGTGATTGCTGGCCGTTGTGATAAAGGGGTTGGACATCAGGAGGGTAGAGAGGCAGGCCTTGGCGAAGGCGCCTCTTTATTCTAGTGTTCCAGTAGTTCTTTATCTCATTATCAGTCCTCCCAGGCATCTGTATCAATCAAAGCAGATTAAAAAACAAACACATAAGAAATCTATACAACTGCCATGTCCAAAGCACCCAACAGACATATCAGACAACACCCCGGCACCTCCTATTTCCAGACCATCAATTCAAAGTAACCATTTTCATATCGGAATCTCTTAACATCACTAATCAATACAATCAGAACCTGATTTCCAGATATCATCCATTAGACGGTTTCTTTCAGAGCAAGAAACTAACAGACCGAGAAAACAACCCAGGGATATTGAAACTAGAAGACCAAGTTCAAATCTTTGCATTTACATACCTGCGAGGCCATCCGAGCCCACTTGTTACCGACCTTGGAGTGAAGCTCGACGATGAGGCGCTCCTCCTCGGGAGAGAAGGAGCCTTTCTTCAAATTGGGTCGCAAATGGTTGGCCCATCTGAGCCGGCAGCTCTTGCCACACCGGTTGAGCCCGGTGTTTTTCTGCACCGCGTTCCAGTTCCCCTCGCCGTGATTCCTGACGTAATCGGCGAGGACCGCGTCTTCCGCCGCGGTCCACGGCCCCTTCTTCAGCTGCTGGGAGCCGTCGCCCGATCCGACAGAGGACCCACCGCCCTCGTTTTGTTGCAGGTTGATCATGAATCCACAAATAAATTATAGCGAAAATAAAGGCAGATTGAATAACGGGCTCGAACTTTGGAGATTGGTGGGTCCTCCCTCCGATGTTCGTTTAATGCAGTGGCACGTTGTTTCTTAATGCAAGGGGCTGGCCTTAAGATTGATGTTGATTTGTGATGGATTGGATTTGGAACAAGACAAGACAAGACAACCCGATTTGTCCTGTTTCTCTAGAACATCAAAGCTCTATAAGGGTTCAAATCAGAAAACAAGAATCTCTCCTATGCGGTTTCCTTATTGTCTGGGAAACTTTTCTGGGTTTGGGCTCCTTTTCCTTGATCTTTTGTCTCTAAGAGAGAGAGAGAGAGAGAGAGAGAGAGAGGGAGGGAGGGAGGGAGGGATGGAGGATTCGTTGGCGTTTCTGAAGGGTTCGTGGGAGTGGAAAAAGATGAAATTGGAGGAGAGCCTCTCCCTCTCGGTCTCTCTGTTTCTCTCTTTTCTCTGAAGAATGAAGGAAGGAGGGCAAAGGGTCTGGAAATGGAGATTTATATGTGAATAAGAGGGTTGGGTGGCGCTCATGATTGGTCTGGAAATGGTTTTGTTATTTTCCATAAATTGATCTTCTTCCGTTCTGTTTTCGTCGTTGGTTACAAATACAGAGTTTGGGCCTACAAAGTCTGGCTCACTGCCTCGGCCTCTGCCTCTGCCTCGGCCCCTGCCTCTGCCTGGTATGATCATTGGGGGGGGCACCCCGATCGAGCTTAGCGAAATCCGTTCCGGGTACGTGTTTTGTTCTGGCCAAGGACTCTAAATTCCAATTAATAACTTATTGCTTTATTAATTAGTGAGTGTATGTTGTTTTGTTTCATTGTGATAATAAATCCAATTATCCCATCTCATCAACTACTATTGCAACGCCCGAGCATATGAAAATGGTAAATTATCCACTCTTGTTTATGTTATATCGTACATCATCTATTATTGTTTTTTTTCACAGCTAAATCTATAATCTAAATTCATTTATTAGAAACATTTGTCACAAATATTTACGATTAGGACAAATTAGCTACCGGAAAAACTAAAGATCGAATTATTCTATTATCTCATGGAATATTCAGTAAAATGTAATGATAACATAAATAATTGAAATGTTAAATTACACAATTTATCCATGAACTATATTCTCTTATGAACACCAACTCCTAAACTAAAAACTAAAGCATAAGAACCGTCTTCCTCAATTAGTTCTTTCATTGTCAATCTATCCCTAATTTAGTTCTTCCACTCTCAATCTTTTCCGCTCCTAAATTGTTGTAGAGCTCTACATCTCTCAGTGACGATTTAGCTGTCATTTCTTTTTCGTCCTTGCAGGTTTTTGATGAACTAAAAGAGCTAAGGGGAATGGCTCTGCCCATGAGCTGGCTGGTGTTTATCCAGGCAGGTGGTGTCAATGCGCTTCCTGGGTCGACTCGGCAGCCTAAAGCTCGCCGGCGGTGCTCTTTCCATTGGCTTCACCAATATCACTGATTACTCAATGTTGGTGGGTCTCGCCGCTGGTCTTGAGCTGGTCTGCAGCCAAAGCCTATGGCTACGGTGGCAAGAGATGGGACCTCCTCTGGCTCTCTCTGCAGTGAATGGTCCTAATCCTGTTCCTCGCAGGCATACCCATCAGCCTCCTATGGCTGAATCTCGAGAGGATCATGCTGTTTATGGGGCAGTACGAAGAGAACACGGCCATGCCGCCATGGCATCCACTCTCTGTCTCTATTCTCAGCAAAACCAAATGGTTGAAAATAAGAAAACTTGTTAACTAGGGATTAGGATTTACAAAAAAATGGAGCAGCAACCTGTGTCTCTCCCAACATACAAGTCGATGAAGGGCCTTTTTCTTCAATTTTGGATGACTTGTTAAATTTGGTCGCAGTGAGCGGTGGGGAACAAGGTTATATGGCGGCAATTGGTCAGATAATGTATCCAGGTGACTACTCTACCGCTGGAGAAGAAGCAACATAATAAAAAATAAAGAACTTGCAACATGGGAGTTTGAGGGGAGAAATGGAAAGGAGGAAAAGGATTATGGAAGGGTGAAGAAATAAAGTTTAGGAAGGATTTGTAGTGTGTACAAAAGTTTAAAGGCTAAGTTAGGATAAAATATGTCACACCATCATCCATATAAGGTTACAACATCAATGTTGAGTGTGAAAATTATAATGGGAGTAGGCTATTTCAATTGAAAAGATAACATTTGTGATGAATTTAACTAAAAAAAAAATAATGGTGACAAATCTGCTTAATTCATAAACAATAATAGTTAATTTGTCCCTTTTACCCTGAACACTTTATTCAAATAATCTTTTAATATGAGCAAGTACTCCTTCTGTCTAATTTCTATGACCCATTTGTTTTTTCACATAATTTTGGATAACTTTAACTTTGTAATAACTTTTAAACTTTACCCCCACAAACACATTTATCACATATTGTATATCAACTTTTGAGGACAATATTCAAAAGTGAATGACTATTTATTGCCTTTTTAGAAGAATAATTTATTATTTTAGGATATCTCAAAATAAAAATAGTTCGTACAGTTTAGAAAGAGGGAGTGATTGAAATCTCATTCGATTCTTATGTTTATATATGTTGTTATGGCATAGTTTATATAAATTAATGTAATGCAATGTCCATATGACATTTGGAAGAGAATGAGCTTATGTACAACGTAGGTGACACAAACATCATCTCTTGACTCTTGTATGCATTAAAAAAAAAATTACACCTCAATATTTTTCATCTCTTGGAAACAACAATAAGCCAAAAAATTCCTCCCAATCGACATCCGCTGCACTTTTTTGGATTTAGGTTATTTCAAATTTATATTATTTTAAATTTAATTCAATTTAAGTTTAGGTATTTTAAATTTTACTTTAATTAAATTTAGATTTATATTGGATTGGGTACAACCAGATTTAAATCATTAATCTTTTTTATCAGGTTGAATTTAACGTCAGATAAGTCAATCCAAATTTTAAAATTCAATCAAATTTTACCATCCCTATCTAAGATATATGATAAATTACAATGGTCCATAATGAGAAAGTCCTTTGATCAATGAAATTTCGTGGTTTTGGATTCATCTTATACCGTAAAATATTGATTATAATATAATTTGCATTCCAAAGGATCGATTGTGGGCCTCATAGATAGTACAAATGGGACAGCTATTAACTACGAGTACTTTTTGTTGATAACTATCTTGCATCATGTAAGCCTACCAAACAAGGGTGAATTCGAGCTATTAAATATAATGTTGACCTTTACTCGGTAGCTGTGAGACAAGAAATCAATTTCTGAAAATCAAAATAAATGTTTAGCAGAAACGTTCCCCACGTCACGCTCCATAGCTAGACCAACAATTTCTTCCTTTCCAAATTAATCAAGGCATTCAACACTCTTTCTCCCAGCTCCCAAGACATGACCAATCCAGACTCGCAGAAGGAGGCCTACTCTCGGAAAGAAACGCAAACTTCCTATTCTAGACCCATCGTTTTCTGTGTATTTGACTATGCCTAGATATTAATTTAGGGAACTTTCTACAATACACGCGGGTATCAATATCCCCCCAATCATAACCATTGATCTCGACTTAGCAGAAAAACAGGAAACCGTGTGACTGAGATAACAAGTGAGTGAGGGGAAAGAAAAAAAATGATAAAAAATTTTAAAATACAATAAATATTTATAAAAAGTGAAATTTTTTTAAAAACAACCATTAACTGTAAAAAAAAAGTGATAAAATTTTAAAAGTGAGAAATGTTAAAAAATTGATAAATTTTTTTAAAAAGCTATTAAAAATAAAAAAAATGATAAATAATTATAAAATGTAATAAATAATTTTTTATTTGCCTTTTAAAAATATTTATCAATTTTTTAACATTTATCACATTTTCTTTATTTTATCGCTTTTTTATACATTTAATTGCCTTTTTTTAATTTTATCGCTTTTTTTATACATTTTATCGCTTTTTCTTACAGTTTATCGCTGAAGTTACCTTCGTTGTGACCGGGTCACGTTCAAGGTACCTTAGATGTGACCCGGTCACTTTGAAGGTAACCTAAAAATGTGACCGGGTCACGTTGAAGGTAACTTCGTTGTGACCGGGTCACTTTGGAGGTAACCTAAAAAAGTGACCGGGTCACCTCGAAGGTACCTTCGTTGGGACCGGGTCACGTTTAAGGTAACCTTCGATGTGACCCGGTCACATTTTTAGGTTACCTTCAATGTGACCCGGTTACAATGAAGGTACCTTCGATGTGACCTGGTCACTCCGGTCACAATGAAGGTACCTTCGAGGTGACCCGGTCACTTTTTAGGTTACCTTAAATGTGACTCGGTCACTTTTTTAGTTACCTTCAAAGTGACCTGGTCACAACGAAGGTACCTTCGAGGTGACCCGGTCACATTTTTAAGTTACCTTCAAAGTGACCGGGTTACAACGAAGGTACCTTTGACATGACCCGGTAACATTATTAGGTTACCTTCCAAGTGACCCGGTCACAATGAAGGTACCTTGGAGGTGACCCGGTCACATTCTTAGGTTACCTTCAAAGTGACCCGGTCTCAACGAATGTACCTTTGAGGTAACCCGGTCACATTTTTAGATTACCTTCAAAGTGACCTGGTCACAACGAAGGTACCTTCAACGTGACCCGGTCACATTTTTAGGTTACCTTCAAAGTGACCGGGTCACAACGAAGGTAACTTCGACGTGACCCAGTCACATTTTTAGGTTACCTTCAAAGTGAGCCGGTCACAATAAAGGTACCTTGGAGGTAACCCGGTCATATTTTTAGGTTACCTTCAAAGTGACCCGGTTACAATGAAGGTACCTTGGAGGTGACTCGGTCACATTGTTAGGTTACCTTCAAAGTGACCCGGTTTCTACGAAGGTACCTTCGAGGTGACCCGGTCACATTTTTATGCTACCTTCAAGGTGACCCGGTCACACCTAAGGTAACTTCAACGTAACCCGGTCACATTTTTAGGTTACCCTAAATGTGACCCGGTCACACCCAAGTTACCTTCAACGTGACCCGGTCATTTTTAGTTTACCTTCAGCGATAAAATGTAACAAAAAATGATTAAATGTAAAAAAAAAAAAAAAGTGATGAAATTTAAAAAAAAAAGTGATTAAATGTATAAAAAAGTGATAAAATAAAGAAAATGTGATAAATGTTAAAAAATTGGTAAATATTATTAAAAGGCAAATAAAAACCGAAAAAGTTATAAATAAATTTAAAATGCAATAAATAATTTAAAAAATTGATTAAATAAAAAAAGTTATAAAAAAACTAAAAAAAGGAAACAATTTTTTAGAAAATCAATGAAATAAATAAAAATTGATTAAAACTACAAAAAGTTATTAAATATAAAAAAAATTATAAAATATAAGCCAACCTGATAAATATTAAAAAATGGGAAATATTTAATCACTGTTTTTTGTATTTTCTAATTTTTTTAAGAATTATTTCCCCTTTTTTCAATTTTAATTACTTTTTTTATTTTTAATCACTTTTTTATTATATTTTTAAATTTTTTTATGTTATTTCGCTCGTTCTTTTTTTCAGTCCTGTTTTTTATATTTAGGGAATTGTATAGGCTTGGTATCAATGTTTAAGCATTCATAAAATTTTTTATTTATATTTTATCAAGTTCCTATCGTCGAGGTTCTAAGGAGAGTTCCTTAAGCCTCATTTAATTAAATTTTGCAACGATAGGAAAGTTCCTATCGTCGAGGTTCTAAGGAAAGTTCCTTAAGCCTCATTGAATCAAATTTCCAACGATAGGAAAATTCCTATCGTCGAGGTTCTAAGGAAAGTTCCTTAAGCCTCATTCAATTAAATTTCCAACGATAGGAAAGTTCCTATCGTCGAGGTTCTAAGGAAAGTTCCTTAAGCCTCATTCAATCAAATTTTTAATGATAGGAAAGTTCCTATCGTCGAGGTTCTAAGGAGAGTTCCTTAAGCCTCATTCAATTAAAATTTCAAAGATAGGAGAATTCCTATCGTCGAGGTTCTAAGGAAAGTTCCTTAAACCTCATTCAATTTTATCTTCAACGATAGGAGAGTTCCTATCATAGAGGTTCTAAAAGAGGATTCTTTAACCTCATAATTTAGGCAGCAAGAAGGTTCTCAATGCCTAGCTAAGCCGGACAAAATTTGGTAACGACTTTGCATACATCATGTCCCATGAAGCATGCAAAGGGGGGCAGCTGTTGACACTTAATTTCGTCCGACTTTCATTAAATTAAATTATTAATTGAAAAAAAATAATATATATATATTATTAGTTTAATGGGGTCATTTTTGTCGTATGGTGATAGTTAAAACATATATATAGATAATACATATATATCTGTATGTGTGTATTAAAAGCATTAATTATTTCTTAATTAATTATTAATTAATTAAAAAATTAAAAAAAATTAATTAAAATTAAAAACAGAAAATTCCTCCCTCAGCTGAGCCTTCCTTGGGGGGGGGGGGGGGGGGGGTGAGATATTTTTAGAAGGCTCTGGAGAGGCTTCTCTCCCCTTTTTTTATTGGCTCTCTCTTCCATTCTCAAAAGAGGATTGGAAGCGAACTCTCCCTCCAGCTGCTCTCTCTCCTGGCTGCATCTCTCTCACTAATCCTCTCTCTTTCACTCTCGATCACTCCCTCTTTGTCCTCGCACCACTTCCTCCTCCAAGCACAGTGCATAGCCCCTCCCCCTTTTCCCTGGCCGTGAGCCATAGCCGCCACCGCCTCATGATCCTTCATCCGCTGCTATTGGCCTCACCTCATCTCTCCCTTCACTGCCGATGCATCAAATTGACGAGAAGAACTCTTGTTTTCCGATCGCCTGCGACACTCTCTCCTCCAACGCGCGCCTCGGTGACCGCCCGGCTCGCCTGCCGCACCTAGCTCTCTTCGCGTCACGTCACGTCGTCACTTCATCGTCTCCAGTGCTGCTCTTCTCCGCAGCTCCAGTCATGTCGCCACCATGCCCAGGTGTTGCCCAATCATCCAGCCAATCGCCGCCTCATCCAAGGATGCTGTCGCCCTTTTGATTCTGGTCATCGCCGCTAGAAAGAAGAAGAAGAAGTGCTGGCCCGACGCGTTTTTATTTTTTTTTCTTTGACCCAATCAAGATTTTTAGGTAAAACTCTAGTTTAGTCCTTGGTTCTCTTATTTTCTTTCGTTCAAGTCACTAACCTTTTTAATGTTTGCAGATTAATTACTGACAGCATGCTTTTTATTGTTTGTACTTTTTTTTGTTGTTTTCTATATTATTATTGGTTTGGCCTTACATTAAAATTTGGTATCTAAATTGACATAGCAGAACGATATAGGATTTTGATTTGATATGTATATTCATGTATATTTATTGGATTTTAGAATAGTTTAATTTTCATTCTTGTAATATATTAAATGTGTACCAAATTATTGGTTAAGAAGCATTCAAATGTTTGCGAATCCGTTCTTAGTAGGTTTGATAAAATCCTAAGACGGATCATATCCATGTCCGGGTGGTTCGGTTAGAATCCATGGTTTGGATTTTTAATTGATATTATTTAAGGCAAACAAAAACAAACAAAATTAATTAATTAATTAAAATTAAATAACAAAAATCCAAATCACAACTAGTAAATCAAAAATCCATATCCAGATGATTCGGTTAGAATCCATGGTTTGGATTTTTAATTGATATTATTTAAGGCAAACAAAAACAAAAAAAATTAATTAATAATTAATTAAAATTAAATAACAAAAATCCAAATCACAACTAGTAAATCAAAAAATCCATATCCAGATGATTCGGTTAGAATCCATGGTTTGGATATCAATTGATATTATTTAAAGCAAACAAAAGTAAAAATTAAATAATGAAACTCAGATTACAAATCGACCCGTTCTCAACCTAGAATCTGATTCAAAAGTCCACAATTTTGGCATAATTATAAATTTGTCCCTGGATTTATTTGATTTGTCTAATTAGGACTCTAATGTTGTTTTTTTTTATTTGCAATTAAGTCATTAATTTACTTATTTTTCCAATATGCTTTTGTTTGTTCAGCTAAATTAAAGGCATAAATTAACTTAGAAATTAACATTAAGATTAATTACATGATTAGGTTATATAAATATTTTTTTTAATAAATAATTTGTCACTCAATTTATTTAATTTGATTCTCTGAGACTTTTAAGCTGTTTTGGATTTACAATTTGGTTACTAATGTTTATTTTCTTTTATGTCTTTGTTTGTTCATTTATTTAAGAATATGAATAAACTTAAAGAATTAATATTAAATATAATTGTGTGAGCTGGTTAGATCTTATTTGATTCATTTATTCGAGACCCTAATATTGTTCTGATTTACAAATTAGCCATTGTTTTACTTGTTATTATTATTACTATTATTATTATTATTATTATTCCATTATAAGTCACTAACCTTTAATTTTTGCAAAACTTTACCAACAACTAACTTTACTAACTTTTATTATTATTGTTATTATTACTAACAACTAACCACTAACTTTTATTGTTATTATTATTATTATTATTAACTAACTTTACTAACTTTTATTATTGTTGTTATTATTACTAACAACTAACTTTACTAACAACTAACTTTTATTGTTATTATTATTATTATTAACAACTAACTTTACTAACTTTGCTAACTTTTATTATTATTATTATTATTATTATTATTATTATTATTATTATTATTATTATTATTATTATTATTATTATTCATGGAAGGTTATATGTCCTATTTATTTAATTATTTTTAGTGGATGGCCAAAAAGCCCCACTTTATTTATTTGTTTATTATTTATTGACCTTTAACTCTCCTTTATTTACTTTATATGCTTTCTCTTTATTATAAGTGTTATTTAATTTATGCATCTTTTATTTTTAAATGGACGTCTAAACCAACAAAAGAAAACCTTTACTTTGTTTATTTATCGTCATCAAATTTTCTTTTATTTACTTTACGCAAAAAGTTTTATTTTATGGTTAAACTCATTTCATTTAAAGAAAGAAATTAACCATAAAGAAAATAATATAAATAAGTAAATAATAACTAACTAAAAGAAGATTCTTTTATAGTTACCTATTTATTTTTTAGGGATAATAAAAACCACTTTTAACAAAAACCAATCATCTTTTATTATTTTGAAACACATGTTTTTATTTATTATTTCTAAACAACAAAAAGTTAACCTTTTATTCCTTTTTATTAAAATCATAATTAAATAATTCCAAAAAATACAAATCAATTTTTTTTAAAATATATCTTTGAAGTAATGGTATTTAAGAATTTAAGAAAAAAAATAAAAAATTAAAAATAAAATAAAATAATAAAATTTATGATAAAAATTTTAACTCCATGTCTAAATGATCCGCCAGGATCCACGGTTTGGAAAATATCAAATTTTTTTAATTTAATTAAATAAATTAAATAAATACAAAAATAAAAATTCATATTTACGATATGGATTAAAATTTCGTCAAATTCCGTGTCCGGGTGACTCGGCAGAGTCCATGGTTCGGAATTAAAAACTTCCGTGTCCGGGTGACTCGGCAGAGTCCATGGTTTGAAAGTATCAAATTTCACGCAAATTAATTACCAAAAATCCGCATCCGATTAAATAATTCAGTTAAATTTTCTAATTTTGAAAATTAACTGAAGTTGTTAAAAAGCAAAGTAAAACAAAATTAAAATCAACTAAGGTGCCAATTTTGGGCGTTTTAACAAAATTGTTTTAACGTAACCGTACTCCTGAACCCCTGAACTCTCGCAGACCATATTTTAGGTGTCCAATCGACCTGAGTGAAAACCGATTGGTGGCGACTCCTGAAAATGACCCGCATGTTGCCACAATATTATTAGTCAATTTCATAATAAAGTTATGTAATGTAAATTAAGCGAAGATAAGATGATCTTTTTATGCTTGCAATGATTCATGAGGAATAACGTTTAGGGTAGTCCTCAGATATATACATTTACACTTGTGTGGGGGGGGATGAACCTAAAACTGAAATTTTTGTCCTATATTCTTTGTTGTAATATCATTTGTCGGTCAATTTTGGACATTGCGTTGCTGGAATGCATTTGTTTGAAGGGTTGTGATTTGAAGAAAAATATTTTTTTTAATGTTATATCTTTTGTCCTTAGGAAGAATGAAGTCATCCAATTGGTTGAGTCAATTGTTGGTGACTTGTGCGGTAAAAAAAATTTGTTGCTGAAATGATCTGGGTTAACATACAGTTTATATCGAATGCAACCTGTTTATTACAGGCACATTTTTTTTTTCGAGTATGGAACATGTTATTTCTGACAAGACAATTACATCCAATTGTTGATGTTAGAAACCAAAAGTTGATGTTATATGCCCTTTATTGTTTAACCTGAGACTTGCATACTATTTGGCCATTGATGTTTTAGGTTTTCTACATGCATCATATATTACTTGGAGGACAAATGGTGGATGTAAGCATTCTTCCCATAGCTTATTTCACAAATAGCAAGTGTAAAGAGATTTGCAATGGCCATGTATTAAATGAAGTTGATGAGGTTAGATACTAGTAAAATGTGAACATATTTTCTTCTGTTATATATTGTTCCATGGTCTGAAAAGGGGCGTTTCTTCTAATAATCGGCTAGTGCTGTAGGTATTTGGCGATGAAGGAAATGAATTGACGCAACATGAACTTCAGTCATTGAAAGGAGAGCACAAACATAAAGATGCGGATGGTACTCACGGTGTAAGATGTGGGTACAATAGTGATAGTGAAGAGTCAGATAGTCAATCTGAGGATAAAAGGACCTCACCAGTTTCAAGTGAGCAATTCGATAAGCTGGTGGCAGTTGTTGGTGCGTTGTGTTCAAAAGTGTCGGATTTAGCATCAACAATTGAAGATGTTAAAGCAGAACAAAAATGGCAACGCCGTCAACTCACAGAAATTAATGGAAAGGTTGGGATATTGATTGAGGTGTTGAAGAGCAAGCGGGTGAAGGACACTCCTCAACCACAGAAGATGCGGAGGGAGGATACTTATGCCTCAAATGCACCGTATGTTCCGACAATGTTCTTCACCCCTCAACCAGTCAGTAGAGCCATTGAAAAAAATGTACCAGTTGAGAGTAATGGAGTAGATGATGCAACTGGGCAGTTTAATTTGCTTAATGAATTGGGTGATGACAAGCCTATGAACAGATCACCAGTTGAGAAGGATGATCAACCACCTGAAGAAGAGGTGATCTCACCAAGTGAAGGCAAAGTTTTACTGGGTAAAGGACATGCAGAGGTAGTAAATTTACATTTCCACAACCCCGATGTCGCAGTTATTGATCTATTTTCTAAGTCTCAACAAAATGTTCAGGGTAAAGGCGATGTATGTGTCCTGCGTACCTTCACCCATAGGATCTGTTAGTTTAAACAATAATTTCCTTTTCAGTTAAATTTTTTAATTGTGATTCCATGTTTCAGAGGACGCGTGTGAAACGGAAGGGTGCTGATCCAATAATGGAAGACCGGCGTCAACGAATTCCTTTGCTGTTGAAGGTACAGACCTCACCATTCATTGTATATACGAAGTCTAAGAGAGGGCCGAAATGTCACCGGTTTGCTGCTGGACCCTATGGTATTCGCCATCCTATTTCTCAACGTGAACTCTAAGTGCTTATGTATGTGTTTGGTGCATCAAACAATGACTGGTACGTGTAGTTTACTCTAATATCATATTTCTTTAATTGATGTGTGTGATAACCTAAAATTAATTCATTTCGCTAGTGAGGTTCTTGTTCATCCAGGTGGCCCTTATCAGATTTCACGTACTGAGATGCTAACATTGAACCCTGGTCAGTGGGTGATGAATGTTATTATCAATGTGTGCATTGTAATCCTTACTCTTAGAGCTCGTGCAAAATCATCTTCTATCAGAAATTGGTGGCTACCCATTAACTTCACTGTACGTTGCGTTAGTTTTTTTACATTTTACTGTTATATGTCAATATGAACGTGTTGCATTTTGTGTAAATTTTACTATTGCCTATGTATATGAGACGGTTTGTGCTTTTTGTGTGTTTGTTCATGTCTGAATCTAGCTATTTGGGTTCGTAGTCTAAGGACATGTTGTTTTAGTTCTGTGCCAGTTCCTAACATGCCTAAAATGGGTTTCCACCAGTTTTTGGCTATGCGGTCATGCGATGATTTGCTTCACTGGCTTAAAAACCATCATGTGGAATAGCTGTTATTTGATGACATATCAAACTGTGATAAGGTGTGTATCAAAATTTTTGCATTTTGAAATGCAAAAATACCTTTAGAAGGTTATTTAGTCCAGTTACTGTAAGCTTAACGCTAGAATTGGATTAGATATTTTTACCCATTCATGAAGAAGGGCATTTTTATTTACTGGTTGTGGATACGACGCTGTTGACAATTTCAATATGGGATACCTTTGGTAAAGGAAGAAGACTTGAGTCATATATGCCTTGCATGGAATTACAAGTATGTTCTACTCCTAGTTGGATGACTACTTATTTGTACTTGTTATTGCCATTTTGATTGTGTATTAATTCATGCTTCAATGAATTTACATTACAAACTCATTTTCCTGTAGTGTGCAGCACTTGATGTTGTCCTTAAGCCTGACAATTTTAACTTTATTGACTTCAAAAAAGTGAAACGTGAGTCATTCCCAAAGCAGCCAAATGGTTTTGACTGTGGGATGTTTGTTTGCTACATCATGGAAAATCCCACTAAAGTGACAATGCGGCCAGCGACAGAGGTATTGATCCCGACTTCCTCTCACATTTATTTCAATGTACTTGTATATTGTTTTGTTCCTGAAATATAGCATTCACTTTGTTTACAAGTGGGACTCGGACGAGGAAAGGTGCCGACTCCTCCTGGATCTAATTATGTGTGAAGAAAACCAGTTGAGTACAGTGGTGGAAGAACGTGCAAAGGTCTGGTTTGAGGCGGAGTAAAAACAAGTCTCTAATATTGATGTCGGAAAGGATCTTACTCTATCTATGGATGAGGTGGGAATGGATACGAAGATAATTGCTACTCCAAAAAGAGGTGCAAAGCGAAATAGGAAGTGAGGAACAGTTGGATATATAGGTTTTGTTGTTTGACTAGGAAGGAGTATTTTTTTGTGTACACATGAATTTTGTTTAGCGGTCGTATATATTGTCATAGTGAGATTGTAGGCCGCCGGTTAGTGTCTGTGTTTTTCAGTAACACTCACTGTGTGTAAACGTAGGTTGAGTGACCAGACTTGTACATAAACTCATTTTGCAATGAAAATGTTGTTTGAAGGAAGCAAGGAAAAGATATGGACCAGGTCTTGAACCGGAAAGAGACCAATTCATCTCTGCAATTACCAAAGTGCACTTTTTTGAATGGATTGTATAGTTGTTAGTATCAAATTTGAGCAAAGTTGGTTAAGTTTGTGCACGCTTGCATTACTGATGGTACAATAAGAAACCTAATATGTTTGTACACGCTTGCATTAGTGATGGTACAAAGTGATTATGTGGAAAAAAAAAATAATGGAAAAAAAGAAGTGAAATTTTTTGGAAAAAAAAACAAACAAGCGATTATAATAAAGAAAAGGTGAAAAGTTTGTCAACAAAGCGATTAAACATAACAAAAAGTGATAAATGTAAAAGAAATTGGTAAATATTTGTAAAAAGGTAATAAAAACCGAAAAAAGTGAGAAATAATTTTTCAATGTAATAAATAATTTTAAAAAATTCTTAAATTAAAAAACACTGAGAAAAAACTAAAAAAAAGCAAATTTTTTTCAAAAAAGTGATTAAATAAATAAAAAAAGTGATAAAAACTAAAAAAAAAAAGCGATAATTCTTTCAAAAAAGCGATAAAATATATTGAAACAATGATTAAATAAGAAAAAAATGATAATATATATATATATATAAGTGGTAAATGTTAAAAAATCGGTAAATATTTTTAAAAATCTATTAAATACCAAAAAACTGATAAATAATTCTAAAATGTAATAAATAATTTAAACAAGTGATTAAAAAAGCAAATGATAAAAAACTTAAAGAAGTGGAACTTTTTTTAAAACGGTGATTAAAAAAAAAAGATTAAAACTAAAAAAAAGAGTATTAACTATTATCTGATCCTAATTTAACCTCCAAATGGATTGATTCAACTGGAAAATTATAACATCCATCTTAAGCCCGCTACCAATACAACTGACAGCATTGCGTACTCTTACGCCAATGACCATAACTTTTTTTAGAAACATTGAAATTGCAATCCGTAAAATTCTTATTAAACTAGACTTCTCAATGTATAATATATATTTTTTTCACAATTTTTGGTTCAGCGAATTGATACAGTTTATTGTTCAACTTGCTGTCTGAGTTCAATCCCTTCACTTGAACGATGCCCAGCAAGAATTAACTTAACTCTTCACTCACGCCTCCAACTCCCATTTTTTTTCTTCCATTGTACAGTAAACTCACTGACGATTGAGATGATATATTATAAGCCTTGGTTTCAGTCACATTTTTTTTATATGAACAACCGCATATATTATAAGCCTCCAACCTCGTCATGTAGTCTTTTAAAGTTAACACAAATAGGCATATTACACATAATTTCAAATTCAGACATTGATTCCTTTCCAAGTACCTTTAATAGATTGGTACATATACAAAATGTCCAAAAATTACACCAATTATGACATAATTTGACCTAGACGTATTTTTCAGTTCATAACAGTTACAATGTACCCACCTCAAATGCAAAAACATCATACAAAATGTCTGTATTCTTCAACAATGACTTGTCTCAACATCTTAAATATGAGAGTACTTTTGCTTGCTTGATGAGTGCATTCCCCTAACGCAGGGCGATAGGCAATTATGGCCATTAATTGTCACTAAACATGTGGCTGCACTGAGGTAGGGTATGATTCAAATGGCCATGATGAAACATATGTAGCAGTTATGTTTGTATCACACACTGAAATCAAAAGGCCAGGTATTTCCAACGGTTCCTTAAATGGCCATGTAGATGACGATGAAAAGGCCAGGGCTGTAGGCACCTCAGTCTTCGGTGACATAAAGCTACACCATCGCGAAGGGTGGGGGGGAGAGACTTTGTTATCCGGTGCATAACCCAAACCACTCATAGAATCTGCACATGGCCCTTTATCAACTAAATATTCATCTTTTACATTGGATGTTCCTTGCTTCAATGGACATGAACGACTTGTATGCCCACTCTTCCCGCACATTCTACATTTCCTTGCCCTAGGTGCTTTCTTGGTGGACCTGACCTCAACTTTTTTACCTCTAACTCTCACAGGATCACGTACAACATTTGGATGGACTGGGTGAGCAGCACTTTGATTATTGACCTGTTTTTCTCGGGCTTGGAACAACTCAGCAGCTCTCAATGTTAACCGCCCAATCTCCCCCTTCAATTCTGTGTACCCTTCATCGTCACATCGAGATGCAAAATATGTTAACTTATGGCATATGTTCCCAATTTGTGCAAGCCTCGCAGCAAATGCCGCTTCCATTGGATCGGGAGTCACTCGTGCAATGTATGCTGGCTCCTGCTTAGCACTTTTTGTCCACCTTTTGAGTATCAACTTATCAAGAATTTTCATAATATTCTCAACCTTCATCACAGAGAACATATGGCTACAGGGGAGGCCTGCATTGAACCAGCGACAAAGCAAATATTAAACCGTACTATTCAATCGAATCAGTACTACACACACTAGAAACCATAGTTCCCAGACATATTTTCCTGAATTCATGCTTAAAAAGAAATTGAAAAAGTGTCCATGCCTCCTACGTTTAGTTTACCAGTGTAGGTTAGTAACGTGCATGTGCAATGCATGACACTGTGGTCATCATTGAAATGAACCACGTAAGTTTCTATGGGCGACACATATTTGGAGACGAGATATCGATTTTCATCAGTCAGAGGATCATATCGAACCGCATTGTACAGGTGCTCATCATGAATTTGTTCCCGGACACGAACCAAGACATTCGGCGTGTACACATCACCTGCATGTTTCTCTAACAATTTTAGGTGTGTTAGCATTTGTGGTTCTGTGTGTGTACTGTTGAAGTTCTGATGCAGTTCTGCCTCACGTATACGATCAATGGCAACATCCACTCGGCGCACAAAGTCATACAACTTCATTTGGCTGCCCAGGAATCATTTTTGAAAGGAGTGCATGCCCTCTGCCCTCTGTGTACTTGTCATACCCGCGAAGAAATTGCTTTTCAAGTGCGCAATGGCCCATGACTTGCGATTATCCCATGTCTCACGCACCCACTGATTGTCCTGTAATCCAAACTTTTCCACTGCTTCTTCCTATTTAGCTTCTCACTCATTAGGGTCTTTAACATGTAACATCATGTGTGCAAATGCACCCGCAAAATGTTCTGCCTTTTTCACATTGGTCTTGCAATTTCTCATTAGGTGCCATGAACAAATTCTCTATGTGGCGCCTGGGAAGACAGACTCAATAGCTTTTTTCATACCTGGGGCTGCATCTGTTATGACTGATTTGGGCAACTTGCCATACATACAATCCATAAAACAGGTTAATAACCACCTGTAGCATTCTTCAGACTCACTAGTTACAAGTGCACAACCAAATATGGAAGTCATATAATGGTTGTTGACCCCCAATATGACGACATATAGGAACCTATATCCATTATTGTTGTATGTGGCATCCATACATATGACATCACCGAAGATTGAATAATCCATGCGCATCCCACCATCGGCCCAAAACATACCCCAAAGTGTATTTGAGTTATCTACGGCGTAACGACAATAAAACTTAGGGTCACACTGTGCAGTATTCGTCAAATGTGCTATAGCTCTCTCCGAATCTGTTGCCAGCTCAACCACTCTAGTATCAGAGTCCACCCAATTGTAAAGATCTTTTCGAAGGAAACCAACATTACTGTATCCTTCATTTACAATAACCATGAAATCCATTATGCGGGTTGTCCCAACACCTGCCCTCCTCATTGGTTTAGCTTACTCTTTTGCAGAATCAACCACACATCTATGTGACCATATAAAATGGACGTCACTTTCGGAAGCTAGCTTGTGGTTATGAATATGCTGGAATTCACCCACTTGGTACATATTTGATTTTGCCTTCATATGTACCCGAAACGCAGCACGACACCCACACCTTGAAATGCGTCGAGGCTCCCATTTCTGTTTCTCAGGAGTAAGCTGAAGGTTCATATGACCCTCTTTTGAACAAACCCACCTTCTTCGTTGTATTACATTTAACTTACTATTCATCCTTATATCATCTCCTCGCACACCAAATCCCAGAACATATGCATATTTACGATAAAATTTTTCCGCCTCATCAATTGTCTGAAATTCTACTGTTTTGAAGTCGCTAAACAACCACTCAATTATAGGTTTTTTAATCTTCATCACTATCTCAGACCAATCATACTCTAGATCGATGTCACAACCTTTTAATGTAGTCTCTGCTTTCTTACACAAAATAGCATCTGTATTGTCACTAAGCCCAATGTGGACTGCGTTCTAGCTGTCCATTTTAACCTACGCAGATCGCAAATGCGGATCGAAAATGCCAAGATGCGACAACAATGCGACAAACATTAAAACCCATATAAAAAAGATGACACATTAATGGAGGACCAGTACATTGATTTCTTTTAATAGAATGATTGCTATAGTTGATTTGTAGTGAGAGAAAGCTAAGACATTTCCACCAACAAAAACCCTTCCCCTGAAATGGAAAAAGTAAACAAGAATGTACCTTCTTGTTGTACGCAGCAGGGAATGCGGATCAGAGCCTTTGCACCTTACTGAACACAGCAATGGCCCGCCTTTTATGCTCCTGTGCTTGTACTTTTTGTGCTCTGTTTTTCGTTACAAGCAATTTCCATGGAAGTGGGGTTGAAAGAAAACAATTTCCAATTCTTAACTACTAAATTATGTGACGTCATATTCCCATAACCACGTAATTTTTTGATTATTAGTATTACCTTGAAAATATCGATATTAGTTTTCAGTAACTTGAAATACATAACTGCTATCTTTTAGGGTAAATATATTTTATTTAATTTATTTTTATTTTGAAAAATAATTTTTTCCATATGAAATAAATCAAAATATTCTACAATTGATCAACCACACATAATATAAATAATATTGTATTTAACCAATTAATTTTTTTTTATCATTATATGATTAATTACGTACATTTATTTGCGAAATGGTAATTTCTCCTTTTCAAAGCTTAGAGCATACCCAATAAAAAATTAATAAGTTGTACTTATTTATTTTAATAAAATCCAAATTAATTTTCCTAAATTAACGTAATATAACTTAATTTATTGTACTAAACTTAAAAGTTTATGTATCAATGTTGTAATTCGAACATTAACCTGCCAAAATCATTAAACTTAGTATATATGAAAACAACCCAAAAACTCAAAACTTAACTTTATCCCTAAACCCAACTCTAAGCTTGAAATGGGGAAAGGGAAAACAATTTTGTTAAATTTTTTATGAGGAAAAAATATTTTTTTACTAATTTTTTTCCTATTCCGAAATAATTTGAATAATTTATAAAAAAAATAACGTTCATGAAAACAAATATTGGACATAAAAAAGTGATCCATTTTATTTAAAAAAAAAAAGAGTTAGTGTGTTTTTTCTACCTCCAAGGTGCTTGAACTTTAGCCTAAGTGAAAGGGGTTACCCCAGTTTACTTGAAAGTGATTATTTACAAAAAAATAAATATCAATTTACTGTGATTTTAAACTGAAACAATTACAAAAATCTATATACACTTTCTTTGAAAATAAAACATTTTTTAATTTGTTTCTATCATCTTAATTTATTTAAGTTTAAAATTTTCAAAAAAATTACTTTCTATAACCCTAAATCGCATACTCTACACCTATTCACAAAACCATAAAACCAAAACATAAACCTTAAATTGTAAGTAGCCTAAATTTAAAACATTTAAATATTACCCTTAAGCCTACTCTTAACCTTAAAAAGGTAAACTTTGCCGTAACCCTAAATTTTGCCTTAACTCTAACATACGCCATAAACCTATCTTAAAACGTAAACAAAGGCAATATTGGTAATTGAAATGTGAGAATATGTTCATAAAACTATTTTTTCGTATAGAAATACATATTAATAAGTATATAAACATGCAGAGGAAAGTAATAATAAGTATATCATACTTCAGTCTATATAAACATGTAGAGGAATAACATTTTAGCATCCACGATACATCGATATAACGTAAGATGGTAAAAAACGCGTGCATATGTTCGTCAAAGAAAATTCAAAACTATCCTAGTTACAATGCCATTTACCTTTTCCTTCCCCTTTTAGCTGCAGGCCTATCTTCATTGTGCTTAGTACGGCTCTCGACGCATCCATCAGATGCAGTCTCATCTGACTCCGACCCAGGTTCATAATCCGATTCTGCATCTGACTCATCTTCCTCATTTTCCGCATCCTCTTTAATCAAACCATACGAATCTAAACCTTCATCACCAACAATGTCTTCATGCTGCACATCATCCTCCGCCTCATCTCCTACTGATTGGGATTTGGTACCAACTTCATCGCTCTCATCTCCATCACTGATGGAACCTTCACCTGGACCACTTTTTTCCCAGGACGACAATGTTGCTTGTGAGGCGAGCCAGTGTCTCAACTTGTTCTGCCACATGACACCTACAATCAAATGAATATATCTTATATATTATGTCATGCATGACAACAAAATTTTATATAGACTATAAACTTACACACTGTTTCAAAGAGAATTTCTTCGCATCCTTCCACATTTTGTCCGTTACAGCCTTCTTTAGACCTGCCACCAAGCGCAGTAACTTCTCCACAGTGTCCCTTTTCACCTATACATAACATTTTTAAGTCACAAGATCAGCGTGGAATGGGATTGAGTACAACAACGTATAAGATGAAAAACTTACAAATTTTATCGAAGGATTAAGTGGTAGACCCTCGACATCCTCATCCTCAATGCTTGGAATTTTGAGGAGTTTAGCCTCTCCTGTTTCGAGATCTGGGAGCAACATAGATGTACCTGGTAGTTGTATTTCATAACCTTCTACTTTAGTGTCTGTTTCTCGTGTAACAGTTGACATAGATGTCCCACCAAAGCCACTGGTAGATGCACCTGGGTCCCGACCTATCATGGCTTTGGCAATCTCCTTCATCATACCCTCCCACCACAACTGAAATGTACCAGAAAACAGAATTGTTGAATTATTATCCCATAATGATCCTGCAACTGCTGCTGTCAGTTCTGCACCGTGCCACTTTTGGTTGAACATAGATGTTGGAGGCAGGTTCGGGATGGTTTTGTCATGCACTTGCCGATAGCTAATGTGTTGTCTGAACACCCTCTCACCTAAAAACCAGGCTCGACCACATGGGCTTTCTAGTAAAATTCGACACCTTGTTGCCCCTAAACTTTCGCTAACATATTGTGGTAGGTCATCCATGTACTTCTCCCATGGCCACATTTTGACCGCCGCCCTCTGTACTGTTTTAAATAGCTTTATATATACTTCAGTATCATATGGCATGCCCCCCCAAATGTCCCTCAGCATAGTACTTTGCTCTAGGGTATGTCCCATCTCCGCTCAAATTTAGGTTAGACCCAATATCCATGAAATGCTCGCAGGCCCATGTCTGTGATTATAAATAATTCATATTGAATATGATCATTTAATAATCATTTTTAAATGTAACTAATGTACATAATGAAATAAAGTAATGAACATATATAATAGTTACCTGCCATGACTGCCAAAACCCACCACTCCCTTGAGCACCCCTACTCAGACCATCCATATATAAGTAAAGATTAGCCAATGCGGGACTTCCCCAATTATACTTTGACAGTCGGGATGTATCTGCTACAGCTGAAATCCACCATGTGTAAAAAGAACTTGTGCTTGTATCACAGAATATAGTTGTGCCAAGAAAAGTTGCTAGGAAAACACGAACCAAATGATTCTTTCTCTCCATGGTATTTGATCTGTAACCTCTATACGTGTCAAGTACTAACTTAAAAGTCACTTTTTTTTAATGGAATATCTCCCAACCATCACCGACTAATAGTTGCAGGCGAGAGGCATCTGCACATATTTCCATATCAATAGGAATCGGATCACCACTGCAACGCAAGCCGGTTATTGCCGCAAAATCTACAGGTGTCATGGTCATCTCTCCGATAGATGGGAAGTGAAATGTGTGTGTAGTATCCTACCAAAAGTGACTAAGTGCACGAATTAAGTGCCTGTCGCAGTATGTGGACTTCAATGCTTTGACTGCATTGAACATACCCGTTGTTCTTATCATATCTTTCACAGTTTTTGGAAACCCATCAAACCACTCCAACAATGGCTTCACGCTTCCATGTCCACGGAATGCACTTAGCCTATTCTATAAATATCAAATTACAATTAAGATTATAAAATCTAAATGTAAATTGAAATCTAACATAAAATAGCAAGTGTTTGACAGACATATTATTAAATAGAGTTTTGATAACATTATCTCTTTTAAAACTACATATTAAAATTATATAATCGCTGTATTCAGTTATATATCACATACTCCCTGTATTAATTTACATATCGCATTTTTTGAAGTTTTATCGCATTTTTATAATAGTATCGCTTTTCATAGTTACTTCGCTATTTAAAACTATTGTCACTGTAGTTATATTTTACTGGCTTTTATAACATTCCTGTATTCTTTTCAATTATGTTCAACTTTCATAACAAATATTTTAGCATTTTCTTACCTTTTTATTCTGTAATTTTTATTATTGTTATCATATTTTTAGATGTTTTATAATATTTTTAAAATCTGTATCATTATTGTAAATATTATAGCATTTTGTAAATTAAGAGTCACATATTAATAATTACTATCACGTATTTAAAATTAGTAATTAGTTATCATTTTTTCAATTATTTATCACTTTGTATATATGATCAGTTTTTCTAATACTTTTTCCTTTTTTGTACGTTATTATCACTTTATTTTGTTTCATGATTTTATTAAAATATTTATTACATTTTACGCTTTTCATAAATATTTACAAATTTTTTCCCCCTCTTATCGCTTTTCTATATTTAGTAGCTTGTTTTGATAATAAATCGGCTTTATATCAATTATGTCACAATGTTTATTTTTTACTGCCGTTTTGAAATTTATATTGCATTTTATAGGTTTTGGATCAATTTTCTGTTGTCAATCACAATAAAAAATTATTTTAAATTTTTTCAACATTGCTAATTTCTTTAATTATTTTTTCACTTTTTATATATTTAATCACTGTTTATATTTGCTAACTTTTCCAACAATTATTTCATCTTTTTCCAATTTTACTCACTTCTTTATTTGTAATCACTTTTTTATTATCTTTTTCAATTTTTTTATGTTATTTCCCTTTTTTTTTACTCTCGGTTTTTAATTTTTATGGCATTTGATAGGTTTCGTATCAATTTTTAAACATTGATCAATTTTTTTATTTATATTTTATCACTTTTTCTATATTTAATCACTATTTTTATATTTTTTCACCTTTTTAAAATTTTTTTTCACTTTCGCCATTACTAATCGCTTTCTTTCTAATTTAGTCACTTTTTATAATTTTAATCATTTATTATTTTTAATCAATTTTGTAATTGTTAATCACTTTTTTTGTTTTCCAAATGGTTTTTTTCCTCCAAATGCTTCTTTTTTACTTTTTTATCACTTTTTTTTATTTTCTTATATTTAATAACAATTTTAATCACTTTTTTTATTTTTTTTAATCACTTTTTTTTCCAAACAGTTTTTTAGTTTTTCCAAACGCCTTTTCTTTTCTCCAAATGCTTTTTTTACTTTTTTATTTTCTTATATTTAATAACAATTTTAATTATTTTTTTCCAAACGCCTTTTTCTTTTTCCAAACGCTTTTCTTACTTTTTTAATCACTTTTTTATTTTCTTATATTTAATAACAATTTTAATCAAATTTTTTAATTTTTAATCATTTTTTTCCCAACATTTTTTTTTATTTCCAAACGCCTTTTTATAATTTCAAACGCCTTTGTACACTTCCAAACGCCTTTTCACATTTCCAAATGCCTTTTTATACTATTCTATCGCTTTTTTCATTTTTTTTCAATATTCAATAACATTTTTTATATTTAATAGCTTTTAAATTTTTTTTATCACCTTTTCGGTTTTTAAGCGTTTTTTAAAAATAAAATAACATACTTTCTCCTTCTCTCACTTCATACATATACATTCCCTTAAATATAAACTATCTAATATATTTACCAGTAAATTTATCAATTAAAATGTAAATATGACAATAAATTTACTAACATAACAGTAAATTTGGCACTTAAATTCGAAATAATAAAATTACAGTAAAATATATACTCACTGGATGCTCTGGATGAGAAACGTGAGACTCTGGTTCAAAGTAGATACTTGTTGAAGGAAGAAATTTTTTTCGAGGAGTTAGTCTCTTGATCATTGATGTCCTGAAATCGCATGGCAATTGCTTAATATAATCGCCGGCACCGCTGTGAGACATTGTTTGTTTCTGTATGAAACGCAGGAATAAGGAAATTGAGTAGTGGGAAAAGATGTAACTTGAGGTAATTGTAAGAAATGAGGAAGATTAAATAATGTTGTTATAGGATAGGTAATAAATGATAAAGTTAAAGAGTTAGATAGTAAAATTTAAAAGAGTGGTTGGGGAAGTAAAAGTAAATGCTAAAATTTAAAATGATGGTTGGAGAAGTGAAAATAATTGTGGTGTTTGGGAGAAAGGAAAATATGGTTGCCCGAAAATTTAATATGTGGGACACATATTAATGGGATAATTACAATATGTATCTAATATTTTATTTAACTTGGCAACTTTACCTGTATGTTTAAAAACTTATATGTAAGTCATGGTTATTCCCTCTGATATCGAAAATAATATTGTTATTATTCGCTTTAATAATGTTTTTTTCAAAAATATTACTTTTTTTAATTATTATTAAATTTATTAATTGTAAATCCTCTTTTCAAAACTATTATCATTTTTTCAATTATATCACTGTCTTGATTGTAATAGCTTTTGTTTAAGATGTATATGTGACCGGGTCACCTCGAAGATTACCTTCGTAGTTTTCGGGTAACTTTTGAGGTAACCTAAAAATGTGATCGGGTGATTTTGAAGGTAACTTCGTGGTAACCGGGTCACTTTGAAAGTATCTTTATTGTTACCGGGTCACTTTAAAGATAACCTAAATATGTGAGCAGGTCACTTTGAAAGTAACCTAAAAATGTTTTTTTTTTTTAGTTTTTTTATCACTTTTTTTATTTAATCAAATTTTTAAATTATTCATTGTATTTTAAAATTATTTATCAGTTTTTCAGTTTTTATTTGCCTTTTAAAAATATTTACCAATTTTTTAACATTTATCACATTTTCTTCATTTTATCATTTTTTATACATTTAATCGCCTGTTTTTAAAATCTTATCATTTTTTTTTACATTTAATCATTTTTTCTTACATTTTATCGCTGAAGTTACCTTCGTTGTGACCGGGTCACGTTGAAGGTAACCTAAAAATGTGACCAGGCCACATGGAAGGTACCTTCGTTGTGACCGGGTCACGTTGAAGATAACCTAAAAATGTAACCGGGTCACATGGAAGGTACATTCCTTGTGACCGGGTCACATTGAAGGTAACCTAAAAATGTGACCGTTACTTTGAAGGTAACCTAAAAATGTGACCGGGTCACAGCAAAGGTATCTTCGGTGTGACCGGGTCACATTGAAGGTAACTTAAAAATGTAACCGGGTCACCTCGAATGTACCTTCGGTGTGGTGTGACCGGGTCACATTGAAGGTAACCTAAAAATGTGACCGGGTCACCTCGAAGGTACCTTCGTTGTGACCGAGTCACATTGAAGGTAACCTAAAAATGTGACCGGGTTAACTCGAAGGTACTTTCGATGTGACCGGGTCACTTTGAAGGTAACCTAAAAATGTGACCGGGTCACATCGAAGCTACCTTCGTTGTGACCGAGTCACTTTGAAGGTAACCTAAAACTGTGACCCGGTCACAACGAAGGTGACCCGGTCACATTCTTAGGTTACCTTCGTTGTGACCCGGTCACATTTTTAGGTTACCTTCTAAGTGACCCGGTTACAACGAAGGTAACTTCAACGTGACCCGGTCACATTTAAGGTTACCTTCACATTGACCCGGTCACATCGAAGGTACCTTCGAGGTGACTCGGTCACATTTTTAGGTTACTTTCAATGTGACCCGGTCACAACGAAGCTACTTTCGAGGTGACCCGGTTACATTTTTAGGTTACCTTCGATGTCACCCGGTAACACCCAAGATACCTTCCACGTAACCCGGTCACTTGTTTAGGTTACATTCAACGTGACCCGCTCACTACATAACTTCAGCGATAAAATGTAAGAAAAAACGATTAAATGTTTAAAAAAGCGATAAAATTTTAAAAAAGGTGATTAAATGTATAAAAAAGTGATAAAATAAAGAAAATGTGATAAATGTTAAAAAAATTGGTAAAAATTTTTAAAATGTAAATAAAAACTAAAAAAGTGATAAATAATTTTAAAATGCAATAAATAATTTACAAAATTGATTAAATAAAAAAGTGATAAAAAAAAAAAGCAAAATTTTTTTGAGAAAATAAATTAAATAAATAAAAAGAGATTAAAACTACAAAATGTGATTAAATATAAAAAAGTGATAAAATATAAACAAACGTGATAAATCTTAAAAAATGGGAAATATTTTTAAAAAGTGATAAAAATTCTAAAATGTAATAAATATTTTTTTTACTCACTTGATCAATATACATAGATTTTATATTTTGAGAATGATTGACATATGTATAAAAAAGTATTTTATTAAGTATATTATTCAGCAATTACTTTTTTTTTTACACAGATAATTTTTTTAAATTTTTTTTACTTCTTTTTAAAAATGTGTACCCAATAACATATATTCTCTTATTTTTTTTCCCTCTCATTTTCTCCTCTTTCCCCATTTTTTATTTTTCCTATTTTTTCTTCTCTCTCTTCCTTCCTGTAAACGCTTTTTATTTTTTTTGTTTCCTTTCTATTTTCTTCTCTCCTCTCGCCTCTCTCATTCTTTCTTTTATTTTTGCCGTGGTTGGTCTGCTTGTCTATATTCTTCTTTCTCCTCCCTCCTCTGTCTTTTTATTTTTCTTTTTCTCTCCCCTAACCGGCTTGCCCTGTCGCCCGTTTCCCATAGATTCCATCAACCAAAATGAACGGCTAAGATTGGGGGGTAACATTACCCCATTTTCTTGGGTTGGTATTATAGATTGTTCCTTAATTTAGTTCAAATCGATTAATTTTTTACTATTACTTCACTCCAAATATCTTCAATTACTTTCATTATTTTTTTTTATAAATTTTTTTCACCATCATCAATAGTAGTGTCATCTAGTTTATCTAATTTGAGTGATCTGTTTTCAAAATTGGTAGTTATAAAAAGATCAAGTGAGGTGCAGAAAGTGGTTAAGACTTAAATGATGATGTGTTTACAAATAATAGATCGAGATGATTGTATATTATTTTTTTATTATCTTGTCCTTTATATGAAGTTTTTTTTTCAATTACTTATGAGTTATTTCTCCATAATTATTTTGGTTTACCTGAAAGATTTTGATTCGATCCAATTCTTTTCTCTTCATTTGGTATCGTAAAGATACATAACATTTATTTACCAGTTTATATGTCTCTATTGTTTTTTAATGTTCTATGCCATTAATTTGTAAGATGCAATTTGACTTACTGGTAATTGGAATAAAACACCATTCTATCAAAAAGACATGACCAATTTATCAATGTTTAGCTAACAAAGTTAAAAATATACTCAAGGTATTAAATACTACTATCTATTTTGATGTGTGTGTGTGTGTGTATAATAATAGTATTCTAAGATGAAATCATTTAATATGTTATTTTTCCCTTTTTTATGTATTATAATTAATTTCATCAAAATATTCCTACATGAATAGAATATATAAGAAATACCATATTTTTTTATATGAAAATATATAAAAATGAAAGGTGCTGACGTAAATAAATACTATTCAATAAAAAAACTAACTTATTTATACATAAAAAATAAAAATAAAAATAAAAATACTATAATAATAATAATAATAATAATAATAATAATAATAACAATAATAATAATATATTTTCTAATATCACTCTTAGGTGCAAGGGCAGCATCATATACTCAAATTTGGAAAAAATACACATATTAAACATAAATTGATGATAATTGAGCATTTTGATCCCATAATTCTTTAAACTATATACCTATTTGCCCCCACTATTTTTAATATATAATTCTTGCCCCCACTTACCAGATTTTCTAACTCCACCATTTTCTAAGTGGCTCAAAGTATGATATTTCCACCTCAGCTGTTCTGTAAAAGCAATATACTAATTTCTAATCCCTATCTTATTCCAATGCCAATTAGATTTTATTTGTGGATAAAAAATTAATATTTTATGTCAAATTATTTTAATTATTATATTTTGTTATGTTATATATTTATATATGATATTTTGACATAAAATGATTAAAAAAAATTATCCTACCTATGTACTATGGTAAATTGCATATTGTAGTACGTACAACATAAAATATTGTAGTATACCACAGAAACTGAAAAAATATATATATAAATTTAGTGGTGTGCAAAACATTGAATGATAAATCGTGAAAACTTTTATACCGAATATACTAAATGTACATGGAAAATGAAATTTTACATAAAATACCATAAAATTAAAGACAATGAGTTCACTTGATAGGTGGAAATGACATTTGCTTAATAGTGCATGTAGACTCACTTTGATTCAGTCCATTTTGCCTTCAATGCTCATTTACATTATGCCTTTATTTAAATTCCTCTTACACTTTATTTCCAAATCTTATATTCAGATTTGGTGATCTGCTTCACACTCTCACAAAAGGGTTTCAACTAAAGCAAAAAAATCTTAAATTTTTGTCTATTAATGAAAACCGTTAAAGACATCATTTTAGAGAAATGTGTATTAGAACTAGACACACAATCAAACTAAAACAAATGTATCTCAATCTATACAAGATAATCTTAGTTTTAGACAAATATATATGAGAACTAGGCAAACATATATCAAAACTAGATAAATGCATTTTAAAAATATACATATAATCAAAGTGAAATGAAGGTGTCTCAAATTTAAATAAGATGATCTCAATCATAGAAAAATGTATATTTGAATTAGAAAATGCATCATAGAACTAAATAAATATATTTCATAATTAAATAAATTATTATAAATAAATATTAAAGTGTTAAAATGGGTAAGCATACATTAGACAGTATCCAATATCTTAAAAAGATGGTCATGAAAGTGGAAAATGTCACTGTGCTGATCATTGAATGTGAGATTTTATACTCATTCATAAATATATTATGGATATGAGTGAACATTTTTCATATAAAATTGAAAAAACTGAGAAAAAATGATTATATTTGGATAAAATGATTCAATTATTTTTATAGTTTGGTTAGTGCGGACTAAAATTAAATTTCATGTTTATTTATTGGATCGGTTATTGGATCCACACACTTGAAACTGAATAAATCAAATATTAATATATATTTTATCATTATTAATATTGATCCTAAATATATATAAAATTGTTTCTTACTAATTTTAGATATGTGTTGTTTATCCTTCTTTAATTTGAATAAGAAACGTAAAATTTTGAATCTTTATCTTATTATTTTATTTACTATGTACGTAGGTCTTAAAATAAGGAACTGAATAAACTTGAATGTAATTTAAATGATTTAGATCAATTTTAATATGTAATTTAAATACATTTTATCTGTTTTATAAAAACAAAAAAACCAAGTGGGTCATTTGTTCTACCGAATGCTCACCCTAACTATGAAAAGGAAAATCCTAAGTTCATCGCCTGTCAGAATAAAAGAGGAACAAATGCCATCAAATGAGTAAGGAGCGACATAGGCCCCACAATCACCTCCCAGCCACTGCAACAAGAGCTTATCAGGATTCATTATCTGTTGCCATAAAATGAGTACTAACATGTGATTGCTTATGTCATACTACATGAATCTTGTGAACCAATCCTTTCAGTTTTCATTATATCTCTTTTTTGTCATCAACTTTTTTGGCCTTTTGTCCAGGAAAAATAAAATTCCTTACTCTTAGTCTTAGCTATATTGCATATATAAGATCTTAAAAAACTAATTTTCTAAAACTAATATTCTCTCCATCTCATATAGATTGAATTATTGTATGAAAACTAAGAAAGAAGAAAAAATTTATACACTATTTTCACTTTATTTTTAATTTTTTATACAAATAAAAAAGTTAGAAAAAGTGATTTTTTTTTACATACAAAATTTAATACAATCTATTATAAGAGTGGGAGTGAAAGTAAACAATCTCAAATCAAAGGGAAAACCTCCGTTACGATTAGCCCACTTTTAAGTGCCTGTGTTTATGTAGAGTGCGGCATCACTACTCAAACCTTGGTTTTGCTTGCAGGTGTCTCTTTGTGTTGCCATTTTACTAGCCAATGCATGACTGAAAAAAAAAAGTAAACATTAAAATGATAGTTCAAAATGTAGTATGGTAAAAAAAATTATTAAATATGAAAACAATGAAAAAATTTGAAATTTTCAAAATAAAATATATTGTGATAGTTTTAGAATAGATGGAATATTAAGAACTATGCACTATAGGCACACCATAGCTTGTCGCCTTGAAAATAATATTCAATTCCCCATTCTTTAATGGGAAACTTACAACCTTCTACGATTTTTCATAACCTACACTTTCCTTTCTTATTTTTTTAAAACTTATACCTTACCTCTACTTCTTTTACACTGTATGATAAAAATTTATAAAACTCTAATCTAAACTGTATAATAGTATATTCTAGTAATTTCAATATCTTTAAAATTTTTTATAGTTAATAAATATTCTAAATTATCAATTTTCTCTTCCTGTAAATGTAATTTTCTCCTTGTAAATATATATCAATATTTTTTAAATGTTAGTTAAAATATAAAAAAATTTCAAATTACTAGAATATAGTTACTAGATAGTTTAAATTAGGGTATCATAAGTTGTTAGACATTGTAAATGAAGTAGAGGTAAAATATAGGTTTTTTTTTAAAATAAAATGACAAATTGTATATTAGACCAAACCATAAGATTTTTTATAATTTTTCTTATTTAAAAAATAAATTAAGATATTTAATATTTTTTTTATTTATAATCAGTATTACAAGATATAAAATTTAAGGAGATACATTCATAACACAGAGGATAAGGAAACCCCAACTTGTTTAAGATTGAGAAGTAATCGAATCGACATTCATGACAAGCTTAAATACCAAATTTACTATTGAAAATTGTTAATGGAACTAAATTTACCATCAAACTTTCAAAAGTACCAAATCATATATCGAACTTTACTTTTGAAACCAAATTTACCATTAAACTTACAAAAAATACCAAATTTATTATTTACGCTGTTAAGTGACTGTCAACTTGAATGTGAAAATGACGGTTCTAGTCCTTGATTTTTCATATTTCTCCCTCATAATTTCTAGTTGATGTTGGTAAGATTGAGGGAAAGACGAAGAAAAATTGGTGAAATTCTAAAGGTTAAGCCTTTGGCTATTTTAACCAGGATTGACCGTTTTAGGATTAGGCATTTATTGGTAGAAGTAGGACCAAAATTATCAAGATTTGAGCATATCAAGAAACAAACTTTAGAAATAAAGGACATTTACAGTGCGATTAATGGCTCTAGGGCAGTCTTCAAAGAAAGCGGGCAGCCATAACCAGAATTGAACTTGGTGCTGGATTTGTTGAAGATGATAACATGATTATTAGATATGCAAAGTTAGGACAATAGTAAAAGAAACATGAAAAATGAATGACTAAAACTGTGTTTTTTGTTATGATTTGACGGAAAAAAGTAACAGTGGTGGTAAATTTTATTTTAAAAATAAAGTTTAATATTAAATTTGGTACTTTTAAAAGTTTGATGGTAAATTTGATCTTTTCGATAGTTTTTTATGATAAATTTGGTATTTAAACCTTCATGACATGATGAGAATATTGAAAAAGAGGGATCAATCCTTAGACAGGACCTAGGACCTTGTGTTCATTTCGCATTCAAGCTTACGTGGTGAAAGTTAAATGGACCTTTAAGTTCAAAGCAACACCTGGCTTAGGTAATGATGGTTTTTTTTCTGTCTTCTTAGTACTAGTATGTAGTATGTCCAACATTATTATGCAAATTCAATTGAAAATAGGGAAACTTAGAGAAACCCTCAATGTTTAGTCTAATTTATATTTGTCCCTTCTTCTTTTGAAAACCCATACTTTGTTTTTTATAGTAACTATTTATGTTATGCTAGTGGGGGCAAAAACTTTGATTATCCAATAAGATTTACAAATCATGCAAACCACCATAAAGTTCATTTTATGACACCTGTAATTCAAATTTTTCTAAACATATAATATATTTCTAATAATTTTTTTTATGAATAATATCTATATTTATAAATTTATTAATAATTTCTAAATCTATAATACATTTTTATTTTTATAAATCAAGTTTATAGTTGTGATTAATTTTAATATTTACTTTTTAACATCTTATTTACTTTTCAATTAGTTCAAATAGAGAAGTATCATCTTTCAATGATAAATATATTTTGGCTAATCTTATTTTATTTTGAAAACTAATTCTCACAATGTGAAAGAAATCTATACATTCTATAATGACACATAATATTAACACATCACTATACCATTTATTAAATACATTTTTAGCCAAATAGTAACTAATGTTCTATAAATTTTTAGCCTATCTAATAAAAATATAATAAATTATACTTATTTATTCAAATGGTAAAATTAATAAATTATACATATTTTTAGCCTAACTAATGACTAATATTAGTATTAAATTGATAGTCATACTTTACAGATAATGAGGTATAAAAGAATCTTCTTAAACCCATTAACAACTCTTACACTTTTCATTATCTTCATATTGAATGAAAATAATATAAAAAAAATCATATTAAGCCAACAATTAGGTTTAAAAATCTATTCATATAGATCATATTTGCTAAATTTTAGAATAATTGAAATCTATAACTTCTTCTTTTTTTTTTAATCTAAAAAATGCATATTTCTTCTTAAGTTCGAACAGTGTTAGAGAAGTAAGAAGTTATTTCTTCATTCCAAATTGCATGCGCTACTTTTTTATTTTGAAATATCCCAAAATAATGAACTATTTCCTTAAGATGTTTGATATGTAATAAATACTTTTGTGAGGGTAAAGTTTGAAAAGGTATTAAAAAGGAAAAAGTTGTCTAAGATTGTTTGAAAATGATAAATAGGCAATAGAAATAGGGACAAAGGGAGCACAAATTAAAAACCACGAATCAAATGGAAGTAAAAATGTTCATACTTTACATGACTAATTAAAATTTTAATATAGTAGTTAAAGTGATTATATATAAGTTGTTCTAAAAATTACTATCTAATATAGTGTAATAGTATGTGCAAATAAAATTTTTCTTGTAACTAATTAATGAATGAGCTAATCATGAGTACAAAACTAATAAAACATAAAAAACACAAATCAACTGCAATCGAACACAAAATAATATGTTTATGAACAAATCAGATAATACATTATTTGAGTTTTATTAATTTGACTAAAATGAATATGCATTTTTATTCACCAACCAAAACGAACGGATATGAAGTAAATATTGATATTAATAAAAAATGTAAACTTGATTTACAAAAATCAAAAAATTTTATGGATTTGGAAATTATTAGTAAATTTATAAATATAAATATTATCCAGAAGCACAAAATTTATTAGAAATATATTATATATTTAGAAAAAATTAGATTGGAGGTGTTATAAAAGAACCTTGTTGGACAATTAAAGCAATTGAGCCCACTAGCAATATATATTGAGGTTACGATTAGGGACAAATTGTAGGGCTTAAAAAATAGAGGAGGTAATTGGAGGGCTTAATAATGTATTATATAATTTTCAATAATGATGTATACCGTAAAGACTTCTAATGATTTCGTGGTCTCTCCAAAATTCCTCTTACTTTCAGCTAACATAAAAAATTGTTTCCGGTGAAATGATCGAGTCCTTTATAGTGAACTAACGACAGGTGTGTGTTTTGCATTTTATTTCAATGTTCACCTTTTGTTGAGGAAAAAATCCAATTCACTAAGAAAAAACTGGATTCATTTCGGAAATATTTGACTTGCCATTTTTTCTGAGTTGAAGGTGCTGGTGTCCGAGGTGGTGCTGGTTAGCGGATGTTGCCCGGCTTTGATTTGTAGCAAATTGCGATATAATCTGTATCTATGTGGACATATCTTTCTAACAAATATGAATTTATATATTTATTCCTTAAAAAAAACAAAATTAAATTCAATTTAAAAAGGTCAGAGAGTGAAAAATATTATAAGATAGAGAAGGTGATGAAATAAGTAAAATCTTGAGCTTGTGATAACACTTACAAGTTTTAATCAGTAATCCGAATGTTTAGTTAAAAATACATTCATGTACTTATGTATTTATTTATGTAAAAGAGTGAAATAATTGAAGTTCAGTGATTTAATCAGAGTGTTTTGAACTTTAAAATTTAATTGAAAATCGATCCAAATTTTAATGAGTACCAGTGGATTTTAGCCCCTTCCCTTGCCACTTCCGCAGAAGAACGCAGCGATCCGGCTACGGTAGAGCAATGGAGGAGCTGAAAAGAGCAGTAAAAGAAATAGCCTACGCCAGAGACTGCGCTAAGCTTTCTACGTTCCAACGATCTCTGATTCCTTTCCTCTCGCTCGCCTCCTCTCTCTACAGAGCTGCTTTCTCTCTGCGCTCTTACCTATACCATTTGGGTTTCTTCTCCCGCCGCAGGTTTGTTCAAATCCTGACGAATTTCCGACTCTTTTGAAGTAAAATAGAACAAAGGTTCTTTTTTCCTGTTTTTTATAGGAGAAGAAAATTAACTCCGAAAGTAGAGCCAGGGAAAATGCTAGTACTGAGATGTTTGTCTCATGTTTGATGTTAAAATTTTCTCGAGTGCTTTTGTCATTGGATTAGTGTAGCTAATTTAAAGCTTGGCTTTGTACTGAAGGTTGCCAGTTCCTGTTATTAGTGTGGGGAATTTGACTTGGGGAGGAAATGGGAAGACCCCAATGGTTGAGTTCATAGCTAAATTCTATGCTGATTATGGAATGTCACCTCTTATTTTGACAAGGGTATCCATTTCTGTAACCTTTTCTCATCATGGAATTTAGTTCCTGCTTTTTTACTATTGTGGGGTTAATCAAATCGATTCTTTATTGCTATTTATTTAGTTAGTTCTTGCAGAAATTTGTTCTGCATACCTTAGAATAGCCGGTGCCTAGGCCTGATAAAGGGCTGTAATGGGCTGACGGATAGCAATTAAATCTGTCATGACTATAAACAAGGATCTCGTGTGCTAACCCCAACTTTTTTAGGATTAAGGTGTAGTCAGTTGGCTGATTTAGTGGATGAGAAATTTCATTCATTTGCAGGGTTATGGTGGGGGAGATGAACCTAGAATGCTTCAGAGGCATTTCCTTCAGACAACTGTGAAAATTGGTGTAGGTACAAATAGGTTTGCTACTGCCAATTGGTTCTTAGAGAAATACGGCTATGTGGATTCTAATGAGAGTGGATCCTTTCAAGCGCCTTCACTTCATCAAACAGGAACAATTATCAGGTTGGAGAAAATTGGTACTGCAATTCTAGATGATGGAATGCAGGTATTTTAGCTGTAGCATATACTTCTTGGTGTTCTCATTTGTGTATTTGGTTGTATGTGCATACATATATCATTTTTCTGCCCGAGTTCCTATGCGTCCTGGTTTTGTTCCTCAAACCAAGTTGTGGTCCAACTAACTAATCTTCATAGGTCATTTTCATGGAAAGTTATGTAGATGCAAATTCACAAGATTGATAATGCATCATACTGAAAGTCCCAAGAGTTTTCCACCCCCTTTTCTATTCATGTTATCGTCTGCCCTGTTTCAATGAGGTCTGAAGGTATAAGTATTCTGTTTAGGTAAGTATTCCTTCTGATAACTTTCTATGTCATGTGTGGAAGGTAGCACTGGAGCTTGCTTCGTGATCTAGAGATTGTGATGATTAACGGGCTGGCTCCGTGGGGGAATTGCAGACTAAGTCCGCTTGGACCTTTAAGGGAACCTTTGACATCTCTTGCACGTGCAGATGTTGCTGTTATCCATCATGCAGATTTGGTATGCAGAATCCATCTTCTTAGTTTTTCTTCCTTGGCTATTTGACTTGGGCTTTTACCTATTTAGCAAGGGGCATGCTTTTTGCAACAAATTGTCTAGTGGGAAAATCACACATGGTAAGTCAAGGGATTAGCTGAGGCTTTATATTATGATGAAGCCTCTTTACTCATTGCCAATTAATTTTGTTTGAGGTTTTAACACTCATTGCCGTCTACTTTGCTTTTGATGTAAAAGTAATCTGCTACTCTTTGGTGGAAGCACGAAAATACTTATGCTGTCAATAATTGCCTGTCAATAATTGCTCAGGTTATGGAAGCACAACTCAAAGAGATTAAGATAATGTTGCAAGGAATCAAAGAATCCCTCCCTATCTTCTACTCCAGAATGGCGCCCTCCCATTTTTTTGAACTGTCAGATGTTCACAGTAAGATAAGTTTGAAAAGTCTTGATGGTGCCATTGTACTATGCATTTCTGCAATTGGTTCTGCAGACGCTTTTGTGCAGATTGTAGAGAAGGTACTGCTCTTAATGTTTTACTGTAAAATTTTGTGCAGAATGTGGTAAAATGAGAGGCAATTTAGAAACAGGCTATTTCTGAATCTATTTATCAAATAATTATGTCGATATCTGTTCATTTTGTAATATCCCTTTTGTGGATCACATGCTTCAGATGGGGGCATTATACGTCGGCAGGCTTGACTTTGGTGACCACCACCTGTTTCAAAGTAAGGTAAAATTGAAGGCTTATCCTGCTTAGTTTTGATTCTTTTGGTGCAATAATATTTGATAACCTGCTTTTTCATTGGCTCATGTATAAGAAGTAAAAGTTTAATATTGTTGCTCGTTGACAAGTGATGCATATATACAAGAAAGGCTGCAATTTTTCTTGGTTCAGGTTTTGTAACTTAAAGGTTTTCTCCAATGGAGTCCTACAGTTATGGTACACTCAGTACCAATGATCCTTTTTATTCAGTTTAGTGAGTGGAAGGCAAATGATCTTAGAGTTTAGGACACATTCTAGGGTATGGTAGAAAATCTCTGTAATAATCATAATTATAATTACAATTGTTAACTTTATTCAATTTCCACTGGTTACATCTAAATCTTTGACTGCTGATAACTATTATGGATTGATGAATGAAATAAGATAACTAAGCCAAACTAAATATTAATTGAAACCTGACCTAAAGCCTTTGTTCAGACTTTTAGACAGCTTTTGGTTTTCCAGGGTTTGGGTGAAACCCCCTTTTTCTGCGAATGGTATAATTTGTTTCTCAAATTCTAACTGTATCTACAAATGCGTGCAGGATATTCAATTAATGAGACTCTGCTTGAGCCAACTGAAAGACAAGTTTAAACACGACCCAGTTGCCATAGTGACGGAAAAGGTGAATGATGATGAAATTGGTTTTCATGTATGCTGGAAGTGTTATTTACTATTCCACTTTTTAAAAATCTGGTAGTATTTAGTAAGTATGTTCTTTTTCACGTATTTGACCTGCAATGCTCTCGAGATACAAGTTTAAATTCCAGTTGACTACAATTTACCCGGGAGGGGCACTTGTTGGCCAAGTGATGAAGAGTGTTTTGATGGTTTTTGTGTACTACAGTTATAGATGACTAGGGATATGTGCCACTTGAGCGTTGAGCCTGTAAAACAGTCCCCTGTTTGATTTTTTACTTATTTCGAATCTACTTTGATAGGATTATGATCGGGACCCTGAGATTCTAAAGCTTTTGGAGCCTTTTAAAGTTCTGGTACTCTGTTCTGAGTTGCAAATCATGAGCCGTGGTGGAGGTGATGATGATTGCTTCAAGCTGTTACTAAAGGAGCTCTTTATGTCAAAATTCACGAAAGCCTATCAGGACCAGGATTAACTTAAATAACTGCTGGTTTTAAGGTTGATGCGGGATGAGAACGATCTGGTGACACTGGCATTGATTCCCTTTGTGTTCAGGTTGATCTCAAATGATTCATTACACTGTCGCTCATTCTGCTCAAGATGATTTTTACTTTTTTAGTGAATAGTAAATTAGTATGGTAGTTCCAATTGGCCATGTTGATTGAGGTAGGGAACTGTAGCTGGTTTATAGTGATCGGCCTGATGATTTGTTAGCGACCTTTGTTTTAATCTCTCCCGTGAGGATGACATTGATCTGATTCTGTCTTGAATATTATGAATGGCAGGCGTCCATGTAAATTCCATGTTTGTTTTGTATGAGATTTTAATGTTCCCAATACGATGGTGAGGAAACATGTTGTGGTTTTGATGACTATTGGTCTTTTGTTTCACAATGGTTTGGTTGGTTCTACTTCTATAGACATGCTCTGTCCGTAAGGCAGAGGTAGTAGGCATTTCAAAGAGAAATGGGACAAGGAAAGTATAGGAAAAAGAAACATTGCGGTGAGCGTGGATCGAACACGCGACCTTCAGATCTTCAGTCTGACGCTCTCCCAACTGAGCTATCCCCGCTTGTTATTGGTGTACTGGTTTGTTCATTAAAATGATTTTACCATAGGATTTCATTGTCTTTCGTCTACAGTATGAGCTATGAAAATATTTTACTGCATAAGATTGTATGATCAAAATGTTGCATCAGAAAAACCATTGGGCTATTGGCTATTGGCTATGAGACATAAATTTTTTATTTTAGGTCACTGCTCTTAATCTTCTATTATTGTGTTTGTTTTTATTTTTACAATATTTTTACTTATTTAAATTTTAAAAAATGACACTTTCTCACTTTTATTTTTACTCCTCACTTCTGCTTCATCTCACTTAGGTATTGGGTATAACTCATAGGCTTAATGATCTTTAAATAGTTAATTGATGCTATATGCTGCTCTTTATCAAAATCTTTCCATGTTATCAAAATCCAGATTTAAATATTAAAATTTTACAATTTTCTAATCTAAAATGCAAAAACGATCCAATTAGATTTTATAGTTATGATCATGATTCTGTTTCAATTCTATCACTACGACTCACTAAAAAAAAAGATAATTTTATATAAAATCTCGATTTTAACAAATTTGACATCGCTTAATGCGGCTAAACTTGTTGAGGCAAAATGCAAGGCAAAGCGACATTAGAGCCAACTACTGGGTCGGTCCTTGTCGTTTTTCCAAATGATGACACATATGAATGTTTCATAAGGTCCATAACCACTACAGAATTAGAACTTTTCCTGTTGGACTTATTCCCCTAATTCTTTTCCCTTTTTTTCTTTTTTCTTCAAGGACCGGGACTTATTCCCGTCAATTTACGTACCGCTTACCCGGAAGAAAAATGAGGAATTAAGAAACTTTTGCACATCCACCCACCCCAAATTGCTCAACCCTGCCAACACAAAATTGGTAGCCGTATGTAGGATGTTAGGGTTTGGACTTAATCCACACCAAATCTACCATTTTCTTCTGTCTTTATATTTGCTTCTTGACCCACCCCCATCCAAATATTACCACTTCTTATTAATATTAATTAACAATCATATAATAACGCGTTTCCAGCTAAGAGAATTATAGTATTTCATTTTTTTTCTTCTTTGTTTTTTTTATGAATGTATTTCATCTTTTTTTTAAAAAAAAAATTAAGAGTAGTATACTCATATTATTATATTTCTGTAAAATTAGATTCCATAAAATGGAATTTCACTTTACAAATATGTGTGAGTTTCGCATTAATAATTTCAACTTGACTGATTATTTTATACTTGCTTCCTACCCTTCAATTAAAAAGTTTTCTACTCCTTTTTTTTTTTTTTTGACTCTTTCACTAAGTATATTAAGTTGTATCTCGCCAAATCTTGTTGTTTAACTTATGACACAAGTTAATCAAGTTAAAAGAAACATATCATTCTGTTCCTTTTTTTTTTATTAGAATAGGGTTGCTTTCGTGCGCATAAGGCATATTTATTTAACCCAGCCATATTCTAATTTTTTGATACGAAATTTATGTTCGCCATCAATAATTGGATTAATTGTTATTTCTCTTCAAAAAAGAAAAATAGATGATAATATGTCCTTCCGTTAATAACATTTGCCGTTACTATTAAAATTCGAGAAAAAGTTACAGCTACCAAACACTAATATTTAAGATTTGTTACTGGGGGAAAAGGGACAGATCATTAAACAAAACCTAATTAAATACCTCAACCAAATTTTGTTCATATTAGTTGTAATTGAAAGTCAAAACCCATAAAACTCATTCAACCATTACAAGTTCTGAAACTGACTCTACTTCTTTCACAGTAATAAATGGTTGTAAATTTAAAACCATAATTAGTTGCCCTCTTAGGCCTTAATCCAATTCCAATACGTTAATCTTTCTTTTAAAAAGAAAAATCCACCCATCAATTTTTCTTTACTCCATGTTTTAAAAAAATAAAAATAAAAATAGAAAAGGACTCCATATAAATCCAAACTTTTAAAGTCCACTCTGCCGCGCTCTTCTTTGTTCCTTCCTTCCTGTTTCTCACCGTCACCGAAATCGCGCCGTTTTAGTCTCTTCAAAATCAGAAGCTCCATTCTTAACGTTCACACCCCTCGGCGCACGATATGGAGGCGCCTTCCTTCGTGTCCAGAGCCAGGACCGCCATCCATTCCGCCGCCGCTAAAGCAGAGCGAGTCTTCGTCGATTTCAAGTCCGATCGAGGTGAGTTTAGGACCTCGAATTCCGATATCTTCATTTCCATTTTCCGCAACTTCCTATATACTCATCACGTTTTTTTGGAAGGTTTTGCTGATTTTCTTTTGTTTATTTTGGTTTCGTGAAGATTCTGATAATTTTTGCTCAAGCAATGGGAATCTTAATCAAGAAGCACATTTAAAGGTATGTTGCTTGACGTGTATCTGGTTCATTGGTTCTCCGTCTGAGAATTTAGTTAAATCATAAATTCAAGTTCTGGTTTTTGGTCCTGTGAATTTTGTCGAATTCCGTTTCCTTGGTGTTATTTTCGCTACATTTCTGGGTGACCAAACAGGTTAGATAGACTTCAAATTCTTTGTTAATGATGATTGATGCATGATCGAGTGTCTTCTTCTGCCAACTGCAAGTTTTATTTCTAATGCAGAATCCTCATGAGGCTAAGCAATTAAGATGGAGAACACAGCATTTAGGGACAAAATTAGGATGGCAGGAAAGGTTGAAAAGTGTTAGGACTCGGATGAAAGGGTTTGGGGATTCGGAGAAAGTTGATGATCCCGCAATTTCTGCTTTGGTACATGACGAAAATATGTGCGCTCAAAATATGAAAATTAATCTGGAGGGAAAGGTATACTCCATCCGTCCATTTTGGATGATATTTGGGTTTGACACGAGGAAAAAGATTTTGAGTATTGCTTTGACTTTTACCTTTCACATTTATTGCAAAGATAATTTGAAGGGTAATAGTGTACAGTAATTTATTAAATATAGAAACGTTGCTGAGTTTTGAGCCGATCTATAATAAAATATATTGCAACTATATGTCATAATGAAAGGCTTTCAGCGGTTGCACGCATGATGTATTCTTTTGGTTTGTTTAAGTTGAAAAAATGGATCTCATTTAATCATTATGCTGTTATTTGACAGGCAATGGAAGCAAGTCCGCCAGTGGCGGTCTTAGAAACTCCTATGAACATGATTCCCCCATCCTCTTTTGTGCAGCAACTGGCTGCCGCCGCCAAGTTAGTTTTTGCTTCTTAGCAGTTCTTCACGTTAGTTTATTTTCCCTTTGTTCAGGAAGCCTTTATGACAATATTGTAGTGGCCTCATTTCTCTCTTGCGCAATGCTGAGTTATACAATTCAATGCCCACCCCTTGCTCCAATACATTGTTTTCAATTAGGTGTATGCATCCCAATAGTTTGCAATTTATTAGTTTCTTTGTGCATATCAATTAGTATACCAAATTGAATGTACTCAGCTTCTAAGTGTGAGTTTTTATCATTTTGATTTACTTTGTAAGACCATCTTTCAGGGCCGGAAAGAAGTTCAATTCAGTGAAAGACCTTTTGGCATCGTATGAAACTTCTTCACCCGTCAGGGATAGAGCTGGCTTCAGCATTTCCTCAGTGAAGCTGTTAGTTCGCGATGGCAAAGAAGACAAACTTACACCCAGGTTTGAGGAGGATATTCGTTCACTGTTTGTTAAGGGTAAGTTCCATATAAGATAACCGAGTTCAAATTATGCAAATGGTTTTCTAGATCCAGATTCTAGTCGGATGATTTTCATGTTAGTTTTATCATATCCAAAATTCCTGCAGAGGGAGATTTTCTTGCTCGTAGGACAGGCATTGCTTGTGCAGTTGAGGCATCTCTTCCAAAAGATATCCATGGTGCTCCTCCTGAGAGCTTTATAGCCAGATTATCTGAAGTCATTGGAAATTTTAAAGAACTCCAAAAAATGTTGCTCTTTTGGTTCAAGGTTGTTGCTGAAGTAAGTAGAAGCTGCAGCACACTTTGCACTTATGAACTGTAAGAGCTGTAGCCATTGGAAAAAGAAGGGTTCACTTTATTCTTTTGCTTTCTTCATGAAAATATCCTTGAAAACTTCGGAGTGGTTTGTTCTACTAAAATTGACTTGATGATTGGCTGCATTCTTGTTACCCTTGGAGATGGTTTAAGAAGCACATATCTAGCTTACAAACGTAGTATGATTTCTTGTGTCTACTAGTCAGACTTAAGGAATTGTTTTGTGAATTTTCCTACTAATGAAGACTTCCGAGGTTTTTCTTTAACATCTGCTTCATCTTACAAATACTTTTGACCTCGTGCAGATAAGAAGCTTTTGGTCTGAAGGGAAACATATTCCAGACATCCCTTTTGATGAAGTTCCAGATCTAGACTCCTGCCTATTGTATCAGCAGTTACAGGTTATTAATTGTTGCATTTCAAGAAAAAAGAGACGTGCTGTTGCTACTGAGTTGTTAGATTCTGTAATAAAGGAATTCAGTTCGAATGAAGAATCAGCTGTTCCAATAAACCAAGTATGTGAAAACTTTCCATTGTATGCTCGACTTCGGACAGGAGAGCATGCTCTTAGAATGGGAGCTGATGGTCTGGTTGGCAATTTGACATTGTTGGAAACTGGTGAAGCTATGTACAGCCCGGTTACCCAGGTTTGTTGAACAATTTGGAGTACTTGATTAACCTCTATCTTAGGTTAAGCCATTGCTGTAGATGAGACTGTGAGTCTATTTTGTAGGAAGGGCCTTTGCTTACTGAAGATCTTATCAAAGAAACTGAGGAGTTAGTGCTTCGAACAGGGAGGTTTGTATCAACGAACCAACATTGCATAAGTCCAAGGAGAAAAAGATAATACTAATATAATAGAGGTGTTAGGCTATCGGACTTTTGTTATTGCTTCATGCTCATTACTACTTCTATTGTAGTAACTAATAACTCTTTGATTGTGATTCACAACTAAAGCTTTTCAGTTAAATTACAATTACAAATCTGACCTATTGCTTTCTCTTTGATGACAGTGATGGTGCCGGCTGCTGCCAACTGCTCTCAGACATGCAAGCCTTCAAGGTAATCTCTGAGCATATTCCTGATACCTGCATGAAAATATGGCAGCTGCATCACACTTCAATTGTCTAAATTATACATGTATTGTCTAGGCTGCAAATCCTGGTTGTATTTTAGAAGATTTTGTGAGATGGCACTCTCCTCTTGATTGGACCGAAAGTGACTCGAGTGATCAGGAAGAATCTTTGGTCACAAGAGGTCAACTAAGCTGCAGAATGCAAAAAGAAGGTATATCCTTCATCTCATCGTTGTCTACTAGACAAGTTTCGCAAGTGATTATTCTTTACTTCAACTGGATATATTTGGCTCTGTGTTTTTGCATATGTGATTCTGAATGTACTTGAGAAGAAAATTTAACTCTTTCTAGTTCTATTTCTTGTATTCTTTACCATTTCTTTTAATGTGATATCATTTGATGATTAAAAAACTATTACAGTACAGTAGAGATTATGGAAAGAACAAGGTCACTACTGAGAAACTGGTTTCTTTTCAATCTTACTTTTGGCACCATGCTCAAAGTTTTTATTCTTTTTTTTATCCCTGTCTTCTCCCTGGCATTGTCAAGCTGCAAATACTATTAGATGCTGAGGGTTGACAAGTTAATTTCTTACAGAGAGGTTTGGTTAATTTCAGGTAACCTCTGGCGTGAACTATGGGAGACTGCAAAACCAGTACCAGCTGTCAAACAAACACCCCTCTTCGACGAGGACTTAGCTGTGTAAGTAGCAATGATGAATGTTTTGTTTCATTGGTATCTCAAAGCACTGTCATTTAATAGAGGTCAATTTTTTGGATTCATGTTTTAGGGATGGCATCCTTGATGCTTTAGAGGACATCGATCCTTCCGAATTGTTTGGCCAACTTTGCATTTCTTTGGTGAGTCCTCCACTCGTATCATGCACGATTGTCTTGTTCTACATCCTCTGCTCCGGAGGCAGCATTTAGAATATAAAACTGTGAGCTACTCTAAATGGCCTGTCACTCTTTCTAAAATGTTAATCAATTCTCTGAACTTACAGCTCGGTAATGCATTTGTGCTGGCGGAGGACACAGTCAGCGGAAACGACTGTTTGTTAAAGCTGTTCTATGAATGCAAACACTATGTTGTTACCACTTGCCAGAGCAGTAATTGGAGGGACAAAGTTGATGATCTTTGTCAGGTACTCTCTCCATTAGACAATAAAATAGCTTCAACAAGGAGCTGTCTTCTGCTAGCCGCCTGTTTCTATGTGAACCATCCCAAATCTGTATATGATGTAATCTTTACCTATCTGGTCTTTGAATTGAATATAAAATCTTATAGGCCTATGAAACTATGGAAGCAATTGTAATCTCGCCCGAGCAAGTCCTGAAAGCACTGAAGCAGACCAGAGACACAACTGCCTGCGAGAAACAACCCGCTGTTGGTGAGTTAAAACAGCCATTTATGAAGATCTTACTATTTGGAGCCAAGGACAGACAATCACAACGGAAGAATTCTCAGTCGAAGGACCAGAAGAATTCTGATGAGAACCATACTCGCCAGCGGTTATCTAGCTTCTTTAATAAGAAATCTTCTTTATTCTCAAAGAAGCCTCTTACGCCTAAGAATACATGGCAGACTAACAGAACTCCACATGAACCTGATTGGCCAGTTGTTTAATCAACATTTTGGGTTCACACTGATTATCCTAAGTTAAAAGGAGAGTTTAAGATAGAGATAGAAGCACATAATCATCTCCACCTGCCAAATTCTGCATTATACTGTTAAGTGTAACATATTCCTACAGATGAAAAAAATAAATCCCAGAGATCAAAATTCAAGTAGCTTTGGCCATCTTCTCCTTTCCTTCTGCAGAAGCCACCTGTGCTTCTTTCATTTCCAGTAATTTACTCTTCAGCTGCCAGATGGGTCTTTCTCTTGAGGCTTCTGGTCTTCTTCCCCCACCTTGTCGAACTCGAAATATTTGGATATGAAATACGGGGCTATGAAATTGGATATGATGTACACGAACAAGAGTATTGCACTGAGAAAAAAAAAAGCAGACAGGAAAAGAAAAGAAGCAACAAAGCATTAATTCATTCTTCAATCCCTTTCAGTTTCCAGTTACATCTATGCAATGACCATTATCTTTCAGATTTACCGGTCTTTAAAATCACATTTTAAGATGCAAGCAGAAGGGGGAAGAGAGCAAATGGCATACCCAGATTGGAGCAAGACTTTGATGTCACCTTTGGGAGCAGAAGTGAGTGGAAGAACATCGGCAGTGGCAATGCGATCGAAAACGTTTGGTCTCCAGAGCTCGAGCCTTTTGGTTCTGGGTGTGGTACTACTTGTGAGGAGCCAAGGCTGTTGTTTTCTGGCTTTCAGTTTATGGTGGCTTCTTGGCTGGAAGTGCAGACCAAGAAATGCACGAGAAAAAATGCAGCTCATGCTTGCGTTTGAGCTCAGACGGATAAGGTTCTGGGTAATGAACCATCCATTCCATGCACTTCGTCTTAAGTACAGCAAATATTTGTTTTCCCCAGGGTCCGTCGGTCTGATGGATTGTGTTCAAGTAAATTGTTTTTTGGGCTTTGGCCTAACATTATTTTGGCCAATCTTGGAGTGCGTTTTTTATAGGGGAACTAAACCAACCTAAAATGGTATCGGTTTCAAAATTTTTCTACCCAACTTGAGAACCGTGAATCAAACAAAACTAGAACCATAGTTCTGGGTTTTTTGGTTCTAGTTCTCAGATTTTTCGGTTTATACCATATGCCTATAACAACACCAAAATTCAATGAAATTGCATCCATAACCAGTTTATAAAATATTCAATATAATATACAATTAAATCAATATTTAAATATATGTATTTAGACACATTTAAAAGAGTTCAACATGATGTTACCAAAATGGTTCAAAAGAGTTACTTGTGAAGTATTTTCCATTTCAACCAGCATTGACATGACATTCAACATGGAAAACTAAGCCTTTAATACCATATTCTTAAGTATCAAAACCTGAAATTTGTTAATGTTATAAATTTTCAGTTTCACATGACTCATAAATGAAAAAAACATGATAACTATGTAGCAGAGAGTAGTCTGAAGTAGAGAGATTAAAAGCAAAATGATCAAAGATCAGTCGGTCTATGAAGCAAAATGATTCAAGTGAATATGGAGAAATTTTGTAAATAATTCCACAACTTTCATTTTGTTTCAATTTAGAACATTAGTTTAAGGGTTTAATATAAAAAAACAAGATGACCATTATAATTCTTTATATATATATGTTAGTAATACTATAATTTTTATTATATAATTATATACATATCTCAAATTTGGTTCCATCTTGGGTTGTTTTATATGAAACTAGAACTAACCCAAAAGTCATCAATTCTTCTATATGTAGACACAATTTGTGAACCATGGTCTATTTTTACCTACTCAAATGGGGATTGTTCAGATTGGATTTCCGGCTTACTCAACTCATGTTTATTCTTAGTTTCTTAGCCTCAGAGGGGAGGGGGGGGGGGGGGTTGAATTTATAATGATTTGGGAAAAAATTTTAAAAAATAAATAAATCAAGTGCTCTGGGAATGGAGAGAGTAATTAAAATTAGAGAATAAGTTACTTTCCGGAAGAAAATAAATCATGCAGGCTAAGACCTCGACACATCTAATTGCGGAAGTCGGACCAAACGGAGGCATCCCAACTTACTATTAAACAAAGGAAGAAAACTATGAAGAAACTTGTTGATGAAATCATCGAGGGATCTCATACTCCTATATGAAAGTTATGATGCCTGCAAATTGGAACCTTTCTCAAGCATTAAGCTGCGACTTCTACCGTTTCAGATCATATATCTTCACCAGAGATGATGTGGTACAGTTTCTTCGCTGTCCAAGTTATGCTAGCAAGGCCCATTAGTGGAGCTGCCATCTCTTGTGCGATAGTCTTCAAAAGAACCCTTCATTCTGCAACAAACCAGGAATGATGATTGCAGAAAAAACTTGATTCTCCTTTAATCTGTCGATGCAACTGCTGAAAACTCGCAATACCGACATCACAGTTAATGATTTCATCCATACTATACTGGGATCCCAAGGGTGTTCTCAAAGGTGATGAGAAAACATTTTCAGCACTTGAAACTATGATGCCTGAAATATATCACTGGAATATGGGTAGAAAAGCCCACCTGAAATTTTACTGAAGTTGAGCAATGACATCAAAGCAAGAGCCTTGAGTTTAACAGTCTTGCCATTTTCCAGGTTTTTTTTCAGATGAGAGATCAGAGTTGCAAAGGCAGCGAGTTGGTACTCTGCATCAGGTAGTGAAGAAAGTACACAGCTCATCCATGCCACTGTAACTAGGCATGCTTCAACCAAATCAGAATGTTGAGATCCTAAACACTTGGAAATGGCATCAAAGAATGACCTGTGCCCACAACCAAGAAGTGCTGCGGACAAGTTTCTTAACCATTCCTCAAAATCATTTTCTTCACCAACATCATCTTCTTCTTCATCCTTTTTTTGCAAAAAAAAAAAAATGAAAAAGAAAAGTTTGAGAATTCAGATTATGTTTGAGGTAAAAAAAAAAAACAGAAATGAGAAAAATGTAGAACGTATGGTGCAATGCCCTTCAAAGGAGGTGGAAGTCGCTGCTATTCACAAGAGGATGCGCAACCATGTTGAAACAATCGCATAGAACACTGGCCCTCTGAAGCTAGAAAGAACTTTTATCACCTTCGGAAGTGAAAAGAAAAGGCTCCCTCTTTGTTGGTTTATTTTTCAACTCAATATTCCAATTATCAAGTCATTCAGATAAGTTGGTTGATTATTACCATTGTAAAATACCAATTTGTCCAAACATGATGAAGTCATTAATGCTTGCTCACTATGCAATCAGCAACAGGTTTAGGTATAACAAAATCTTCAAACAGAAAAGCTAGAACTTAAAATGTACCGAACAGAGAATGTAAAGTAGGTTTTATGACACAGAGAGGACTGTGCAGGAAAAAAAAATAGTGAAATGAATTGGTAAAGGCAAGCATACCGGTTTGGCTGTAGCACCAACTAAATAATCTCCAACACTGCCAGGAGACTTTTTTATGAGATGGTTATGAACCGCTGCTTTCTTCAGTATCCAACTCTCTGTCAATACCTTCCCTGAGCATGAAAACTGCCCACCCAGAACCAACAATGTTCTGCAACACCTTTCTCGAACCACTTCATTGTTTAAACTGTTGCTTAGAGCCACTGATAGTGCATCAACAGCTTCATCTCTATAAATGCTGCCATGAAGTTCTACCTGCATTATGGAATTTAAATCAACTAAATGAAGTTCAGGATTTTATTGAACACACTCAAACTAGTGCATCAAAATTTTTTACTTACCAGAAGATCTAAGCGTAGCAAGACTGCAGCAACTAAAGGAACTTGATCAGGAGGAGCACTCTGAAGATAGACAAGCAGAATATTCAATGCCTTCCCTATCTCTTCATTTAGCAAGCTACTTATAAGTTGTAAGATGTCTTTCTGCCTATTTGAACCAAGAAAAAAAAACACACACAGGAAAATAAGAAGGCAATTCAGTAAAGAGCCCACTTAAACACCTAGAGTCAGATTAAGGCCTTAATAGTTTTGATAATTCCTTTCTTTTACGTCTATCGACATCCCTTTCAAACTAAATGTTAAGAAAAAAGTAAATACAGCATGAAGTTATAATTATAATTGTTTTGGGGTTTAGGAAATTGCTTCAGGAATCAGGAAAACAGAATTTAGTACAAATTACTGATCATAAGAGAACAGCAAGTGAGAGGGAGCTCAAGGAATGTTGAAACATTTTCCGAGCAAACTTAGACAAAATCAACTGAAAAGCAACTTGTGGACAGAAAGTTTAAAAGCATATACCTGCTTAAGCATATCAGTTCATAAAGCAACAGAACTGCATTTTCCCTTGACTTAGCCTGCTTGCTGCCTAGTGGTTCAAGGAGACACTCCAGATTAATATTCCTAGCTATCTGATTTCTGCAACCAATGTCTACTTCAATGCAGAAGAATAAAAGAGCAGCTGCACATGCTTTAACTTCACTTTTTCCTGATTTAAGCTTATGAATGCAGAAATCAAGGCCTCCAAGACAGATAAGATGCTTGATATGACGAGCTCTATCTTCTCCACATAAAGAAGTAACAAGATTCTCCAATATAAATATAGCTATTTCATCGATGTTCATCATCCAATGTGGCGCTCCTGGTTTATGACTACGAGGAGCAAATTCCAACAGATTCCTAGAGTGCTCTGATTTCCATCGATTTATAACACGCTCCAAAACAGAATTAATAGCTGGCACTGACAGGTACTCCAATGACTTTCCTGTTACAGGGCATGTTCTTTTTCCCTGATCAAACCACTCCTTGATGGCTGCTTGCTCAAAGGTTTGACCTGTCTCCAGGGTCACTGGATTTTCAAACAATTCCCCAGTTAGAGGGCAGAAGAATTCTTGAGGTATGCTTGAGGCCAGGGATGCTGTATCACGGAATTTATGATCCCCATGCAACACTGCAAAGAGAAAGAAGGTTTATATTATTACTTTTAATTGAATCTCCAGAATGTTAAACATAAAGCAAAAGGTTTATTTCATTTACCTTGGGCAAATGGCACTACTTGCTGCACTAAAATTAAAAACAAAAAAAAAATGTTATCAGATAGGAACATGGAATCAGTACACAAGGAAAAATGCAAGAAGAGGAAAATAAAAATCAAGAAAGAAGAGGAAGAAGATTGTAAAAAAATACAGTATATATGCCTGAGAACTGCAGCATTGCTCCACATCAGGATAGGACAGACTATAAAGGGCAGTATCCACATGATCTTTCACATTTCTCGGCAAAAATGCAGATTTTTCTGTGCTTTGGAATTGGAGTTTGTTAACACTTGAGAGGAGCAGCATTTCATGCTTAGCATCAGCATGTTCAGAAGGAGTTTCCAATATATTAGAAGTATAAAAACTGTCACCATAACCTTGGATATCTTTCCCTGCCAACTCTGCCCGTCCAGGAAATCTCTGTTCCTCGTCCACTGTCAACAACATTCCAACTTCCTACAACATGTTTGAATACTCTAGATATGTTTTTAATAATGTATATTGATACCAAAATAATTGGGAATAAATACAAACAGAAGCTTTAAGCACAGAAACCAAGCTTCAAGTCGTTTCTCTTCAAGAAAGAATGCAGCATAAAATGTCTTTTGACACATAGTCCTGTGGCCAAGAGCATATCCTATGACATCTGCAACTGGAATGAAATCCCTCTTCTACATCATAATACCACATCAGAACAATAGTATGGACACAAATGCGGGTTTACAATAACCCAAGAGGGAAAATTTGACAAATTTTGCACCTTATTGTTGGACTATAAGATTAAATATTTGAATGGCTATATACGAATTACCCAAAACTATTGCATGATGAGGCTTGACTGACTATAATGCAGCAAGTGCAACCCATAGATGATAAAAAAAAAGTGAATTAAGCAAATACAATAATTATGCTGCTGTGTTGAATAACAAATTTTCCCAAAAGGTTCGATGCATTTGTCTAAAGCATTCTGGCAAAATGAAAGTTGCCCTGCAATGATTGGAGAAGCAGACACTTCCACAGATTATTAAGTATGTTATTATATACTTCTGACTTCATTTTCTTTTAATCAGTTGTTTGATGGTTAGTTTTTCCATATCTTTCTCTTGTGAGGAGAAAAAAAAGAGTGGCTGGGATGGAGTGTTGGAAAGTGATTCAGTAGAGAACAGAATTATTTGAAGCCAATTAAAAATTAGAAAAATGGACTAACTAAGAAAATGAGTGACTGCGTAGAAGTGTATGCCTGTGCATCCATCATGTAGCACCAAAAAATAAACAGACATGCACGTCTATAACTTACTAATGTATGATGGTTGGAGTTACTTACATGAAAGAAGGCATCCTTTTGTTCACTTTTAGGAAAAATTTCCTCCTGGTATGAATATTTAACTGAGTCAAAAGAGTCTGTTACATCATGTTTGATATCAGCAGGGGAACCACCCTGGCTTCTTTTATAATTACTAGAATTATGTGAATCTGCATCATGTTCAACCTCAGCGCCAGTTCGATTTGATCGGCCAAAAACATCATCATAGAGCTGCTTACTAACCTTTGGCTGAGGTGAAAATTGTGCGGTTTGACTAACAGCATCTGAAGAAAGGGCAAGTGGTCCTCCCTGCTGAATTGCAGCAACTGATGTAGTAGGAATCTTTATAGAAGGAAAAGGAGGAGCTTCAACTCCCTCAGTGAGCCAGTCCTTGTAGTAAACAGCCAGCTGATAAGTGCCAGAATCCAAAATTTCATTATAGACTTTCTCAACAAGCTTCAGTTTCCTTTCCTTGTTTGGTGCATCAGACAGAAACTCCACTTCCTGGCTATACCAAACCTTCAGGTGTGAAAGATGAGGATAGAATACAGAATCCCACAGCTCAGGCAACAGCTTTGTCCGTGCCTGAAAAGGTGAATCACAGAACACTTGCAAAAGATGCCTTGCTGAGACCCTTTCTTTCTTTTGTAGCATATACACAGCACTAAGGTAAAGATGAACACATGCTGACAACATAGAATTAGGAACCCCAGATGTGAAACCATCTTTGAAATGATTAGAATTTAAACCAGTAATTAAACTAAGCTGCAATGATGCCTTTTTTAGTTCTTTTGCACTGGAAGACTTTTCGGCAACTTTCTCTACAGTTTCAATTGCCTGTACAAGGCTGGCAATGATTTTGCTCTCTGCAGTCTGGTCTTCTAGTCCAATAAAATTAAACGAGGAAAAACAATTATGATGGAGAGTGGTTCGAAACTCATCATCTTTGAGAAAACGTTTAATATAACCTCCTAAAATGGACACCATTGCTTGTACAGCTACTTCATCTAGAGCAGGATGTGAGACTAGTGGTGGAAAATCAATATGATTTTGAATTTGGACTTTTCCATCCTGCGACCCTTTTTTAGATCTCCTGAATTCATCCTCAGGCTGTGTCATGCTCTTCTGGTAGCTATCAACAGAACTTACTCTACTAGAACTAGCATCACGTGTCTTGTATACCTCCATGTCCTTCACCGCCCGCTCTTTTCCCACAACCTCTCCAGAATGGCCACTTTTCCTTCCCAAGTAGCACTTTTCAGTAGAGTATATATCCTTGAATATACTATTTTCCTCCTCAACCCCCTCCTCAACTATCTCATTTCGCTCATATTCTTTTGGTGAATCAACATTTGACATTCTGACTGTATGCACACAATCAACATGTCTCCTCTCATGCCCATTGCTGTTTCTGAATCTTGACTCTACAATACTTTTACCCCTTTTGACAAAATCATCACCTAGCCTATCCCTCGCATCATCACTTTTAGACAATCCATCTCTCCTAGCATGCCAAGCAACATCAGACCTGCTCCTCCCAGTCCTAACCCTCAAACCAGACGGAGAATCAGCATTGCTTCGGACTTGAGAAGAGTACTTATGCATGCTTGAACTGTCTGAGTGGAAAGATCTCCGCTGCCCTGATACTGATCTCCTTCCCCTAAAACCCTCCTCTTGAAGAAGATCCTCTAGAGACGATGCCATAGGCTTACTCTGAGAGACTCCACTTACCAATTCGTGGCCTGTAATGAAAGGGAAACATCCATCAATAATTGGAATGAAGGCTCCGCTTGGTAACAACATTAGCAGTTAGTCTTAGCGCTTATGAAAAGCAATCCAATTGTCACTGTAGCGGTTAAGAAAGCCAATCTCCACTGCATACTAAGAACTCCCTCCTCCCAAACTGTTTGCAAAGCATTTTATGTTGGGTCATCCCAAATCTTTGCAACACTTTCATATTTAATAAATTACTTTACCATATTACTCTTCAAACATTTCAATAATCACTTTTTTCATATTTTTTTTATTTTCTTAATATCCATGCCAAACCCAGATGAGGGAGTATTCAAAATGCTAATTATAAAAGCTCTTCCAAAACAAAGTAATTAGTATCATCCGTGGAACATAAACTACGTCTAATCAAAGCTTCCATTCTTGACTACAGCCCCAAAGCGAACCTCCGTTAATGAGCATAAAAAGTTCCATTCACATGGTTCACTCTGCTTCGCTTTCCTATGGAACAAATGATCAAACGGCTGACGGGCAAACAACTACCGGAAGATAAAAGCTCATATAAGGCGTGATACCTGACTAAATTGAAAAATTTCGTGCAACAATGCACGAACAAGATTACGAAACCATATATATAATCCACAAAAAAAAAAAAAAACTCACTTTTGAACTTGCCCATCTGTTTCGTCGAATTTGATGATCCGCACTGGACGCAGAACCCAAAAGCACGATTATGCTGTTGGGGTTATCAAACGCATGATCAAGGAATGACGAAGTGAGCTTTAGAAATTTAAAAAGGGGAAGGAGAGCGACGGAAGGCCTGGTTGGGATGATAAAAAAGCGGAAAGGGAGGAAGTAAAATACAGAGAAGGCGGCAGGCGAAGACAGGGAAAGGAAAGAGGCGTCAGCAAGCACCAAAAAATTCATGCTGGCGAGAAGTGAAAGGGTCGGGGGCGTGACAAATGGAAGGTGCCAGGTCGAATGACGCATCTGAGATATATAGATTAAGATACCAGTCAGTTTCAGTCCGGTTTGTTGGTGTACTGTTGGAAAAGCCAACTTTCGGGTGTTTGTTCTGCAGGTCAGGGGGTACGGTGACGGTGGCTTCGCATCTTGTCCTGCCGGCGTTGACGTTTTCTGCTCGCCGTCTGGTTGTCTTTACATCTGGCAGATGGCGATTCCGGAATAAAATTGCTATTTAGCCCATCGAAGTTGGGAGAAAGGGTCAAACCAACCACAAAACTACTCTTTTAGGCCACGTCCATCCAAGACAGAAAAATCCAAACAAAACCAATTAGATTTTATAAAATGGTTCGGCCATTTGCTATTTTTGTTCGATTTGGACCAAAATAGTAATTGGATTTTCCATTGATTCCTGGACTCGAGATTGAGTAAACAGAATAAGCTGAATGGTAATAAGTATTTTATGATTATAATTATTAAATTATTCTCTTCTAATTTTTTAATATATCTTGATTGATTATTCTTTAGTTTTTGGTATAAAATGCAGAATTTTAAATTTTTATTATATATTTTTTTTATTTATTATGTGCTTAGATCCAAGAAAGAGGGATTAAATAAATCAAAATATAATTTTGATTGTTTGGTTTAATTCTAATATTTAATTCGAGTGGTTTATTAAATTTACTCTCTGAAAAATTAAAAAACAATAAGATTGTCTTATTTGAATTGGTTGCAAACCGATACAAAGGAATGATGTAAATATTTTATACCTTTTCTTTGTCTGGTCCTTGAAGCTCATAACTTCATATAGCCTCAGTTGATCCAAGAGTCAAGTAGAGAAGCACTTTGGCTTTCGTCAAGTCCTACCAATTACCATACACTAGAATCAGTTGAGGATTTATCACCCTCCCACAACCCTCTTCGGTTTAAATATTAAGTATGATTCCATTTAACTCTAAGGAAGTCTTGAGCTGAACACCGGTGAACTCTCGAATATACTCTATAGTTTCTTCATTTTTCTTGCTCTCATAAGTATATTAAATATTATTCCATTTTTTTTATAAAAAAAAAATGGTGTAAAATGAACACCTGAATGGTTACTTGATACATAAATTATTTGATTTTTTACAAGTTATCCCCTAAACATTGGGTAATATTACGTTCAATCACTTACCCCAAATATATGGAAATGTGCATTTACCCCTGCTTTTTCTACACCATTAGTTTATTGTTTGTTAGAGTTATTGATATTACAATTACATCCAATGTATTTTTCATTGATTTTTCTTTTATTTGGCTATGTACCGAAAACATTCATAAAATTCATAAAAGCTCCTCTATAAAAGTAAAAGTAGATAGAGTTTTAAGTAGAAGATAGTGTGTACCTTTGCAAGTATGGGGGTCCCTTATTTGTACATGCTTGGGTGTACGTGTTGTGGCTCCTTAGGAATATATATACTATTAATGTATCATTCCATTGATCTTAGGATTTTCATCTCCAATAGGCACTCTCCTTTAAATGGGACCTGTTCCTTAGGTGAAAGTCTTTATGGGCCGGTTCCCTATCTTAAACCAAATTCAGTCCCTGAAACCCCACTAGATTGGGTGCTATATAGTACCAAGAATAGAAGAAGCCAAGTCATGAGCTAAAAAGATACACTGCTGAGGAACAATCACTGTCAAACAACAAGTAAAAATAATGAATTGTTTTAATTGGAAAAATGAAGAGGTCAAGTTAATTGCATTTGTGTCACTAATCTTTTATTATTGTACCATTTTAGACTCTAACCTCAATTTCACGTATAGAAAATCTCTAACTTCATTTAAATATTTCATTTTGAACCTTCTGTTAATGCCAAAGTTAAGTTGGACAAAAAATAAAAAGTGAAAAACTAGTTTTAACCTATGAAAACTTTCTCTTTGCCTTATAAACCTTGAAACTTTTCCATCCAACAATCCAACTATAGTCTTCACGTCTGCCATACTATTGTCCCTCTCCAACCACTGTCCTCCACTGCTCATAGTCTTTTATTCTTCTTCTTCATTGCTTTCTTTACCATCATCTTAAACTTATCTTTAGGATTCTAAGGCCATGTTGACCACATCGCGACATCTCTAGACATTTTTCTATTTCTTCAAAGGGGGTTTTAAAATTCTTAGGGGGACTAGTTGGATACTTGGGCATTCTTACACATTTAAGGGCCTTCAAATCTCACATAAGCACCTTATGATTGAAGGGTTGTTGGTAGTTGAAAGAGGATAGGACCAAGGGTTTGGAGGTTCAAATATATTCTAATCTAGGTTTGGTCTTTTCAATTCCTCTTGTAGCCACCATTAGAGAGAACTTTTGGAAAGAAAGCTTGGAGCTTGAGAGCTTCTTGGAGGGCTAGGAGACTAGAGCTTCAAGGGAGTTTCTTGGATATTTCTTTCCTATTAATTTCTATTTGGTTACGTATTTATTGGATTCTAGCATGATGTTTGTTTCTAGTTTGAACATAGAGTAGATTTTTTTATGTCTCTAGGATGTAGCTCTTGACTCTTGTTATTCTTATATTAATTTGATGTATTTTATGGATGTTTCCTCTATTGTATTGCCTATTCTTATGCTTAATTCTTATGTGTTGATTGATCACCTTCACACATCACACAATCTTTAATTTGAGCTTGAAAGAGAAGGGGTAGAGGTGAAATTAGGGAGTGAAGCCTAGTAGGTTAGGGAGAAATGAGAGTATTCACTTGACCCATTTGACGTACAATAGAGGTTTGGTCTTAATCCACCTTAGATTAGTGAATAAGCTCAAAGGATGCCATTGCTAGTCCATAGGTGAGCAAAGCTTGGTCTCAGAAAAGAGAGTTTTGATGTTAGAATCCCCACACCACACTTGGAGTAAATATCTACTTATCTTAATTTCCTTGGGCAACGATATAGAGTAGTGAAATCATAAGGAGATAGTTTTCTCATTCAAGTTAATTCAATCTTAATTAAAGTTAATTAGTTCTATGTTGCATTTTACTAATTTGCATATCATTTTTCATTTATGGTACTAGTTTTCCGTCACTACCTTAGCACTAAACTAGTTTGATTTTTCATTTAGCACTAGTTAACTCTTAATTTAGATATAGTTAGTGGAGTGTCTAAGACTTGATTTTCAATTGGAATGACATATATCTCTTGGGATGATACTTGAATTCACCACTTGCACACAACACACCATATACTCACAGGTGAGTCAAGGGTTTATAAATTTAAAATTCTTGTGTTCAAAACAAAATTGACAAACAGTATTCAAAAAAGGTGATTGCATTCCATAACAGTTATGATAAAACAACATAGCATATGGGCTCAGAAGATAATCTCTTTTACATAATAAACAAGAAGATTGAAATTGTAACAAATCCAAACATAAATCATATCTATAAATAAATCTGGAAAAAAAAAGAAGGATAAATAAGAGCAATCTCAATAATATCTTGAACAATGTGGGCCATGGTTATTCAAATAAAAAAGGATTGATACTATAAAAAAAAGTTGAGGATGAGAATCAGATGGATTTTTGGGGCTGTAACTAAGAAATTGTGAAAAGGTTGCCACGATAATGGTAGGTAGATTAGCAGAAAGATTGAAGGGATGAAAAAATGGTAAGCATATTTGAGTTGTTTGTGGAAGTCGAAACGACTTTGTAAAATGTAGCGAGCCGGAAAAAGACAAGGAATTATTATAAGGCTTTTGAAGGAGATTGGGATCAAGTTTTAGTACTTCAAACTCAACAAGTTCCAAGTGATCTTGACAAGAAAGCTGCACAAATAAAAATAAGAAAATGCTAGGCCTAGCAGATAGACATATATGTAAAGTTTTTGGAATGAAATTCATTGTTTCATCTATGACTTTAAACTTTTTGTTTCCATCAAGACCTGAGGAGGGTGGCAGTTATAAAGGAGGGGAAGGAGACAAAGGTGGAAGGTTGGGAGGAAGGGTAGGTTGTAGGGATATCAGAAAATACCCTACTTGGCCTTACCTTCTCTGACCCCGGCTACATAAACTCGAACCCGACTCTACCCACAAAGTCATGGGGATGGTATGAGTTTAACTTATCTAACCCGATCTTACTCGTACACCTCTTAAATTAGTATATTTATATTCAAAATATTATTTTATTTTAAAAATAAAATTATAATTTAACATAAATTATCTTATATTAATTTAGTTTATGATTTTTTAAGTATTAATTAACTGTGAATATACACATTACATGTAAATATATAAAAAGGAAGTCTAAAAAAAAAATTAAATTTATACCTTAAAATGGGTTGGTAGATAATGCCCGCCTACCTGCAGGATGAGGTACTACTCAAACCCGATTACTTGAGAGGAGAGTTTGGAAGTAGCTATACTTTGCCTAAACCCTACCCATTGACATCCCTAGCAAGTTGAGGTAGGGGTTGGGAAAGTAAGAATGAAGGTGAGGGTTAAGAAAGCAGGGATGAAGAAGAAGAGACCGGTGGGCGATGAAAGACGGTAGTTGAAGAAGGACAAAAGTATGGTGGATGTAAAGACGATAGTTGGATTGTTAAATAGAAAAGTTTAAAGGTTTATAAGTAAAAGAAAAAATTTTCAAGGGGTAAAAATAGTTTTTCACATTTTTCCTGTTCAACTTATAATTTAAAACGATGAAAGAGATTTCTTACATAAGAAATTGAAATTAGGATATAAAATTAAAGGTGTTCATCCAACCTGCGAAACCGAACAGACCGAACCGAATCAAACCATTGATTATGCGGGTTTATATAGGTTATGGTACGGTTTGCGTTCTAAAAACTAAAAATTGATGTATATGCGGTTTGGTTTGGGTTTTAATTTTGAAATCTTGTAAAACCGAACCGAACCCGCATCTTTAATAACTTGGTAGAAACTTTAAGCTCATTAGCCCATCCCTTTTTCTAGTCTAAGCCTAAGTTCAACCTAGTTATATTGGGTCTGGTCTTCCCCTATTAAGTGTTGGCTGTTGCCACACGATCTGCTTAGCTACCCTTCCATAGTTCCATTCTTGTATTCTTAGAATCTCAGCCTCTAGGCCCTCCACGTCTCTGCCACAAGCCTTACTCCGCGTTGCATGCCCTTGCCCTTCATATACTTTGTCTTAGTCTCGCGTCTACTTTTTTAGCCTCTTATTCTTTCACTCTCAAGTTGCAACCTCTCTCAGCCTGACCTTTCCTCTCTTAATCTCACGTGGAGGTGTCGGCACTTGCAGTCACAAGTCGCAACCTCATATCTTTCGGCTTTCAGCCTCTTTTCTGTACCTCTTGTAACGATTGCAAAGTGGAAGCTTTTCTCAAAGTTTGTCCTATTAAGTACCATTTCATGAAAATAATCGATTTTGTTTGGATGTTTTAGGGTATTTGAATTAACTCTTCTGCAAACAACTTAAGGTTGCTCAATTTATTTTGATTGATGTTGTTTGATCACTGTTTGCTTGATCTGTGTTTTTAACTGGTGCCGCTTGAACATTTTTGAGCTGATCAAATCTGAGTCTAACACAAGGATTTGGCAATGAGCCATGCCACTTGTCTATGCTCTTCCCATTTTCATGCTTATACCCCTTCTCAGCTGCAAGACGGAAACAAATAAGCGGAGAAAATGAGAGCTAATTGATCAAATGAAACGAATTGAACAAATTTGGGTAAAAGTAAACAAATTAGGCTATTTTGTGTTTGTAATGTTCTAAAGTACGGAATTATTGATGTTTTATAAAACTATTTAGTTTTCAGAACAACGTATTAACATTAAAATAAGTATTGTGAAGTAGCTTAAATTGTTTTACAAAATAAAAAAAATAAATCGGTCAAACCGAACCGTATTAAACCACATTTTATATGGTTTGATTTTCAATTAGAATTTGTAATAAACGGTATGATTTGATTTTATAATATATAAACTGGTCGCATATATGGTGCAGTTTAGGTTTTGAGTGAAACCGGTCAAAACCGCACCGCAAACACCCTATTTAAAATGATATAATAATAAAAAGTTTGGGATCACGGTGCAATTAACGTTAATGGAACCAAAGGCGGTTCAAAACAACAACCCACCAAGTCACCAAAGCCGCATCCCATCTGGTCAGAATTCGACTTTTATTCTCTCGTCTTTATTTTGTTCAATCAATCTACACCGACGTAATTTCTTTTTCCAATTCAGCGCTCTTCAGCAAACAGCGACAGAAGCAGCCATGGAAAACGGCGAAATCCCTGAAAACGCAAACGAAAGTGCGTGTCTTTGGTTTTCTTCTTCTGATTTTCTATCAATAAAGCTTCCTACTTTCTTCTGTGTTTTGTTTTCGGAATTTCTCATCTAGGGTTTTTCAGATTGTCCCGGTACTCAGTCGGAGACGGCGGGTAAATCCGATGCTTGCAAAGGATGCCCTAATCAGGAAGCTTGTGCTACTGCCCCCAAAGGCCCTGACCCTGGTCTGTCCTCTACTCTCTTTTCCTTTGCTTGTAGGGCCTATAAATTTCACTGTTTTCTATAGGCGGCAGCTGTGAACTTTCATTTGTCTCCGTTCAGCTATTTTCGACGTTAAAGTTGCAATTAAGTTCCAATGAAGCTGCTCCGTTTGGGGCTGAGGGTCTGACGTATTTGGGCACCTGCTTGTCTTACAGTGCTTGATAGGGTTCTTGACCCCGTTAAGGCTTAGCTTACACAATACTTCATACATAAACTTATGGAAATGTTGCATGTACTAAAAATTTCTACAAAAATGAATCATGTGAAGTGATATTTCGAACAACTAGTTGACAGTTTGAATTCGATTGGGCAGTTGCACAACTCTGTTTCAATTATCACTTAGCTGAAACAAAATTTGGTAAAAATTTTAGCATGTTTTGCATTTCTCATACATGTCTAGAATGGTTCTCTCCCAGCTTTATTTGTTTTGGTCTAAGCGAGCATCACTGAGAGCCTATTGAACGATATCATAATTGTGATGATTGCAAAGCTTCAAAAGCGTTTTCTACGCTTTTGAAATGCTTGATTGTTTGTGCCTATCTGCTCATCTTTGGTCTTTATTTCCTTTCAATGCTTCTTGAGGCAGCTTATGTGTCAGCCCCAACCTATAGTAGTCCTTACCTTCTCTGGTCAAATTGTAGGAAGAAAGCTTTTTTTGACAGCCGTTTAAGTATGTGGTGTTCCTTAAAGTTGTCAGAAGCTTCTGTGCTAGTGTGAATGAAACTTAGATTTAGATCCCATAGACATTAAAATTTTCTTCTGCCCTTATCTTCTTATGGGTGCGGGTTCTTGCAAATGAATAATGCATTCTCTTTTGCAGATTTGGTTGCAATTGCAGAAAGAATGGCTACTGTTAAGCATAAGATATTGGTGTTATCAGGCAAGGGAGGTGTTGGCAAGAGCACTTTCTCTGCCCAGCTTGCATTTGCACTAGCGGCTATGGACTTTCAGGTGGGACTGTTGGACATCGATATTTGTGGTCCCAGCATTCCAAAGATGCTTGGCCTAGAGGGTCAAGACATCCACCAGAGCAACCTTGGCTGGTCTCCTGTATATGTAGAGTCCAACCTTGGGGTCATGTCCATCGGCTTCATGCTTCCTGACCCTGATGAAGCCGTCATATGGAGAGGGCCACGTAAGAATGGGCTGATCAAGCAGTTTCTCAAGGATGTCTATTGGGGAGACCTTGATTTCCTTGTTGTTGATGCCCCACCTGGAACCTCAGACGAGCACATCTCTATTGTCCAGTTTCTTCAGGCTACGGGAATCGATGGAGCAATTATTGTCACCACTCCACAGCAAGTATCTCTTATAGATGTGAGAAAAGAAGTGAACTTCTGCAAGAAAGTTGGGGTACAAGTACTAGGAGTCGTGGAGAACATGAGTGGCTTCTGTCAGCAGTTGAAAGACTTCAGATTTATGAAGCTGACCCCTAGAGGTGAACAGGCCGATGTCACTGAGAAGGTTATCGAGTATCTGAGAGAGAAAGCACCTGAGTTACTGGACGTGGTTGCTTGCAGTGAAGTATTTGACAGCAGCGGTGGTGGAGCAGCTAAAATGTGCGGGGACATGGGTGTGCCGTTCCTTGGGAAGGTGCCGTTAGATCCACAGCTTTGTAAGGCAGCTGAAGAAGGGAAATCCTGCTTTGATGATCAGAAATGTGGAGTGAGTGCACCTGCATTGAAGAATATTGTCGAGAAATTGGTAGCAGGCCACTGGCGTGATGAAATGTTGGTGGGGGAGTAGATGTAGTTTTGATGAATGAAATGTCTTCCCGCGGTAGTGTTCTGTATCTTTTTTATTTCAAAAGGAGTATTATCAATAATAGAGTTATATTTAATAAAGTTATTTACTTTGTGGGAGACTTGAGTTATTTTGTATACCCAATTTTTAGAAAAGGTGGATTTAAGTGATGTGAGTAATTTTATGTACATTATTATGTATGGTATATGTGTTACATGCTGTCCGTACGGGACTTGTAACTATAATAGTGTGATTAAGTTATTGGGGAGTGCTCTTCGGCCTTAGTTGTGGAGGTGAACGCTGTTTGGCCTGCTTTGCAGGAGGCTAGGTGGCAACATTGCGATTCTCACTGACTGTCTACAAGATTTTTCTAGATTGCCGATGTTGAGAGGGATATTAAGGAAATCCGGTTTCTAATCAGCCAGTTCCCGAAAGTCACAATTCGAGCGGTCTGTCGATTAGGAGTTAAAGATGCACACCAATTGGCAACTTTGAGTCTTTGACACTGCATGCTTCCTCTTAGTTTTTGTTCGGGTAAATGTCACGTATCATCCTGAAAGTTTAAATTGTTGCACCATTTGTTCCTAAGGTATCTAATTGTTGCGATGTCCGACTTCTGTCTAATATCACCATTTGCACTTGACAAAAATCTGATGTGGCAGCCAATGTGTCTTTAGGCGGGAAGAATTTTGGGTTACGGGCATATATTCGCAGTAGAATTGAAATGGTAGTTGGGGATATATAAAGTACCAATTGATGAGAAACCTTACCCCCTAAATTTCCTCTTTGTCTATGAAGTTGGTGAAATTAAAGAAGTGTGTAGAAGGCGTTAAGGCTCTGGTAAAGTAACCATGGCAAAGGGTGGCTCAAATTTGAGTGAGAATGGGGCACAATCAAGCAACCTTGTTGAAGACTTGCCAATGTGTAAGTGCTGCAAAGTCACCTTGTTGCTAATATCATGGAAGCCTAGGAATCGAGGAAGGAGGTTTCTCAGCTGCACTAACTATAAGGTAAGTTTGCAGTGGATTAATTGATGATTGTGATATATATATATTTGTGATATCTATTTGGAACCAAGATGAGATTGAGTTGTTGTTTACATTGACTAATGATGAAACATTTGTATTGTGTAGACCCAAAAGGATTGTGGATTTTTTAATTGGGTTGATGGAGATGTGGAAGAGCAATACAAAAGGGTGATTAATGGTTTGCTCAAGAGGACAAAGAGAGCTGAAAGGATAAACATGGTCTTGAAGTGGTTGCTGCTATTTGAGTTTCTGTTGTTCTGCGTGTGTGGCTCCATGTTGTAGAAAATGTAATGGTGTTTTTAAATGGGAATTATAGTATGTAATAGGTGGAGTGGGAATGGCAGAAAGCAATAGGTGTAGTGGGAGATGGTAGAATGTAGATGGTTTTGTATGCACTGCTCTATGCAATTTATTTGCCAAGTAATGAATGGTTTTGTGTAACCTTCAAAATTGTGATTCAAAATAAAAGTGGCCGCAATGATTCGAGTCAAACAAAATGACATAAAAAGCAAAAACTAAACCTATAGGGTTTTGCCACTTTGTTGTATAAATTAAGAAGTGAACCAATTGAAATTGTAATTACACTTGGGCATAAAACTGGGCAATATATATCCACAAAATCCTTCCATTGACAATGATGGTTATAGCAGAAGTTCTTACAATAACTTGAACAAAAACATGAGTACAGTTCTTCTAAGAACTTATGTGATATTCTGCCCATACCTAAAATAGTACAAAATAATGTCCAAAATGACAAAATCTCTCAGTCACAAGTCATCAGACCAAAACATAGGTTCATATATCTATATTCTGAACTAAGGTTTCTAGCTTAGTGTTCTTTTGATGGAAGGGGCTGGCTCATAGACCTTGGACCTTGTAGTCCTCTTGCATCAAATACCAATATTCCAGGGGAGAAACTTGATCCCTAAGAAGTAGCTAATGAAGTGGATGTCCTTTTAAACCTTGGCCTTTTACCATGCAATGGTCAAACATAAGGTTAGCCATTAAGTACATGCTTCTAATATGGAAATTTCTGCCATGTATGTAATACTTATAGACAATTTTGGCCTGCAATGAATATATGTAGAATATGCAACACTCTTTTGCTTACTATGGACCTAAGGATGAATTATATGGAGTTAGTATGTGAATGATATCAAAAGGTACATAGGCTTAGGTATATAAGTGTTTTACTTAAAGAATGGGTACAGGCTAGATATTCTTTGATGAAACTCTTCTACTGGTATCCTAGTTCTTTTTATGGAACTTGACATTCTGCACCTCGAATTTACACAAACTACAATGCATTTTTTTTATCCTTTCTTGGATAACTTCCCACTTGTTTTTTTTTTCTTGAATCTCATCAGCATTTTTTCTCCTAGCCTTTTTGGGTCTGCTAGCCTTAAGTTTGCCTAATGGGGGAGGGAACACTTCCATGCCATTATCTATGGGCCACTACTTAGAACTATTGATTGGGCTGATGCTGTGGTCATATATTTTCAAAAATGTATCTACTTTATAGCAGTTGTCAACAAATTCTTCTGGATTCAGATTCAATACCATTATACAAGCAATAGCATGACAACATGGTATTCCACATAAATCCCAATGCCCACATACATAGGTCACTCATTTAAAGCAACAACATACATGTCCTCTGAGCATGAAACCTGAAACCCATCACCCCTAGACCATCTTACAGTGCAGAAAGTGGACTCTTTCTTATTCTTTTCTATTTTTTTTCCAATCTTAGGACAAATGGTGCTAACCACCAGTTTCATTAAGTCTCTCTTGATCTAAATTCTTTTCATTAATCTAACTCTTATAATTTTCATGCAACCAAGTATAGATTTATCTCTAGCATCAAGTATAAACTTGTTGAAATATTCAGAAAAATCATTTAGTAACATGTCACATTTAACATGAGTATCAAAGTGTGACCTAGACTAGTTACAGGGATCCTTTTCATTCAACTAGTCATGAACACTCTTATTCTTACTCCCTATCACACTCATCCATTTTTGAAACTTTTGCATATATGAGGCTCTGGTTACATTCTAAAGCAAGTTCTTCAGACACTTACCTATAAATCTAGCCCCCTTAAAGTTGTTTAGCATGTGTTTGACACAAAATTTATGCTCAACCCTAAGAAATAACTCATCCAAAATAGGTACAAGGTCCTACACATAAACGAAAAATGTTAGTAATGCCCAACAAATGTAAACATAAAACAACAAAAGCAAACACAAAACAACCTTTTGCTTATCCGACATAAAAGTCTAGTGGTAACTATTCACTATATCAAGGTCTTCTGCAAGTAATGTAAGGAACCATCCCCGTGAATCTCTACACTCTAACTCCACAATAACCCATGCAATTGGGTATATACAGTCATTCGGGTCAATTCCCATAGCTGCCAACAATTGACCTCCAAACCTTGTCTTAAAAAAACATCAATATAAACTAATTATTTGCCTACAACATGATTTGGAACCTTGTTTCAATGGTTTTAAATAAAAGTACATCCTTTTAAAGATTTGCCTATCTAGCTGTAGCATAAAACTGGTTCCTGGATTTTGTTTTAGGACCTTAAGCCATATCTCCTCATTTCTTTATATTGCTGCTCATCATCTTTTTCTATCTTCTTATTTGCCCATTTCTTAATTCTCCACTCCTTGTACCTATTCACATTAACATGGTAATCTTTCCTAATACTGGCAACCACACCAGAAGTTGACCATGTTGGATCATCTCTAAATTGGTCAGTGTACTTCTTGGCAAGCAAAGGGTGTGAGGCAAAGTGATTGTCAGGACCCTTGATGCAATTATGTTCCATGTTCAATGTATTGATTTGCCATGTAGGCTCCTTTTGCATCAGAGATGCATATATAAACCAAGGGCAACCCTCTGAACATTTTGCCTTCACTTTTTCCTTGTCGTTTTTCTTGAACCAAATTTTATCACATTGGTTTACTATTGAATTGACTTTAAGAGCCTCATTAAAGTCTTCCCTTGATCTAAACTTCATGCCACACACAAATTGTAGATCCTTTATGTCCCCTGCAACATTGAATTCTGGAAATGCTTAAAAAATCCCCTCATTATCCAAACCATAGAGGCTCTGTAACTCATTTGATCCTATATAGTCACTATGGACATCACCCTTAACCTCATCAATGTCCTTTTCATTATTATTCACTTTACCCTAGGTCTTCACTTTTTTATCTGTTTTCTTGCTTTGGTACATGCCTCTTTCAGCCTCAAAGTCAATAGTTATATCATACATCTCATCATCGTGGGCCTTATCATCATTAAAGTCATAGTCACTATCAACAAATTTTGGGTCTTTACCATCATCTACCTCTTCTTCCATATGGTCCACAAATTGTACTCTTTCCTTTACAGCCTCATTTTTTTCAGCCATAACATTATTTATGGTCTTTTTCTGCAAATAAACCTCAATGGTCTTTGTACGCACAAATTTCGCGTGTAAAAATTATACCCTAAAATTAATTATAGTACGAATTACAATATTAAAATTTAGAACAAAGATTTTGCGGGATTGACTCTCTAGCATACTTCTCATATGCACAATCCTCTGATTAACGCTTTAAGCTTATGGTGGAAACATGAACGGCTTCTTCACGAACACGGACTTTGGATTTGTCTTCCATGAACACGAACCGAAGTCCCTGCCACTTCTTTCGGTTCAAGATTTTCTATTGTACTACTTGGACTAGGGGGCTTCGGGCAATGTCTGCAGCTTTCTTGCCACTTTCCTTAGAGTTTGACTTAATGTAGCACAAAAACAAATCCTTCATGTTCCTTGTCGCTTCCGCTGGATTTGGAATTGAACTTGATGTAGTGCTGTCATGCGTTCTTCACATTCCTCACCGCTTCTGTCAGATCTGAACTTGAACTTGATGAAGCACCGTCCCGCGTTCTTTGCATTCCTCACCGCATTCTTTAAATCTGGGCTCGAAACTGGGATTTGATCTTCTTTGGACTTGATTTCTCCTTTCATCGAGTGTTTGTGCTTGATCGGCTTGAAGAGCTGGAGAAAACTTCTTGTAGAGAGATTTTTCTTCCTCTCTAATTCTTTGCTTTTCCAATTTCTTCTCTCCTCCTGCTTTCTCCCTTGGCCTTGGGGGCCTATTTATAGGTATAGAAAGAAATGAGGTGGTTTGGTTCAAGAAAACCACATGTGACAATTATCATATATTTATCTCTTGTATTTATTTTAAGAGAAAATAAATATGACAATCATATTTCCTTAATTATCAAATTTATTTAATTTAGAAGGATAATTAATGAAAAATTCTAGAATGTTCTAGAATATTTGAACTAAATGATGGGTATGCATAAGTTTTAGTCATTTTGGACTTTAAAGCTCAATTTACCAAAATGGACTTTGGCTAAGATAGGATAGTGAGTCTTCATTCGGGCCCTTCAGCTGTGTGCTTTTGAGCTCCAAGAATTGAGTTTCTTAAACCTGAAATCTCAAGATTCAATGGACTTTAAAATTTTGGATATCAATTTTGAAATGAGCTAGACAATTTAAATTGGGTTTAATATATTTTTGACCCAATAAAATTTTGATGTCTACAGTATTATTTGAAGAAATAACATTCACCATCTCCATTAACTCTACATCACTACTAAATTGCCTTAGTGCTTCACTGAAACTCTCACCATGCTTCCTCCAAAAATAGTAAAATCCTACATTACCTACTTCAACTCTTAAGTCACAAATCATTTGGTCAATCTCGAAAAGTGATAACTTGTCCCCATGACACAAATCGACATAACCAATCCTCATACCCGAGTACTCGAGGTCCATTGACTCATTTGATGGATAGAGCAAGTGTCCTCCATAATGAAATTTGAATTAGAAGTACTCTAACTTTGAACTTGGACCAGAAGCAAACTACCTCATTACAAAACATTGCAAAATTATGGGCAACAATTATAGTAGCATTAAGTAATTTATGTCACATGATATTAATCTCATATTTTACCTATACTATACGACTTAAAAGACTTAAACAAGTTGACCCATATTCTCACTAAGGTTTATACTAAAGACACCTTGTTTTTCACATTAGCAACAAATCAAAACCCCACCATTCATTTCCCAATAAAGCAGCAAACAAACATATTGTTTACTAGAACCATGGTGACTTACCAATAAACTAATCCCTTCCACCATTTGTTATTTTTTATTTCTATTATAGCAAATATATCAACATGGGTTCAATACTCTAAGTTACATACCATGGACATGATAACAATGATAACGCTACAAGAATGCACTACTTATGCTTACTCACTTACCATAGTTTGACCTTTTTTTCTTCCTTTTGTCATGAATGACCCAGTTGATCTCTATTTTATTCAACCAGCCTAAACTTTTCACACATTTAATTTCTAAGAATAAACCATTCTTTCCATCTATTCATTCCGATCAAAGATCAATTTGTGTCGATTTTCTAGTTTCTCAGCAAAAGCAGATAGATTGTCCTTCTAATTCCTCCCTAAAAATGAAGGATTAGGGCAAACCTTCTGTCTCTCATAAAAACATGCCCTTAATCTAACAAATTCCTTAAAACCCTTAATTCTTCCCGCTTAAAGACACATTTGCTGCCATGTTATATTTTCATTGAGTGCAAATAGTGATACTAGATAGAAGTCAGACATTGCAACAATTAGATACTTTAGGTACAAATGGTGCAACTATTTGAACTTTTAGGAAAAAAGTGCAACATATGAAATACTTTTAGGATGATATGTTACATTTAACCTTTTTGTTTTCTTTCCTTTCTAAATGCAAAAAAAAAAAAAAAAATCTATGGGTATAAAACCGTAATAAGAATTATTATAACTCAATTTCATTTAGAATATTTGTTTTGTTAATCTCAATTTTAAGTTTTAGACCAATAATATAGTTTTGGAAACATTTTGCTTTAGTTTATGGGAGCCTAGCTTATTTTATATACTTCTTATATGATTTTAATGTATTTTTTATTAAAAAAGTATCAAGCAAGTCATAACCTCTATGAACAAAATCAAATAAATATAACATTAGTCTACCCATTAAAATAAAGGTAAATTAGGTATTAAGATTTTCCTTATTATTCAAATATTATTAGTACAAACTACAAACAAAAATCATGATACATAAAAAAATTGATAAAATCTGTACTAAAAAAGGCAGGGACTGAAAGTTCATAATTTGATGATAATTGAAATTGAGAAACCTCTTATCTCATTGCCTTAAATATAACCATTAGGCGAGTTTGACCCTCAGATTATCATGAATCTACCTAACCAAACAAAAGGTCGGTTTCAAGTTCAACTAGCTATACCTTTAATTTTTCATTACATGTTATCCAAAAAAGTTGAGCCACTATAAGCATAGACTTGGGGAACGAATATGTGTAGACATATCTCTTAGTGGTTTTCCCAAGACACATCGGAAGAAGTTCATTCAGTAAGACCTTGTGGAGGACCTTGGGACCAGAAAACCTTAATGTTGAACCTCTTACTCCAGCAAAAGTATCCTTTAGGTGAAAATCCCTATCCTTGACCACCTTTTTCTGAAGAACTCCTAGCACTTCACTCGGGGTCCAAGGTTCACCTGAAAAGTCAGGTTCCACTAAGGTCCCTTGCATGAAACAATCACTTAAGGTCCCTCTGGGAACAAACGAAAAATTATTTATCTTTACACTAGAAAAGGTATCGTTCTTCGAACTTGCATAGATGTAAAAGCCACCCTGCGCACAACATGTCCAGATATAAGACTCTAGAATCTCACCCTTGAAATACACATGTTTCATCTGGTCCCAAGTGGAAGAAACAAAACTAGCCATCTCCTGACCTATAAATGGAAAAAGACATCATCATTATCAAGGTAATGCAATCTAGCTATAGTATCGACACCTCCTATCATCTCGTATCTAGACTGACTTAAGCGTCAAAGGCTACATCCCTGAAAGACTTTAGGGACCCCTACAACATTTCTTTTTTTGTGTTTTAGGTTTCTTTCGAAAGGACATTGCAGTAACACCAACCTGTCGACGAAGTTAGCCAGAGAAGACCACCATTAAATGGCACAATTTTTGGGAACCTACCCATACATCGCAATAGTTACCACGAGGAGCTTGAAAGACAAAGGGCTTTTCAGATCAACGAGTAGAAGCCAACAACATTCCCCAGATGTTTCCATATAAGAGGAAGAACATTCACTCATGGTTACCATAGGGTTTTTATGTGATTTCTTGCATTCAATATTTGCAAAGATGACCCAATAGCTTGAGCAGTACTTAGGGCATGTGAAATTAGCCTGGAAGGACTTTCTACAAAAAAATGTGGCCCGAAAATATCCCTAATCAAAGAACTCTAAAGGTGACTCGGGTGATAGAATTAGTCAAGGCTTATCCTTGAGGGCATCCCCTTCACTCACCTTGGTAGAACAAGCGTAAGGACTTTTTTTCTAAAGAACCTTCACATTGAGGCGAGAAGAAGGGACATAGGGAGACACACCTCCCCACTAAGGGGCGCTAGATGTCCCGCTCTTCTCCCCACCACTGAAGCATGTCTCATTGAAAGAAAAGCTACTCCCTAAAATGCTGGCATTATTTGTTAGAAGAGAGAGGGCTCAAACGAGGGAAAAAGTCACTACGGAAAGACTATTTCATGAAGAAACTCCTAGAAAGGCCTGACAAAGTAGAAAAACACGTAACCAGAAAACTGGTATGGTCAAGGCTCTTAGAAATGCCGATCAATGATGAATCCCTCTTTGTATGTGGGATCACTGAAGCCCATATCTCGAATGATATCAAACTTCTGAGATTGGAATCTTACGGCAGTAGAGGTGACCCGCAGGTACATCTTGCCAAGTATAGAAAAAGCATGATCTTGTACAGAGCAGACAATGCCACTTTACGCAAATGTTTTGAAGTCACCTTGTCTAGTGATGGTATGGTACAACTTGTTCCCTACAAGTTCCTTTTCCTAATTTTTGGGATCTCTTTGTGGCGTTCACCCAATAGTTCATAGAAATTCGATTGATGATAAAAATGGTTGTACAGATGTTCGACGTAATACAAAGGGAGAACAAATCACTTTAGAGCTATGTTGAGCGATTCAACTATGAAGCATTGAGTGTGCCAAATTTCTACCTCAAAATTTGCATCCTGGCAGTGGTACCAGGGTTTTGGCATGATTTACAATTATTCAAAAAAATTTTGAAGGATCCTTCTGACATCTTTAGTGAGTTTTATTGAAGGGTCAAATAGTATTTGATAGCCGAAAAACTGACAAAAAATTACTTGAAGTACTAAAGTCATGGGCAAGTAACATAGTCAAATCAACCTTGGCCAGAGGAGGAGGTAGGTTGGTGGAACCTTTAGAAAAATCATGAAAAAGGCCCTATTTCACACCTTTAAATACCATAAGGACTAATATTCTCATAGCCTTGGAAAGGCAAGAAATTTCCATGGCCCAAAGTCGATGTCCACGAAAAATAAAAAAATTCTTGAAAAGTACTATCAATACCACAGAGACCACGACCATGATATAGAAGACTGCCGTTAACTCAAAAAAATATATTGAGCCGCTAATTAAGTAAGGAAAATTAATGAGGTATCTCCGTTTTCTGCCACCTAAGGGCCAAGAAAGAAGAAATGATGAATGGAGAATTGAGGATGAAGATTATGATTTAGACAAACATCGCAACAATCATAGCCCAAGGAGGTGGCGACCTTCTTTTGCCAAAGTCAACTAGACCATCACAGTATGGAGGACATTGAGTGAAAGGAAAAGAAAAGTATATAAGATTGCACTCATGGAATTTAGCAATTTGATAAACCAGTTGAGTAAACAAGATGGAATGGTGGTGAGGTTCATGATGACCCCCTTTTGATCACGACTCGAATTGAAAATTGGGATGTGAAAAGGGTTTTTTGTGCAACGAATTTAATGTTGATGTGTTGTTCACTCACTTGCTTTCAAGCTTGGAAATCAACAAAATCAAGCTCAAGCCAACGTTGACCCCAACATTCGGGGTAGGGCAAGGGGAATTACCTGTCATCTAGTAGATCGATCTTCCTCTGATGTTGAGAAGAAAGTCAATTAAGGATAAAATGAAGCTCTTTACTTTGGCAATGACTAAGTTCATTGTTATTGACATCCTCTCTCCCTACAATGCCATACCAAAAAGACAAACACAGGGGAATATGCATATTAAGTCGAACATCAAATACTCGACTGTGACCTTTGAGACTGAACAGGGAGATGCCGTTATCTATATCGATCAAATTGAGGTGAGGAAGGTTTTCGCTAAAGCCCAACAAGTGCCCAATAAAATTCATGCTAGAACATCAGGAAAAAAGCATTGAACTCTTCCAGATAAAGGCTAAAACCAAGGCAAAAAATATGGAAATGGAAACATGACTAGTACTGAAACAGAAAGTTGGAAATAGAAATCATCCTAGAAAAGGTCCTTTGTAGCTAGTACTGAACTAGGGCACTAACGTGGAAGTTATGTTATGCAAGATGAAGTATATTTGTTATACTTGATCTTTTTGTTTTAAATGAAAGAAACCTGTTTGATCCGCCATATATTCCATGAAGTTCGAAATCTAAAATGAATTCGGATATGGTGGAGAGAAAAAGATGCTGTAAATAAAATAACCGAACAATGATGGTTGGAGATACACTGAAATAATCAGGGGATTTCACTTATAGTGTTCCTCGAATGAAGTCTCTAACAAGACCCTGCAGCACAGAAAAGTTTGCTAAGACTAAGGAAAAAATAATAATAAAGTAATATAAAAGAATAAAGGAATGGGGTAAAGAGTCTCTTAAACATAAGAAAAGAACACACCGATTGCACAATATCATATCCCTGATGCAATCGCAGTGTTTAACCAAGCTTGTGGAAAAACCTCAAACAAAGCTTCATCGAAACACAACCTCTTAGTAAGGCCCTATGAGAAAGCATTGGGACAATGGACGTAGGTTGCAAGAGATACCCTAACAAGGCTAATAGCCCTCGATCAAGTAACCCCTAAAGCACTCACAATTGAGAAAGAAAAGGGTAAGACCAAGAAACAATGTTTCTGACCAATGATCAAACATCCGAATGAGAAAAAAAACTAAAGAAAAAGCAGGCCTGAAGAAGTAGTTAAAGAGTGGATGACTAAACCTTCAACACAAATAGTCAATTCTGGCTGTAATAACTTCAAGTGGGAAATCCACCACAAGGGAAGCAGAAATTAAGTACTAGTGGCAAGAATTTGCATCATGAAAAATAAAATAAATGACAACAAATACTTTGGCGACCAAGGCCCAAAAGCATGGCCAAAAGTTTCCTGGAAAAGGCCAAGTCATGAATAATCCTAGTGAAAATCGTATAGCCCCAACTCTGGCAAAGAACCAAAAATAGGGAGAATCCTGGGGAAAATACTTTGATAAAATGAAAGCCCAAAGTCGAACCCCAAATAAGAATGCATGACATAACAGTATTTGTGATACTAAATTTTCCTAATCACGGAAACTTGAGAAAATTGCCTAATGATAGCTCTGGTAATCTAAGGAAGGGGCAAAGTCATCCTTTCCTATCAGGGAAATCAAGGAAACACAAACTTCTAGAAAAAGAGAAGCTTGAAAGTTAAACATTGATGCTTATCTTGAACTTTGAAAAGGTTCAAAATGCATTTCACAAGACTTAGGAATTTCTAAGTAATCAAGAAAAAAATCAACAAGGTCCAAACCACTACAAAAACTAAAAGAAGAAATAGACCTCAAGTTGAAATGATTCTCGATTAGGAAGATTCTGAAGTGTGAGAACTAATGAAAAATGAGAAAAGGTGGTAAAACTGTTCAATAAAAAACCGTGCCATAATATTTGAAATTAAAACAAATGTAATAGTACAACGATAGTTTTAATTGGGGGGATTTTCCCTCTTAGAATCCTCCTTAGTCTTTACATCCTCTTTAGGCGCCGGTTGAAAAGACAAGTTAAGGAACTGTTTTTTCGACCATACAAAAGTGGGGAACCTTGGGAGTGTCAAATGTAGAAATGTTGGAAATGTCGAGGTAGGGGTACTTCCGTAAGATGTGATAGCTGAAAAGGCACCACCCATCCGGGAAACCAGACATCGCCATCTTGTCTCCATCTTCCTTGTCCTTAGTTAGCTTATTATAGTTTACTTGAAGAATGGAAAACTGGCCTTTTACATTGGAAAGGTCAAATCAACTTTTCCTTTCTCTTTGTCAAAGCTTTGTGGGCTCCCTGGTCCACTTCCATCTTCTGAGCTTGCTCCTCCAACTTCAGACTGAGGCTCTTTATTGTGGACAAACAATGGTCCATGAATCCCATCGTTTGATCGGTAGTCAAGGACTTCAAGTCACCTAGTTTGTCTCCACAAACTTTTTTCATTTTCACGGCCTTGGCGAAAACCATCATTAGGGTCTCATTGGCCTTATCAACAACCTCTGCAGACTTGGTTTGAACCTCTATCTGTCTTATGAGGTAGTCCTAGTAAAAGCTAGCAGTAATTAACATCTGCACAAAAAACCTCAGTTAAAACAAGAACCTAGCCAAAAGAGTAGCAAGAGTAAGGATGCTCGAAATACCTTGGCGGCATACTCGGCCATTTTAACAAGCACCTAATCCTCATGATAAGTAGCATCAATGGAAAGGGTCCTAAAGGTAGCCCTAGTGATAATACATCAGACTAACTGAGGGACCATTGCCCTGATAGTCTTCTCGATCGAACAGATCCATATCTTCGGTCATTCTCCAGATGAGAGACCTTGAGATATCATCATGAGGCAATTAGGTGTTCCTATTTCACCTCTTATGATCATGCTTGGTCCTCCAATTGGCCAAAGGCTCTATCCTTGGATGATCACAGCTAAGGTTGGTAAGTGCATTCATCCCCAACCATGCGTCAACAATGGGATACAGAGCAAAAAGATCTAAGTTCCCCAATGTAAAATTGGGAAAGGAATCTGTCTAGTAGGCATCATTGGCAAGGGAAGCAAAAGCTTCATCAAGGAGAATCCGCTCCAGTTCATCAAATTTTTTTTTTCTCTCCCCTTTGATCTTTGGGGAAGAAGAACCTTTAGGGGACTATCTTTTGGAATTGTAGGGAGGGCACCAAAAGCCCTTAACTCTGAAGCCTCAGAACTAGGGACCTCTATGGTGGCTACCTCGACAGCTGTGATCTCCTCCCTTGCCTTTTTAACTTCGCGGCCTTCCAAAGTCTTTCTCGGTTTCTTCCTTTTTAAAGACTTCCTACTTCATTCTTCCTCCCTCATCTTCTGGTATTAAAAAAATTTCTTTTTGTAGTAGTTAACAAATTTTAACCCCATCTACAAGAAAAATAAGAAATTAGTAAGTACTTTATAAAAAAAGGAAAAAGACACAAGGCACTTATATTTAAAGACGTCAACAAACTTATATTCCCCCTTGAAGCAGTTTAACCAAAATCGGAGGGTCAGTTTCAGTTGATTCTTCCTTTGACGCCTCCATGACTTTCAGATGACGAAGGGCTTTTGATGTCATTTAATCCCACTTAATGGGAAAAGGGTAGAGGTCATGATCCTCTTGAACTTTCCCCTACTCTGTTGCTTGACGAAGTCATAGGTCCAAAAGATTTGAATGGCTCTAAAATTTCACCTTCAAAAAGACTTTAAGCATCACTTACATCAACTTGTAAGATTCTCGAGGCCTATTTACCTAAAATTTTCCAAGGCAGAGGGATATTCATGAAAAAAATATTTTTGTTGCCATCCTCTCCAATTGTCCTTGGCTTAAAAAATGAAAACATACCTTTATCTGTGCACCGCCTAAGGTAACAGATAATAAAAAGATTCCTTTGGCTCAAGATGTAACATATAATATTACATGAAAACAAAAAAAATGGTTTTGATTTTAAAAACCTAGCATATGCAAAGAAAAGCATTGATATGGGCATAACAGTTTGGGGGAAGTTTGTTAATAGGCATGCCGTGAAAATTGCAGAAGTCTACTAACACAGGGTAAAGAGGACATCAGAGGTCGGCCTTTAGTTATTTTTTAAAAACAGTGATTTTACCAGAACGAGGCTGGTAGCTTGGTTCATACTTATTCGAAAGATGAATAATGATTTCGGGGAAGGAAGAATTGCTTTTTCCATTTCTCCATATCCAACAAAGTATCCAAAGAGCCCCAAGGGTTTTTCAAGCAATAAAGAAGGGACAATAGAAAAAGCGAGGTGATGACACTACTTTGGAATCAAAGGCCATTATGAAAAATAATCACTAGTTCTAGCTAAAGGGAAAGAGGGAAGAAAAATAGACAGAAATCTATAACCTACCTTCAGCGATGGAGGATTAGCCGAAACGATGGATGCCAAGAAAATTGATCTCCATTGTAAATAAAAGACTAGAAGAAAAGACTCATAGAGCAAGGGAGAAAACAAGCAAAGCAACAAGAATAAGAAATTCCTCTAACAGAGGGAGGATATATAGCTCAAGAAGAGAATCCCAGGGGTTACGGATATCCCTTCTTAATGGGTATGTCAGTCTTTAGGGAAATGAGGCAACGGTTCGCAAAAGAATATGAAATGTTAAAAGGGGGATGGTCAAAGGGGCCAAGTGCTCAACAATATATAGTTGAGGGACTGAGTTGTACCTAAGAGAATTGATAAAGTCCAATGAACTAAAATAAATTTTGGCCAAATGTAAATAAATTATTTTGAATAAAGTTAACTTAAGTTAAAACGAATTGACCATGAAAAAAAATTACTAACAAAACAATTAAAAATGATATGAAGTTGATCCTTAGCAATAGCTTTGCACCTCAGGCAAAAAGTATCCACCTTCAAGCCTCTATGAGCCAAGTGAACCCGTCACCTATGAGAGTAAATTACCATATGCATGAAAATCCAAAGAAAGGTCTAGATTTTGGAAAAGGTGGGGACTTTCCAAATCCATGACCAATTAGCATCATGAGCTTCAACATTTTTCAAGGGGATAATTACAATTTGCCCTCTCAGGTTTAGGTGAAATTATACTTTGCCCCTGTTTTTTAATACAGTTCGACAACAACTTCTGAATTATTAATTTAGACATTATGGTAGCAATTTTTCAGTAATTTTAATTTGCATAGTATTTTTTTATAGTTAAAAAAATTTAAATTATCAGTTTTTTCTTTCTGTTTTTCTTTTATTTTTTAAAACAGTATCTTTTAAATATCAATTAATTGTAAAAAAAAGTACTATACAGATTGAAATTACTTGAAGATAGCAATCGTACTGTTTAAATTAAGATTTAAGGAGTTTATGTTGGATTATATTAAAAATGCATTAGGTAAAGAATATTTTTTTTAAACAGGATGGCAAAGTATAATTTTATCTAAATTTCAGGGGGTAAATTGTAATTAATTTTTTTTTCAATTATAAAAAAGATAAGCAAATTTGAAGGTAAGGTAACCATTCTTGCTAAAGAGCAAGACATCTTTATCTTGGTGGTTAGTCTACACAGATGCATTATTGTTTACAGTTTACCGGTCATTGTCTTCTTAAAAATAACTCACAAATCATAATATATTATACTATATAAAATACATCTGTAAGATATATAGATTGAGAGAACATGGTTCACAAGTTCAGACTTTTTTGTCGGAGACAGTCCAATGGGCCCTAGACTATCTGAATCCAATTTCAGTTTTAATAAATGTACTGCAAATTTTTATAAATATTAACAAAAAATTTCATATGATAAAAAATGATTAAAGAAGGATCCTTTAATTTTTAGTTTAAAAAAATATTATTTTTAAAGTCTTGTGTAGTGAGAGTTTTAAAGAAGATTAAAAATGAATTTTTTTTTTGAGTTTATGTAGTAAAAGGTTAAACAAGGATAGTAAGATAAATTTAATGTTAATTTTTTTTTAAGAAAAACAAACACTTCATCATTTTCAGTATTGTAAAAAAGGAAATACGTATCATTTTTTTTAAAATAGGAGTAACTGTTAATAAAATTATGTGGTGCAGTGTTTTAAAAGTTTTAAAATGTCTTTATACATATTCATCTAAATTTAGTAGACATTGTTTGATGATGGAGATCCTATATTTGAATATCACCCTGCGCTAACTTAATAAAAACAGTAAGAAAATGCTAAATGTGACTTGACGTTCTTCAAATTTTGAGGATTAGACATATTAATCCTTCACATATACCTCACGAGCAGGTCCAGCACAGGTGGGACAGACATACAGCTGGGTTGAGCTGTAAACCCGGCAAAACCATATGTCCACGTTCCATTAATTAGTTCTTGAATTTCATTGCTTATTTGCTTGGTAGAAAAGGATTATTTTGCATTTGTATAAAAATTTTTGAATAATTTAAACCACCAATTAATTGTAGAAATATTACTAGACACCTGAAATTTATACTAAATTTCTTACTAGACACCTGAAATCTTACTAAATTTCTATAGTTTTTTTTTCTTTTTCTAATTTTAGTTATTAAAAATAAAAATTCACAAAATTTAATAATATCATAAAAATTTACTTCTAAACGGATTATTACATCTACATAAAATTATCTTTTAAATGAAATTAGTTCTAGACAAAAAAAAGGATGTGAATATAAAAATAAATCATTTTAGATTAAGTTGACTTAAGTTAACATGAATTAGCTCTTATCTATAATTCTGAAAGACAATATTATATAATATGAAGAAAAAATGTAGAAGCTAAGTTAGGTAGGTTTCTGAACTTGGGGTGTAAGTGTTATAAGAGCTTTGACAAAATATCCTATATATATATATATATATATATATATATATATATATATATATATATAATGAAACAATCATTTAGAATTTTGAGCATAATCTACTTAAATTTAAATAACTTACTAACTGATGGATACCGAAGGATGTGCTAGAATTTAACTCTATATAACTAGTCAGATTTAACTTATAAAATTTAACTTAAATTTAATAGTGGTTTGTAAAGGTACGTAGCATCATTGTCTATCAACTGTCACGCATGCCTCAATACTCTTCTTATTAAAAACAATCTATATTTTCATTTTATAATAAATATTTATCTAATTAAAACCAATGTCATCTGGAAACCTAAAATTTATATAATTAATAATCAATTGAATATTTTTTTAAGAAAGTAATTATTTCAATGAAATTTGTTCCCTTTACCAACAATGAAAAATATCAATAAAATACTTAAATTTTTTTAAAAAATTTCAAAAATACTTTTAAAATTTATTTATTTATAAACTATTAATTGGTATATAAATTGGGTAAATAATCAATATATATCAAAATAAAAATTAATAACTTATTTTTAAAAATCATTACCAAACACATATTAAGTTAAGGTCATTTTTCCTTGGGAATTGAAATGCTAAATGTAAGGAATCAGTGTAACAAAAAATTTATTAAATTATAAGTGTCTGTCTATGGTTAGATGCAAAAATTTTGATCCATTTCATTTGTTTTTTAAGAACTATTCAAATTGTACCCTTCTAAATTTTATAGAGTTTTAGTACAACGATTTATATAATACATTTCAGTATTACCTTCCAAAGGATTATTTGAATAAGTTTGTCATATCCCATGGGCTTCACTCCCGTCTAATGCGTTATTAAGTAAACATGTTTTTTTTTTATCGCCAATAAAATTTTTATTAAAATAAAATAAAATACAAGATACATGGTTACCAAATAAAGCACCCCGATAACATCCTAGCCCATAGCCAAAGGATAGGACTAAGCCAAAGAAAAATGTGTGAACAAGTCTGTATAAGTGTCTGAAATAATATGTAGACTATTTATTCTCTTCAATAATATGCAAATTATTTGTTCTCTTCAATAATATGTAACGCGTATAAGCATCTAAATAAATATGTTAAAGCATTTACAGAAATTTGTAAAAGTATCTGAGTAATATGCAAATAATTTATTATCTTAAAAATGAAAGCGTTTAAATCAACAAGCAAAAATGTATAACTAATTATGTAAAAGTGTCTGAAAAAATATAAAAATAACTATAACAATAAGCAATAAATTTGTTATTTTCAAAATTAAAAGTGTCTAAAAGAATAAGTGAAAATATCTAAATAAATATATTAAAATGTCTGAATAGGTGCAAAACAATATGTCACAAAAAATGTCATAAAATGTCAGCCCCTCACTCATCTCTTCTTCCCCATGGATCTTTCTACCTCATCCAGGATCTCTGGTCAAAGCGAGAGACCAGAGTGATGAAGAGGTTGGTGGCGAGAATCCAAGCGGCGGTAAGGCATCAAGGAGGTCGATTGGGTGGAAAGGTCTGACTAAGGATCTGAGTGGCATGATTCAAGTGAGAAACTGCCGAGGAGTAGAGCGTCACGATCTGATTGAAGCGGGAGATCAGACCATCGATGAGGAGGTCTGATGTCAGCAAGGTTAGGCAAACAACTGAGAGTCACAATTCGACCGATGGTCTGATGTCAGCAAGGTTAGGCAGACAACTGGGAGTTACAATTCGATCCCAAGTCTTCCAACAGCTGTCATTGTCAAAATGAGTACTGCAACTTTGTTGTCGAATCTCCGTTGTCATCGTCGGCTACAGCTAGAGTACTCCAGTTTGCCATCACAAGAGCTGCGTTCCCCATGCAGACAAAGGCCTGGTGATTAGAGAGAATAAAGAAGATGACAGTTCAAGAAAACAAAACTTAATTTAGGGCCAGTGAGATAAATTTGTAAAATTAACCCCTATATGTAATTACACATATGCTCACAATAGTCATGTTATTGATAATCGTTCAACGCAACAACCTTACGGCCCAAACTATTCGGCCATCGACTGTTAAAGATGAGAAATACATAAATAATTAGGAATCAAATGTTAGCTGTTCACAAATTATATATGAGTGCAATTACCTACCATCTCATAAATCATTTTAATAAATGCATGTATATGTATAATTATAAAATCCAATATCAAATTTACCCAAAAAAAAAATGATAATGTAGTTGTTCCTACACAAGATAAAAGTACCTTATAGCATATAATATTGTTTATAACATTTTTACTGTATTCTTCTTGTTTAAATTTGTTATGTCTTTAATAAGCAAAATTAAACTTCACCCCAGTCAATAATAAATTATACAGTATCTATAAGCGTTATAAATCATATCTCTGAGGAACACCATAAACACAATGAGAAAAGGCATGTTTGTTTGGCAACAACATTTTGACTACTGTGGCAGAGTTCGAAATTATAGGTATGCAGACTAATGCTAATTAATTACGTTGTGAAACATGATCTAAATAAAAGATGTTTAAAATAACTTTGGTAGTTGAGGCGGTAGTAGAGGATTGAACTTTACTACTAAGATCAGTTATTTCATGTTAGCTAGTAGTTCTTAAATTTTTACTAATACCTCGACTTTAACCCCAAAAAACACAAAAAAAAAAAAAAAAAAAAAAAGGAAAGTGACCAAACACAACCTAATTTGCAAACCCTAGAGCGAGGACCTCAATAATAACGATCTGAAAACAATAATGAAACCAATAATTGAACTCCTGGAAGGGTTAAAAAGGAAAACACTTATAGATTTTATACTGATTTGTATCTGTAACGACAATTTAAATTTGCAGTAGAAAGAGAGTGGGGTTATGTCTGAGTTAGGGTTTCTATTTTCCAAAGAGACAGTTGGGTGCATTAACTTCTCCAACACGGTTTTCAAATGAGAAGCTGAAGCTCAATTTATTATCACAACTAGCGTACTCTCTCAACCATCGCCTCGGGTCGTCCTTTGCTGCCCCTCCTGCCTCTATATATACTTCATTACCTACCGTCCATATCCACTCATCCAAGACCATCGATAATGGCCTCCCATTCTCATAAGCTTCTTATTTTGCTCGCTCTCGGTGTTCTTCTGTGCACCGGTACTGCTGCTAGGCAGCCTGTTGCTTTTGGAGATGAGAAAAACCTCTACCATCATGGCCCTAAGTTTGGAGGCGGGGGTGGCCTTGGAGGAGGGGGTGGAGGTGGTTTAGGAGGAGGTGGTGGGCTAGGAGGCGGCGGTGGAGTTGGTGGAGGTGCTGGGGGGGGAGCTGGGCTTGGTGGTGGTGCAGGAGCTGGTGGTGGGCTTGGTGGGGGTGGTGGTGCAGGAGGAGGTGGAGGAGGAGGGTTCGGAGGCGGGGGTGGAGCTGGCGGTGGGTTTGGCGGAGGAGCAGGTGCTGGGTTTGGAGCAGGTGGTGGAGCTGGTGCTGGTGGTGGTGGGGGACTTGGGGGCGGAGGCGGTGGAGGGTTTGGAGGAGGCGGAGGCCTTGGTGGTGGAGCAGGTGCTGGTGGTGGATTCGGGGGTGGAGCTGGTGCAGGTGGCGGGCTTGGAGGTGGAATCCCTTAAGATTGAAAGTCGAGGTTGAATTAATACGTATAATTATAGTATTGTTATGTAGCCATTATTGTGATAAATTTCCAGAATAAAAAAAATTGTTTCTCTATGCACCTCTATGTTTTTTTTTGGTAATTAATGCAATTGTAATTCATATCGTAATTTTCAAAGAAATAGAATGTCTTTCCTCTATGATATGATTGCTATGTATGAAAAATGTAATTATTATACTACGCATCTATGTCTAATTAGACATACTAATTTACCCTTAACTCTTCATATATAATCCACTTTTATAGAAAAATAAAATAAAATTGTCCCTCATCAAAACTCTCTCTTCCTTTAGAAATTCTACTTCAATTCCACTAGTGTTGAGATTGCAGCCGTTGCCGCCATTACCAAATTCTGTCATTACTCGCATTTACATAAATGTCACAGACAAATATGCAAAGTGTATAAAGTAATTAAATAAAGTGTGTGAACAAATATGTATAAGTGTCTGAAATAATATGCAGAATATTTGTTCTCTTTAATAATATGAAAATGTGTAGAAATGTCTGAATAAATATGTTCAAGTGCCTACAAAAATACGTAAAAGTGTCTAGTTAATATGTAAATAATTTAATATTTTAAAAAATGAAAGTGTTTAAATCAATATGTAAAAATGTCTAATTGATTATATAAAAATGTCTGATAAAATATATAAAAATGACTATCACAATATATAAAAAATTTATTATCTTCAAAATTAAAAGTATCTGAAAGAATAAGTCAAAGTGTCTAAAATGAATGTAAACAATATGTATAAAAATTTTTTTGGACACTTGATATACTTCCTTTGGCCATCTTTGTCGTTCGTCACCTAAGTAGACTTCCTCACCGGCCAACCTCTTCATTGCTTCTTCCCTCGACCTAGTCTCTTTGTTGTTTCTCGCTCTCAAACCAATCACTCGATGACCAACTTTTTCTCCCTTAAAGAGACGAAAGGCGGCATGATGATGGCGATGGTGCAGAGATGATGTGAGGTGTGGATCACCTGAGATCCAAGGCGATTCAAGCCAAGAATCACTAGAGATTGGAGGTGATTCGAGTCGAAGATGCAGGAGATCTAAGGAGAGGTGAGACGAAAAGACCTTGGAAGACGACCAGCGACCAATGAGGAGAAAGAAGAATGATGCGATGGTATGATGTGAGGCTCCATCGGCAGAAAGAGGAAAAGCGCACTTCTTCAATCTAGTAGTCACAAACTCGATCTAGAAGGAAAAACGCGACGCTTGATGGCAAGAATAGAAATTGGTTGAGAAAAGCGGCGACGAGAACAATGGCAGTGATGAAAGGCAGAAAGAGGAACCAGTTGAGAATATAAATCTTGGGGATAAAATTATAAAATAATCTCTATGTCTAATGAGACATATATCCATGATAGTATGAGAAATGTGACCTTGTTAATTTCATTATTAATTTTTTTTATCAATGTAACAATATTATCCACTCTTTAATTCCTCATATATTAGAATGTTATCTAGTTAAAATCATATTTTTTATGAAGCATTTACGACTAATCTATTTAGAGGTTTTTTACCACCTTAACACGTTGAACAAGGTCGGGGACTCATGAGGGCTGTGCCGATTTTCGGGTTGCCATTGGCCCCTTATAGGAAACTCCCAAAATACCCCAAACTTCACAGATTCAATTGACAGGCTTTGGTTCAAGTCAGATCCATGCAGGCAATGAAGCTTTATGATGGAATTTATGGCCTTCGCTTATTTCAAACTAGGGAGTGGAAACGAGCTGAGCTGAGCCAAGCTTAAATACCCTAGGGTCGAAGATCGGCTCATTAAGGATTGGCTCGACTCATGCTTGAGCTCAGGGTCAACAAGCTCGGAAAATGGGGCTTGAAGCTTGACTCGAAAAAGTTTGGGCCTGGCTCGGTGGCTCAATAGACTTGAAAACTCGATTCAATGTTTGCATTCGATTGAAGTTCAATTCGAGGTTCAAGGTCGATTTAAAGAATAAAAATTAAAATTTTAGAATTTAGTTATAACTAAAATAAAATTAATTTAGTTTTTATATTAAAAAATATTAGGCTCATTAGGTTCGATAAAAGTTCGAGCCGAATAGTATCAGGTTCGAAACTCGACTCGTTAAAAGTTCAAACTTAAAATGAAGCTTGAAGCTCAACTTGAAACTTGTTAGATTAGGCTCAATAATATAAAAATTAAACTCGAACTCGAACTGTTCGATAAGAGGTTTGACTTATTTTCACCCATATTTTGGACTAACCTAAAGCATTCGTGGCTTAATATCCTTTAGCCTTGAGGTCACAGTGTCATTGAAAGTGAACCAAATGTTAGCGAAGCATGTAAGCCCCGTGAGCCGAAGCCTAATTTCCTTATAAGGATCACGACCATTTGGAGACAACAGACCAATATCTATTAGCTGAAATTGCAGTGGGTCACCGGGATGGAGTACCGAGGCCTAAATTAGAACCATTCCAAGTCATGCATCAAATTGAAATCTACATTGTGGACATAATCGTGGCCATCAAAAGCTTCGAGAGTTGCTTGATTCACAGTGAAGTAAGTGAATTTCAAGTATGGACACACCTCATAGAAGTTGTGATGCAGGCCCGTTTGTCATTAGTTTTAACGGTTAATATTATTATAATTTTAAAAATGTTAGTTATGGGTAGTTTTTAGTTTTTAACTTCAAATGTTTGATCTCTACTATTAATAAATTATTTAAAATATAATATTAATCACAAAAGTGGTTCCAAATGAGGCCAAAATCTCATTTTCGTATGTAAATCCGTTGAAGATGGTGATAGCACACTAGAAAATCTAGCAACTGAGGGAAGGTTAGATAATGCGAGTTCTGAAAAGAAGGCTGAGTGGTACATGGTGTAATTTCTGTTAAAAACAAACCCAATTTGCAAAGTAGCCATTGAGGTCAAATTTGACCAGCGTGTGTTTGTTCGGGAAAAAAAAGTGATATCTTTAACGTGATTATAAATATGAATTGACCTTAATTTTTATGAATTTTTTTCCTTACCCAACTTATAAAAAAAATAAAATATATACTTTTTAACAAAATTAATTTTTAAAGTGATTTCCATATTTCTTCTATTGTAAGATTTAAAAAAAATCACTAATTGATATACAAGTTAGCCACTATATTTAAAAATAATCACTAATTGATGACCTTTTGGTAATTTCACTCAAATACACCCAAGATGGCTAGATCTGAAATTTATCTCACGAATATAGAATTGCAATGTGTCTTTTATTCAATAAAATTTAGATAAAAAAACAAAAGATCTAAAGACATTTTCAGCTCTCAAATTCAGATAACTCAGACACTTAACTCCCTAAATATCAATTCAGTCCAACTTTCCCCCCCTTAATCAACTTCATAAAATGGGATACGCAAGTCCTTCCTCTCCATGTTCCAATCGGGTGCCCATTAAAACCGCTAACCTCCCTTTTCCTCTGTTGGGTAAAATATGCTGAAAGTTCCTAAATTTAGTTTTTATTCATTTTCATCTCTAATCTCATAAAGGTGGTGATTTTTTCCTCAGCTACTCATTATCTCCCGCTCCTTTCCTACAACATCCCCGTTCACTGCGCCTTCTCGCGCTCCTGTAACCGCCACTCCAAGCTCCGGGTCCACAAATGAGACACCTCGCTGCCGCCATTAATTTCCACGACCCTCCAATCCCTCCCTTCCCTATCCTTCCTCCTGACCCCACCCAATCCCCAAAATGCAAATATCATGATCACCAAGAACTGACTAACACCAGAAAGATTTAGGAGGGAAAAACAAATTAGAAAGTAACAAAAGGTTCCCTAGGTCTTTCTTGTTGAATTCCTTGTTTCTCCAGTTCCTTATTAACAAGTTTATATTGGATGGTCCTTTCCCATCATCTTCAATATCCTCTCTCTGTCGCATGATTGGTCCTCCAACTATTCCCGAACTTCTTATCAAGTGTGCTGAAAAAGTACCACTTCATATCCCTAGCCTTCAGCTCTGACTTGTCTATAGTTTACGACCTAAATCTGCTCGAATTTAAACTTTAAATTTGAAATCATCTCAAGAAAAGCTAAAAAAAAGGACGAAAAAATCAGTCCCCCACAAACTAAATCTGCTCGGATTTGCAAATGTCACCGGTAGAGATGACAAGCCTCTCTCCTTCACAACGCTCAGTCCTACCTTCCACAGTGTCTCCACCTTCTACTGCTTCCTCCACTTTTGGGATTGGAAAGGCAAGCCAGATATCGATCTCAACACCTAGAATAACGGCCGTGACGGAGGAACAAATAAGGAAGACCACCGCGGGTTTGCGTCGGAGCGGAAAGAAGTTCATCTGGGTGATACAGAAGTGAACAGAGCAGACTTGTTGAGCGAAGAAAGGAGGGGGCTGGATCTGCCACAAGGATTGGAAGATTGGGAAAGATCATGAACTTTATGAGTGTAGGGATGAAAATGAAAGAAAAATAAAATTATGAGACTTCCAACACATTTTACCCAATATAGTAGAAACAACTTTAGTGTATTTAATGGGCACGTAATTGGCACAAAGAGACGAAAACCTTAAATATACCATTTGACCAAATTACGAAGGTGAGCTAAACTACCACGGGGTACTGTACGCATATGTGCAATTAGACATAGGAATAATTTTCAAATTTACCCTTACCTTAAATCAGTTTTATTTTTCCAAATCTGCCATCCTCGATTCTCTCTAGCCCTTTTTCGCAACATCACTGGAAACTAATCCCTTGCTCTTGCTCTTGTGCCGGCTGCTCCTTGATTCTTCGAACTTGCAAAGATCATGCCAGAGCCGAAGAAAAAGCTGGAAGCCACCAATGAGGGAAGAAAGATTGGAGCACGAACAGAAAATAGAAGATCCAAGAGAAAGAAGATTAGAACGCTGAAGAACCAATCGCCGGCCAAGAGAAGCAAGATTCGGAGCGTGAAGATCCAAGAGTGGTGCGAGACAACGTGAAGATCGGAATGCCGAAGAACCAATTGCTGGCCAAGAGAAGCGAAATCAAAGCTCAAAGATCCAAGAGCGGCGAGAGACAGCGTGAAAGTCAAAATGCAGAAGAAGCAATCGCCGGCAAAGAGAAGCGAGATCGAAACATGAAGATCCAGCAGCAATGAGAGACATAATAAAGATTAGGACGCTGAAGAAGCAATTGTCGGCAAAAAAAAGCAAGATCAGAGCCTGAAGATCTAGGAGCGACAAAAGACAGACGAAGTTCCAAGAATGGCTGAGGCGAGCGGCGATGAAGATCCAAGAGTGGCAGACGAAGTGGCTGTGGTGGACGGATCGGAGGTAGATGTAGGAATGGTAGATGAAGCGATTGCAGCGAGTGCATGATTGGAGGAGAAAGATGAAGTGGCGAACAATGACCAGAATAAAAGACAGAGGAAATTGCCAGGAAAGAAAACCACGAAAAATAGCCGGAAATAGCCAGTGAAGAAAAACAAATGGCAATGCGACGAAGCCACGAACACCAAGGAAGCCGAGGAACCATGAATGGCGAGGACAAGATTCGGAAAATAAACGGCGTCGTGAGATCTGAAACGAATGGCCAAGGGCAAGGCAAGGGTATTTTGTAATTTTTTAAATGATTATTTAGACAGTTTCAAATATTGATTTAAACATTTTTAAATTTCTATTTAGACACTTCTTTTATTATTTTGTATACTTTTTTTTATCATGAAAATAAATTATTTGCATATTGCTTTAGACATTTTGTTACTTTTCTTTAGACACTTTTACACATTCATTTAGATACCTTTTTATTGTTTCAATTAGTTATTTTTGAATAGAGTAAATTGTCTACATATTGATCAAACACTTCTAATATTTCTTTAGACACTTTTACACATTCATTCAGACAATTTTTTATTGTTTCAATTAATTATTTTTTAAGAGAGTAAATTATATATGTATTGATCAGACACTTCTAAATATTTCTTTATATACTTTTCAGTATCCATTTAAACACTTTTCATTTTTTAGAAGATGACATATGACGTATACGACGATATCATAATGTATGACAGTTTGGTAGCTGCATCAGTGCCGGTGCCGGCACTGATAATGGAGGAGACAACAATAACAAACTAGAATTTTTTGTAGAGAAAAATATTTTAACTAAAGGTATTTTTATCAATTTTTTTAATAATTTATGTCTTATATATAAAAAATTAAGGGATAAATTAATATGTGCATAATAAAAGATCTAGAGCTAAACCGAATTGATGTGCAGAGCTTTAAAGTGTCCCCGTCATTTGAGAGCCGAAAAAAGAAAGGACGAATTTCTTTGAAAAGAACACAAACATGCCTGTTTCAATTGCTTGCTCGTCAAAACGTAACGTAGGAAAAGGTTGCTTCTATCCAATGAAAAATGGCCACGTGTGAAAGCATCTTCGCGGTTCTCTTTAGTTTGTATTTTTAAATGCAAAATCTATAAATAAAAAACCCTACGCTTCACTTTCCTACTTTTCTTCCATTGACTCTGATCAAAACCGTCCGAAGTTTCTGCAATCAGGTCCACCTTCTCCACTTCCCTTCTCTCGTTGATTTTCAGCAGAATCAAAATCTGATTTCTCTTCGCGATTTGAATAGGTTTTGTTCGAGATCATTGATTCCTTAAACGATCGATTTTGAATCAGCTGGAGAGATTGGAAGCAGACGGGTGATATGTTGGGCCTTGTGCGGAGACGATTCGCGAGTGGAAGCTCGTCTTCTTGGAGATCCTTGAAATCGATTCGGCGGGATTCATCCATTTCCGGAGCTTCCTCCATTGCAGGGAAAGAGGTATTGGTTGCTTTCTCACTCGTATTTTTTCAATCATCTAGAATCATGCGCACGATCCGTATGTTAGAGACGTCGAATTTTAATCGTGGTTTTTAGTTATTTTTGGTTTTTTGCTTGGTTTGTTCGTGGATTCTGATTTGCTGTCATTTCTTCAGATATTGATTCATCCGGGGGCATCTGTGCATTTTAGGAACTATTCTCATCTTGTTTTGCCAGGTACTTCTGCCGTGGTTTTGCTAATGTATTGACATAATTTTGGTCCTTAACTTTTCCTTTTAATTAATGGTATTTTGTCCTCGTGATTTTTGTAGGCTGTTATTCTGCTGCAAGTCGAATTAGGTCAGTACAGCTGTTCAATCATGATCCCCATAGGCATCAAGTCTTCCCAGTTTTGTATTTTTAAGGATATTCTGGGGTCAGCTTAAGTTTATTATTTGCAAGATATTTGAGAAGTTTTTTTCACATCGGTACTTATGTCAAGTTAAGCAGAGGAAAAGCAAAGCATTCTTTTAAAGAACATGAAAGTTTTATTATTATTTTATATGTTTCAAATAATTTCTTAATACTCTGCATAGGTAATATGCTTAGCTAGGAAGAAAAGATTCTGGCTTCTTTAAGTGATTAAGGAAATTAATTTTTGTGTTTGGCTTTTCAACATTTTCGATTTCACATGAACTTTCTTTATATCTTTCAGTGTCTAAACAATTATTTCACCAATTTTAAGCGTAAAGATTTGATTTGTCACTTGATGCAGCAAGGTTTTCTCATTTACTGCTTAAGTCTGTTTCATATCATGAATTTTCATAATTTTAAACTCAGTTTTGTGCTAAAAAACTAAGGTAACATCTATGATGATGCAAGCTGTTGATTATGGCTGTTTTTTTCTGAATTCTTCTCAGAGATTCCATTCCTATCAATCAGTCAGTAGCAGTACTCCAGAAATGGAGTAAACTATATTCTTCAGGAACTGGTACGATATGGACCATTTTCTCTTTATCTTCAGTTCAAGCTTACTAGTGCCTTCTGGCAATTCTGTTTGCAAATTATTATATGTGATATGATGTTTATACATTCTGTTGTTCCCATCATGGACGTTTGCCTTGTATGAGCTCATTGGTGTATGTTCATGTAGTGGATTACCAGCATGTTATATTTGGCACCCATGAGCCTCATTTCAGATTAGCCTGCTGATAGTTTTTTTGCACCCATATTAGGAATGGTTAGGGGTGATTATTCGGTTTGTTCGGTTTAAACCGAACCGAATTAGTCGGTTTATTTGGTTTTCGGTTTTGGATGCTAAGAAACCGAAATAACCGAATTAGTCAATAAAACCGAATTCAAACCGAACCGAAATATTTCGGTTCGGTTCGGTTTAAACCGAATTAACCGAAAAAATGGTAATTAAATTCTATAAGAGATGAAATGAGATAAAGATATCATTTTTCTTTTCAAATTCCATTCAATATAGAAGATTCATTGTCCATGGAAAGAAAGAAAATAAGAATCCAAGCTAATTTGGGTTACTTGGTAGCATTATTGTTCATGAAACAAATAAAAAAAATTTTGGTATAAAAAATTTCGGTTACCGAATTAACCGAATTCTAAAACCGAAACCGAATTTTTTGTTATTCGGTTTCAACCGAATTACCGAATTAACCGAACCTAATTTTAATTTTTTTTTTGTTTAAACCGAATACTGATCACCCCTAGGAATGGTTTATGAATCTATAGCACAAGTGAGGCCCAGTTAGCAGTTTTTGCTCAGTTGGCACCATTCATTAGTAGACCTACAAATCACAATTAAGCATTTCATTAATTAATTTTGCGTTTCTTGAAAGGCATAAGCGGAGAAAAGTAGCTTATGGATTGGAAATTAATAGCAATAAAATAAAAAATAATCAACTTTTTCAACCTTGAATTTTTATCAAAGGAAAAAATTTATGGATAACTTTCTGACTTTTTTCTCAGTTTCTTATTATGTGCATGATATTGTGCATTTAAAGAGGTGCTAAACCCTTCAGAAAATTTGGGGCAAAAAACTCTTACATAGTTGAAATATTGAATCTGCCTCTAGAGAAAATTTTTAGCCCTTGTTTATAGTGTTAGTTTATTGCAGGAGATTCTGTTGATGTTGTTGTGCCTCAGATGGGAGAATCTATTACTGATGGGACTCTGGCCAAGTTCTTGAAAAGTACTCTTCCTGTATTATTCTTAGTCCTTCCTTGGAAATAATATTTGTTATTCGTGTTCCATAACATTCAATTGAATTTACATCTGGATTTGGACTGCAGATCCTGGTGATAGAGTAGAAGCTGATGAAGTGATAGCCCAGATAGAAACAGATAAGGTGATAATCCTTTACTTCTCAATGAGTCGAAAATGGATCTATATCCTAACTTTTGTTCAATCAGGTGACAATTGATGTTACCAGTCCAGAAGCTGGTGTGATACAAGAGGTAGGCCATCTGTTCCTTTGAATCGTTTGGTTTTGTTCTTTTCTGCAATACCTTAGTTTCTCATGTTAGTAAGGAAAATGAAGTACATTCTGAAGACTAATGCTAGTTTTGATATTACAATATATGGCAGTTTGTAGCAAAGGAAGGGGATACCGTGCAGCCAGGTATTAAAATTGCTATCATTTCAAAATCTGGTGATGCTGCTCCAGTTATACCCTCAGAAAAGAAGTCGGAAAAAGGTGCTCCAGAGCCATCTCCTCCAGCTGATGCTCCAGAGGAGGGTAAACCAAAGACTATGGTTGGAACACCTACCTTGGAGAAGATAAACACACCCCCTCCACCTCCGAAACAAACTGCTATAGAGCCTCAGCTTCCACCAAAAGAAAGGGAAAGACGGGTATGTATATCATTGTTTTTGTTTTTATGGATTCAAGTTTTTTTTAGTGTGGCTATACTGTTAATAGAATCAAGGTTATCAGAGATAAAACTTTTATGCTCTGGCTTTGACTGACCAACTAGGTTCCAATGACGAGGCTCCGAAAACGTGTGGCCACACGATTAAAAGATTCTCAGAACACTTTTGCAATGTTGACAACATTTAATGAAGTTGATATGTGAGTATCATACACCCTTGTGCACAAGTTATTCTCATACACAAATGGAACAGTGCAGAGGCCATGTTCATTTATAATTCGAGTTTCATTGAACTTTTTAGGAAGCGCTCTCTTCTCTGTTTTTCAGGTTGTTGCATCTGTGCTTGTGAGTAGGAATGGTATTTCTTTGGTGAAAACAGCAACTTGCATATTAGTGTAATTATCTTGGTCTTTTAGTGGTTATTTCTTTCTAGTTGAACTGATATAGTGGGTCTTCCAGCAGGTCATCTATTTGTCATCACTACTACCACTTGGTTCTTTGTTTGCAGAAACGGATTTTCACTTGGTTAGTCATTGGTGTCGTTAGAATAGGGAAGTGCCTGGTCTCCACGTGTTTTGTCGATGCTGAGCTGATTTCACTTTATTAATCTAGAAGTGAAGAACGAGACTATAGTGTCATAGAACGTGGCTATTCTAACTATCTTGATTCCTTGCCATCTCATAATATTTTCATGCAAGTGGAGAAAATCCATGGTGATGGTTTTTGGATATCCTCTCATTATTCCCTAACAGGAATTTTTTTGCTGTAAAATATTGTCATTTTGTTCTTTTGCATGGATTTTAAATTTCAATATCACAGTAAATTAGCATTAGATATTTTATGCCAGCTACTCTAACATAGTTGGATTAAGGTGCGGTATGAAGGCGACAAATCTGAGGGGGCTGACTCTGACAATCTAAGGATGGCCGTTTGTCAGCCAGTGCTGCTTCTCTTTTTTTCTTTTTGAGGTGTTATTATCATACATGAAGCATGATGATGCCAGTGTTTAGAACTTATATCAGGGGTTATGCATGATGACTCAGGGTTTATGTTTATCTGTGGTGTCTGGATCCCAGCAGTAAGTTTGTGGCTGGATTACTTGATGCTTTAAAATGTGATTGGAGTGTTAGGTTTGGACCATTTGGTCATTTAGTACTATGCATGTTTTATTGCAGGTCTATAATCGCCATATGATTCTTGAGTTCTACCAGATCATCCGTGTTCTTTTGTTGCATTGTGGATTAGTACTTCCTACATTTTTTTTGGTGACATAGATGTCTTAGTGTATGTTTTTTGATAGTTTTTTTTCTCATTCTAGGACTAATTTGATGAAGCTTCGATCTGATTACAAGGATGCTTTCGTGGAAAAACATGGAGTTAAGCTGGGATTTATGTCGGGATTTGTGAAAGTATGTAATGTTGTGGTCCTGTTGGAATTGTTTGGCTATTGTCCTGCTTATCTTAACTAATACTGTGGAATTTGTTTTTATTTGTATGATTAATATTGTAAATACCAGGCTGCTGTAAGTGCACTTCAATATCAGCCTGTTGTAAATGCTGTGATCGATGGGGATGATATTATATACAGAGATTATGTTGACATAAGTGTAGCTGTTGGAACACCAAAGGTCAGTAAATTTCCCAATTTCTTGTGCGTAACTGTGGTGTAACCTGAAAATTAGGTTTGAATGTCATTTAAACTGTGGTCACTAAGGCACATGATAAATAACATCGATGAAGTCTCTTATGGTTTTGTTTTGCTGTTTAATTTTCTATCAATGTTTCCTATGGAGTATCATCCTCAATGTGTAGATCTGTATGGTATTCCTTGGTTGAATTAATTCATCTTATTTTTCAATTTTCAGGGCTTGGTTGTTCCAGTTATTCGTAATGCGGGTGAGATGAATTTTGCTCAGATAGAAAAGGGTATCAATACCCTTGCAAAGAAAGCAAATGAAGGCACTCTGTCCATAGATGAGATGGCTGGGGGCACATTTACAATATCCAATGGTGGTGTTTACGGAAGCCTTCTAAGCACTCCTATCATCAACCCCCCACAGGTTAGTGTGCTTCTACAAATTTAATGACCTAAGCATCTGCATGTCTATATGCCAGTTTTCCTTGGTGCAGTGATCATGTTTAGTTTAACTGGGTTTATCTTTACTTCTAATGAGAACATAAGTACATGCTAGCAAACAATGCCATGTCGTTGCCAACAGATTTATTTCTACTGTTTGTTGCAGTGGCGTCATATTTTGGTCCTCATTTATGTTTGTTGTTGTGAACTTCCCTGACAAGTTTCTAATAGAGCGAGCTTTTTCTGGCAGTCGGCTATCCTCGGTATGCACTCAATAGTCAACCGACCAATGGTTGTCGGTGGAAAAATAGTCCCAAGGCCCATGATGTACATCGCTTTAACCTATGACCATAGGCTAATTGATGGAAGAGAGGCAGTGTACTTTTTGCGCCGCATCAAAGATGTCGTGGAAGATCCTCGTAGATTACTTCTTGATATATGAAGTGCCTAGCAGCAGCAACCTTCTGGCTTGATTTTCTCCCAGCGGTCACAGAGCTGTCTGAAATGTGTTTTTATTTTGCTCCTGAGTAGAATAAGTTCTCTGAACTAAAGGTTTGTGGGGTTTCAATTGCTGACCCACTCCTTCAAGTTCATTACCTGCGGCTATCAACAACTGAACCAACTTTAAGAGCATCTGAATACACATAAGGTTTACAATGGCAAAACATGGCCCCCATATATGTCTGCGTGTTTCTTTTACGTCCTGATCAGGTTTGTCTTGTATCAATTGTCAAAACAAGCACAAGCAGGGCAGAGGACAAGTAGGGATTTTCCCTCTTATTCCTGTTTTGACATAATGGTTTTATGAACGAAGCAACCACCGCTATTCTCCTTCAAGAATTATGATCAAGGATTGAATTTGAGAAGAAGCCCGGGAAATTTTTGGAATGTCTCCCCATCTCAGCTCGTTCAGAAAGTTGCCTAAACTCAATCCCATTCTTTTGGTTTATTCCTATTCCAAGGTTATGGTCGACTCGTTTCTCTATCTTGTCTCGCTAATAAATTGTCCATTACAAGGAAATTGTGCACCTGGAGCCAAACTCAGAAGGATGGAATCAGAGGAGAGATGACGCAAGCTAACAGAAAGGCATTTTTCTTTAAGCCAGCCTACAAGCTATCTCTCTAGTACTTGGTTGTAATATGCCTGCCCATTCCAGCAAGTAAAGCTATTCCATCTTTTTCTGGTGTCAATACAAAGCAGGATTCTTTTATTAAACAAGCAGATGCCGAGGTTAAAAACATCGAAAATTTCTTATTAAACAATTCTACATTCGATCCACAAAGTTCGAATTCAACTCATCTCTAAAGATTGAAAGCAATGCATACAATCTTGTTTTCCATGATTCAGCTGTTGTTCACAGTTGTGTTGGCCGAAATGGTTCTCATTCTAGCCCTTGCGTTCAGGACTCCTGCCAGAAAGCTTCTGATTATTTGTTTGGACAGAATGAAGCAAGGGAAGGCCCCTGTGATCACAAAGACTCTTGCGGTTACCATTTCTGTGGTCTTCATTTCTTCCATAGTTAGCGTGACAGAGATTCAAAGGCGAACTTCAGAAGGGGGAGTTCTCAATCCCACAGATGAAGTCCTCGTGGCTCATCGCCTCCTTGAAGCCTCTTTCATGGGTAATTCAGAACCCTTGCATTAAGTAACTGAAATGATGCTGAGATGTGACAACGCTCTAACCTGGTCTGAGAGAGTATTTGTTACAAACAACTGTTCTTTTTTCTTTGCAGGATTTATCCTTTTCCTTGCTTTGGTGATAGACAGGCTACATTACTATATCAAGGAACTCTATCTGACCAGGAAGAACTTGGCCGCGGCGATGAAATTGAAGCATGAAGGTGAGCACCAAGAATTGCAGGACTGAATGAATAGATTATGGTGATGGCGGGGGTGATGGAATAATCTGTCAACAACTCGAAATATGAATGATGAACAAGAAAATGTTATGAGAAAATTTCAACTTCCAATCATGCTGTAACATAATTTGCAACTTGTAATTTGCTTTCCCCGATTTAAGATAACTAATTATTTATTATTGGTAGAAGCTGATGTTTTGGGTTTCTTGCTAGTGGATGTGTACCAAAGGAAAAGAAGTCTTCTTATGTTCAGATGAGAAGTCTCAGTTCCAGCTAACGAACCCTGCTTTGGCCCCACCTCTTAGATGACTAGACTTGAATGCATCTAGATCTAGGGCAAAAAGAAACGTGTTTTCTAAGTTACATATTGATTTCTAAACAAGTAACCAACTTCCCATTGACTTGAGATGGGAATTCCATGAATCAAGTCAATGGATTTCTGTGTGCACCTAGTGCTTCATTTTCTTCAAACCAAGTCAAAGTTTTTCGCATATTTCCTCAGCTGGCTATCTTCAATTTTTACTTTCCGAAAAAGCAAGTGGCTGTTGATCTACCGGATGGAAAGTTGACTTGCAAAAGTCGCCTGCCTAAAGTCTCCCCTTTCCCACCAAAAGTCTTCGGCTTTCACACTGGGAAAGTTAGTTGTTCATGGATAAAAACAAAATTAGTTGGAGTCCTAGCTATCCCCTCATCAAAAAAGAACGGCAGAGAAACCAATCCACCATCCAAAAATCAAAGTGGGTGAGCCACAAGAGAATTTGAGCTGGGACGCACCCAACACAAGGAACTTGTCAACTAGCTTTGATTACATGATAGTCCCTCACTCAAACAACAATGATGGGCACACTCGGGCCATTATGTGGTACAATTTTTAGGGGTTCACAAGACCTCATTTTGGTAGATACTGTGAGATGCATCTATCGTTATTATTTTGAATGATGAACTGTCACCTACTCATTTTTCTTTTGTTAAAATCAATATTTTAGAATCAATTAGGACTTCCCTATACAGGAATGTTAAACAAAAGGGTAAAAGAAACGAATTAGAGGGGCAATTGCAAAGATCATTGGAACAGGAATGATTAGATTGAGTTGAACTTAAAATCTCAGTGACCTCATCAATGAGATTTTCTAATACAAAATCATCTACCAAGTTTGCATCATTGCTGCTAAAGTCACAGCTATATTCCAATGCCAATTCCTCATCTAAATTGAAAAGATCCAAATCTTCTTCACAAGAGTAATCCAGGCCAAACAGATCATCTTCACTTGGTGGCTCATCTTCATTCGTGATTTTGTTGTTCCTTTCTTCAGCTTCATTCCCTCTAATGGTGATCCAATCTTCATCACCCCAACTCCAACTGGAAACTTCAAGAGCTGCTGACGAATTGTTCGCAATCAACTTCTTGATCCGGTCTACCGGAAAATCCCCGGAAGAATTCGGAACACAAACTTCTTGAATCAAATCCTTAGGGCTCCTTACAGAGTCCCAGATTCCTTGATCCAGCACACTACTTGGAGAACTCATAAAAATAGTTGGGTTCTTCAAGTTATGCTCAATCCCCTGAAGAAATGGATGTTCAAGCAATTCTCTAGCCGTCCACCTCTCTTGTACATCCCTTTCCAAGCATTTACCCAGGAAATCCTTCGCCTTCACGGAAAACCAACCTGGAACCGCCGGAGAGTCACCGGAAAACCCAATCCTGTACAGAGCCGAGACAGGATCGTTCAGCTCCGGCCAGGGGGAGTTTCCAGTAGCCATCTCTATAATTGTACCCCCGAGAGCCCATATATCAGCAGCAAACCCCTGCTCCTCCCCACGCGCCACCTCGGGCGCCATGAACGCCGGTGTGCCGGAAAACACTGACGTGGCAAGATCACCATCTTTTCCGATCAATTTGGCACAACCCAGATCGGCAATTTTAACACCCTCTTCACCAATCAAAATGTTCTGACTCTTTATGTCACAATGTACCACACCATTCTCATGTAGATACTCCAACCCTTGTAGCACCTGGTGCGCATAAATTCCGATCGTACCCTCATCCAAACTCCCTCCGCGCCGCCGAATTTCATCGGAAAGTGTGCCGCCGGAGACGAATTCCATGCAGAGATTGTACATAGGCTGGTTGTTGCTGTTACCAGTGACATTGTAACCTATGTACTTGACTATGCGAGGACAGCTTAACTGTGACAGAACATATTGTTCTGTTTGCAAAGGAGCAGAGTGGGATAGGTGGGCGGACTTCACAGCAATAAGGTGGCCGGAAGGGATGGCGGTGGCGACGGAGACAGTGGCGGAGGTGCCGCGACCGATGGGGCGTGGCCTGACCCACTCCATTGAAGAGGACAAGTAAGGAAGCTTCTTTGATGTGTTAAACGTGTAACGCCGAATAAAAGGGAAGTAAAGAGGGGTATTTATATGAGTTTTTGGTTGACGAAGGGCAGAGCATATGGAAATGTAACAAATGTTGGGAAAGATTCTTTGTCATATGCTTTCTGTTCACTTCACAAAGTCGGACAAATATCTATCTGTTTTCCACGTGGCAGGAGGAGAAGGCAGCAACAAGTGTGTGAGGCCCTGCCCGCCGAAGCCATTCACATGACGCCACGTGGGAACGTGCCTAAGATTGCGGAATTACCGTTTAAAATGTAATTACAAAAAGAGAGATAAATAAACGGTGAGAACCGAAGTCTTTAAAAATGATAGTACTGCATATGTACATGCGATTTGTAAAGGATAACATCACCTACCACTCTAATAAATAAATCTTAACCTTTGATGACAATAATGTTTATAGTTGGTAAATACTAAAATATTTGTATACTAGTTCATCTTATCAACCTCATTTAAACTCTTATAATTATAATTTAAACTTTAACAGCATAAAATCATAAAAAAAAAATTTTAATTTTAATTTTGGGGACAAAAATAAAAAACATAACATAAATTACAATACTTTAATCTTCATGTCCGGTGAAGTAGTTATATCAAATTAAGATAAAAAGAGTAATACATTTTAATACTTGTCAAACTAAGTGCTGCCGCTTTCTATCTCAAAAAATAAAAAGTCACTTTGACTCACACAAAAACTTTGTTCAATTAGCCTGATTTGTTTTCTTTGTCAGACTTGGTTGAAAGATCTTTTATTTCTTATATATTTTCTTTTCTTAATGTAGACCTCGTTAATATAAAATTTCTCCCTATTTGTTTCCCTAAGACAATCATTTCATTTGGTTATTAATGTCTCTGTTTTTTCAGCCTCACTCATATTTAATTGTGTCTCTTTAAAAAGATTATTGATGTTTGTGAATTGCAGAGGGATGATTGACAGTAATTGTTGACGGGATTTCGACATGTAAATCTATTAGTCTCTATTTTTAAAAAAAATTATTTTTTTTTCCATTTTTCTTTTGTGTTTGTCTCGTTACATATGAAGTTTTAGTTTTGTGTTTATTTCTAGTTAATTATGAGCTGTATTTTCGATGTGTTTTCTAGTTTGAATGGAAGTAGATAATTTGTCTTGGCTACCTTCTCTACGTTCAATGTTACAAGGACGCCGTCAACAGTGATTAATTTTGCGGCGGTGGTGGCGTGTGTGAGCGATGTTTATTTGGCGTCGCCGGCGCATGAACGTCGTCGTCATGGCTGCTTTAGTTTAAGTGAAAGAGATGAGTTGCTTAGAGATGAGATCAATTCGCCGGTCTGAATAATTAATTGAAGAGGTCCAATTATTGACCGCATTCATTCAGAGTTGTTGACTTAACCTCGGTCATCTTCTTTAATTTAAATCAACTCCTGTCCTCAAGAGCTTGCTTTTGACATTTAACTAATTCATTCAATAACTTTAATTCGGTGTTCAAACAACTCAAATAATTATCTATCATTATTAGAGTACTTCCGGTCGACCCGATCACAATATGTTAAAGTTAGAAACTAAATTGATTAGGTACGTAACTCTATTGACGAAGAGATAAACATAAACCACCCCTTAATTGTACCCTCCCCACCTCTTCACTCCCTCTTTGATGGTTGGTAAAGTTGGGTTTTTTCAATCTGGTAATCCCACCAGTTTTGTTGCATCAATAGAATTGATAAGGATGGATCTATACCCCACTTTAAGTGTAATAACAAAAGTGTTTGTATGGAGATGAGGAAGTTTTAGAATTTAAACTCTGACCCCTTATCCCCTATATCATTTTATAATAAAGTTGACTTGGTTGTTAATCCAGTTCATATATGATATTTTTGAATACATATATGCATATATACATATGATATTTTCTTCCTACTAAATTGACATTTTTTACTACTTATTTAATATCCCTTTCATCATACTTTATTTGCAACTTTTGTTATTTTAGGTCATCCTAAATTCTCTAAAGCATTGTTATATTTAGTAATTTTTTTATATTTAATATATCATACTATACACATTTTCAGCTCTGACTTTGAAATTACAATATTAGTAACCGATTTTTGAAAAAATTGCAATTTGGACTATATACTTATAAAAAAAAATTTGGTCCTTATTTTTTAAAAAACTTTTAAATTGACCCCAAACTTTAATAAAATTTTCAAATAAGTTACTAAAGTAACTATAGGGTCAAAATTGGAAAAAAAAAAACAAATTTTATCACATCTGACTCGTCCCACTAAATCCAAGTGCATCAAATATCCAACGGAGAGAAAAAAAGAGACAAAACATATAATAAAGCAATAAGTTACAACAAAACAAAGTATATAGTATACATATAAATCTATATATTATAAAAAAATGAAGGTGTATAAATATTGAATGACCTTTTTTATCCCCACATTATAAATTATTTTATTCTTTTAATGAAACTCAATTTTGTTATTATCTATTTAGTTAGAGTTATATTGATACTAGAACACTAAAAGTAACCCTAATCTACCACTATTTTTTTTTTTTTTTTGCTATAAACTTGCCCACACTTGATCATATATTAGAGAATCAAGTATTGCATGCATTTTTTTAAGGGTTAAAATTCCTAGATTGCCATCATTTTTTTTTTTTGCATTAAATATATATGTTGCCCTTGGTTCCATATTACTATCAAACAATATTTTAAGTACAATAAATATTTTATAAAACATAAAATTTCAACCTGAGGTGCAAAAATGTTGAACGATCTTTATATCCTTATATTATAAGTTTATTTTGTTCTTTTAATAAAAACTAAATTTTATTTTTTGCAACAAATTTGTCTGTGCTTGATTCTATATTATAGAATTAAGTATTATGTGCAATTTGTTTGTGTTAATCTTACATTTAATGGCTAAACTCCTAGATTGCCACTAAAGTTTTTTCTTTTTGGCATCAAACATGCTACCCTTGGTTCCATATTGATATCTTATAATATCTGAAGTACAATAAATATTTTATAAAACTTAATATTCAACTTAACAAGTATGACCTAGATTTATTCTACTATAAAAAATGTCTTTAAATATAAAATTTTTGTCAATTAAGTATTTTTTAACCTGGATGAATATATCCTATATAAAAGCTTGCATATTCAGTCTATCTTAGAGCAATAATATAATTCAAATATGACTCAAACATCTATTGTGGAAAAAATATAAAAAAAATTTGTCATTATAGCAAAGGTCAATGGGAAAATTTTTAAAAAAAATTATTTACTATTAGAATTAGTTGCTTGAATTATAATAAGGGAACCTTTAGCAACAATTTTTTAACATTTTTCAATGTTTTAAAATATTAAATAATATTAAAATATTTTTTATTTTTTATTTTTTTAGATAGAATAAAGTCTTACATGTTGTATAAAATAGAAGTAATTTTTATTTAAATATTATATTTCATGGTAGAGGCTCATAGCCTCAAAGTAGTTTTGGAGTTATTAAGAGATTAAGTTAATAATTTTATGTTGTAATTACAATTTTTATTTTATCTGAGATAAGTATAATAAGGAGAGAAATATGGAGATTTATAGGTTGAAAAGTTATAATTAAATTACATATTTTTAGGTCCTAACCACAGGTTCTGACCACATAGAAGATTATATATTGACAAAGAAAGAAATTCGAGGATTCTTCAATTTTAGTAGAACAAAACAAAAACCCAACATGTACTCTATGTACTAGATCAAAAATTTATTTCATTTTTACTCAAAATATAATTTTATTGCAAGTTTATAATTTTTTTTCATTGTCATAATATAGAATTCCTATAATTTTATATTTTACATTAATAAACAAAACACTTCAAATATGAAACATGTTTTGAAATTTTCTATTTTTAAAAAAAATATTGTTCTGTTCTATTGAGTTTACTAAGTTAATATTTTTATTTATTTTTTAATCAAAATTTTAATGTATTTCTAATATTTAAAATTTAAGCACATTTTTACCATTTGTAAATTCATTATCTTAAGGTTAGTATTTAAAAATGAAAAAATAGAAAAAATTTAGTGATTTACATGAATACTAAACTTTTAAACGTTAAATATTTTTATCAAAACATAAAAGTGCAACTTAAAACACACACACACACACACACACACATATATATATATAAGTACGAGGAAGAAATTTTTATAAGTATGATACCATCACAAATAAAAAAATTCTATCAATTTTTTTACAACCAATATTACCTGTAGCATATTCTACATTATTATTATTATTATTTATAATAAATATAAATCAAATACAATGAGCAATTTTTTATAATGGATGACCCAAATGAGAATAATTATGATGAAATATTATAATAAAAAATTATATAAAAATAGAAAAATAAAACTAATAAGAAGCATATCTAAACTAAAAAAGTAAAATCATTATTACTACTATTTTTTTGGAAAAGATAATTAGAATTATACTATTATTTGAGTAAAAAAAATAACTTAATATTTTGATTCACATGCAACGTACATGTGCATTTACTTATCTACAAAGAATGCATAACATACCATGTGTATGAACTTGGTAGGCCTGTAACACTTAGCCATAAAGGTGTGAGTTCTTGTACTACAAAAATAAGACACATTCTACCTAACACATTTAATTGTGAAAAACATCATCTGTTCCAATTTACCAAATTGAAAAGCAAACAAGCACTCATATCCAACATAGATAATCTTGATGTTGAATTTAAGCAGTGATTGTATCCAATAGGCGTGAATAGGTTTTATATTCAAAGCAAAAGTGATCACGCCCGAATACGGTACTAACATTCATATAGATTAATCATAGTAGTTAACTAAGTGGTGTTCACGGCGGTATTCCACTAAATGAACGGTGACAGAGGAATTTATAACAAAAGCAAGTGGAGAAATATGTTCACATAGATAAAGAGTATCATGTTGACCATAGCTGTTAACGTAGCAAATGTCCACATCAAGGTCAACCATCAGCGGCGTGCGTGTGCCAGAACCACTCCGCCTGCGAGAGATGGATAGAAGCAAAGTCACGCGGTTTAGGAAATAGGACCGACCAACCGACGTGATTACTGATAAAGATCCCAGCTCAGGCACGGCAGGGCAGGCATCAAATCAAATTAACCCGCCGCGTGTGAAATGTGAATCAATCCCACCGAATTATTACAAGTCTAACGTAGGATTTGCCGACGCCCCAATTCATCGAAACACTAGTACCAGCCCCAATGGCTTCACTTGTCGCAATGTGTGTGCACATGAATTTCTTATTACTCGAAATAACTATGATCTATGACCGCCACTGATATATCATAATTGACTAATCATTTATACCATGCAATTAAACGGCTTTAAAAGACCATCATATTGTCAGAATTTTTGTCTAAAAAGGGCGAAGAAGATAAGGGTGCCTCAAAAGGCCAAAACCCATGTAAAATCTCATTTATATACTCCAAATAGAATTGTTCGACAAAGCAAAGTTAACAAAAAAAAAATTACAAAAACAAATATGTAAAGGCGTAAATAGCATAACCCACGGACAAAAGGAAAATTCTACACTGTTTTTAGCCAACGCGAATTGATCCTGGTAAAGAGGAATATTAACTTTTGTGGATTTTGGGCTTCGGCCTTGCTTTTGAGTAGTATTTTACCTTCTTACCAAAAAAACCAAAAAAAGTGATTTGGTATGAAAAACAATCCTTAGATGGAGCTACTCACGAACCTATTGAACGCTACTCTTGTTCAACGTCCATCGGAATGTCTTCCCACAACTGAAAGATCCGTATCGCTGTACAAACACCTCACAGTACACTGAAAGTAAACAAACATGGTTCAACATTTCCAATTACATAGCTGTTTATAAAGTAGTGGAAGCATAAATACTACACCAGACATATTTACATGTAAATCTCACCTACCATCAGCATCCAGCATTTAGACATTTTTCCTTATTACAACTGCACGATTCAAAGGTTCCTGAGCTATACATTAGCTTTTTTCTCAAGCAGCTTCAGCAAACCCGACTTGCATGTTGCCGTAGTCGAATACAGTGTGGAACTGGCCCATGAAAACATCACCCAAGATCCTGCATTTTGACAGATATTAAGAATGATGACGCTGCCTTATAGAATGGCAACAACAAATCTTGGTATCTGATATCAGCCCTAGAGAAAAATCCGCAGAATCATCCTATATGTAGAAGCAAAAGATTACCAGAGAGGACCGCGAGGAGGTGGAACATCAAGAGCCGTAAAGCCACTAATGCACTGGGCAACTGCTCCCTCGCCCACTTTGAGAACATACTGACAGGGAAAGTAACAAATATCAATCAGTTCATCAAAACTTAACATGCAATGCTACAGTAATATGGAAAAGCTCTAATGGTCCTGCCTCAAACAGTGGCGTGCTTCTGGTGCTGCATAATGGGAGATATATTTACCAGAAAGAGAAAAGGGAACATTGTGACTCTGTGTATCCAGAAAACTAAAAATGTTTTCAACTTTCCACACAAAAGTAGTTTCCTGGACACAACTGAGGCTAGATAGAGCAAACAACTTACAAAATTTTTAGGTTTAAAGAAAAACTTATAGTTATGGGCATTTGTTGTATTACTTCCCAGAAAATTCATGCCTGGGTGTCTGTTGTATTACTAATGATAAAGTAGTTTTCTCGGAATATCGGCTAGGACTCTGAAAGGAACAAAACAGGAGTCATTTGGTAACGAGCTGTATTTGGATGACAGCCTGTCATCAGCACAGACAGATCTGGGCCATTCATTCATGTGGGACTACATGAATGAATGGCCCAGATCTGTCTGTGCTGATAGCAGACTGTCATCATCAATTTTTTCCTTAGTAATGCAGCATATCAATACTTCATAACCATTAGCAACCGCTGTGCACTCTATCTGTTTACAAACAAGATGTTTCCAACGAGGAGAATGAGATACCTGTTCAGGACTGAGATCGAAAATCTTTCCACCAATTGTGAAGGAAACATTGGGCATAGTTGACAGGCTGTTACAATCAACTGATGATTCTCCCATTGGGCTTGGCAACCGATCACAGAGCTGCAATATGCCCATGCATACTAAGCAAAAACAATATTGAAGTAGCAGAAGCTCAGAAGGAAATAAAAGAAGACTTACGTCATTGATGTAGTTCAGTATGCGGTCCTGTGTTTCATTCTGCCTAATCTGGTTTTGCATCCATACAACCGCCATCTCACAAGCAGAGCACATTGTATCATGCAAGCTACCAGTTGGCTTCGCAGTATTCTCATCCACTACAGTCTCAATGCCCATACTGGACAAGATACAATTTACATAAATAGAAGTGTTAAAAGAATATACTGATTCCAACATATCAAAGCAATTTTCAGAAAACTTATTTCAAACATTAATTTGGCAAAAAATTGAATAAAAAGCAAATTCATTCTCAAACTAACAACTTAATTTCTTTTAAAATTCCAACACCAATATAGTTCAAAGGTACCCAACAGAAGAGAAATATTTGCATATTACCTTACTCCTCTTGTCCCATCAAATGTGCACAATCCAATTTGAGAGCAGATTTTCCGGGGCTGGTCCTGCAAGTGCAAAATATCAATATATATAAGAACAAAGATCAGACTTTGATGCTAAAGAGAGACCTTTATCCCTTCCAAGGGGTAGATGGTTAGATGTTCTTAGATTCGGGGTAACAGGAAAACTCCTCAGTACAGATATAGATTTTCTCAGACTTGTGCAGTCATTCCTCTGTTCTTAATTTTTGAAAGGGTTGGCAACTCCTCGGTGCTTCCTTATTTATTTCATATTACTATACACTTATCTCATAAACTACGAACAAAGGGCTGAAAAGACTCAGCCAAGAATGGTTTACATTGTAACTATCTCCTAGGTAACATGGGACCAAGAAGGAATGACAAGCATACTGTAAACAAATTATTAACCTTTGCTAGAAGCATATCAATTATGGTTTGTCCATACTCTGCAACTACTGCCTTGCACTCTTGACTCACTACCCCAGTGGCTCCAATAGCATGATTTACTTCAGTAATAATTGCCTGCAAGTAAAATATACCATAGTATTTATTTCCAAAACACACAATGCATGCACATAGAACCAGTCAAACTATCAACATTCAAAGAACCATCACAAACGTACACTAGAAGATGAGACTGAATCATTGATTATGGGACCAGATTAAATGTTCAGGACAGCATGAAACACTGTTGTTAAAGGCACACATAGGATGCCAGGTGCTAAGCTTTGAGGATCTAGCACTAGCTTGGGGCAATGCAAGGCAACTAAAGCGGCAGACAAAGTTAAGGGAAACAACCAAAACTATTATAAACGAGAAATTAGAAGCTGCAAAACACATTCAGTTCCAACCAAGGATTAAAGGTTAAGCAAAAACAAAGATATTTGGACAGAAGTTCAGAAGTACCATCCAATCACGAAGAATAATAATGGGGTGAATTCAGGTAGAACCCTGACTAGAAAAAAAATGTTTCATCCCCCAACAGTCAAATCAAAAGAGAATCCTATAACATTTGATTAAAACATAACCATGATTGTCATTATAGAAGACAACTGGAGAACAAAATTCTGCAAAAACAACAAACACAGGCAGACATATGTAGGAAGAAGCTAGCAGTTAAATTGATGCACACCGTTGGACCAGCCAGTAGAGAGGTTCCAGAATCAGCAATTGCAGCACATCCACCCTCGCAAAATCCTGAAATAATGCAGTGCAGGAAAGGGAGCCAATGAAGTGCAACAAAAGCATGTCAGAACCATTGAAAAGTGAGGTGAAGACAGGTTACACTCACCAGTGGTTCTGCCATCAATCAGAACATCACCCATGTCAAACTGCCACAAAACAGAACAGTGCCAATATAACGTGGCTACAAAATTACGTGTGTGTGCGCGTGTAATTGTTTATGTAGGTAGAACAAAGAAACATTAGAATACTGACCTGCCAGTAGCCTTTCTGTGTCACAGGAACATAGGTATGCTCACCCTTATAATGATTGGGATCCAACCCACCAAAAACAATTTCACCCCCTTCTTCTTCATCAGCATTGCGGTTAAACCAAAATGAGAAAACAGGCTCCTTCGCAAGACCTTGCTCAACCATATTGTACCTGGATCAAGGATAATTAAGAAATATACATATTTGGTAGTGTTCTTACTGATAAACATGCACATTAGGAAAATGGGAAGCAGACAATATGCTGAAAGTCTGTAATGACAAGGATTTTAAATCACTCAAGTTGCATCTAATCTCTATTACAGTGATATCCACACAGGAGGCTATAATCTGCTTTGCAAACAACATGACCTGGCTATGTTGGTTCAGCAAAAGGATACATTTGCTGAGAGCCAGGAATAACAAGATAGTATAGTTTTAAGGTGTATCCATGATAATTTTCTGAATGATGCTACTAAGAAAGATCATCTTACGTATTCTTCATATGGATGTTCATAAATAAAGTAAAAGGTCACAGCTTAATTACATAACCATGGTGTTAACACAACTGTTTACAGAATACTCAAGGGTTACTCAAGGTTGCCAAAACTAGAATTTCCTCCACCATGTGTATCCTTTAGACAAGAAAGTTAACAAAACCATAGACCGCATAAAACTAATGTTGTTCACCTATTGTATTCAAAATCCATCCTGGATTTCAGGCATAAGCAATCTTAAGAGATTTATATATTTTAACTTCTTTCTTCACTAACACTCACCGTAGCACTGTTCCAGTGTGTAGTGACTAGGATATGCAGTACAAAAGCAAAACTGAGATCCCATAAAGTACACATATACACATAAATGAACTAAGCAGATACTCTATATCTGATTTATATGCATGTATAACATAATCAACTGTATGATGCTGAAAATGAAAAGGTTTCAAAGAGAAGTTCAACATTAACATAATCACAAAACTAAAAGTGCTAAAGCAGTTTTTTCTTAAAGACTCAACGATGGTAAATACTACATAGGCTGATTTTAGTCCACATTTAAGGTAAAAAGTCACACCTAAGCTTGAGACTGTATGCCAAAGTATTGAAGGTTTCAGGTTCAATTTAAAGCTGACACAGCAGACTTCGCTGAAACTGGAGCATGCATGCACTCAAGCGAACTTGATGCAACCCCTAGAACTAAAACGATTACAATTTACATTGCTTACCAAACAGGCTTAGCATTTCCAACTGAAATCTCTCGAAAGCCAAGGCCCAGTATCCCATCAAACTTAGCCACCAGAAATGTAACGCTGGGCTCTCTGGTTGCCTCAATAAATTCCTAAGAGTGGCAAAAACAGCTAAGTTCATCAGTAATATCCAATTTAAGGCCCCTAAATACAAGCATGCAATTCTCATTCAAGATCTATGCTAATAAATGAAAGCTTGAAGTTACCTGGCTTTGAACCACAAGATCACCAATTTGCACATGGTCTTGGCTGAAAAACCCAGAGATAGCACCAGTGCCATAATGAATATCTGCCGATTTACCTGAGAGCATTTTTAATTTGATAAGATATTCTCCAGCCAAATATAAATGAGGTCTCATCCAACTGATACACAAACATTGAAAGAGAAAAAAATTCTAACATAATAGCATCCTCAAAGCCTCAATCACATAAAAAAAAACAATAACCAAATAAACTATGGCCCCATCTAGTATTAGTATCAGTATCAGTGATTAGTGTTAGTTTTGAAAAAGTTATTCAATGGTAGCTTTCAACTTTTAACTTTAGTGGTTTCATCTCCACCCACAAATAAATTATCCAAAACTGCAATGCTAATCACAAAAGTTGTTCCCAAATAGGGCCTATAAGTGCTAAATAAACCAAGAAGAAGAGGCAAACCATTCTTCTTGTAGGTACTTGAACGACTTGACTTGTACTTAGAATGGAAATAGCAGGCTACCTGGAACATGTCGATGATAATTTTAGTCACAACAACATTCAAAATTCTTTGAGATCCTTTCTCCAAAAATGATCATTGCACAACCACAGGCAATACTCACCGAGAAATAGCACTTGGAAGAGGGCACCCATAAATTAGAACTTCCAGTGTCAAAGATCACAGTGAACTTCTGTGGTGGTGTCCCAACACCAATCTCACCAAAATACTGAGCGTCCATGTAGTTTTTCAGAGCCACAATATCCATATCCCCTGAATCTCCCAAATTTCCACGAAGGCTGAACTTCCTGATAGATGCTCTCAATGACCCTCCTTCCTTGGATTCTATATGGGCTGCCACTCGATTGCTTTCATCAAATTTCTTCTTCTTAAGTCCAACTCTAACCAACCCATCAGTAGCTTTGGAGAACACAATCGGGAACAGAAGGAAGCAAAGGAATAGAGTGAAGCAAACAGCTCTTATCACTGTCCCCATTTCAACAGCTGCAAAAATCAGTTCACATATCAAACAGAGAGCAGATCATTATATCATGAGGAAATAAAATAGCAGCCTTGTCCATTTCTAATACTCTATTTCAACACTAAAAACAGAATCTCTGATTCATGTCAATTCATGGTCAAGCCTAATATTCTTGTCAGAAAACAACAGGAAACACCACCAAACCAGTGAGTTCAACCTAAACATGTCAATAACAGAGACATAAGAGCATGATCATAGAATTAATGTCTCCTCAGTGCAAACCCTGAAATGATATTCTGATTCTTGATCAGATAACTTGAACTCCAGGATAACTACCAGTTGACTGATCGGACGCAGTAGTCAGAGAATTCCCAAAACACACCGAAATATTTTAAACTCTCACCAAGCAAAACAAAAGTCAAAACTCGCCAGAATCAGACAATTAGTCCAGAAAATCAACAAAAAGAACAACCAAAACAACAGTCACTGTAGCTGCAGAGAGTGATCAAAACCTTCGAACAAAAAAATAAATCAGCACAAGAATTTGACTTCCAGGTGCCAAAAAATGGCCAAAAAATGGAGGAGAAAACGAGCAGAGAAGAAAATAAACACAAGGAAACGAAAGTGATAGAACTAGAGGGACAACTGAAACCCTTTGATTCATGCCAGTTCATGGTTAAGCCTAATATTCTTTCAGAAAAGAACAAAAGACACCACTAAACCAGTGAGTTCAATCTAAATTCTAAACATGTCAGTAACACAGACAAAAGAGCATAATCATAAAATGAACTTCTCGTAAGGAGCACACTCTGAAATAAGCTTCTGGCCCTTGATCAGATAACTTGGACTCCAGGATAACTATCAGTTGACTGATCCGACGATCAGTAGTCGGAGAATTCCGAAGCTCACGGAAACATTTCAAATTCTCACCACGCAAAATACAAGCCAAAATCGACAGAATCGAACAGCTATTCCAGAAAATCCACGAAATCTAAAACCAAAACAACGATCGTACAGCTATTCCAGAAAATCCACGAAATCTAAAACCAAAACAACGATCGTAATAGCTGCAGAGAGTGTTCAAAAACTGTGGAACAAAGATAGAAATCATGTAGAGAAATTGACTTACAGGTGCCAAAAATGGAGGAGAAAACGAGCAGAGAAGAAAATAAAGGAAACGAAAGTGGTAGAAATAGAGACAACAGCAAGTACCTGGTACTGGCAGGAGAAGATACTTTTGAAAAATAAAAAAAAAGGTTTGGACCAATTTGGTTCGTCGTCGTAATGGTAGTAGTGAATGGCGCTGATTGGAGCGATCGTCTTGGAGGAGGAGATCCCTACACGTGTACGTTATGGGTCGTTTTATCCCTTTCTTACATGAGAAGAAAAGCACCTGGAAGCCTTGGATGAGACCGGCAATCAGCGGGTGATGCCGAGAACGTGATGCGTTTATGAACGTTAGGTAGGACCAGTGGACCGGTAGGAACAGACAATGCTAGAATAACTGTTGAGCCGGCCCATTACACCTAGGCCCAAAAATCTTCCACCAAGATTCAAGAATCCACTTTCCCGTCAATGGGCCACCTATTAACTCAAGTCCTTTCTTGTGATATGGAGATGAGTTCCGCGCTGTGATGTAGTTACCCAATTTGACCCAAAATAATAAATTTACAAAAAAAATGGGACGATGAAAAAATTGTAAAATTTCATTAAAAATGTAAAATGGACTTGGCCTAAAATATCCCTAAATAATTAACATAATAAGTTAAAAGTGAACAAATAGTAAGATATTTTTAGCAGCTTAAGCTGGAAAAGAACACTGAAACAGAAACTTTTATCATGAAAATAAATTAAAAAGTGACAAAATATTAACAAAGGCAGCCAAATTGAAACCTCACAGCACATGATCTAAGTGGCTAAAATGGAAGCAATGCATGCCGAGTGTTATATAAAAAAATCTTTGATAAGCATAGCAACAAATTCGAGCCTCTAGCCATTTACTTTTGATTAAAAAAAAAACCTGAACATATACATCTAAATATGTTACTCAAGGGAACAATCTACTAAATCGAATCCAGACGTCAACCACACCATGACATTTGAATTAAGGACAACCAGAAAGAATGCTTGTCTTCGCTTCCTCCACCGACTAATGATTTCTCGCCGAAAGCACCAACCCCCACCTCGCTTGGCTAATGCTCGAGCGGTTTTCACCCCAATCCCCGATGTCACATGTATTGATACATAAAATTTCCAAGCAAAATTAGGCAACACCAAAAAAACCAATAAAGAAAAAAAGGTGTGTGAATATTCAAAATCAAGAGTCATGAGTCAACTTTGGATCAAGAAAACAATACCGGCCATGATAGTGGTGATGAAACTGAGGTTGCCAGAGGCTTTAGTAACCTAACTAGTAATGGACTTGGAATATAATACTTGTTACGCTAATGAGGTGTTTGACAATATCCAACCATCCATGTCCTTGATAAAAGTTCATTCATTATTTGATGATGTTGTCACATCAAACCAGAAAAAGTACAAATAGTAAACTCTAAAAAAATCAATGAGAATAAAAAATATGAAATTGAGAGAATACAACAATAATAAACAAAAGAGAAAGTTGTAATAAATAAAGATACTAATTCTTCAAAAGAAACTTTGAGAAGAGATAAATACGATTAGAGAATCAATGGTCATCACAGTCTAAAATCAACAACTCTACTACTTAACTTATAAAAAAAAAATACCATTAATCTTGGAAAAAAATTCTGATCTCTTTTTTCAGAAACTTAAATATCCTAATTTTATTTGCAAATTTTTGGATGAAAGGAGCACAAGACTTGACAAGAACGATGGCTTCATTAATAAATTTTACAGATGATCATCTAGAGCCATAACTGATAAGTAGGTGCGGAGATAGAAGTGGGAAGGGCGGGCGGAGTCGTCCATCAATTTTTGTTTTAGAAGTAGAATGAATTTAAAATTTTCACATTTTGGGTTTATATAGGTTCGTGGTTATTGGTTCTTAAAAATAAATTAATATATGTTGTCTGGATCAATATATTGGTATTTGATAAAGTTAAATTCAATTTTTTGTATGAGCTAATATTTATAAAATCAATTCAAAAAAAGATAATATCAATGTAACAATATCATAATTAAATTTCATTATAAAAATTATTTATGAAAATAAGTTGATTATTTCTAGCCACTTTAATTCAAAATTTTGGATTTAGCAAAATTAGGATTCATCTAAATTTATTCTTGTATTTATCTATCTAACTTTAAAATTTGGATGCAAGCCAAAAATTGCGGTTTTGATTGTTACATTTCACCACTATATTTGTATCAGATGGTGATGTGTATATTCGGTAAACTATGTACAAAAGTTTGCAGTTAACTTACTAAAAAAGAAAAACATCCCACGTGTCAGCTCTACAATCGCTTTTATTAAGGAAAAGACAATTTCATCCTTAAATATGTCATGCTTATATACATATATATATATATATATATATATATATATATATATATATATATATATATATATATATATATATATATATATATATATATATATATATGCGTAGCCAGGATTATAGACTAAGGGGGCGGGGGGCGGAGGGCTAGCTGCCGACGGTTGCCGTTGAAAACGAAAAGAGAATAGTGAATCACGTCGCACACTGGCATGCCGCCGCCCCGTCAGGAGCCTTCGCAAATCGCAAACAGGAGGGTGCTCTATCTCTATGAAACTAAAAAGGAAATTTACAAAAACCCCCTCTGGTAAGTCCTAACCTACACTTACCCCCCTCTATATTTCAAAATCTACACTTATTCCCCTCTTAGCTAACTCGGTCACTAGACCCACTTTAATGGTGGGCTCCATAACATCTTAAAATTTGTAAACCTAAACTGCCCTTTAATGTTCACTTCCATTGCGTTTCACAGTCATTCAGTTTTCTCTTTCGGTAGCGGAGGTTTCCCTCCCTGGCCCTCGGTCTTCCTCTGTTTTCCACCTCTAGGTTCCACATCAGTCTCTGCTTCTAGAGTCTACTATGGCATTCTCGACGTCCTCAAATTTATCTCCCCCCGAAGAAATTAAGGCTGCTTATCCGAAATTGGCTCGCCAGGTCCGCCTCTTGCTTTTGATAGAGAATGAAAGGGCAGGAAGAGATGATGGATGATCAAGACCTGTTGTCAAAGTTTTGGTAAATTAAACCAAAATCCATTCCAATTCCCAAATTCAAGACCTCAGGCGATTGCATCTGTTCCCAAACAAATGGATGATCAAGACATGGTCCAAGACGTCAAGCATCATTCATACCCATGAATTTGATTTCCTGAACAGGATTCCAATGAAGTGAGGTTCTTTTTTCACCAGATTTCGATTTCCCAAGCAGGATTCTGACAAGGTGGTGGAGCTTCTTGGTCCAAATGGGGAAGAATTGCTTCTAAAAGGTTTTTGGATATAAGTCAAATGTACAGATGCTCTCGATATGGATGATCCTGCAGTTGTTTGCTTACACACAAAACTTTCCCATCACCAAGTTCAGTGGTAGCTATGGCTCTGCACTCGATTTTCAACTGGCCACTAATACTAGAGCTAGACTGGGAGCTAGCGGTCAAAGCCGTCGTGCTCAATGAATCATGGTGGTTCATTGTGGTGGCCTAGTTATTGTATTTCATGAGCAGTAGAGCAGGTCCTACGACCGCGCGTGGAATGGCTTCTCCTGGAAAGCGTTTCAGGGAATCAGGGTACATGTGCTCATGTACAGTGTGGGGATTGGAGCAGATGGGTGGCAAATTTGGGTTGATAGAGAAAGACAATCAGCAAGGGGTAGTTTTGGGTTTACAAAAATTGTAAGTTATGTGGGGCCCAACATCAATGTGAACAGTTACAGAGTTAGCAAAGAGGGGGGTAAGTGTAGGTTTTGGAATATCCAGGGGGTAAGCGTAGGTTAGGGCTTACCTTAGGGGGATTTCTGCAAATTTCCCAAACTAAAAGGAAAAAGAAAAGAAACGCATCGGATTCATTAAAATCATTTAAAAAAAGGTTAAAACATATAAAAGTCCTTCATTAATTTTAAACTTACATATAGATATCTAACTTTAATTTTCCTACAATTACATCACATATACTACCTACCCATAAAATTTTCCCAAATTCTAAGGGGGGGGGTGCCACCCCTGTCTCTATTAAGATATGCCCCTATAATTATATATATTATGTAGGAAATTTTTCTCATTTACTGCTAAAGTGGATTTAAATAAAATATGATAGAATGTCTCATGTTTGAAGGATATGAGATCGGCATGAAGATTAAGGAAGAGAAAAAAAATTTATTTGTCATTTTCACTTTTATCTTTCAACTTTTTGACCTAAAATTAAGAAAGATGAAAAAAAAAATATTGAAATGATAATTTCAATGGCAATATGGGTTAAGAAATTTACTAAATATAGAAATTGTGTAAAGATTTAAAACAACCAAAAGTAGTAAATGATATAAGGAATATAGGACTAAGGGTGAGTATGGATTAGGTTTGTTTGGTTTTTTAATGGAACCAAGCCAAGCTAAAATATTGATGGTTCTAAGAAAATTCTACCGTACCCAACTTGAAAACCAAGAACCAAATAAAACTAAAATCATGAGCATGGTTTTTTCAATTCTGATTCTCGGATTTTCTTGTTCTTATCATATAGATATACAATTAATAATTTTATAATCTAATAAAATTGCATTCACTACTAGTTTAATAAATATTCAATATAATTCATAATTTAATCCACATCTAAATGCACATGTTCTTACTACATGAGTAATTCGGTAATATCATAATTTTGAATGTACATGCTCACATATAAATATATAAGAAGTTTAGTAATTTAACGTTTAAATGTACATTAAATGTTCATATATAAATATATAAGCAATTTAGTTATATCACAATTCTTATTATACATTACGTACGTGCATATGTATGTATGTGTATATGTATGTGTATATGTATATATGTATATTCAATATTACCATTGACAAATAATATAATAACTTTTGAATCCTTGTGAAAGTTCAGATACGATCACAACAATGTTGGATGAAAAGTCCAAAGTCATACAATAGTGTTCATTTTAGAAGGAAGTTTTGATTGATTGAACAACTTAAAATTTAGTCCAAATTTAGCATACTTCTTCTCTGGGTAAATTACATGCGTTACCACCAACCTTTTAATTCTGTTTCTGTTCTAACCCCAACCTTCATTTTATTCGTTGCGCCTCCCTAACATGGCTAAAATGTTCCATTTTGAACCTTTTTTGGATGGAATCCATTATATTGGATGGAAAATGACACATCAACATAAGATTGTAGGGGAAAATGTTTGTTTTAACCCTTGTAAACATTTTCATTGCCAAAAAAAGCCATAAAATTTTCAAATCTCGCTCTCCTCCCTTCCCGATGGTGCCATCTTCGGCGGACCCATCTTCAGCCTTCCTCTCTTCCCTTTCCTGCAACAACCCTGTACTCCATTCGTTCACCCACTCCTCCGATTCCCTCTTCCCACTGCCATTGAGATACCTCTTCCGATTCCCTCCTTGAAACACTAACCTCCTATCCTCGCCGCCCCCTGGTTTTTCCCCTCAGTTGTCCTGTCGCCGATCCACCACCAGAGATTCCTGTCAATTGCCGTCGTCACCTCGTCTCTTGCCACGCCGCATCCTCCTCTTCCGTCCGCCACCCTCGATTGCCATTGCTCCCCGTGCACGCATTCGGAAGCTCGGGAGGCCGTCACTCATCCAGGCCCAGGCAGTCGCTTGTGCACCCGTCGCCGCCATGAGAGGAATCGAAGATAACCCGCAAGAAGACCCGCCAACCCGACCCCGATCTTCTGCGTCTGACCCAATTAACCTTCATCTTTCGGGTAAAACCCCTCTTAAGCCTTCCCACTCCTCCGATTCCCGAATGGGTCTGAATCTTCTGCAAGATCTGAAATTTCCGCTCTTGACATATAAACCTCTGGGTTGGGATGGAGTAAAAGCAGAGTAATGACAATGGGTGGCCATGGAAGGAGCATAATCTACAGTTCCTCTTCTTTATCATCTTTCACAGCCCACCATTGCCTCTCGGGGGTAAGCTTTGGGGGAAGGAAGATGGGCACGTGGAGAAATTGGGTTCAGAGCTTTCACCGGTTCCTGTGGATGTCGATTCAGAGGCCCCACAGCATGCCGAATCCAGTGGGGAGAGGGAATCAGAGGAGTGGGTGAACGAATGGAGTACAGGGTTGTCATAGGAGAGGGAGGAGAGGAAGGCTGAAGATGGGTCCGCCGGAGATGGCACCGTCGGGAACGGAGGAGAGCGAGATTTGAAAATTTTATGGCTTTTTTTGGCAATGAAAATGTTTACAAGGGTTAAAACAAATATTTTCCCCTATAATCTTATGTTGACGTGTCATTTTCCATCCAATATAACGGATTCCATCCAAAAAAGGTTCAAAATGGAACGTTTTAGCCATGTTAGGGAGGCGAAACGAACAAAATGAAGATTGGGGTTAGAACAAAAACAGAATTAAAAGGTTAGAGGTAACGCGTGCAATTTACCCCTTCTTCTCTCCTACTTCACAACACCTTCACATATGTGAACTTCCTAAGGAGGAATGGCAAAATCCAGAAAAAGTTGTGTAAATAGGTAAATCTAACAAACATTTTCAGGTGAATGGAGTAGTGTTAAGATTAAAGATTTTATGATTGCAAATAAACATTTTACTGTCATTGTAATTGTACGAGCCAAACCATAAACAAAAAACGAATTTGCTGAAAGAAAACTCAAGACTTCACACCGAATTTTATAACACCAGTCAGCGTTTTCACTTGGCCGCTAACCTTACGCACAAGATAATGTTGATCCTCGGTCCTAGTTCAACTGAACGTAGAAAAGCATTTTTGCGCAAAATAGACTGTACTTAACTTTAACTTCGTTGGCAGCTTTGTGATTTTCGAAGTGCTCCTGCTGTAAAGCACATAAGGATTTCTTCATTTTGCAATCTGGGTTCTAACTAATAACATCGAGAATACAACCAAACTTGTGCAGATCAAGATTGCGAATGAACAAAACAAAGTAAGTTATGTTACAAGGTTGCCATCAACATGGCTCGGATTTTAGCTCTTAAATCATCAGGGACATTTGTGGCATCTGATGGTAGAGATGAAGCCCGCTTTTCTGGATGCGATTTTGAAATATCTACAGTTACAGAAGCTTCCCTACTGGCACCATTCCCCTCCCCCGCTTTTGACTGATCTGATTTTGTGCAAATCTCTCCTTCCTCCAGTTCTGCTTCTTTTTCTCGGTGATACCTCCTCCTTCGCTTTTGATGCTCATTATCAGATGAACTTCTGCTCCTAGGATGATGTCTGCTGCGTTTTTGCTCCTCATCTGACGAGATATAATGTTTGTGACGATGGCGGGAATGCCAGTGCTCATCACCTGACGAACTATCACGCCTGTGCCTGCGTCGAGAGTGGTGTCGCTCAGCACCAGATGATCTGTCACGGCTGGATTGATGACGAGAATGGTGGCGCTTATAACCGGAGGAACTGTCAGACTTCATTGCAGAATCATCATCAGACCTGCTATAATGCTCATGTTGGTGCTGGGACACACGATCCCTTGAAGAGGGGTGCTCTTTCACATGCTTATGCCGATCCTTGCTCCGATGAGAGGAATGATGAGACCGAGACTTTTTTTTAGAGTGCTTACTATCCCTTCCATTTTCTTTCTCGTTTTCTTCTTTTCCTTCCTTTTCCTCTTCTTCCTCCTGGCTGTCCTCCTGTCTCTTTGACCTAGAGCGGTACTTCCTCTTTGATCGGTGGTCATTATGATTTCCACCAGAAAGTTTCTTTTCAGCTTTGCCGTTTTCATCAGAAGTATCAACTTCCATCGGAGCTGAACTACCTTCTCTCTCTTTCCCCAGAAGATTTACAGCCTCCCTGCCTGACCTAGAAATGCCAGATTCAGGTGGCTCTGCAGATAACCCACGCACTGATTCACCTTTGATTGGTTCAGCACCACTTCTAATCATGGCTGCAAACATCTTGGCTCGTTTTAATCTCTCAGCCTTAACCTTCTGTTCTTTTGTTAAGTGTGCTTCGGATGAATCAGTATCAGTAGCTCCACACTTTTGTATATCATTAGCAACAGGGGCAGAAATATTTGCTTCCCCATTTAAATTTGGTCCAGTCTTGCTGCTATGGCCCTGACCATATAGAGATGTCTTGGCTAGAATATCCAAATTGGGATTCCTTATTCCTCTTGTGGCAGCTTGAAGTATAGCAGCTGCAGCTGCAGCATCTACTTTCACACCAACTTCAGGCTGAGTGTCTCTGGGAGATTGATCTTGTCCATCCTTCTTGGACTTGCTAATGACCATCTTAAACTTCTCTTTCCTGTCTGAATCATATGGTATATCAGACCCAATGGAGACACTATCGCTGCCCTTAACTTTAGGTAGAGCAGCTTTCTTCTCGGACCCAATTCTTGATGAATCATGCCTCTCAGACGTGACACCCCTACCAGTTAATTTTGACTGCAGAAACGAAGAATCTTTATCATCAGCACTGAAAATTTAAGGAATTGCTGCAGGTCTACTTTTGCAAAAAGATTAAAAGAACACGAGTTAACAAATAGTAAATTTTATGTGCATGATAGTAACGATCTAGCAAGGAAGAGAAATGAGATGCAATAATAATAGTGAATAAGAAAAGATGGAGTTTGAAACCCTAGATTGAAGCTGACAAGTCCCATTTGGAATAAGGACAACACAATCCCAAGAACCAACAAGCATGCACATAAAATTTAACCAATTCTTTTAAATACCAACGGATGCTGATTTTTCTCATCATTACTATTACTGGATTACTAATTCAAATACATTAAATTGCACCAGCATTTTTGTTTTTTCCTTTTTTGGCCAAAAATTGCACCAGTATCGATTTCATCAAAATAGAAAACTCATCAAACAAAGCGCACCTCTTCAGCTTTTTGAAGAACTTTTAAATAATACGGATGATATATGTTGGACTGGTGTAAGAATGGAAATTTCTGCTTTACATCCTGTCCAACCAAGACAGCTTCAACCTCTTTCCCATTCCTCAAGACAAATTCAACAATCCTGTCCACAACTCTCTTCATATCAGATGGAGGCTCCACAACAGGTAATTCAAGCTTGGGCAATATAGATACACTTGCATTATCAGTAGAAGATACATCATTTTCTTTCTTCTCTCCAGTTGTAGTTCCAGCCTTGACTGTAGTTACCAGGCGGTTCCTTTTTATGAAAGAAGGCTTATCTCTCAAAGGAGAAGCTGCACGCTTAGCCTTAGTAGGTACTTCTTTTGTATCTGAAGTCATGGAAGATCCTCTCTCAGCTGAGTCATCAAGCACCGTTTTCATAGCAGCAGCACCAGCAACAGGAGATTCACTTCTTCTACCTTCTAGAGCTCTCTCAGCTGCAACTTCTTCATCCTCCCCAGATCCATATACAGAACCAAGCAAGGATAAAGCACCTCCACTTCCACCATCCCTTTTATTTTCTTCTTCAAGAGATTTGCTGCTTAAAAGTTCATGGTGATCTACAAGAAACCTAAAGTAGGGGTGAAGCGTATGATCAGGCATCAAGAACCCAAATGTTGGGTTATCTCCTTGTTTTACCCTCAGAACAATTTCTGACTGCCCACCATGTTCACTCACGAACATAGCTGTTCTTGCAATAATCTGATGTACTTTCTCTGTAGGAGGCTGAAAGAAACAGACGAATTTCTTAGTCAATAATTTGAAGTAAACATGAAGGGAAATCTACTATTAACAACAACCCTTAGTAATCTTAAGAAGAAAATACAAAGAATCTCACATATAAAGAGAAAACCATAAAGACCAAGATACAAACTCCTAGCAAGATATCTCATTCCATTCAGCCTTGTACGATTAATATTCCTGAAGAGTAACAAAGTTCTATCATCCTAATCCCACCTGCATGGCCCTTGTCATGACATCAAAAGCAAACAAGAACGCCATCTCTGCTTCCGGCCATCTGAAAACTTAGAAATTGTAAGCCTTAGAACAACACATGCACGTTACTCAACTATCATGCGGCCGAACTGGATAAGTATCAAACAAACCATTAAGTTCAATTGTTAGGATAAAAAGCAACAGACGAGTGGATAAGAATGCACTTACAAGGTTTTGAAGTAAGCTTTCTGGCACAGGAAATGGTGGATAAAAACTGGATTTCGCATCAGCATCCTTTGGCTGACCACCTTCACCAGCGTTTCCATATGAAAAAGGAACAGCATGCAATCCACCAGCAGCTACAGGCTCCTCACTGTTATCTTCATCTGGAAATGAAAGAAAAGAGTTAAAATCTACCCTTCTGATGTGCATTATACTCTTATCTTCTTTTCTTGTAAGAAGACAAATAATCATTGACAACATAAAAGCTTCACAGGTAACACCAAAAGAAAAGTAAAAGAACATTCTTACTTGTCTCTGTGGAAGATGAAATGTTCCCAAAACTAGATTCCCTCCTGCAAACCGGAAAGTGGTGCAGCATATATAACACCCACAACTACTGACTAGAAAATTCATTGCTAGGTTCAATACCATATTCAGCAGAATGATTAAAAATCAATGTAAAATAAGGAACTCCATAAACCTACACAAACTTTGAACAATCAAGTAGTCCAGGTTTCAACAAAAAATAAGTTTCCAGAATCTAGGAATTACCAAGTTGACCACCTTATCCCCTGACCTAGTGGTAATTAAAAGACTAACCCGTTGAACTACTACACACTAGCTTGGGGATTTGAAAGCTACGATGCTTATGCTGCTGCTTTTCTTTCCTTATAAAATTTTATGGAGTGGAATCAAAATGTTGATGCAGGAGCAAGAATAATGGCTCATGAGACTTTAGAATCACGATGCTTAGGATATTCCACAGTTCAGCTACCGAGCTACAACATCACTTAAGGGAAGAACACCATATAACGATAATAAGTGCTAGCAGTCCAAACTCCACAATTCCCTCCGCCTCAACTTCTATGGCGAGGCCCCCACGAGAAAAACTAAGAGAAATAATCTGCTTCCAGACTTGTTAACTGATACAAAAAAAGACCCACCGTGACAGAGGTACTTTTTGTTGGCTTTTTATGCAAATAAATTGCAAACTAACTGAGATAACCACTTATATATCCCGCAAAATAAAAGAAATCATACTAAGGATGCAATAATTTGTGTGTATAACGCAAAAGACCAGAAAAGATGAACAATAGGCAGCTGGCGGGCATTATTAAAGAAATTTTTATTTGTACCTTGGTGATCGGATGGTGATGAAGAGGCTTGAGGTAAATCAAGGTAACGCTGAGTGTCGAGGTCCGACTCCAAAACATCATCCGATGGAAACGGAGGCCGCCTTTTCCGAGGAGGTGGAGGGGAGGAGAGAAGATGGCGGACATCGTAGCGATCGATTCTAAGAGAGTTCCATTCGACGAGTGCCTCCGGCGAGTTAACGAACAAAGCGTTGGCGTCGTCATCAAACAGAAGAGCGTGACGGCCCACCACCTCGAGATCCATTTGCTAATCGGAGGCGAAAATGACTTCCGGCAGCTGCCGATTTGATTTCGGGAGAGGATACAGATCTGCTGGGACGGTTTTGCTTTAGAATCGATTTTCCTTGCAGCCGCGGAGGTTCCAGCTCAACGATGACCTATAACAAAGTGCTGTTTGGTGTTGGAGTCTGGATTGCAAATAGGATTAAGGCCCAGTTTTTAAATTCGGCCAAGACCCAACATGAAAAGTATCGTACAAAGAAGCCCTTAAAGTATCACGCTTTTGTCAATTCAATCACATATTTTATTTTATTTGCCATGTTTCGTCAAAATTGGCAAATGGCAATCGCAATTCATGTTGGAGGCTGAGAGAACTAGGAAAAAGTGTATAGATTTTCAAACTAGTTATTAACTGAAGATCCGAGATTCAATCTCTCTCTCGGTTTCTTCTTGACCTTCCTCTCGTAAACCGAAAACATAAATGTTGATTTTCCCAAAAACATTAATGGCCAAGAAATACAGTTCGACTTCAAATGGAAGGGTCCAACAGTTTTCACATTTCAAAACTGTCTTGATTTGTCAATAAATTCTCTTGCTGTATCAAAGATTTTGTACAACAATTTGAAAACCCATCACCGATTTCTTGCATATTATAAGCCTCTCGCAAAGATATCGAAGTGGATTTCAGTGAGGAAAGCAGGTCGGCGACTCGGCTTTATCAGCGGAGGGGACTGTAACCGAGCTCTTTTACTTTTCTGTTAATAGCATCTTCGTATATCATGGTGTCTTACCTCTTTTAGTGGTATTTTTTATGAGTGGAAGAAAACAGACAATGCTTTCATATCGACCATATGATGAACACAAGCATGCAATGAACAGATTCTAGACCATTCACATTCAACACTACTGAACTGGGTAAATCAAGTAAAAATGAATCAGATTTGTGGTCCATTCTGTGCTAGATGGATATTGACAATGGAACAACAGAAGGAGGCAAGTTCTTATCGACAAAACTGAGGGTAGATATGAGGTGCCTGTCATTGGCACTCAAACATGTCTTGGCAGTTTCAATCAATTTGGAGCAAACTGGTAACGTCTTTTCGTTTATCTGCTCCACCCACAGGAAGAAAGACCAAAGTTCGTTAGCCGCAAGCATAACTTTAGACATGTAAGATAGATGCTAACACAATTTGAAAAGAACATGACAAAAAGGGGAGCTGTGAGCTCTAGAAGATGAGCTGGGATCTGGGAAGGGCTCGTCTAACTGTGAATAATATGAACCTGGGAAAGTAAAAGTTAATGGGACAAAGCTAACAATCCAGCCTAACTAATATGCAGATTAAACCATGATAAATGGTTGCCTTTTGATGCCAGGATGGACTTTAAGATTCGGAGAATTTCAGCTAGTTAGTGAAATGAGAATAGAGGACCTACACTGAAGGAAGACACTATACAGTTGCAAGCTTCAAGTGCCATGCTTCCTTGAACGGCCTAGCAACAGGCATAATGAGTTAGCTATAGAAGTTAAATGGCATATTGAAGCAAAGGAAGCAACTAAAGACACCTGCACACACAAAAACAAACAAAAATACAATAAATAGAAGTTACCCTGGAAGCCTCTTTCTCAATGGCCTCAACAAGGTTCTGAAGAACAGACTCAGCAAGTGAGAGTAGTTCATGTGCATAGGATGAGTACCCAAAGACTAACAAGTCATTACCCAGAACCTGAAGATTATAGATAAAATTTGTCAAGAGCAAAACGGATGTACATCTTGAAACTAATTATTAGGGCTTTTCCATAATCTTTGATGCCTATATATAGCAGGGGAGTAGCTAAACATTTGAAAAATCTCATTGTTCAAAATCTGGAAGAAAGAACGCATCCATATGGATCTTATAAAAGACCTGACGCGGATCTGCATGGTACGGGAGCCTCTCTTGACAAAGAGTTGCCAATAATGACACAATTGCACAGAATAGCCGTGTCTTCATTCTTGGTGAACTGTAGCAGTGCCAAGTAGCAGTATACTATGTTACTTGATGAAAACCAGCAACAACAATCAAACTTCAAAATAATTAAGGGGTCTGATTGTTGCAAAAGCTTTACCATGAGTGAGAATAAACAAGAGATAGTATGCTTCTCGTGCCCTCTAAAAATCCTTGCTCAGGACTACCTAAGAATAATGACGACAAAAAATTCTTTTAGTTCCAAATATACAGTAGCAAACTTATATGAGAAAGCAAAAGAAATTCGCTAGAATTTCTAAAAGCAAGTTTTTCACATAAAGTTGAAAGATAAATCAAGAATTTAGAAATTAGAGACCAAGGACAAAATCTAAAATGTGTATTAAAGGATTTAAGCAAAGAAAAAAAGAAATAGCATGCGGATAGCATGATCATAATGTATGAAGCAAACTTCAAACTCAACATTCAACCTGGGTAAATATTGGCCCTATACAAATAAAATCAAGACAAAGCTGTAAAAATGGACAGACGAGTATGAATGAAGATGTAAGATAGCAGTTAATTAAGTGAACTCTCAATACAGCTTTGAAAATTAAAAACGAAAGTACTTGCCATGACCTGGAACCATAACCAAGAGGCTGCATAATTTTCGAACAGTGGAAAGGATCCCATCAGTGTCACTTGGTGTTTTAGAGCCTAGCAAAAATATTTAATTTTGTAAATCATTAAACTCAAACTTATGTGTGCATATATGTATGTGTGCTTGTGTGATGATGATAATAATAATAATAATAATAATAAAAGGATGATAAAAAAAACTAATAGAACAAAGTAAAATAGAGGTTCACATCCCTCCCTTTCCTTGCCCTTGTGATTTTTGACATCCAAACATAGAGAGTATTCCTAATTTCCTTTCCCTTCCTTTCTTTTCCTTTACTTCCCTTTCCTGTCCCTTATCATATCAATCCAAAGTGCTCAAGAATGCCCCTTTGAAGATTAATCACAACAGAGGCATAATATACAAGTACATAAATGCATGCATACATATGTAGGTATCCATACAAAACATATATTGCAACTACTTGTGCCAGATAATGCAATCAAAATACCAAACCTTCCATCAAGTTGAAACTCTGTAAACAGTTGAATGCTGATGCTATCAGTCCATTTGAATGAGAAAGCAAACCACCCATAAGAGCAACCTAAAATACAGGCACTTTAAAGAGCCTTACTTTGTACTTACATTGGCGCACATTCACACACAAACACACACTTCATGAAAAGACTTTTACCTCGGCAGTCTCAAGATAAAGATGTACTTGCTTGACATAAGCCAAGACAGAAGGAATTGTGACCTCACTAAATGCTAGGCAAGATTTGAAAAAAGTGAGTTGCTTCTTTCCACTTTTTAAAGCTTTCACAGCCAAATAGTTACTTGAGTGCACAAGAGATTCCTGCAAAAAAAAAAAAAAGAAAGAAAGACATGGTATATGCTGCAACATAATACACAGAAGCAGAGGCCAAGATAGTTTTGTAAGCTACTATAGCTCTTTCAGTTTAAATATGCAACTAACTATGAATCTCTCAACTAACCCAAGAGAAGGTGTTAACATACATACTAGTATGATACTGACAGGTAGCAACAAATTTTTAAAAACAAAAACTGATTTCCTATTTTCAATTTCCTTCAGTTTTTAGGTTAGCCAATTTGGCAAAATTCAAATTGCTTCAACTACCACAAATGATTCGAAATTGGCCAACCCTTAAGTACATCTCTCTCACATCCAACTGTAGGGTTGCAATTATATCATGCTATCAACCAACCATTTAAGTGACTTGAAAAACGTCAGGAAAACTAATTAACAGTCAACTTAAAGGGAATGTTGGGCAACTCCAGCACTACAGAGTGAAAATAAGCAGATCTGTACTTCTCCAAAGAGGCAGCTTTCTTGGTTTCTCATATAATTAACTCATGAGGGGAAAATTAAAAGACAGCCAGCCCTGTATCAAGGATGCATATAAAAAATGGGTACCTGGACTTCATTTATGTTCACAAAAGCATGACGACATTCAATTAAAAAATCTAGGTGCTGCTCCAAATCTGCTCCATGGTCGACCTGATGATGAAGTGAAAAACTAAATTCAGGCATATCATAGTTTCCAAGAAAAGATTCAGAGAGCAAGGCAAAATTTAGACATACAATTTGGACAAAACGATTAATGAGCCGTGCTTGCTGCTGGTTTTCATCATTCTTCACTTGTAAAATATCCATGTCATTAGATAGAGCCTGGGAAATTTCAAAAAGCAGTTGTATGGAAGTTGGATGCCGTATACAACCCTTCCTGTCCAACAAAAAAGCAGAGGACACAATAAATATCAATGCAATAAATACCTTGCTATTCTAACAGAAGCACAGAGAAAGAAAAATATCCAAGCTAAAACACATACACACATACAGATAGCATAAAATGTTCATTCAAATCACAAAAGTTAGTGACCAATCTCTAAAATTTTGAAACTGCAGGAAGTGAATATGGTACTTGATACATCAAGAAAACTCAAATCTAATCTGTATCTAGATGCAACCAGCCACACAATGGTAAAACTAAAAAGTTCCTTGGATATGGAAAGAAGCTGACGTGACAAGAGTCATTACTTGATCTTTTTTCTCCATTATAAGAGCAACAACAAGACTAATTCTCAAATTATAACGCACAGAATGGACTAGAAACAAACCTATAGGGAAACTGTGGATTAGAAAACAGAATACCTCATTGCCATATCAAGGATATGCATGTTGACCACTCTGCGATAGCTCCCATGCATCTCATCTAAGATCTCAAGGAAATGATTCTGAAAACAATTGATTCTAATCATGTCATTAGAAGTTTATTAAAAAATTCATATCAAAACTACATGAATCTAGGAACTAAACAAACTGTTTATGATTATTAGATAACTTCAGAAAAGATAAGTCAAAAGAGCAGTGAAGTTCAGTAAGGCACATGGGATATCCAAGCAGTAATTCAGAAACAAAAAACTGAAATTACCACGGCAAACACCTCCTCCAAGTTCTTGAAATTAGAAAGAATCTTCAACAAGATGGATTGCATGCATGTTAGTTCATCTTCGCCAATTTCTTTACTGTGAGCCAAATCTGATATTCCCTCTAAAATGCTCTTTAGATGATCATCCTGCCAAGTTCACAAAAAATAATAATAATAATAATAATAATAATAACCAGCTTTTAATGAAAAAAGGGAAAAGAAAAAAGAAAAGACTAGTAGTTTGAACAAGATGCAAATTCTTTTACTCACCAATTGATTTTGAAGAATCATGTCAAGATAAGCATCCACAACTTTAAGGTACTCATTAAGTCCCAAATGAGAAAGCACCTGATAATAAACATTCTTGATCATAAAAAAGAAGTAGTTGCTCTTATACCTGTTTCTGTGAATAAATATACCAGCATACCACAAATACCATAAGTATATACATACAGAATGTTGGCTGGCCAATCTGTATATACATACAGAACAAGCAACTACCTTGATTTGGGTACTATTTATAAATAGATTGATGTTAGTTCATAGAGACAGAAATCCATCTATTTCAAACAATTAAAAGGGCGAGTTGTTATTTATTCCATAATGAAGATCAGGCATCAGAAACAGCAGATAGTTAATGCCTTCTCCTCATCCCAACTACAATTCCTCCACTTTCTTTCTTGACATGACCAAAAGCACATTATTATGTAAAGATAAGAATATGGACAAGCCTTCAATAGAAAATTGGTCAAATCTGCACTGATGGCACCATAAACATTAAGCAACACAAGCACCAGACTTTGCTAACCTCAATAATTGTATTGATAACAACAGTGACAACATTGTCTTCCAATCTCCTTTCACATAATCTTAATCCAAGCATCCTGTAATTCAAAAACTGTCTCAAAAAAAAAAGGAAAAAAGAAAAGAAGGCATCAAGGACTTATGTCTTATCAGACATTTGAACTCGAACAAGACTGCTAGCTAAGAATAGATTATACTTAAAATTTGGCTCCAAATAAATTTGCAAAGTTCACAAAATGACACATGTATGCAACTACCTGATCAAAGGAATAATCATTGCTGCACTTGATGAGACAAAGGAAATCCGTGGCACGAAAGCTGACCATTTCAGCAGGCAATTGCTTTAGTAAATGATGCAGAAGAATGGACACAAATGGAGAACTGCCAGATTCTGGTTTGTGCCCAAGTCCAAGCTCCACAAGTATGCTATCCACTTGCCTCTTTGAAATATTAGATATTTTCTGTAGTCAGTATCCACTAACACACACTAGAAGCAATATAAATTTACAGCTTATTGTTAGATTGCTGGAGAGGTGATACACGACAAGAATCTGATAATAGGATACCTAAGTTAGGCATATGTTTGAAAGCAGTGAAGAGAGCACACTGATATTGCCTTATAGAATGATAAAACACAAAGGCTCTTGCTCTTAGTTTTTGGTTGATTTTAGACACACACACACACATATGTGCTCAATGACCTTTCCTTATAGAATGATAAAACACACTGGCTCTTGCTCTTAGTTTTTGGTTGATTTTAGACAGCGTGTAATATGCATATGTGTGTGTGTGTCACAGGTTTATTTTTTCAGCAAGAGAAGTTAAGAAAGAGGGAATAAGAGGATTTAATCAATAAGCCTTCAATTGAAAATTTATGTTAAATCATGCCATACAAAGTAAAAGCTTTTCTTATTCTTTTATTAACTAATTTATGCATCTGATTCCATTGACTCAAAGGTTGCAAACTAATTGGTCTACAAGGATCTTGGATTTTCTCATAGTGATCAGACTATATCTAAATTTAGCACTCAATGAATGATTAAAATGATTCACTGAATTGAGTATAAATCATGTAGAAGACCAGGTTTAGGAGTGCAAGTATCACATAACACCCATCACTGACCTCTGATGCACCAGTGAAAACTGTTCTCATGATTTGCTCAATTGCTGGTTCCATCAAACTGATCAACCTCTTCTTTTCGTCAAGATTTTCTTTTATTCCCTTCACCATTGACAGCCGCAATATCGGTGGTTTCATATCATTGACACATGTGATTAGGTATCCTGTTAAATCAGTGTCAGTGGACGCATGAAGTCCTCAGCACTGAAAGAAATCAAAGCTAGAAACCATCTGAGAAGTTAGCTAAAGTTCAAGGACCACAAGAGCCCGGCCTGACTTTCTTGGGATTTCATGTGTTCCTATAGAAAATTCAAGCTCAATCCATTTTCAGAAATTTTTTTTTTTTTGGTAAACTTTGCTAGTCCACCTTCCTAGCATCATGGATGAGCATAAATCAAAGGGTATTGAGATGTTCAAGAAATGTTAACACATAAAACTTAGATTGTAAAGGCCTTTTGCTTAATTTTGATCTATAAGCTAGTCAAGGTGCAAGGTTGAAAAGTTGTCTTCTACTCTGAGGAATACAAAAGATGGCAGAAACCAGAGAACATCTGCTGCTCATGTCAAGGATTGATATTCCCAGAGCAAGAAATTGTTTAAAACTAGATACATCCATCCAAAATCAAACAAGAAAAGATAACTTTTTCATTTTTCAGGCGACTTGATCTTGTCATTCATTAGCAAATTTTTCCAAGTACTCATCTTTCTGAAGTAAATCAAATAATCAATAAACACAATCCTAAGTGTCCAGCCAAGCATATATCAAGGAAGTATGCTGAATTGAAATTAAAAAAAAAAAAAAAAAGAAAGAAAGAAAGGAGAACATGCCTGTATCATCCAAGAGCAACTTCTTTGCAGAATGAGTAATATACAGACGACAGTAAACAGAAGCTAATGGATCAGCTAATCCTCTTGTCATCATAACCAGGCGCTGGGCACTCGCCACAGGTTGATCTAGTAGAAAACGCCAGCAAGGCAATATTGCAGCCTCTAAATAACTGAAGTAAAAGTTGAAAACAGCCAACCAAAAGCACCACTCATTGGATGAAGGACAAAAAGGGAAAGTAATATAAAAGTAAGACAAGCAGAAAAATTACTGATGATCCCTGTAATTAAGCATTTTATCAGAGAACCCATATACTCATGAAAACTAAAAAGAAAAAAAGAATTAAAGGAAGCAGATCACCAATTTTGATAATCCATTTTCATCATCCATTTTCTTCCCCTTGACTAGTGAATCAGCCGCCCCATTAAATATAAGTAAAGAAAACAAGGCTGCTACCAGTTTCTCTAAATAATGATCAAGCTTTGAAATTATTATAAAAAATTCACAGAAATGAAAATGCATCTCCAGCTTTGAGATATCTCAATATTAAAAACAAAAAAAAGAGTATGGAGTGAGCCGCACATTCGTGGAAGAAGCTCTCGGATTGATCCAACTTTACAGAACCAATTATTGCAGGTTTCTTTGGCTTCAAAACAAACATCAGTAGCTCCAAAATTCTCTGCCATAATGCCAAAACAGCCATGAGCAAGAAAAGTAAGACATATTGAGCAGGAGATTAATAACCATATGATATTTAAACAAGTTCCAGCTTATAACCCGAAAAGAAAAGGTGCAAGAAGAAAAATGTTACATTCTGACTTTAGGAAACAATATGTTTTTATCAGCAAAACACCTGGCAAGGAGCATATAAGACTTCCATGCTCAGCAGACTGGGCCTTTGCCTTGATTCTCTCCCATACCATATCTCCAAGCATGTCCAATATGTCCGTTGCAAGTACAAAGAGTGTAGGATAAAACCGAGAAACCGACGTATCCATCAGAAGCCTGGCCACCTGCAGAGAAATGATTATTTCAACTTAACCACAGTTATTTTTTCCAAAATAATTCATAACTATATTTTACAGAATAGAATTAACCCTTTCACCAGTCCATATAGTTGGGTGCTAGCGTGATGAATGTTCAAGTAAAAACCTTTCTTAAAAATGAGTACACGTTAGGAAACTAAAAAATTAACTACTTTGGCAAATAAGACTGCTGCCAATAGTAGAAGATGTCACTTCCTGTTCTAGCTAAAGGGCCGACATAGCAACTGAATTAATGGTTTTGGGATAAAATATCTTCCCGCTAAAAGACTTTAAGATTTATAACTAAAGAGTAAAACCCCTTAAAACTGTAAAACCATACAAAAATGCTATTTTCATGGCGGAAAAACAAGCCCTCCGATCCCACATCTCCACATAAAATTAACTTCATTTTCCACATGCAAAAGGAAATTATGAAATTTGTATTCTCTTACACCAAATAAGGGCTATGAAAGTCAAACGACAGCCTAGAACTCCAATGGTAAATAATGGATGGCAGATTGCAACCTCCACATAGAATGTTTCTCGTGCAATAGAAATATCAAATCAAATAAGTTCCTCAGCCAGCTTCCAAATAATAATACCTAATCAAAGACACATATAGTTGATCCTTCCTCCAACCAAGCATTTCCCTCAGATCAGAAAAAGGCTCATATTTTGAGGGGAAAAATACCTTTATGCATAGTTTCAAAGATGTTACGCGGTCTTCAGCAAGCCAGGCACACTTTATTTCATCTTTAAGCTCATGCAACCATGAAACATATTCTTGATGAGTGATGACTTTGGCACCCTCTTCCTCAATTTTTTGCGGATCATCCAGTTCCTCCAAATGCGTACTCGTTGAAGATTTCTCATACGCTGCAATTACAAAGCATAACTATCATAAGAGAACATCGCAGCTGCTCTACCAGACATCCAGGTGAAGACATCGACTACTCAAACAGCAGCTAGAACAAACAAAATCAACAAGAACAACAACAATAACAAATACTACATACCTTTCCCGCTCTTAACTATCACGCTTGCCATCTGTCAGGAACAGAAATTCCATACTTAAAAATGTTCAAACGGGACGAAGAATGCCGCCTAACTAAGATAAGCTTAGATTCTTACAGAAGATAATGAGATGGTTTTGGAAACAGGAAACCGCTGCATTAAGAATCTCTTGAACGAGCTCCATTCCTTTGATTTCACTTCGGCAGAAGCTTGAAATGTAGTAGAATGATCCTCAGATTCTTGAACTTCTTGAACAACTGCTGAATTAGAATCTGGACATCTGAGCGGATCGAAGAAGTGATCATTATCACTGTCCACTTTATCCTCTACCTGGCGAAGAAATTCAAAGAAGAATGAAGCATTCGAAAGTTCTAATTGGTTCGAGGTTTCGATCAAAAGCAAGAAGAAGTTAGGGACCTGGTGGTGGAGAGACGGCGACGGAGATGATGAAGATGAAGACGGAAGAGGGTGATGATGGGCGGGTGATCGAGGTAGCGCGTGCGACTCCGCTTCTGCAACATAGCTCCGAGGCCTGAACTCCATTGAAGCTTCAACCCGGCTCTTCTCGTCTTCCCGTATAGCTCTATTCATTACTAGTACTTGTTTTTTTTAACCTTTTTGTCAATTCTTTTTTGTTTTTTGCTTGACAAAAATGTGTTTCCAACATAGAACCATAGGAGCCCCCGTCAGGCTGGATTGAGGTCGAAATGGCAACTGATTTTAATTTCCGCCTAATTACCCATTGAAAATTTGGATTTAATTGTTAATTGTTAAATAACATTACAAATATACCACAGTAAAACAGTAAACGCAGCATAAATATAATTGGTCGTCCTTTTCCTTGCATATACTAGAACGCAAAATTATCGCTAGGAAAAAGGCCATGTGGTGGTCGTTGGGCCGAAATGCTACGAATTATATGTGTCTGACCAATTTCTGGTTAGGTAACTTTCTGAAACAAACTCGAACAACGTTTTTCAGGGCTTGTGGATTGCGAAGATGGTGGTGGCAAATATTTTCCCCCTAGCGCCTACAATTCATAGCACAACAAAATAAGTTCCCGCACAAAATAACTTGCACGGTAAAATTTAAAATGTTAAATATAGTTTTACGCTTAAAATTATTATGTTTGGCATAGTGATAGTGTCCATGTTTCAACTGGTTTACTAATTTGAAAAGACGCTTTTCTCCTAGACTCCCCACCATCTTTCTCTCGCTCTTCAAATCCCCTCTCTGATTCTCTTTCTCACCTTATCTGATTTTGTCTCCTCTTCGCCAATAGCCAACCCGCCATAGTCTGACGTTGTTTTCTACGTTGAGAACTTCCCGCAGGTCAGCTCTTCTCCTTCTTTCCTTTGGTTTTTTGTTTCCTTTGTTGTATTTGGTTACTTGAGAGTGGAAAGCAAAGTTAAATGCATGTGTGTGTTTTTTTTGTTTAATTTGCTTTCCGAGAAAATGAATTTGAGAAGATGTGGCTTCACTTCTTGCATCATCTCTTCTTATTCTGTGATTAGTTTCAGTGAATAGTTAAAAAGCATAATGAGACAAAAGTTTTTCAATATAGAATAATTACTTGTATAAAAAGGAATATGAGCAACTTGCAAATGGCATATGTACAACAACATGAGACAACGAAACAAGTATATTCAGTAATAGAATAGGAAAAGTGAAAAATAACAAATAATACAAACATGAAAAGCAACTATTAAATATTAAAAGGAGCAAATATATTTTATCATGAAATAGGAATATTAGACTATAGAACAACTATATTTAACAAAAGAACATTAAAAAACTGATATAGAACAATGACTACACACATAGCAAATAGTTACTATTAAATATCAAATTTTTGGAACAAATATATTTTGTCATGAAACAACAAGATTAAACCATGGAACAACTATATTTAGTAAAAGAACTTGAAAATTTTATACAGAACAACTACTATACGCATAGCAGGTAGTTATTAAATATTAAAAAAATAGATATATTTGTCATAAAACAGCAATATTGGGCAATATAACAATTATATTTAGTTAGAGAACAAGAATAATCTGATAAGAAATAGCTACTACAGATGTAACAGACAATTATTAACTATCAAAAGGAACATATGGATTTACTAAGGAACAACAAGACAGATAATAGAACAATTATATTTAGCAAAAGAACATAAATCATTTGGCAAAGAACAACTACCATGGAGATAGCTGGCAAACATTAAATAGTAGAAGAAACATGTAGACTACAAAGGAATAGTAATTTGCATTCAGTGAATAAGTTTAGCTAGAGAATAGGAACAATCTAATACAGAATGGTGTCAACATAGTGATTAGTTATTGTGTAGTGAAATTATTTCAATTTAAAGGAAATTGGGACGTATCATATAATAGAGAGTTGTGACGTGATGACATTATTGTAATTCATAGGAACTTAAAGCGTAGTTGCTTACATTAAACTTTCATAATTAAATAACTATGTACTAGACAGTGACCCACACATTGTTGCGGGGCAACCAATGAAGATACAATTTTTCATGACCATTATATCAATAGAAAAAATATTAAGAAAAGTTATGAATTTAAAAGCCAAAAAATTTAAATGAATGAAATATGTTTTAGTAAATTTGATAATAGAAAATATACGACATGAGATCAATATAGTGAATCTAAAATTTCAAGAGAACTTAGAGTCTTAAATGTCATTCATAAAAGTTGGGGTGTAAAATAAAATAATTCAAAGTTTAGAACAAAGTGGTAAAATATCTACTTTTCAAAGTTTGGGGACCAAAAAAATCATAGAAAATAAATAGAAGACCAATTTTAAATTTTATCCTCCCCTTGGGGCCAAAAAAACAAAGCTTAAGAAGAATGTGGAAAAACCCCTAAACACCAAAAAGAAAACCCAAAAAAGAAGCAATTTCAGGGGGAAAGACAGCCCTAATTCAAAATGCAAAAGAAAAAAAAAACAAGCCCAAATGCAAAAATAAAAAAGAAAGGCAAGATAGACGAGCCACATATGAAGTACAAATAGTTACTGTAGCAAGACTAACAATGTTACAGACATCTCATCAAGTGCTCAGTGCTTTAAATAATACTCCCTCCGTCCCATATATTTTGCTCCATTTTCCTTTTTGAGTAGTCCCAAAACTCTTGCACCATTTCCCCTTTTAGCAATTTTTTATATCTCATTTACTATTACGCCCATAACTTAACTCATCTCTCCTCCTGACAGACCCAGTATCTCTCTAACTCTCTCTCGTTTCCCCAATTTATACTTTCTCTCCCTATGATGGCACTACGAATCGGTGACAGAAACATGGCAGACGGAGGCGATCGGCAATGCATGCGTGATCAACAGAGGGGCGACTGACAAATGCGCGATCGCCGGAGGCTCGATCGATGAATGCACGATCTACGGTGGAGGCGTGACCAATGGGATGCGTGATCGACGAATGGGTGACACCGGCGGATGTATGAGCGATGGAGGGGTGACCGATGAAGGCGAATCAATGTAGGCGAATTGATGGAGGCGAATCGACAGAGGGGTGGCTGATGAAGGCAAATTGACGGATTTATGACCGATGAAGGCAAATCGACGGATCTATGACCGACGGAGGCAAATCGAGGCCTCGATCGAGGCGAAATCGAGGATGAAGTGGGCTCTGATGGGATTGTTGGGATGGGTTCCACCGTTGCTTCTCACCTTCGCCCTCCTCCACTATCGCCGGCTTGCCTTCGCCCTCCTCCACTATTGCCGACTTGCCCTCGCCCTCCTCCATTGTCGCCGGCTTTCCCTCGCCCTCCTCCACTGTAACCGGCTTCCTCGTTGCAGAGCACCACAAAACCAGATCAGAACAAAGGAAGTTGGAAGGGCAAAATTGTCAAACGTGTGAAAAACAATAAAACACCTAAAACTACGTGCAAACTAAAATGGTGCAAAATAAACGGGACGGAGGGAGTACAAAGTAATTGTGACCGAAATGTTGGTAACTTTAATGTTAAAATAAATTATAATAATAAACAATATAAAAATAATTCACTAATACGTCAACAGTAATCAATCAAATTTCTAATTTATTTTGGCTTTAAGTTCGCTATTCTCCATATCATGTTCATAATTATTGAAGAGACTAGTTAAAAGAAAGTATATAACAAAATATAAAACTGAGAATGTCTTCAAAGGCGAAAAGTAATCTTTAATTATGTTTTCAAGCTTTGAAACATTTCAAAATTTGAGGATAAATGTATAGTATCATCTAAAGATATAGGACCTTTTAAGCATTGAATTTTTATTTTATTTTATTTTATTTTCAAGTTTGCCATCTCGAATGCGTTTGGGAACTCATTGCCAATTCTATAACTTCTAAAAGTTGAAGGGTGAAACTGAAGCATCATACAAATATATAGGTCATATTCATTATTCAACCTTTTCTCCTCTGTTTGGACTTTTTATAAGCCTTTGTGGGCCTAACCGAAAGGGACACAATTGGGCCAAACTTATCCAAATTAAAAAGAAATTATACTATATTTCAAAGAAAAAAATGTTTTTACTGTTCATCAACAATGCCCTTCCTCCATTTTTTCTTTTTTTGGGTTTTTCCAGTTTTATGGTAAAAATTTTATTTTGGTCTCTGAATATTTCACATTTGCCATACTAATCGCCCACTTTCTCCTTCTGTCACAAGGTGGGGTGAGGGCTGCATGTTGATGATGGTAAGATCGGCAGATAATAAAGTATGGGGACTGGTACTTGAAGAAACTAATATTACAGGGACTGAAGGTATAGTTATTCAATTGGTATATGCAAGTATTCCACGGGCTCCCGGGAATGTTAAAATTCTCCTTTTGGTCCCTCAGTATAACAATTTTGCCATAGTGGTCCCCAACTTTTGTACTATGTTGGAAACTTTAGAAAAAAAATTGGGTGGTTTATTTAAATTTAAATGATAGAGCCTTAAATGAAAATGAGAGACATGCTTTTATTAACCATATTAAATACCAAAAAAAAATTCTTTTACATGTTTTTATTCAAAGATTTAGTTAGATAAGTCAGATTTAAAGTTTTGATTAATTAAAACAGATACATAGTTTATAGAATGCATGAGTGCTTTTATATGAGATTTGATTCAAAATTTTTATTAGTTAAAACAGTGTACAATTTACATTACGTATAGGTGATTAATTCTTAAAAAGTTTCATTTTATCACTGATTCATTAGTGAGTAAAAATCTGGAAAAACTTATACATATATATTGTACAATGTTATTCTATATTATAAATACCATAAGTTTTTTCTTTCTCTTGATGGTTTCATTTGAACTGGTTAATGAAACTGCTTTGACAATTTTTCATCTGCTATCTTTAATGTTTTTTTGACAATATGTAAACACATCTTCATTCAGCTATTTTGCATGTATACAATTATCTATACTCGGATTTTATTTAATATTAAAGTAAATATTCTCTTTTTATATTGTTCTATTAATGACTTGCATTATTACACAGGTTTCCACATATCTTGCGTACTTTTAGAAGAGATCAGCGTTTGTACTATTTATCTATGGTAAATTCCATTGTACATTAACAGTGCCTTTTCCCTCCCTTTTTTTTGGATGCCATGGACTCCTTTTTAAGTTTGATTCCCTTTTCAAAAGGCATTTACCTTTTTTAGAGCTAGTGTTACAATTTCCTATTTTCAATCTATTTCATGTTTTGTTTTGGTTAAAACTCAATTTCAATCCCTGAATTTTTACTCTTTAAGAAATTAGTCCCCAAGTTTCATCTGTGTTCCATTTTTGTCCCCAGATTTAATAACTATTGAATTAGATTTTTTCTATTTGCTCTCTTAGTCCCTAAACTTTTTTGTTGTTTTTTATATACTATCTTTTAAATTAAGACATTAGTCACCATAGTTTATTAGTTAAATAATTTTTTTTTGACTTTATTAAATCAATTATTAAACCTTTAATACAAAATTTTTTTCCAGTTTTTATCTTGGTGCAAACTTTTTGTTTTTGTCATCTTTCTTTATTATTGCTTTCTGAAATGAAACTTTAATCATTATAATTTACCTACTTTTGACTATGATTCTGGTTGATTTGGCTTAAGTCATTTTTTTCTTTTTATTTTTATTAAGTTAATAGTTAAACCATTAATTGATTAATATAAGTTAAATACAATTTTGTGTTTCCGGTCATTTTTTTCATTATTGATAATTGAATTTTGCAGCATCAATTATTTACTTTGAGGTCTATAGTCAACTAAAATAATTTGGTCTACAATTGCTGAAATTTAAAATAATTTTTTTAGATAAATTTTTCATTGATATTAAAAATTGGATTTTGAATTAATAAGGGTTGAAAAATTTTAGTAAATTATTCTTTAATAACAAAGAAAATATGTATAGATTCAAAGCACATACAAATTTTTGTTTCATGGTATTATATTTCGATCATAACTAATCATTTTAATTATAAGAATATAATGTAAAGAGAACTTAACTCAAATTTTGAAATAAAATAAAATTTTAGTTGATCAATGTGAATTTATGGGTGAAATTTTTTTACTTATTTATAATAAAAATTTATTTTAATGCTAAATTTATTAAATTAAATATCCGTAACAATGTGCAGGTCATCAAAACCTTGTAATTACTATAGCAACAATTAAAATAAGCTATCAAAACATTTCAAGTTTTTCAAAATGTTTAAATTGATTATAACTTAATTTTAAATTTGTAACTTTTTCTAATACCTTTTTTTTCAACATAAATATACTTGGTATAAAAAATTGGTATCTTTGTTGATCCACCCACAACGAAGTGCCGGCTAAGCTTTGAAATATTTCAATATTTGAGGATAAATTTGTAGTATCATCTAAAGATGTAGGGCCTTTTGAGCATTTACCTTTTTTTTTTTTTTTTTCAAGTTGTGCCATCCAGCTGCATTTTGAAACTTACTACCAATTCTATAACTTCTGTAAGTTGGAGGATGAAACAGAAGCATCATACAAAGATATAAGGTATATTCATAATTCAACCTTTTTTTTTCTCGGACACGGACCAAACTTATCCGAACAGATAAAGCACTGTAGCACCCATATCGCTTGTGATAGTGCCAAATCTAGCCTTGTGGTTTTAGTTAAGACGTTTTCATATTCTCTGCACTTTCACTTTTTAATAATTAATTTATAATTTTTATTTTTAATATTTTAATATATAAATAAAATAATTTTATATGCAAATGATAAATTAAGACTTATAGTTTCTAAATATATATATTTTTATTTTTTTAAAAGAATAATATGAATAAATTTAAGTTAAATTAGTCCAAAAAATCAAATGAAGCAAAAAAAAAAAAAAGGGACGGGAAAAGTGTAATTTTTTTTTTAAAAAATTACATGAAAATGATAAAAGGTGAATCCTTTTTTTTAATGGCGATAAAAGACGAATCCTAATAAATAGTATATCTACTATGCATAACATCTCATTCTACTTAAGTTCATTTTAATCGCCAAGAGAAGAAACTTCTTAAGCTAAGACTTGAATTCTAACTAGTCATAATAAATAATAGGTCTCATGTCAATAAACTAAAGCAAAAATATCAAATTTGCCCATGTTTGGGGTAGGGAGCAAATATGCTATTATAGTTTTTTTTTTTACCTAATCTCCTATTAATGTTTTAAAATGGTTCGAATATGCTACTTCCGCTTATAAAATAACAAAAAATGTAAAAAAAAAATACAAATTTTAAACTCTTGGTGTTATTATGCATCTTTAAAAATATATTAGGACCTTTGAGATTTTTACCAAAAAAGGGGTATAATCTCTGCCATTAGCATTTTAGCCCTGCAACTGTTTCCGTTACCAGCATCTCAGCCTCATCGACGCCCTCCCTCTGTCTCTAATGTCTAATTTCCTTACTGGCACTTGAGAGAGATAAAGAGTTTAATTACAAAAAGTCTTTGAAATTTGTTAAAATTTACATTATCAGCCTAAACTTTCAAAACTTGTTATTTTTAACATTTTTTGTTAGTTTTTTAATGTTTTCCGTTAAATATTTAACAGCCAATGGTATATCCAATTTAATTTGAAACTTTTGTGGCATATTTAGCTCATTTTAAAACATTAGTGGTAGATTAGGCCAAAAAAAAAACTATAGTGACATATCCACTCCCAACCCAAAACATTAGTGCAAATTTGATATTTTTGCCATAAACTAATTAATATGTCTATATATCAAATAATTGTCTATTTTGCTTATATATTGGTAAAAATCAATCAGCATTTTATCCTTGAGGGCAAACGTTTTGGCATGTTACATAAAAAAAAAAATATTGTATCAGGGAAAATGGGATAAGGATTTAAAAAAAAATAACAACAAGCTTTGCACTTATAATTTTTTTTTTTTAGTCAGAAGCATTATTACAAGTACAGGGAGCTAAATACTACATTAGCAAATAGGGGGAAAGTAGCTTGATGAATGAAAGTTAAAAGACCTCAAGTGCATTTTGTCATTTCTAGGAAGCTAATGTTGGAGGAAAGTGTAATGTCGTTGCTCAAGCTAGCGTTGTTTCTATGGTGTTACACTTTATTAGATAGGTTAGTTGCACAGAACTCATTCTTATAATTAAAAGTTTCTAATGAAACTATATGAATTTTAAAAATTTGCCAGTTAAACTAAATATGCTATTCAAAAAATGTCTATTAGAAATATAAACATACATCGTAGAGGAGTGACCAAGTTAACATGGATATTTCATACATAATGGGGTAATTAATTCTTATCAAAAGATCTTACTACTGGAAAAAGGTGATTTAGCAATGACTTAATTAGCGACAACTAAAACAGTCGCAAATTAAAGACAGTAAATAGCTACTAAAAGTTCAGTGAAAGTTTAGTGACGATTTTATGTCATTAAAATTTAGCGCTCGTTTGCCCTTACTAATTTAATGATGACTTACCCTCGTTAATTGTCGCTAAATTTAGCAACGACTTACCCTCACTAATTGTCGCTAAATTTAGCAACGACTTACCATTGCTAATTTAGCGATAATTTATCCTCACTAATTTAGCTACAGTTAGCAGTTACTAAATTTAGTAACTGCTTGCTCTCGTTAATTTAGTGATGATTAGTTGTTACTAAATTTAGTGACGATTTGCTTTTGCTAAAATCTAAAAAATTAGCGACGGTTAGCTTTAACTAAATTTCTTCCAAAATTTATGACATGTAGCTATCGCTAAAATTTAGTAACGCCCTACCCACACTAAGATCCCAATTAGCTGCCAATGAGATTTTTATTCTATTTTATTTTATGTGTAATGCAGTAGAGATGTGTACCTAAAAATCCAATGAAAGTTTAGCAACAGCTGACTGTCACTATTTTTTAATGACGGCTTACCTTAACTAATTTAATGACGATTAGCCCTTACTAATATCCCAACTATCTGCTAATAATATTTTTATTTCATTTTGTTTTTAGTAATAGCTTGCGTTCATTAAGTTAGCGACGGCTGTTTGTCACGAAAATTTAGTGATGGTGTACATTCGCTAATTTAGTGACAATTACTCGTCATTAATTCAAAAAAATTTAAAAACCAACTTTAATTTTATCTTTAACTGCATATCATCCCTTCCCTCCCTACCAATCATAACTGGGGCAAAAATAGAAGGAGACCATAAAGAAAATGATGTCAAAATGGGAACAAAGATTAGTGAAGGTCAACCGTCGCTAATTTAGTGACAACTAGCATTCGCTAATTAGTAATGACTAGCCTTCACTAAGTTAGTGACAGGTAGCATTTGTTAAGTTAGTGACGATTAGCTATTGTTAAATTAAGTGACAGCTTGCCCTTACTAAAATCTAAAAAATTAGTGACAGTTAGCCTTCACTAAGTTATAGTTAGATTTAGTGACGGTTTATCTTCACTAACTGTATTAATCAAATTATCCTATGGGTGATTCGCATTAATTTGTACATATATGTATATGTATGTATGTATGTATGTATGTAAAGATGTACAAATTAATGTAAGTCGCCTATAGTATAATTTAATTTATATAAATGAAAGTATTTATGATGCAAAAGAATATTATATAGGTTTATAGTAACTTATGTTGGTGAAGCATATTAGTTATTTTTTAAAAAATTAAGACATTAACTTTTTTTAAATTTTTTGACAGGTTTAGAGGGAAGGTTAGCCGTCGTTACCGCTGGTGTCTGCCTGCGACGGTTTGCCTTTCATATTGAAAGGAGGAGGAGGTGCGCCGAACTGATCTCTGGTACGCGTCTGGTTTTTTACAAATCGTCTATTTTTTCTTCGCCTGATCTCTGGTACGCATCTGGTTTTTTGCAAATCGTCTGTTTTTTTCTTCGCCTGATCTCTGGTACATATCTGGTTTTTCGATCACCTAATTTCTCTGGCTTTTTGTTCCCCTGATTTCTCCTCCTGATTTCTTGGCCGAATCTCTTCGTATGATTTCTCTGCTTGATTTGGGCTTTTGTTCTGATTCGCTAGGGTTTAGTGTCGGTCGGCGGTTGGAATTCGTGGAGGACACGATGAAGAATGAGGATCAGGCGCGGTCTCTGTTTGGGATTTCGCTCTCTGATCGACCCAAATGGCAACAGTTCCTCATTTTCTCGTCTGGTTTCTTCGTTGGTTATCTTGTTAATGGAATATGTGAGGCTTGTTTTAATCTCTTTCTGGCCGCTTCAGTTGTTGCAGAGACCGGTTTGTTTCGATATGTTGAGAAATTGTTAATTCTCGTGATTCATTATCGATCTCGATTGATGGATTGTTTTATTTCCACGTATGATTTTGATTTTTTGCGAGTTCTTGAATGTGCATATGGCCGGCTGTTCCTCTGCATGCCCTTTCTGTTCCATTTCTTTGCGAGAAGTTGCTTTTGAATCCGAGGAGAGGCAGAGAAATCAAATTTCAGATGTTATCACTCAGTTTTGTTTGGTTTAGGAATATGATGAGTAGAGAGAGTTAGGGGTTGGTTTTTCTGTGCAACCAAACAGAGGGGGAGGTAATTCGCCTACCTAGAATTAGATGTTTAAGAATGATGACAGTTTACACTTCTACTTCTACGGATTTGGTTTTAGGCTGACTTTAGCTAAGTTTAGTTTCAATCGCTGTTTATATTGAATGCTTTAGACGTTTCCCTAACTTTGGTCGATTTCCTACAGGAATATGTGTATAACCAGCTTCAGTTCAGGTAAATGATCCTGCTAGCATAAAAGTTTCTACAATTGTCATTACACATATTTAATATTGCATGCTTATGTTTTTAAACCTTTACGATTTTCAGCAAGGGATGGTATTTCACTTTTGTGCAAGGATTCGTCTACCTGGTATTGATTTACCTTCAAGGATTCACTACGAAGCAAATGGTGAACCCATGGAAGACTTATGTTAAACTATCTGCCGTTCTTATGGGCTCTCATGGCTTAACCAAAGGTTCATTAGCCTACCTGAATTACCCTACTCAAATCATGTTCAAATCCACCAAGGTAAGAGCCAAAGCTCAACTATATTTGTGCATGCTGGAAATTTGCTTTCATGTTAAAATGCTTATCGTCTGTTGTTTGTGTTTTTCGTTGTTTTTATTTTCTCTGACTTGGATCAATGACTAGTGTACATAGTATAGATGGAGATGAATCTGAAGAACAAGCACATTCTTATCAATCAAAATAGAAGGTAGATTAAAACAAGCGTAAAAGGACAGAAAACAATTATTAATATTTACCTCTGGCAAATGGATTCTGGTGTGATTCATGAGAGAATTGTACGTAGGGCTTAGAGCTTGCAACTTAGCTGCAATGATATTAGGCTTCTCTGTGTTATTTGCTACAATTGCTTGTGACCCTCCTCTGAATTGAGCCCTTACTCTTTGGTCCTTCTCCATTGCTTCCAAGACAGGTACTTTCCCTTTTGAAAACCAGTCGAAAATGATGCAATGCCTTGACCTCAACTATGGCTGGTGATAGAGGGTGCAATGAGAACCAAGCCTGCATCGGGGAGTAGGTCTTTTTGTCCGTTATTATGTGTAGCACAAATTTTTGTGGCCGTAGGGCATTTTCTACGAGTGACTTAGCCACCACAGCTGCTGCCAGCACGTTGTTTGAGGCGAGCACAAAGTGGAAGTAAGAGTTGTCGATGAGGGCAGGGACGAGCTCTGGTGCTGGGAGTTGAAGGCGGGCAGCCGCATTGGTGGAATGCTCGTTCGCTAGCTTTAGTGCTAGGCAGTGCAACTGTTTTGGAATGCTGCTTGATGCTACATGAAATTTGCTCTCACTAAATTAGCGACGGTTAGCCCTTACTAAATTAGTAATGGCTAGCCATTACTAAATTAGTAACAGCTATTTGTCACTAATTTCATAAACTTAGCAACAGTCAACATTCACTAAATTTAGTGATGATTTATCTTTGCTAACATATTAGCGACGATTAACGTCTTCAACTTACCAGTAAGAAGCTGGTGCGGGATAATTAGTGACTATTGTCTTTACGAAAGCTTACTGTCGCTAACTAGTGACAGTAACCGTTACTAATAAATTAACTGTGACTAAATTAGATGTGGCATGTTTTGTGATGGCTTTTCGTTAGTAAACTCAATTTAGCGATTGCCTAATAGCTGTCACTAAAACCTCTTTTTTAGTAATGTCTCTTTTTATTACTCAAATATATTCAATTTTTCTCTTTTCACTATCTTAAATTAAATATTTACTTGAAATTGATACTCATTCATTTCCATTTTTTTGCGATCAAACCTTCGCTCTAAGGTGTGGATGTATGTTGCAATTGGCACATATCGTACATCATCATTTCATTTGCTTTTTTGCTTGATCTCACATGCACATATCATACTAATCAAATAAAATGACAGTTGACATGATATAAATTTGTTTAGTAAATACTTCATTTGTTTCATAAAAACTGATCATTTTATTATTTATAGCAATTAATTTATAATTTTATTTTTTAAAAAATTATTATAAAATATGAGTATCTTATACGAAAATGAAACTTTAAATATTATAGTTTCTAAATATAATTTTTAAATTTTTTTCAATAAATATTAATATGAATATATTCTAGTCAAATTTCAGTTAAAAAAGGTAAAATAGTCAATTGATATAAAATGAAGAGAGTATATTTTACTCCATCTCTTCCATTTTTTCTATAACATTTGGGTTTGACAAGCATATCAATGTGAGTTGTTTTTTTCCATTTTCTTTCTAACTTTGTCCTTCACCTGAATCACATCCTCGCTCGCCTTTCTACCATTGTCTATCTCCTCCACTCCTCGCATCCTTACCAGGCCTTTAACTCCCCTTTGCTTCAATGACCCAAATCCTTTACCTTGCCCCAAGTCACCCTATTGCTCCGTTGCTCATTCCTTGGCCTTGTCTCGACCTTGTCCTCAACCACGATACAAATTAGAGTTGACCGCAATACAAATCAGACTTGATTGCGATGCAAATTGATCCTTTCCTCAACCTCGTCCTCAATTGCGATACAAATTGAAGTCGAATCTCTCCACCTCCACCAAATTGGCACCCCTCCGAATCTCTCTGCCTCAACCATCGTTGACCCAAATCGCTATGATCACAGTCAACCCAAATTGCCAACTCCCTCCACCTCGACCCAACCCAAATCACTGCGATTGATGAGAAAGGGAGATTAGCCATGGCGTCAAGGCTGATAGTTTCATTTTTTCAAAGTGAAAGTAGGTGAGAGCAAAATAGTTATTATGCCTGATAGAACTTATGAAAATAGGAAATGATGTTGAGAATTTAGGATAGCCTAAAATGGCAAATGAAGCAAAAAATCTGGGACAAAATAAGTATTAAAAAACTCAAATAATTGCATTCGAAAAAGAAGAAACTTAAATTAACGCTTAGAGTTTAATCAACTTAGCAATTTGTACTCTATCCTATAGTACCATTTGGCGCTCTCCTGTTGAAGGGCATACTTAAATTATAAAATTTCCGCTCAATTTCTTAGTACCTAGTAGACGTGTGGTTGTGATTCTTCAGACCCAGCTAACTTGCATATGTATGCATTCTGTTTGATTAAATTTTCAAGAGGTGGGCTGCACCTGTACAAAGACTCTTAATTACAGCTCAAGTTTTTGTTACAAGGAGAAAAAAAAAAGTAAATTGTGCGGATGATTCATAATATTTAATTATCATTTTATTTCAATAATAAACCTTTAAAACATTTCATTCTAATCTCTTACTAGATAAAATTTGTCAACTTGAAATAACTGTTTGATAGTAACTTTTTATATTATAACTCAAACTATTTAATAACTATTTTTAGTAAATTTAATCTATTTTTGATATGTCAAGTGGTCTATTTAGGAGCAATGATATGATAATATTATGGTTGAGGAAAAATTTTGTATGTGGCGAATTGTTGTTTTTGCTTGTAAAAAAATATTCTACAATTTAAATTTACTAGAATATAATTTTCAAATATTTTAAATTATAATCTCAAACATTTGTTTCAAAGGGTTATTCTGAGTTGATAGATTTCATCTGATGGGTGATTAAAATGAAACAAATTTAATAGATTTTGAAAAAAAAAAATCAATAGGCTAGATATTAAAATAAAATAATAATTAAAGATAGGTATTGTTTGTGAAATTTAACCAAAAAATACTACTACGAACAAAACAAGGTACGTTAAGTGGCAAGATTGTCTGAAATTGAAGTCTAGGGGTTTCATAGATTAATTTCCTTGAGTTTTGTGTCTTAAATGGCTAGCTAAGCAGCGCCCTCCCTGGCCGTCTATCCGTCCCGTGCCTTCTCCTAACGGTATGGTCACGTTTCTTTAAGGGGATGCAGCAGAATTCAGGAATTAGGCTTTGACTTTCTCACCATAATCATAAATAAATAAATAAAATATGTATCTAATTTATATTTATTTTTTTTCAGTATTCTCTTGTCTGTTCAATATATAGGTATTACAGATTCATAGGCATGGAGGAGCAATATTTTCAACTACTTTAATTTGCTTTGTTGAACAAAGTAATTAGTTAAGTACTTTGTTATATCCCATGAGAAGGAGACACAATGATATGAGTAGCAGGAGAGGAAGTAAAGAGGGCCAGTAGTGCTTAGCCCTCCTAAAATTATTTAATATATGTAATTATTTTTTTTTAGGATTTAAAGGTAAATGTATTTTACCCGTTTTTAAAATTGGTCAAATTCTCCATTAGTACTATAATTTAGGAAAATATTTATTTTGATCTCACATTTATAAAAAATATATGGATTCACCCCTGATAAGTAGTGAAAAAAATTGAAGTTACAAATGATTAATACACACTTGATGGCACATACAATGTAGTATCATGGTTGTTCATTCTTACTATAAAATGAAATTATGAAATTGCAATATAATGTGATCAAGTAATGAAGGGTAAAATTCATATTTAGCCCCTAACTTTAAGGGTCATTCTAAAGTAGTATTTTGCTCCTAAAAGTAACTATTAAAATCCCCAAACTCAACTAATGTGTCTTCTTTTGATCCCTATAGTCAATTCTACTATTATTTAGGATGAAAATTGTCTACGTGGCACCTATACTATCATGTGTTCATCCCTGTCATGATAGTAATTGACTAAACTAAAATAACAATAAATTTTAGACTAAAATGATGTAAACACATAATCCTAAAGTCCCAAGACATAGTTTCACCTATAATTTTCTTCCCTAAATCTTCTCCAATTCAAACTATCCAGCCGCCCACTCCACCATCGATGTCGCTGCCCACCTTTGCCTCTCCATCGCTCCATCTCCCCTTCTGCCTGTCTTTCCGTCTACCCGTCTCTATGTACCTAATTGCCGCTACGCCCATCCTCTCTTTCCATGAAGTGCTTCTCTCTCTTATCGTCACCCCTTATTGATTATGTCCACTACTGCCCGTGCCAACTACTGCTGCTCCCTTCACCTCATTGGCTTTGCTTTCTCAACCTACACCGCTCTCAAGTTTGTGATGAAAACTATTCGAACTCGTTCCAGAATCGGGAAAATTTGATACCTTTGTCTTCTAGGTTCTTGTTCAACTCTAATCTGGGATAAAAATTTGGTGGATTTTCAAAGAAGGTTGAGAAAAGGGAAAATATAGAGAGCAAGAAGAGTTTTAAGGTAGCAAGCGAGATTTGAGTTCGAGAGAGGTAAAGATGGGTGGGTCTAGTAAATTGGAGTTGGACTTTGGTTGGAAGACCTTGAGATGCAAGAAGAACTTTTGTCTTCTTCTTTCATTTTTTCAAGGAACCACAACTCATAGGGATGGAATTGGAACCACGAGAATGATGATTGAGGTGTTTTGAGTTTGTGTGTGATTCTAAGGGCAGCAATTAAAACAATATTGATAAGGGGCGGCAATGATGGAATCAGAGAGGGGTGGCAGCGGGATTAAGGAAGATTGGGTTAACTAACCTTTTAGGTCCCTAAAATCACTTTTTGTGTCAATTTTAGCTTGAAATTTATTGAGGTCCCAATCTAGTTACTTCTTATCATAAAAGAGGCTATCATGTGGCAATATGCATGCCATGTAGGCAGTTTCTGTTCGAAATAATGGTTAAACTGACTATATGAACAAAAATAGAAAATGCTAATTGAGTTATGGGATCTTAAGAGACAAAAACAAGAGTTACTAAATCACTTTAGGATGGCCCTTAAAGTTAGGGATCATATTTGAATTTTACCTAGTAAATATTAGATCTCTTGTGGTTCCTCATCATCCAACTCTCTCTATATAAATTATTTTCATTAATTTGCATTGAAAATATATTAATAGATCTCTTACCTCAAATCTTTGGAAATTCACATGTACCACCTTGTATTATGTGGTTGGTTAATAATTATATGTGGGTTGTATAATAACTACTTATTAGCTCTTTGCATTCCTTGCCACAATACTTTTTTCCTCTCTTTTTTGGTGGAAAATGGTAACTCATTTTGACTTCTACGTTATATTAGCTAGTGTCTTTTTAAAATAAATAAATAAATAAAAATGCATCAGAGACTCAAGAAGCCTAGTTGCTTTACAATGAAATGCCCCTCTGTTTTACCTAACCCCTCCCCATTAGATCTGGTGATTTAAAAAAAAAAAGATCTTTATCAACTAAGTAAGCTAATTATTAACAATAAACTTTTATCTATAGTGTTAATTAGTATTTTTTTTCTTTTATATTTATGTTATACATTTTACATACAGAGTCACATCGCTTCTAATGATGGAATCAAAGCCAATTATCATTAGGTTAGAATATTCATCCCAAGGTAATTTGTAGAATATTTATTGTGTGTGCAAGCCACTGTATATATATATTGCTTAAAAACTGAACCCTAAGTTAGCTTAACCGTAACTAATAACTAACCCCCTAAGCAATTATTGGAGTAGTACATAATTAATTAGGATTTCGGAGACTTTAAATTAATTATCTTATTTTAGTTTAATTTTAAGTAATGAACCAAAGCTTAATTCGACAACACGAATCCAAAGCCCTCACCTTTTACCTCTTTTCCCGCGTCAACCCTCCTCTTTTGTCCTCCTATAAACCCCAAGTCCAACTCCTTTTTTCTTCAAAAATCCTCATCTTCTCCCTAGAATCCAACTCTTTTTTTCTCTCTCTCTCCCTCCCTCCCTCCCCCCATACCGGGAAACGCAAAACAAAAAAAATGAAACTAATGAAACTAATCTTCACCCTGGCCATAACAATGGCCATAGCCATAGCTCTCATCACCACAAGGACCAACAACGAGGTCGAAGAAAAGCCGCCGTTTGACTCCACCACTGGCGAAGAAGAACCAACCCTAACATTGCCCTCCAAGAGGCTCAGCCGGTTCCTGGCGGAGGACAAAAAAAATCCCCGCGCCGCCGACCACTGCAACAAAAGCCCGGACGTGTGTTCGGTCGCAAACGGGTACAGCAACTCCACCTTCTGCTGTAACAACAAGTGCGTCGACCTCCACTACGACAACGACAACTGCGGTGCCTGCAAGAGAAAGTGCCTCGTCACCCAGACCTGCTGCCGAGGCGAGTGCGTCTACTTGGCCCTAGACAAGAGGCATTGCGGCGAGTGCAACAAGCGCTGCCCCAACGGCGAGTACTGCGACTACGGTCTCTGTAATTACGCCTAATGGCTCCACGGCGGCTCGACCGGCTCCCGTCCGGTGGTGATTGATGATCCATACAAGTATAAATATACGTACATTTATTTGTGATGATGAGATTTTATTTTATATATGATTATTCACATATATATAGTTTTATAAATCTAGTTTATTCGTCCGAATAAAAGAGCCACATTTGCTGTGGCTTCTCCCAAGTTAATTTATTAATGGCATACTAAAAAAAAGAGGGTTTTGTTACTGCTTCAAAATAGAACATACATTTACCCCCAAGTTTGTTCTAAGTGTTATTACTAGTACGTATACCATATGAAGAAATAACTTCATTAGTGTCTAAGTCAATATTATATATATAGTGAAGTCAATAATAAAATTGCCTTTAATTTACTAGTATCAACTTTGGGTTTGGAAATGGATGTGACCGGCAATTGTTGTGCAAGTAATTAAAGTATATTAGGGGAGTGTGCAATTCTTTTAAGGGTACAATTCTAGCATATATTGCGTGCAATTGTTCATGTAGATTTTAAGGTCAAGGGCTCTCGACTTGAAAAGCCTTGTGTTGCGTTCTTACTTTTTCCTTCGCAAGAAATTAAATAGGTCGAATACCGTAAAATTGTAATGATTTTTGTTTCTACTTTAGGCCTTTTTTATGTGTCGTGAATTAGGTTCAACAAATGGATACTTCATTAAATTTCATAAAAACTGATATTCTTACTATTTATAGTAATTAATTTATAATTTTATTATTTTTAAAATTTATTATAAAATATCATTATTTTATATGAAAATGACATTTTAAAGATTATAATTTTTAAATATCATGTAAATTTTTTTTTAATACATATTAATATAAATATGTTTAGATCAAACTTTAGTAAAAAATTGTAAAAAAGTTAATGCAAAATGGAGGAAGTATTTCAACTTTTCTTTTCCTCTCTTGAATTATTTTAATTTTATCTCAACAAAAGGTATCAAAATCAAGACTACCTAAAATGATGTTTGTATTTGGTGAATCTTAATCATAATATTGAATCATAGTGACGACTTTTCAAGAAAGCGGGACAATGAAGTACGCTACTATTGTGGTACAATCATTTCAATCATAATTAATCTCCACTTAAATATATATCATATTTCCATGATAGAGCCAAGGCTTAAATCAAGTTAATTTGGAGCATGTTAGAAGGCTATGAGAAATAGAAGTTGTATATATGAGGTGTCTAATAGTAATGAAATTAAGAATTATTAGAAGCTGTTAGGAGTATAAGTTGAATAAAATTAATTAGATATTTTTGAGTTTTAGTTGTATACATGTTTTGATTATATATATGGGGGCTAATGTGTAATAACGCATGAAGTTCTTAGGGGAAAATTGTAAGTTTTGGCAGAATCCTTAACTCCATTAATATTTTAATGATCACAAAAGCATACAAATGTCCACGACTTTAAGTCGCGACTTTGGTAACATTGATGTTAGTGCAATTGAATTTTTGGGGCACAAATTAAAGGAATTGAAGCAAAGGAATCGACTAAAAAAATGTTGACCGTAACCAACAATAGACGCAAAGGGTCCCCTAGGTTTTGTGTATATATATAACCGAAGATAGCACGAAATGTATTTATGAATTTGATATAGGCAAGTCCAAATTTTAATAAACAATTACATACAGGATATTGAAAGGAAAATAAGCGTGGCTCCTTTAGCTTGAATATTAATCGATGGCATGAACTTTTGAGACATGATTTCAAATGCAAGCCTACAATAAGTCTACAATAACCATTTCCAACTTTAGATCCTCTAGAATGCAAGTTTTCATTTACTCTGCTAAAAAGTTTCTAGAATATCTATTTTTCTCTATAGTTTTTTTTAATCTGAATTATAATATAAGAGAGAATTGTTCATAGGATTTTTATTTTTTAAACTCAAAATTACAATATAAGAGAGTTATAAGAGAAATTTTATTTATAAGTTGGCCCTAGACTCCATCCCACCCAACCTAAGCCCATTCATTGGTTACAAAGAAAAGAAATCTTTTGTACAAGTCAGGATTTCAATTCTAGCAGGCCACAAGAAATTTCAAGTATTATAACAATTTGTCAAGAGGCCTATGCTACTAATAGATATTCCCTTTGTCCCAATATATTTGCTCTATTTCCTTTTTCACACAAACCAAGGAACCCGTGCGGTGCTCCAATTGTTCCAAAATTGTCATCTCTCGCTGGTTATTCGTTGCTCCTCGATCTCATCTTCCATCGATCGCGTTGTTACGTCTATCGGTCATCGGTGCATTATCGAACAGAGTCATTGTGGTTCCATTGTGCGGCTGCACACACCTATTCGCTCCGTCTCGCCTCCGATCTCTACTTTATTTCTGTAAACTCCAATCTCCTCTACCTCACTTGCTGTCCATTCCCCGTCAATCTTGGAAGCTGGGTCCTCAATCCGCTGTGTCCACGATTGGGTCTCGTCCTTAATCGCAAAATCAAGTGTCATCCTCGATCCTCGTTGTCGTCAATCATGCATCGATCGCATCAATCCGGTCATTTGATTGCATCGATCTCCATCCCTTCGACCTCTGTCCGTTCGACCTCCATGTTCACCTTTGACCTCTGTCGATCGGAGATCTTTCCTTCGTCGCCTTGATCTGCTGTCATCAATTGCCGTAGTCGATTAGCCATCATTGATATGCCGTTATCGAATCGCTGTCGTCGATTCACTAGTAGTCACCCCCGTCGTTGATCGGCGATTTGCCAGTAGTCCCCCCTGTCGTCGATTAGAGGAGAAAACAAAATAGAGAGTGAGCAGTAGATTTTAGGGTGGAATAGATATAATTGAGTGATAAGAGAATAAATGATATAATAGTAAAAATATTTGGTAAAACTTACTAAAAAATGAAATATTGCAAAGAATTTGGAACAATAAAAAACAGAAAGTGTTGCAAAGAATATGAGACGGATGAAGTATTTTTATTGTATTTAAAGAACAAAAACTATTGGCATACAAATATATATTAACAGTCGATTGCTTTATATATGAACTATCACTCCATATCGTACTACAACAAATGTAAGTAGCGTAAAATCTGGGTTTTTTTCCCCATATAACAGGCCAAGAACTTTTATATTAAAATTGCTAGATTATGATCATATATGAAGTAAATGAAATTAACCAAAGTGCTGACCATAAATATTCCATGCGTACAAGAGAGTTGTTTAAATATGTCGCGAGGTGGTTACTTACAAATGGAAAAGAGAGGGACGGAAAACGTGAATGGCAAGGGGAGGAGATCTCCAAAAGCAAACGATGTCGTTCGTATGTGTGTTTTTCGAAGTATAAAGATTTTTTTATTAAGATTTTATAAAAAATTTTGTGGCATGTATGGTTTAACTGGTTATTGAAAATATAAGCAGGATTAATAAATTTTTCAGCATCCAATTATATATATTACAATTGAAACTAATATATAACTTGCTACATAGTACTCCATTTGTCCTAAATTATTTAAACTATTCACTTTTTAGTAATTAATTTATAATTTTTTATTTTCAACATTTTAGTATATGAATTATAAACTTTTATATATGAATGATAAATTAAGACCTATAGTTTTTAAATATATTTTTTTAATTTTTTTCAAACATGCAATAATATGAATAAATTTAAGTTAAATTAGTACAAAAAGTCAAATGAAACAAAGAAAGTGGAACGGAAGAAGTGTATAATAAAAATTAGTAAAATCCAAATTTGACCCCCATAAAGTGATCCCTTATCTCCAAAAGTGAGTATTAAAGTCATTTATCTCTTAAAGTTTGTCCCAATGAGTCTTTTCTGTCACTTCTTCCATTATCATATGGCGCATTTTAGGTTGACGTGGCAGTTCAAAATGCCACATGTCATCATCTTTTAGAACAAAACAATGACTATATTGATAGGGCAAGAAACTTCCCCTAAAACTAACAGTAACACATAATATTATGGCCTAAAATGTAGTTAACCCTAAATCATCTTCTTCCCCAAAATTGTCTTTGCAAATAACGCGAGACCCTCAAGCTGGGTACTGCCACTATTGAGCCTTGCCGTTGCCTTCTTCTTCCAGTTCCACCACCAACATCAATTGGGTTGACAAAGAGGTCGGCGAACCCGAATTTTTGGTGATGAGAGAACCTGAGGCTGGAGAACTTGCATTTTTGGTGACGAGAGAGAGGATGCTGGCGTGGGGTGGCCGATGTGGATGTTTACCGTAGAGAGAGGATTTCCATTGTATGAAAAGGATTTCAGGTAGGGGCGGCCTGTGTGGCCGAGCCTTGCGAGCTTCGGTTTTGTCAAGATGGTGTTGCTAACGGATGCCGGCGATGAAGAAAGGGTGATGGGGTGGATCACACTGGAGGAGGGGAGACGGTGGCCGCGTAGATGGAGAGACGGCAAGATGGTGGTGGCGCAGAGCGGGAGACGATATCGAGGGGCTGGAGTGGGGCGGAATGGGCAATGGATAGACCGGATGTGGGCGGCAGTGTGGCTACTGTTTGAATCAGAGAAGATTTGGCGAAGATGAATTTTAGGGCTTAATGTCACTTCAAGTCCTTAATATTATGTGTTAACGTCAATTTTAGCCTGATATTTATTGTTCTTCCATTTTGGCTACTTATTATTATGACATAGGATGTCACGTGGCATAGTAGGTGCCATATAGGCATTTTCTGTCAATAATAACGGCTTAATTGATAGAATGTCCTATAATAGGACATGCTAAGGGAGGTAGGGACTTTAAAAATCTCTTTTGGAGGTAAATGAACCATTTTAGGATGACTCTTGAAGTTAGGGGAATCATATTTGAATTTTATCCTATAAAAAATTTTGTGGCACATTGAATCAACAAGAAAAAAAAAGAGGAATTTTTTCGAAAATTTTGTGGCACATTATTGTTGTATTGTCATTAATTTACCTTCCTCGTCCCACTTATTCGATGTTCAACGTATTTAAAGGCTTGATTGTGCGCTAAATGTATCTACAACCAATTGCTGTAAATATAAGTAATCAATCGAAGGTCAAACATAAACAAATTGCAAGGGAAAGTCGACCACAAACAAATTAGGAGTCTCATATTTGCAATCTCCATATTGGCGGGTTTCCATTAGGCTACATTAATTTGAGAAGATTGCTAAAAGGTAGTTATTAATGATTTTTTTTATAAGTAGTGATTCTTTACTAGATACCAATAGGAACTAATATTTAAGAAGTTTGAAGATCACTTTTAAAATACTTTTTTATAAAAAATAATTTATTAATTTTATTTTTTCAAGCTAGGTAATAAAAAAGAATTATAAAAATTAATTACTTTATTGAAAAAGTGATTATTACCTAAATAGAGTATTAGTTTTTAAATGGTATTGATTGTAGAAGAAAAAATTTAAAAATAAGTGATTATATAATCATATATAAGCTATGAACGAATGAAATTTACGCAACTAAACAAATAAGTGGTTATTATTGCCTGCATTATTTTTTTTTATCTAGAACCAATGCTATATGAAAGCCAATACTTTATTTAGGTAATAGTTATTTAAATCATATTTCCTATAAACTAATTATTTTTATGAATTTTTTTCCTTACATAACTTTAAAAGATAAAAATTAAACTTCTTTTAACAAAAATTATTTTAAAGGCTATTTTCACACTTCATAAAATCATAAAGTTTCAATTAATATACTAATTGAATAAATTATAGTATATTCTAAAGAAGAAAGCATTTTTACTGTTCATCAACAGTAGAATCTACGGTGGCTTTTTTTTATTGGCTTCTTCCAACTTATAGTCAAACCTCTCTTTTGGTCTCTAGAATTTTCACATCTGTCATAATGATCCTCTACTTTTGCTTGCTGTCACCAGCTAGAGGGTAGATCATTTGCTAATGGTGACATGATTGTTACATAAAAAAGTTTGGGTAACATTACTAACCATAATAAAAATTATAGGGACCTAATAGTATTTTGTCCCTTTTTGTGACATGCCGTTTCAAATTTGGTTCTCTCCTCCAGAATGGTCAAATCTCTTCTTTAGTCCCTGGATATAACATTCCTGCCATAATGGTCCCCAACTTTTCTGATCTGTCATAATCTTTTTTTTTTTTTTTACCTGTTGCTAATCAAAATTTTTATATAGACTAAAAGTCAAAGGTTTTTAAGGAGAAGGGAATAGGGCTATCTTGATCCCTGATCACAGGTGTGGTAAACTTTCAGATACGTGACATGAACTTTTAGGAAAATAAAAATTTTGATGGCATATTTAAATTTAAAATGATAAAACCTTAAAAAAAATTGAAGGACATGCTTTTATTAACCATATTAAATACCAAATTTTTTTTTCTTTTGAGTGGTTTGGCTTAGAGCTTTAATTATTTAAGTTTGATTCAAAGTTTTAATTAGTTGAAACAAATGCACACTTTTTATAATGTATGAACGCTTTATACAAATTTGATTTAGAGTTTTGATTAGTTGAAATAAGTGAACAATTTATATTATGTATGAGTGCACAATTCTTAAAAGGTTTTATTTTATCACTAATCCATTAGTAAGCAAAAAATATGGAAAACCTATGCATATATATTATGTAATGTTATCCTACACTATGAACACCAGAAACTTTTTATCTCTTAATGGTTTTATTAAATTGATTAACAGAATTACTTTAATCATTTTTTGTTTATTATCTTTAATACTTTTTTGATACTATATAAATGCATATTCAGTTGACTACTTTGTGTGTTTATAATTATTTATACTCAGATTTTACTTAATGTCAAAGGTAAGTCTTATCCTTTTACATTGTTCCACCAATAACTTATATTGATTACATTACAGCTAACCTACATACCTCGCTTACTTCTAAAAGTTGTGAGGTTTTCACTACTTATCATTAAAGATGAACAGTTTTTTTTTTTTGCTTTTGCCTCTTTTTTTTTTCCCTTTTTCAAACACAATTGACCATTCCTTAAGTTTGATTCACTTTTCACAATGTGCATGCATTTTTTAGGGCTCATTTTGCAATTTCTCCTATTTTAGGTCGTCTGGTTAAATGTCAATTTAATCCCTAAGCTTCTACTCTTTTCCATATTCGTCCATATTTTCCATCCATCTTTTATTTTGGTCCTCAAATTCAATAATTATTTAGCTAGATTATTTCTACTTATTCTCTTGGTCCCCAACATTTTTATTGTTTTTACGTACTATATTCTAAAGTAAGACATTGGTTATCATACTTTGTTTATTTTTGTGTTAAGCCATTTTTTTACATACATTAAATCAATTGTTGTTAAGCCTTTAATACCTAATATTTTTTCTTTTTCAGTCTTGGTTCAAACTTTTTTTGTTGCTTTTCTTTAATTTTGTTTTTCAAAATAAAAATTTAATCATTATAATTTACCTACTTCTAGCTATGGTTCTAATTGATTTGGCTTTAATTAATTTTTTTATTTTTATCTTTATTAAGTTAATTGTTAAATTATAAATTTATTAACATAAATTAAGCACAATTTTGTGTTTCAATCATATTATTTTGTTATTCATGATTGCTTTTTGTAGTATAAATTGTTCTCTATAGTTTAATAAAATAATTAGGTCCATAATTATTAAAATTGAAAGTAAATTTTTATAAATAAATTTCTCATTAATATTAAAAATTAGAATTTAAGTTGATAAAAAAGGGAAATTTTTAGTTATGTTATGTTTCAAAAATACATATGATGTTATGTTTCTATTTACCTAATTTCAGTTATTGTTCAGGTTAGTTTGGCTTTAATCAATATTTTTTTCATATTTTTTAATTATTTATTATTTAAATTTTTTGTTCTAAATTTATTGTAAAAATTACCCGCTACATCATGTGGGCCAACATACCTCGTAATCACTATATTTAAAAATAAGCACTAATAATTTGTAGTACTTTTTAATAATGTCCCTCAAATGCACCAAATGGCTAATAGTTGGTGAGTTGCAAAGTAATTCTAAGAGCATTGACATACGTAGTGCAGCTTGGGGAAACGAATTATATTTTTACTAATTATTACAGTACTTTCTCTTTCAACTTTTTTATTATCATTGCAATGTCAGGTATTTATACTAGTTTTGAAGATTGTAATAAAGCAAGCACTTAGTAATTATAAATACATGAAGGATACTTTAAGCAGCAAATAGACCTCGGGGATGTAATGTAAGATACTAGAGAAGTCATCTCGCTGTGCTTGTTTTTTGTTAAAGGGTTAACTACAATTTGCTCCCCGAGATTTAGGTAAAATTATACTTTATCAATTCTGTTTAAAAAATATATAATTTATCATCTATTTTTTAATACAGTCTAACAGTAACATCTGAAATCCTAATTTACACTGTATGGTTGTCATCTTTAAGCAATTTTAATCTATATAGTATTTTTATAATTAATTGACATTTAAAATATGCTACTTAAAAAATTGAAAAACATATATATATAAAAACTAATAATTTAACATGTCCATTAATTTTAAGAAAATACTACATAAATTAAAATTACTGGAAGATGATTATCGTAATGTCTAAATTAAGATTTCAGAAGTTACTGTCGGATTGTATTAAAAAAGCAGACACAAAGTGTATATTTCTAAAACAGTGGGCAAAGTGTAATTTCATCTAAACTGCAAGGGGCAAATTGTAATTATTCCTTTGTTAAAATATGTTAAAATTTATAAAATGATACAGTTTTTGAGTTAAAAAATGTTCAATACACACAACATAAATGAAATGTTCCTAATGTACAAAAGTGTTTTAACAACATATATAGCTTCTTTTGCACCAACTTTTCAACCATAAAAGCTGCAAGTGAAATATTGGGAGACTAAGACAGCAAAACATAGCATGATGCATCAATAAATCAGGAATAAAAAAATTACAACGCTGTATATGTTATAACTCTCCTAGCAAAAAACTTTGTGAGCAAGGTAAGTTTACAAATTTCCTAGCTTAAATATCTCAATTAAAGGCAAATTAACAAAATCAAATAAGTTACTCAAGAGGTTAGATGGTTTTGAGTGGTTTGTAGCACCAATTATGCCTAGGGAAATGGTCATTTTACATATTAGAAGGTTGAGAGAAGTCTTGGGAGTTAAAATGACATTTTTCAAACTAAGAGACTAAGTAGAATTTATTTAAGTGTTTAATACCTAAGTTACTATTTAGGGAAAAGGTAAGTTTGCAAAAAATTAAAAAATTTAATGAGGAAGGAAGTTTTGCTTTAAAACTTGTTTGAGGGGTTGGACTTTTACTATTTCTTCCTTTCTTTCTCACAATTTTTGTAGCCTTCTCTTCCCTTCCTCATCTCTTGCTCAGTTCATTTCAAATTCATGATTTCTTGGTGAAAGTAGAATGCTTCCATGATGCCCAAGTGAGAGGTAGATTGTTTTGAACTAGTTTTGCAACCTTGAAGCATCATGGGGCATTTTTCTTGCTTGGCTTAGTATGTGCGCGCAGTAAGCTTTCTTCCTTGAAATTCTCTTATTTTTTTTTGACTTGTTTTAAGCTTGGTTTTTGTTGGATTGGTGTTAATTTAATGCCATGAATCTTGTATTGTTTTGGAACATAGGAAACTCTTTAGTGGAACCTTAAGCTTGGATTGAGTGGCTTGTGGTGCTTGGTACTTGCTAATTCATGTGCAATTGAGGTAAGAGATTTATGATTAATACATAATTGATGTCATTCATAGCTTGCTTGTGGTATAACTCATGTGAATTTGTGAATGATGTTGATCGGTGGATAGTATGGATCATGGTAGACTAGTGATATTTGAGTGGTGTTTATGGACACCATAAAATTGGTTTAAATGATGCATTGTGGTCTAGTATATGTGTACATGCAGGTTTGAGGTAAGTAGAGGTGTCTCTAGGGCCATTGGGAGGCATTGGAAGCTCTTAAAGTGTCTTAGGCATGTAGGAAAAGGTGTAGGGCTTGGGGGCCTGGCATCATGGTGCTGTAGTGCCTAAAACCTCATTTCTAGTCCATGGGAAATTGTTGGCACTACGATGCTAGGACTCGTCAACTTTGACACCCCTGTTGTATTTTGACCATAACTTTTTCTTGAGTGTCCGATTGAGGTGATTCAAGAACCCACGTGTAGCTAAAAAGAATAGCTACAACTTTCATTTTTTACCAAAGCCTGAATTAGCCTCGATTTGATAGTATTTTGTCTAAAAAAGAGGGGCATATGGGTGCTTAAGGTTTTGTAAGCTCCAAAAGTTACATTCAAGAAAACTAGGTTCATTTGCCATAATAGAGCACCATTGGTTAGTTGTAAGGTTTAGTATCATTGAGGGCCTGCCTGCGCCTTCAGGTTTAAGGTTTTGATGTTGGAACCGTAGTACACCTAAGTGGATTTGGAACCCAGTGAATAAGTCTAACCATGGTCATTGTTACTTCATTAGGTTGAACTAAATAATGGTGGATAGGTATGTGCCTTGAGTGAAGGTTTATTGTGTTTGTAGCCTAGGCAAGGTTACTTGATGCGCAAGTGAGGACCTAACATGCTCTTGGTAAGGTTTTAAGGTGGAAGCATAGCACACAAGTGACCTAGGCAAGTCAAAGGTCTTAAGGCACTATGTAGAGGCTTAATACATCTAGTGAGTTCCTTGCAACTCAAGTGAAGTTCATCAACCATGTTTACTTGTGCAACAATCAAGGGAAGACTGGATGGTGAGTTAAGTTGATTGTGTTAGTATGCCAAAGATTATTAGAAGCGAGTTAAAGGCCAGATCTTGCTAAATACGAAGTGACTCCCATGGGAGGACTAGGTAGAAGATAAGTTCCAATAGACTGAAATGTTATGTGCATAGGTTTAGCCTTGCACTACTTTAAGCTTTCAATACATTACATATTATACACACACACACACACACGCATGTCCTCAGAGTTTTTTTTGTAGGTTGAAGGATCCCTTACTAAGAATCATTGATCCTTACTTCCTTAATATTTGTTATGCAGATGTTGATTCTGTAGAGCTAGCAACCATTGGAAGTTGTTGAGTTAGGCTCATGAGCAGATAATTGGTTTACTTGAATCTTTATGATTCTAGTTTGTGGTTGGCTTATTGGTTACATTATGATACTAATTATAGTTGTTTATTTGGTCAACAGAGGCTAGTGTGACATAAAGAAGGACTTTAGGAGCTTACCACTTGGATGTTGAGTTGTGGCTGTGGTGGGAGCTTAGTTATTGATCCTAGTAATTGTAATTTTGGTGTATAGTTTTCATATACTAGTTGTCTCCGATGTACATGATTAGATAGCTTTAATCTAAAGAAGTCCTTGAGTATGATATAGTGTTCTTGTATAGATGCTTGCATACAATTGATTATGTGTAATTAATCTCATAAACATTTTGTATACTTTGACTGCTTTAGGAACTTGGATTTTAGTAAGAGCTCATGTAACACTTTAAGGATCATATTTATGATTTATTACTTGTTTTATTGTCCAAGTCAAAGCATAACTCATGTATGATTGCATAGTGTGTTAATTGATTAGAAGCATGAAGATTTTAACTAGTGTGAATGTAATCAATTAGCTAATTGTGACTAGTATGAGACACATTCCCATTGGTTTCCTGGACAAGGCCATGAAGGGTTGTGTCAATATAGATATTATTTGAGTGTCATATCTTTCCTTGTGCAAGCAGATAAAGATGAAAATGAGCAGAGATGAGTCAAGACGAACGGAATTTTAGGTTGTTCATGTTCAATTTTAAATGTGTATCGAGCTTGATACGTTATTCATATTTTGATTAAAAAAAATTTGAACGAGCATGAAATTGATGAGCTTGAGTGGTTCACTTAAATCAAAGGAATAGATTAAAACTAAAATGAGCCAAGTCAAGTAGTTGGTAAATTGAGCTTTGTTTTAATTTGTAATTGAGCTTGAAATTTTGTTTAGATTTGGCTTGATACTTTAAGCTTTTCATTCATTTTTTACCCTTACAAAATGGATTCACAGGACTAGACGTCATTGCCAGCACATAGGAAGTGGAAAATATCTTAATAATCTTTGGGCTAAACCAGTTAACAGTCCTAATCAACCACCCATATTACAAAAAAAACAAAACAAATAAACAAATCATAAATCAACAGCATGGTGAAGACAAATGCACATAACTTGTCAACCAGAATAGCCACATTAGTTTCAACTAGCACTTGAAGATAACTTTGCACCTTTGCCTCCTGTAAGGCATATAGTATAGCCATGACTTCCATCATAGTCAGTTTGTCTCACCACCTAGTGAAGTATGTTGAGGATATATGAATATCAGCTGCGCCAAAGTTTTGGAAAACCAAGCCAATAAAACTTCTACGAGGGGAAGTAGTAGCAACGTCAACATTAATCTTTATGTCAACATTAATTCAATAGTACTATTAGTTTTTAGATAATTAAGTATAAAATTAATTATTTTATTCCTTCATTGTTGCTTGATTATTTCACATACTTTAAAAGTTAGGTGTCTGTCCCGTTTAGTACCCAAGTACTAATAACACATCCAAAGAGTGTAAAAGTGGCCTTGACACATCTAAATATAGTAAAAGTGACCTTCATATTTAAATGCATATACAACTTTAATTTGTTTGTTGTTGAGAAAATAAAATTTAGCAAGCTTACCATGCAATAAAATTTTTTTAAAAAATGAATTAAGAATGAATTATGATAAACCAATATATTTACTGAAAAATGTGTTGGTGACAATCATTGGACCATTAGTTAATTTATGTCATTAAATTCTCCTATTATGGACAATGTTGAATATGTATGTACATATACATATATATGTTTGAAATTGAAATGTACGGTATTTGATACTATCAATCCATTGATATAAAAAAAAAATGGAAAAAGAAATCAGTATCGACCTGTCTAAGCAAATCCCAAGTCATAGACGTCCCCTTGTCACAGAAAGCTCGCATTTTGTATTCTTCAATCGGGGCAGTGTGCCCGCCTCTTATCCCAAAACCTCTCTAAAGCCCTCCTTCCAAACGGTCTCCTGCAAAACTACCGCTTCTCCTCGCATCAACATTTTCACTTCACAGATATGACTTCCTTCTCTCTCCAGATTGAATCTTCTATCCATCCAAACAGTCTCAGGCTTCCGGTTCAGCTCAACTACCATCCACAAACGCTCAAATTTGCCTTCAGGACAGTGAAGAAAAAGATACGATGCTCTGCCACAAACTCTCGGCAGCAGCGAGATAATTACTCTAAGAAGAAGAAAGGTGGCTCTGATGGTGATCAGGGAGTTGACCCAGTTGGGTTTTTATCGAGACATGGAATTACCCACAAAGCCTTTGCCCAGTTCCTGCGAGAAAGGTACGATTTTGAGTAGAATAAAGATGGGAGGGGAGAAATCAATGGAGACAAATTTTACTTTTGAAATGGAACAAGAAGAGGAAGGTACTGGAAGTATGGGGAGAATTGTAGTTAACTGCCGAGAGAGCTAAAAACGAAATGAGAAAAATGGAAATTGAAAATTGAACCTGTAACATGTTTATTTCTCTTAGTTCCTGCAGCTGGTGAGACAAATAGTTCCCTAATTGTTTGGTGGTGGATAATTGTGTTTCTTTCTTTTGGGATTTGATAAGATTTAATTCAGTTGTTTGAATGATTTTTTGTTGCTTTGTTTAGGTAACTGTTGATCTTCTGTAAGGACATTGTTGTTAATGCAGGCGGTCCAATATTGTTTGAGAATTTTCTTTTTCTTTCCTTACTTTTGATTGGTGATCGAGTTTGCAGGCATAAATCCTTGAAAGACCTTAAAGTTGAGATCCTCAAACGCCACATGAATCTGCAGCACATGGCTACTGGGTCGGTTCTAGTAGGCCCTATTCTGCTCGTCTATTACTTTAGTCATTTGATTGAGTTGCTTAATCTAGTTGGAGTTTTCTCTGAACTCCTTTCTTTTCCAGCGCACAAATCATGACTTCTTGTACCATGAATATCACTAGTTTGATATTTTTACACTTTAGAGCAGTAAAAAATTTGGAGCCTTTTATTTAGTCTATTTAGTTGGCACAAAGCATTTTGCTGAATGGATGCTTGGTTGAATGTTTTTGTTCTTGTTTTTTTTGTCCAGATATCAGATATTGGGCATGCACCGTCACCCAGAGCACCGGCTTGACTATATGGACTGGGCTCCAGGTTTCGCACTGCTCTTAACCTTATATCCACTTCAGTGCCAAATTTAGTGGTTTTCAATGTTCTTTCTATGTACAGTTTATTTATCCAAAAATCTTAAACTTATTAGATTTGCTTTCTTAAGCTTTTTATTTTTACCATTAAAAAACTGCTTATTATGCTAGTATGGATTTTATTGAATTGGGTAAATCATGAAATGGCTAGGTCCAATATCATTTTTCTAGTCATTGAATATTATTGGCGATCAAATTTAGCAGTTCAATGAAAACTTTCAAAACTGGTTGGAGAAAGTGTCTGTGCAGAATCATTGTCAGCATGATGCATCTGGAAAGAAGTTTCCCTTTGTTCCTGTCCTCTGTGCTTATTGTGATTTGCTGCATCAGGTGCTCGATACTGTGCCTTAGTTGGTGATTTTAATGGCTGGTCACCAACAGAGAATGCTGCAAGAGAGGGTCATTTTGGGCATGATGATTATGGTTATTGGTTTATCATTCTTGAGGACAAGTTAAGAGAAGGAGAAAAACCTGATGAACTTTACTTTCAGCAGTATAATTACTTAGATGATTACGATAAAGGTGATAGTGGTATTACCATTGAAGAGGCTTTCAGGAAATCAAATGATGATTATTGGGAACCTGGTGAAGATCGCTTTTTAAAAGACCGTTTTGAATTACCAGCTAAGTTGTACGAGCAAATTTTTGGTCCTAATGGACCTCAAACAGTAGAGGAGTTGGAGGAGTTGGGAGAAATACCAGACCCTGAAACTAGATATAGGGCATGGAAAGACCAACATAAAGATGATCCACCAGGTAACTTGCCTCCATGCGATGTAATTCACGATGGAAAAGAGTATGATGTTTTCAATGTTGTGAGTGATCCTTTATGGCAAGAGAAATTTCGCAACAAGAAGCCTCCCTTGCCATATTGGCTAGAGACACGTAAAGGGAGAAAAGCATGGCTGAAGAAGTACGTTCCAGGTCTTCCTCATGGAAGCAAGTACAGAGTCTATTTTAATACTCCTGATGGACCGTTGGAAAGAGTCCCTGCTTGGGCTACATATGTGCAACCAGGTAGGCTGACCTCTTCATTTTCTTGTAATTTCTTGCTTAACATTGGGATGTCTCAGAAATAAATTTTCCTAGTTGTTTGTTCACTCTTAACCGTACTTCTGTAACATTAGGATGCATGTGCATGAGTTTGCGAACTGCTGTATTTGAGCAATCCAAGAATAAACTTTTGACCCCATGTAGAGAAAATCAGCAGGTCATGATAGAACATAGTCTTTATATCTTATCGAAGTTAATCCTTCTGCCAAATATTGATTACAACTGGTTATTAATAATGTGGATCTAGTAATGTTGAATGTCTTGACTTTGATCATGCATGAACTTACTTTTGGAATTGACTTAACTTGTATAATCTTGTATACCAACATCTCTGGCATGATAACACCTTAACCTTGCAAATATTTTTATCTCCTAGGCAAATATATGATGTGTTCATGTCCCGTGTGATATAATTAGCATACATGGTATAGATGTATTGATCTTCTTTCTTTGATGATAAAAAAGCACAGAAAGCATGCAAGAATACTTTTACCAGGAGTAAGGCATGTTAATGTTGGTTCTCCTATTTGGCTATTTTTGTTTTCTAACATATTTTTTCATTACATATTTCTATTTTTGTCTTCATCTCATGATAGTTTTCCATGCAAGTGGGAAACCCTATGATGATGGTGGTTTCAAAATGTCATCTCACTATTCCTTTGTAAGAGGGTTGTGTCAAGAAGGGCATTTGGCATAAAACTTTGCCTCTTTTGCATGAACAAGTAATGTTAACTAGCTTTAAAACAGTTAATTGACATTGTGAACTTCTTGCCACCAGCTCCAACATAGCTGGGGTTAAGGTGCAGTATGATGAGGATATTGTTGTTTTGAGCAAATAGCTCTGGATATACTTAACCAGAATGTTATCTATTCTTAGATGCAGATGGGAGACAAGCTTATGCAATACATTGGGATCCAGCACCTGAATGTGCATATAAGTGGAAAAACAAACCACCAAAAGTACCAAACTCCTTACGCATATATGAATGTCATGTTGGAATCAGTGGATCAGAGTCCAAAATATCATCCTTCAATGATTTTACTGAGAAGGTTACATGATACATTCCCATTTGTAAACATGTTAGTGGGAGCCACTTCTTCATTTTTGGTTTTATTTTTTCACTGAACTTTTCAGGTCCTTCCCCATGTAAAGCAAGCAGGATACAATGTGATTCAGTTGTTTGGAATTGCTGAACACAGAGATTATTTCACTGTTGGTTATAGAGTGAGCACCATATTCCTCTTATTTTGTTGTTTTTCCGCAACAAATATACTTTACCTTCTAATTTCCTGAGTCGCATATTTAAAGGTCGTCTTTTCCTTCAACCCTTTTTTAACACATGTATAAGAAGCTTCTGTGTCCCCTTGATGATCAGCATAACTACCTTTTGAACTACGGAACTAGAATCTCTGGCACCTCATGCTTACAGGAACGCTGAAGATGAAATTCAGCATTAGCAGAAACAAATATGACACCAAATATCATAGAAACTTTGTGTACTTTTGTATTAGAAGGTTAAGAGAATTTTTTTGTATTTCCTCCAACTTACGTGCACATCCTTGTCTGTATTCAGAATGCATGCATTTTTACACCTTACCATTTTCCAAAGCTTCCACAAGAATCCGTCCCTCAGGAATGAACTTTAGTTTATTCAATTAATAGAAAGCCTAACCTAAGAAAATTCTTGCACATTGGTATCTCCTTTATTCATTATCTGACTTTAACTTCCTAGTTTGCTTAGAGAATGCATGGGATTTTAGCGTTTTCCTTTCATAAAGCTTCTAAAACCATCAGGTGAAATTGGATCACATTTCTAGTCCTCCTTTATGTATATTCTAACCCCATGCTTCCTAATCGTGGTTCTTCCATATAGAAGATCATACTTATATTGATAAAAAATCATGTCTTTGAATGTTGTAGGTGACCAATTTTTATGCTGTTAGTAGCCGTTATGGGACACCTGATGACTTCAAGCGCCTGGTGGATGAAGCACATGGTTGTCATTCATCTCCTTCATCTTACAATTTTTTTTTTTTTATTACTCGTTAAGTGGTAAAACCCCACATGGCTAGGCCGAGGGATTGTTAATGCTTTATATTGTGCTGATGTCTCTCCACTCACTACCAATTGGTTAAGTTGGACACTTGAACATTGTTAAACAATATCAGAGGAAGAAACAGAGGGCTTGATACATACAAGACCCTCACGCAACCTTTATATAATAGATGGGAGGAGAATACAAGGAAAGGAAATCTCTAGGAATAAAGAAAATAAATCCCTAGGAATAAAGAGAGATTATTATGTTTCCTAAACTATAAATAATATTCCATAACACTCTCCCTCAAGCTGGAGCATACATATCATAAGCTCAAAGCTTGTCACATATAGACTTTACTTTAGACCCTCTTAAAGCTTTAGTGAATAAGTCAGTAAGTTGATCTTCTGATTTGACATACGGGGTCTTGATCAAGTCTTTTTGAAGCTTTTCACGAACAAAATGGCAGTCAATTTCGATATGTTTAGTTCTCTCATGGAAGACGGGATTTGATGCAATATGGATGGCTGCTTGATTATCACACATTAATTCCATAGGAGATGAGTGTGCAAAACTAAGCTCCATGAGAAGATGCCTTAACCAAACTAGTTCACATGTAGTATACGCCATTGCCCTATACTCAGATTCTGCACTTGACCTTACAACAATACTTTGTTTCTTGCTTTTCCATGACACCAAGTTTCCTCCCATAAATACACAGTAACCTAAAGTAGACCGTCAATCATAGATGCATGCCAAATCAGCATCTATGTATCCTTGAATCTGAGTATGACCAGGATTTTGATAAAGGAGACCTCATCCTGGTGCTCCTTTAAGGTATCTCAAAATTTTAACTACTGCATCCTAGTGGCTAGTACGAGGAGAGTCTATGAACTGACTTACTGCACTCACAACAAATGAAATATCTGGACGAGTAACAGTTAGATAATTTAATTTGCCAACAAGTCTTCAATACCTGGTAGGTTTCTCCAAGTATTCCCCTTTATCTACATCAAGCTTGACATTTGGCTCTATAGGGCTATAAACTGACTTGGCTCCCAATAAACCAGTTTCTTTTAAAAGATCAAGAACATACTTCTTTTGGGACAAGCAAATCCCCATTTTGGACCTTGCTACTTCAATACCTAAGAAGTATCTTAACAAACCAAGATCCTTTGTCTGGAATTTCATTTGTAGGAAGGATTTCAGGGACTGGATACCAACATTATCATCACCAGTGATAACAATATCATCAACATAGACAATCAAAATAATTTTACCAGCTCTAAAGTGTCGATAAAAGACAAAGTGATCCACGCCACATTGCTGCAAACCAAACTCCATAACAACTGTACTGAAGCAACCAAACCATGCTCATGGTGACTGTTTCAAACCATACAAAGACTTGTTTAAGCGACAGACAAGATTAGTCTCCCCCTGAGCAACAAACCCAGCTGGTTGCTCCATGAAGATAATCTCCTCAAGATCACCATGGAGGAAGACATTCTTCACATCTAATTGATGTAAAGGCCATTGATTTGTGGCTACCAATGCAATGACAACTGAAGTCATTTTGGCTACTGGAGAAAACGTCTTTAAGTAGTCCATGCCGTATATCTGTGTATATCCCTTAGCTACCAGACAAGCTTTCAGTCAATCAACTGTACCATTAGGGTGAACTTTAACATTAAACACACATCGACAACCCACCACTGTTTGATCATGTGGAAGAGGAACTAAATCCCATATAATATTAACCCGCAAAGCTGACATCTCTTCCTCCATGGCTTGCTTCCATCTAGGGTGAGACAAGGCCTCTGAAACAGACTTAGGCAAAGGAATGGAAGACAAGGCAGAGATATCACATTCGAGATAGGATGAAGTGTACAAGACTTTTTTCCTCTGCGAAGGGCAATTGGAATATCTAAATCATCAGTCGGTGGAGTTGAAGATGAAGGCAGTGGAGACGAGTGTGAATCTTGTGGTAGTACTTCTTCACGAGGACGTTGAGTATAGACCTGTAAATTAGGATGAGAAAGATGCTCTAAAGGAGCCAGATTATTGTCATGAATGACTTCTGAAGGAGCAGAAGCAGTTACTGGAACATCAATATTGGTAAGAGCCATAGGTACAAAGGGCAAGGGCAAGGGCAGTCAGTCATCAGTATCAGAAGACACGAATTGAGTATTAGAAAAATATGGTGTGGTTTCAAAAAATGTAACATCAGCAGAAACAAAACAACGATTTAGGGAAGGACTGAAACACTTGTACCCTTTTTGCAAACGAGAGTATCCAAGGAAAATACATTGTAGAGATTTGGGGTCTAATTTATCTGTGCTAGGCTGGTTCTGATGAACAAAACAGACACAACCAAATATACGAGGAATAACAGAAAAGGGAACTTGACAGGGAAAAGGATTAGAAAAAGGAATTTTACCCGCAAGGATAGAAGATGACAAAAAATTGATAAGAAAACATGCAGTGAGCACAGCATCTCCCCAAAAACTTTTGGATATATTCATATGAATTAATAGAGTACGAGCTGTTTCAACAATGTGTTGGATTTTTCTCTCGGCTACTCCATTTTGTTGAAATGTGTATGGGCAGGAGGATTGGTGGAGTATACCCTGTTGCTGCATGTAACTAGAGATTGAGTTAGAGAAATACTCTCTTGCATGGTGTGAAACTGATTTTGAACTTCAGCACAAAAGGCATAGAAGATAGAAAATAACTCTGAACAATTTTTCATTAGATATAATCAGGTCATTCGAGAGAAATCATCAACAAAAATTACGAAATACTGAAATCCCAATTTAGACTTGGTACGACTAGGACCCCAAATATCAACTCGTTTATTGACTTGAGACAAGTAGGGAGCACGATGATGCTTCCCAAGCTGACAAGACTCACATTGCAAAGTAGAGATTGAACTTAAGTTCGGGACTAATTTGTTGAGGTTCTCCAAGGATGGATGACCTAAGCGGCTATGAATTAAAAGAGAAGAAGCTAAAAGAAGACACGCTACTGATGACTGCAATCTATCAAAATAGTACATTACATTTGATTCACGCCCTTCTCCAATCGTTTTCTTAGTCTTCAAATCCTAGATAATGACATAATCAGGAAAGAAACTAACAGAACAGTTTAGTTGTTTGGTCAGTTTACTCACAGACATAAGATTGAATGGAAAATTTGGAACATAGAGTGTAGAGCGTAAAGTAAAAAGAACAAGGTCGAGTAGATCCAACACCTTTAATAGTGGTGGTAGATCCATCAGCAATGGTGAGTTGACTATGATGTGAAGCTAGAGGAGATATTTGATCAAAATTGGCTATTTTACCTAAAATATGGTCAGTGGCACCAGAATCCAACACCCAAGACTGATTTCTAGAGAAGCTAGACGAATAACAAGCTGTTGGATTACCTCGATGGATGACAGATGCCATGGGAGGAGAAGCGGCCTGCTGTGCAGACTGATATTGCAAGTATTTAGTGTACTCTTCCTAAGATAAAGTAACAGGCGGTTGTGAGGCCATAGCTGATTGAGAATTTTTCTCCTCAGGATTTGACATTCTCCTTGATGAGACGAACAAACAGATCACAGACTTTGCTGACGATGCATAGCAACATACAAGAGACTCATCGGATGGCAAGGAAACTCAAATTCTGGTCATAATTGACATGAATCAAGACTAGAAACTATTTTAGGACAGAGAGGCAAGCACATCCATTAGAACGCCGTCGCTGGAGGTTGCCGGATGGCGGCGTGTGATGCCCACGGGCAGGCGAGTGGGAGGTTTTTCGGCAACACCGCCGGTACTGTTGTGGTTGCCAGTGACTCCTGGGTGTGGCTGTGTCCTTGGTTTTCGGTTTGGTTGAGTAGGGATAAAGGTATTGGTTAGGGCAGCGGAAACAGTAAGGTGAATATGATTTCTGGTGCTGGCTGCGGCAGAGATAGACTAGGGTTTTTGGCTCTGATACCATGTTAAACAATATCAGAGGAAGAAACAGAGGGCTTGATACATACAAGACCCTTACACAACCTTTATATAATAGATGGGAAGAGAATACAAGGAAAGGAAATCTCTAGGAATAAAGAAAGTAAATCCCTAGGAATAAAGAAAGTAAATCTCTAGGAATAAAGAGAGATTATTATGTTTCCTAAACTATAAATAATATTCCATAACAAACATGGGGTCACAGCCCATTGCCGTCTTTGCCCCATTAGTCAGTTGCCAACACCATTGTTTGTTGTCATGGTCCATGGATAGGCGAATTTCTAGTAGATTCAATGGCTTGCATATGAGTGTGTTAAGCGGTAAAAACGTCCACATGACTGAGTCTAAGGGTTTGTTAGTGTTTCATAGATTGTGATGAGGTCTCTCTGTCCATTGTCAATCGGTTTTGAGTTGGTTTAGCGGAAATTCTTTTTTCCCCATAAATGTTATTTGATTGCGAGAAAAATGCACCAACATGTAGCGATTGCTGCATTACATCATCGTTCGTTTCCAAAAGATTTTGCCATGCAAATCTAGAAGTGCCCGAATGAAAGGTCTTTTATCATCCTTAACTGATAATATTTTTGGATTTCACCTTATCACCAAATATCGCATTTGTAGTAAGAAGTATCTGTTGAGGTAATATCCAGTTTTCCAGCAAACCTTAATCAGATTAATGTGGTCCTTATTGGGAGAGTAAATACTTTGTGCAACCGTAGTAAAGTTTGAGTCTGGCATGATTAGTGTACTTTGCAGTCCGTGACACTGTTTTATGACGGAGTAATATCTAACCTCACTTGCCAAACATCTAATAATGAATTTTCTGCTGTAAGTAAAATGAACTCTATGCATATCACTCCATGATTTTCCTTATATTTGGAATTTATACATCCTTGATTGCATGATTTGCAGGGATGGGGCTGCTTGTCTTTCTAGACATAGTTCATTCCTACTCTGCTGCTGATGAGATGGTTGGACTCTGTCGTTTTGATGGATCAAATGATTGCTACTTCCACAGTGGTAAAGTTTTTTGAGAGAATCCATCTTTCTCATGTGAACTCTATTTGACTCTGTGTTTGTGCCTAAGCCATTATTCTTTCATATATGCCATTAGGTTTCTTTTCTTCCTCTCTCTCTCTCTCTCTCTGGTTAGTTTTGTCAGTTTATTATCTTGATGACTCTATTTGGGAGCTGTATTATGGTTCAGTTTCAATGAGTGGTTGCCTCTACGTGAAGCAATATTTTTGTTGTGCATGTGACTGGTTACTTTGGTATCCTGTGCTTGTGTGAAGCATTTTGCAGGATCTTTGGTTTGTGCTCCAGATAAGGAAGAGGGATGATTGGGGACTGATGTATAGCATTTAAGAGATGAGTAGATTTTTTGGGGAGGTTGAGTTATTTAAATTGAAATGAAAAATGCTTGTCAATAGGCTGCATTGCAGCTTTTATTTGCACTATGTTTCTGTTGGGATCTAACAGTTCATATAATTCTTTTCCAAACTAATCTATTTGGTCTGTAGCTTTTTCAAGTCGTGCATCACACTTGATGAATGGAAACCATATTTGTGGTAAATGGGAACTGAGTATCTTAATTACAAAACGGTGGGAACAGTTTTATTTTATTTTATTTTTCAAAAAAATGGAAAACATGGGATTGAAAAAGGTGACATGGATGAAAAAAGCAAATGTTGCTAGAGGATCTTTTTGTAATAATTTAGATAAATTCCGTTTGTCAAAGTGGATGTTGGCTTGCTCTGGACTCTTTTCTTCTGGTAACAAATTCATGGTATTGTTCCTGAACTCTTGCATCTAGATTTCCAGTCCTGAAACTTTCTTATGTATGCAGTTTCTCTATGAACACTTGAATATTTTCCCTTATGAATTCTTACTTTTGAACTCTAAGTAGTGTCCTGATGCTTACAGAAATGTTACCAATGCATTTCATCCAGTGTATGTTTTTTATAAGAAAACCTGTCATTCAGTATATATACCGTCCCCGCTGCCTGGGTGCAAAGGGACATCTGGGTGGAGGAGAAGGTTGTGGGTTCGGCTCTCCCCTCTCCCACTTCCTCCCAGAAAAAATGCCGTTCACGCTGATTCGGGTGCCCTCTGTGTCCCAAAAAAAGCAGGCATTCTCTCCTACCCTTAAATATAAATATATCCTAACCCTAAAACTTACTAGTAAGATGCTTCTGATTACCAAAAAAAAAAAACATATATGCTGGATCTGCTCTCTAGTTTCAATGGATGTCCTTGCTGTTACCTGTTAGTTTAACGGAAGACCAGTGTCTATTACTGTGTGTAATGAAGATAATGTTTATTACTGTGTGTAATGAAGATAATGAAGAACTGATAGCCAGTTTCTGTTTTATTCTCTGCTTTGAATGGCTTTCTTTCTTAGATAAAATAGTTGAATTGTATTTCTAGGTAAACGTGGGCATCACAAGTACTGGGGAACAAGAATGTTCAAGTATGGGGATCTAGATGTATTGCACTTTCTTCTCTCAAATCTGAACTGGTAAATACTAATGGCATATTCAATTGAAGCTGGGCTTATGCTGATATCAGTACTAATTTGCCTTTACTTGCCTTTGAATTGAGAAACAAATAATGTCAAATTTTGTTGTAGGTGGGTGGAGGAGTATCAAATTGATGGTTTCCACTTCCATTCACTTTCATCAATGCTATACACCCACAATGGTTTTGCTTCCTTTACTGGTGACCTGGAAGAGTAAGTCATCTGCTAATATTTTATGTTCCCTCTTCCTCTTCTGTTTAATTGTGAGAAAGGACAATGGTTGTTGTTGAGAAAGATAGCAGTTCATGCAGCAGCATCTGAGGGGCCAGTATATAAATGCATAATATCAACTTCTCTTTCAAACTCAGAAAGAGATTCCTGTTGATCTTTTAGATCAGGTGATGGCACTTGAAGTTCTATTAGATAGTAGTGTACAAGTATGAATCTCTCTTCCCTTGCAATTTCAATTTAATATGTAAATTATGTTGTATGGATGTTATATCTATCCAGTTATCCATAACAACAAGAATCTACTAGTTTTTCTTTCTTTTTTAGTAAGGTTGCACGGATTTGATAATGACATTGGTCTCTCGATCTTAGTTTTTATTATGAATAGTATGAGGAAGCATGTCAAATGCCACAGTTATTCCTGGAAATGAACTGCTACTTCACCTTGAATCCTTGTTGGAAGATCTATAACAATTAACCATCCATGTAGTGCAGCTGAATATAACTTCTTTATTTCAGGTACTGCAATCAGTACGTTGACAGGGATGCTTTGGTTTACCTCATTTTGGCCAATGAGATACTACACGTTCTTCACCCAAAAATAATCACAATTGCTGAAGATGTGAGTGGCTATGGTTTATGGTCTGAATGATGGAATATTTCATGTTTAATAATTTATTTGACTGCATGTGGCAATGTATTGACCATGAAACATTGCATCTGTCAATTTGATCCAACCATGGTTCATTTACTTAAACCAGCATGTTCAAGGTTATTTTGCTTGTTATCTTAAGACCCTGGGTGCTGGTTCATCAGCTGCGATCCTTTAGCTAGGTCCAACAATATGGAAATGTGGATTGAGCAATTAAATCTCACTTTTTTTCTTTATGTTTTTTTTTAATGGCTGGCACAAATGCTGTCTCAGTAGAATCATAGAAGAAATGCTCATTGACGCAAAATCGGATATGCCAAATTAATTTAACATTCCATCTACATTTCTCCTTGTTTTATTTCGCCTCTTATTAAGCTTTGATTACTCTGTATCTGGTGTTACTCTTTTTGAAACCTCTGCCTGAGTGCAGGTGATGTTGAGCATTTTAAGTTGTACTTTGCAGTTTCAATAATCCCCGTTGATTACTTGCTTTGATTTTCAGGCAACATATTACCCTGGATTATGTGAACCAATTTCTCAAGGTGGACTGGGATTTGATTATTATGTTAATCTCTCTGCGCCAGAGATGTGGTTGTCTTTGCTCAAGAATGTTCCTGACACAGAATGGAGCATGACCAAGGTTTGCTCCAGCTGAATTGCCTTCAATTTTCATTTTCTTCTTTTCATTTAATGACTTTGACATATACTTTGAGCTTGGTGTGCAAATAAATTTGGTAGAACTTTCTTCTGCTATTGCTTCCTTTAACTCAGATATGTTCACTCTGCAGATGATGAGCACTTTGATGGGCAACAGACAGAATACGGCCAAGATGGTTCTGTATGCTGAAAACCACAACCAGGTGAATTTGTATTTTAATTTCTCTCACATACCAACAGATCTGTCTTGTCCTGTTTTTTGTAAGAAAATTTTTTGTTTTAAATGTGTACAAGAAAATGTTTAGCCATTATGCATGTCCATAAGTTTTGTTTTCTCATGCCTGTGACATCTTGGATGACAGTCCATATCTGGGGGTCAGTCATTGGCAGAGCTATTGTTTGGTGAAATCAGAGAGCATTGTTCTCCGACAAATGATATATTGCTTAGAGGATGTTCACTATACAAGGTGCCCATGCTCTTGAATTGCTTTTGCCAATGAGTGCTAAATCCTTTATTATTTTCCCAAGGTTTAGGGGCTTCTACTTTTGAAGATTTTAGGACTTGAATGATACCAACTCTTAGGACTCCAAATGTCTATATCCCCCAATGAAACATAACTAATTAGGTGTCAGGTGCCGCTCTGCATGTGGTTCTGTGACTGAACCTTCTTTCAGCCAAGTGCGTTCCACCTATAGAGCAGCTCTGACTGATGAGATCAGGCAGTTGCTTATCAAATTTAAGCAGGCACGAGTGTCCAGTGTTTTGAGGAAATCTGAGTAGTTTTATGTGCTGTTATGTGTGTATTAGCTAGTTATATACTCTTAGGATGCCGTGTGTTATTTTCTATGTTCCATATCATGTGTAGGCTCTGTATTTGCTGTCAACTAGTAGTGGCAGCAATTGAGTAAAAGAAGTTTAATTGCAGCCAATGCCACAATGTGGTCAAAGTGGGCATGTAGCTTGCATTAAATAGAGTGTAGTTATGGTGAATATGTTGATTCGAAAATAATTGAAGAGGTAAGTCTTTTCCATTCCAAAAGAGAAGTTTGAGGTGGGAGGTTCTCCTTAATGAGCCTTGAGATAGTTGGGTTCTCTCATAAGGAGTTCCAAATATTCATCAGCATGACAGGTTGAAAGGAAAGAAATCTTTCAAACACACTCTACTTCTGAGTTACAGGCGGATTTCTCAGTTAATACCCCATAGCGTGTTCCTTGAGTCATGAACATGACAATAACACATGCTCTCTCTCTCTCTCTCTCTAACAAGTTATATGTTGATTAAGCCAGATGATCAGATTGCTTACCTTCACAGTTGGTGGTCATGGTTATCTTAACTTTATGGGCAACGAATTTGCACATCCAAAGGTAAGGATACCAAAACTTCCTTTATTATTATTTTTAAAGTGTTTTTTTGCGTCTCATTATAATTTCCTGGACTGATTTTCTTGTCATTGTTTATCCATGAGCAAGAGAGTTGAATTCCCAATGCCAAGCAACAATTTCTCATATTCACTTGCAAACAGACAATTGGATCTTCTAGCAAATGGAGTTCATCGTGATATATTTTCCTTCGATAAGGTATTAGAAGTCTGTTTATTATAGATGCATTAATTAATCAGTGCATACTTGTCTTGGGAAAGCTGCTGTGTGTTAAAACTGTTTGAACTGTTAGCCATTATTCATTCTTTTGTCCTCAACTCACTAGAATAGTGTGTTAACATTGTGAGACACATTGTCCACTCCTCCATAAACTTGGTCAAGAAGGAGAAATTTTCAAGTATTTTAGTTTGGCTACATTTAACCCTATCCCTATTTTCTAGGATATGATGAAGTTGGATGAAAATGAAAGAGTACTTTCTAGAAGGTTGCCCAGTGTTCACCATGTAAATGACACAAGGATGGTATGAATTCTAGCATTCAATGGACAATTTGTGCTTCAGTGTTTATTTGGTCTGTTTTTCTTAATCGATGAGGCTGGATGTTCAGTTTTATTCTCAAACTTGAGGCATGCTTCACTTTGTTCAGGTAATATCCTTTATACGAGGCCCTTTTGTCTTCATATTCAACTTTCACCCAACAAACTCATTCGAAAGTTACAGCGTGGGTGTGGATGAAGCTGGAGAGTATCAAGTGAGTGCCTTTCATCATGGTTAGGAGCACGATAAGCGGACTAGAGTTCATGCTGTTAATATTAAACATTCATTTGCCAGTGTGTAATGTGGCATTGTAATAACCATAGAACTTTCTGAACAATAGCTGTCCAATCTATATTTAACTTGTGGAATTGTAATAACCGGAAAAGCAGGTTATAATAGAAAATATGTTATTCCAATGGCAGATCATTTTGAATACTGATGAGAAGAATTATGGAGGTCTGGGACGGATAAAGGATGAACAGTATATTCACAGAAGCAGTAGCAGAAGGCAATTATTGACTTTCCCTGATATTTAGCGTTTTCAGACATTTTTGTTGCCCACGTTATTTGTCTGAGTTCACCATTTGCTCTTAACTTGCAGAGTTGATGGTCTACGAAACTGCTTAGAGGTTCCTCTGCCTTGTCGGTCAGCCCAGGTTGGTGACTTTTTCTTTCCTGATGGAACAGCCATAACGTCTGCTTGTTGAACAAAGTTTTTGGGTTCATCCTAGTTTATGTGGTGATGTAGGTTTACAAGTTAACTCGAATTCTAAGAATATGAGGCATACAGAAGTTGGCGGGGGTGAGCTGGACCGATATGGATTCTTACTCGAGTTCTCATTTCTGTTCCAATGGCAATATCCGAGTTGCTTTGGGGGAGAAAGTCTTATAGCATTGAAAATTGACATGGTTCATCATGCAGTACTCTTATGGTGAACGGGCAATGAAGCAGAAGATGGTGGGAATTACATGAGAAAGATGTTTTGTATCCCTACCACACCGGTTACCGGACCGGACCGATCTGAAGCTTTTATCTCAGGCTGATTCTTAGTTTGGAGGAGAGAAATATTTCCCTTCTGTAAATAGTAATAAATACCAGTATCAGAGATGCAGTAGTTGCTGCTTGATGCCCCTACTTGATTACTCCGCTCATTACCCAGCCGATCTCTTTTACACATAACTATCCCTGCATATGGGTATGGCACATGACAAAAATTTGATTAAGATCACAAAGGGTTTTTAGCAAGTGAAACATAATAAAATGTGGTCAGTTTTAAAAATAAGTAAATAAATTGTAACTAGGAATAGTCTGTTTCAATGGACTGTGACGCACTTAAGGAAAAAACGAGCAGCAAATTTGTTTTATCATGATTGAGTCATTCAATTACAAGTAGTGGTGGATCTAGAATTTTAAATTAAGAGGGTCATTTTATTTTGAAAATGCTAAAAATTAGGTCATATTATTTTTGCACATATATATAGGTAATATAAAAGCTAACTTGTTTTAACTTGAGTTAACTTAATCTAAAGTGTCTTATTTTCATATTTATATTTTTTTTGTCCAGAGCCAATTTCATTTAAAACCAATATTATTTAGGTGAAATAATTCATTAATTATAAAATTTTTATGATACTATTAATTTTTTTATGAATTTTTCTTTTTTATGCATAAAAAAAAATTTAAAGAAATTTAATAACATCATAAGCATTTTATTTTGAATAAACTATTACACTTACATAATATTGACTTATAAATAAAATTGGTTTTAGATGAAAAAATATAAAAATAAATTAAGTTGATTTAAGTTAAAATAAATTAGATTTAAATAAGTTGCAAGAATTTTGAGGGTCAAACACCCCTCGGTCACCCTAGGTCTACTCCCTCTGCCACTAATTACAAGAAAAAATAATTTCAAATGAGTATATAGTTAAATTATGGGTACAAAATTTTTAAAAAAATTATTTAAAAATTTGTTAGTGACATTATTTGTTCAAACTTAAGTTGGATTAATCTAAAATGACGTATTTCCATTTTTATAATTTTTTTTTGTCTGGAACCAGTATCATTTAAAGGAAAGTATTATACAGATATGATAATCTATTAAATAATATATTTTTATTATAATGTAATTAAATTTTTATGAATTTTTTACTTACTTAAATTAAAAAGTAAATAAAAATTTAATAAATTATATTAAACCTAAAAAATATTATCTTTAAAATGAGATTGCTTTCAAAAAGTAAAATAAAAATAGATAATTTTAAATTAATCTAAATCAATTTTAAATGCAACCATCTTTAAAATATACAGTAGGAATGGGATGGGCAGAGCATATCTCCGACATAGACGTTTTTATTGTTTTTTTATCGTTGACATAGACTATAAAGACCGGAGAGTCACCCAGTCAGAGACTTGCTTTGAAAGGTAACGGAAAAAGCATATTGTATACGACACGATCGATGGTTGTATACGAAGGTAACGGAAAAGCATAATGTATACCCAGTCACCTTTTTATTGTATACGAAGCCGCAAAAGCAGGACACTCCCAGCCTTCGTCTCCCACTCCACTCTCTCTCTCTTCATCTCCAGCCAGCCATGGATCCCTCCATCTCCGCCGTCGAGAAAATCCTCGGTTACAACTTCAGGAACAAGCACCTCCTGGAGGACGCTCTCACGCACCCCTCCTTCTTGGAATCCGCGTCCTTTGAGCGCCTCGAGTTCATCGGGGACGCTGTTCTCGGCCTTGCCATGAGTTCTCACATCTTCCGCGCCTATCCCACCCTCAACGAGGGAGATCTTACATCCATCCGGGGGGCCAATGTCAGTACTGAGAAGCTCGCACGCGTCGCCATCCGCCACCGGCTCTATCACTTCGTCCGGAGGCGAAATGCTGCCCCTCTCGACGAACAGGTTACTAGAATTTGCTCTTTTCCTGTGGATACCAAATTTTTCACATTTGTTTTGTAATTTATTAGCTACTCACCCCCCCCCCCCCTCCCCCAAATGTAGGTCCTGGAATTTGCTCTTGCTGTGAACCAAGAAGATGATTTAGTGATTTAGGGCGGATCAGTGAAAGCGCCTAAGGTTCTAGCTGACATTGTAGAGTCTCTGGCAGGTGCTGTTTATATTGACGTTAGTTTTGATCTCAGGAAGTTTTGGTCTGTGAGTAGTCTTCTTCTTCTTCTTCTTCTTCTTCCCCAATCCCTCTGTCAAATTTTCCAGTTGTATTTCATGAAGCTTGAGTAGACCATTTGGTTTACTTGTAGAAATTTAGGGGTCTGCTGGAGCCGATAATAACATTGGAGGACTTGAAGAAAGAGCCTCAGCCCGTGATAATGTTGCACGAGCTATGCGATAAGCATGGCAAGCGAGCTTGGATAACGGTTTCCCAAGAAGGGGGTCAAGAGAATTGCTACTGTTTTTGTGGATGGTCGAGTTGTTGCCTCCGCGTCTTCTGAGAATAAGGACATTGCAAAGCTTAATGCTGCACGGGGAGCTTTGTGTACGTTAGAGCAAGAATTCCTTGCTAATGATACCATTTCTAATGTGACGGATTTGTTTCGGAGCCTTGAGATGGAAAATGCTAAGCAGACGTTGCATGAACTATGTGACAAGAAAAGGTGGCCCAAACCAAAATACAAGTATGTGTCATGGTTCCTTTAAAGTTATATTATATGTGGTTACATCTTCTTTGGTGTTTCATCTAATTTGCTTTTTATCATGAGTTGCCACATGTTCCATATGCATAACATAGGAGAGAGAAATATCTTTTAGCTAGCATCTACTGGAATTCTGGGTTGACAGTTCCAAAGAATTCGATGGCTGCAGTTCTACAGAATGCTTTATCTGTGGCTTTCGTTTATTAGGGGAAATATATGCATTCTCTAAATCCTTCACTCCATAGTGGTATCTGGTATGTGTTCCATCACACCAGAACATGATCATGGATCCACTGTAAATATGGTACATAATTCTCAATATTTAAGGATTCAGGAACTTGCAATAAGTGAGAACAACAGTGCGCTATGTTCCATTTAGTTCACAATCTCTGATCCATTGTTTTTGTGTGCCTCAACCTAAACATGTATAAAATATTAAAAGTGAAATGCTGTTATTTAGTCGTGTTACTTATGTAGCTCATTTTTTGTTTTTCCATCATTGATCATGTTTTATTCTTTGTTCAACTACAGTTTCAGACTTCTATGTTGTTAGTCTGGATGTGGAAGACCCTAATTGTTTTCTTTTCGTTGAAGAATTGAGAAAGAGGAAGGTGTTCCCCATGAGAAGAAATATGCATTTTCAGTTCAAATTGACCTTCCTGATGGTGGGCTTAAAATCACGGGAGATGAAAAGACCAGAGTGAAGGATGCTGAGAGGTCTGCTGCTTTATGCATGATTCAAGCCCTGGGTGACTCCAATTATCTCTGACTTGGTGCTTGCCGTGTGAGAAACTCTCTGATACATCATTCCTTGTCCCTTAAAATGGAAAAATGAATTCAGACGTCTTAGTGCTCAGTGCGTCTTACCAAACGTGAATGGTTTACATGAAGTTCAAACTTCTAGAAGATATTTAGGGTCTGAGTTGCAAATTCCATTCTCTCCACTAAATTGCCTTCAATAGAAGTATATATGATTATGTAGCATATTTTAAGGACATGAAAACCTCTATCTATACTTCAAGAGCTCCTTTAAAATGAAGAAACATAAAAATATTCTGTTTTATCAAATGATTTCTCCAACTCTTAGAAAACAAGGTTTTCTACATTCCTAAAATTTGTAATTAAGTTACTTGTGGTTTAATTAGTACATTTATTTAAGTATAATAATGTAGTGTTGTGTGTGTGTGTGTTGGTGTTTATAAGGGATCAAGCTGGAAACTATGTGGTGAGGGCTTGAAAGGCTAAATAGAGAGCTTAATGACTCAATCAAACTCTCCAAAAGAGTTTAGGATAGCTACCGAGAAGGAAGTTAGACATTTTGCAAGAGAGTGGGACTTAATTGTAAATTAGAAGGGAAATTCTATCATTGGTCAGTGAAGAACTTAAGTGTCACAAGGGACAGAATATAAATAGTTGGAGGGGGAAAGGGTAGTTTAGACTTCACTATCGGCCCTGACCTTCGGCTTAGTTCTTGAATCTGTTCCAGCTCTGTAGTTGATCGGAGGGCCTAGCTTTCAAAATAAAAAAGAGAAACTCTTAGGAATTCAACTCGAAGCTCAAATAGATTGCATGCAAGGTGAATTTCTTCTCAGGCAAGCAAAAGTGAGCCTTTCAAGCTTCGAGTTGCAGTTCAGGGGATAAGGTAAGGACGCACAGATTTCTTGGTTATCATGCTATGACCTTAGTGCAATTGGTGAGAAATCATCAAGCGCATGAATGAGAAATCAACTGATCCAAAGGGATTCCAATGGGAAGACGAACTTGGCTCTCGGTTTGGGTTAGTTGAGCATTGCATGGTTTATTGCTTGATTAGGCAGGTTGAGCCCCTATAGACCTTTCAATAGGAAGGTTAGGGACTTCTAGACCCTGTAGAATGGCCATCTTACTTGAAACCTTTTGGTAGCTCCTAGTTTATATTTTAGGTCCATTGGTTGTACGATGCAATGTTATTAGTTCTATCTATGTATGGTTATGTACATGGTTGGTTTGTTGTGTCCCTTACTAGGTTCATATGGACTCATCCTTTACTTGTTGACTATCACAGGTCCTGAGTAGCAAAGTCAGGACAGGTGATAGATGGTTATATTTTGTTGTGCTGGTACCTAGCTAGCTTAATGCTATGTTTATTGATGTTAATTCTATGAAGCTACTATTGCTTATAGCATGGTTTCCTAACCCTATGTGCATGGCTTGGCATGTGCAGCTATTGTGGTGAAGGGTGCTTGGTGAGACGCTGGTGAAGGCTGCGCACCTAGATAGATAAATTGGGCTGAAGCTCCTTTGAATGTATAGTGGGAGCAGTTCTGGCAAATATTGGCTCTTGTGATGGACAGACCTTAGTTGTACTCTAAACCTTGGAAAGCAAGAATGATGCATTGGGTCTTGTGAACTTGCATTATGTTTTCAAACTACAATGTAGCATATTTGTGCTTTCTGCATCAGTTGCCAGAATATAAGTGTTGATTTTGAAACAAGTTTATGATTTCCAGCACTTGTTAATTTCCTGAACTTTGACTCAAGTTTGACTTTGAGTTTGAGCTTGTTTTCGGGTTAAGCTTGGTTCCTACATATATTTCCTAACGTTTCAAACTTGTTGGTAGCTTTAGTTTGAAATTATATCAAGAAACCTACTGATTTAGCCATGTTTACATTAAACTGGCAACTTAGATTCCTGCATAAGTAATAGTCTTGACCAAACATTAACTTTGCAAGATAAATCCCATTTTTACCTAAATCTGTCTTAGAAGGTGTCTAAAGGACAAATCTAGTTTGTTCAAATCATTTTTCAAGGGTTCAGGGCTTGCCAATAGCTTGATGATATCAATTAGATATAAGCAGAAGCAGAGTGCTTATTTAGTCTGCACCTTTAGGAACCAATCATGTCAGATTTGTGCAGGAAGTTAGTGCATAAGTGTTGACTAGGGAGGTGACAGAAAATGGTATCAGAGCCCAGTTATTGCTAGAACTTAAGGGCTAAACAACCCAAGGATTATGCCACAGTAGTGAAAGGACAGAATTAACTAGATATCAGAATAATAAACATAGTTGAAGTAGCTATAGTTATAACTATGTATTTCTTATTTTTGTTTATTTGTGTAGGTTGAAAACATGGCTAAGCCTAGAAGAAGACAACAAAATGATAGAGAATCTCATGACTCTAGGAGTGTAGCACCTGCTAATCAAGTGCATATTGTAGAACAACAATCAATTAGATATAATTAGAGGCAGACTGCTTATTTAGCCTGCAACTCTAGGAACCAATCATGTCAGACTTGTGTAGGAAGTTGGTGCATGAGTGTTGACTAGGGAGGTGACAGAAAATGGTATTAAAACCCTATTATTGCCAGAACTTAAGGGCTAAACAGCCTAAGGATTATGCCACAGTAGTGAAACGACAGAACTAACTAGATATCAAAATAATAAACATAGTTGAAGTAGCTATAGTTATTACTATATATTTCCTATTTTTGTTTATTTGTGCAGGTTGAAAACATGGCTAGGCTTAGAAGAAGACAACAAAATGATAGAGTCTCATGACTCTAGGGGTGTAGCACCTGCTAATTAGGTGCAGAATGCAGAACGACAACATCTGGAGCAACAGAATGCACAAGCTGGTATTTCATAGAATGTGGGAACCCAAGGGATGGGGCAGAAAAAAAAATAGAGCTAGCTCCAATACTTTAAGGACTAGCTACTGTGATGGTCCAGATGAATGAGGGCATAGCCAGATTGATACAAGCACAACAACAACCCCAAGTGGTTTCCCCTAGACCAGTAGAACCGCAAGGTTTGATGCAAGTGGGAGTTGGTTAGGAACAAGAGGGACACGCTTCTAGGGCCTTTAGCCCAGCTCAGGAAAATGAGAATAGACATTCTCAAGGGGAAGAAGACATGAAAATTGATGAAGATGAAAAAAGAAAATTGAGAAGGGGCCCAAACACAGAAGAGAGGTGAGGTCGAAAGTTCATCAGAACCCTCAAGTGAATGAAGAGATTCACAATGAGCCTAGGGTTAAGCAGGACTAGAGGCTTGGGTTGGGGAGAGTTTCAGTTGCAATCAAGTCATCTCCATGTTTGTCGCATCATTGTCTTGGTCATCTTGCTACAAAAATACTGAATTTTTTTCTATCTAAATATTCTTTAGCTAGTTCCTCTTTAGATTCCAATTTTTGTAACCTTTGCAATTGCAATAAAAGTCACAAACTTCCCTTCAATGTTTCTACTCTTTCTAGTCAACATCCACTTGATTTGATTTATGTTGATATTTGAGGCTCTGAACCGGTTTCTTCTGTGGACGGTTTTCATTACTATATTTGTTTAGTGGATCATTTTAGTAAATATATTTGGTTTTAATCCACTAAAACACAAATTTGATGTCTATGATACTTTTAAAAAATTTAAGCTTCTTGTTGAAAAGTTCTTTAACACTAAAATTTTCCAACTTTATATTAATGGTGGTGGAGAATTTTAAAAACTACAACACTTTTTTTCTTAAGAGGGGATTTCAAATCTTCTTACACTAACTTACACACTTCAAAAAAATGGGATAGCTGAATGTAGACATTGCAATATTGTTGAAATTGGTTTATCTTTTTGTCATCATGCTAATATGACCCGACCTCTCATGGCCCTGCCTAGGAAGCTTATGAGAACAAGTCTCACGCTGATTGCAATTGGCTAATTAATTATGTGCACCTTGGTTAAAATTTCATGCTACTAGTTGTTTAACTTAGGAATGCAATTATGCATGCAAGAGTTGCTTTGACTTGAGCAAGTAAAAAAAATCATAAAACATTTATATTGCCTAAGCATTTCCATAAAAACCAACATTCAAATAGTCAAAGCATACAAATTCTTTATAGCATCAACATTAATCCTACACATAATTAATCGTGTGTGGGCATTTAAACAATTGTAGACTATGCCCTACACCCAAAGGCAACCCTAGAGTCTACACATTGAAGACCACTAACATACAACATACATATCCAATGCTAGCATTACTGAGATCCAATCAACAAGCTTCCACCTTAGATGAGAGATCCCAGTGGCAAGCTTCAATGATCCTCCACGTGCTCACTAGCCTCTGTGGCCAAGAAAACTGTAGTTAGTAATGTAGCTTAACCAACAAGCAACCAAATAAACTAGCATCTCAAGGATTCTCAAAGCGATATACCTCTAACGAAACTACCACGACAACCCTCAATGATTGTCGGGTCCAACAACCTCTGTATCTACACAACATGAAACTAAAGGAGTGAGAATCCTAAGATTCTCAGTAAAGGAGCTTCAAACGGCAAAGAAAACACTGAGGACAACACATATTTGTGTATGTAATCTACTGCGAGCTCATACAGTGTGAGAGTCTAATATATACGCATATATCTAGGTCCCTCGGGACCCTTCCTCCTCCTAGTCCTCTCATAAGCATTACTCCATGCCTAGTGAGTTTTGGCCCCTAACTCGCTCCTAGTAAGCCTTAGCTTACTGACGCAATAAGTTTAATCTTCCCTTAATTGTTGTGTAGGTGAACATGGTGGATGTGCCTCGCTTGAGTTCCAAGGAACTCACTAGGTATACTAAACCTTCACATAGTGTCTCAAGTCCTAAGACTTGCCTAGGTCACTTGTGTACTAAGCTTCCACCTTCAACCCTTACCAAAAGTGTGCTAGGTTTTCACTTGCACCTCAAGTAATCTTGCCTAGGTTACAAGTGCACTAAACCTTCACTCAACGCACAATCTATCCACCATTACTTGGTTCACATTAGTGGAGTAATAATGACCATGGTTGGACTTGTTTACTAGGTTCTTTAGAACCCACCTAGGTGCACTAAGGTTTTCACTTTAGAACTTGTGCGGCTAGGCTCTCAATGGTACTAAACCTTGCACTCAACTAATGCTGCTTTATTGTGGCCTAACATGCCTTCACTTTGAACTAAAATAAATCCAAACATGGGCACATCTATACTTTGCAAAGGTATGCAAATGGTAGTTCTTCATCTTAGCTTTGCGTGGAATCTTGAATCGCTTCAATTTGATGCCCAAGCAAAAAGTTATGGAGAAAGCCCCATAACATGTCAAAGTTGTCGAGTGTTGGCGCCTAGGCGCCAGAAGAGGTGCCACTGAGGCCTAGGTGCCAGGAGCACCCTGCTCCGCGGGGCTAAAAATGCACCTTGGGTGCTGCAGCACCAAACGGCGCCTAGGCGCCAGAGCCCCGTGCCCTGAACCCAGAAAAAGCCTCCTAAGCCTCTTTAAAGGCTTCCTTGCCCCTCCAAATCTCCATGGGGCACCTCCAAACACCATATACCTGTAAAAGACACCTCCTAGGCCACAATGCACCATTCATACCAAGCTAGAAGTACACATAAACAATACACCAAGCTGGCAAACATACTAGTCCACCATGAACATCTCCCTCTACCACTAATGTCAATCATCAAATTCACAAGAATTTTACCACAAACAACCTATGAATGACATCAAATGAGTATGAATCATAAATCCCTTACCTCTATTCCAAGCTACAAGCAAAGATCAAGCATTCCTTCACCAAAAATATGGTTCCACTAAGTTTTCCTAGGTTCCAAGACAAATCAGGGGAAATGGTAGCAAATTAACACAATCTAACAAAAACCCATGCATCTAAAGGCCAAATAAACAAGAAAACATCAAGGATTTGAAAGTACCTCACGTACAAACCAAGCACCAAGCAAGAAAACGTGATTCCAAGCTTAAAAAGCACAAAACTTCCTTGAAACATGCCACCCAAAGCTTATACACCCATGGAACCTTCAATTTTCACCAAGAACTCCTGAATTTGTGCAAGAATTGAGGTAGAAACCAAGGGGTAAAGAGGGAGCTCGGGTTTGAAGAGGAAGGAAGTGAATAGTGGCAGCCAAAATGACCTTAACCAAGTTTATAACCCTTCTATCCAACAGGCCCTCAAACTTTCTTTAAGTTGTCAAAAAGAACCTCATCCCCAAGTAGTAACCTAAGGTCAAATTTTGGTCAAACCTTCAACAATTAGTGAAAATTTAGGTGCTAAGCAACGGTTAGGTTTTCAAAACTCATTTTTAACTCTCGGAACTCAGCTCGACACCTCGGGATGCAAAATTACTATTTTGCCCCTGGACCTCTTTTGATGTCATACTCTCCTTGGAACCTAGTGAACCTTAACTAACTTACTTGAACTTGCTAAATGATCTTAAAATGATGTATTAAACTAGAAATTTATTAATTTATATGCTTTAAATGTGCTTCTCGCTAGGAAGGCTGTAACATAATAGGCCTTCTTCATATTGGACTTTTGCTTTTGCAACTACTGTATATCTCATTAATTATTTTCCTACACCCATTCTTCAAAATAGGTTACCTTTTGTTGCTCTCTTCTGACAAGACTCAATTTATGCTAAGTTAAAAGTTTTTTGTTGCCTTTGTTATCCTTGGCTTAACCTTATAATAACTACAAGTTTCAAACAAAGTCTAAACCTTGCATTTTTCTAGGATATTCTCTCAATTAAAGTGCCTATCTTTAATTTGATGCACACACTAACAAAATTTTCACCTCTCCTTATGTAGTTGTTTATGAACATATTTTGCCTTTTCCTTCTTTTTTCCATTCTCGAAATTCATTTTAGCTGATTTTCTCTTTTTTTGGGATTGTGGAAAGGCAGCTTGATAACCGAGGTGCCCATCACTGGCTGAGCTCCCAGGTCTGACGGAGTACCAACTTCGCCAAAGGTAGTTCGCTTCCTTGGGAAATGGTAAGACCAACCTCGGTAGAGAAATCAGAGCCCCTTCGGAAACGGGGGTATCCCTCGGAGAACCCATCCTCGGGGAATACATTACCCGAGGCGTCAGAGTAACCTCGAAAAGTACAAACAAAGCATTTAAGGAGTCTCTGACACCTCCCCATAAAAGTCGTCCCCCAAGTACATTCTGACACGCTATCACTGAAGCACGCCATCAGAGGGATGTTTCGATATGACACTCTCGGAATGCCTAGGCTGTCAGCCAGGGCGACCTTTGCTGAGATAAATGTCCCTTCGCTCGCGGAAAAGCAGGGATCACATCCCACCGGACACGTGTCGTGATCTGGAGCGACTACAAGAGGAAAACGTCTTCTGTAAGCCTCCTTTATAAAATACCCAGGAAGTGTCCTAGCGGGGTAAGGGGCAAGGGAGAGGAGAAAAAGAGTTCTCTTTGAATACACAAAAGAGCACATAATCCAATTATCTGAAAATACTGACTTGGGCGTCGGAGGCTCCTCCCCGGGAATACACACCAGGGACCTCCTGACCTGTGTTTTCTGGAGTATTTTAGGCACATTCCACTGGGGAATCTCCTCCAAAAGTGTTCTCCTCCATCAGAAGTCTTCCCTACCCGTACAATGACACATGATGAGGCCGCCACTGGCCACCATTTGGCGCCGTCTGTGGGAAATCTATCCTATGTCGCCGTTGTGGAGACTCGGCGCTCGAAGGACAAAGGGATTTCAAGATCCCCCCTCGCACCTGAAACTCAACAGGCGACCCCTCTGCCTGTGGCAGAAACTTCTATGATGGAGGACAATCATCCCGTGACGGTAACGATGAGCTTCCTACGGGATTTCCAGCGTTCTATCATTGCCGAAATCACTCAGCAGCTTGACCAGAGGTTGCCCCAACCTCCACCCACTCAAAAAGCCTTACCCCCGGCCATTCGTCGGGAAAGGAGCTCGCGATCTACTCACCGGAGTTCAGGGAGTGGAGACTCCCTTGACACATATTCAACAGATGGTGAACCCGTTGAGGAGCGCCCCGCCAGAGGGGAAGCCCCAAAAGAAACCAGGGCCTCCTGTCAACGGAGCGCATCCCCTTACCAGAGGTCCCCTTCTCCCCCTCGCCGGAGTCGTTCTCCAAGGCGGAGAAGAAATTCGCCACTGCCAGCAAGCACACGACGGCAAGAAGGAACCAGCACTGCCGCACTTATGGAAAGGATTCTGGGAAGGCTGGAAAAGGTCAAGAAACAGATCTCCCGAAAACCAGTCTGGTCCCGGTTATCCGACTCCTACACCGAAGAGGAGTCGCCTTTCGTACGCGAGGTAGTAGAGGCGCCTATGCCCAGTGATTTCAGGGTTCCTCGCCTGGAAACATATGACGGAAGAAGTGACCCCCAGGCGCACCTGACAAAATATAAGCGAAGTATGGTGCTCCATGGTGCAGACGACGCCACGCTCTGTAAATGCTTTGAGGTGACACTCTCAGGACCAGCAACAGCGTGGTATGGCTCTTTGCCCCAGGGAAGTTTGTTGAGCTTCCAAGAACTATCTACTGCTTTCACCCAACAGTTTATTGGTAGTAGGCCAACTGCCAAAATGCCAGTGCAAATGTTTGACATAGCTCAGAAAGGAGGGGAGACCATTCGCGACTATGTTGAAAGATTCAATAGAGAAGCACTGAGCGTACCAGACTTTCGGCCAAAAATTCGCATCCTGGCAATGGTCAGAAGACTGCGGAGGGACTCCCAGTTGTTCTACGAGTTCTCCAAAGACCCTCTAGAAACTCTTGGGGAATTTTACAGAAGAGCCAAGCAACACATGACGGCCGAAGAACTCAAAATGGGAGGACCTAAGGGCGAACACCCTCGCATCGAAGGGATTGGCCATCAGCCACGCCAGCAGAACGAGGGAGAGCGGCTCCGCAGGCAAAAAGGAAAGAGGCCCGCAGCATTCACTCCCTTAAACACCACAAAAGCTAGCATTCTAATGGCACTAGAAAGGCAGGGGACTACAGTCCCAAGGCCAAAGGCCATGACCCCGGAGAATAAAAGGAATATGAAAAAATTCTGTCAATTTCACCGGGATCATGGCCATGACACTGAAGCCTGTTACCAGTTGAAGAAGTACATCGAGTCCCTGATCAAACAGGGTCAACTTCGGCGATACCTGCGGATGCCCTCTCCAAAAGGGCGAAAAGAAGAGCAGAGGAGAGCAGATGATGAAGAGTATGACTCAGACAGACGGCGGGACCGAAGTCCCCGGAAAAGTCTGCCACCCTCGGCAGGGATTATCCAAACCATCACTACTGGGATACCCTCGGCCGAGAGAAAAAGAAAGATGAGAGAAGTCTCCATCATAGAGTACGGGAACTCCCCGCGAAGGCTCAACCGTAGGGATGGGACTGTGATAAAGTTCCCCCACGACGACCCCCTCCTTGTGATGGCAAGGATAGGGAACTGGGACGTCAAGAGAATGCTCCTCGATGACGGTTCGAACACGAACGTCATTTTTTCTCATTTGCTGGGTAAATTAGACATCTCAAAAAGTGATTTACCCCAGTCAGTTCCCCCACCTTCGGCGTCGGGCTGTCTGAACTCCCAGTCCTTGGGTACATTGACTTGCCTGTGATGCTGAAAGGGGTCTCACCCAAGAGCAAAGAAGAGCTAATTGCCTCCGGCAGAACAAGATTTATAGTCATTGATGTGCTATCAGCATATAATGCCATTCTGGGAAGACAGACTCAAGGCAATTTTCACATTCAGCCAGACGTAAGGTACCTAACGGTCACCTTCGCCACCGAAGACGGAGACGCTGAAATCTTCATAGACCAGGCCGAGGTTAGGAAAGTCTTCACAAAAGCCAGGCAAAGCCCGACCAAGATCCAGGTGCAAACTTCGGCAGAAGGAAAAAAGGTCTTGATGGATGAAAAAGCAACGGCAGAAGAAACGAAAAGTCTCGAAAAAATAGAAACAGAAGATATAGAATTGATCCCCGGCCGAAACACCCGAATTGGGAAGAAACTGGCCGAAGGGGACAAAAAGAGGCTTGTATCCTTTTTGTGCATGAACAAAGATCTATTTGCTTATTCGCCGAATGATATGCCTGGGGTTGACCCCAGCATAATCCAGCACAATCTTAAAATACAACCACACGTCAGACCAGTGCGACAGAAAAAACGGAGTCTATCAGCTCACAAAAAGTCCTTCGTCAAGGTCGAAGTTAGTCGCCTCACTGAGGCTGGGGTAATAAGGGAAGTAAAATACCCCGAATGGCTCAGCAATGTGGTTATAGCCACAAAAGAGGGTAGTGAAAAGCTCCGAATGTGCATCGACTTCCGAAACTTAAACGACGCCTGTCCAAAAGACTCCTACCCATTACCGGCCATAAATCAGCTGGTAGACGCAACTGCCGAGTACGGACTGCTTAGCTTCCTTGACGCCTTTAGTGGGTATCATCAGATCTGGATGAACCCCGAGGATGAGGAAAAAACGGCATTCATCACAGAGATAGGTACTTACTACTACGTCAGAATGCCCTTTGGGCTAAAAAACGCAGGAGCCACCTACCAAAGACTGATGAACAGGGTATTCGACGCGCAAATCGGTAGGAACATGGAAGTATACGTCGACGATATGATAGTTAAAAGCAAAGTACCCAAAAATCATATCACCGACTTAACTGAAACCTTCCAACGACTTCGGGAATTTGGCATTCGCCTTAATCCCGAAAAGTGTGTGTTCGGGGTAAACGCAGGAAAATTCCTCGGGTTTATGGTATCAGAAAGAGGAATAGACGCTAACCCTGAGAAAGTGAAAGCCCTGCTGAATTTCCGGACACCTACGTCTATCAAAGACATACAGAGGCTTACCAGGAGGATCACCTCCCTAAGTAGATTCATCTCCAGGTACGGTGACCGATGTCGCCCGTTTTTCAAAGTACTCACCAAAGTCTGCAAAGAAGGTAGTACCTCCGGAATCCAGGAACATCCATGGAATACAGAATACCAGGAAGCCTGGGAGGAGCTTAAAAGCTATCTAACTCACCTCCCAACACTTCGGCAACCTCGGGAAGGGGAACCTCTCATTCTTTATCTCGCAGTCACTGAAAAGACGGTGAGTTCCGTCCTAGTGAAAGAAGAGGGCGGGAAACAATGGCCGGTGTATTACGTAAGCAAGTCCCTGCATGGCGCCGAGACAAGGTACCCGTTGTTCCAAAAAGCTATCTACGCATTAGTGCTGGCGGGTAGGAGATTGCGACCCTATTTCCAAGGACACGCCATCACCGTACGAAGTAATTTGCCCCTGCGAGATGTGATGAAAAAAGTGGAGCATTCGGGAAGACTCTCAAAATGGTGCATTGAGCTCGATGAATATGACATTACATACGAGCCTAGAAGAGCAATAAAGGCTCAGGCACTTGCAGACTTCATTGCCGAGATCCCCGAGATTGAAAAGACCGAAGCGCTTCTGGGAGGAAAAACAGAGATTAATCCAGAATGGAAACTCTTCGCCGATGGAGCGTCAGGTGTAAAACATCAAGGAGCTGGAATAGTCCTTCAGGGGTCCTGAAGGCATGGAAGCTTCTAAAGCAATCAAATTCGGTTTTAATGTTACCAATAACATTGCTGAATATGAAGCCCTTCTAGCCGGACTGAAAATGGCCAGAAAAGTAGGTGTGAAGAACCTTGTGGCCCACAGTGATTCACAGTTAATAGTCCGACAGACAAAGGGAGAATATACGGCAAAGGACCCAATTTTGGCCAAGTATCACAACCTCGTTCAGAAACTCATTGAGGATTTTGACTCGGTGTACATAAAGAGCGTGCCCCGAAAGGATAATACCCAAGCGGATGCCTTAGCCAAGGCTAAGGAACCCACCGAAGTGCTAAAACACCCCAGCACAGAGTTAATGTGCCTAGAAACCTCGGAGAAGGGATGGCAAAGCTCCCTCAAGAGATATTTGGCAACTTCAGAGCTTCCCGAGGATCCTAAAGAAGCCACAAAGATACAAAAGCGTGCGGGAAGGTACTTCCTCATTGGGAAAGAACTGTACATGCAAGGGTACGCCAGCCCTCTACAAAGATGTATAGGCGAGGATGACGTCAAAGTAATACTTGAAGAAGTACATGAAGGAGTCTGTGGCTCCCATATAGGAACAGACGCCCTCGCAGGAGTCATACTCCACCAAGGTTACTTTTGGCCTACCCTAAGGAAGGACGCGAGAGAATTCGTGCGAAGATGCGACAATTGCCAAAGGCACGCCAGTATCCAAAAGCTACCCTCGGAAAAAATAAGTGCAACAGACTATCCCTGCCCCTTCGCCGTCTGGGGCATTGACCTTATCGGACCTCTCCCAAACGCCCCCGGCGGAGTAAAATTTTGCATCGTCGCAGTGGACTATTTCACTAAGTGGATAGAGGCAGAACCGCTAGCATCAATCTCGGCGAAGGATGCTCAAAAATTCGTATGGAAAAACATTATATGCCGATTTGGCATTCCGAGGGTAATAGTGGCCGATAACGGGACTCAATTCATGGATAAGGGGTTCCAGGAATTCATGGAGGACCTGGGCGTCAAGATACATTTTGCCCCAGTGGCTCACCCTCAGAGCAATGGGCAAGTCGAGGTATCCAACAGAACAATAAAAGATGGCCTGAAGAAAATGCTAAAAGAGGCAAAAGGGAAATGGCCAGGAGAGCTCCCAAGCGTGCTGTGGAGCTACCGAACAACTCCCCGAAGAGCCATGGGAGAGACTCCTTTCTCGCTAGTATACGGGATCGAGGCCATTATCCCCATTGAAGTCATGTAGCCCTCGGTAAGAGTACAGGTGTTCGATGAAGGAGGAAATGATCTTGGACTAAGAGCAAAACTGGACCTCCTCGAAGAACACCGCGAGATGGCCGAGTTAAGGAGAAAGGCCTTCCAGCAATGAATAGCATGCACCGCCAATTTACATGTAAGAGAAAATGGCATAAAAAAGGGAGACCTCGTTCTCCGAAAAGCCGAGTTCGAACAGCGAAGGCCATCAGAAGGGGTACTTCGGCCAAATTGGAGTGGACCCTATTTGGTTCTCGACGAAGTCCGCCCAGGGGTCTTTAAGTTGGGTAATATTGAGGGAGTGGAGTTAAAGAATACTTGGCATTCAGACTCTCTGAAAAAATTCTATACTTAGATAATTTTTTCTTCAAAGAAAGCCGGTAAGCTACTCCTCTCCGAAGTCATCAGTAAAATACATGACGAATTTGCCCTCGTTGTCGGAAGAGTGCGCCTTAATGGTCCTGCCTTACAAAGATCCGTACTAAGCTTAAAAACCCGTTCAAACATGAAAGAAGTTCAAAAAGGTTCCTTCCGAAAGGTAAGGTGCTGGTGTTCGTCAAAAGTGCACGCTTAGAATCGTACTAACTGCTGATAAGGCATATTCAGGAGAAAGAATGGAGAATGGGGAAAAAATCCTTCATTAAAAAAAAAATCCTAAGAAAAAATTTATTACAAAGAAAGAAGAAGAAAAGCCTATGACTGAGCAAAGGTATCAGACGTTTCGTCAAACATTATCATCTCTAGAGGGCTCAGTCAAAGATGCAGGCCGAGCCGAAGGAAGATTGAGAAACTCGACTTTGGACCAGGAAGATCTTGGCTCTTGGGGAAAGTCCAAAGCAGAAAAATGCGAAATGTCAAGCCCAGGGTGCCGAGCGAGGACCTGATGACGAGCCAAGCAAAAACCATCTTGGTAAGATGTCTTCGACATTTGCTCGCTACGGTTCTTCTCGGCGCCAAGAGCCGCCAGCTCAGCTTTTAGCACGACAATCTTCTCCTCCAGCCTCCTCTTCTTCCTGCTCTTCGTCTTCTCCTTCTTGAGGGACGCAATCTCAGCTTGGAGATCGGCATTCAAAGCGAGTGATTTCTCAAGGTTCTCGCCGTCTTAAACGGTCTGCTTCCGAAGGGCCTCATTCTCTAAAGAAAGAGACACGCACTTCGAGCCGAGGTCTTCAACCTTGGCTGAGAAGTCGGTAAGCAGCTCCTGCCTGCTAGACACAACCTCGGCTCGAAGACTCCCAAGATCTTCTTTGGCGATTTTGTTTAACTCGCCATACTTTAGGGCATATTGGGCGAGAGACTCTTTCGTCTTCCGCAGGGAATCCTCAAACCGAGAGCGGGTCTTCGTTTGTTTCGCTGACCAGGCGCGGAAGTACCCACTATATGCCAATAGCTGCGGAAAACAGAGGCACCAAATAAGCATCGGAAGGCAGTAATGGCTTGAATCAATTTTCTAAAAAAGGAGAAAAGAAAGGACCACCTGAGCAGCGTGCTCGGTCATCCTCGCCGCAAGAATCTTTTCGCTGGGACATTCGGTTGTAAGGGACTGAAAAGTGGCATTAGTCAGCACCCCCGATGCCATTTGCGGAGCCATCAGCTGGCTATCCTCAGAGAACAAATCCATGTCCTCTGTGAACGACCAGAAGGGCTCTCGTGGCACCTGGCCCCGAGGAAGCCGTCGGTCCCGAAGAGCCCTCCGACGGACATGAGCTTCCACCCAGGAAGCAGTAGGGGCGTTCTCTGCAAGGTCACGCCGAAGTTCCATCAAGACATCATCCCTTAGCCATTCATCCAAAAAATCGTAGATACGAAAAATACTAAGATTGGTAGTGGAATGGCTAAGGAAAAAACCTGGTGGAACTTCGGGGACGCGCTCCTCAGAACCGACCTCCCAAACATCTTAATTGACATTTTTTCCCTTCCTCCTCCTGCCCTCTTCAAACTCCTGGGCTGACGTCCGCTCTGCTGGGATCTTGGTAGCAGGGGCAGGACTTAGCGTCTCCCTGAGGATGTCAGGTTCCGAAGAAGGGTTCTCGGCAGTCGGAAGCTGAGCAGAAGACTGGTCTTCCACCTCAATTATGTTCTCGGGGGAAAGAAGAGTGGTAGCCTTGACCTTCTTGGACTTGGAAGGGCCAGCAGTCGACTTCTTCCTCTTACCAGAAGTCTTCCTGCGTACTTGCTCTCCCCGTTTAGCCTGACTGTCATAGAGTGATTTATAAAACTCAGCAGATTGATCGGCCATCTCTGCAAAAAGGTAAAATATCAGTGTAAGTCCAAAAGGAAAGGAGATAGCAAACCCTGGAAAGTGACTTACTCTCGAGAAAAAACTGATAAGAAATTTGACGCCAAAGGAGCATGACTATCCAGGCCTTTTTCCCTGGAAGGACAGGCACGGGCATGCCGGGGTCACTCTTGTGGGCAGTTATCACTCCCAGTTCCAGAAGAACTTCCTCTGACATAAGATCCCACTTAATGGGAAAAGGGTAAGGTGAACCTGACGGAGTCCCGGAGTCCCAGTCCACCACCGACCGAATACGCTTGTCGAAGTTATCAAAATTGGCAAGCAATACCGAAGTAAGGAGCTTTCGGGGATCGACGACATCGACCTCCAAAGTCCCCGACGCCCATCTAATAGGCACATGTCTCCAAGACTCGGGGACCCGGAAAAAGAAAAACTTCTTCTGCCACCCTCGCCAGCTATCCTTATTGTCAAAGGTAAACATAAACGTTTTACTCCCAGACCCTCGGGGAAGGAGGTAGTAAAAACCACCCTTCGGGACCGGGTGGAATTTGTAGTATTGCATGAAAAAAAGGAAGTGCGGTTTTATGCCGAACACCGTGCACATGCAGAGGAAGGCATTAAAGTAAGAGTAAGAATTTGGGGGGAGTTGGTTCACAGCAATGCCGTGGAATTTGCAGAATTCGCATATCACACGATGAGGGGGATACCGAAGACCAGCTTTCAGTTGAGCTCGGTAAACGGTAACCTCCCCTGAAGAAGCTGCGTAACCGTAAGATCCCGGGAGAGGTAACCTCGATGTGATATAAGAAGGGAAGTAGTACTTGGCCACCCACTTTTTCATCTTTTCCAAAGTAGTGGAACAAGGATAAGCCTCAAGGGAGGCAAGGTTTGTAGAAAGAGGGCGCACAGTCATCAATGGAATCGGACTCAATGGAGTTGGATTTGACATTTTTCAAAAAATAAGAAAAAGAGAGATGAATTTGAGAGAGATAGAAGAACAACGACAAACCACAAAAAGGGAACACCCACCAAAGACTTTGCTAAAACCCAGGCTACGAAACACCGCTGCAAGGAGTCGCCGGAGGTCACTCTGCCGCAAGAACCGCCGCCGGAAAGAGAAAAAGGCAAGAAAAGGCTCTAGAACAGACGAGAGTTAAAACAAAAAGTGAGACAAAATGGGATGGAAGGTGCTTATATAGACCGAAGAAGGATAAGTGAAACGTCGTCATAATCATCCTTTGAAGATGAAACGGCCTAATTATTACTCCTTGAAGGCGAAGAGGTGCGGTTGACGTAACCAACATAATTGTTTGGTCATCCAACAGTGTCCACGTGTCACACAGCGCGAAGAACCAAGGCATGTCCCTCTAATATCGCGAAAACCCAGGCACGGTTACTCATGACTGACACGTCTGGCCAAAGGACGCGACGATTCACAGACTCGTGGTAGAAAAAGCAAAAAAGAAAAAAGTAATATGCATTCCGAGGACACCAAGAAAACTGGAGGAGGGTACCTCGGCTCCGAGGAAACGCCTTCTGAAGCAAGGTAAGTTCCAGCCGCCAGGTCGGCAAAGGGACCTCCTCGAAAACGTAGCCGAAGCCCCCGCTCCGGCTCTCCAGGAAGGGGCATGTGATAGCCGAGGTGCCCATCACTGGCTGAGCTCCCAGGTCTAACGGAGTACCGACTTCGCCAAAGGTAGTTCGCTTCCTTGGGAAATGGTAAGACCAACCTCGGTAGAGAAATCAGAGCCCCTTCGGAAACGGGGGTATCCCTCGGAGGACCCATCCTCGGGGAATACATTACCCGAGGCGTCAGAGTAACCTCGAAAAGTACGAACAAAGCATTTAAGGAGTCTCTGACACCTCCCCATAAAAGTCGTCCCCCAAGTACATTCTGACACGCTATCACTGAAGCACGCCATCAGAGGGATGTTTCGATATGACACTCTCGGAATGCCTAGGCTGTCAGCTAGGGCGACCTTTGCTGAGATAAATGTCCCTTCGCTCACGGAAAAGCAGGGATCACATCCCACCGGACACGTGTCGTGATCTGGAGCGACCACAAGAGGAAAACATCTTCTGTACGCCTCCTTTATAAAATACCCAGGAAGCGTCCTAGCGGGGTAAGGGGCAAGGGAGAGGAGAAAAAGAGTTCTCTTTGAATACACAAAAGAGCACATAATCCAATTATCTGAAAATACTGACTTGGGCGTCGGAGGCTCCTCCCTGGGAATACACACCGGGGACCTCCTGACCTGTGTTTTCTGGAGTATTTCAGGAACATTCCACTGGGGAATCTCCTCCAAAAGTGCTCTCCTCCATCAGAAGTCTTCCCTACCCGTACAATGACACATGATGAGGCCGCCGCTGGCCACCATAGCTGTTGGAAACACATAATCCATCCCTTCTTAGTCAGACTTTGGCAGTGATGTTTTGGCACCCAACAAATCAAGTGATACCTTTTTTTTTTTTATTTCTTGTAACTAGTAGTTCCCGTTAAGAGGTTTTTCCAATTCTTCCATCAACAGCTCCTCCTCCTCATTTTGTTGTTCCCGCCATTACCTACCAGAGATGCCAACGTCCTCCACCAGACACAGCTTCCCTAACTAGCACCTAGTTTACCACCTTTGCCACCTCATCAAATCTCTAAACCTTCTAATTCACCTCCCAAACTTAGCCACCCTGTGGTCACTTGCTCTTAACTGCCAAACAAAGCCATGCTTCCAAGACACAATCTTTTCCTCTCCCATTAGAACCCACTTACGATTTTACAACTTTGAAGGATCCGAATTGGAAAAATGCAATGCTTTAGGAACTTGATGCTCTTTAGAAAAACAATACTTGGGTATTGGTGCCTCCAAATCCTTCATAGAATGTTGTTGGTTGTAAGTGGGTCTTTTGTACCAAGTTCAACCTTGATGGCAGCATCTCAAAGTACAAAGCACATCTTGTGGTAAGGGATCTCATCATGATAGCCTGCCTTGGATTGCATTGAGACTTTCAGTCCTGTAGTCAAGCCTTCTATAGTGTGCTTGGTTCTTACAATCACTATTTCTCATGATTGGCCACTCTATCAAATTAATGTTAATAATGGTTTTTTGCAAAGAGATATCTCTGGAGAGGTTTATATGTGCTGACCACTAGCATTTGTTGATCCCACTCGGCCAACACATTTGTGTCATCTTCGGAAAGTCATTTATTGCTTAAAGTAAGCCCTACGAGCCTAGTACAAGTCATTGTCCACCTTTTTTTTTTGTGTACCAACTATTAGAATTCCAAGGCTAACTCCTCCCTCTTCATCTACAACCATGGTGACATTTTTTAATATGTTATTGTCTATGTTGATGATATTATTATTACTGGGAACCACCAATCCTTCTTGCAACAATTTCTCTCTATGCTTTCATCAGTTTTTTCCGTAAAGGATTTAGGTGAATTGAACTTTTTTTCTTAGTGTGGAGGTTCTGTGTACATCCTTGGGCCTTCTTCTCTCTCAACGGCAATATATTCTTGACATCCTCCAACAAGCTTATATGAAAGATGCCAATGGTCTTGCTACACTGCTTTTTAAGTCAATTACCCTCCATCTTGTTGATGGGTTTACTGCCACACATGCTTCTGAGTTTCATCACCTAGTTCGTTCATTGAAGTATCTTTTCTTCACAAGGCCTGACATTGCCTTTGTTGTTAATGAATTATCTCAGTTTATGCACAAGCCCACCATCTTGCATCTTGTTGCCCTAAAATTCTTTTTTTGCTACCTCAAGCATACTTCTGATCATGGCATTATTATTTGTCCTCATAAGGCACCTATTTTGGTCGCATTCACTGACTCTGATTGGGCTAAAGATCCTAATAGTGTTCATTTCACCTCTGCCTTTATTGTTTATTATGGCAATTCACCAATTTCTTAAAGCTTCCAAAAGCAAATCACCATTGTTAAGTCTTCCACTAAAGCTAAGTATTAGTCCATATCCACCGCATCTTGTAAACTTGACTGGCTTCAATCTCTTTTATGTGAACTTGGAGTCTCTCTTCTAGTGCCACTTACGATTTATTGTGATAATCTTAGTGCGACCTATACTGGTGCCAATCCGATCTTTCATTCTAAAATGAAGCAAATTGCTTTTGATTACCAATTTATACAAGACAAAACTACAGGCAAATTGCTTGTTTAGCACATTCCAATTGAAACTCATATAGACTAAGCCTATTTTGAGGTCACCCTTTGACACACTTAAACTCAAGCTTATTGTCATCACTGGCTCCAACATCTTGTAGAGGCATAATAAAGATAAAGGATAAATTAATACTTTAATTTTTTTTAATTATTTATGTTTGTCTATTACTGTAGCTTGCTGTCTAAGTAATTGTATCCTAGAATATCTAGGTTTTCGTGTAACTATTTGTGCCTATATAAAAGGCAGCACCTATTGTGAATAAATCATATTCTTCTTAAATCTTTACATGTTAAATCCTTTATTATATTTCCAAGGTTTAGGGGCTTTTATTTTTGAAGTTTTAGGACTAAAATGTCAAATGATTCCAACTTTTAAGACTCCAAATGTTTGTATCCCCTAATGAAACATAGTTGACTAGGTGTCAAGTGCCCCTCTACATGGGCAATAGCTGATGTGAGACTAAACCTTTTGTGAGCCTTACCTCTCTAATTATCCTTTTGCCCTCAATCCAATTTACTAATTCTCACCATATCCTTTTCCTTCCAACTGCACCACCATTGCATCATCCTCTCCTACCATCATCAACTGCACTCTCCACTGCCACCATTCCACATCAACCAGCGTTGTCATTTGTGGGCATCACCAGCCATTGACGTCAGTGATCATGGTTTGGGTTGCAGCTGCAGTGGTGGGATTGATGCTGAAAACCATCGTCTTGTATTCCTTTAGATGTAGTGAAATTAAGAAGAAGTTAAGGTGACAGCATTTTTATGATATGGTATGACAACGACAACATATGGAGATTTGTGATTCGCTGCTATAGCTTGCAATGAGGTAATGAAGTGGCGCAACGGAAGGCGCTTAATGAGAACAAGCAAATCCTTTTTTTTTTTTCCTTCTTGTTTTAAACTATGTAAGCCACCTCAATTTTGTCTAAAATTTACAATATTGCCTTGGGATTTAAAAAGCTACTTTTTTCTCCTCTACAATAGATATTCAAATCATATTTATATAAGACTTCTTATCTTTGTACTAATATATGAACAAATGTAACATATACGTAATATATTTGTAATATATCTCCGATCTTATTTATACATATGTGTTACATGTATATATTTGTTACTTGCTTTATACATAGAGTTTACATATCTATCATCTGATTTTTACATATTTACAATTTTTATGGGAAGTGGGATTTAATGCATTCACATATATTTTTTTATGGGAGTTCAAACTCTCGTACATACTATTTGTGATCTCATTTGTATATATGTCACCCATTATTTGTACGAATCTCTCATTTTCTTTGTATATCGAGTTTGTACATATTTGATATATCTGATTTATACATATCTCTAATTTTGGAGAGACACGAGATTTGATGTGTTTATATTTGTTTTATGTTATATAAGATAGTATTGGAATACAACTATATATAAACATAAAGGGTAGGTGCACATTAGGCCTATGCCTCCGCATGTGGTCCTGTCACCGAACCTCTCAGCCAAGTGTATACCACCTATAGAGCAGCTCTGACTAATGAGCTCAGCTAGGCAGTTGCATAACAAATTTAAGCAGGCACGATTGTCCAGTGTTTTTAGGAAATCTGAGTAGTTTTATGTGCTGTTATGTGTGTATTAATTAGCCAGTTATATACTCTTAGGATGCCGTGTGTTATTTTCTAGGTTCCATATCATGTGTAGGCTGTGTATTTGCTGTCAACACGTAGTGGCAGCAATTGAGTAGAAGAAGTTTAATTGTAGCCAATGCCACAATGTGGTGAAAGTGCGAGGGTAGCTTGCATAAAAATAGAATGTAGTTATTGTGAATATGTTGATTCGGGAACAATGGAGGAGGCAAGTCCTTTCCATTCTAAAAAAGAAGTTTGAGGTGGGAGGTTCTCTTTAATGAGCCTTGAAATAGTTGGTTTCTCTCATAAGGAGCCCCAAATATCCATCAGCAAGACAGGTCGAAAGGAAGAAATCAAACACGCACACTCTACGTACTTGTAAGTTATAGGGGGTTTTCTCAGTTAATGCCCCATAGCGCGTTCCTTGAGTCATGACCATGACTCAGGTTATATGTTGATTAAGCCAGATGATCAGATTGCTTACCTTCTCAGTTGGTGCTCAAGGTTTTCTTAACTTTATGGGCAACGAATTTGCACATCCAAAGGTAAGGATACCAAAACTTCCTTTGTTATTAGTAGTTTTTAAAATGGTTTTTCGCATCTCATATTAATTTCATGGACTGATTTTCTTGTCATTGTTTATCCATGTGCAAGAGAGTTAATTGAATTCCCAATGCCAAGCAACAATTTCACATATTCGCTTGCAAGCAGACAATGGGATGTTCTAGCAAATGGATTTTGTGACCATGACAATAAAGGATGAACGGTATATTCGGAGAAGCAGTAGCAGAAGGCAATTATTGACTTACCCTGATATTTTAGCATTTTCAGACATTTTTGTCGCCCACATTATTTGTCGGAATTCACCATTTGCTCTTACTTGCAGAGTTGATGGTCTGCGAAACTGCTTAGAGGTTCCTCTGCCTTGTCGGTCAGCCCAGGTTGGTAACTTTTTCCTTCCTGGTGGAACAGCAATATAGTGTCTGCTTGTCGAACGAAGTTTTCGGGTTCATCCTAGTTTTTGTGGTGTTGTAGGTTTACAAGTTAACTCGAATTCTAAGAATATGAGGCATACAGAAGTTGGTGGGGGTGAGCTGGACCGATATGGATTCTTACTCGAGTTCTCATTTCGGTTCCAATGGCAATGTCTGAGTAGTTTTTGGGGGAGAAAGTCTTACAGCATTGAAAATTGACATGGTTCATCATGCAGTCCTCTTACGTTGAAAGGGCAAGGATGCAGAAGATGTTGGGAACTACATGAGAAACATGTTTGAAATCCAGACCACACCGGTGACCCAACCGGACTGTTCAGAAGCTTGTATCTCAGGCTGATTCTTTGTTTGGATGAGAGAAACACTTCCTTCTGTACATAGTAGTAAATAGTAAATTACAAAATCCCACCCTGTGATTTGATCTAGCCTACACTTTGTTCCTTTTATTTAAAAAAATATACACATTACCCCCTATTTTTTTTGTAGTGTCCGATAACAACATTTTAAACCCTAAATTAAATTATTTAATAACCATATTCCAATAATTTTAAGATTTTTTATATTTTTTTTCATAGCCAACCAACTTTTAAAAAATACTGAGATGCATTTACAAGAAAAAAATGCATTTATAGAAAGGAAAAATTGATAATTTAAAATATCTATTGACTATAAAAAAAATATTGAAAAGACTAATATTACTGGAAGATGACTATCATATAATTTAAATTACAGTTTTAGAAGTTATTATCGGACAGTATAAAAAAATTAAGGGGTAAAGTGTAAGTTTTTAAAAATAGAGAGAGTAAATTATAGGTTAAGATAGTTTTTAAAAATAAAGAAAGTAAATTGTAGGTTAAGATAAACTTCAAAGGATAATTGTAACTTTCACCGGTAGTGAGATGCAGTGGCTGCTGGTTGATGCCCCTGCTTGATTACAACGCTTATTACCCGATTGATCTCTTTTGCACATGGCTCTCCCTGCACATGGGTATGGCACATGACAAAATTTGATTAAGATCTTAAATAAAGGGCTTTTAACAAGTGAAACATAATAAAATGTGGTCAGTTTTATAAATAAATAAATTGTAACTAGGAGATAATCTATTACAATGGATTGTAGGATGATAATTATTATACTATGCACATATGTTTAAGTAGATATACTAATTCATTTTTAACTTTCTATATCTAAGTTATTTTTATAAAAAGAAATTGACAAAATTGCCCTGCATCAAAACTTTCTCTCTCCTTTAAGACATCCTACCTTCAATCCTGCCTTCGCCACCCGTCACTATCACCACAAGATATTCCATCATTATTTGCATCTGCATCAGTGTTAAAGATAAAAATACAAATGTCTTAAAAAATTTGGGAAAATGTGTAAACAAGCATGTACAAATGTCTGAAATAATATGTGGACTATTTAATATGCAAACTATTGTTCTTTGCCAAAATGATAAGTAAAAGTATTTGAAATAATGAGCAAATATCTCTGAAAATAATATCAAAAAATGTCTAATGTAGTATTTGAAAGTTTTTGAATTAATTTACAAATAGTTTATTATTACTAGAAAATAGGAAATGTCCAAAACATTAAGAAAGTATTTGATTTGATATAAAAAATTGTCTAAATAAATATTTAAAAGTGTCTAAGCCAATATATAAACAATTTATTCTCGTTAAAAATAACTATTTGAAACAATAAAAAATATTTAAATAAATGTGTAAAAGTATTTTTAAAAAAATTAAAAAATATCTGAAACAATACATAAATAATAAAATAGAAGTTTCTAAATAAATATTTAAAAATGTAAAAAATCTGTTTTTTTTTAATTTAAAAATATCTAAAAAAATAAGACAAAATATCTTAATGAAATTATAAAAATGTCTTAACGTTCGTCAAACGAAAAGTGAAAAAAAAAAAAATTAAGTTTGTGAAGCAAACAAAAATGAAAACCTAAATCAATTAAGAAATTCACCAAACAGTCAAGCCTCGGCGACGAGGGGTATCCTTGGACCTTTGTAAGAACCCAGCCTACTCCCTTGCAGCACTCGTTGTTTCACTAATAAGTCAGCCCCTCGGATCTCCCTAAGGACCAGCCTTCTCCACTGTGTTGAAAGTCCCAAGCAAGGTTGCGGCGGTTGGAGATTGCGAGATCGTAGCGACGGAGCAGAGATTCGATCGAAGTGGAGATCAGAGATCGGGAACCATCACCGTCGGAGTCGGAGTCGTCGGTGAAGATTCCATATAGAACGTCATCCTTCGTCTGCGAGCACTTCTCATTTTGCTTCCGGTAGTAGAACTCGCCGCCTATCTACTATCCATCCTCGAAATCGTTCTCCATCCCAAATCGCTTCATCTCCTGACAGTCATCCATCTCAAAGAACAGAGATCGGAGCGGCTCTAAGTTAGAAATCGGAGATTGGTGGGCTGGCAGCGAAAGATCGAAGAGGGGCTGGTCGGCGGCGATCAGTGGAATGAAAAAGGCAAATGGGCACAACGATAAGAGAAAGAAAGAACTCTTTTAGAAAAGGTCATTTTGAGGGTAAAATTGTAATATTAACTATTATATAATTAGACGTATATCCATTATATCTATAATGGTAGAATGACAGACTTATGGGGAAAAAAAGAAAGAGCAACAGATTTGTTTTATCATGATTATCTTTGACTCATTCAATTACAAAGAAAAGCAGATCTAAAATTTTAAATTAGGAGTCAGATTTTATTTTAAAAATATTAAAATGGCTCAGAGGCCATATTATCTTTACATATAAATAATACAAATAATTTGTAAGAAATTTTAGGGTTCAAGCACCCTAGACACCCTACTCCCTCCACTGATTATAAGAAAAAGTCATTTCAAATGAGCAAATAACTAAGTTATGAGTATAAAATTAAAACAAAAAACAAAAAAAAAACTATGTAAAAATATGTTAGTAGCATTATTTGTTCGAACCTAAGTTGGATTAATCTAAAATGATGTATTTTTATTTTTATGATTTTTTTGTTTGGAGCTAGTATCATTTGAAGGAAGGTATTATACAGATATGATAATCTATTAAATAACATTTTTTAGTATAATGTAAATAATTTTTATTAATTTTTTAATTTAAGTTTTTTTACTTACTTAAATTAAAAAATTAATAAAAATTTATTAATAAATTACTAAACCTACAAAAGAGTTTCTTTCAAGTGAGATTACTTTCAAACAGAAAAGCTGTAAAATAAAAATAGTAATTTTAAATGCAACCATCTTTAAAATAAAAATAGCAAGTTCTATTTTAAATAGGAATTGGATGGGCCTATCGCCGACACAGACTGAGGACCAGAGAGAGAGTCAGAGACTTGCTTGGAAAGGAAACGGAAAATCATGTTGTATACGTCACCAATGACGGATACCGAATTTGGCATAAAAATATACGAAGCCGTAAAAGCAGGACACTCCCAGTCTTCGTCTTCGACTCCCACTCTCTCTCTTCGTCTCCAGCCAGCCATGGATCCCTCCATCGCCGCCGTCGAGCAAATCCTCGGTTACAACTTCAGAAACAAGCACCTCCTGGAGGACGCTCTCACGCACCCCTCCTTGTCAGAATCCGCGTCCTATGAGCGCCTCGAGTTCATCGGGGACGCTGTTCTCGGCCTTGCCGTGAGTTCCCATATCTTCCGAGCCTATCCCACCCTCAACGAGGGAGATCTTACAACCATCCGGAAGGCCAATGTCAGTAATGAGAAGCTCGCACGCGTCGCCATCCGCCACCGGCTCTATCACTTCGTCCGGCGGCCAAAAGCTACCCCTCTCGATGACCAGGTCACTAGAATTTGCTCTTTTATTGTTGATACGTACTTTCCCCCCCTTTTTTTTGTATTTATTAATTACTCGTCTATTCCCCTCCCCCGGGGTCATGTAGGTACGGGAATTTGCTCTTGCTGTGAACCAAGAAGATGATTCAGTGATTTATGTCGGATCAGTGAAAGCGCCTAAGGTTCTAGCTGACATTGTTGAGTCTCTTGCAGGTGCTGTTTATTTTGACGTTGGTTCTGATCTCGGGAGGTTTTGGTTTGTGAGTAGCTTTTCACTGTCTTGTGTAATTCTTATCTTCTTCTTCTTCTTCTTCTTCTTCCCCAATCCCTGTATCAAATTTTCCAGTTGTGTTTCATGGAGCTTGATTAGACCATTTGGTATACTTGTAGATATTTAGGGGTCTACTGGAGCCGATAATAACGTTGGAGGACTTGAAGGAAGAGCCCCAGCCAGTGACAATGCTGCACGAGCTATGCCAAAAACATGGCAAGCGAGCTTGCATAAAGCTTTGGCGAAAAGGGGCCAAGAGAATTGCTACTGTTTGTGTGGATGGTCGATTTGTTGCCTCCGCCTCTTCTGAGAAAAAGGAAATTGCAAAGCTTGATGCTGCACGGAGAGCTTTGGGTAAGTTACTGCAACAAACCCATGCTAATGGCACCATTTCTAATGTGCCGGATTTTTTGCGGAGTCTTGAGATGGAAGATGCTAAGCAGAAGTTGCATGAACTATGTGACAAGAAAAGGTGGCCCAGACCAAAATACGAGTATGTGTCATGGTTCCTTTGAAGTTATATTATGTGGTTACATCTTCTTTGGTGTTAGCTAATTTGCTTTTTTGTCATGCGAAAGAAATATCATTTAGCTAGCATCTACTGGAATTCCGGATTGAAATTTCCAAACAATTTGATGCCTTTATTTCTGCGGAATGCATGCCTTTTGTTTATTAAGGGAAATATATGCATTCTTCAAATCCTTCACTCCTTAGTGGTGCCTGGTATTTGTTCCATCACATCAGAATGTGATCAAGGATCCACTGTAAATATGGGTCACAATGCTCAATATTTAAGGATTCAGGAATTTGTGATAAGTGAAAACAACAAAGCGTCTATGTTCCATTTAGTTTGCCCATGTTTTGTATGCCTCAACCTGAACATGGATTAAATGTTAAAAGTGAAATGCCGTTATTTAGTCTTGTTACTTATGAAGTGCATTTTTTTTTTGTCCTTCCTTGATCATGTTTTATCCTTTGTTCAACTACAGCGTTTCAGACTTCTATGTTGTTAGTCTGCATATGGAAGACCCTAATTGTGTTTTTTTTGTTGTAGAATCGAGAAAGAGGACGGCCTTCCCCATGAGAAGAAATATGCATGTTCAGTTAAAATTGAACATCAAGATGGTGAACTTAAAATCACTGGAGATGAAAAGACCAGAGTGAAGGATGCTAAGAGCTCTGCTGCTTTATACATGATTCAAGCCCTGCAAGATTCCAGTTATCTCTGACTTGGTGCTTGCTGTGTGAGAAACTCTCTGATACATCATTCATTGTCCCTCAAAATGGAAAAATGAATTCAGACGTCTTATTGCTCAGTGCGTCTTACCAAACAGGAAATATTTACATGAGTTCAGTCATCTGGAAGATATTGAGGATCCATTTAGTTGTGAATTCCATTCTCTCCACTAAATTGCCTTCTATAGAAGTATATATTATTACGTAGCATATTTTAGGGACATGAAAACGTTAATCTATTACTTCAAGAACTCCTTTAAAATGGAGAAACATAAAAAGAATTTCTGGTCTATCGAATGGTTTCTCCAACTCTTAGAAAACAAGGTTTTCTGCATTCCTAAAATGCGTTCCAGTCATGTTTTTATTCATGGAAATTCGGAGAAGAAAATGGTAAAGTTTTTTACAACTAGATGGGGCTCTATCTCCCAATATCTTTTTGTTGTCTCAATGACTATAAACAATCAAGGAGGAAATCTGTTTGTGTGTGTGGATGTGTATTTGACTGCTAAAATAAAATTGAGTGTTAAGGAAATCACAGAAAGGTAGAAAGATTTGGAACCCTGACTGAACTCCAGTTTACTGCAGTCTGCAGGGGCCATTTTTCTAGTATTTTGACTTTGGCAAATATCCTGAAGTGCTGCAAATGGGAAGCCTGATATTGTTTGTCACTGATATTTCTTGTTAATTGATGAAAGCAACATTTTACAGATGTCCTGGTTGGAATTTCATGCGAAATAATCAATCAATCAATCAAACTAACTAATGATGTTGAAGTTAAACCTAATAATATGTTACTCCTAGGAGCTGCTATCTAGGACTAGGAGACAAACAAGCAATTTACTGGGATCTGTTTGGATGTTGGTATCCCTTTCATATGCATACTGCTTATGTTCATTCAGGTAACCGAAGGTATCATAACTTATCTATGATCGTTTGATACTAGGAAGTTGGGAGGCCAAGAAGTTGCTTTGCCTTCAGAAGAGTCTCCCTGAACCTCCTGAGATTGATCTTAACATCTTGGCGGTCAAGATATATTGCCCTGGCAGCCTGGTAGCCCTTTGAGATGAGTAGAGATTCTGGATTGGTGATGACTGGGTGATCTCTGCTGTAGCTGTCTATCAAAGAACTCTCCTCTGGTTCAATCTTGTATTCCAGATACTTGACACCCATTTCCCTTGCTGGTGCACCATAGTAGTTGTAAGAAGCCCAGTCCAACCCAATTAGCACCACCTGAACCATGACTGCACCAGTAGGCAAGAAGATCTCATTAGTCAGGCCAGCACCATGAGCCCCAACAATGATGCTGCAGGAATTAACTATTCGAGCAAACGTGTCCAAGTTCGACATCCTGTCAGGTTGCATAACAATTACCTTGAACCCCAATTCCTCCATCATATCAACCATTTTGTCTTCATTCAGGAATCTTCTGGTTTTGCGCCTTGATATGAGCAGCAGTACAGGTTTTTTAATCTCCGTCACAGTAGTCATTTTCAGATTGTATGATTCCTTCAAGAAATTTTTGAAATCAAACATAGAATACCCTCCTGGGATATCAGTTTTGTTCAGTGCTAGATTGCCATGATATACTAGTCCAAACACTGCTTCTGGAAAGCAATGAACACGACCATCCACTGCAGGCCGTACAATCTCATAATTAGACAGACAAGCAAGAACACGGCTGTACTTGTGCATCCACCAAGGCTGGTAGTCAGTTATAACTAGTTTCACCTGTGATTGAAAATGGCGAGATGTCATGAACAGAGGGATGATGATCTCATTGAATTCGTGAAAAATATTTCCAGTGAATCCTCCAGAGGAGAATACTATGGCTGCCACATGGTGAGTGATATCGCAAGCAGGGTAAGTGGTGTTCCCATGCACTATCTGCATTGGTGTGACGAGTCCCATTGCAGTACCATCCTCCTTCCTCGGGTAAGGCCTAACAACTGTTTTTACTGAAGGTTGATTGGATTCTATATAAGCTGTTAATGATGCTCGGTTGTCTATTCGAACTGGTTTGTTTGCAAGGCATACGTCTGTGTGCATGTCAGAGTGGCAAGAAAATCCATTGGCCTCAAGCTTAGCTTGTTCTTCTCCTGCCACATTTCACCCAAGGAATAGAGAGAACATCTACTTGACCGCATCACATTAGATTGCAATCTTTGGTCTTTCATTTTGAAACTCAATATACCAAGAGATTGCAATCCAATGCAATTGAGTCAAGTAAACACGAACATATGTTAATAAGAACAGCAAATATCTTTAACCCCTATGAAAATGTTATGCCAATGTATATTGTGGGCAGAAACATGTGAATGCCAGAGAAAGAATGTTAGAGAACCTCTCACAAGTCTTCTCAATAAAGACTCTTGGGCACTTGTATCTTGCTTGCCTTCATCAAGCCCCTTGCTGCTAATGTTACCTGTCCAATTGATTAACTGCTGCTTCCCTTCAAATTGAAAGCTCAAACCAGTCAAGCAAGCTAGTGGAGAGAACATGAATGTATTAGATACTTGGGCTATAAGAAAGATCTTAAAGAGTTACATGATCGAAATCGTTCATTGTTTGATGCAGAAAATGTGGTGTAGAGCAAAGCGATCAGAAGCAAGCATATAACTGAAGCTGCGTTGTTGTGTTTCCTTAGCCCCCTCCCCATCTTCTCTCAAACAGCAAAAGCAGCTTCAAGCTCCCTATAAATCTCGGAGACGTGATATCTTTCTGGTGGCCCTGTCAATGTCTTGTAAGAACTACTTGCATTTCATTTCTCCAACAAATCAAACCCAATTTATCAAGCGATCGAGTATTCTTTTGACTTCATATATTTTTCTAATAAATATTCAGCTACTGAATGGGAAGCTGGAGTAGCATTACTACATGATTCTTTTGGGAAGCAAGCTGAAGGCTACAAGAAACACGGTTGGTGGTAAAAATTTTATTGCCGAGTAATATTATGCATGTGACGTCATACGGAATTATGAAACTGTTAGGGTGGTTCGGGGTGTCCTGTCGTGAGTCGTGGCTTCCACTACATGGAATGATTTGGACAGGAGAAAATCGTTGCATTTTTTTTATGTATGGATGTTGCCTTTTATGGTCGTTGGGACTTCATTGACCTTGAACAATTTTCAATCTAGCGTGTTACTTCAGCTCATCCCTTAAATCTCTTTTTTATGCTTCCATTTGCACAAACAAAAGAAAAGGTAGTTAGAGGGTCCAAAATTATTCTTTCGCTTTAATGAACTCTCTAGCTGCAGCTTCATTTGACATGACATCATAACATCTGGTATTAGGGTCAAAGGTTCAAGTCGCCACGGAGGCCCAAAAAAATGCATATAAACACGACTTAAAATGACAATCCGGCAAACAGCCAGCTTTGGATGAATCTGAGGTGGGTACTGGTAAATGTGTAATCGATGAGAGTCTAGAAGGTAAAAGCAGAAAAGCCAAAAGTTTGGGGGCTAAATGGGGCTTTTTCATATTTCCAGGATCCCTCAAGATATATTACTATTTCCTATGTTTTCCTGATGCCAAGGCTAATTCGAGCGGCGAAAGCGATGGGGGAATTAGGGCACTTCCCGAAATTTGCAAATTTTGTATATCACCTATGTGTATACTTAAGGATAGAGCTAAAAAATGTTCATTATCTCTGTTGTGGATCCCTAATATTTTATTATTTTAAAAATATAGCCTAGTCTCCCTAACTTTAAATTCTAGCTATGCCCCTGGGTCCAAATATAGGCAAAGACATCCAAATATGGGCCAAAGCCTAATTTACACCTAGTGTATATTATGAGCCCACGTTTTAGTATCGTTTACGAGTTTGTGATCACATCTTTTCTTCATCTTCCACTCCTTCTCTCTCCTTCTCATCTCCAAAACCTCCACGAATCTGGGTGTACCATGCCTTCACTAGCGTATTTGTAGCTAGCTCCGTGATCTTGTGCCAGATCATGTTGATCATTCCGTTGACCTGATGTCACCATTCCATGACTTCAACAACTTCGTCGGGATATGGTTCGACACAAGGAATGGATATGTGCAAATTCCTAGGTGCAGTTTCACCAAATTCCCAACCCAGGCGAGGTCGTGATAAGCATTAACCCTCCTGACAAGTATAAAACAATCTTTTGCATATCACATTACCATCACAAATGGACAATTATACTCTTTGGCATCAAAATTGCTCCCTCACTATTCCAAAAAGCCATGACCAAATCTTTGAACTCATTTTTCCCTCGGTCCTTGTTTATATTAACGACATTTTATTATTTTTTGCTTGTGCAAGATCTCATCTTAAGTTACTACGTCAGTTTGTTAGATATAGTAAAGTAATATGGAGTCATGCTTTCACAGAAAAAAAGATAATAATTGCCCAAACATCAATTGAGTTCTTTAGAATGTAGATTGCAGATGACAAGTATCATTCACAACCTCATGTGGTGACAAGGATAATAGAATTTCTTAATGATAATATCATAAAAACTCAAGTTCAACAAATATTAGGACTTGTGAATTATATCAAAGAATTTGTTCCCCACTTGTTAGAGATTCTTCAATCTTTGCATGTGTATCTCAAAAAGAAATCTCCGTCATGATCCTCACTTCACCACCAAGCAATTCTCCAATTAAAGCAGGTTGTCCAGTCACCTCCTTATTTAAAGATTCCTAGCAAAGGAAAAAAAGTCCTCCAAACAGACGCATCAAATGAATTTTATGGAGTAGCTCTACTTAAAGAGATAGATGGAACATGACACATCTATGCTTACAACGGTGGTGAGTTCAAGGATAATGAAAAGTATTAGCACTCTACCTACAAAGAAGCCCTAGTTGTCAAATGTGAAACTGAAAAATTTTTCAATTCCATCTAGTTATACATCATTTTTTAGTAAAAATGGACATGTCAGTTTTTCAAAAAATGCTCAACGGTCCAGAAGCAGCTACCTAATACTCAATTACTCAGATGGCAACAATGGTTTATACGATTCTCTTTTCACATTAACCATGTAAATGGAAACATTAATGCTTTACCAAACATCTTTGATAGACCTTCAAAACCTCCCAAACTTAAGCTCCATAGCTAGAACGGCACCCTTTTCCCAAAGTTTGGATCATGACTTTTTGGAACATTGAGTGATTATTTTTTTGGTCAAAAGGTATAATTGTCCAATGATAGTGGTAATCTGGTATGCAAAAGGTTGTTTTATACTTATCAGGGAGGCAATTTCTCGTGGAAGTAGAATTAGGCATCCTTCTCCTCCCTCAAATGGACATTTCTATTGATGTTGGAGTCGTCTAGTTGATGAAAATGTGGATAATGTTCTACTAGCTGGCAACAAAGGGTTTCTAGGTATCAATTGCAGAGATCGAGCTAATGAACTCACGAATGATCTTCTTCTATGCTCTCTGCCACGTTCCGTACCAGATTGCATGTACGATGATGTTGGCAGTAAGAACCAGACCCCTTTTGGTACCTTATTTGGACGAACTCCAACGAGCCCTTGCACTTCTTATTGCCACCAAAGAGTAGATCGAAGGAGATGGACTTAAGGTGGGTCCATGGGCACCAAGCAATGGCTGGAGGCAGAGGAAGAAGGATGCCAAATGCTGTGGCCGGAGGAGGAAAGAGGTTATTTACGGAGGAGTTGGTTTTCATCACTTCAATATATTCATGTAGCATACAAGTCACTAATTTAAACAAGATGAAATCACACCCATAAATTGTATAAATAATACGGGATAAACTAACAAAATAAATGTTGTTCTATTTAGTAAAAAATATTGTTCCATTTATATAAATTTACTTTTCTGTAATATATTGTTCACTTAGTAAAAAATGCTCCATAAATAATGTTGTTTATTTCAGTGAAAAGCGTTATGTTGTTTTGTAATATACTATTCACTTCATAAGAAATGTTATTTCACAAATAATATTGTTCTTTTCTATAAGAAGTGATGTTTCATTAATACAAATGTACTATTCTGCAATATATTGTTCACTTCATAAGAAATGTTGTTCCGTAATTAATGTCGTTCCTTGCTTTAAGAAGTGATGTTTCATTCACACAAATGTGTTATCATGTAATATAATGTTTACTTCATGTAAAAAAATGTTATTCAGACGTGATGATAGCCTTGTGAAAAGTGTTAATCATTTCATAAGATATGTTGTACAAGATATAGTGGTAATTTTATAAAAAATGAAATTGGGGTAATGGTGCACTACAGTGACGCATATAACGCCTCCTAAATGTCAACCTTCATTTGAGTTTTGCGTGACCAAGAAAACCAAACACATAAACAAGGCAATTCCATGTGTAATTATGTGTATCAGTTGAATAGTAATCTGTGGCATAGTTATTAAAAATGCATTTTGAGTCATAAAGATGTACGTTTTTACGACTCTAGGAATAGAAACCATGTTGAAACACAACAGAAACATAAGATAGGTAAAAACGTGTAGAAACGAGATTCTAGTCATAGAAACGTAAAAACATTAAAACTTTAATACTCTATCTTATTGACTTATTTGAGTTCAAAAGTGAAAGAAACTAAGAATTTTCCACATTTTTTTACCCAAAGTGGTTGGCACAAGTTGCCAAACCCAAAAAAATTAAAAAACTCTCTCAGTCTCTCTCATTACTTTAGCTCTCTCTCACACACAATGACCCATCTGGTTATTCTTGTTTTACTTTTTTTAGCTTGGTTCTTCATTTGTTGTAGCTACTTTTTATGTTCTGCCTTTCATCTTCCAAATCCATTCTCAATCTCAGCAACACCAAGTAGTGGTAATGCATGGATAAATGACAATATTACTCTTTGTTTATGATATTGTTAAAGTTCTAATAAATGATAATATTGTGAAACATAAATTTCTTAAGATATTTAAATGGTTATATTTTTTTAATAATTTTTCTCTAAATTTTTTTATCTTTTTGGTAGAATCTTACGACTTTATAATTTTTTCAGACTTTACAACTATAAATTCAAAACGACTCTAGGTAAAAATCCAATTTTAATAACCTTAATCTGTAAAGAAATAAAGTAGTGGTCTAAAACTTCAAGTTTCTGTTAGCCTATGCAACAGAACATCCACCTGGTAACTTACTTGCTTGACACAAAATACTGCTTGTCATAATCAAAACAACAAAAAGGCAAATTTTGGTTCTGTCTTCACTTTGATCATAAAGATGACCAAACTCGACACTTTTTTACTTCTATTTTCTTGGCAGCCTCCTAATTTTGAGTTGTTATATACAAGAACACGATGCTCCCACCCACACGACTATCAATTCTCCATCCAGTAATAAGCTCTCGTATTATATACAAGAACACAATGCGAGGACATTGTTTTGTATACTATAAGAACAGCTTCATTCAAAATAATGAAGACAATTAATAATAATAATAATAATAATAATAACAACAACAACAACTTTGTACTCTAGCAGTTTTTTTTTTCTTTGGAGAACACTGTTACTTCCATTTGAAATAGCAAGTTCTCTTGTTAGATGTGGAATGACCGAAAAAAAAAGATAGGAAGAAGACAAATGGTGCAATTCATAGCTCTTGTTAGATATCATTTCCATAATGCATGAATAGCAGCCTACACAACATAACAAGACAACTTCACATGATCACAAAATGCTGGACAATACCCGACCATTTTCACTTCCATTTCCTTATCAGACTTCTAACTATAAGTTCATTATATACAAGACAATGACGCTCAAAGCTCGCCAGAAGCATTAAAATGACGGGCTCTCAATCATGCCGAAGGCTCAACCAGTCCACCCACCCTTTGCCGGGAAGAAGGAAGGTTGATGCTAAGATCATCTAGAGTTGAACAATCGCTGATTCTTAGGCCATGCTCATTGGCCAAATGCAACAAACAGATGAAACATAAGTGAGGCGAAACATCCTTTGGAGCAGCAGGCTGGGAGCTGATGGGAAATGACTCCAGCAAATGTCGGAAGGACAGTGTACTCTCACACATCTAGTAATGATTGATGAACACATTGTAATCAAAAGTATTTTGCTCTTGTGAATTCCAAGTCGCAAACTCAAAATACTATAATATTCACAGACTGAAACCAGTCCTAGATTTCATGGTTGTAAGCTAGTTCAATGGCTACCATGAAAACAGTAAAAATGCCCAAACTGAGAATGGCACGAGACTTCAAGGCTTCAAGCCATAAGTTGAAATTCAAGAAATTTTGTAGTTAATGTAATCTGTAAATGACTTAAGGTGTCATCTGATGGAACTTACAAGTTTGAGACCAATTTCAGTTATCAACCATGATTAGGTGTGACGATTCTTAGCAAGTTATGAGACTGATAAAAGAATAGTGGAAACTAGAAACAGATCAAGTGCAGAAATTTATCATTAGAAAGGAAAAAGGATGTGCTCACCACTGCAGGATCTTCCAGCGAGTCTTGCATGTGACCCCATAGTGTCTCTTTTAACGCATGTACATCCACATGTTTTGAGGTCTTGTCATACTGGACATCAATCTCGTTTACCTAGAAAGTCGTGAAGTGAATTTCCAGTAATTGTGTGCAAACATTATGGAACAACTAAGTAACTGTCGCTTACAAAACCTCAAATCATCATCAGCAGCAGCCACTGAATCCTGATCCCAACTAAGTTACAGTTGGTGACATGAAGTTCATATTATTAACTTTTAAGAACCATATAAATTTTATAGATTCATGCAAAAGAACAACAAGGATTTATGAGCTGCATAGCATTCACAAGTGCATTCTTGTGTTGTTTGTTTGTGTGTGCGATATATACCAAATTTAGTGGTGGAAGGAAATATCCCGCACATATACATATATGACTCCCCAGTTATTTTCCTATATGTAATCAGTAAGGCCTGACAGTGAGCTCATTGGCTTCACTTTTCCATGCCAAAATCAGAGATTTTTGTCCATTTTATTGATCTTTGGAGATATTTTGTTCATTTCAACACCACAGTATACAGAAGAGCTAATCTGGTTCCCAATGGACATACTTTGACCACTGCAGAATTGTACAAGAATTCCTTCCATCAGAAAATGACATAATTGCATGCTGATATAGTACCTGACGAGGCAGATGCACAAGCCCATCTGAATTTTCCACATCATCTTGAAAGCATCCATCATTGTCCTGGTAACTAACTGCACTCTCATTATCCCAAGATGGCGGTGCTTCATTGGTATTGTTGTTTGCTTGCCATGAACTCTGATCTTCTGTGGAGAAGCCAGGTAAACATGCGTGAAACAAAATGACAGAAAAACAACTACAGTAACCATAATTCCCCGTCCATGTTCATACAGAACATAAGGCAAGCCTCAATACAAAACTGATAAGAAACCAGTAATTTCCACACCATTAGTATCAAAAGTTCAAGTTACTTCTTGAGGACCTCCAGTACTATGTCATGATAACATATAAAATGTTGCCATTTCAGCTGTCAACACAGAGTTTAACATTTTATGTTACTCCTAGGGAATAAAATTTGTTCTACATGACATAGGCCAGAGATTGTTTAGTCGAATTTTCTTCTATCAATTTTATTATGTTTGCAAAATCAGTTCAACATATCCAATTATTTTGTTGTAAAAATTTACAGTTAATAAATCCATTAAGAAATAAACTTCAGATAACATCAAACCAACCCCAAAGAAAGATGGTAGACATCTGTTTCTGATAAAAGTCTGTACCTGAATGTTTTATTCTGATTCTCAGCTTCCCCAAGCACTAGGATCAGAAGATTATTAATCAGTAATCAGCAATAAAATTGTAGTTTTTCAACACAAAGGCCAGTTTTTCGTTTTCTTTTTATCAGCAATAGAAAGGAGAGTTGATAATAGTCAAATAACTAAAAAAACTAATCATCCCTCTCAAGGATCAGTTATCACCTTGAAAATAGATTTGGAGTACATAGGGCTGTATTAAACTCTTTGTCAATGTCTAAGTCAGTTCCAAAGGCAATATCAATACAAGCTTCCCAAGCTTAGCTAAGATAAGAGTCAGATTTAAATTGCCTCATTCGAGCTAAGGTTGAGCTTCAATTTACTCTAACTTTTGAAAGTTAAAGTGTGGATACTTACCAGAACATTTGGAAGAAGAAACAACTTGACCAGATCCTCAGGTTGATAATGACAGTCTTCCGGGAGTGTGTTCTGACAGTGTGGACTATTCGCAGGTAGCAATAGAGACTTAGGATTCTTAGGAGGTGCAAAGATATCAGGCATTTCATTTTCCAAAGCTTGTGTGAAATCAATGTCAACTTCAAATAGATTTTTTCTGTTCGATTTCTTAGTAGTCGAGGCTGAACCAGCCCCAATATCAGGAACGTCCTTTGAACCTGCACAATTCAGGCCATACTGATACGCAAGTTAGTGATAGCCATGACAGAAGAAAAACTTTAGCGATCTCACCTTTAGCTTTCTGATATTTCCAGTGATCAGGACCTGCCCAGGCGTTGTGTTTCAAATGTAGACCCAATCCTTGAAGCAGATACTCAGCTATATCTTCAACTCCATCATTAATATCATGTTCATTTGATGCACAACAATCATTGTCCTACAGTGGGAAAATTGTATGCTTGATATGAACATCATTTCTGTCTTTAAGCATCAAGCATTCTGGATTATAACTTCTAGCACAGAAGACCAGGATTCAGTTACCCCAACAAATCCATGAAATGGATTATCAAAACTGGACCTTTCTTTGACAATACTTGATACATCATCATAATCAACGAAACAAGCTTCAAGATTGCAGAATGTGCCATCATCCAAAACTCTTTGATCAACGTCTGATGCACCTCTTCTTCTGCCCAAGTCCAGTGCTGAATCAAATGCTTGTGACAATCTTTGACTATCTTCACCAAAATGCCACATGATTGCCTTGAGAGATGGAGAAATTTCACTCTTTGCATGCATATTCATCACCATCTTCTCTATAGATTCTGCACATAAGAAGATGTCTATAAGGCTAGAACAACGGGAATGGGGCAAATTCCATTTCTCATGTTTTCCACGTGGAATCACACCAATAGTTTGCATAATCAACAATGCCCGCACCTTTGGCAAATAAGATATCAATCACCTCATCGGCATTGCCTTGCAAACATGATTTTCTCTTCCATGGCACTTCAACAGAATCGAAAAGTATGCTACAGTCTTCATATATTCCAAGACTATTTACCAGGAGACCTTTTGTGCCACCTTCATCAAGCTGAGCAGTTGTTTGGTGATATAGAGGATCCACTAAAAAAGCAACTAGGTAAGGAGAGAAAACAATTAGGGAGTGAAATGGAACAATGATTTGTATGGAACTTGTGGGCTTCACCTTACCATCAAACTTCTTAAGATTAAGAGCTTCAAAAGAGGACTCCACTGTTGACAACACATAGATCTGCACGAATTACTTGTGAGATGTTTTGCAATCTCATTCACAGAACAGTCAATTGAGAAAGAATATGAACCTTTCTCTCAGTTTCTTCCTTTTTATGGGCACTCACTTCTTTGTTGACAGTACCACCCTGGCTGATCAACTCTGTCATCTGAGCACCATGTTAGATAACAGAACAGTAGAAAAGTATTCAAGCTCTGAGACGAGAACATCAGAATTAAATTAAACAGCAACACTACCAATTTCAAGGAGCAGATAAATGCTTGCATATATCTTAACTTATAATGTCATCAACTTCACCAAATAATTTGACTCGTAATCTCCATTAGGAGTATAATCAACAACGGTGGACATTGATTTTACTCCTTGGATGGGCATTTATTTTCCATAAAACAATTGACACTCATGAACAAAGACATATATACTGGGAAAGATGATATAAAAAACTACAAACTCATATATCAACACACCAAACAACAAATTTGGGAGCAAAAAAGGGAAGAAACCAGAAAATAACATTGCCAAATTTCAGAACTTGGCATAATAATGCAAGCTACCCAACTTTCTGTTTCATCAGCCTAAAACATACAATTGATGCTACTGTGATAGTTTCAATAATTACGTTGTTTGCATCGAGACTAAAAAAAGTTCATAACAGGAATATTAACGAAGTTTATCAGAAACAGAAGTTCCCTAAAAAGTCTATCAGCTTGCACCATAAAACTGCCTTTATGTTCATAAGTGTTGTATATACATGGATAACCACAAATCAAACTGGGTACCAGACAGAAATATATCTACAAAAAAAACAGAGACCTTGTTCATCTTCTAGGCCAGCTAGATTGATCCCAGCAAGCACCTTGTAGGCCTCAGAATGCACAGCATCGACTCTTGCAGAGTAAATCTTAACTCCTGCTTCCAAAGTACAACTAGCCTGCCAATTTCAATCCCTTACGTTAAACGCAAAAGGTTAATATTCACCAAAAATCCTACTGTTGTATATGAAGCATTCAAACCTTTTGAAAATTAGTCTCAGAATCACCTTTCTCTGTATCAACCTTAATGATCTCGCTAAGATGGTCAATCAGCTTCAATTCCCACGTGTTCTTCTGATTTATTTTCTACATTACCTCACAGAAATTAGGTTTACCAATTACAGTTCCATCAGTTTGCAACTGCAGCAGAAATCATGAAATATTTAGGGCAAACTGAAGTATGGGAAAACAAACATTTTCAGTGGCGAGTTTGATGCAGTTCTGGTACAATTCCATAATCTGTTCTTTGGAAAGGCCGGGATTGGCAGGCGCCGGCGGCGGAGCGGCTGTGGGTGGCCGGCGGAGAGCTGCTGCTCGGGCTGCTGCGCGCGCCTGAGCTCGTTCAAGTTGATCGTCATTCGGGCCCACCACCAAAGCGCTTGTTGGAGTCTGAAGCAGGCTAGAAATCGGCCCTCTTCGCGCTGCCGGGCTTAGAATTTCCTCCATAGTTGCAGAAAGGAAGCACCGGAACCGGAGGATGAAAAGGTTGCCTTCTGCCCTTCTGCGGTTGTGGAGGGAAAGAACGAAAAAGTAGTATAAATTAAAAAGAGTTCTAATTCGCATGGTGACCCTCAACTTTAGTAAAAAATGTCTATTTGGTGCTCGAACTAGAAATTGGAAACCTCCAACTCTGCACATGAGATCAGTTTATGGTCCATTTTGGGCGAATTAAAAACTCAATATTGTGTTGCAAAATGAATTAAACTTTTATATTTATATTTTTTCTAATTTTATATATGCAATGATTCCTCTACTTATGTACAATAACATTTTTGCTGTAATTGTGTAACTTAGTGTGGCAACCTACGGGTCTTTTTCGGGAGTCGCCACCAATCGGTTTTCGCTCAGGTCGATTGGATACCTTAAAATATGGTCTGCGAGAGTTCGGGGATCGGGAGTACGGTTACGCTAAAACAATATTGTTATAGCGCCCAAAATTGGCACCTTAGTTGATTTTAATTTTATTTTACTTTGCTTTAAAAAAATTCAGTTAATTTTCAAACTAGAAATTTTAACTGAATTAGTCGAAAATGTTGATTTTTGGTAATTAATTCGGGTAAAATTTTATACTTCCGAACCATGGACTCTGCCGAGTCATTTGGACACGGAATTTGGTGAAATTTTAAATAATTTTATCCATATTGTAAAAATATGGATTTTTATCTTTTTATTTAATTTATATAGTTTTTTTTTTTTAAAAAAGGTTGATATTTCCAAATCGTAGATCCTGCCGGATCATCTGGATATGGAAATTAATTTAAAGTTAATTATTTAATTATTATTTTATGGAATTAATTATTAGTTTAATTATTAATTTGGAAATTTTAGGTTTATTAATAATCTAAAAATTTGATTTCTCTTTCTTTATATTTTCTTTTCTTTTCATTCTTTTCTTTTTCTTATCTTTCTTTTCTTTTTTTTTCTCTTTTTTTTATTAATTTTTCTTGTTTAACGAAGGATATTTATTATTTAAAGAATTACTTAATCTATAAAAGAATATAAAAGTAATTAATTTTTTTTAATAAGAAGTTAATTCAAAAAAAAATTTTGATCATGGTACGGGGCGTTTTTACTCAGCCAGACCCTCTTCACCAGGTGAAGCAGCTCAAAAGCGGGCACAAGACAGTTTCCAGCCAATATACCATGAACTAAAAAATTTTTTTTTTAGACTTAACAATATGGCTTAGATTTATTTTATGTTTTTTTTTTTTTAAAAAAAGAAATAAATTTATCAAGGTTTTATTAAAAATAAAAGAAAGATTCATATTTATATGTTATGTTTATTCTTTTTTATTTAATAAGAGATAAACCAAAAAAGAAATTATTTAATCAAGATTTTATTTATTTAATAAAGAAAATAAAAACTTATATGTATATTTCAAAAATACAAGAAAAGTCTTAATATTTTTATTTGATAAAAGGCAAATCAAAAAGTAATTATTTAATTAAAATTTTATTTATTCAATGATGAAGGCAAAATTCATATGTATTTTTCAAAAATAGAACAAAAGTCTTAATTTTGTTTTGAATGAATTAAGCAAAAATGATTATTCAAGAAAAGAAACTAAAAAATTTTATGTATATTTTAAACATAAAGGAAAATTTTTGATATTTATTTGTTTTGTTTTTGATAGAAATTTAACCAAAAGTGATTATTTAAAAATTTACATGTATATAAAAATCTTGATATTTATTTGTTATTTTTATATTCTTTTTGTTTGATGAAAGATTTTTTTAAATAATTTTAATTTATATCTCTGAAAATATATCTAATTAATAAGTCTAAAATATTTAAGAGAAATTCAATTCACTTTTTTTTATTTATTTTTTTATTATTTTTGACTAAGATTTTTATAAAGGAAACAAAAAGTTATATCTTTTCATTATTTTGAAAGAAATAAGTAAAAATATTACTGAATAAAATATTAACTCAAAATTTTTACTCTTTTTAAAAAATTATATTTTATTAAATAATTAATATATTAGTCCAAAGTGTTTATTTTTAATAAAGAAAAATTTATTTATATACTTTATTTAAAAATATTTCCAAGCCATAGATCCTGGCGGATCATTTGGTCATGGATTTTTAATTTTTGTTAAATTTTAATTATTTAATTAATTACTAATTTTAATTATAATTTTATTGGATTTTTCTTGAATTTTTAATTTTAAAGATATGTTTAAAAAGAATTGATTTGTATATTTTTTAGAATTATTTAATTATTTCTATTTATTAATTTTAACAAAAAGGAATAAAAAGTCAACTTTGTTATTTTTAAAGAAATAATAAAAATAATTGGCTTTTAAAAATGATTTTTTTATTAGCCTTAATAATTAATTACAAAATAACCTTATTTTAATTTTCATTTATTTATTTATTAGTAAAGGGTAAAGGTGAATTAAATAAAATAAAGTGGGGCTTTTTGGCCATCCACTTTAAAAATAAATAATAATAAAGGTTAGCAAAGTTGATTAAATTAATTACCAACAATAATAGAAATTAGCCAAGTTTAATTAATTGTTAACAACAATAATAAAAAGTTAGTCAAGTTAATTAATTAACTGATTAACAACAATAATAAAAAGTTAGTCAAGTTAATTAAATTAATTAATTAACAACAATAATAAAAAGTTAGTCAAGTTAATTAAATTAATTAATTAACAACAATAAAAGTTAGCCAAGTTAATTAAGTTAATTAATTAACAACAATAAAAGTTAGCCAAGTTAATTAATTAATTAACAAAAATAATAAAAAGTTAGACAAGTTAATTAAATTAATTAACAACAATAATAAAAAGTTAGCCCAGTTAATTAAATTAATTAATTAACAACAATAATAAAAAGTTAATTAATTGTTAACAACAATTATAAAAGTTAGTAATAATGCAAAAATTAAAAGGTTAGTAACAATAATAATATTAAAAGTTAGTTGTTAGTAAGTTAATAACAAAAAAAAAAGGGTTAGTAATAATAACAAATAAGTAAAACAAGTAAAAATTAAAATAGTTAGGAATTAATTCTGCAAGAACAAAATAAAAGGTTAGTGACCAAAGTGAAAGAAATTGAAAAGATGAAGGATTAAATAGGGGTTTACCCTTTTAAATTTAATTTTTTGAATTTCCTGTTAAGAAACGTGACTTCGCGCGCACAGGGAAGGGAGCAGCGAAGGAGGAGGGAGGAAGGAAGAGCAGGTGGCGGCGGCGTGGGCTGGCAGGGGGCGTGGACTGCGAGGCGACAGCGGGGGAGCGGCGGCGGCGGCGGGCCGGACGGCGGGACGACGGCAGAGGGACGGCGGGGGGAGGTGGCGGTCAGGCAGCGTGCAGGAAAGAGAGAGAGATGTGAAACGGAAGAAAAGAAAACAAACGAAGAAGATGGTCGAATCGTAAGAAAACGAATTTTTGAGACTTTCTGGGCAGAGGGAGGATAATGTAGGGAATAAATCTGTAATTTTTTTTTTTTTTGAAACGGAGCTCTAAGTTTTCTTTCTATTTTTTTCTGTGTTCAGAACTGAATTTGGGGGGGTATTTATAGAAGGAGCTTAGCTGAACTGTGGACGGATAAATTAATAAAAAATCTCAAACTTATCTTTTAAATTGGTAAAATGACAGTTTCAGTCCTTTACGTTACTCCAGCTCTGGATAAGCTCAGAAGCTTCTGATTTTGACAATTTTAACGTTTTCTGTCAATTTGGGCCAGAAACGTCCGTTTAGGCCCAAATTGACGCGAAAAATTACCCAAAGCTCCTGAAACTTTCAGAATTTGTCAATTTTGTCCGAAACTTCTCAATTTTGTCATTTTTACCTCAAACTTTTAATTTTTTGTCATTTTTTTCTGAAATTTTATTTTTATTTCAAACACATACATATTCACACATATATTATTTTAAATCAAATCTTCTCAAAATAAAAATATATTTTAAACTAATTAACATAATTAAAATTTTTTTAGCAATAATAATAATAATAATAATAATTTTTTTAATTAGTTTTTTTTTTTTTAAATTTTTTAAAAAAAAGGCCGGACGAAATTTGGTATCAACACTTAGTTAAAAGTAATCATGATAAAAAATTCATATTGTGTTTATATAACAAAAGACCCTTAATATTACGAAAACAAATACACATCTAATCATTATATTTTGTATAGATACTTTTGTTAAAAAATATATATTATAAAAAATGAAATATGACAAAAAGGAAATAGTATATATTTGGTCAATTACTTCCACTGTCTCATGGTTTTTGTACCATTTGATATTTTGAGCTATTAGACATTTTTACATCATTTTCCTTTTTTATTAAGCCACTTTATCATATTACCCAAAAACTATTACTCCTTAAATCCTTTTTGGGTTATCCCAAAAAGAATGAAACGTTTCTCTGTTTAAAGATTTTTTAATATCCGATTTACCTTACTATCATAATTTAAACTCTCACTACACAAAATCTAAAAATGAATCTTTTTTTTTTAATCTTCATTAAACCTCTCACTATATAAAAATTAAAAAGAAATTTTTTAATCATCATTTAAACTCTCACTACACATAATCCAACAAAAATTTAGTTTTTGTTTTAGGAGCAAAAATTAAGAAAAATATCATAAATTACACATATATTAATCTCTATATCCAGATAAATGCATTATCCTTTATGAGACGAAGAAAGTATTTCAATAATCACTTTTTCTATCTTTTCAATTTGTGTGCAAAAAGATCAAGAATAAAAGTGGAAAGAAAAATAACCCTGTCCCATAACTTTTCCACCATTTAATATTTTGAGCTAACAAACATCATTGCATCATTTTCCTTTCTTGTTAAGCTACTTTAGCATATTACCCCAAAAATATTACTTTAATAATCAATTTTTCTATATTTTTAATTTATGTGCAAAAAGATCAAAGATAAAAGTGAGAAAAATAATGGAATGAGTACATTATAAGAAAAAATGAACTTTAAAGAAAATTTATAAGTATACGAAGAGAAATGACTTTATCTCCAAACCTCAACCATGGCCATGAATGTAGGTAGGGTATTAGTTGAGGATCATCTAATATGCATCTTACTTTCGTGCACTATACATGGTGAAATGTTAAATATGCTCTTCTAAAAATAAGAATACCTAACATGTCTCTCTGTCCCTTTCCTTCTTTATATGATGGTAGTGAAAAATGAATGGTTTCTAACGACGGCAAGTCCAAGTTCAAGCTTAGCTTTTTTGAATTGGCGTGATAGAGCTATGTTGTTAGTCATGGGCTAACGTGTACAACAATGTGTGATTCAGGCCAAAAACCACCGGCTTCTCTTTCTCTGTAACAGATTTCATCCCAACTTCAATAAGGTTATCGAGTAATAGCTATACAAGGTATCTAATGATAAAGATGAAACCGTGGATCAAGGGTCAGGATCATGAGATAGTGGATGAAGCTAGGAAGGTGACAAAAGACTAAGAAGCTCCTTTTTGTGGACAAATGATACAAACACCCCCCAAGGATTTATCAAAGTTACAATCTTGAGATTTGGAAAGCTACTTTTTCCTTCTAGACTTTGAGACCATCCTTTATTCTTTTTGCTCTTTTTTTTTTAAAAAAAATCCATATTATTTTTTTTAGGTACGCATAAGTGGACAAGTGAAAAATAATACATACAGAATCACAAAATTGTATAAATAAAAAATAATATAAGAATAATTTTAATATCAAAGTATAACATTTACAAATACATAAGAACAATCTTATGAACATATAATCATGTATATATTACAAATACATAGGAACAATCTTATGAATATATAATCACATGTATACAATAGAATAAACACATCTGTACAAATAATTGAACCAAATGGACATACATGCAATTTGATATCAATAATAGTATTGTGATCTTTTTTTATACATATGTCTTAGCAATTCAAAAATAGTTATCACATTCTTTGTACAATACTGAGTTCATGCATATTTGTTATTTGACTTATCCATATCTCTGATTTTGAAGGAAAGTATGTTTTGTCTCATTTATGTATAATTTTTTACATTCAATAACATTTTTATGATCTCATATGTGTATGTCTTACATGATTGTTGCATAGCCCTAACCTTATACGTATATCAACTTCATACACATCTTTCATTCGATTTATACGAATCACTATTATGTTACTACTAATCAAATGTTTTATTTTTTATTTTTTAGAAAATCTTATTTTTATTTCATTTATGAAAATATAAATTTATGTTGAATGAAAATATGGACAATGTTAATAAATAAAAATTTATATACGCATAAGACAAATTATATGTATAAGTTAAGAAATAATGCATATGGAAATATTTAAAGGATTGAAGTTATACATAAAGTTGAATATAACAATAATAGTTTCTATGATATCATTTATCATAGTTTCCCAACATTTATACTTATCTCTCACTATTTTTAATGATATTATTCCCAATTTCTATGTATATTAAATTAATACACGATGCCTTTTGTTTTCTTTGTTGAGTGAGATTGATATGGTTGATGTAGCTACAGTGAACATCTGACAATAGTAGCCTGAAAAAACAGAAAAAAAAAATGAGCTATGGGGTTCCCTACAGTTTTTCTGAAGGTACCTCCAATACTTAAGTCTGGCGAAGTATAAAGGATATTAGAAGAGCAAAGCAAATAACAAGTGAGAGAATTAAGTTAACTTGGAATAGATAACTACCTTGTATTTATAAGGCAGGGGGAACAACGCTGTTGCATGCCACTCGGGACCAAGTCGAACACATGCCTTATTGGATTCAGATTTCCAAAGTTTATACCCAGACAAGCACCCTGCCAATTATTAATTTGACACCTAAGTGTCGCCTTTGCAGTGCTTTCTAGTGTGTGAAGGTAACAATTAGCTTCATGGTCCCCAAAGGTTACCTCGGTTATCCACAGCTGACCTACCAACTTCAGGGTAGTGGCATTCTTTATCTTGTCGATGTTTCCTTATTCTCAAGGGGCACCATCCAAGGATCACATTTGATGTCTCCTGGAATAACCTAACTAGCCTCCACATAAAAGTGTGGGGACCTCGACTAAGAGCCCACCAAGGTCCCCTTCTTCCCAAGCTCCATAACCAAAGTCCCTCATCGACTTTGAAATATACTTTGCTTCAACATACCTCGATTTGACTGAGGTTCCCTTAAGCATAGATTTCATTGAAGGTATGCTAGTTCCTTGACCATCAACACATATCTGTCATCCATTTTGTACATATAAATTATTTTTTTTTTTTTTGCAAGAAACATGTTTTGATATGTTCCCACTTGTTTTTCTATGAAATGTTGAATTTGTACATACAATTGAATATATCAATAACAAATTTGTGATCTCATTTATATATATGTCTCACATAATTTATGCATATCATTCATTTTCTTTAAATATCGAGTTCCTTGTTACGTGCATAAATTGTTGGTCAAACTAGTTGACTTTTTGTCAGCGATGTGGTGCTACTACATTCGAAAAATGTGGTCCCCTATCCCTATATTTGAATTCTAGCTTACTATTGGTTAATGGATCTTATCCAAAGAGTTTAGTGAGATAAAAAGACATTGAGGAATGATCTAGAGGCCTGGTTAGCAACTAAAACTTCTTAAAAAAGGCCTAGGTTTTCATTTCCATATTTATCTTCACCATCATCTTCTTGCATCTTTGTAAGCTGATGCCCAGCAACATCTCCACTGTGTGTCATGGTGAGGGTGGCAGGAACTTTCACTGGTGGAGGAACGTCCAGAGAGAATGTGTTCAAGGAGGATCACCTGGGAGACACAGAAAATAAGGGTTAGGAGGTCCCCGGAATGCTTATCTGGGGAGGAATCTCCGACGCCCAAGTTAGTGCTAAAAGATAAGCAAAAAATGGGGAGAGGTTGTCTTATGGGAAAAAGCCCCCTCACCTGTAATGCTTTCCGAATATTTATAGGAGGTAGATAGGAGAAGTCCATTTGCCATAAGTTGCCCAGATCATGACACGTGTTTGGCTAGATGTGATTTGTACCTTTAGATGGGCTTTTAGCCGACCATAGGCTGTTTGGCCGAAAGCCTACGCCGCTCGAGAACGGCGTGCCAGAGCGTGTCTGGGGGTGGCGTGTCGGGAGCTGTACGAGTACGGTGTGTCAGAGACTCCTAAGCTGTCTAGTCGTACGTCCACGTGGTCTTTACAGGTGACCGAATTCTCACGAGGTCCAGGGGTTCCTCGGGGAGGAGAACATCTTCGAAGGGAGGTCCTTTGCTTTATGTAGGACACCTTCGGCTGGACTCTCCTGAGGTTATCCTCAGGAGTGATGACCCTTTATGACCGAAGTTGGTCTGGCGTGTCCCCCGAAGGCAATGCTTATCCAGCTCGTCCGAGGTGCTTGAGGACCTCTCCTTGCCGAGGTCTGGTTGTCTATTTCTGACCAAAGGTGAAGCGTTGGCCCACGAGGGTGTATACACGTGAAATCTGTCAGGGGCGATTGCCCTACGGCTATCATATGCCCCCCCTCAAAAAAAGTGAAGACGCGTCTTCGGTTTGGGAGGCTATCGGGAACTCTTTGGAGTTCGAGCGATGTTCCCGGCGCTGCTGTCGAGGCCTTTGTCAGAGGCGTGTGATTCGGATATCCCGCTTGTCAGTGAATCGCTTCGTCTTCTCCTTCAGACGGTCGTGTCACTTTGGGAAGCGTTATATAGGCTTGCCAGCTGTCAGGGGCATGCCCTCGGTTTTCCCAAAAGCTTACACGTGGCTGTTGGTAAATGGCGAGCAGTTATGTCGGTTGTGTTAATTGCGTCTCTTCCCCTTCGAGGGGCAATAATGACGACGTTTCGCTTACCCTCTTCGGTCTATATAAGCACCTCTCGCGTCATTTCTTCCACACTCTTCTCTTTTGCTCTCCTCTACTCTAGAGCTCTCTCATCTTTTTTCTTTCTTTCTGCGGCGGTTTCAACGGCAGAGCGATTTCCGGCAACCCCCACGATGGCGTCCAGAAATCTAGACTTCGGCAAAACCTTTGGTGGGTCTTTCCTTCTGTAGCTCTTCTTTTCTTCCGAAGTTGTCTTTCCGAAGTCCTTCTGTTTTCTTCCTTTATTTTTCCTGAGGTCGTCCTTCTTCTTTTCTTCGAAATGTCGAATCCTACTCCATTGATGTCCGTTCGTCCTCTTCCCGAAAGCTTTCTCCCTCTCGAGTCTCATCCATGCTGTACCACTTCGGAAAAGATGATGAAGTGGATGGCCAAGTTCTATCTTCCTTCCTACTTCGCCTCGAGATTGCTTTTCTCGGGTTCGTACGGTTTTATGGCCCATTCGAGTGAAATTATCGTTTACCGGGCTCAGTTAAAAACCAGCCTTCGGTATCCCCCTCATCGGATGATATGCAAGTTCTGCAAGTTTCACGGGATTGCCGTGAATCAGCTCCCTCCTAACTCTTATTCTTACTTCAATTCTTTTCTTTGTATGTGCGGAGTTTTTAAGATACAGCCCCACTTTCTTTTCTTCCTTCAGTATTACAAACTCCACCTAGTCTCGAATGGTGGTTTTTACTTCTTGCTTCCCCGAGGGTCCAGGAGCAAAAAATTTACTTTTACCTTCGACAATAGGGATAGTTGGCGAAGGTGGCAGAAAAAATTCTTTTTCGTGTCAATTCCCAAGTCTTGGAGTCATGTTCCGACCAGATGGGCGTCGGGAACACTTAAGATCGACGTCATCGATCCCCGGAGGCTCATAACTTCAGAGTTGGCGGCCGAGTTCAATAAGTTCGATCGACTTATTCGGTCGGTTGCAGACTGGGACCCCGAGGTCCCTCCGCGTTCCTTTTATCCTTTTCCCATTAAATGGGACCTCATGACCGAGGAGGTCCTTCGGGAACTGGGGGTGGTGAATGCTCACAAGGGTGACCCAAACATGCCCGTGCCCGTTCTCTCGGGGAAAAAGGCATGGATAGTAATGCTTCTTCGGGCTGAAATTTCATACGAGGCTTTTGCTGAGAGTAAGTCACTTTCCAGGATTTGATATCTGTTTTCCTTTTGGACTTACACTGATGTTTTTTCCTTTTGCAGAGATGGGCGATCAGGCTGCTGATTTTTACAAGTCCCTCTTTCTCGGCCAGGCCGAGAGGGGAGAGCAAGCGCGCAAGAAGGCATCTGCCAAGAGGAAGAAGACCACCGGAGGTCCTTCTAAGGTGAAGAAGGCCAAGGCGGCTGTCATCCCTCCTCCCCCCGAAGATATGGTCGAAGTGCAGGATCAGTCTCCTGCTCATTCACCGACCCATACTGTACCTCCTTCGGACTCTGCCCCTCTCGAGGCAGCCTTGAGTCCTGTCCTTGCTGCTGAGACTTCGGCCAAGCACACACCTGCTCAAGAGCTCGAAGAGAGTAAGAGGAGAAAAGGCAAGAATATTCCCGGCGAAGTCCGAGGAGTGGACGAGCCTGAAGATGATGTGGCCGAAGTTCCACCAGGTTGGTTCTTTAGCCATGCTTCTGCAAATCTTAGTATTTTTCGTATCTATGATTTTTTAGATGAATGGCTAAGGGATGATGTACTGACGGAACTTCGGCATGATCTCGCAAAGGACATGCCAGCTGCTCTCTGGGTGGAAACTCACGCCCGAATGAGGGCTCTTCGGGATAGGCATATCCCAAAGGATAAAGTGCCGAGGGAGCCCTTCTGGACTTTCACGGAGGACATGAACTTGTTCTCCGATGATAGTCAGTTGATGGCTCCCCAGATGGCGACAGGTGTGATGACGAGTGCCACCTTTCAGTCGCTAATCACTGAATGCCCGAATGAGGAAATCCTCGCAGCGATGATGATTGAGCATGCCGCCCAGGTAGTTCTTTCTTCTTTTTTACTTAGAAAAAATTTCTTCTAAGTTTTTATCGCCTTCCGATCCTTATTCGGGGCCCTGTTTTCTGTAGCTTTTGGCATACATCGATTATTTTCGTGCCTGGGTGGCGAAGCAAACAGAGTCCCGCTCTCGGTCCGAGACTTATCTGCGAATAGCGAAAGAGTTCTACTCCAAGTTTGTCCTCAAGTATGGCGAACTGAATAAGATTGCGAAGGAGGACATAGTGAATCTTCGGGCTGAGATCGAGGAGAGCAAGAAGGAGCTCCTCCTTGATTTCTCGGCCAAGGTCGAGGACCTCGGCTCAAAGTGTGTCGTTCTCTCTTCAGAGAACGAGGCCCTTCGGAAGGAGAAAGGTGAAAATGGCGAGAACCTTGCGAAGGCGCTTGCTTTGAACGCCGAGCTCCAGGCTGAGGTTGACTCTTTGAGGAAGGAGGCTAAAAACAAGAAGAAGAATAAGCTCGAGAAGGAGGTTGCTGGGCTCACGGCTGAGCTGTCGGCCCTTAGTGCCGAGAAGGATAAAACTGACTAGATGACGAAGGTGTCTTACCAAGATGGCTTCTGCTTGGCGCGTCATCAGATCCTTTCTCGGCACCCTGAGCTCGACCTTTCCTTCCTGTCCGCTCTGGACTTTCCCAAAGAGCCCAGGTGGACATGGTCAAAGCTGGAGTTTCTCAACCTTCCTCCTGTTGGGCCTGTGCCTCTGGTTGATCCTGCTCGGGAAAAAGATGCCAATGCCAAGGAGACGCTAGATGCTCTGGCTCAGCCATAGGTTTTCTTCTTCTCTTCCTTTTTTTTGTAATCCTGCCCCTCTGTACCATTCTTGCCTTGGAAAATTTTTAAAGAAGATTTCTTTCTCAAGTCTCCATTTTTTCCTCCGAATATGATTCTTCAAGAGTTAATGTAATTATATGTATGCATCTTCGGCAGTCGTTCGAAATTATGTTTTCGGGAGAAGTCGTACTAGACCCATCAGGGAGTTAGTTTCTTTTGGAAGAAAACTATTAAGGGGCCTTTTTCAGTAACGCAACCATACTCGGCTTGTATTTTCATTGGTGACTTCGGGGAGGAGTAGTTACAAGCTTTCTTTCAGGAAAAAATGTCTAAGTATAGAATTTTTTCAGAGAGTTTGAATTCCAAGTATTTTTCAACTCTACTCCCTCGGTATCACCCAATTTGTAGACCCCTGGGCGGACTTCGTCAAGGACCAAATAAGGTCCACTCCAGTTTGCCCGAAGTACCCCTTCTGATGGTTTGCGTGGCTCAAATTCGGCCTTTCGAAGGACGAGGTCCCCCTTTTTGATTTCTTTCCTTCTTACATGTAAGTTAGTAGCGTGAGATATTCTTTGTTGGAAAGCTTTCCTCCTGAGTTCAGCCATTTCGCGGTGTTCCTCGGCGAGGTCTAGTTTTGTCTTCAAACTGAGGTTGTTTCCTCATTCGTCAAATACTTGTATCCTTATCGAAGGCTGTATGACCTCAATGGGGATGATGGTTTCTTTCCCATACACGAGTGAGAAAGGGGTTTCCCTAATGGCCCTTCGGGGAGTCGTACGATAGCTCTATAGTACACTTGGATACCTCGACCTGCCCATTAGTTTGAGGGTGGGCTACTGGAGCAAAATGCATTTTTATGCCAAGGTCAGCCACGAATTCCTGGAATCCTTTATCCGTAAACTGGGTTCCATTGTCAGCCACTATTACCCTTGGTATGCCAAATCGGCATGTGATGTTCTTCCACACGAACTTTTGGATATCCTTCGTCGAGATTGATGCCAATGGCTCCGCTTCAATCCACTTAGTGAAGTAGTCCACTGCGACTATGCAGAACTTCACCTCACCGGGAGCGCTTGGAAGAGGTCCGATGAGATCGATACCCCATATGGCGAAGGGGCAAGGATAATTTGCTGAAGTTATTCTTTTCGAAGGTAATCTTTGGATTTTGGAGTGCCTTTGGCAATTGTCACATCTTCGGAAAAATTGCCTTGCATCTTTCCTTAAGGTAGGCCAAAAGTAACCTTAGCGAAGTAGTATTCCAGCGATGGCGTCTGTTCCTATATGGGAGCCACAGGCTCCTTCGTGGACTTCTTCGAGTATTGTTCTGGCATTATCTTCGTGTATGCATTTCTGCAGAGGACTCGCATACCCTTGTCTGTATAGTTCTTCTCCGATGAGGAAGTATCTCCCCGAGCGCTTTCGTACTTTTGCGGCCTCTTTCGGATCCTTAAGGAGTTCCGAAGTTGCTAGATATTTCTTGATGGGGTCTTGCCATCCTTCCCCCGTGGTTGCTACGTACATTAATTCTATACTGGGTTGCTTTAGTACCTCGATAGGTTTCTTGGATTTGGCCAAAGTGTCAGCTTGAGTATTATCTCTTCGGGGCACGTTTTCTATCTATACCGAGTCAACCTCTTCAATGAGTTCTTTGATGAGGTCATGATATTTTGCCAAGGTCGGATCCTTTGCCGCGTATTCTCCTTTCGTTTGCCGGACTAATAACTGTGAGTCACTATGGGCCATAAGGTTTTTTACGCCAACTTTTCTGGCCAGCTTTAGTCCTGCTATGAGTGCCTCATATTCGGTGATGTTATTGGTGACATCAAAACCAAATTTGATTGCTTTAGTAGCTTCCATGCCTTCGGGCCCTCAAAGGACTATTCCAGCGCCTTGATGCTCTGCGCCTGACACTCCATCGACAAAGAGCTTCCATTCTAGATCAACCTTTGTTCATTTTTCCGCGATGGTTTCACCATTCTTGATTTCTGGGATTTCGACAATAAAGTCTGCTAGTACCTGGGCTTTTATTGCCCTTCTTGGCTCGTAAGTGATGTCGTACTCTCTGAGTTCGATGCACCACTTTGATAATCTTCCCGAATGCTCTACTTTTTTCATTACGTCGTGTAGAGGCAGATTACTTCAAACGGTGATAGTGTGTTCTTGGAAATAAGGTCGCAACCTTCTACCTGCGAGTACTAAAGCGTAAATGGCCTTTTGGAGCAATGGGTATCTAATCTCGGCGCCATGTAGGGACTTGCTTACATAATATATTGGCCACTGCCTCCCACCTTCTTTTTTTACTAGGACCGAACTCACGGCTTTTTCAATAACTGCGAGGTAGAGGATAAGGAGCTCTCTTTCCCGAGGTTCCCGAAGCGTTGGTAGGTGAGTCAAGTAACTTTTAAGCTCATCCCAAGCTTTCTGGCATTCTGGGTTCCATGGATGATTCTGGGCTCCGGAGGTGTCTTTGCCCTTTGGGGCTTTAGTGAGTACCTTGAAGAATGGTCGGCATCGGTCGCCGTACCTGGAGATGAATCTACCAAGGGAAGTGATTCTTCCGGTAAGCCTTTGTATATCTTTGATGGATGTGGGTGTTCGGAAATTTAGCAAGGCTTTGACATTTTCAGGGTTGGCATCTATTCCCCTTTCTGATACCATAAACCCAAGAAACTTTCCTGCACTTACTCCGAATATGCATTTTTCGGTATTGAGACGTATGCCAAACTCCCGAAGTCGTTAGAAAGGTTCGCCTAAGTCGTGATATGGTTACTAGGCATTTTGTTCTTGACTATCATATCATCAACGTATACTTCCATGTTTCTCCCGATTTAAGAATCGAATACCTTATTCATCAGCCTTTGATAGGTGGCCCCTGTGTTTTTAAGCCTGAAGGGCATTCTGAGGTAGTAGTAGGTACTCGTTTCCGTGATGAAAGCTGTTTTCTCTTCATCCTTGGGGTTCATCCGAATTTGATGATATCCGCTAAAGGCATCGAGGAAGCTAAGGAGCCCGTATTCGGCAGTTGCATCCACCAATTGGTTTATGGCTGGCAAAGGGTAAAAGTCTTTTGGGCAGGCGTCATTCAAATTTCGAAAGTCGATGCACATTCGGAGTTTTTCACTCCCCTCTTTCATGGCAATAACCACGTTGCTGAGCCATTCGAGGTATTTTACTTCTTTTATTACCCTGGCCTCAGTGAAGCGGTTGATTTCGGTTTTAACAAAGGAAGCCTTATGAGCCGACAAACCCCGTTTTTTTTGTCGAACAGGTCTGGCGTTCGGTCGTACTCTAAGACTGTGGTGGATTATGCTGGGGTCGACCCCATGCATGTCTTTCGGTGAGTAGGCGAATAGATCTTTGTTCATAAACAAGAAGGATACAAGCCTCTTTTTGTCATCCTCGGCCAATTTTTTCCCGACTCGGGTATTTCGGCCAGGGATCAAATCTACATCTTCTGTTTCTATTTCTTCCAGGTTTTCATTTTCCTCCTTCACTGTCTCTTCGCCCTTCATGACTACTTTTTCCTTTACCGAAGTCTGTACTTGGATCTTCGCTGGGCTTTGATCCCTGGCCCACTTTGATACCCTTCTTGGCTCGTAAGTGATGTCGTACTCTCTGAGTTCGATGCACCACTTTGATAATCTTCCCGAATGCTCTACTTTTTTCATTACGTCGTGTAGAGGCAGGTTACTTCAGACGGTGATAGTGTGTCCTTGGAAATAAGGTCGCAACCTTCTACCTGCGAGTACTAAAGCGTAAATGGCCTTTTGGAGCAATGGGTATCTAATCTCGGCGCCATGTAGGGACTTGCTTACATAATATATTGGCCACTGCCTCCCACCTTCTTTTTTTACTAGGACCGAACTCACGGCTTTTTCAATAACTGCGAGGTAGAGGATAAGGAGCTCTCTTTCCCGAGGTTGCCGAAGCGTTGGTAGGTGAGTCAAGTAACTTTTAAGCTCATCCCAAGCTTTCTGGCATTCTGGGTTCCATGGATGATTCTGGGCTCCGGAGGTGTCTTTGCCCTTTGGGGCTTTAGTGAGTACCTTGAAGAATGGTCGGCATCGGTCGCCGTACCTGGAGATGAATCTACCAAGGGAAGTGATTCTTCCGGTAAGCCTTTGTATATCTTTGATGGATGTGGGTGTTCGGAAATTTAGCAAGGCTTTGACATTTTCAGGGTTGGCATCTATTCCCCTTTCTGATACCATAAACCCAAGAAACTTTCCTGCACTTACTCCGAATATGCATTTTTCGGTATTGAGACGTATGCCAAACTCCCGAAGTCGTTAGAAAGTTTCGCCTAAGTCGTGATATGGTTACTAGGCATTTTGTTCTTGACTATCATATCATCAACGTATACTTCCATGTTTCTCCCGATTTAAGAATCGAATACCTTATTCATCAGCCTTTGATAGGTGGCCCCTGTGTTTTTAAGCCCGAAGGGCATTCTGAGGTAGTAGTAGGTACTCGTTTCCGTGATGAAAGCTGTTTTCTCTTCATCCTTGGGGTTCATCCGAATTTGATGATATCCGCTAAAGGCATCGAGGAAGCTAAGGAGCCCGTATTCGGCAGTTGCATCCACCAATTGGTTTATGGCTGGCAAAGGGTAAAAGTCTTTTGGGCAGGCGTCATTCAAATTTCGAAAGTCGATGCACATTCGGAGTTTTTCACTCCCCTCTTTCATGGCAATAACCACGTTGCTGAGCCATTCGGGGTATTTTACTTCTTTTATTACCCTGGCCTCAGTGAAGCGGTTGATTTCGGTTTTAACAAAGGAAGCCTTATGAGCCGACAAACCCCGTTTTTTTTGTCGAACAGGTCTGGCGTTCGGTCGTACTCTAAGACTGTGGTGGATTATGCTGGGGTCGACCCCATGCATGTCTTTCGGTGAGTAGGCGAATAGATCTTTGTTCATAAACAAGAAGGATACAAGCCTCTTTTTGTCATCCTCGGCCAATTTTTTCCCGACTCGGGTATTTCGGCCAGGGATCAAATCTACATCTTCTGTTTCTATTTCTTCCAGGTTTTCATTTTCCTCCTTCACTGTCTCTTCGCCCTTCATGACTACTTTTTCCTTTACCGAAGTCTGTACTTGGATCTTCGCTGGGCTTTGTCTAGCCTTTGTGAAGACCTTTCTGACTTCGGTTTGGTCAATGAAGATCTCTGCGTCTCCGTCCTTGGTTGCGAAGGTGACTGTTAGGTACTTTACATCCAGGCAAATATGGAGATTGCCTTGAGTCTGCGTTCCGAGGATAGTATTGTAAGCCGACGGTACATCAATGACAATAAATTTTGTCATGGTGGAGGCGATCAATTCTTCCTAGCTATGGGGGGAAATTCCCTTCAGCATTAAAGGTAGGTCGACGTATCCAAGAACCAGGAGCTCGGAGGGTCCGACGCCGAAGGTGGGGGAATTGACTGTGCTGAGATCGCCTCTCGGAATGCCTAATTTAGGCAGTAGGTGGGAAAAGATGACGTCGGTGTTTGAGCCGTCATCGAGGAGTACCCTTTTGACATCCCAGTTTCCTATCCTTGCCATGACAAGGAGTGGGTAATCATGGGGGAACTTTACTGTAGACCCATCTCTATGAATGAGTCTGCTTGCCGAGTTCCCGTACTCCATTACGGAGATTTCCCTTATCTTTCTCTTCCTCTCTGCCAAGGGTATTCCGGTAGTGATGGTTTGGATAACCCCCGCTGACGGTGGCAGATTTTTTCGAGGACTTTGGTCCCGACGTCTATCCGAATCATACTTTCCGTCGTCTCCCCTCCTTTGCTCTTCCTTCCTTCCTTTTGGTGAAGGCATCTGCAAGTACCGTCGAAGTTGACCCTGCTTGATCAGGGACTCTATATATTTCCTTAATTGGAAACAATCCTCAGTGTCATGGCCATGGTCTCGATGAAATTGACAAAATTTCTTCATGTTCTTTTTGTTTTCCGAGGTCATGGCCTTTGGTTTTGGAACTGTGGTTCCTTGCCTCTCTAGCGCTATAAGGATGCTAGCTCTTGTGGTGTTCAAGGGAGTGAATGTCATTGGCCTTTTCCCCCTTTGTTTTCGGGGCCTTTCCCCCTCATTCTAATGTCGAGGCTGATGACTGGGTCCTTTGGAGCGTGGGTGCTCCCTTTTTGGTCCTCCCATTCTAAGCTCCTCGGCCGTCATATGCTGTTCGGCCTTTTTATAGAACTCCCCGAGGGTGTCTGGGGGGTCTTTGGAAAACTCATAGAAAAGTTGAGAGTCCCTCCGAAGTCCTCTAATCATAGCGAGGATGGATTCGAATTTCTGGCCAAAAATCGGGTACGCTCAACGCCTCTCGGTTGAACCTTTCAACATAGTCGCGAATGGTCTCTCCACCTCGCTGGGCTATGTCAAACATTTGTACTGGCATTTTGGCGGTTGGCTTACTACCGATGAACTGCTGGGTAAAGGTAGTGGATAGCTCTTGAAAACTGAACAAGCTTCCGTGGGCGAAAGAGTTATACCATGCTGTTGCTGGACCAGAGAGTGTTACTTCGAAACACTTACAGAGAGTAGCGTCATCTGCTCCATGGAGTACCATACTTCGCTTATATTTCATCAGGTGCGCCTAGGGGTCACTATGCCCGTCATAAGTTTCCAGGCGTGACACCCTGAAATCACTGGGCATGGGTGCCTCCACCACCTTGCGCACAAAGGGTGACTCTTCTCCGGTGTAAGAGTCAGACAGCCTGGACCAGACTGGTTTTTGGGAGATCTGCCTCTCAACCTTCTCCAGTCTTCAGGATTTTCTCCATGAGGACAGCTGTGTTAACTTCTCTTTGTTGCCTGGTGTTCGCCGGTAATGGCAAATTTTTTCTCCTCATCGGGGAGTAACTTCGACGGTGGGGAGACTAGGACCTTCTATAAGGAGATGCACTCCGTCAGCAGGAGGCCCTAGTTTCTTTTAGGGCTCCCCCCCGCGGTGGGTCGCACCTCAACGGGTTCATTCTCTATTGAAGACGCATCGAGGAAGTCCCCGCTCCCTAAACTTCGGTGCGTGGACCTTGAACTCCTCTCCCGTCGCACAGCTGAGAGAGAGGCCCTTCGGACCAAAGGAGGTTGGGGCAACCTCTGGTCGAGTTGTTAAGTCATTTCGGTGACAATTAAACGCTGGAAGTCTTGCAAGAAGCCCATCGTCGCCATTAGAGGACGGTCGTCTTCCAGCACATGAGCTTCTGCCATAGCCTGTATGGTCACCGGCTGAACCTCAGGCGCCGAGGGGGACTTTGGGAGCCCTTTGTCCTTTGAGCGCCGAGTCTCTACAACGGCGACCTGGGGGAAGTTTCCCACAAATGGCGTTATGTGATGCCAAGCAGCATCTCCACTATGTGTCATGGTGAGGGTGGCAGGAACTTTCGCTGGTGGAGGAATGTCCAGAAAGAATGCGTTCAGGGAGGATCACCTGGGAGACATATAAAATAGGGGTTATGAGGTCCCCGGAACGCTTTTCCGGGGAGGAATCTCCGACGCCCAAGTTAGTGCTACAAGATAAGCAAAAAAGGGGGAGAGGTTGTCTTATGGGAAAAAGCCCCCTCAACGGTAATGCCTCCCGAATATTTGTAGGAGGTAGATAGGAGAAGTCCATTTGCCACAAGTTGCCCAGATCATGACACGTGTTTGGCTAGATGTGATTTGTACCTTTAGATGGGCTTTTAGCCGACCATAGGCTGTTTGGCTGAAAGCCCACGCCGCTCGAGAACAGTGTGTCAGAGCGTATCTGGGGGCGGCGTGTCGGGAGCTGTACGAGTACGGTGTGTCAGAGACTCCTAAGCTGTCTAGTCATACGTCCACGTGGTCTTTACAGGTGACCAAATTCTCACGAGGTCCATGTTAGTGTTGTGCCCAAAAAGCCAATCATGAGATGATTGTATTTTTGCACATTGAGTCATGATATTTTATTGAGGCATTAATCCAGCAATTTTGTTCGTTGTTTTGTTTCTACGTAACGTAATAAACATAGTTGTAACCCTAGAATAATGATATTCTTAAACATCCCTAGTCTAGTATTATTGTGGAGCGGGTTGCAATAATACATAATGACTAGCATATGTGGAGACTAATATGAGATATGTAGTCTACATATGGGTACAAGTTGGAGAACTTGTGTACTGGACCGACCCACCATGAGAACACTTCATGGATCGTTATATGAGTGTCATAAGTGATTCTCATACTGATCATGGTATATGTAGTCCTTCAACCTAAGATCATCAAGGTTCCCTACATGTGAGTCACATACTTTGATACTTTCCTTTGTTGCTCGTAACTGAGTGAACTTGAATGAGGTCATTGGGTATGTCACATATCATGCGGAGGGATTTGTATGATCAAGATAGGATTTGTCCCTCCTATGTAACGGGAGTGATATCTTTGGGCCCCTTGATAAAGTAAGACTTAGAAAATGTATGGCCATGCTCCGATGAGTTGATATATGATATCAATGTCGTCAGTTTAAGTTGGTCTACTCGGTAATCAAGAAACCAAAGATTGGGCTATACGAGAGTGACACATTCCATGTATCGTGCTTAGTCTTGATATCTTGGACAAAGGGACAATGGCATATATCGGTGATGATCATAAAGGTTTAGTCGATTCACCGACAATCTTGTCACTTGGGTAGCAATGATGTGTTGCTAGATACCGCTCATTGCTTATGATCATAAATGTGATTTATGATCATTGCCAACATGGCAAGAGCCTATTGGGTTGCACACATAGAGCTATTTGGATCATTAGAGTGCATGGGCTAATTATTTGGGTTATGGTTTCACTTTAATTTCGTATTAATAATGTGCCAAGGAGTTGAGCCATTATTAAGCCCGAAATTAAATCCTAATTGGATTAGGGCTTTGAAACTCATTAGGCCTGGAAGTTGAGTCTCACTATAAATATAACTTTTAAGTGAGAAATTCGCAGGTCTTCTTGCCCTAGCCTCCCAAAAGGACAGCCGCACTCTTCTCTTGCAATTCCTTGAAGGACGCAAGCTAGCACTGCGAGCGCAAGAGAAACGCATCTGCCGGGACGTGATGGAAGCGTGGTGATCCCGAGAGGCTCATGTGGATACCATAGAGAGCTTGAACACGTCAACTGTTCAGGTTTTGTGATTCGACTCTACAGTTGAGTGAGAGATCTCAACCGAAAATTAGGTATGAAATTTTTAAACACTCGGTTTACCCCGTTTCACTTGGATCCTGGAGGGTTTCGGTTAAATTCCGCTGCGCTGTTTGGCTCCTGAAACCCAACAGTCCAGGGGTTCTTCGGGGAGGTGAACATCTTCGGAGGGAGGTCCTTTGCTTTATGCAAGACACCTTCAACTGGACTCTCCCGAAGTTATCCTCAGGAGTGATGACCCTTTATGACCGAAGTTGGTTTGGCGTGTCCCCCGAAGGCAACGCTTATCCAGCTCGTCCGAGGTGCTTGAAGACCTCTCCTTACCGAGGTCTGGTTGTCTATTTCTGACCAAAGGTGAAGTGTTGGCCCACGAGGGTGTATACGCGTGAGATCCTTCAGGGGCGATTGCCCTTCGGCTATCATGAGCCATTATTGTCATCTCTTAAAGGAACTTGGGAGCACCATTTTGAAGAGCTATGAAGCTGGTTTTCAAAGGGTTCTTTTTGGGTTCTTCATTTATCTTTTCATTTGTATTTTTATGGATATTGGATATTTCATTTTTATGGATTTTCTTAGTTTGATTATAAAGTAATTTTCTTAATCTATCTAGGATTTACACTTAACATTTACTACTTAATATTATTTTGAGGAAATTCATAGAAGTTGTTCTTGTGTTGTTCTTTTCTTAAGCTTATTCATGTGTGTGATTGATCACCTTATACACGCATCAAAACCACTTCTTTGTCTTGAGAGAGAAAAAAGTATGGTGGAATTAGGGAGGAACATAGTAGGTTGGTTGTAATCAAACTATCCATTAGGTGTTGTTTAAGGGTTGGGTCTTAATCCACCTTAGTTTAACTTATAAGCTTGAGGAAGACTCATAATTAAATTATGGGTGAGCAAGCCTTTATCTTGAGAAATTAAGGCCTTGATTTTAGAATCTCTATAGCACACTTAGTATAAGTAGTGGCAACCATAGTTCCTCAATCTAACTTAGGTAACAAGGTTAAGTTGTACCATCCTAGGGGGATTGCTTAGTTCATAAGTTAGTTCAATCCAAGCTAGTAGTAATTAAATTAGTGAGCGCTCTCATTTCCATTACATTACATCTCTACATTGGCAACCTTACTCTTCATCATTTCAACTTAGAATCTACAACACTTGCTTTCGATCTAGCTTAGTTAGTTGAGTAATTGGTACTTGTTGCTTAAGCTGGAATTGAAGCTATCTTTTAGGATGACACTCAAATTCATCACTTGCTTATACCACACCGTGCACTTGCTGATGAAATGAGGGTTATAAATTTAAAACTCTTGCGTTCATAATATTCCTATATATATGGTATGGGTGAGCATGGGTCGGGTTGGTTCAGTTTTATGGTGGAACCGAACCAACCCAAAATGGTCTCGGTTCCAAAATTTTTCTACCCAACCGAGAACCGAGAACTGAACAGAACCAGAACCATGGTTCTGGGTTTCTTGGTTCTAGTTCTCGGGTTTTTCGGTTTATACCATATACCTATAACAACACCAAAATCCAATAAATCTACATCCATAATCAGTTTTATGACATATTCAACATAATATACAATTAAATTAATATTTAAATATATGAACTTAGATACATTCAAAAGAGTTTAAAATGTTGTTCTTACAAAAATGGTTCAAAAGAGTTGTTTGTAGAGTATCTTTTATCTCAAACTAGTTTACTTCATTCTAGTAATTCCAATATTGGTATGACATTCAATATAGAAAATTGAGCCTTTAAGACCATCTTCTTCAGTATTAAAACCTAAAATATGTTAATTTCATAAATTTTTAATTTTGCATGACTCAAATGAAAAAAATATCATAATTGTGTCGTAAAGAGTAGTCTGAAATAAAAGATCGAAAGCAAAATGACTTAGGAGTGGTGGACCTATGAAGCAAAGTGATTTAAGTAAATATGAAGAAATTTTGTAAATGATCCCACAACTTCCATACTGTTTCAATTTGGAACATCAATTTAAGAGTTTAATATAAAAACATAAAATAACCATCATAATACTTTAAAGAAATATATGTATGTAAGTGTGTGTGTGTGTGTGTGTATATATATATATATTAGTAATACTATAATTTTTATTATATAATTATATATGTATCTCGGGTTCGGTTTCACCTCGGGTTGGTTCCATATAGAACCAGAACCCACCAAAAAACCGTCGGTTCTCCTATATGTGGAACCAGCCCGAGAACCATGATCAATTTTTACCCAACCCAACCCAACCCAATGGGGGTGGTTCGGTTTCGGTTTCGGGTTTACCCAACCCATACTCACCCCTAATATGTGGTATTTGATTTGTACATACCTCCAATTTTGGTGAACACTAGAATTTGACGTATTCACACGTATTTTATACTATGATAAGCAGTATTGTAATATAAATATATAGATATAAGAGATATGACACATATTAGACTTAGCTGTTAGTTGAGCAAGAATTGACGATAGTGCTCCCTAAAAAAATGAGCAAATCAATAAATGAATTTCTATTTTAATTGTTTTTAAGAAAGCAAAAAGTCCTCTGATTGCCCTTTAAGTTTTACTCCATTCGTTCAAAAATTTTTACCCCATTTGACTTTTTGTTGTACTTTGACTTAAATTTATTCATATTATTATTTGTTAGAAAAAATTATATATATATATATATATATATATTAAAAACTACATGTCTTGATTTATCATTCATACATAACGATTTTTCATTTATATATTAAAATGTTGAAAATAAAAAATTCTAGATTAATTACCAAAAATAAATTGAGCAAAAGTTTTTGGACGGAGGGAGTACATTTCTACCCACCCTGTAGCTATCACCTAAACTTTTTCATGTGTCCAATTGGTCCATAAACTTTTATGGACTCATGTAGGGCTGAAAATGGGCCAGCCCGAGCCCGAGCCCACTAGGCTCTAGCTCGGCCCCTTCACTGTTCGGCACTACCCGGGCTCGAGCTCGAATTGCTCGAGCCCAATTTTTTTAGGCTCGAACTCGGATCGAAAGCTCGCTAGGCTCGAATAACTCATAAATCCTTAGTACCCTAACAACAATTTAGATGAAAAATGGGGACTGAATATGTAATTTTTCTTACATAGATAACCAAATAAGGGAAAATTTAAAAACCTATCCTAAACTTTCTAATTGTTTGCAATTCTACCTTGATTTTGTGTACTTCACAAATAAGGCATCGTTTTCCTTCTTTTGAGTCTTTGATAGTGGAACTAAAGGCACCGTAGTCCGTCTCCGTCCTCGAGCTATCGATCTAGGTCTCCGACATCTGCTAGGAGCGTCGGCTACAATGGCAGTGGCGATCTTGGTGGGGCTATCGTTGGTTGTCACCGAACCATGGGTGGGGCTATCGTCAGCAGCGATCGTTTTCGATCTCAGGGTTGTTGTCGTTGTCGCTCATCGTCATGCATTTCAAAGTTCACACAAACAAAGATCAAGCAGGGACCAATTTAACAAATAGAGAACAAACCGGAAAATGCCAAGAAATTGAAAAAGAATCTGACCTTAACGGTGAAATCATGAACCGACCCCTTGGTAGATTGGCCAGCCATAGAGTGATCGGACCTCAGAGACGCCAACAAATGCGGCGAAAGCCGAACTCGGGATGATGGAAAACGCGAAGAAGAAGGTGAAATACAAGGAGGAACGAAGAGGGGTCGCTTCGAAATCGAAGGGAAACGCTTCCCCAGTAAAATCGAGTAAGATACCGCTATGGAGCCTAGATTCCATCGAAGTATCCTTCCTGGTCGACGGCAAGGCTAAAGGCGTCAGGTTCGCAAGGCTGGAGGTGCGATCCTTCCTGGTCGACGGCGGCGTGGTGCGAATGGGTGGCCGACTGGGTGGGTGGTGCGAATGGGATTTAATTAGGGACGAGGCTCGGGCGCTTGGGGGAGGAAGGAAATGATACGGGTTTGGGCCTGCTGGGAAAGAAACAAAGGGCAAGGCCTGTTAGGCCCACGAGTTTATAGGGCCGAATACATTCAAGCTTGAGCTCGGCCTCTTTTAAAGTTCGAGCCCATTTTTTGCTCGAGCTCGAGCTCGAGCTCGAATAAGCCCCGCTCGAAATGCCTCAACTCGAGCTCAAGCTCGAGCTACCCGAAAAAAGCCCGGCCCCTTTTCACCCCTAGACTCATGGACCATGGTAGGTTTTTTTTTTTTTTTACTTAAAATCAAAACAAGTAGTTAAGGGTTAAGGAAAGAAATATGAAGTCAGGTGGTGCACTGGAGAAACACGCTATCGAGGCACAACAACCACCGTGCAACAATCAAACCTCTCTATGTCCAAGACAACCTAGTGAGCCAGACTTACCAGGTACGGCATAGAATGTTGATCACCTCGTAGAGCAGCCAAAACCTGTGAGTAATCAGTTAATTTAGTGAAATCCTAATTTAAATTATTAATTAGTTATAAAAAATTACTATACAGTTTCAATAAACTATATTAGAGTTATTCAAATAGTTTTGATAAAAATTTTTAGAAAATTAGGCCAATTTATTTTAACTTAATCTAATTGATTTTTTTTTACTTTAACATTTTTTTTGCTTGAAATTAATTTCATTTAGAAGCCAATATTATGTTGATGCAATAATCCATTTGAAAATAAATTTTCATAATGTTGTTAAATTTTTTATGAATTTTTCCTTTTTTAATACCTTAAACTAGAAAATTTCATAAAAATTTCGTAAGATTACAAAAATTATATTTTTAATGGATTATAGCAACTACATAATATTAAATTTTAATTGAAATTATTTTTGGGTAAAAAAGATGTAAGAATAAAAATAAGTCATTTTGAAGTCAATTGACTTAAGGTTAAACGAACTGGGTATTAATATTAGACATTTACCATGATTTGTATTTTTCCTCTTAATCAACCCATAATGAGAATTTTTAATGCCTAAAGAAAGGAAAAATGGTAAAGATTTAATAACATCATAAAAAATTTCTTTCAAATGAATTATTATACCTAAATAATATTGTATTTCAAATAAAATTGATTCATAGGTAAAAAAAAATGTAAAGATAAAAATAAGTTATTTTAGATTAAATTGACTTAAGTTAAAGTAAACTAGGTGAACGTATTTACACAGTTCCAAACTTTTAATACTCATTTAGAACATAAACTTTTTAAACTAAAAAAATAAGGGTTAATTACAACCCCACTAGGTTTAGGTGATAGTATACTTTGTCTCCTCCTATTTTTGAAATATACACTTTGTTTATGTCTTAGACTTTACTATCTTAAAAAAACTATTTTTTATTTACAGAAAAACTAATAATTAAAATTGTTTATTAACTGTAAAAAAAACACCATACAAACTAAAATTACTAGAAAATGACTACTGTACAATTTAAATTTAAATTTAAAAATTATTTTAGGACAATGTAAAAAGGGTAAAAACAAAGTATATTTTTCTGAAATATGAAAAAATAAAATGTAATATTATCTAAACCTTGGTGAACAAATTGTAACTCACCCAAAAGATAAATGTGAGACTTTTAGGACTCAAACTCTCAAAGTGTCTTAGCGGTGTATCATATGTTTTTTAAAGTGGTCATGAAACAAAGTACGCACGTGGTAGAGACCATAATACGATGATCAAACTGGTGTAAGTTTCATTTTTATATTTGTGATGGGATTTTTTTTCCCAAAATTTTTTTATAAAACTTTGAGCTTAGTTATTTTAAGGATGTAAAGAACATTATTTTTTATCTGTTGGGGAACTGATATTATAGAATAGAAAAACATGCTTTTGATATTTTCCATTTTAACACATGAGGTTTCTAAAATTTAAAAAATAAGGTTTTCCACAACATTAAAATATGCTAGGCACTTAAACTTTTATAAAAAAAATGAAAAAAAATATTAAAATTTTCCATAACCAAACACCACTTAAATATCTTAGGTCATGAAAGTGAAGGACTTAGAATTATCAACTACCATAGTAAAAAAATTATATCAAAGTTAAGATGATAAAATCTAACCTCGGCTCAAACTTCTGTCAATGAAATCCAATGCTTTCATAAAAGTCAAAGAATTTAAAAAAAAAAACATTATGAGGTATGGGTTATGATACTTAAATGTCTATCACAATATTAACGAGGTATGTTCGCCTGCATGATGTAACACGTATTTTTTACAATAAATTTAGTATGAAAATTTTAAACAATAAATAATTAAAAAATATGAGAAAAATTAATTAAAGTCAAACTAACTTGAATAATAACTAAAATTAGGTAAATAGAAACATAACATTATATGTATTTTGAAATAATGTATAATTTTGTCATTAAAAATAATTCACTAAAAATTTACCATTTTTATCAACTTAAATTTTAATTTTTAATATCAATGAGAAACTTACATAGAACAATTTACTTTCAATTTTAATGGACTAGATTATTCTATTAAACCATAGAGAATAATTCATACTACAAAACTCAATCATGAATGACAGACAATCAAAACTATATCCAAAAGTATGCAAATTATAATGATTAAAGTTTTATTTTGAAAAATAAAATTAAAGAAAAACAACAAAAAAAAGTTTGAACCAAAACGCAAAATGGAAAAACATTAAGTATTAAAGGCTTAACAATTGATTTAATGAATGTAAATAGATGGCTTAACACAAAAATAAATAAATTATGATAACCAATGTCTTCCTTAAGAATATAGTACATAAAAACATTGAAAATTTTGGGGACCAAGAGAATAGAAAGAATCTAGCTAAATATTTATTAAATTTGGGGACCAAAATAAAAGATAGATGGAACATAGGGACTAACATGAAAAAGAGTAGAAGCTTAGGGATTAAATTGATATTTAACCAAATAACTTAAAACTAGAGAAATTGCAAAAATGAGCCCTAAAAAATGCAAGCACCTTATGAAAAGGGTATAGAACTTAAGAAATGATCAATTGTGTCTGAGAGAAGGGGGAAGAGAAGGGAAAAAAATCATTTATCTTCAATGATGAATAGTGAAAATCTCACAATTTTTAGAAGTAAGCAAGGTATGTAGGACCAACACATTGCGTGGGTAGATTCTATAGCAACATTAGTTGTAATATAATCAATATAAGTCATTGATGGAACAATATAAAAGGATAAGACTTATTTTGATATTAAGTAAAATCTGAGTATAAATAATTATAAACACTCACAGTAGTCAACTGAAAATTTGTTTATATAGTGTCAAAAGAGCATTAAAAATAACAAACAAAAAATGATTAAAGCAATTTTATTAATCAATGCAATAAAACCATTAAGAGAAAAAAGTTTCTGGTATTCATAATGTAGGATAACATTGTATAATATACATGCATAGGTTTTCCAAATTTTTACTTAGTAATGAATTAGTGATAAAATAAGGCATTTTAAGAATCATGCACTCATGCATAATACAAATTATTCATTTATTTCAACTAATAAAAACTCTAAATCAAATATGTGTAAAGCATTCATACATTATGAAAAGTGTATATTTATTTCAACTAATTAAAATTTTGAATCAAACCTATATAATTAAAACTTTGAGTCAAACCATACAAAATAAAAATCTTTTGATATTTAATATGATTAATATAATAAGCATGTCCTTCACTTTCATTTAAGGTTTTATCATCTTAAATTTAAATATGTCATCAAAATTTTTGTTTTCGTAAAATTCATGCCAAGTATCTGAAAGCCTGCCACACCCTTGACCAGGGATCCAAATAGCTCTCTTCCCTTCTCCTTAAAAACATTTGACTTCTAGTATATACAAAAATTCTGATTAATAAAAAGGAAAAAAGAAATTATGACAGATCATGAAAGTTGAGGACCATTATGGAAAAAATGCTATATCCAGGAACTAAAGGAGAGACTTGACCATTCTGCTGGAGAGGGAAAAAAATTGAAACGGAAGGCGGATGTGTCGAAAAAGAGAGAAAATACTCTTGGGTCTCTATAATGTTTATTTTGGCTAGTAATATTCCCCAATTTTTTTGATGTGACAATCATGTCACCATCAGCAAATGGTCTACTCTCTCACTGGCTACAGCAGGCGAAAGTGGAGGAGCATTATGGCAGATGTGTAATATTTAGGGACCAAAAGAGGGGATTTGACCATAAATTAGAATAAGCCAAAAAAAAAAAGCCACGATATATAGCTACTGTTGATAAACAGTAAAATTTCTTCTTCTTTTATAATATACTATAATGAATTAGTGAGGCCAATTGGGTGGTGTGGACCTATGTAAGACTTACGTATTCAATAGCTATTACGCATCTGTCAGCGTAACAGGTAAAAAATGATATTTTTCATGAGTTATCAGTTGCTTCAGTGGCTAGAATAAAAGTACAACATTCAGAAAATTTTCATTTAAGTCTCATGGGATATGAACGTCAAAACCCCTATATTATAGTACATGAATTAGAAAAGTTATACTGATAATTTGGTTTCTCTTTTCTACACTTGTAATATATTTACTACTAAACAAAATATATGAAAGTGTATTGACATTTTACCCAAAGAAAAAAAAAGTGCAATGACATGACGCATATACCCAAAGTATATGAGGGCACCGAGTGGTAAATTAAAAAGGGAACGTGTCACTCCAACGCACAACTTTGAAGCGTCTCTATTCTCCTATCTCTTTTTTCTATTATCAAAAAACAGGGGGCTAGAAGGTGAGGAAACTTGGGCTTATTAATTGCGAGGCAGTTGGAGCGTTTGGTTGGGCCGTCGGGGGACCATTTCTTTGTGGGGTTTTGGCTCACGATGGACGAGAAAGAAAAGTGCGCCCATGGTCATGGTGGGGCTGCTCTGCACTGGTCCCACTCCCACCTCGCACTTGCAGTTGCTTTATGGAATGATTTGGAAGGAGGTCCCCCAGCAAGCCTACCTCTCCCCTCCCGAGTCCGGACGACTAGTGCTCTTTCCCTGGGCCAGGGTCAGGGTGCCACCACATGACAAAGACGTTTCATGGACACTTTTATAATGGCAAAAAGAGGAGGTAAATTTATCACTAAACTATAAGTGTAGAGTAATTTTATTACTATTTTTTTTGTTATAGGTAAACTTATTATTAATAGTTTTATTATGGATAATTTTGTCACTGAGAAAATTCCGTTTATTCAAATATTCTATAACACAACTTTTAAACTAGTTATTGAAAGTTTTTTTGTTAATTCCTAGATACTCAAATATTTCACAACACTTAAATGAGTCAAAATTTTGTATTTGACCACAACTCCTATTGTTGAGAATTATACTTTTTATCTTCTTCATTAATTCCGAACAACTCTTTACCACCGCTGTCATCCATTTTTTATTTTAGAACTACAGTGCCTCTATATTTAGTCTCATCTACATCATTCGAACCATGTTTGAGTTATAAGAAGTGTTTCCAATGATGTTACTAGGATGTGTGGAAAGTTGAGGTAGTACTTGTGGCAGAAAAACTAAAGGATATTGAAGGGTACAGGGGTTTGCTGGAGCAAAAATGATGATAAAAATGATATATTCAAAAACTTAAGAACCTAGGTGATAGATGAAGAAAACTTGGATTTAAAACTTACATTTTTCTTAATTGTTTAAGTTTTGTCATGTTAATCAATTTTAACAGCTGATAGCAGATTTGCTCCTAACTTAAAATATTGATAAAAAATTTACACATTTTGAAAAGATTCGGAAAATTTATACATACAAAAAAATATGAACAAAATTACTCTATCCTATATAATTTAGCGGCAAATTTATCTCTTTTGCTTTTTTAGAATATGTTAACAACTTTTCCTTAAGATCTTGTAAGAATATATGTACCATAGTTTTGATTGGTAGTTGGTAGTTGAAAAAGGTAAACGAAATATATTATTTTGTCTGCATCCAATTAATTCCTATTATATAGGATTTAATACAATATTTCAGTAAAATTATTGGTACATATTACGTTTTATGAGTGAGTTTTTGGGCTGAAGAATGAATTTCCTTAAGCGCATTAATCCACTCTAGTCTAGTCTTTGCCGATTTTATTTGGAAGGGCCTACGAAGGTCCCAGATATGTTGCCCCCTCAGTTAAAATATTTTTCCCTACGAACCAGTGACGAGAAAATATCTCGATGTCGTGTTTGTTTATATATGAGTTTCCGTCTTCTGTCAATGATGGGGACGACTAGGACTTACTTTCTCATTTATTGACTTTTACTGCTCAAATTTGGTTGCTAGAATAGGTGCACTATAGTCATGCACATATATATGGAGTAAATTCCACCACGTCTCTTAACTTGTTTTTATCTTATTTAGTTCACATAACTTTATTTTGTTCTAACGATGTCTTTTAACTCATAAAACACGTTGTACTTGAGTCATTTCCGTCACTTTGATTGTTAATTTTAACAAAATTTTAGTAAAAAATAACAACTTCAATCCCTAAATTTTCTTTATCCTACTACTAGCATCATAAAACTTATGAATCTAATAACTCAACCATCATCTTTATCTTACTCTAAACATGATTTTCTATTTCTCCTCCTAGCCACCCAATTCTCTAAGCACAAATTTTTCATCTCACTCTTTTGACCCTGTGTCATGCTTTCAAACTTCAAATCACACTTTAACTCTAACCTATAAGCAGCAATTAAGGTCGCAAGTATGGATTTGGGATCTACAAAGCTTTGTTAACTACTTCTCCTCACTATTATCCTGTCAATGATCATGCAAATTTTGAATGAAATGAGACAATTGAGAGTGAGAGATTGATGATTTTAAGTGCCAAAATGAGTGTTTATTTGACTATTATGACCTTTAATTTCCATAAAGATCAACCAAAATGAAGCTCGAATTGATGGGAGAAGAGTGAAGATTTGTGCATCAGTGTCACCGGAAAGCGTGCAACAATGATGGTCGCCAAGGGACTGGTGACCTCACTAGCACCGCCCCAATGGCTGGCTACCATGGTTCCGATCTGGTGCCCTTTTTCCAAATTGTGACAGTAGTGAATTCGTCACGAGGTTCACCTGTAACACAAAAAGCCATCAAACGGCAATAGAACCAAAGGGGTTTTGCTCCCCAAAAACCACTGATCATCATCAACGCATGCCTACCGTCCAATTTCGCATCAACAACATTTAATTACAAAAATTAGAACTAGGTCTTGAACAATTTCAAAACTCAGATTTGATGCAAATAAAAAAAATTGATTAAAACAATGGAAAATTGAATTCTAAAGACATAGGTCATTGTTATGCAGCCTGAATACTATAAAATCAAGTCATTCATTAGTAATTTTCACAAAATGGTGGTGGCTGGAAGCTTCAGGATCAAATCCAGCTTTATGGTATTTTTCAAGTTCTTTAACCTAAACTCTCTAATTAAAGTTTTGGACCTGTTTTGATGTTATATATCACTTAAAAAAGCCATTAGCAACGGCAAAACAACAATCACATACAAATTTCATGAAAGATTTATAAATGGAAAAGTGGTTAGAAGCAGAATAATTAAAGTTTAGAATGCTAAAACCAAGATGAACAAAATCTAGGGACTAAACTTCTTAATTTTTATTGATATTTTGTTAAAATTAACAATAAAATTGACAGAAATGACTCATGGAGGATGCACTCCATAAGTTAAAGGGCCTCACTAGGACAAAATAGAGTTACGTGACTTGAATATGACACAAAAATAAGTTAAAAGACTCTCGATGGATTTTACTCTCTCTATATATGTATCACCTACAAATAGTTTTCAAGTTATTGTATCATTTTTTGGTAAAATTCACTAGGAGTCACCTAGCTTTTTTTTGTCCTAAATCGGTACATTACCTTTAAATTATCTTAGCAAAGTACTTTTTCCTCTATTGCGTGTCCGTTCAACAACTTTTCATTAATTTTTCTATTAAATTAAATAAAAAATGCTGACATGGTAGTAAATAATCTTAAAATAAATTTAAAATGTTAACTTTAGTCCTCAAATTGTTTCAATCACTAATTTTAACCTTTAAACTTCTTCTCAACTCAATTCTACCCCTAAAACCTTAATTTTTTTTATCTTTACTACCATTACCTCAAAAGTTGCCAACTAGTCATCGCCGCAAACCGCTTTCTACCTTTTAACTACTAGCCCAATAGACAACCCCGCCGCCAGCCGCCTAAATCCTGTAAGGCAAGGGCTTGAACCCTTAACACCGCCATTCCTCTTTGTTACTTCTTTTACGACCGCCTCCTATTCTTGCAACGAAATCAGCAAATCAAGATATGGGATTTAGTAATGACTCAATATCTGGGATTCAAAGCATACACCTCACACAATGAATTGAAAAAGAATCCACTACATCTGGTGATTTTTCGATTACCCATTAGTAGCGCCACTTAAGCCAAGGGAATCAAACTTGGATGAAGATCAAGAAAGTGAAGATTGAGAGAAAAGCAATTTGGGTTCGAGATGTGATTTGCAGTCATCACGATGGTTGCGATTTGGGTTCAAAATGCTAGCTCTGCCCTTCACTTCTATTAGTCGTCATTTCAATGTTCACCGCCATTTCGGTCATCCTCTCATGGTTGATTTATTGATTTCAGGTTGATGAAATGGGATGAAGAGTTCAGAGGTAGCATTGTTGGCGTTAAGGAGGTTGATAGTAACGAGTGATGAGTGACGAGGAGTGGCGGTGATGAAGGGCAGAGCAACTAGAGTCCCAAGGGATTGGTTAAATTAAGAATGTCGACAATAGAGTTAAAATGTTAGGGTTTAGAATTATTGACAGACAAAATTAAATGACTACTAGTGTTATTTTGTGATTTATTTTATTATTTTTTTATGGTACATCAGCATTTTTTGTTAGACATAAATCTGAAATTAATAGAAAGTACCAAGATAAAATGCGCAATAAAAGGTAAGGTACCTCGATAGGAAAATTTGAAGGTAGGGTACCCAATTAGGACAAAAAAAAAAAGCTATATAACCCCAAGTGGATTTTACCCTATTATTTTTTTTCACTTTCTTTACCTTATGATGTTTAAGCATTCACAAAGCTACACGGATGCTTATTGGTTTGGAATTTGATATAAATGATCTACATTTGATTTGATCATATTTTTTTTTTCAAAAGTATCATATAAGTATATGAGAAAAATGATATGTTATTATGATTATGGAAAGATGAATATCACCTTTTTAAAATAAGAATGACAATTAAATCAGCTTCATTGCGATATGGAGTAGAGGGTTAAGGGCAGCTGATGGTTAGATCATATTATTAAATCTACCATGCTAGTAACAGTGCATGAAATTATTGGATGATAGAAGAAGATTAACCTTGAGTATTTTCTAGCTAATTTAATATTTTAAAAATTGATATATACTTTCCCATTAAATATATTTTAGCAAATTACTCAATTATATATCATTCTAATTGACTTTCTTTTCATTCATATTTTAAATAATGACTTTCATCCATTTTCCAATGATCAATCATTAAAAGAAAGATGTGGAAAGAATACATTTAGTCTTAAAACTTTGACCAATTTTTCATTTAAGTCCTAAAATTTTTTTGAGTTTCTATTTGAGTCCTAAAATTTTCAAAATGTGTAAATATTTAGTCCTAAATCTTTAGCCACATGTTATGGGATTAACTTTAGGACTAATTATTTACACATTCTACAAGTTTCATAACTCAAATAGAAACTCAAACAAATTTATGACTTAAATAAAAAAGTTGTAAAAGATTTTTATGACTGAGAGTGATCTTTTTCTCTCTAACTTGAAAAAAAAATTAGAAGTAAGAGTTCCTTATAATTTTTCAAATTTCATTTGAGAGTTTTTTTAAATAATTTTTTATGTTTTCAATTTTAAGAAAAAAAGCTAAAAGATACATGTTTTTTGCAAAATGAAAAATTAGGGTGTTAGAAATAGGATAATTAAAGTCTAGGATGCTAGAACCAGGATGAAGAAAATCCAGGGACTGAACTTGTTATTTTTTATTGAGATTTTGTTATAATTAACAACCAAATTAACGGAAATGACTCTTGTAGAACACGCTTCATGAGTTAAAGGAACTCGTTAGTACAAAATAGAGTTATGTGACTTGAGTAGGACACAAAAATAAGTTAAAAGACCCTTGATGGATTTTACTTTATATATATGTATCACCTACAAATAGTTTTCAAGTTATTGTATCATTTTTTTTTTTTGCTTTCTTTTCCTTATGATGTTTAAGCATTCATAAAGCTGTACATGGATGCTTATTGGTCTGGAATTTGATATAAAAGATCTACATTTTGGTTGATCATATATTTTTTTTAAAAGCATCATACAAGTATATAAGAAAAATGATATATTATTATAAGTTATGGAAAGATGAATATCACTTTTTTAAAATAAGAATGACAATTTAATCAGATTCATTGTGACATGGTGTAGAAGGTCAATGGTAGCAAATGGTTAGCTCACATTGTCAAATCTACCATGCTAGTAACAGCGCAAGAAATTATTGGATGATAGAAAAATATTAAACTTGAATATTTTCTGGCTAATTTAATATTTTAAAAATTGATATATATTTTCTCATAAAATATATTTTAGTAAATTGCTTAGTTATATGTCATTCTAATTGACTTTATTTTAATTCATATTTTAAATAATGACTTTCATCCATTTTCCAATGATCAATCATTAAAAGAAAGATGTGGAAAAAACACATTTAGTCCTAAACCTTTGACCACTTTTCTATTTAAGTCCTAAAATATTCTGAGTTTCTATTTGAGATCTTAAAATTTTCAAAACGTATAAATAGTTAGTCCCAAATTGTTAGCCACATGTTATGAGATTAACTTTAGGATGAATTGTTCACACATTTTACAAGTTTTAGAACTCAAATGGAAACTCATAAAATTTTATGACTTAAATAGAAAAGTTGCAAAAAAATTTAGGACCAAAAGTGATCTTTTCCCCCCCGACTTGAAAAAAAAAATGAGTATGAGTTTCTTATAATTTTTTAAATTTCATTTGAGAGTTTTTTGTTTATAATTTTTTATGTTTTCAAAATAGGAGAAAAAAGCTAAAAGATGCATGTTTTTTGAAAAATGAAAAATTAATAATACTTTTTGAACACCTTAAAGGGTGATTAAAAGTTTCAAAGAAAAAAAAACCTTATTTTAAATATATTTAGTTATTAGAAAATAATTACTACTGAACTCATACAAAAATAAGATGTTTATTAATGAGTTTGGAAATTTTTCAAAATGTTAAATAAAATAAATGCCAACAGAACAAATGCTTAGGAAAGACCATTTTTAATCCTAAATCTTTTCAATTTCTATATTTAAGTCCTATAATTTTGTAAATTTTTATTGAAGTCTTAAAACTTTATGAATTGCTATTTGAGTCATAAAACTTGTAAAATGTGTAAATAGTTAATCATAAAGCTAACCATAAAATAGGTGGATAATGGTTTGAGACTAATTGTTTACATGTTTTGAAAGTTTTAGAAGTTAAATAGAAACTTGCAAAGTTTTAGGACTTATAGAGAAGTGGTCAAAGGTTAGGTCTATTCTTTCCCCAAGAAAGATTGATATAATCATGCAAATATTCATTAGATAATGTGGTTTTTTTAATTATAAAATCTACTTAATTCCAGCCAAAAGAAAGACAAACAATATTTTACAAATTAACCACATAGAATAAAATTCATATATGACCCCCTAACCATAATGGGCATTTTAATCTGATCCATTATTAATGTTATCTTGAAGTTCCATAACTCATATATCACATTTTATATAAGTTTTAAGTTTCAAAGATTATGTGTTTGTGTCAATTTTGCATTTGAAGTTTCTTCTTTTTCCAGTATAATCATTTATTGTTATGAAAGAGGTGGCTATATGGCAATATGAGGGGCACATAATCAACTTTAGTCTAAAATAGTGGAGAAATTGGTAGAATGTACACAAATAAAATGTGATATATAAGTAAGGGGACTTTAAGGTGACATTAGTTAAAGTAAGGGACCACATTAAGATGACAGTTATAGTTAGGTAACCATATATGGATGGTACCCCCAATGACATATGACTCTAAAGAATAATATAAACATAATACTGGTAATAAAAAAAGCTACTTATCCCTGTAATATTGAATGAGAGGAAGAGAATCAAATCAAGTTGAGTCTTTCATGTAAATCAGAATAAATCTGGAATAGTAATTATAACTAGAAAAAGTGCAAATGGAAAAATGAGCTCTATTTGGCTAATAAGATACCTACACTTAATTAGACTAAAAAACCATTAAAGCACAAAATGAAGATGATGACCAAATTTACAAAAAGCAATAAAAGCACACTATCTTCAAATCCATTTTCTGAAAATGCTTCACCTACATATGTCTCACCATTTTTTCATACTCTGCTTGATCCACTAATACTGAAATAGATAACCCGAATTTGTCATTTGCAGAATGTCAGATAAACGAGACAATGCTCCTACTAATGGTAATGAAAGATTTTTCTAGAACACGAGGAGGAGAAAGAAGAAACAGTGAAAAAAAGATAATGATGGTTGATCGAGTGAAATAATGACAGTAAATCAAATACCTAAACTTGGATTTGTATCCAAACTCAGCTAAAAGCGTGGAACAAAAAAAGGAATGTGGTAGATGTAAGAAATGTGGGGAGCAACAACTAAGTTTTCATGTCCATGTGGTTTATTCTATTTAATTTTAAATAGGATATATTTAAAAAAGTTGTATAAAATATCATGATATAAGATATATTTGTGTCTCAAACATAGGTGATGCAAAGTAAAGGTCCAAAAATCAAAGTTGAGTTCATTTTGTTTTAAATCGAATCGATTAATATGCATTTTTCACATGGTTCCAACCTAATATCATGGACAGACAATCTTTGCCCCAAAGTTACATGAAAATTACAGTCTACCATTTCTCCTTCATTTTTTGAGACACTTGCAGCTCATTCCTACTGTTCAATCTATTGTCACTTTTCTTGTAAGATTTTGAATAAGTTTGTTTCATTGGAAGTGCTCAATCTTTATTCCAGAAATGAAATCATTAATCTCCCCTTCAATAATCTAATGGGAACAATTTTGGAGTCTTTGATTTTAATGAATCACAAAGCATATTAAAGTCATGATTCTCACAATGGTCATCTTGTATGTCTATCAATAAAAAAATGAGAGAAAAAGAGATGCCATAGGAAAAATCGAGCAAAAAATAAATATAAAGATATGACCACCAGTTCCAATAGTGAAAAGAAAGAGAGAGAAAGAGACAAATAAAGCCAGCTTAAGCCATGCGAGATGAAGTAAAAAGGCACAAGTTGGTGACGATAGATGGGAAAATGAAACTAGATCTAAAGACGCGGTTGAAGGTAGTGACGTGTGTGCTGGGGACGAGTGGTAAGGGCATAGCGTACAAGGTAGTGGTGGTAGACAAGGCAACATTTGCAGTGTGGAGAATCGGTAGGGAAAGCTTCCCCGTGGAAATGAAAAAGGATTTCAATAGGCATGTGAGAAAAATTTTGATCGGAATTTGGTGAAGATTCAACAGTTTTACTAGGGAGACAAAAATTGATGAAAAGCTTGAAGGAAATAGTGTAACGAGATTGGGTTGTTGGGATTTGGGATTAATTAATAGAGGGGAAAAGTATAAAAAAACCAAAGTGAAATGGAGCAAATTAAGAATAAAAATCGAACCAATCCAATCAGTGGGCTCATCACATAAAACATGTTAATTTGGTGCCATTAAATTGAACCGAACAAGCTACTAAGTTTGTGTTACAGTACTAATTCTTATGAAATTTTCATTTTTAATGCATAAAATTAGAAAATTTATATAAATTTAATAACATCATAAAAATTTACTTTTAAATACTCCCTCCGTCCCAATTAAGTTGAAACATTTCTCTGGGTATGGAGATTAAGGTGTATGTAATTTGTGTTAATTTTTTATGCAGTAAAAGTTTAAATAATGATTAAAAAAGAAAAGATTCTTTTTTGGGTTTTATGCAGTGAGAGATTGAGTGAATATTAAAAAAAGAGTATTTATTGGGTTTTGTGTAAAAAGATTATTTAATTGTTTAAACTTTTCCAAAAAAGGAAACGTTTCAACCTTTTGGGACATCCCAAAAAGGAATATGTTTCAAGTAAACTAGGACGGGGGGAATAGATTATTAAATCTACATAATATTAGATTTTAAACAAAATTGATTTCACGTAGAAAATATGTAAAAATAAAAATAAACCACTTTAGATTAAGTTGACTTAAGTTAAAATTAATTAACTCTTAATATATTGATTTCCACCAAAGAGTGTAGAAGACATACTTTTAAAAATACTTTCTCTAAAAGTCAAACACCAAACAAAATGCTTAAAATGCTTTGTAAAAGAAAAAAAACCCTGTTAAAATATTCCAAATTTTTGTTTAAGAAAAACATTATTGATGCCGCCTAAATGTGGTGGCCATTACTGTTAAAGTATTCAACCTGAAACTAATTAGCAATAGATAAAAAGACCTCATCACCTTATAAAGTATTGATTTAACCTCTTTTATTGGTCATGTGAAATTTTTTCACTTAACATGAACCATCACGTATAGACCATTTCGGCTCTAGCACTCGAGTTATTATCAGCAATGACTAGAGCAATTTTGAACCCACTTTGATACTATGTTAAAGCATTCAATCTAAAATCAATTGACTATCTGTGAAAAAACCTCATCATAATATAAAGCATTAACTTAATCAATTTTCTTTGCCATATAAAATTTTTCCACTTAACAACTACAGTCCCATTTCTGATCGATAGTTTACCGAGACAATAATTTGGATCAATTAATTGGTTTAATCTCAACCGATGTGCCCCTTGGGATTATTTATTTTGAGAATTGGTCACCATTAAATGTTGACAGTTGACACAATGAATTTGTTTGTGAAAAACGTGTATGCCTCAAAACGTATGGTAACGCTCGTGACACAAATCTGTGCACCCTTCCACAAGCGCATGACAAATACCGTTAGTCCCTAATCAACCGTTAAAACACTTTTTCTGAGGTGCCATAATCTTGGTCAGCCATTCAACACTTTGCTTTCCTAAAATGCTGGGATTTTATTGCTAATTTAATACCCAACTTTATTTTAAATCAGCATGTAGATACTCGGTATATTCACAAGAGAGGGCTGCCACGCACCTTCGCCTCATGCCTTCTCTTCTCACCATGAAAACGACATTATAGTGCTAAAGCATAAAATGAATCGCCAGTCCGCAACCTCTTTCAATTATTCTAATTGGATACACTTTTTTTTCCCTCTTTTACAGTATAGGACCTACTCTTCATTTCTCTCTTTCTGTTTCTTTTCTAATCATCTTGTTCCCTCTTTACCAACGGTTATAACAAAATTCATTTTGAATCGTCATTTATACCCATGTCCTTGAGATCCTCCGCCGTTAAAAATGGTAAAATTTCATCATCCACTTTATGTATCTGGAGTGTATTGGCTCGACTCCAAATGAACTACTAGTGCCGTTTGAATCTGGATGCGGTCTTTGGGCTGATGAGTCTGGTTATAGCCACTGGTAGAAAGAGAGTGTGAGTGACAGAGATGAGGGTTGAGACAGAAACAGTGAAATGAAAAGTAGGTCCTATACTGTAACAACTTGTTTGGATTGAAGGGTAATTACCGTCTTTCCCTTGTCTGATTAGATAAAAAAAACTAAAGGAAAAAAGGAGGGGGATCACTTTTATCCTTCCACATGCCTCCTTACGTACAATTTTCTAATTCTCTCAAATTGAGAGGATGATAGGCTCTTCTCTATTTTTACACTTCACTCTCCGCTCTCTTTCCCTCCCATTCCCTTAATAAATTATCCAAATAAAGCATAAAAGAGCAAAAAAAAAAAAGTATATCCGGTTAGAACAATAGAAAGAGATGGGGTCTAGCATTTCATTCCGTGGGAAACTTTTGGTAGTTGGTCATCAATTTTCCCTTAAAGAGTGATGGAGGAAAAGGAAAAGGCATGACGCGAAGGTGCGCAGCACCCCTCCAGCCTCCCATCGTCACGGCCACAGTTGCACCACGCCGAGGGCTTTTTCCTTCGGCCATCCGTACGCCTGCGTGGACCCTGCGGCTCCCGTCCGCTTGGCCTCCGGGTGCTCGAAAGGTACATCGAACACATTACACATGCTCACAAACCATAAAAGGCCTCTCTTTCGTGTCTCTCTGTCAACTTAATTGTCTCTACCTAAGCACACAAGTGAGAGAACCAGCACCACTACCCTGTTTCTTACCCTACACTCTCTATCACAGCCACATTTGTCCTCGTTTCCTGTCCTCTCTTATCTATATATCCTCCCGAAATTGCCCAGAAAAGAAAATCATGGAATTGATGAGAAGCTACGGTGTTCTTTCTGAAACTCGGCTTTCTGGGTTTTCCTCTGCAGGCTGCTAGGTTTGATTCGCGAGCGTAAACGTTGGATTTTGGATCATTTCTGTTTCTGGGTATTGATTCGTTCCGGGGGGTAAAACCCAGGCTCGACACGTTGTAGACATCACGGCTATACTCAGAGTTTCTCGGTCTCTTATTCATGTCCGGTCTGTACGACGCAAGGGTTGTGTGATCGAGAGCAACCCTTCGCCGCACGGCGGGCGTGGCGCTTTGCCTTCCGAAGGCGGTAGCCCTTCCGATCTCCTCTTCCTCGCCGGTGGCGGTTCACTTCTCTTTTGAGCGTTCTTAGCGTATATATTGTATAAGAGTCTACGTACGCATAATTTTTCAAGAAACTAGAAGAAAGGAGTATTTGTTGTTGTCAGAGAAATTGCTGTTGTTGTGTTATTGGTGTTCTTTTGGGCTTCGTTTGATCTGTTTGTCTGAAGAGGAGAAAGGGGGGAATTTGCAAGATGATGCTAAGGATCAAGAGGGTGCCTACAATTGTTTCGAATTACCAGAAAGAGGAGGCGGAAGAGGTCGCCGCCCGGAGCGGCGGATGTGGCAAGAATTGCCTCAGGAATTGTTGCCTCTCAGGTAGTGTTTGATGTGCCTTTGGTCTTTGTTTCTTAACTTAATCTTGCATGTAGCTCCAGAGGTTTTTTGGGGAAGGGGACTAGTTAATTTGTTTGGTAGAAAGTAACTTAACGTACTGGAGCTTTGTTGTAGGGGCAAAGCTTCCTATGTATGCCTACAAGAGGCTCAACAAGATTGGGACTGAGGAGAAATATGTGCCTGGAAATGGGATGGAGGCGGCTCCCGTTGCTTTTCTCGACTCGCTGCTTCTTGCAGAGGTAAATTCTGTTGTTAGTTTTGAGGATGATTTGATTGCGTTACAGTGCTATATCATTCTCACCAGACATTTACTTTTAATGGTTTCTTGTAGTGGGAGGACCGGATGCAGAGAGGGTTGTTTCGTTATGATGTCACTGCTTGTGAGACCAAGGTTTAATTTTTTTGCTTCTTCTGCTGATGTTGTAGTTCTGAACATGTTGTTGTAATGAGGAACCTTGTAATAGTTTTAGATTCGTTCTCCTTGTAAGTGTAGTAAATTTTCTTTCTTTTTTTTGTGCCCGTAGGTGATTCCTGGTGAGTATGGATTCATTGCCCAGCTGAATGAGGGCCGCCACCTTAAGAAAAGGCCAACTGAGTTTCGTGTGGATAAGGTCCTTCAGCCCTTTGATGGAAGCAAGTTCAACTTCACCAAGGTTGGGCAAGATGAGGTGCTCTTTCAGTTTGAAGCAAGTGAAGATAATGAAGCGCATTTTCTCCCAAATGCTCCCATCGATGCAGAAAACTCTCCAAGTGTTGTTGCCATCAATGTATGCCTTGTTTCTTTTGTCTTCATTGTTTGGAAATTGTTTTGCATGAGGCATCTTCTTATGGACTGTATGATGCCATTTAGGTAAGCCCTATTGAATATGGGCATGTCCTGTTGATCCCCCGAGTTCTTGAGTGCTTGCCGCAGCAGATTGACCACAAGAGCTTTTTGCTCGCTCTTCACATGGCAGCTGAAGCTGGGAATCCATACTTCAGGCTTGGCTACAATAGCTTGGGTGCATTTGCCACCATTAACCACCTGCACTTTCAGGTACATTTTCTCCCATAATTCCAATAAAGTTTAGGTTTTCATCACTTGTAAATATGAGATAATGATTCCTGGGCCAGAAAAGGGAGTTCTTAGTTAAATAACAATGGTGGCTACAGGCATACTATTTGGCATTGCCCTTCCCCATTGAGAAAGCGCCAACCAAGAAGATAACTACTCTGACTGATGGGGTGATAGTCTCCGAGCTTCTGAACTATCCAGTCAGAGGTCTTGTCTTTGAGGGGGGCAATACTATACAGGACTTTGCTGACACTGTGTCCGATGCTTGCATTTCCCTTCAAGATAACAACATTCCATATAATTTGCTTATCTGCGACTGCAGCAAGCGTGTCTTCCTTTTGCCGCAGGTAATAAGTGCTGGGTTTCGCCTTTCAAGTACTGCACCTATCACTCTTTTTGTACCTCAACTCTTAGAAGTTGAAATTGCATCTATTGAATGAATTGAACAGTGTTATGCTGAGAAGCAAGCTCTTGGGGAAGTGAATGCAGAGCTTTCAGACACCCAAGTGAATCCAGCTGTGTGGGAAATTAGCGGTCACATTGTTCTGAAAAGGAAGAAGGATTATGAAGAAGCATCAGAGGGAAATGCTTGGAGGCTCCTTGCGGAAGTATCTCTGTCTGAGGAAAGGTTCAGCGAAGTGAGAGCACTCATCTTTGAAGCAATCACCAAAGGCAACAAATGTGACATAGATGCTGCACAAAACTCATGCGAGGAAACCGAGACTGATCTCGAAGCTCAGCCACCACCAGAAGCCGTGAACACTATGAAGAAAAGCACCCGCCATGGCATTCTTGCGGGAACTCATGAATGCATCGTTCAGCAGTAAGAAGTAGCCACTGCTAGAGCAAGGACCCTGCCCCTGGGTTTACTTGTTCGTTGGCTAGTGTGGCTTAGTTATATATGGGATGGAGCTTTTATGCTCTGTTGTAGTAGCAAATAAGCAAACAGTGAGTTTGCATGCGTTTGTTAATAAGGTGCGTGCATTCTACCTATTGAACGCTCTCTGACGTTCTTGGTAGAAGATTGTGTACTCTATTGGAATGTGTTAAATTGTGTTAAATACCTTATAATTTGTGAACTCTAGCTTGTTATTGTATATGCTTCCGGATTTATGTCGACAACCAAAAGTAACAATTTTTGGGCAGAAGGTCTATGTTGTCTTACAAATTGCAACGTTCGAGAATTTTCAAGTGAATTATCCCAATTATAATATATGCTCTAACTAAACATTACACTCATTTCATTTTAACTTAAGTCAATTGATTACAAAATGACTTATTTTTATTTTTATATATTTCTTACTCGAAATTAATTTTAATTAAAATGTAATATCATGTAGTTGCAATAAATCCATTGAAAATACAATTTTTATAATCTTACTAAATTTTTATAAATTTTTATAGTTTAAAGCATTAAAAAAAGAAAAATTCATAAAAATTTAACAACATTATGAAAATTTATTTTCAAATAGATTATTGTATCTACGTAATATTGAATTTCAAATAAAATTGATTTCAGACAAAAAATATATAAAAATAAAAATAAGTCAATTGACATAAGTTAAAATGAGTTAGCTTTAAGAAAAAAAAAATTGAAACTTCAAGTTTATGCAGTTTTAGGATGTACAAGTATCAATATTCAAATATTGTCAGAGGCATTTTCATTGACACCCCTTGCTGAAATGATAAAATTGGACCCGATTTGATGACCTATCCTAATTCATTTGAACCCTAGTATGACCTAAGCCAATTTGACTAAAAAAGTTACTAACCCGAACCAAGCTGAACTTGATTTAAGTGAGCCCTGAGAAACCCCAAACTTAAATTGTCCCCAACCGAAATTGGCTAAACTTGAATAACTCAAACCCAAACATGACCCATACCAAAATAAGCCAATGTCTAACCCTAAAAACCCAAATAAATCCGATTGGTTAACTAAAATCTAACCCAACACCCGAATAACTACATCTAAAATTGACTCAACCTTATTAATTTGAATCTAAATAAACTCAACCGAGACCATAAAATCCACTCAACATAATCAGCTTGAACCCAAATAGCCTGACTTGAACTTGATATAGACCCAAATTCATGATAACCTAATCAAGTCCGAACCTAAATAATATGACCCCAACTTGATCCAAGCAGCCCAATTGTCATTCCTTCCCCTACTACCCATGCATGCAGGGGCAGCTACAGAGTGAGGGCAATTGCCTACTGAAACGTTGTAAACTTTAGCTACCTATGTACATATCTTCAAAATATAGGTCTTTGTCTATTATTTTTAATACAAATGTTCCTAAAAACTCTTTGAACTTTTAAAACTTTAAGATGTGTAAATAATAAGTACATTAATATAGTCATTATCCTATTATTACTTTCATTTGTTAATCAACAAATAAAAGTTTAAAGTTTGACTTGTAATTAACTCACTTCCAACTCTCTCCTTTATAATCCCTAAATTCAAATCCTAAACTTGTTTCCTAGTTAGACAACACACATAGACATAGTAAAGAATTATGGAAGCGAGAGAAATGTGTTAGGTGTGAGACGATAATTAAGTGGCTTTAGCATTAATTGCAATTGCCACCCTCTATTATCCGATGTCTATACAAGTCTTACCTGTCATCACTGTAATCAAGGGTTGTAGACCTGGTCGCCAGCATTGTATTATTCTTATTGTACTTACTAGTCAATATTGTTGTTGTTATTGATGATATATAAATTATAATTCTGACTTTGCTATATAAATTATAATTCTGACTTTGCTCATGTAAAAGATAAAATTCCTGCAACTGCTGGTGCCTATATTTCTTGCATGTGTTCTTACGTTTTCTCTCAACACACTTTTAACTTTGCAATTTTTTTCGTGTAAAAAAGGAGGGAAATAATGGTAATCGGCTTCTAGCATACATGTCAAAAATATTAATTAGTACAAGCGAATCAGGACCAACATGAAACATTTCAAACGACGGGTAACAAATTAAACAGATTCATATGAAAACATGAGAACGTTATTAACCAAAGTGAAAATGTAGGATGAACTTTCGGGTCTGAACAGCATCTTTGTTAATTATCTAGGACGATTCGTGCTTCCGCTCCTGCGAGAGAACTTGGAAGCTAGAAGTTGGAACCTCGCCGCTCTCCAATACTAGAGGAAGCTGCCTCTCGAATCCTGCCGTCTCTCTCCATTGGCTTCTTGTTCTAGTCTTCAGAACCGTGAGCGTTCTTTCTGAGCATAATTTTCTTTTTTCAATATGTTTTCTCGAATTTCCGGTGCGTTTCGTTTCAGCTTTAATTGTTACTGTTAATCGAGCAGAAATCTGGACGTATGCTGAGGCATAATTCTGATTTGATTAAAAAAAAATTTGAAATTTGGAGTTCCTTTTCGATGGGAATTGGGTGAACATTTTGTTGATCACCTTTTCTAAGGTTATTTTCTGGTTTGCCTTACTGTTTCTCGGACCTGTTCGATGAAATGCTCACAAGAAGTCAGGTCTGACGTTTCTGTTTGTTCAGAACGGGGGTTTTCTGCAATTTGTTGTATACCCTCTCAATAAAACTTTGGAGGGAATATTTAGTTGATTGTGTTGAATGAACTCATTGGACCGTGCCCGAGCAGATAGATTCACTGTCACCTCTATAGTGTCTTTCCCGCTTTGCAGGTGGGGAATAAGAAAAGTTATTCTGATGCAGCTATGACAAATTTTACGCATGCTAGGGTTAAACAAGTAGGACCAATCAGCCAGTAATATGGTGTTTTTTTGGGAATATTTTCTAAACTGATGATGGATATCTAGGGGATGTTCTCATCATATTCTTGTAGTTGTTTTGCGTGTACATCTTCTTGTTTCACAATGATTCTAAATTCTTTGGGTCGATATGAATTGTTAACTTCCGATTTCTTGTTCCCTTTGGTGTATTAAGTTTGTCGCTTTGTAGAAAATGAAGAAAGGATTGCACCCTCAGATGCAGTGGATATCATATGTCACTCAGAGTGGCCGCTTGATGAATGTTATGATGACAAAAATACATCATGTTGGCAAAGTTTATCACTTGAGGGCCAAACGCCAAATGGCTGAAAGTATCGGACAAATTGCCAAGTTTAAGCGACGTTATGTGCAAGAGAACTCTGAGAACTCAGAAAGTGCTCAAAAGTGATGCATAGAAGATGCCGGAGAACTTAGGTGCCCGTTGTTAGATCTGAGTGTTTTTCTGTCAAAATAAACTCAGATATTATGAAGGATATGAGGCACAATTTCTTCATTGATTAGTGATTTCTTTTTTTTTTTTATCATAATTGTGTTGCCATTGAGAATTTTGAAGTTGCAGTTGCTAGTACTTGAAATTTGGGTATGTACTGTTGCATCTCCTTGATGGACCGTTATCTGAGATTCCTGTTGCTGCTTATCTTTTGTGGCCATCCTTTACGGAGGGTTAGGCAAATGCAAGGATGGGGAAGGTTCTGGTGCCTTACTAGTTCTAAGAAAAATAGGTCAGACTGCCTATTACCTAGGTATTGTCTATTTTCTTGTTACTAGGAACATGGTCCCAGCTCTCTCAGTTCAAGGCTCTGTGTATTACCAAGTACATAGATCCCCTGTTGAAGTTAGAATGTTAGATCCTTAACTACCTGCATGTCTGGAATTGATTTACATGTTTTTGGTAGCAAACATTAACTAATAGTATGAAATCTTGTGACCATCTGCTCTGAGTTTGTATAGATAAAGCAGTCTTTTGAAATTATAGGCTCTAAGCAGTGATTGTTAACTTCTGGGGTCAAGGTAATCTTTAGTTATGCAGAATTGGGGTCGTAATGTCCTTTTTTGTTTCTTGGTAAAAATTCTTTCTATAGGACAACATTTTTAGTAATGCTTGTAGTTTCTAAATCATCTCCTCATTGTTCAAGACTCAGAATATGCTTGTGTATCAGAATAGCTCGAGAAGCATTACGTTACCAGATGAACTCTTTTGACCAAAATAATTTTAATTTGCCAAGGACATGCAGAGAATGATAAAGCATGTGACTTACAACTACCAGATGAATGGGTCGTTAGCAGTTACTATATGACAGTAATAAAGCAAGTATGGAAACTTTGAGGCTTAAGCAACACGCACCAACCATCATGCAAGAGGCCTTTGCCACAACCAACTTAAAAAACGAGTCCTTAGACACCCATCCAGGTAAAAAAAACATGAAACCTTAAAAGTCACTTGAGCCTTTTAATAAGCTGACAATCTTGACTTATAAACTACCTGCATTAATTGCTAATGACTTGCTTAGCACCTTATCAGTAATCATCAAATGAACCAACTGGGAGCTGTTTTGGTCTTGATCTCACTCCTGATTTTGACAGAAAAAGCTAATGGCTCACCCGAGTGGGTACACCAAACCGGCACTGACATTGGTTCACCGTGGCTCATGAAAGTAACAAACCATCCAAGACCAAGGGGTTGCTGGTCTAGGCCTTGGATATGCCCGGAGGGGCCATTTTCTCCAGGAGCTCGGATGAGGTGCTGTCGTGGCCAATGTGTAGACGTAGCATTGGACATGAACCATTGTGGCCTCTGCGGGATTAGATGCCCCTTTAGCTGGCAATGCTGCCGAGGTTTATGTGTTAATACCAACGTTAGTCGGTTTAACTGCGGGAGGTGCGGAAACAGGTGCCCATGGGGAGACCACTGCACCTACGGGTTGTGTGGGTATGCAGCTTCTTCGCCCCCATGGCCCTGTCCCCCTCACCGGCCTCCACCGTGTAAGCCTCACCCGCCTCAACCTCCATCGCCATATCGCTTATGAGTTCTTGTGTTTGGTTTATGTAATTCTGATCATGCTACCTAGTATTTTTGCCAGCTAAATTAGTTTTGTAATTCTAAAAGAGTAAGTTGATGAAAGACTGAAACAATTCAGCAGTATTTTCTTTTCATCATCTTGTTTTCCTATATTCATTTTATTCGTTTTCACTTGTAAACATATACTTAACACAAAAATGACCTGTTGCTTCGTTGGCTTCGATTACTCGCCTGTTAATTCAGTTTATATGAAATTTTTTCTGAATTACTAAAGTTCGGTGTTATATTCAAATTAAATAAATCAAATTGCACCAGAAAGATATTGAAACTAGCTAGACTTTGTTATTTCAGATTCTGAAGTAACATAAACTTTGCTTCAATAGTTTAATAGTTGAAATAAACACACTCCTATCCACCCTACAACAATTATTCATATATTCTGAAACACAAACTAAGTTACTCTTCATTGTCTGCATGCTAACTGAGAAACTTGAAAAAGAATCAAATGAATGCAATTAAAAACAACAAAAAACCCAAGCTCCTCTACACTTCCTAAACTCCTTAAGTTCTTGAAATGATTGTGGGCTTCTTATATTCCTCCTAAGTTTAGGACCTTCATCTGAAAGTGTATGAATAATGCTCTTCCAACAAGGCATGGGAGCTTTGCTCAAGTATTGCCCATCCAAGCATCAATGAGGATTTTTACATCATATCTTTAAATTCTTTTCTGATTACTTAAAAAAAATACTTGTGCGTTTCACAATTTACAGCAAATCTTTTAGGGTGGGGATCCAAGTGGAATATAATAAATAGTTTAGGGACAAGCACGCAGTTTATCTGTTATTATATTCACCAAAACCCTCGTACAAAACCTTTTCACGTTCGTTTCGTTAGCTCGCTGGTCTCTCTCAGCTCCCTGTTGCAAAGTTCGTAATTACTTTAACAAATTTTCTTTCTTTTCCGGATTTTGTTTATTGCTGCCCCCACTCAGGTACTTCTATCAATTACTCTGTTTCTTTCTTTCCCTTCTTTCTTTTTGCTTTTTTTTTTTCTGGGCTTACTGAAGGAATCTGAGCGGAATGTTATACCTTTTCACAGTTTTAATAACCCAGTTAAGTACTGGATGACTAAAACGTCGTAAATTTCCAGTATATGAAAAAGATTATTTTTTTAGGAAGGAAATTTCACTGCGTATTTTGTTTCAATCGGTGGAATGAAATTGTTACTTGATCAGAAGAAAATTTGATGATTCTTTTGTACCTTGTTTCAGGAGCCGCAACTCCAATTGGGAAGGAATTTTGATCTACCAGGGCAGTTATAAAATTAGAGAATGGCTTCTATGTCATCATTTTATACATGTTCACAATCCAAGGGCTTTTGTAATGTAAATGCATCAAATTTTGGTAGCGGATTGGTTAGCAGTAGTCAGAGATCCTCTATTGGAATGCCTTCTAAGTGTCGATCATTCGCTGATTCTATGAACTTAGGGTTGTTAGAGAGTATCAAATTAGTCAAATTTGGGCATTCCCAAAACTTCTCCAGCAATGGTATGAACTGCCATGCTTTGGATATGGAAAATGTCCCTTCCTATGCGGTTGGGAATAAGTTTCAGCTGAATGATGTAATTGAAGCACAACAATTTGATAGGGATATTCTTAATGCTGTATTTGAAGTTGCCAGTGAGATGGAAAAGATTGAGCAGCACTCACGTGGAAGCTCAATTCTAAAGGGTTATCTGATGGCAACTCTTTTTTATGAGCCTTCAACAAGAACTAGACTTTCATTTGAGTCTGCCATGAAACGGCTTGGTGGTGAAGTTTTGACCACAGAAAATGCTCGTGAGTTTTCATCAGCAGCGAAAGGAGAGACTCTTGAAGGTAAATTTTCAAAATGTCTTGACTTCAAAGATGTTCTTGGAACACAATGATGGTTAAAGCAGCCTGATTTGCAGATACTATCAGAACTGTTGAGGGGTATTCAGACATTATTGTAATGCGCCACTTTGAAAGTGGTGCTGCCAAAAGGGCTGCTGCAACAGCCAGCATTCCAATTATTAATGCTGGTGATGGCCCTGGGCAACACCCCACACAGGTATTTGCTCGACTTCATTTATTTAACTCTGATAATTTGATTTCTGTTTTATGTAATATCATGAAACCTTTTGAACTCTCTTGTTACTGGGACAAGAAAAGGAAATTAACAGAATCATTCAGGGATATGAAACGAACATCTTCAACTCTTTTATCTTGGTCTCTCTTTCTGCGCGGTTACTCAGAAGATTGTGATAAAAGGATGCCTTGTGTCTCTTTTGCATCCTTATCGTCTAAGGCCATTACAATTTCTAAAATTCCATATTCTGTTATTTCCCTGTTTATTGTAGTGCCAGGGTATCATTCCTAGAATCCCAGTCATTGGAAATTTATTTCCTCATATCTACTATGATGTCTCCCCAGTACCCACTGTGCTATTCATGAAATTGGGGGTTGGGGCCATCTGGTATTTATTTTACTGTTTGAACTTGGACATTTTTCTTTAATTCTGTTTCCCACGTACTATTGAGATGAACTAGTGAAACAATAATGTTGCCAGATTTAGTGATTAGTTCCTATTCTCACTGTAGGGAACATAATTTGAATTTATAAACTCACCTTGGGGTTCTTCTTGTGATATTCTCATTTTTGCAGGCTCTTTTAGATGTGTATACCATAGAGAGGGAGATAGGGAAGTTGGACAGAATTAAAGTTGGGCTTGTTGGAGATCTTGCTAATGGACGAACTGTTCGCTCATTGGCTTACTTGCTTGCGAAGTACCACGATGTGAAGATCTACTTTGTCTCCCCGGGTGTAGTGAAAATGAAGGTTGCAAATCGAACTTGATCTGATTGCAAATGAACTTCCATTTATGCCAAAAGAAACTGAAAGTTATGGCCATATATAATGCTGGTGTAACAAACTGTGTTGGTTTAGGGTGATTGATGAGTACGACTAAATGTTACATGGCCTCTCATTCTTATGCAGGATGACATAAAAACATACTTAACATTCCAGGGGGTGGAATGGGAAGAAAGTGCTGACTTGATGGAAGTGGCATCTAAGTGTGACGTGGTCTATCAAACTCGCATTCAGAGAGAGCGATTTGGGGAGAGAATTGATCTATATGAAGAAGCTCGAGGTAAGTACATAGTCGATAAACGTGTTTTGGAGGTGATGCAGAAGCACGCTGTGGTCATGCATCCTCTGCCAAGGCTTGATGAGGTAAAGGCATTTGATACTTCAGTAAAGGACCCAATGTGTTTGTTATTAATATCAAAATGTAACTGATCTGTATGTGTTTTGATATTGAATAGATCACCGTGGATGTTGATGAGGATCCAAGAGCTGCTTACTTTAGGCAAGCCAAGAATGGTCTTTATATCAGGATGGCTCTCTTAAAACTCTTGCTTGTTGGATGGTGAGAAGTGCAACTTCCAGTTTCAAGAATTTTGACTCGGGCGCTGGAGGATGCAATTCATGTTTTCTGGTTTTCTGGATTTTTGATAGATTGGTACCATCACTTGTGGAGCCGGTCAATGTTTTGGTTCAGGAAAGTTGGAGTAGAAGATGAAACAAAGAAACAAAAAAACCCCTCCTACCAGTTTCTTCTCTCCCGTGTTCAAGAACGAAGAATCGTTGAAATGCTGCATGACAGCAGATTCTCCTCTTACAAAAGAAACGTTTCTTCCTCTGATGAGGTAACTGAATCCGATCATTTGTTACAGTTTTGATAGTTTACTTTGGGATTTTTGTGTCGTTATCAAATTGTTTGCCTTCCAAGTTAGGTTTATTTTCCATTTTTACTTGTTATGGATGATTTTATACCTCCTCCTCAAGAAGTAATGATTAAGACTTGTGATTGTTACGGAGAAATCCAACACACATCGCACTAGAGGGTTGAACACACATCACACTAGAGGGTTGAGATCGGGCCGATATAATGATGACCTTTTTTTTATCATGCGCAAGTTTCAATAGTAACAAGCTGGTATTTGAATTTCCACTCCAATCGCAAAGCTCCAAACCATACAATCCACAACCATAGTGCCAGAATCATGAAAGAGAAGAAAGGATTAAGCACATCCTCCATTCCATAGACAGAAATTGTATGCCATTTTCGAGCAACACATAAAGCGCAGGGCTTAAACAACTAGAAGTTCCAGAGTCATATTTGAAATCCTAATTAGGCAAGTAATACTAACACCTTGGACCCTCTACTTATAACCTACTATCTCCAACAATTAAGCCGTATCACCACCAGTCTGGTGCAGCATCGCATCGATCTCATCCCCGTCCTCCATCTCCAGCTGCAGCATCCAAAAAGCCCAGTTAGAGACGAGAACAATACTGAACAGAAGACAGAGGTACAGGAAACAAGGAAACAATGGGTGCCAATTGGGTAGGGAGAGAGAGACCTCCTCTGGAGTCTGCTCTGCTCGTAAACGACGTCCATCAAACAGGAAAGCAATGGAATTGAAATCCACAGACTGGCGATCGCAGTAGGCATTCATAAGCTTCTTCAACTGTGTGCTCTTTTTGATCCTAAAGAACACCTCATTCCCATCCTACAATACAAATACAGAAACTAATCAACTCTTAAATCTCACACCCTTGTGTTTCTATTAAAAAATCTACATCAATACAGTTCAACAGACAGAACTCCATTACAGTTCAAACACAAATTCATCAACATACATAACATGTATTCATAAAACAAAAGATTTCCAACAAAACCTGTAAAAGCACACCAAACATAGCTTTAATACATACTATTATTTTTTACAAAAAAAAAAAAAAAACCAACAGAGGAAGTGCACACAAAGAACCCTAAAGTAAACCTACATGTAGAACCACAGATAAGATAATGGACGAATAAATGGAAGGAATATGAGGGAACAGCTAACTCGACAAACAAACCAAAGGAACAAGGAAACAGGAAAAAAAAAAAAAAAAAAAAAGGAAAGAAAGAAGGAAAAAGCGAATAGAATTCGAAACCTGGCCTTTGACTTTGAGATTGATGTGAGCAGACTGATCGGTGGGCTTCTTGTCTTCCTCCTGATTCGCCATCCCAGACATACTCTTGTCCGATTTCAGCAAATTTTCTGCAGCAAAATCTCGCCTTTCTTCCAAAAAAATAAACCTGCTTCTGCCTTCTCTCACTGGCTCTGTCTCTCTCTCTCTCTCTTAAATATATCTCTCACCTAATTGTATTGTCCAAGTGAATGTGTAGAGACGTCGACGGTTGGGATGTCATGGACGGATAACGAGACCAGGAGCAAGATTCGGCCTCGGGCCCTCGAGAAGAGTAAACGGTGGCGTTTCAGATCTCATGCGAGCCCAAATACCCAAGCTTTTTAGCTCGACCCATACGGCCATACCCAGATCGATTCCTTTACGTTGAAGCTAGTAACAAAGTCGGACCGGCCTGGTTTCTGATCCCGAATTAACCCCAATTGACTAAAGATGTAGGTGGGGCCGTTCGTTTAAAATTAATTGGTTTAACGTGATCTTATTTTTTTTTTTGTTGAGTAAGGTTAGCATGTGAGTCAAGAAAATCTAAATGAACCGTTCTCGAATTGTCTCCTGTGTTTGCAAAAATTACATGTTTCACCACCTACTGATTCTATCTCACATGTCACACTGGTCATGCTGATACCCCGCCTCCACCCTAGGCTTCTCTAACTTTGGCCGCCCTCACCACACCTCAGATTTGTTGGCCTACCGTTGGATCCATCGATTCTAAGCACATTTTTATCATCCATTGTTGGTCTTGAGCGGCCGTCATCATGATTTCCAAGGAGACGACTAAATTAGATACCAAGGGTGAGCCTACACTGCATAGACAAGGGTGATGCCGATGGCGATTGGTGGAATCAAGAGCTATGACGAGGGCTGCATTTATAGAGGCAATGCTGATGATGGTCAGCAGAATAAAGAGCTATGGCCACCTGCTGCATAAAGGTGAGGGGTATTACAGTTGACCGGATTGCGAGCTCACCGAGCCGGAGCTACACAATGAAGGTGGCAGTCATGGAGTTAAAAGTTGAAAATAGGGGCAGGAGATGTGTAGGGGAAAGTGAGAAAGAGGAGGAGAGTGCTTTTGTTCCTAGCTAAAAGACTAATGGCATACTTTTATAATTTCTATGAAATTTGTCCCCCTTTTCTGTCCTAACTGATGTGCCTCCCTTTGACCCTTCCTACACCCTTGACTCATTAATCCATTAATGGAAAATGAACCGCCTATGGTTTCGCTTAAATTCAACCCAACATAAGCTGACCTGAACCTGAACTCGGTTAGGTGAAATCCAAAACCAAAATGATCGAACCCAAAGTGACTCGATATTTGATCCCCTTTAACCTAAGTTAACCAAATGAGTAAGCTTAAATCTCAACTGAAACTCGAATAACTCGATTCGAGATAATTTAAGATCAAAATTGATCTAATCTAATGTCAACTCAAAGCCAAATAAATTTGACTTAACTCAAGCCAACTCAAATCTAAAATTTACTTAATCTGAAATCAACATAAACCCAAATAATACGACCTAAATCTAAATTTATAATAACCCAATTAAACCTGAACCCAAATGACCTAATCCAAAACAGACCCGACCAACCCGATTGTCATTCATCCCTAGTTAAAGCCTTCCTGTGGCTATTGGACTGAAAATTCCATATAGTTCCTTAATTTCCTTGATCACACTAAACATGCATGTCATTCACAATCAGCATGACAATGCCCAAGTTTATATTTTTTACCAACTTTAGTTTCATAAATGGGCAAATGAAAAATTAACACATAAGTATAACCTGTCGCTTTATTGCCTTTAAACGATTCCATATTTCGTTAAAGACTGTATACGCCGACATAACCATGGATCATGCTCAGAAAAAATCACACCTGGAAATACAAGCGAGGTGATGTTATGGATATTGAGATCTATCTATCTTCTGCAGTCTTCAGGTTTTAATTGGAGCTTATTTTTTAATTGCCTAACCAAGTTGGAAATTAAAATCTATATAAGAAAAACAATTGACATGTTTGCCTAAACAACTAAATATAATGTCACAAAAAATGATCACAAACGGATACCTCCAGAGAATTAAAACCGCCGGCTTTGAATGAAGATGTTTGAAAGAAACACATACCTGTAACCTTCTACCGATTGGTTGTTCCCACCGGCAAAATTGAATGGTAAAAGAGAATGGGTATGGGAATGGGACACAAAAGAGCCTTCTCCCAGAGAATCTGTACATGCGGATTTTCGACATCTTGTGGTTTTTTAAAAAAATTAATTTTAGGGGAGTTTAGGGCTTTTACTTTTACTTTTTAAGGTTCATTCTTCGAATTTATGATTGTCACTGATTTTGTAGTTTAGACTTTAGAGCTCGAGTTCGAATGGAGGGCAAAATCTATATCATTTTTTGTAGATTAAGTTTATGCCTTAAAATCTGGAAACTTATTTACATGGGTTTTATTGGCATAATGAGATATGGTCTATCTCTTATATCTATATAGATTTATATTTCAATACTATCATTCATAATATAAAATAAGTGCGAATACATCATATTTCATGACCCTCAAAACTGAAGATATGCATAAATTACATACTAAATATGTATAAATGAGATTACAGATATGGTCATAATATATTCTATAGCATGTACAAGTGCAAACTCATTCAAAAAATAGTAAATGTCACCAGTCATCTCTAAACTATATCTCATGTTATTTAATTGTCCCAAAACTATCAAGTGTCGCACTAATTATCCTCAAATTATTTAATTATTGGTATCTCATTCTGCAGTCCACTACACCATTAAAGATGAATAGAAAAGTAGTGTCACATCAATAACACGTCATTTTTCCATTCATCTTTAACAGTTATGGTGGGCAGTAGGACGATTAAGCAATATTAAATATAGTTTAGAGACTATTAAGTAATATTTGATAATTTTAGGATGATTAAATAGCATTTGATAAAATTTAGGGATGACATGTGCAGTTTACCCTTTAAAAAAATATATGCGGACATGTTAAACGAAGTCATACAGTTGAAGGGTTTGACTAGTCCACTTAAGTAAGTTTAGGGGCTGAGTTAGCTCAAGTTGAAAGTTCAAGGGGTAGTGTCTTGGTCAACCAAGTGCATGGGGTGAAGGAGTTATTTAGCCTTTGATGAGAGATCCACAATTATTGTTCGCATTCTAATTTGTAAATTAGTGATTCTTACTTTACACAGCAGTTATTTTGCACCAACTTTTAGACCTAAAATTGTGCTCAATAAGATCATACTTGTTAGGTTGTAAAACTTTAGAGTGACTATCTTTTCTAATTGCATTTTTGTATGCAAATTTCAAAAGAGTAAATTATAGAGTTAGATTATTTGATATTATTAATAATGCTTAAAAAATGTTTACTTTTATATATAGTAATTATTTACATAAATTGTATATTCATTAAAATCATATAAGTTAAAAAAGCCTGAAAAACACTTTTAACATATTTTTTTTTCTAAATGTGAATATATTTTTTATGGATTTTTATTTTTTTTAAGGTGAAAAGGAAAAAAAAGGTGAAAAAGAAAAAATCATAAAAATTTAATTAATTTATTAAAAAAACTATTCAATCCAGTATTAGATAAAGAGGATATTAGCTTTAAATAGCATATCAGTTTTAGGAAAAAAAAAAAAGAAACAAAAATTAAAAAAGACATTTTTAAAGTGGGATGAACGGACCATATTTTATTTGTTATAATACTTGTCTCTTTTATTTTATTTTTAAATTATAAAGCTGTGACATATAAGTGTATTAAATATGTTTCTCCTGGTGTATCCTTTACTAAATATCACAAGGACAAAATTCAGCGTTAACAGATTTTTCATAATGGAAGAGCTATATTTTTTGAAGGAGGTGCATAACTATGAAAGTGGACACTATTTTATGATATAAAAAAAAAAATTGAAAGGCTGACAAGTATCATGGGGCAAAGGAAGCATGAAAAATGAAAACATGTCTACGGCTTACTTGAGTAAGAAATCACAGGTTGATTTGAGTTGATTTGAGTTAAAAAAAAAAATTATGCATGATGTGGTAAATCAAAACGTTCAATCTAACACTACAATAATAACGAATATTTAATCAAATAATGTAATAAATTTTAATTTTTAATTATATATATGTGTGTGTTTTATGCATGTCCTTGTTATCTTGTTAGAGCATATAGAATCTTCAAATTGGCTTGCTGTAAGAGACTCCACTATGAGCTTCTTCCACACTACTACGGAAGTGGGAAGGAACTCTGACAGGATCTGTTCTACCTGGGGATGAGAGGAATGGTACCTAGATTACGGATCAAGATTTGATTAGAGACCACATCTTTAATAATTTTGATGAATGCTTCAATTTGCAGGACCAATTGGATCCTAGCATTCAGCTCCAAATGTGTAGCCATATAAGATAGAGGTCAAGTGTATATCAACATTAATTTATCTTGGAACTTTTCTCAACTGTAGAAATTTGACAGGCTGTCTTTCAACTTTTGCAATTTTAAGGCCCTCGGGCTAGATGGTCTCTAAACAATTATTTTCAAGAAATATTGAACTATCATGGGTTATTTTTTATCAATGTGGCATAGGTATTGTGTTCAGGGTCACTTCATTCTTAAGGAAATGAGTAGAACGTCATTACCCTTATCCCAAAGGTCAAGCATCCATAATCGATACAAAGGCTATTGCCCAATCAATTTATGTAATACCATATACAAAGTGGTTGCCAAGCTCTTGGTTAACGGGTTAAAACCGCTCCTCCATACTTTGGCTTCAAAGAATCAAAATGCCTTTGTCCCGGATTAGTGAATTCAAGATAATATCATTGTAGCCTAGGAATTGTTACAGGCTACTAAATATACAAGTAAGACCAGTGGCCCAAAGGGTTATAAACCAACCTTAAAATTAAATATAAGGAAAGCTTATGATAAGTTACACTGGAGTTTGATTCAAAGGGTTCTTCAGAAGATAATTGTTGATTAATCTCATCATGTAATGTGTTTCCATGGTCTCATTTTCAGTCCTAGTAAATGGAAGTCCACGAAGTGGTTTAATCCAAAAAAAAGGTTTGAGGCAAGGTGACTCACTTTCTCCATATCTTTTAGAGTCAATTCATTTTAACTTAAATCAACTTAATCCAAAATGACTTATTTTTATATTTACATCTTTTTTGCTTGAAATCAAATTTATTTGAAAGCCAATATTATTTAGGTGAGATAATTTCTTGAAAATATGACTTTTTATAATCATATTGAATTTTCATAATTTGTTCTCATTTTTGGCATTAAAAAATTCACAAAAATTTAATAACATTATAAAAATTTACTTTCAAATGGATTATTACATCCATATAATTTTGAATTTCAAATTAAATTAGTTTCAGGTAAAAAAGATGTAAAAATAAAAATAAGTCATTTTAGATTAAGTTGACTTAAGTTAAAATGAATTGACTCTAATCTTATACAATAAGGCTTTATCTAGTTTTTTGGATGCCTTGCAAACCTTGGGCTTACATCCAAGACTAAGAGTGAGCATATCGAGGCCTAGTATTAATCACTTTTTTTTTTGTAGATGATTATGTCATTTTCTTTCATATCGATATATAATCGACTCATGTCTTGAAATGGGTGCTAGATCTTTATCAGAAAGTAGCAAGGTAAAAAATTAACTATTGAAAATTTGAGTGGTGCTTCAACATAAATGTTCCCCAACGCTTCATTCATGTTTTCCAAAAGATTCTTCTCTTCTTGGTCAACAATGCAATCACTAAGTACTTAGGAATCCCTTTTGATTTCAATTTGTAAAAAATGGCATTATTTTATTTTTTGAGTGATCACGTTGAGTCAAAACTAGCTACATGGAAACGGGAACTCTTAAATAAGGTAGGATGACTTACTTTAAGTCAAGCATCACTCTCATCTTTACCAGTGTATATCATGTTTTTATTCCACATCCAAGTTACTTTGAGCAATACCTTAACAAAATATATGATTCGATTCTCATGGAAGGAGTCTGAGCAGAAGCATGCTATTCATTTTCATGACAAATTTCAACTCTGTATATTGAAAGGAGTCGGTGATCTGGGCATTCGGGACCTTAGGCCGTTCAATCAGGCTTTATTAGCTAGGATTTTTTTGGAGACTCATGCATAAAGATCCAAACTCCTAGTGTTAAAAGTTCTCATTACAGCTAAGTACGGGAAACATGGATCTTTGTGGAAAGCTAATGTTGGAAACAATCTTGTTGCAATCTAGAAAAAAAAAATGATTGGGAGACAACTTCTAAAACCTTGTTTATGTTGAATTGTGTGGAATGACAAAACCATTGGTGTTTGCAAGGATTATGGGATCCTGAAAGTTTAGCTTGACAAGGTGAAGAGATGCTTGTCCATGTTGCTTAGGTTTTCCTAGTCTCTTTTGGCGGCAAACTTGATGCATCCTAACACGAGATCTTGGAACCTGGAGCCTTTTACCATTCACCTTCCTAAAAACATCATTTGTCATATATTGGATAATACCCAAAAAAGCACAATAGAAAACAACTGGCCAGTATGATAAGGGGCAAATGATGGAGTATACACTGTAAAGAAAGGCTATGCTCTATCTTAAATGGGCAAACTGTCTAACCAGGTAGTTGATTATTTGGAGCAGGAGTTTTGCAAGTTCCTTTAGAAAATGTGGGCACCAAACATTATGGCAAAGTTCAAAATCTTTATATACAAATGTTGTTTTGATACTCTTCCAACTAAGTCAACTTTCCACAAAAAAAAATTTTCATCATCTTTTATGCCCCAAATGCGATGAGGAAGATGAGGACCTTAATCACTTATTCTTTCGGTGCAGCTTTTTTACCATGGTTTGGAATCAAACTCTGGGGATTGTGAACCTATTAAGCAGTGCTAATCTCAAGCAATGACTTTTTTATGTTCTCCACCATGGCCTTGTAAAATCAGGAAGGAAACTTTGATTTGGTCATTGTTATACTTCGGAGTATCTAGTTAAGCCACAACGATATGGTTTTCAAAAGCAAGCATATACCCCCAACTCAAATGATTCTCTTCAAAGATCTTCTCCTTAAAAACTTTAAAGTAGCTAGAGAGCAAAAGTACTTCTTAAAATGCCTTCACCAACTGTCTTATCCTCTTAGCTTTAAGGTTTGGAGAGATGAAAGCAGCCATGAGACTCCCTCGATATTTCTGGTTGATGGTGCATGGCATGGTGACTCTTAAGTGCTGCGGTGTGGGTTAGACAGTTGTTTGATGGTGACTCCCAAGCCAATCAGTCTTTAGGCATTGCCCTTCTTCCCATTATGCTGAAATCCGAGCAATTAAGGGTGCTTTGCAGTTTGCGGTGGAAAACCACATTCCTAATTGTGCTATCCTCATGGGCTGCCTTTAGGGTTTCCTCCAAATCATTGACCATGAGCTGGTGCATTTGGAAGTTCAAAAAGATATTCGTCTCATTTGGCACCTATTACTAAGGCTCATCATAAGATTGTCATTGAGGTACATAAGATGAATACCTGGTACTTGTCTTGTTTTCATTCTCTTTAGTTTGTTTATTTTGTGACTATAAAAAAAAAAATCTTCAAATTGGCTGCATGCTATTTCTCATTTTCTATAAAAAAAAGATGTTATACATACAAAAAAGAATTATAGAATTTTTTGTGATAAAAAAGTGTTACACAATATAAATTTACTTATATCTCTCTTCTAATCAATAACTTTAATATATGTTATGCAGACTCAGACAAATTTATATGAGGCTTAATAACACATGATAAAAATCAGAGATTTGAACCATGTCTCCGTTAATTACCCTTAAAATGTCCACATCGTTTTTGTGGTATTTTAAGGTCTCAAAAAAAGTATTATCAATAAAGTTGTATGGTACAGATTTTTTTATCAGTATTTAAATAGAATAATATTGGGCATGTTCTATGCCTCAAGTATATACGGAAACGTATGAATATACGTGTATCCTTTCCGTCCAACTACTGAAGTACGATCTGGTAAATCCAAGCAGAGAAATCGAGAAATCTAGAGGCGTGAGTAAAAGAGAAGCCCCGACAAAAAGAGGAAAAAAAGGAAAGAAAATCAAACGAAAAAAAAAATCTAAAATCGTTAAAAAAAAAGTGGAAAAAGATGGAGGAAAAACAAACGCAACAAATAATTATTAAACCAATTTCTGTGTAGAAGAGAAGGTGCCCCTGCCCCTCCTTTGGTGCCGTCCAGTTCTCATCCCACCTATCCCCTTCCCCTTCCCCTTCCCCTTCCCCAATTTCCTACCTTTCTCTTCTTCAATTTCCGATTTTTATCTCTACCCAGTTCAATTCCTCATATCAAAACCATTGTTTCAGAGGTTTTTTTCGATCGGTTTCGATCGATTTGCTGCTTTTCCTTCCTCTTTCTCCCCAAAAAACCCCCCTTTTTTCCTGGTTTTTCTGGGTCTAGCGATGAGGAGAGGGAGAGGTGCCGCCGCCGCCGTCGAGGTTGCCGCTGCGGTCACCGGAAAACCAGAGGTCAGATACAGAGGTGTCCGGAAACGCCCGTGGGGTCGATTCGCCGCAGAGATCCGAGACCCGTGGAAGAAGACCCGGGTCTGGCTTGGAACCTTTAACTCGGCTGAGGAAGCGGCCCAAGCCTACGACGCCGCCTCGCGGAGCCTTCGTGGGCCGAAGGCAAAAACAAATTTTCCTCTTAATTATTCTCATTTTTCTCCTTTTACATACGAGAATCGGAGCGATCCGTTCGCGGATCGAAGATTGTATCAGGATTTCCAAGATCAGGAAGTAAATCCGCAGAGACCTACCAGCAGTAGCATGAGCAGTACTGTGGAATCGTTCAGCGGTCCCAGGCCACCGCAGCCGCCGACGGCCAGGAAATCAGAAGAGTCGTCGAGGAGATATCCGAGGATGCCACCGGTGGTTCCCGAGGATTGCCACAGCGATTGTGATTCTTCATCGTCCGTCGTCGACGACGGAGATACAACGTCGTCTACTTGCCGGAAAACGCCGTTGCCTTTCGATCTAAATTTTCCGCCGTTGGATGAGATCGATCTGACGGCTTCTGGCTACGACGATCTACAGTGCACGGCCCTGTGTCTCTGATGCTCACGAGGATGGCCCCTTTTTTTTTACCACTTAATTTTTTTCCCTTCTGTTACTTTATTGAGCGGAGTGATGAAACAAACAGAAAAGAAAAAAGAGAAAGGCTCGAGGTAAGATTGAGATGAAAAAAAGGCCTTAATTTCCGAGCATGAAATATGATCCTGATGATTTTTATCATATAATGATGGATTAGTGTTTGTGATAATATTATGAGATGAGATCTGGGTTTTCTGCAAGAAGAACCCTTTGTCACTTGTTACAAAAACCTTTCTTGTATAAAATCAAAGGTAGAATTAAATCTCTTTCTTTTGCTCTGCCTGCTTATTGTTCTTCTGTTTGTAACATGGCTCAACATGTTTGCTTGACCTGAATCGTTCTTGCGGCCAAAATGTCCAAACTTCCAAGTTTTCTTAGAAAATGTTTACTACTTGGCAACTACCATTGGGTATTGAAAATTAGGGTTCTTTTTTGGTAGGTTCCTTGGCGGCCTTGATATGATAAAAGCATTGAAGGTTGGGGGGATAGGTTTCTTCCTTGCTTTAGTTTGCTAGGAAATTGGGCTGTGCCTCCATTGGTTCAACAAATAGACAGGAAAGAAATGTTACTGCCACAAGAAAGAAGTCATCTTTATCTTTTCTCAGCCATCGCTAAACACAATGCTTTTGTATTTTTTAGCACATTGCTTTAAGCTGAAACCTAACGAAGACATGGAATAGGGGTATTTTTTTTGTTTTTTGACCAAGGGTTGGGTTGGGGGGACTAGGAGACGTGACTTGGTCTTTGGTACAAAGACCAAAGTTAGATTAGACATTTTGAGATGCTCAAAACGGGATCTTGTTCCTCACAAAGTTTTTAACTTGAAGAAGAAGGCGGCATTTTTCATTTTCACATGTTGCTTCTGTTGAATTTGTTGCTGGATTTGGTGCTTGCTTTGCCGTTTTGGATTGGTTCATGCACTTGTGTCTCTGTTCAACATCGTCTCCCTCTCTATCATCAGAAAAGGTTGGGTTCCTCTCTATCATCAGGAAAAGCTTTTCAATTTTGCTTCTTAGACGTATGTATATGGATATATTGTGGGGCAAAAGAAATACTGGATGTCACGGATCCAATTTATTTGCATTTGTAGTTTTTTTTAATTTAAGTCAACTTATTCAACTTAATTTAGAATTTTATTTTTATTTTTATATCTTTGGAACTAATTTTATTTAAAGGTTAATATTATTTAGGTGTAATAATTTATTGAAAATATAATTTTTATAATCTTATTAAATTTTTATGAATTTTTTTCTTTTTAATGCCTAAAAATAAAATAAAAATTTAAAATTTAATAATATAATAAAATTTTGCTTTTAAGTGAATTATTATATCTATATAATACTGACTTTCAAATAAAATTAAATATAGGTGAAAAGGATGTAAAAATAAAAATAAATTATTTTAGATTAATTTAACTTAAGTTAAAATGAATTTACTCTAAATAAATTCTAGCATAATTCTACTAAAATATGTACAATTTAATACATAAAATACTCAAGTTATGTAACATACAAAAAAATGAGCACTCTAGTTGTCTTAACTTGCGGTTGCTTTGCATCTACAGTCGCTAATCTATAATTTTCATCGTGTTTTAGTTCTCTGAATTGTCCTAATTTGGTGGTTTATATTTTAGAAACGGTTTCATTTTGGTGCTTCTCTTGATAAAGTCCATCAGGATTAACGGAAAACATCATATATCTTTACCTGATTCCCGTTGTCATGAAATTTTGGCTTCAGAAAATTGGAGGAAAACAACAGATACAACAAATCCTTTCTACAGCTGGCAGTTGCAATAATGCGATTTTCATGATTTTAAGGCTAATGGCTGTAATTGCCGATAGTTTACTATTACAAGTGAAGTTTTGGTTTTTAGTTTGTTAATGATTTTATGATGTTTTCTTAACATGATGTCCCATTATTCTAACAAAGTGACAAAGGGATACTAAAGGAAATGGAAGATCAGGAGTTCGACGATTGTCTCCCTCACTTCTCCCATATGATATTGTTTGTTGCTGATTTGGATGTCTTTTGGGTCATGATAATATACCCCTTATCTTAATTGGATTTGCAAAAATGCTTCCATATATTTAAAACAAAAAACAAAAAAAAACAAAAATAAGGTGATATGAAAATTGCTTACCAAATAAGGGCTGACATACGACCCTTTTTTAAGTTTTATTGTAATAGGTCCTCAAAGGTAATAAAATGACATGCTAAGCATTAAATTTATATGTTTTAAATGTTAACGGATGCATTTTTGCCTTATATGAGGTATCAAATTGTTGGTACAATACACTTTCTGAAAAAATAAAATCACGTTTTAGACTTTAAATTGCCAATTTAAACATATAATCACCTTATTATATTAAAAATAATACAATACTGACTCACCAAAATTGCAAGGCGAGTTTTAGCTCCCATGAGTTTGATTTTTATTACAATTTAGCGTAATTTTGTCGCATCCTATCGGGAGTATGTTCTTCCACAAACTGAAATTGTTAAAAATAAGAGTAGAAATTTTATACAAATGCATAACAGAATTTGATATGCAACAAAGAAAAAAATACATCTCAAATTTAGATAAGATGATCTTAATCCTATATATATAATCAAAGTGAAGCAAATGTTATTAAAATCTAAATAAAATGATCTTAATCATAGATATATGCATCTAGAACTAGATAAATAAATTTTAGAAATGGATATAAATGTATCTCAAATATAAATAAATGGTTATTAGAACTAGACAAATGAATATTTGAAACAGATATACAATTAAAGCGAAGCAATTGAATCTCAAACCTAAACAAAATAATCTCAATAAGATAATGTATCTTAAAACAAAACAAATACATCTAAACTAGATGATATTCATTCTAGACAAATATAGCTCAGAACTAGATAGATACATTTGGAAATTGGAAGAATTATTATAAATAGAAGTTGAGTTAAGGCCCAAGACCCTTTTATCCCCTGAACTTTTCCAAATCGGACCTTTAATTTTATCTATAAACTTTAACTTAGGTGCACTCACCCATTAAACTTTGAAAATTAGTACCCTTTATCATCTCATCTTATTTAAATGAAATGGAAATGACCCTTTGGGTTATATGAAAACTGATACAAATATAAAAGGAAAGACAAATGGCTAACTAATCATTTGTCTTACATAAAGCTATAGTTTTGCTATTTTGAATAGAAAATAAAATGGTTTTCTCATTTCAAACAAAGCAAACGTGATCTTCCAAACCCTAGCCATTGTCCTAAAAATATCCTTCATGGAGAGCACTAATTAAACAAGTTCTTCGATGTCTAATATAGCTTTTTAACAGCTGTTTGTGAAATAAAAAAAAAAAGACAACAATATATGCTAAGTTGCTATTTCTTTAGTGGCTAAAATTAGTTAATTTGACTTTTTTAGACTGTAGATCAAGAGTCAACAAAATTGCTATAATTGAGAACTAGAGCTTTATGTGAGGCAAATGGTTAGTTAGTCTTTCATCATTTCTTTTTATTTTTGTTTTGGTCCTTATATAATCCAATGAGTCATTTTTATTTCATTTAAGTAAAACAATAGGGTAAAAAATACCAATTTGTAAAGTCTGAGAGCTAATTAAAACCAAGTTAAAGTTCAAGGAGTAAAAAATCTGTAAAGTTTATGGGACAAAAGGGGTTTTAGGTCGTTAAGTTAATGATTTTAATTTTTAAAGTTAGAAGGGCTTACATCTTATGGATGATAGAGTGTCCCTGATTTTACCCTTCAACTTTGTGAACGTACTATCATTGAAAATCTGATATCAACTTTTTAATCCTAACCAGGATTGTTCAATAGCCTGGAGTAATCTAAATAGATGATAAATTTTTTTGACAATTAGCAAAAGATTAAAATCATTTCAACTATTTTCCTCTATAACTACAAAAAAAAAAATCATTTTTTTACCGGTGTTAAACAAAACAAACGGCAAAGTAAGTTGGAGCGAAAATGTTGATAACATTGCAATATCACCATTTTTTTTTTGTAAAAATTAATATGGGAGTGCATAAAAAATATTTTAAATGATGCCATTAGGTATTAGAATTCCACATAAAAATCTTAATAATTTTGTGACATTGAATGGGTACCCGTGATTATAGTTTGCCTCAAAAACATCATGCTTCAGTCTTCAAGTGAGTGTTATCATTTCTCTAATTAACATGCAGGCCAACACCACAAGCGTGAATACTGAATAGCAGTCTTGATGCAGCTGTACGGTATCATTTTTTTTTAATTTTAATGGAAAGATTAATTTTCGAATAATTTGGTGCATTATAAGTCAATTTTGCTGCTTTTAGAATTAGCATTAGCAATTAATATTTAAGTTTTTATCCATATTATTGATAAATCATTTAAAACTGTAATGTTAACCATTAAAGTTATTCTTAGACGGGTCCTTCCATGGGTTCTAATTCAAATGCATTTCATTTTTTTTAATCCAACATAACACCTCATGTTAATGGAAAATCTAAAACAAAACGTTTAAACGAGGTTAGAGATTTTCTGTGCAAGAAATTGATGGTAAGTTCTAAAATAGTGCAATAATTAAAGTTAGAGGTCACGGATACAATTAACCAGATAAAAAGTCCACATAGAGATTATAATTTACAAAAAGGTTCAATTTGGCCTCGCTATCTAAAAGTTTTGGTTTTCTGCTCACAGACTTTTATTCACTTATTTGTTTCTTAATTTTTACTCCAATAAATAAGATTTTTCGCTATTACTCATAAAGTCATTCAACATATATAAAACTAATGAATCACAGCTACGCGATAATGGTTAAGATACAATGTACAAAAGACACTCGAAAAAAACTTATTCATCCTATATCAATTATTGTTTATTCATCCTTGGACTATTATTAATCTTGCATCATTGTCCCCATTTATTCTTGTTGTTAAAACGAGCCAAATTGAGCATATAAACTATGATGGGGTCTAAATGAACATTAAAACTTTGAGTTTCAAAGTTTTAGTGATAATTTGAAGATGATTTAAGACTCTATATTTGATACTTTAGTAAAAGTTGTAGAGGACAACAAGAGAATTGAACTGAAGAAACATTTTAAAAATCCACAAAAGTTTTGTTGTCGAATGCCACGGATAGTATTAGAATTTAGTTAGCAAGAGTGATTGCTAAATTTTATAAACGCATTAAGATATATATTTTTTATTACTGATTGATGTGGTCACACCATATGTTGGTGCTGTCACACTAACTCACCTTGTTACTTCTAACACTAACTAAAGGCATTTAAGTGGTTAGGATAATGTGGCAAATGTGTTTGACACATCATATTATTGGAATCAATAAGAATATGTCATGTGGCGATTATGTAACGTGTACATGTACACCTTAACACATGATATAGTTGTTTAATAATCACTCTATAACTATTCATATTATGAAGGAATATGACATTTAGATAAAAATATATGTTTATCACAACATGTAAAACCCATGGAGAGGTAGTTACACACCATAACTACCCTGGTTAGTGAAATAACATGATTTTTAGTGAAACGTTGTATTTTAGGTGAATTTAACAACTTTTATGATGTGGTTATGACCTTGATTGAAGAAGATACAACTTGTAGAAGAGTTGTGACTATATAACTGAACCAACACATCCTTTCTTAGGGCAATTATTGTCTTATTTCAATGGAATAAGTTATGGATGGATAAAAGCACCTCTTGGTAAAGTAATACAACATTTTATGAAGAGTTGTGACTCTTTTATAAAGGGTTATAACTCTTCATAAGCCTTACACATTTCTCTATCATCATAAAGAAAATTTTGGTCGAGTATTGTGTGTGGACCAATATATTTAGTTAATTGTATTTCTAAGTTAATTAAATACTGATCCTAGGTGTTTACAATAAGTCATATTTTTCACAATATGCTCAAAGAGGCATATTTCATTAAGGAGATTATCACCTGGTTTTATAGTGATAACCAAGTATGTCTTAATTTCTGCATTTATTCTATATTCTAAAAATGGAAGTATTCATTAATTGTGCACTTAAATTTTCTTCAAATAATGGCCAGGAGTTGTGGTTCGTGGCAATTAACTACCAAAAGTTTCAAATTTTCAAAACTGTTTATATGATTCGATTTCTCTTGCCCTTTACTTCTACATTTATTAAAGTATCAAGTCCAAAATCTTATATATCCATTTTCGAATCAAAAGAAAAATAATTTTGAGTTCCAAAGTGTTAACAAGAAATTGGAAGAGATAAGTTAAGATTTTAAAATATGGTGGTTTAGTAAAATGGTAGAATGAAGTGGGAAGAATCCAACGATGTGAAAAAATTTTGATAATTTGAAACTTTTAATTGTTAGCCGCTACGAGTCATCCATACCAACCAATTTTTAGGGCAGTTGACAACAAAAAGCTTTCAAATTTTTAAAATGTTTATATAGTTCAACTCCTTTTACTATTCTATACAAATTTTGCTAAAATACTAATATAAAATCTTAGTTTATCACCTTCAAATCCTTACTGAAAACTTTGAAATTCAAATATTTTCATGTTTATGGTCAAATTACTATTTTAGACCCTTAATTTAATTAATTTTCTCGATTTGGCCTACTTTAATGATAGTAATAACTAAGAACAAATGGTACAATATCAATGATAGTTTTAGGATGAATAAATAACAATTGATAGTTTAATGACGAATAAGCAACATACATTACAGCTTAGTGACATTAGCTACCATTTACCCTTTTACCACAAGATTCAATGTTCAATACCTTATGGCTGAGGCTAAAATACACCTGCTCCAAGTGCTACAACTAGAGTTTGCATTTGTTTACAACTTTACCATTGTCACTTTTTTCTTTCCAAACCACACCTTTCTATTCTCGATCAATATTCTTTTCTTCTCTCTATTGTCACCGCACCAATCATTGCCCTTCAGGCTAAAACCAGCAAGGACTTAATATACTTCTTGTAGCAGCTATAACCTCAATCTTGAGAAGACAATTCTTATGGTGAAGATGATGGGAGGATGTAGCTCGCTGATGAATCTGTTTTGATCGGAGACAATTCAATTGGGCAAAAAAAATTCCTCAATCATCCATCAAGTGCAGTGAAATAAAAAATGTGATCAAATAAGCATATACAAATTTAATTTGGTTCGGCTCTTAACTAGCCTACATCCATGGATGAGAGAAATCTACTCGAATAAAATATAGAGATTACAGTAGAAGTATGCTCTTAGTACTCACGCTGGCTTATGGATCCTCTACACACAACTGATATCCCAATATCTTGTTCTCACACAATTACAATATATGAAAAATCGCAAAAGGTTTCTCGTCCTAGCCCTCTCTGGCCTTCGGACCTCTTCTCTCTCTTGAAACTCTTACATCTTGTCTTTTCACCACATTGACTTTTTTTATATACTAAAAACTCAACACAACAAGCCTTTTTATAAGCCACACACAAACCTAAACCATATCAAAATAAGAAAATTAAATCTCAAATAAGTAGGAAAACTAAAACTAAGTCCTAAAAAAAAACCATAAACCTAATACTAAAACAAATTGAATTAGTAACAACTTCAAGTCCTCATCTTCTTTGAATTTGAGCCAATAACTTAACAATCTTCACATTGTCTTAAATTCTCCCCACATCAACCTTTTTACCAAATCCACTAAGCCTATATTCCTGCTTGTAGGGACCTTTACATCCACGGGATAAATCTTTGTCTCTCCTCTCACAATTGTACTACCAATCAACTCACACAAATTATTTGAGTTCTTCACTCCTTTTATCATAAATTAATTTATTTGAGTTCTTCACTTCTTTTATCACAATTAATGCATCCTTTAAAATCCACAATCCTCCACTTTAAGCAGAAAATCCATAACCCAAGCTATCCAATCTACCAAGTAAAATCAAATTTCTTTTGAATTTTGAAACATACCTCACATCACTAAGCGTCTTAATACTTCCATTATGCAATTGGATCTTCATATTACCAATGCCTTCAATTCTCTCTTCTTGGTCATTCGACAAATAAATTAGCTTGTCACATGCCTCAAACTTTGTAAACTACTCCCTTTTCGTGCAAACATGTTCTGAACAAGCAAAATCAAACACCTAAACATTTTTCGAATCTTTCTTCACACTAGCTTCTTACACCATTAAAGTCACAGCTTTATCATCACTTTTGTCATCCTCCACCACGTTCACTTCACCTTTATTTTTCTCCTCTTTTTTTTTTCTTTTTTTCTTCTCCTTTGCCTTAAAAAATTCTTCTATGCCCTCTTCCAATTTTGAGCAAAAAAATTTGATATGTCATAAATCATGATAATACCAACATTCCGTATTGCTACAGTCTTTTCCTTATCTTGAGCTTGATCTTCCTCTTGAATCTGTGTTTCTTCTTCAACGACTTTTCCCTCGTTCTACCATGAACACATTATTTTTTAATCTTTTTCTTCAAATTTTCTGATCTGATCATGCTCCAAAAGTATAGTGGTCATATCTTCAATCCTCAAGGTATCTTTTCCAACTATCAATGGAGTCACAATAGGCTTATAAAATCTTGATAGAGAATTAATTAAGATTATAGCCATATATTCTTTTTCAATCTTTTTGCCAATACTCACCAATTGTGTAACAAGCTTGTTAAACTCATTTAAGTGTACCCTTAAGCTAGTTCCATCTTTCATCCACAAACCATTTAATTGTCTTTTCAAGCATAATTTGTTAGTAATAGACTTTGACATATACTTACCTTCAAGCTTATTTATCAATTTTGTTGGAGAGGTCTCATTTAACACATCATACTTGAGTTGTGGTGCAATAGCCAATCTAATCGTACTTATTGCTATCTGCTCCATCTCTTTCCACTTTTCTGATAAATGTTAATTTCGTGGTCAAACATGTTAACTTTTTACCAACTTTAACCACCATTTTTTACCTTACCACTTAACATTTTTTGTTGATATTTGCTTTGATCCTTCATTTTGTAGGTTGGAGAATCGGACTGTAGTATTATAATAGCATCGGGACGAGCAGAACGAAAAATGGATATACGAAAGTCAAAGTGAATTTATAACTGTAAGACATAGAGGCCATAATTCAAGAAGTTGCTACTTGAAAATTGGACTCTGGAGGCCTAGGCACCAGTTGAGGCCTAGGCCCTGGGCACCCTCGAGCTTGGAGGCCTAGGCTCCAAAATACCTCTTCTTGAGGCCTAGGTGCCCCTGTACTCGGGAAAGTAATCCTCCACCTCAATTTTAAACCCAAACTTGCTATTGGCTAAGGGTTTCTATCCAAATGAGTTGGTGGGATGAAAAGGACATTTTCAAGAGTAGAAAAACCTGGAACCTAGCAAAAGAATTAGTCTTCATCTTCATTTTCTCATCCTAGAACTAGGTTTTCATATCCACCATTGTTAGTTTTGTGTTTTCTTTCTTGGTCACCATTGGAGCTAGCTTGGAGATTGCTTGAAGTGCTCAAAGGGACTTGTTTGGAGACATTGGAGTCAGGCTCTTCTAGTCATCTTGGATTTATTCTTTCATCTTTCTTGTAGTTTTTCATTGATGTTATGATGTTTATTTTCATAGTTATATTCAATTTAGTTATGGAGTAGTCTTCCTTAGCACTTTCTATGGATGTAGCTACTTGGATTGATTATGTTGGATGAATTTATGGTTATGTGATGTTAATTTTCTATCAAATATTTGTGTATTCTTCTCTTGAGCTTATTGTTGTGTTAGCTAGTTAATGACCATAATTCATAATTAGTTGCACTATAAATTGCTTCTAAACTCTTGAAAAAGATTAGAAGCTATTGGACCTAGAAGAAGAATTTAATGACTATAGGCTTGTTGGAAAACTAGTCTAAGTTATTAGGTAAAGGTAAATTGAGCTTTAATTTTTTTTTTCTAAGCTTGTAATCGAATGAAAATTCTTATTAAGTTTAGGTTAAAGAGATTAATTCTTTTATTTGAAAAAGTAAGAATTCAATTAAGTAACTTTACCAACATGCATTAAAGACTAACTCACTCACTAGAGCTCACCAACTAATCAAGCCAAGTAGTGAATCCATAGGAAGTGTTCCTTCATAATTTGGTAAAAACTACAATTTCACATTACATTCTTGCATCCTAGGTAAGTAGGTTTCCACTTAGTTAAGTTTAGTCACTTATTCAATTTGTCTACATTTTCATCAAACCTTGATTGTTTAACTAGAGTTAGCTCAAAGTAGTGGTACTTGACAAGTAAATTGATCAATCTTCGTAGAAACGATATTCACTTACCTTATCTACATGTCCACCTTGCACTTGTTGGTTAGGGATTAAAATCAACAACACTTTGACTCGTTATAAATTTAGGCTTTATTTTCTTGAACACATTGCCAAGTTTCTGTTGAATTAGCACATCATTTACCATGCACTTCCAAAGGCTAAAATCTCTAGATCCATCAAAATGATCAATCTAAAAACTCAATGTCTTAGCCATCTCAAACCAAGCTCTGATACTACTTGTAGGAAAACAAAATTCTTCAATCACCTATCACACATAACAGAATAACAAATGCTATCAAACAAACACACACAAATTTAACGTGTTTTGAATATTAACTAGCCTATATCCATGGATGAGAGAAATCTACTCGAACAAAATATAAAAATTATAGCAGAGGTATACCTTCAGTGCTTATGATGGCCTATGGATCTCCTACACACCACTGATAACTTTAATATCTTGCTCTTATACAATTACATGGTATGAGAAAATCATAAAAGGTTTATTGTCCTAACCCTTTCTAGCCTCTGGACCTTTCATCCCTCTTGAAACTCTTACATTTTGCCTCTTCAAAACATTGAATTTTCTTTTATACCAAAACCCCAATACAACAAGCCTTTTTATAGGCCACACACAAACTTAAACCATATCAAAATAAGAAAATTAAATCTCAAATAAAAAGGAAAACTAAAACCAAATCCTAAAAGAAAATTATAAACTCAATCATAAAACAAATTAAATTAGTAACAACTTTAAGTCCTTATCTTCTTTGAATTTGAGCCAATAACCTAATAGATTCCAATGATGATGACAAGAAAAGTTAAGCTACAAACAAGTGTGGCCTCTTCTGCCAACCTTCTTTCGTCATTCATCCCTACCTTCTGCTTGGAGGAAGAACCGACATTCCTACCTCTGGCGATGTCTGTGTTGTTCTGTTTAATAAGAAGTGTTACTTTATTCATATAAATGTAATGTTCTGTAATATGCTCCATCATTCATCCCTGCCTCTAGGGGCATCTGTGGCCCATTAGAGGAAGAACCGAAGTCTCTGCCTCCAGTGGCAGCTATTTTATTCAGTAAGAAGTATTGTTTCATTTATATGAATGTGTTATTCTATATTATGTTATTTATTTCGTAAGATATGATATTTACAAATAATATTGTTCCATTCAATAAGACACGATATTCTATTTATATAATTGTGTTGTTTTGTAATATGATGTTTGCTTCATATGATTTGTTGTTTGTAAACGATGTAATTCATTCAGTAAGAAGTGTTATTCTATTTATACAAATATGTTATTTTATACTATGTTGTTCATTTCATAAAATGTGCAGTTTGTAAATAATGTTGTTACATTCAGCAAAAGTATTGTTCCATTAGAACAAATGTGTTAATCATTTGGTAAGATGTGTTATTCGTAAATAGTGTTGTTCTGTAATATGTTGTTCTATTTAGTAAGAAGAGTTGTTCGTGTTAGCAGAATGTGTTGTTCAAGTACAGTGACACTTTTATTAAATAATGTACAAGTGTGAGTATACATTAATACATGGGGTGTATGCTATAGCTACTTATACCTCATTCTTCACTATGTCTCTGGTCTCCCTCTTCTCGTGTGCCAACTTAAGCCACAAAGGCACGTTAAACAAAAATTGTTCATGATAGAACATTTTTTGTGATTAACATTAAAATTTTATATAATTTATTTAACAGTTGATATCAAAACATTGAAACTAAAAATTAAATATTATTATTGAATAATTTTTCAAAACTTTAATTGCTGAGATTAATACCAAACGGGGCAAAGATTTACAAAAAAATATAAGAATATACGAGGATGATTCCGTTGCAAACTTGCAATTGGCATTAAATAAAAGTTCTTAAAGCACCAATTTCTCCTACCAAAACGCGGCTTAGACCCGTTCCAAGCTTTCTACGTCAAACTGAATGTGTAAAATATGCCATTAGTCCCAAATTTTTAATTTTTGTTACAATTTGGTCCTCAGTCTTTATATTGTTTCATATTGGTGCAAAATCTTTATAACACGTTATGTATTAGTCTAAATTGCAGGTAAGATTGAATGATGCAAGTACGTGATTTATAGATAAAACAAATACAATTTTAAAATTTAAATGATCTATTAACTACCGAAAAAATTATACCACAGTTTGAATTTATGTACCATGTTTTGCTTAATTTGAAAATTTCTTCTTATGTGTGTTTTTTTCTTCTTAAATTACTATAGTTCTAATTTGTTATTAGAAAATTATAGACAAAATATTTAGGGTATTTTACAATTATTGAATGATTAAGTTGTTATTACAGTTATATAATTGAAGTTTAGAAATATATATTTTCTCCTAGTTTCTCTTTACATTGTTCGAGAGCAACTTTTAAAATTCTAATTTAAACCATCTGATAAGTTTCTACCAGTAGTTTCAATTAAACATTAATGGACATTTTATATTATCAATTTTTCATATATATAAATAAATAAAACTAGACTTGTTAAATGTCAATAGCTGTAAAGAAACAGCTAGACAACTTGAAATTTATAGAATTTATATAGTTTAAATCAGAATCCAAAAAGTTACTTCGGGATTATGTAAAGAAAGTTGGGAAATAGTAAACCTTAAGGGTGTAACTATAATATCAATATAAACTCATGGTTAACGTAAAATACCTTAATATTTTACATACTTGAAGCATACAATTTTTAGGGCTATTATTATAACCATTTTATTTTCATTTGGAGTAATTTTCAATTGCTCAAGAACTTAGGTTGATATTGTTGTTACAATATGTGGTTTGAAAATTTATACTCTCCCTGTTGCTTTTCCTACACTATCTAGCAATAATTTTTGAAATTTTGATTTAAATTGTCCAGATACTGATATCGGTAATTTCAATCAATTTGATATTTTTTTATATTTGATATATATTTTAAATTATCAAATTTTCCCTCTTAAGATATAAAACATTATTTTTTATAATATCAATTAGCTGCAAAAAAAAATATTACACAACTTAAATTACTAAAACATATGCACCAAATAGTTTAAATTAGGATTTAAAAATGGATATAACTGTATATCAATATAAATTCGATACTCCTTTATTCATTTGACAAATATATCAATCTTTCGGGAAGGGTAAATTGTACAACGTTTACAAATGAAACTAATGCGGAGTAATGTCCATGTACGGCAATTTGACCAAATGGTTGGGAAATCAACATGCCTTGATGCCTCGCCGATTTGAGGTATTATTAGAGGTAAGCATTATTCGAATAAAATTGAAAAAATAAAATAAAAAAAATTGATTGCATTTAGATACAATGGTTTAGTTTTGTTTTTAGTTTAATCGGTTTAGATTAAATCCAAATTTCATATCCAATTATCAAAACCTATTGAGTGACAGGAGCTCATCGCTTTGAATCTGCCCATCTCCTCCAATTTAACCAAGAGAGGTACAAGTAAAGTGTAATTTCACCTTTAAATTGTAATTTTCCCTTGTTTTTTTCCCCTGTTACCGCTAGGGTCAGAGAGGTACAAGCAAAGTCACTTGTGTGAAATTAAAGGTATTAGGTATATGTTTCAAATTTCACATCCTCTCAGCGTCATGCAATGTCATTTTTTCCCATTTAGGAATGTCGACAGTATAAAATCTAGGCAGTTTGTTTTGAATTAATTTTAATAAAATAATTTATTATTATATAAAATGGTTATTTATTGAAATTATCAAATAATTGAAACTTTATATTTTAATAAGTTTAAAAAGTAATTTCATAATATGTTTTTATGAAAAGTAAATATTTTTTTTATTAACTTTGCAACATTTTTTAGGTCATGGCATTGTTACAATTGTTTATTATAGATATTCGACCCAAATTCAAAGAGTTCTTTCAGAGGACCAATTGGCCTACTTAGAACTTCTCTCCTTTTTTTTTTTTTTGGCCAAAATAAACTACAAATTCAGAAAATCAAGAGGCTCATATGCAGCATCCGCGGAAAGGAAAAAGGCTCAGGAAGATGAAGAACTAAAAGTCCAACGCATACTTTTCATCTCCTTTTTACACATCTTTGCAACATGTATGGTTTGCACAACCATTTGATGTCCTATTAATATGCCTAACAATGCAATCTTTGAATTTGGGCTTCAAGTCCACAATCTCATCAATGATGGCCTCAGACTTCTAATGAGCATTACTGCCCTGGATATGCAATTAACTGCCACAAATCTATCAGACTCACATTGGATTTTTTATATAGGCTAATAAGGTTATTAATTGTGTGTTACATATGCTATCATGATGTTTGGCTCAATTGAAAATGATTTGCCAAGGTGTAGATTTGGGCCATAGATATCTTGTAAAATGTGAACAATTTTAATGTATATAGACCAAAGTATAACTTTTATTTTTATAATGGGCACAAAACTTACATGGTTAGTCTATATGAAAAAGCTATAATCCCCAAATCATACTACAATGGTTTTCTCTCATTAATTTTCTATCTCCTTTGAGTCTCCGATGTTAGATAGAGTAAAGCGGAACATATGTATTGATTTGGAAGACAAAAAACCGCTAACTTATAGCATCAATATTCTACAATGGATACAGATATACTGCCAATTCTACTTTTGATTTGTCTTGATGATTCAATATGTATGATTATATGAGTATGATTACTTTGATTCAAGGAATCAAAATTCTAAGAATTCAAGCCCCACATAACAAAAGTCAAGTTCCACAACACAATGCTGACTTGCCTGGATAGCTTGGATTTCCAGGGAAGAGACTTCACCAGCCATGCAATGTATGCCTCCTGCCTAAAGGACATTCATTCCCCTGATTATCTCTGAAAACCACACAAGTCCCAACTATACTATACTGTAGCTTGCTCCCATGCATCATCCACATTAATCTTGACATAACCTGGAATAGATTTCCTCCAATGATGGTCTACCATTCTCTTTTTCTCTACTGCTGCCTTATGGTCTTGACCATTCCAAAATTTTAAAAAAGCTTGTTGAATCCTTTGGAGCATGATCACAAATTGTATTTTTTTTTTATTTTGAAAAATAGTTTCAATCCTAGCATTCTAGATAAACTAGCAAATGAAACCAACTTTGGACAGGAACACCTCTATATCATTTTTGTGCAAGGACAGCTGTATGCATTTAAAAACCACTCATCAAACTTGGTGATGGTCTCTCTTTGAATTTTATAATCTAAGTATACACTCAAAACAGCTCTTGCTTAGTCACAAACAATAATTGCAAGTTTAGTAATGTCTAGGAATGAACAGAATCTGCAGTGAGGCTCAATGTCAATCCCTCTCATTCTCAAGTAGGAACCAATTGCAGTAGCATTCTAGCACAAACTCTAGATGAAGTTTACCATCTTTAGGGGACATTTTTATTTCCCAGAAATGTTTCCATACTTTGGCATCAAGTTGATAAAAAGTGGAAGCTTTCTAGATCTAAATATGTTGTGCCAAAGAAAAATAGGCTGACCTCATATATAATTGGCCAGTTTCCTCATAAGGCCCCACCAACTAATCTGACTTCCGAGTTTTGCCAATAGAGATCTTCTGAAAGGCTCTAATATCATCCTTTAAGACATACTGCCGAATTTGATCAAGATTTCAATACGCTGTATTTACATCAATAAGCTAATTAATAGTCATATTCTACATATTCTTAGGTATGGCTATCTGAATCTGAACTTTAAATAGCTACGCTCTTCCCTTATTCATTCTTTGTGCTACTTAAGCACTTAGGTTGGAAGTTGATACTCAATGTTTTACGCCTAACATTGTTATACTATGAGGATTGATTTTTTTAGATAAATAGAAACTCTTAAAGCTTTATCAACTTATACAAGTGTCACTAAGATACTGACAGTTCTTAAAATTTTCAACTTTATATGTATTGGTCCAGTTAGGATCCTAATCATATTATAATCTGTGATAACCATAAGTTATTGTAGACTATCAATTATTGTGAAACTCACAAAATATGAAAAACCTATAAATTAATTGACCACGATCGTTATGGGGTCATGGAGCTCGACTTTTCCGTCCGGGACGGATGTTTCATACGTGCGACCGTGTGAAGCAATGCTGTTCATGGTAGGCAAGTGGAAATGAATTCTGCTCGGAGTTTGCTACCAGATCACGTGATTTCCAATTAAATGGAAAAGTATAAAAGCTACCTATAATCCAAACGCTAAACGCTAAGTTCGTACGATCCTCGTCATCTTACAATATACTACACATATGGCTTTTAAAGAGGAATTTCATTTATAAATGCAAAATTGCTGATATGAAAATTTTTATTTTTAATTTCAGTTTTTTTCTTGAAGGAAAATTTACAATTATCCTCTTGAGGTATACCCTAACTTATAATTTGCCCTTCCTTTCTTAAAAACCTACACTTTGCCCTTTATATTTTTTACAGTATCTAATAATAGCTTCTGAAATTATATTTAAACTATGTGATAGTTATCTTTCAGTAATTTCAATTAATTTAATATTTTTTATAATTAATAGATATTTTAAATTATTAATTTTTCTGTTCTGTAAATGTATTTCCCTCTCTGTAAATGCATATTAATATCTTTTAAAGATCTGTTAGCTGTGAAAAAAATATCAAAAATCTTGAAATTATTGGAACATAATTGTCAAATAGTTTAAATTAGGATTTTAGAAGTTGTTGTCTACACTATAAAGAAAATGGGAGGTAGAGTGTAGGTTTTTAAAAATAGAAGTCAAAGTGTAGGTTAGACTAAACCACATGGAGGTTTTTGTATATTTCCCTTTGCTTGAAATATTCATTACCAGCTGATGTTTTTCTCCTTTTGTCCGGTGATTATTTCATTTATCCGAAAATGTGAAATGCTAATCTAAAATCAAGATTAGCGTAATAAAGAATTTTTTTTATATGCCTTTTCTTTTTATTGAAATGTAAGTCAATAGTTATAAAAATATTAAATGAATTTCGGAATCAACTAATACGTATGAAATTAGCATGTTTAACATGCCTTTTATTCTCATGAAGGTGAATTTTTAAGTCCATCATTAGCTATGGTATTTTTCAAGTCATTCTCTGTATTTTTAAATAAGAAACCATTTGGTTTGACATTAGATAAAATAATAGAGGAACGATGATCCAACCAAATGGTTTCTTATTTCCAATAACATATTTAGTCTAAGTCCTAGAAAAAATTAGTGTAATAATCATAATTACGTAAACTATTATTTTTCTTGAATTTACGTTAAGTATTAAATGAAATGATCTTTAAAGAAAATCTATAGTAGTAGCATGATGTAATTTATTTTTGGAGGTCATGCTTTACAATGGTTAATACATATAGGTGAAGACAAAAGAGGAAAATTGCTACTAAAGTTTATTAGGAATAAGTTTGCCATTGAAATTTTTTTCAAGCAAATTTTTCACTAACGTTTTAGCTGTGAACAAGTTTGCTACTGACTATTAAATGGTAGGAAAATTTCGTTTGTTCAAATAATATTCCACGATACAACTCTCAAATTAGGCACTAGAAATTTTCTTCTTAACCCTTAATTACTCAAACATTTCACAACACCAAAATAAGTCAAAACTCTGTGTTTGACCACACGTTTGTGATAGCCAAAGGGCTATAGCTTCCTGAAGCACTTCGTGTGTGCGTACCACCTCCGGTCGAAATAGACACAACAAAACTCCGGCAAAGAGAGGGCTGCAGCACCATCGGACAAGCCAGATAGACGCCTACCCTCAGGAAACCCAAGGGACCAACTTCGGACAGAAGGGGTCACCACCCTCCCCAAGGGTGATCTTGCGCCGACCTCATATGCCTAAAACCACCTTCGGATACTCTTTGGGCCACCCTCGGGGCGCGCACACGAAGTGCCATCATCAGGTACTCGAGCTTGACCTCGGGAGAGCCCAACTGAAGGTGCCTCGTGCAAACAAGGGACCTCCCTCCAAATGAGCTCACCTCCCCGAATGAGCTCTGTACTCCGAAGGAGTTCGGTCCCTCGAAAAGGCCACGTGGGCGTACAAAAAAATGGCTAAGGAGCCTTTAACACGCCGCCCTCGTACAGTCCCCGACACGCTACCTTAGGCTCCTGATCAGGCGGCCTATGGCCGGCTAGAGGCCTCCTCTCCCGGGGTACGGACCACATCCGACTGAACACGTGTCACAATCTGAGCAGGCTGTAGCAAATGGACTTCTCCTATACACCTCCCTATAAATATTCGGGAAACGCCCCAGGTAAGGGGACCCGACTCTAAGGGAAAAATCTCTCCACTCCCTACTTATTCTCCATTCTCAAACACTGACTTGGGCGTCGGAGACTCCTCCCCCGGAAAAACACTCCTGGGAGTTCCTAACCCTTGCTTTTCTGAGTCATTGCAGTCCCCCTCTGCACCGGAGGTTCCTCATCCAGGCGTGCCTTCACTGGAAGTTTCTGCTCCAGGTTCATCATGTTACACAACGAAGATGTGGAAGGGCATCATTTGGCGCCGTCTGTGGGAACCTTTTCCCAAGTCGCCGTCGTGGAGACTCGGCGTTCCAAAGACAAGGAGCTCCCGAAGTCCCCTTCTGCACCGGAGGCTCAGCCGGCGACCAAGCAGCCCACTGCAGAGACTTTTACGCCGGAGGACGAATGCCCTTTAACAGTGACATTAGGTTTCTTACGAGACTTCCAGTACTCCATCATCGCTGAAATGACTCAGCAACTCGACCAGAGGTGGCCCCACCCTCCTCCGGTCCAAAAGGCCTCCCCCTCGACAGCGCGCCGGGAGAGAAGCTCAAGGTCCACCCACCAGAGTTCCAGGAGTGAGGGCTCTCATGACGCATCTTCTACGGAGGACCTGCCCCCTAGGGTACGACCCACCAAAGAAAGGGCCCCAAAGGAAACTAGGACCTCTTGTCGGCGGAGTTCATCCCTGTACCGAAGGTCCCAGTTTCTTCTCCGCCGAAGTTACTCTCCGAGAAGGAGAAAAGGAGAAGAAGTTCGCCATTATCGGCGACCACCAGGTAGCAAGGGGAAGCTAACACAGCTACCCTCATAGAGAAGATCCTTGGAAGATTGGAAAAGGTTGAGAGGCAGATTTCCCGAAAACCAGTATGGTCAAGATTGTCCAACACTTATACCGGAGAAGAGTCACCCTTTGTACGGGAAGTGGGGGAGGCGCCCATGCCTAATGACTTCAGGGTGCCACGCTTGGAAACCTATGACGGGCGTAGTGACCCCTAGGTGCACCTGACAAAGTACAAGCGAAGCATGGTGCTCCACGGCGCAGATGACGCTACCCTCTGCAAATGTTTCAAGGTGACCCTCTCCAATCCAGCAACGGCATGGTATAACTCCCTGGCCCACGGAACCTTACTGAGTTTCCAGGAGCTGTCTACTGCCTTCACCCAACAGTTCATTGGCAGCAGGCCAACGGCCAAGATGCCGGTACAGATGTTCGACATAGCACAGCGAAGTGGGGAAACCATTCGCGACTACGTCGAAAGGTTCAACCGAAAAGCACTAAGCGTGCCCGACTTTCGGCCCGAGATTCGCATCCTCGCAATGATAAGAGGACTTCGGAGAAACTCCCAACTCCTTTATGAGTTCTCCAATGACCCCCTAGACACTCTCGGGGAGTTCTACAGAAGGGCCAAACAGTACATGACGGTCGAAGAACTCAGAATAAGCAGACCTAAGGTGGAACACCCTCAGCCCGAAGGACTAAGCCATCAGCCTCGTCACTAGAATGAGGTTGGAGGATGGCCCCAAAAACAAAGGGGTAAAAGGCCAATGACCTTCACTCCCTTGAACGCCACAAGGGCCAGCATCCTCATGGCCTTAGAAAGGCAAAGGACTACAGTTCCGAGGCCAAAGGCCATGACTTCAAAGAACAAGAAGAACATGAAGAAGTTCTGCCAGTTCCACCAAAATCATGGCCATGACACCGAAGACTGTTTCCAGCTGAGGAAGTACATTGAGTCTTTGATAAAGCAAGGCCAACTTCGTCGGTACTTGCGAATGCCTTCTCCGAAGGGGAGAAAAGAAGAACAAAGAAGGGGGGACGAGGAGAAATATGACTCTAACAGACGATGAGACCAAAGTCCTCGAAAGAATTCGCCACCATCAGCAGGGGTCATCCAAACCACCACTACAGGGATACCCTCGGTTGAAAGGAAAAGAAAGATAAGAGAAATCTCCATAATGGAGTATGGGAACTCGCCGAAAAGGCTTGTTCGCAAAGACGGGTCCACTGTGAAGTTCCCCCACGATGACCCACTCTTTGTCATGGCAAGGATAGGGAGTTGGGACGTCAAAAGAGTACTTCTGGATGACAGCTCCAACACTGACGTCATCTTCTCGCACTTACTGCCTAACCTAGGCATTTCAAAAGGTGACCTCAACACAGTCAATTCCCCCACCTTTGGGGTTGGGCGATCCGAGCTCCCAGTTCTCGGATACATCGATCTGCCCCTAATGCTGAAAGGGACCTCCCCTCAGAGTCAAGAGGAACTGTTCGCATCCGTTATGATGAGATTCATCGTCATTAATGTTCCCTCATCATACAACGCCATCCTTGGAAGGCAAACTCAAGAGCAATCTCCACATCCGCCTGGATGTAAAGTACTTAACAGTCACCTTCGCAACTAAAAAAGGAGATGCGGAGATCTTCATTGACCAAGCCGAGGTCAGGAGGGTCTTCACCAAGGCTAGACAAAGCCAGGCGAAGGTCTAAGTACAGACTTCGGCTACTGAAAGAGCCGTCATGACAGGCAAAGAAATAGCAAAAAAGAGGGGGTAGAAGAGTTGAAAAAAGTATAAACAGAAGATGTAGAGCTGGTCCCTGGTCGGAACACCCGAGTGGGAAAAAAATTGGCCAAGAGTGACAAATGTAGGCTTGTATCTTTCTTACTAATGAACAAAGATCTATTCGCCTACTCTCCGAAAGACATGCCTGTGGTCGACCTCAACATAATCCACCATAGTCTCAAAGTACGCCCTGACACAAGGCCGGTTCGGCAGAAAAAATGAAACCTGTCAACTTATAAGAACTCATTCATTAAAATGGAAGTTAAACGCCTGATGGAGGCAGGGGTAATAAGAGAAGTTAAATACCCCGAATGGCTCAGCAATGTGGTTATCACTACAAAAGAAGGGAGTGAAAGGCTCCGAATGTGCATTGATTTTCGGAACCTGAATGATGCCTGTCCAAAGGACTCCTACCCTTTGCCAGCCATAGACCAATTGGTGGATTCAACCGCCGAATACGATCTTCTCAGTTTCCTTGATGCCTTCAGTGGCTATCATCAAATTCGGATGAACCCCGAAGATGAAGAAAAAACCACATTCATCACCGAAGTTGGTACCTACTGCTACGTTAGGATGCCCTTCGGGCTTAAGAACGCAGGGCCTACCTATCAGAGGTTGATGAATAAAGTGTTCGACTCCCAGATTGGGAAGAATATGGAAGTGTATGTTGATGATATGATAGTTAATAGCAGAATGCCTAATAATCATATCTTGGACTTAGATGAAACCTTCCAACGACTTCGGGAGTTCGACATTTGCCTTAACCCCGAGAAGTGCGTGTTTGGAGTAAACGCAAGAAAGTTCATCGGGTTCATGGTGTCAGAAAGGGAAATAGACGCCAACCCCGAAAAGGTCAAAGCCTTGTTAGGATTCCGAACACCTACAACCACTAAAGATATACAAAGGCTTGCCGGAAGAATCACTTCCCTTAGTAGATTCATTTCCAGGTATGACGACCGATGTCGACCATTCTTCAAGGTGCTTACCAAAGCAACCAAAAGCGAAGGCAACTCCAGAACCGAGGAGCACCCTTAGAACCAATAATTTCAGAAAGCTTGGGATAAGCTTAAAAGCTCCCTAACTTGATTACCAACATTTCGGCAACCTCGGGAAGGAGAGCCTCTCATCCTCTACCATGCCGTCACTGAAAAAGCTGTGAGTTCAGTCCTAGTGAGAGAAGAGAGTGGGAGGCAGTGGCCGGTAAGCAAGTCCCTCCACGACGCCGAGGTCAGGTACCCATTGCTCCAAAAAGCCATTTATGCCTTAGTACTCGCAGGTAGGAGGCTACGGCCCTACTTTCAAGGACACGCCATCATTGTCCGAAGTAACGTACCTCTTCGTGACATAATAAAGAAGGTAGAGCATTCGGGAAGGCTGTCAAAATGGTGTATCGAGCTCGAAGAATATGACATCACTTACGAGCCAAGAAAGACAATAAAAGCCCAAGCATTGGCAGACTTCATCGCCGAAGTTCCAGAAATCGAGAATGCTGAAATCACCTCAGAAGACCTGATAAGGATTAAACCAGAGTGGAAACTCTTTATCGATGGTGCCTTAGGCGTCGAACACCAAGGCGCTGGAGTGATTCTTCGGGAATCCATCAAATTCGGTTTCGATGTCACCAATAATATCGCCGAATCTGAGACCCTCATAGCAGGATTAAAACTGGCCAGAAAAGTTGGTGTGAGAAACCTTAAGGCCCACAACGACTTACAGCTAGTAGTCCGGCAAATGACAGGAGATTACGCTGCAAAGGATCTAACCTTGGCCAAATATCATGACGTCGTCAAGAAACTCATTAAAGAGTTTGACTTGGTACATATAGAAAATGTGCCTCGAAGAGATAATGCTGAAGCTGACACTTTGGCCAAGTCCAAAGAACACACCGAGGTGCTGAGTCAACCCAGGACAAAGATAATGTGCGTAGCAACCTCGGGAGAAGGATGGCAAGATTCCATCAAGAAATACCTTGCAACTTCGGCATTCCCCGAAAACCTTACTGAGGCCGCAAAAGTGTGAAAACTCTCTGGGAGATACTTCCTCATCGGGGAGAAACTATACAGACAAGGGTATGCAAGCCCCTTGCAGAGGTGCATAAGTGAAGGGGATGTCAAAACAATCCTCGAAAAAGATCATGAGGGAGCTTGTGGTTCCCACATAGGAACAGACGCCCTCGCAGGAGTACTACTTCGCCAAGGTTTCTTTTGGCCTACCATAAGAAAGGATGCAAGACAATTTGTTCAAAAATGTGACAATTGCCAAAGACACGCCCACATCCAGAGGTTACCCTTGGAAAAGATAACTTTGGCAAATTACCCTTGCCCCTTCGCCGTCTGGGGTATTGACCTCATCGGAACTCTCCCACGCGCCCCCGGTGGAGTGAAGTTCTGCATAGTTGTAGTAGACTACTTCACTAAGTGGATTGAAGTAGAGCCTTTGGCATCGATCTCGGTGAATGGTACCCAAAAGTTCATTTGGAAGAACATCATATGTCGATTTGGCATACCAAGGGTAATAGTGGCAGACAATGGTACCCATTTCACCTATAAAGGGTTCTGAGAATTCGTGACTAACCTCGGCATAGAACTACACTTCGCCCCAGTAGCCCGTCCTCAAAGTAATGGGCAAGTCGAGGTGTCCAATAGGACAATAAAAGATGGTCTAAAGAAAATGCTAAAAGAGGCAAAGGGGAAATGGCCAGGGGAACTCCCAAGTATACTATGAAGCTATCGCACAATGCCCCGAAGGGCCACAGGAGAAACTCCTTTCTCGCTCGTTTTCGGTACAGAAGCCATTATTCCCATTGAGGTCATACAGCCTTCAGTAAGAATACAGGTGTTCGACGAAGAATGAAACAACCTTGGCTTGAGGGCAAAATTAGACCTCGCCGAAGAACACCAGGAAATGGCCGAACTCAGGAGGAAGGCTTTTCAACAAAGAGTAGCTGATGCTACTAACTTGCATGTGAAGAAAAAAGGAATCAAGAAAGGGGACCTCGTCATCCGAAAGGCCGAATTCGAGCCGCGAAGGCCATCGGATGGGGTACTTCTGGAAAACTGGGACGGACTTTATCTGGTCCTCAATGAAATCTGCCAAGGGGTCTATAAATTAAGCGACGCCAAAAGAGTAGAGTTGAGAAACACTTGACATTCAGATTCTTTGAAAAAATTCTACACTTAGACATTTTTTCTGAAGAAAAGCTTGTGATTAATCCTCTCCGAAATCGCCAGTAAATAAAAGCATACGTATAAACCGAATATGGTCACGTTGCTGGAAAGGGCTCATAGCGTATTGACTTAAAAAAAAAATTCCCAAAGGTGCTAGTTCCCCAGCAAAGCCTAAGGCTCGGCGGAATACGTTCGGAAAAGGGGAAAATGGTCTACGTATTGAAAAATTTAGCTAAAAGAGGAACAGTACGAAGCTTCCCGAAGGCATGATTTTGAACGTGGATGTTTGCCGAAGACGTACACATAAAATCATACAACCTTCCGAAGAATGGTGATCAAAGAAAAGAACGGGAACTTAGCTAAGCCTTTGAAAAAAAGTTTTTCATTCATAGCTCGGAAGCAGTGGTACAAGAGAGCAGATTACAAGAAAAAGAAAGAAGAAAAAGCCTATTGCTGAGCCTGAGCGTCTGATACCTTCTCGGCGTTGGCATCTTTCCCTTGAATAGGAGCATCTGAAGGCGCAGGCACAACAGGCGGGAGGTTGAGATACTCCAACTTCGACCACATCCACCTGGGCTCTTTGGGAAAATCCAAAGCGGCTAGGAAGGAGAGGTCGAGTTCGGGGTGCTGAGAAAAGACTTGATGACGGGCCAGACAAAAACCGTCTTGGAAAGACACTTTCGTCATCTGGTCGGATTGGTCCTTCTCGGCATTCAGAGTCGCTAGTTCGGAAGTGAGCTCAACAACCTCCCTCTTGAGCTTCTTCTTCTTCTTCTTCTTGGTCTCCTTCCTCAACAGATCGACTTCGGCTTGGAGATCGGCGTTCAAAGCAAGCGCCTTCGTAAGGTTTTCAGTGTCATTTGCCTTTTCCTTCCGAAGGACTTCGTTCTCCGAAGAGAGAACGGCATACTTTGCGCCGAGGTCCTCAAACTTGGCCGAAAAGTCGAGAAGGAGCTCCTTCTTACTTTCCCGAAGCTTGGCCCGAAGATTTTCCGCCTCCTCCTTGGTGATTTTGTCCAGTTCACTATACTTGAAGGCGTATTTGGAACAGAATTCCCTCGCCCTCTTCAGTGAATGTTCGGACCAAGAACGAGCCTCAGTCTGCTTTGCCGCCCAAGCTCGGAAATATCCGCTGTGCTCCAGGAGCTGCAGAAAGAAAAAGCCTCGAGTAAGGGTCATAGGGCAACAAAAACTCAGAAGAAAATTTTTCTAAGTCCCCAAAGAAAGAAAGAAGAAATCTACCTAGGCGGCGTGTTCGCTCATCCTCGCTGCGATGATCTCTTCGTTCAGGCATTCGGGGATGAGCGACTGAAAGGTGGCATTCGTTAGCACAACCTTCGCCATTTAGGGAGCCATCAACTGGCTGTCATCGGAGAACAAGTTCATGTCTTCCATGAAAGACCAGAAAGACTCCCTCAATACCTTGTCCTTCGGGATATGGCTGTCTCGAAGGGCCCTCTTCCGGGCATGAACCTCCACCCAATGAGCAGCTGTCACCTCATTTGCAAGATCACGCTGAAATTCCATTAGTATTGCATCCCTTAGCCATTCGCCTATAAAATCGTAGATACCAAAAACACCAAAATTCATAGAGAAACGGCTAAGGAACAAACCTGGTGGAACCTGGGTGACGGCATCCTCGGCCTCGTCCATCTCACGGACTTCATCGGGAATGTTTTTGCCCTTCCTTCTCCGGCTCTCCTCGAGCTCCTGAGTTAAAGTACCTTCAACCGAAGACTCAGTTGCAGCATCCAGACTTAAAGGTGCCTCGAGGATGGCAAGATCCAAAGGTCTGGGCAGGTGACTGATCCTGCACCTCCACGACGTCTTCGGGGGGGGGGGGGGGGGGGGGACGTCCGCTTTGGCTTTCTTCACCTTGGACGGCCCCCTAGCAGTCTTCTTCCTTTTCGCAAACGTCTTCCTTCGCGTCTGCTTCTTTTTCTCAGCCTAATCGAGAAAAAAGGACTTATAGAACTTCGCAAATTGATCACCCATCTCTGCAAAAGGAAAAAACATCAGTGTAAGTCCAAAAGGAATACAGGTAGCAAAACCTGGGAGATAACTTACTCTCAGCAAAAGCCTCGTATGAAATCTCGGCCCGAAGAAGCATCACCAACCATGCCTTCTTTCCTGGGAGAACAGGCACGGGCAGGTTCAAGTCGAACTTGTGCTCGTGGATTACCCCCAGTTCTCGAAGGACCTCTTCAGACATAAGGTCCTACTTAATGGGAAAGGGGTATACGGAACGCGGAGGGACCTAGGAGTCCCAATCCGTAATGGCCCGAATGCGTCGGTCGAACTCATCAAACTCCACGGCCAACCCAGAGGTCAGCAGCTTCCGAAGGTCAACCACGTCAGTCCTCAACACCCCCGAAGCCTATGAGGTCGGAACGTAGCTCAATCTTTCGGGAACGGACAGGAAAAAGAACTTTTTTTGCCACCCCCGCCAGCTATCCTTCGTCCCGAAGGTAAAGGTGAACTTCTTGCTCCCGGATCCTTAGGGAAGCAAGAAGTAGAAGCCACCCTTCGGGACCGGGTGGAGCTTATAGTATTGCATAAAGAAAAGAAAATGGGGTTTTATACTAAAAACCCCACACGGCAATTCCATGAAACCTGCAGAACTCACACACCATTCGCGGGGGTGGATATCGAAGACCGGCCTTCAATTGGGCTCGGTAAACGGTGATCTCACCAGGACCGGCCATGTAACCATACATACCCGAGATAGGTAACCTCGGGACGGCATAAGTAAGGAGATAGAATTTTGCTACCCACTTCATCATTTTCTCAAAAGTTGTGCAGTATGGATGAGACTCAAGGGGGAGAAAACTCTCAGGAATAGGATGGATGGTCATCAGTGGAACCGGGTTCGACATTTCTCAAAGAAAAGAGAGGTAACTTTGGGAAATTTAAAGAAAAAGAACCGAAGGACTTCGAAAAAATGAAACTTTGGAACAAACGACTTCGGAAGTGAGGAAGAACTTCGAAAAGAAAGACCCACTGAAAGTTTTGCCGAAATCTGGATTCCTGGACGCCGTTGTGAAGGGTTGTCAGAAATCGCCCCACCACTAGAACCGCTGCCGGAAGGAGAAAAAAGACGAGAGAGAGTTCTGGAGCAGATAGGAGCAAAAGAAAAGAGTGTGAAGGTCTGAGGCAAGAGGGGTTTATATAGGCCGAAAGGGCAAGCAAAATGTCGTCATTATTGCACCTCAAAGGTGAAGAGACGCAATTGATATAACCGACGTAACCGTTCGCCACTCATCAGCTGCCACGTGTAAGCCAACATGAGAAACGAGGGCATGACCCTGACAACTGGCAGACCTACACAACCCTATCCGAAGTAACGCACTCGTATGTAATGGGAAGACAAAACAATTCACTGACAGAAAGGTCAGTAGAAGTATGCACCTCAGATGATGACTTCGGCAAAAGAACCAGGGACACCACTCAAACACCAAAGGAATTACCTCGGTAGAACACCTTAACTCACCCGAGTTCCCTTATAGGAAGAAGGAGACTTCAGATGGAAGCCCATCATGGCGACAAGACCAAGCATCGCTTGCCACAAAAAGGCTCCCGAAACTCCCCAAACCGAAGAAACATCTTCAATTTTCCGAGGGGGGGCATGTGATAGCCGAAGGGCTATCGCCCCCCGAAGGACTTCGCATGTGCGCACCACCCCTGGCCAGCGCACCACCTCCGGTTGAAACAGACATGACAAAACTCTGGCAAAGAGAGGGTCGCATCACTCTCGAACAAGCCGGATAGGCGCTACCTTCAGGAAACCCAAGGGACCAACTTCGGACAGAAGGGGTCACCACCCTCCCTGAGGGTGACCTCGCGCCGACCTCACGTGCCCAAAACCACCTTTGGATACTCTTTGGGCCACCCTAGGGGCGCGCACACGAAGTGCCATCATCAGGTACTCGAGCCTGACCTTGGGAGAGCCCAACTGAAGGTGCCTCGTACAGACAAGGGACCTCTCTCCAAAGGAGCTCACCTCCCCGAATGAGCTCTGTACTCCGAAGGAGTTCGGTCCCCCGAAAAGGCCACGTGGGCGTATGACAAAATGGCTAAGGAGCCTCTGACACGCCGCCCTTAGACACGCTTAGACACGCCGCCCTCAGACAGGTTCTGACACGCTGCCTTAGGCTCCTGACCATGAGGCCTATGGCCGGCTAGAGGCCCCTCCTCCCGGGGTACGGACCACATCCGACCAAACACGTGTCACCATCTGAGCAGGCTGTAGCAAATGGACTTCTCCAGTACACCTCCCTATAAATATTTGGAAAACGCCCCTGGTAAGGGGACCCAACTCCAAGGGAAAAATCTCTCCACTCCCTACTTATTCTCCATTCCCAAACACTGACTTGGGCGTCGGAGACTCCTCGCCCGGAAAAACACTCCGGGGAGCTCCTAACCCTTGCGTTTCTGAGTCCTTGCAGTCCCCCTCAGCACCGGAGGTTCTTCATCCAGGTGTGCCTTCACCGGAAGTTTCTGCTCCAGGTTCATCATGTTGCACAACGAAGATGTGGAAGGGCATTAGTTTGCATTACTGAGTCTTATTTTTATCTTCCTCATTGTCACTAAGTAACTCACCGCACCACTACCATAGATCATTTATTCTATAATTGTAGTACCTTTGGATTTAGTTTTATTTACATCAATAAAATATCAAAGTTTATTATAAAGAGTGTTGCAGGGATGTGAAAAATAATGCAAGTAGCACTGGTTGCAGAAAAAGTTGAGGGCTGCAATTTAGAGACTAGAGTTTAAGGTAAGGAAAATTAGGAATTGAAACTTTCATTTTTTTTTACATTTGCCACGTAAATAATTTTAACATTTTCTAACAAATTTGTTCTAAATACGAAAATGTTATTAGAAGATTTGTATTTTTTAAAAATGTTAATGACAAATTTATCAATAAAAAAGTCTAGTGACAAAATTACTCTTTATAAATTTTAATTTCAAATTTAGCCAATATTGAGTTAATTCGTGGTGTAATGATGAGGATAAGGGCTTTTGAACCTTTCTTATAGTGTCGTACGTATAAAAATCAAATAAAAAATGCATGCAACCATTATATCATCTTCATCATCATCATCATCATCATCATCATCATGTTTGTATTGTAGATAGGAACATTAATGGATAAAATCTAAATTCGGTCCCTTAACTATGTACTTTGTCCTAAAATGGTCCCTTAACTCTAAAAACTTCTATTTTAGTCCCCTAACCCATTTAGCATGTTCTATTTTTATCCCTACCATCAATTTAGACATTAGTTTAGACGAAATTTGCCTACGTGCCACACATTACTGTCATGCGGATTCCTCTTTAACTAAAATGGATGACCATATTGTACAAAAATGAAAATTCAGACCAAAATTGATAAACAATAATATTGGGTACTTGAAACATAGATAATTTAGGGACTTGAAACAAAGATAACCCAAACTCTATCATCTTCCCTAATTCAAACTTGGATGACTAGCCACCGCCGAGGAGCTTATTACAGAAAGGGCAAGTCATGCATGTCTCCAAAGTCTTTCTCCTAACTTGGATGACCTAGGCAGCCATTTCCATCATTATTTAGGAATTGAGAGGCAAAAATTGAAAGGGTGGTTTATTACAAAGAAATCAATTTGCCACTGTTGCATGGTTTTCTTTGTCGTTATTTGGTAATTGGGAATCGCCACTCGAATCCCTCTCTCTAGATATCAAATCGTCACTGCTGTATGGTCTTCTAAGAATTCTTCACTGCCGGAGTAGTTGATGAAAATGGTGGGAAGAGGGGTGGGAGGAGACAAAGAGAAGCATAAAAGGGGGGAGAGATTGAAACAAAAGGGAGTGGCAGTGGCAGAAGTCAAGAGGGGCAATCAAAATGGAAGAGAGCGGCAGTGGTGACGGGGCGACAGTGAAATGGTGGCAACGGTGCTTGTTGAGGAGAGAAGAATGGAGAAGATTTGGTTAATTAACCTTTTAAGTCCTTAAATTTATGTTTTTTTTTCAATTATAGCCTCAGATTTATTATTTTACTAGTCTTATCACTTATTGTCATGCAAGAGAATATCACGTGACACTGTGAGACCAAGTAGAAGATATTAAGTGCCACATGTACATTTTCTATAAGAAATAATGCCTAAAATAACGCATGAGACTCAAACTGAATATGTTGCTTCAGTTAGGGAATCTTACTTGTCATATTTAGAGTTAGGAAACTATTTTAAGACAAACCAAATAATTAAGAGACCAAATTTGGATTTTACCCAAACATTAATTGAACAGACATGCTTGACGTTAAAAAGGGTTGTGGATTCTTGTGATTCCTTTATTGTTTTATGATTAGAACTATTATGACAGAGGTGACTTTACAGGAATACCGAAGTCTAGAATAAATTTGTTGTTACTATTTTGGTAGTGATTTTTTAAAAATAAGTTATTGGTGAAAATTGTGTTTGGTAGTACGTTTTCAAAAAATGAGTTATTAATGATTATTTAATATAGTGATTGTTTTCACAATTTGTATATTAGTTCAAATTTTATCCATAAAGAAGTTTAAAAAGTTTTTTTAAAATTTTATTTTGGAAAAATAGGTATTTTTATTGATTATTTTTCTTGGTGGAGCATGAAAGAATTTTATAAAAAATTATTTACTTTTTTAAAAAAAATATTCAAGTGGTTATTTGTTAGGTAGAGTTTAGGCTTCAAATGTCATTGGTTTTAGATTAAAAGATTAACAAACATGAAAATAAAAATGGGAGAAGTACGGAAATTATAACAGCTCATAAACTTGAAAACTAAATCATTATAAAGATTCGAAAATTATACTAAAACTCCATCGTTTAGTTTCTTTATTTTGGACGTTGTTTTTATGGAGCATTGGGCAAGCTAACTTAGCTATATACTTATTTCCATGAAAAGAAAAAGTTAATTATTTTTATTTTTATTAATTTTTATCTAAAATTAATGTCATTTGAAAGTCTGCTAAATTCCATCTAATTAACAGTCACTTGAATAAAATTTAAAATTCAAAAACTAATTAATTTTCTAATAATTTTTTTTCCTACCCAACCAAAATAAAAAAATAATCTAGCTAAAATGAATTAGGGATATTTTGTCCATTTCAATGATCTGATCTCCCTTTTACATTTTTTTGCTATAAAATCAGCAAAAAACAAGGGCCTAATCACCCTAGGAGCCTATTAACTTGGCTAATTCATATGAATTAGTTCTATAATTTGAACTTAGTTTTGGTTAGTCCTCTAACTTTATAACTTATCATGAGCTACTTTAGCCACATAATTTTTCATAACACCGTTATCTATTTTTTGAATGTTAAGTAGTATTAGGGACTAAAATGAACAATAAGAGAAATAACATAGATTCCTAGAGAATTTTTTATTTTTTTTTCCATGTGAGGTGTATTTTACTTTTTATTTATTTTTTATTTTACCAAAGAGGGCTTTTTGCTTAAAATATGTACTTATTTTTTTTTCAAAAGATCAAATACATAATTGTTCATTGGTACTAGTGAATTGCTCATAAAAAAAATTGGAATATATAATTCAGGCAATTTGCTCTTATTATTATTTTTTACAGTAATCACAATAATAATAATAATAATAATAATAATAATAATAATAATAATAATAATAATAATAATAATAATAAGTCATAAAAGTATAATATAGGATTATATTTAATGATATTCAATTTATTAAATGTAATCATCATATATATAATTGAATATCTCAAAACTAGTAAATCATTTCTTTTTAGGCCTAACAAATATAATTATTAACTAATGATATGAAAGGTGTATATAATTTTATAAAATAAATATTACTCCATATATCTAGATTGTTTGCACCATTTTTAAATAGTAAATACATTAAGGAAAATGAAAAATAATTATATGTTATTTTCACTATGTTCTTGTACTTTTGAACAAAAATTAAAAAAAAATAAAATAAAAATTGAAATAATAATTTAGTGGTGATATAAAAAATTCTCCCTCCATCCTGATTGTTTTATAAATTAATTTTGTTAACTAATTTATCAATAAATAGAATTGGTTGAATTAAAGTGATATATATATAATAAAGAAAATTACATAATTAGGTATAAAAGGCTTATATTCAGTGGCTACTGTAATTTCTTTTCCTTTAGCTTGGATTAAAAACATCATCAGTTGGATTTAGTGGAAAAAATCATCAATTAGGCCTATTATAATCTCTTTCTACCAAATATTAAGCTAATCCCTGTTATTTTCCTTATTTTGTGTTTTACTCCCCAATGTTTCTAAACCTTCCAAAGAGGGTGATGATGTTATGACCATAAGAAGTGATTGAACTAACTTGTAACGAGTTACAAAGTTAGAGGACTAACATAGTCTAAGTTGCAAGTCAAATGACCAACATAAAATGAGTTCGAGCTGAAGGACTAACTCGTTCGAGTTAGCCAAGTTTAAGGGTCCCTAGGGTGATTATGCCTAAAAGAAACTTCTTTAAACCTTCAGATGTCAACAATGATGGGATTGATTTAACTTCCGCACGGCTTAGCTTCAGGCTTCAGTTGAGTTGCTTACAACACTGCTTCAAGTGGAATTCAATTACCTTGTATATCTTCACATGCATAATCTTATGATTAATCATTCAAATATAATTTAAATCCTAATGACTACTCTTGTTTCATTTTTTTTTCATACATTTAGATTTGATGCTAAGATCGATATGTAATAAAATTTGTTATTTGTTTTCCAGAATTTTTCCCAATGAAAATATAAATGACTAAAATTGTGAAAAAGTGACTTACTATAAAATCTTACAAAAATTTTAGGTCAATTTGAAAATTCTTGAAAAATATAATGAATAAAATAAAATATTAAAAATATAGGGATTAAATTGTAAGTTTTCTAATATTAATTTTGAAGTGGACTTGAAAATAAAGGTAATATGATAAATAGTTAATATATTACACATATATGTCTAATTAGACATAATTTTCCATATATAATCTACCAACCAACCTAAAATTTGACAAAATTGTCTCTGGACGAAATCTTTCCCCCCTCAAAAACCAAACCCCCATCATCGTTGTAGCTTCCCATCATCTGTTCCTTCAACTCTACAGTCATAGCCTTCAAATCACAGCTTCTTTAGCCAAATGGTGCATTTGTATTGTGCCATCGTCGCTCACATCTGAATCACATTATCATCTTTCATCTCCTCCAAATTGCATTGCTGTCACTAGTCTACGGATTGTGTCATTGTCTTCTCCAAACCTGTTGTTGTTGCTTTGCCCCCAGATTGCACGGTTAATGTCTCCAAATTGCACCATCATTATATCCGTAACCGTCTACCACCACTTGCCTCCAAATCGCACTGACCGATGCTCACTTGGACACATCACCGTTGTTGCTTACCTCAAGATCATGTTTCACTGATCACCTCCAAATCAAGCTGTCAATGCCTCAAAAATCAAAATTGTGAGGTTTTCACTTGCCTTTGGATTCTTTCCATCATCTTCACCACCTGATTGTGCACAGAAACAATTTGCAGAAGTGTCTAAAACCATATGTAAAATGTATTTGAAGAAATATGTAAAAGTAACTAAAATGAATATGCAAACAATTTGTTATGCAAGTGAAGTCATTAAATAAGGAAAATGTGTCTAAACAATATATTGAAGTATCTAAGATTTATGCCAAATATGTTTGAACTAACATATTGATGTGTCTATATAGTGTACACTATAAATACTACAATGTTGTAAACAATATCAAATCATAAGTCATAAAATTGAAGATGTGTCTAAACCAATAAAAAGAAGTATATGAAATCATATATAGATGTGTTGAGGATCTTTATAAATACTATAATATTATTGAAGATGTGGAATCACAAATCATAAAGTGAAGATGTGTCTAAGACAATGGGCATATGTTTATGAATTATATGCTATATGTGTCTATGCATTTCGTGGACACTACCAATATCTAGACACATTTCTATAGTCATTTAGACACATCTTTATGTTGGGTTATAGGTCAGTGGTTTTTGGTATTTTGATAATCCTTCAAACACATATTAATAATTCTTTAGATATCTCCTTATAGGCCTTATTAAGGCATGCTCTTTACACACAACACTAAGCTAAATTTTAGGTAAATGGTTTTTTACATCTTTGTACTGTTTTAGACATATCCCTGTAGTCATTTAGACACATTTTTACAATCTTTAGGACACATATTGATAGTGCATTAGAAACTTCTTTAAGCTTGGTGTCAAATTAGTGGCTTTTCACATCTCTATCATCATTTTGACACATATTTATAACCCTTTAGACACATCTCAATAATGTTTTAAACACATCTTAAAACGAGTTCCAATTGAATTTTGCTTTTTTTTTTTTGGCATGACAGAATCAAATTGCATGATCTTTTCATCAATTTCTAGAATATGGTGGTGGAATTAAGGAGAGATGCCCTGAAGTTGTTTGCAATAGGAACCACCAGTCTTAATTGGGATTAAACGACAAAGGCTCAAGAAGACAACCGATGTTAATCACGATCAAACGATGAAGGCAATGACATAGTGATTTCTTTAGACTTGATCTAGACAATGACCTATATCTATCGACTTCTTTAGTGCAATGGTGTTATCATCACCAGAAATGTCCGTAGAAGATGCGCTATCGGTTGATAAAGATGGAGATACAATAAGGCTAGTAGGCACAATAAGAATTAATTTGGGTATTGTTGGGTAAATTTGAAAAGTTACTAATATATCTAATTATAGATACTTATTAAAAAGCCTGCACTATGTAGCGGGTTTTGATTACACAGTAGTAATTTGTGTTGTTATAGTATATGGTGCTCAGAGAAATGTTTCTGAAAGTGCCTACACAATTATAATAATCTATATAATTATAGTAATGTATAACATGTGATAATTAGACATCATTAAACTTTTACGTTGTATAAATAGCATATGTTGTGGGTTTTGTTAGATATATGTTAAGTCTTAATATAGAGTGTATCTTTGTTGGCATTTTTCATTAGTCACTTGATGGATCATTAAACGTCATGACAATAATAGAGTAGTAGAAATGAATAAATGTGGCGATAACTACCTTAAATATACAATGTTTCTTATGAGAATCTTATAATAATTTTTTTCATATAGGTTATTTATAAATCTCAATTTCTAGTTAACAAAGTTTGATACCATTAATTGAAAATAAAAAAACTACAAATGCCATCAAAATAAAAAAAAACTATATAATAGTTATGTAAATTTTAAGTTATGTAAAAATCTTAGTTCCCAACAATGGTATTTTATACCCTAAATTGAAATTTAAGATTCATAAATACTTTCAAACTTAATTTTTTTTTATAACTTAATCCTTTATTTAGGCAAATAAAAAATAGACAAACCTGACACACTAGCCTCCACAAATCGATGCTAATTCTTATACTATTCGATGAATGATAATTTAGACCATGCCCTTTTATATACAATCATAATAATAATAATAATAATAAACATTTCCAAAAAGAAAACATAAGAGAAAAAATAAAAAAATTGTGGCTGAAAACCAGGGATTTGATCATCAAATTGAGAAGTTCAGAACAAAAGACAGAAAGAACATACTTAGGGACTGAAATATGGATTTAACCATTACTTATAGGAAAAATAAAAGACAAAACGATATGGTTTTGGTGCTGCTATTTAATGAACAGTAAAATCATCCATGGTCTTTAATATATAGAAAAAATGGGGTTTTTCAATACCCACGCGATGTTGCTGTGCATTTTTTTTTTGTAGTAGATGATAGAAATTAGAGAAATAGTTAAGTGTGGAATAAAAGTCTGTCATTGTACAATATAGACATATAATATTCATTGTTAATATACATATTTACTATGCATGAATTGGGAGGTGTAGGTAATTAAGAAATGTAGAGTTGGGTATATAGGTGGTGATAAAGATACAGGTGAAGCAATATCTACAATCTTTGGTCAGCTTAAGTGCTTGAGTAAGAGATCGATGAAACAGAGTTGACAAAGAATTTAAGAAAGAAAATAAGAGATACTGCAGCTGTGTGGATACTGAGAAGCAGAGGCTTAGCTTCTTGAACCTTGCTTTACGCTTTTCTCTAGTTGGGCTTTGACAAAAAAACAAAGCATGTATCTCCTGTGATGACCGACAACCAGACCGTAGCAAAAGCAACATGTCATTCCACATCAATCAACCTAATATGTCATTTTCACTCTTGTTGGTTGAAAGTCGGTGCACTTAAATAAAGTGAACCCAAAATGAAGAGGAAATTTGAGGTTGAGTCTAGAGGACGAATTTAAGCATCATAGGAAAAACAAAACAAGAATGAAAAACAAATACTATTAAAATTTTTTATTTTTGTAATTGTTGGAGTTCAAGAAATCCTTTTTTCAGTCCCTATAATTTTTTACGTATGGAGCTATAATTTTCAAACATGTAGATATGTTGATCCTACTATTGCTCTCATCTTGTCTATTTGAGCTTGATTGTCATATGAAAAAATCTAAGGACTAAAAGGGAAAAAATAAAAGTAAGGACTTGAAAAAGGGGTTTGACTATTACTAAGAAAAATGCAAAAAATGACATTAAAAAACATTTGGCAGTACATATAATTTTGCTCTTTACTGGCTATAGCATTCAAACTTGTAGATCTGCCAACCTTGTACTGTGCTTATGTTATCTATTAGGGCCTAATTGTTGTATGCAAAAGGATAAGGAACAAAAGAGAATAAATAAAACATTTAGGGACTTGAAAGGGGTTCCAGCATTACAAAAAACTGAAAAAAAAAATAAAAGACAAAAAATAGTACTATTCATTGTAACTTTGTTCCATCTTTAGATTTGGTCTTGTTGTATGGAAAAGGATAAGGAACAAAAGAGAATAAATAGAACATTTAGGGACTTGAAAGGGGTTCCACCATTACAAAAAAAATTAAAAAAAAAGACACAAAAAGACAAAAATAATACTATTCAATGAATAGCAACTTTGTTCCATCTTTAAAATATAGTTGTAATAGATATGATAGATGGTCCATATGGTAAATTGAATGTAAAACATTTACCAACATATGAAAATGGTGTGGAGAATTTTGGATAATATAAAATAAAAAACGTTGCAAAATATGTGAAACGAATGTATTACTATTTTCTAAACATGTTGACACAATTAATGATTACATTCTTCAAATATGAATTTGATAAAGACACAAACTCCACATTTTTCATCACATTATTTTGAAGTTAGGCTTTGCTCTCTACTTTGATTTCTTTTGACTTGATGATGGTAACATGATCTTCCTGATCAATTCGGGCCTGAAATTGAGGAAAATATCTTATGGATTTTAATTAATAAGTAGGTTAAGGAAGAATGAGAATTGAATCTTAGACATTCTGATAACAACTTCAAGCCTAAACTACTAATCTAATATCTTAGTTTATTGTTGTTGTGTTTTTTTTTTCTGCTACACACATTCTAATCTACCATTGTATTCATTCTTGAAAAAACTTAATCTTTGATTAGATTTATTCTTCAAGGAACTCTTACCATTGAACACTGAGTGTTTAGTAGTGGTGAAAATTTATTGAGCTAAAATCAGTAGATTCGAGCTTGAGTTCACTTTATTGATTGAGTCTTTATGAGTATGAGCTAGAAAATATTTTGATATCCCAATGTGTTGAGTTCAAAACTAGTGTTTACATATTTATCAAGCTTTATTGAATTTAATGAGCCTTTGATCATCATGGTTATTTCACTAATTCCTCCTAAAGTTAGGTTATGTGCCTTTCTCTAAAAAAAGACTGTGTATATAAATTAACTATGCTTAGCTTTCAAGATTTTTAATTATCCCCTAGAAAGATAACCATTATAAGGGGAATGGTTAGACAACTTATCCCTTAAAGTTATATCATATTAACTTTCCCTAATATTTAATAGTTATAACTCGTTCTTAATTTTATCAAGTTCTTGATCCAGGCTCGAGTCTAAATTATGATGCTATTACATCAACAAACTTGAGCTCAGGTAATATTGTTAAGCTATCAAACTAAACTAGGACTCAATGAGTTGTATACATTTATTTCGTATGTAAACTCTATTAAGGAGGATTTATCATGTGTGATGAACTATTTTTAATATTTTGTACAGTTTTGTTAAATAAGTAGATTCAATCTACAATGAATCTCCTAGTTTTGTCGGAAGATCCAAGTTTGTTCTTGTGACCTTGATTACATGGTCACAAAGAGGACTTTGAAGGCTTTCTTGATGACCTTTGCCGTACCCACAAGGATTTTTGAAATCAGCAGGTTTATAGTCCAATAATTTTTGCTCTTCCCACTTGAAAAAAAAAAAGAATGGAAGAGAAATGAAATGTAAAGAACAAATATCTAATTTACTTTAACTTAAGTCAATTATTTTATTTTTATTTTTATTTTACCTGAAATTAATTTTATTTAAAAATTAATATTATATAGATATAATAATTCATTTAAAAGTAAATTTTTATAAATTTTTTTTAAGGCTTTAATTTAGAAAAATCTACTTCTCATTTTTGCCGCCAGCCAGCCAAGATGGTTAAAACCCCAATGTCAGAAAATTGCCAAAACGACAGCGTAAGTGTGACTTCCGTTTTTTTGTTGCTTTTCGTGATGGGGAAGGTCGCTATTTCCCCGCACAACACAGCAAGGTGAAAATAAAGTTCGAATCCCATGGTGGTGGGAACAAAATAGGGACTGAAATCGAAGCGATTTCTCTCCATTCAGCCATTGTTCTAGTACGATAATGGAGATCGCGGCGAGTCGAATCGGGTCTTGCACCAAGGAGGACCAGGAAATCTACCAGGAGTGGTTTGCTTATGCTGATTCGGACCATGACGGTCGCATCACTGGCCCCGACGCGATCAAGTTCTTTGCCATGTCCAACTTGTCGCGCCAAGATCTCAAGCAGGTTTGCGTTTTCAGACTGTTTTGCTGTTTGCCCTCTTAGTTTTCTTAGTGCTGACCTTGGTTTGCTTTGATGGTGTTCGAGACAAGGTTGGTTAGGTTTTAGTGGAGTTGGGAAGTGGCATTTTCTACTGGAGTTTCGTGGTGGGTGAAGTGTCAGACTGTTAAGTTCACTGACCCTGTTTCCCGAATTATTCGACGACATGGATGGTTATTAGTAGTCTATAGTCGCTGGACTTGATCACACATGTGCAGATACCAACTTATAATGATCAGTTGTATGTAAGAATTGTTAATGCGCATAGGGAGTGAGAATTGACCTGCACGTTTTGATCATAGATATGGCAAGTTCAAGAAGCGTGGAAGGAGCAGGAACTAATGAAATAATTAGAACTGTACAGACAAGATGCAATTGAGAATCTATAGTAGCTCAGGCTTCAGGTTTTGTTGACTTATTATGCTCAGCAGCTTTTATGGCAATCTCTCGTGGATGTCAAACCAGAGATACGACATGTTAGTCAAGCCATGGCTTCAGCGTTGTTGCTGTTGCTGTATTATCTTATGCTGTCAAACCTAACGCAATCTGACATTCATATTTAGCTGAGGCTGAACAAATATTTTTTTTCTTGCTTGCTTCTCTCTGAAGGTGTGGGCGATTGCGGATACCAAGAGGCAAGGATATCTTGGTTTCACGGAATTTGTTGTTGCCATGCAGGTTTGAAGTTCTTTGATTTATTTTTCATTTGTCCAAATTCAAACTTGACCCATTTCTACTTTGATGTGTAGCTAGTCTCCTTGGCACAAGCTGGCAGAGTACTAACCATCGACATTTTAAGCAGTGATGGTAGTTCTTCTTCTCCTTCTCCTCCTCCTCCTCCTTCTTCTTCTTCTTCTTCCTCTTTTTGAAAAAAATTGGAGCAACATTCTTTATTAGCCAAATTTCTTATAGACTTAGTTTTTCCATCTCCACATTCATGTATCTTAGGCCATGTTTTGTGTTGTTGATTGGGGTGGAATTGCAATGCGTTGCATTTCCTTTTGTAAAAAATAACTCTTAAAAAATTGCATTCCTGTGCAATTTGAATCAAGTACAAGTGCTTAGTATATATTCGGACTTACAAGAATGCTTTACTCTATCTTACGTCTGTTTTTAGATATATTAGGGTTTTGGGAGTTGACATGTCTATGGCTTTGCACATGCAGTTGACTTTGAGAATGTGAAGCCTCCTGAGATGGATGGCTTGGATATATTAATTGCTGTAAGTAAGCAGCTTGTACATTTTCATTTTGTATTATAGCCTGGATATTGCCAATTCTGACTCATGATGTATTTTATTCAGATGAAGCAAAATTCTTCAAAGTTCAAGGTTCCTGATGTGAATGGTTAGTCTCTCACCGTTGCAGTTTTCATTTTTGTCTACTTTCATTGTATATTAATTTGTTAGAGGGATTCAGGTACTTCACAATCTCAATCACCTGCTGCATCATGGTTTTCCTCTAAGTCTGTGAAGAAGGTAAGGGCTACTGTTTAAATTACGATCTTTAATGTGCAAAAAGATGCAAATCCGGTCAGGATTTCAATTCTTGGTGTTAAACTTTTTAACTCTTTTGCCTTCTTGAAAATTATGTCCACAGAATTTAGTGATCTCAGCCTTCAAGTACTCTTTCCTATACTTCTATTTTCATTCCTAAAGACTTTGGCATTACAGAACTATTTCAGCTGTACCTAGGTGTTAAGTGATGTCAAGAAGTAAATTAAGGCTTTAGATTCTGGGGAGGCCTCTCATTCATTGCCAATTGGTTTTGAGTTGGATCTGTGACATTAGTCATATCTTGCATATGCCCTATGACAAGAAAAATAAATGCAATAGCAAACTGATGATAAGCAAAGCAATCTTGGTCAAGCTTTTGTTGGTGGAACCCCCTTCATAGTTCCTTGAAGGCAGACCACTAACCCGCTGCATAGAAAGATCCTAAATTGAGGCATTGCGGCTCTTTTGTTATCTATAACTAGACTCAAAGTTGTGTGCCAGAAGTTGGCAAACTCGTGGGCAATGAAGGATGATTAGGTGTTATAAATGCATCTTGTAATATTGTTTATTTAAATCCAAAACCCAGCAGTCTGTACACTGTCCCTCGTAGCTGTAACAGTTCATTAGTAGTCTATTCCTTTAATTGGATTTCCTTTTTATCAGTTCTAATTAATATGATGTAATTTCCTTCTCACCTTCATCTTGTCCTTTAATCAAGGTACCGCTGTCATCTGTTACATCAATCATTGATGGCCTTAAAAGACTGTATATTCAGAAGCTGAAACCTCTAGAAGTCACCTATCATTTTAATGATTTTGTATCCCCGTTATTGGTGAGTGAGTGGCCAATACTCATTTCTTGATGTATTTTTTATATGTATCTGATACATGTAAATGTTTTGTCAAATGGCAAGATTGATCCTACAAGTGTCTAATACTATTTATTGAGAATTTGGTCTCTTGCAGACAAATAGTGATTTTGATGCCAAACCCATGGTTATGCTACTGGGTCAATATTCCACTGGAAAGACAACATTCATAAAGCATTTGCTTAAATGTAATTACCCAGGCAAGTAGTCCCCCCTCCGTCACCCCCACCCCCTCCTCCCAGCAATCAACTAGAAAATTTTCATTACTTTTCTCCTCATATGATGATCTTTTTCTTCAACAGGAGCGCATATTGGTCCCGAGCCTACAACTGATAGATTTGTTGTTGTTATGGTACTCATAAGCACATCTTTTCTCGGACAATTTTACTTAATATTATGCTTCTTTACTGCGTTTTCCCTGAAACTTAAGTGCCTCAGATGCAAGTGGGCACCTTCTGAGTGAAAAAATCGAAGCCTTTTGTATTATATTTTTTACTGTTGATATATAAGGTAAAAGTGGCATTTTCAACTGAATGGGTATAGGAGAACTTTTTAGTTTTCTTTTATGGAATTTGCTTTTACTTTTTGGACATCCTTTGAAGGAATTAAAGGTGTCGAATTTTCTTTTTTCCCTCAGTAAAGTAATACCATGTCCTTTTACAACAGTTTTAATCAGGTATTTGGTGTTCTTTCTTAAGTAATGACCTTGCAATCTTTTATTTACTTGGCTCAGAAATTAGTTTGGGTTATTACATGAATCTGATGCTTTTTGGACTTATCTCTATATTTCTTATTTAAAAAGTGTTGGCTCAAGAAAGAATCCAACAAAAGGTAAAAAAGGAAAAATGAAAATAAATTGCATTTGTCTAAGCTGTTGATGTAATTTTTCCCCTGGTTAAGTCTCATGTATCTTTTTTCATTCAATGCAGTCAGGAACTGATGAAAGAAGTATTCCAGGAAATACTGTTGCTGTCCAAGCAGACATGCCCTTCAGTGGTCTCACTTCTTTCGGAACTGCATTCTTGTCTAAGTTTGAGTGTTCTCAAATGCCGCATCCTGTAAGTTGACTGTTGAGAAGTGGGTATAACTTATACTTCCTAGATTCTGGTTCTTTTCCAGTGTCTAGCATACGTTGTACATTGTCTGCATGTTTGTATATAACAGTAATCCTTGTTACAGCTGCTGGAGCACATAACATTTGTTGATACACCTGGAGTATTGTCAGGAGAAAAGCAGCGAACACAACGAGCATATGATTTTACAGGAGTAACATCATGGTTTGCCTCAAAATGTGATCTCATTCTGCTTCTATTTGATCCTCACAAACTTGATGTCAGCGATGAATTCAAGCGTGTAATTTATTCTTTACGCGGTCATGATGATAAGATTCGTGTTGTTTTGAACAAGGCAGACCAAATTGATACTCAGCAGGTGAGGATATTTGTAGTTAGGTTGTTTTTCAACACCTTATTATTGACAGACAAATTAGAGGACCTAGTGTTAGCATTTTATTGGGCTGAACGTAGTTCCTTTTCACAGCTTATGAGGGTTTACGGAGCTTTAATGTGGTCACTGGGGAAAGTTCTTAATACGCCTGAGGTTGTGCGTGTCTATATTGGGTATGATATTCTGTGCCTTCTGAGTGTATCAAACACTTCCCCCCCCCCCCCCCCCCCCCCCTCCTGTTCTGTTATAACATTTTAGTTCATTAAATGTAATTCATCTGTCAGAATGATTATTATATCTGAAACGAAGTTTAGAAAGTTGCTTTGCTTTGGGAAATAGCTTTACATTTTTTCTTGATCAATGCTGGTAAAGCACCTTGGTAACAATTTAAGAATCAGCTATTATGGATTTCTTCTGTGCTCTGATGTGTTCACTGGATTGGTTTAAAGTGAGCCTCATGTTTCACATAGCTGATCTTGATGTACACTATCTCTTTTTCCAGCTCATTCAATGACAAACCTGTAAACGAAGCTGCCAATGGTCCCATTGGGAAAGAGCTTTTTGAGAAAGAACAGGATGACCTCCTTTCTGACCTCAAAGACATCCCGAAGAAAGCTTGTGACCGTCGAGTGAGTTAATTTAAGTTTCACCTGTAGAAATTTATCTTTTTTCAGAGCACCAATATATGGGTGAATTGTCTGTAGACAAGATGACAGTCACTTGGTGCTGCTCTTCTTGTACTATATGTGATCAAATATGGCTTTTGGTGTTGTGGAACTTCCGTTTGACGCCGGTAAGTAACAATTTTTTTTTTTTACCTGCAGATAAATGAGTTTGTCAAACGTGCCAGAGCTGCAAAGATAAATGCTTATATCATTAGCCATCTTAAGAAGGAGATGCCTGCTATGATGGGCAAAGCCAAGACACAACAGAAACTGATCGACAGACTGGAGGATGAATTTGCAAAGGTCAGTTCCCTCTTTTGTTGGCTCTTTTCTTCACTTAGGCCTGACAAAAGATTCTATCATGTAGCCCTGTCCATTTATTTAAACAAAATTTCTGGCTCATTTTTTGTTTGTTAAGTACTGCTTAATCATCTTCAATTCATATTGGGTACAGGTCCAAAGAGAATTCCATCTCCCTGTGGGAGACTTTCCAAGCGTTGAGCATTTTAAGGAGGTATTAAGTGGCTACAACTTCGACAAGTTTGAGAAGCTGAAGCCTAAAATGATCCAAGCGGTTGATGATATGTTGGGATATGACATCCCAGAGCTGTTAAAGTCATTCCGAAATCCCTATGACTGAAGGCTTCTGTAATCCCAATGATGAGGGCCTGGATACTTGCCGTTGGAACGGGAATGGCTGAAGGTTGATCCCTTTGTAACATTGTAAGAATTTCTTCATGTACAATATCAGGCGGTTTTGGCTTGTGATGAGGCTGAAATGTCGAGCGTAAATATCCAATTTTTATAAAATGCGTGCGTGCTTTAGTCTGTTGATGCATGTAAAATGAGGATCGGTTTGAACGCCAGAGGAGAGGATTACCGAAGGATGGACATTTTTCTTAAGTTGCTCCGCTTTGTGTCAGATTTTTAGTTCAAGTGTTGGGGGTTGATCAACACAAAACCAGAGCTTATATCCTGGCTCGGCCGGAACCCTTTTGCTTCTGAAGTTCCAACTTCCACATTTCCATGAGTTTTTGTCCTCACAGGTGTAGTTACAAGTCTTTTCAGATTAGTATTTTTAATCCTTATAAGGGGTATTTGTTGGCATTTGCCATCCACTGGCCACATTATCATCTCCATGTCATCAATTTAAGAGAGAAACTTAGCTCAACTTCATTATATAGATGTAATATTTCATTGAAAATGCAATTCTTATAATTTTATTAAATATATATATATATATATTAATCCCTACAAACAGAAAATTTCATACAAATTTAATAATGTCATGAAAATTTATTTTTAAATAAATTATTATATATATATAATATTTATTTTTAAATGAAATTGGTTATGCACAAGAAAGATGTAAAAATAAAAATAAGTTATTTTAAATTAAATTGATTTAAGTTAATACGAATTAGTTCTTACACAAATGCATTAGATTTTTGTTGGGGAAAACAGAAATTAGAAAATAGCAATAATTGTTACTATTTTTATTTAGGTGAACAATTTTCATTTCCATTTGCTTTTCAGCATTTTCTTTATTTTTTGAAAAAAAAAATTTAGATGGACGGATTGCTCCGCTCTGACCCCAAGGACTAGATAGATTTGTATGTTACTCCATCATTTTAAAACATACAAGAAGTAGATAACTTTAATGAATTAATGTCTAATTTATATGTAATGTAATGACAATTTTATGATTTTATTTGAGTAATGATAAGTTCACTTAGTTGTTAGTCTAGCTATTTTGTATTTGAATTGAGTTTAAAGAAACATGAAACATTGTTTTCAGTTGGAAGTTGGAAGCTATATGAAAAAGATTTGTCAGAACTTAGAAGTTACAGGTACACAAATTGTACTAGCGGTTCTCTGTATTGTAGCAGAATATAAGTTCAGTGGCCTATTTGACAACCATGAAAAGTCTGGGGGCATCTCTGAATCTTAAGCCTTAAGCCAGAGAGGAGAAAGCGTAAAACCGGAGATCAGAGATACAGTCCCGTGGTAACCGGCCCGCGCTGTTTGCTTCGCAGCGCCTAGCCCCGCCCTGTCCTGTCCCCCGGACAAACTCGAGGAACCTCCAATATTTCTGCGGCCGAAAGCTCCAAACAAACAATCTCCTGAGCCAGAAAAGCAAAAGTCTCCTGAGCTCGCCTCAGGTAAGACACTAATTGCTCCTGATTTCTCTGTCTTGTTTTTGTGCGATTGCCCTGAACTACCTTTTAGTGTGTTCTATTGCGCTTCTGCTTGTTGTCGATCGGTTATAAGGAAATGCACGCCATCCGTTTGATAGAATTTCTCTGTGGATTGGTTGACGTTTTCGGAGGCCTTAAGCTTGGGAAAGACCTTCAAACTCCAATATTTTCTGGGTGGTTCATGATACCCATAGTTCATGCTAGTTGAGATGTTGAAAAATTTTGTTTCATTTTTTTTTCAAGTGGAACACTTGTGACCTTGTAGGTTGTGTTTAATTCATAACAGCAATGCGTTTTTTACATTCTTGACAGGGAGCTAATAAGCTGCAAGAATGCTGCCTCAGAGAATGAAGAGTGCCTTTACGGATAACCCCAAGAAGCTGGCTAGCCTAATTGACCTCGTAAATCTTCCTTCCACACTTCGAGAGTTTGTTGGTCAGTCTCAGATTTCTCGACTGGGATGCTTTATGCGTGTTTGGTCTTATATCAAGGAGAACAATGTGCAGGTTCTCTAGTTTCCATTCTGTGAACATTTGCAATCTCCGTCACGCTTTCAATTCTTTCTCTACCACATGTTATGTTAGCATACCTCTCTATCATTTAATTTCATATTTTACCGGGTTTTTTTTTTCAAAAAAAAAAAATGAAAAAGAGAGAAAAGAAAACTTTCGTGAAAGGTCTAGCCTCTTTAGCTGGTTCTGGAGTTGCAAACGTTGTACTGGATCATACTTGTCAAAATTTTTGTTCTTTCTCAGATTTTTTGTGTACCACTGTATATTAGAGAAAGAACCAAAAAGGAATTAGCACGAGAAAAAAAAAATAACCAAAAGAAATCATTTCTAGTGGTTTAGTTTTTCTTAGAAATGGAAAAGATGGTCACGAAAAATGAAATTCTGGCAATATCCAATATCTAATTTCTGGGCCTTCTTATCCATGCTTTGTAGTTTGTGCATTCCATTTTCCTTGTTCTTTGGAATGTAAGTCATTGATGCTAGAGAAAAAAATGATACTTTTCCTTTTCCTTTCTCCCATGTGATTTTTGAAATTGAACAAAGACGCAGTCAGATTTTCTTTACTGTTGTACCTTTCTTTGATCCAAAGAATGCTGCAATCCGTTTATTCTCAGATCAATGCACATTTCTACAGCACTTGGGAATTCTTTCGATGGCCTGTATTTTTTTTTCATACAATATATGAGTAGAGAAATGCAGAGTTTTATAAGGAACCCAGACTTGTTAAGTTGTCCATATACTGATGTTAAGTTGTCCATATACTGATGTTTTATATTGTTTAATTCGTACAGGATCCACATAACAAAAATGTTGTCAATGTGATGAAAAGTTGAAGAGCATTTTGTTAGGAAAGCCTCATGTAGAGCTGGCTGAACTCCCCGCATTAATCAAAATTCATGTTTCCAAAGATCAAAAGTAAGTCAAAGGATGAAAGGTGCTCCAATGAATTCACTTCTTACCATGTATCTACAACACTAGTAGGAGCTTCATGTTGTAGCAGCTAGAAGGATAAGCAAGCTGCCGAATATTCTGAATTTAAAATTTTTGCAAATTGCAAAGAATTTGTTATATGTTCTGTTACATACTGACCGTTCCAATGAAAGAATCTTAGATATGAATCGATCTATGAGTTTAACTTCTCATTCTATAGGTGTGTTGTTTGAATTTAGTAAGGATCCTTGGAACTTTATAAACAAATAAAATTGCCTGATCTTTCTAGAGGGTTTTCATTTCAAAGCAACAAGATCTTTTAGTCAATGAGAAATTGCTCTATGTATTTATTATATCATATTAACATATGGTTGATTCGAGTGACGTTTGAGATCATGTTCGGCAGTTTTCTGCCCTTTGACCAGACTGAGGATCATTTAATATTGTTTCCCTATATGGTTATTGGCCACAAAATAAAAGTTGTATAATTATGAAGAAGATGTGAAGAGAGTGTTGGAGGAATGGAAGCATGTTAGTTGCAGCTGCCCCCTTTGTGTGTTTATAATAACCTTATTGATGAATACCAAGTTACACCTTTAGTATAAAGCTTCTTTAACAGCAATGGTTTTTCAGAGTACTAGTTTCAATTGGAATCAAATTTTGAGTTGAAAAACTGAATTCTTTTTTCTTGTTAGACAGACAGTGGCTTATGAAAATATATCACTGAATTGATCGAGACGATGATTACTGGAATTTAGACAAGGAAGTTCTAATGAGATGCTCTGCCACAATTGCATTTGTTTTCTCTGTTGGATGGAAGGAGTCCCAGAACACATATGTGCTTGCATCTGAGCAAGTAAATGGATTTCTTTTATTGCACATGTAACTCACCTCCAAGTATCCAGTCCCACAACATGCTTGTCTCACATTTTCAAATCCTGCAATTCAAGAATTTTATCCAGAAGGAAATTCAACTCAGAGGCTTAGACTAGTACGAAGCATTTACGTGTGCCTGATGCTCAAACATTTTTTCCTTTTTAATGCTTATTTTATGCTTAAATGTTGAGTAGTTTTTTACTGAATAATATGAATATAAGTGGTGTCACTAATGCACAGGGTACTTGTTATGTGCTTCACTGTACAAAACTAATTGTCTGATAGCCTCATGTGTCCAATGCAATCTATTGATAGACGAGTTATGTTCAGGATGGATTTCCGCCGAGAACTCTAGATGGTCTGTAGATTCTAACCACTCATTTGCTGTTAGGTTGCTGAGAACCTCTTGTGGTTCATTTATGGAATATGGTTGTGGGGATTTTAGAGATGCCAGAGAGAAGGATTTTGGGGCTAATGATCCACCTCTAAGATGTTAATCTTGATTGCTTGGTATATGCAATATGATGGCAATATGCCTCTAGGAACATGTTAGAGTGAATGATGACATTAAGATGAAATATTTCTGAACACTTACCAAATTGATCTGGATTCTGAATGATTTCAGTGACGATATCATGGGAGTTTGAAAAGGCCAACTGGATTTCACGAAGCTCCTTTTCCAGCTGATTGATCAAGTCCTGCAGCTTTTTGTTGAATGTTTTGGCCACGTCATTGTATTCCTCAACGCATGTGCTTCCATAGAAAACATTTGTTGTTCTTTCTAGTGGTAAGCACCCCACTGGAGCAAGGCCCACTATAGATATCTTCCGAGCACCAAGTTGGTAAAGATCTTTGACGAAATTTTCAGCAATTCCAACCAGGAAATTCTGGTATTCTTCAATAGAGTATTTTGATGATCTGCGTGAAAAGATATAATAGTTCTCGAGGAAGTCGTTGGTTCCCATGCTTATCAGGTAGAGCGATTCACCTAGAAGTTCTCTAGCCTTCTCGTTTCCTAGATAGTCTATTAGCTTGTTCTGATATTCTTTGTAGTACTCCAGTTCCTTCCAAAGTGGAATTACTGACTGCAAAGTGCGAGCACAATGAAAACATCGTGTAAGTGACTGCTTGCTGCATTCTTAGTGACAGTAACATTGGTAACTTTTTTGTAGTTAATACATTTAAATTGCACAACTGAATTCAGTGAAACATCCTGAAACAGATGACCTGCTGAGTATCGGTCATGAGAAGACTTGCAGACATACTATATTTTAATTTGTTTAATCGGAACTTATGATGCACGATTGGATGACATTTAGGGAGTTAAACCCCTGCCTAGTTTATGGAACAATGAATGAGCCTACATTCAATAAGCAGCGGAAAGTAGTGCTTAGACTTACAAGGACATCAGCAGTTGCATTATCATAACCAGTTCCTGCTGAAGCAAAGGAAACTCCACTTGCAAAATCTGTAATATTATATGCCGGATCCAAATATGCGGGGATTGTTGACTTGATCCCAAAAGCTTCTGAAATGAAATCTGTTGCAAGTTTCCCATTGGAGAAACGTCCGGTTGGTTGGCTGCCAAAGAAATCGCGGCCATATGGCTTAAAGTTGCTTTGCAGGGCCGTTGAGATTTGGTTGTTGTTCCCTGGATCAACTGTGGAATCCCCAAACACTATAATGGCTGGGACTTTTGCGTGTGTCCCTAACATTTGATGAAGAAGATGAACTAAGAGCAGCAAACAGAAAGCTTTAGCTGCCATAGTTTTAGTTTTGGATCTTTCTCGGTGGTTTGATAATTTATATGGTGTATATGCAGGAATTGGTTGGTGAAGCTGGTTTGAATGAGCTTGTCAATGTCATTGTGTACAGTGAGGATTGAAGAAGGGGAAACTAGTCAACAGAAAACCCAGGGCAGATGAGTTTGTTGGGAATTACTTCCACAATTAGGTGTTTCTAACTTTTTTTTTTTTCTTGTTATAATAAGAGTTCAAGTGAAGGGTTTTGTCTCGATGACTCATGACACACCAAGAAGGTGCTCTTTTCTGCAGTTAATTGTCAGGATGAACTCCCTTTTACTTGTCCTGCAGTATACCGGTCTTTAAGAAAATATTGTCCCGGAGGTGACCCCCTTAAATGGAAATGCCTACTTTTTCCTCCTTATAAAAGAAGCTATGATGGAAAGAAGCTGTTTTTATTTTTTTGTGTACATATGATAGGTAAATGGAATGAATTAACTGTGACGCGTAGGTAAAAATCACAAAACCTTGACCATGGAGCCAAGGTTGTGATTCTAGTGATGGGACAATTCTGCTTGGAGGTTTTGATTTGAGTTTTCTTTTGCCCATTAAGTGAAAGGTGGGGAGAAGTGGAGATTTGAATATTGCACATCGTAGCTATAATCATAAGTCTTTACGCCTAAGGAACTAGTTTTTGCAAATGTAAGAGTTTTGAGGAGAGAACAACTGGGCTCAAGTTTTCTTTTTATTTATTTTAGGAACTCAGAAGGACAACCTCACGGTTTTGTTCTGAGACCAAATGTAGAATACACATGTATTATTTTAACACGTTATGTATGTTGCTCAATGTTTGTTAGGTTTAAATTCTGTGGGATGTTAGATTGGAAGCTTGAGCTGGACAGCCAATATTTACCCAACAGTTTCAAGCGTTTCGCTCAAGAAGGAAAACGTGGATGGTGATAACGCCTTATCTGAACCAAACTCAAGAATTGGGATTGGGAGTTACGGGATTTCTTCATGAATCAAATGTGATGCGGTAGTTCATTGACCTACAAGTAAATAAATTCAGAAAAATAAAAAACAGAAAAAAAGAACACTGAACAAGTAATCTTATTTCAAAAAGAAATGAATAGGCAACAATAAAATTATGATAAATTCCACTAGGGGTCTCTTAACTTAATTTTTGTATCTTAAATTGGTACCATAGCTTAAAATTATCTTATCAAAAGTCCATTACTTCATATTACACGTTAAATTGAGTTCTTTCTGTCAATTATATCATTAAATCGGATGAGAATTGTTGACATGATATTAATTAAGATTAAAATAATCTTAAAATAACAATTCTAGTCCTCTAATTTTTGCAATCAATGATTCTAAACTTAAACTTCCAAATCTATCATTTCCACGAACTTGGAAATCATACTTGCCCTTACCCAATTTGGGAAATTACTCATCAAAATTCAAAACAATTAATGTCTATGAATTACATAACACAAAGTACAAAATCGTGGTTTCTTCATATCAAATCACAAGTACAAAATCGTAGTTTCTTCATGCCAGACAAAAAACCAAACCAAACGAATGGGAGATGCTCCTTGAACATCTAGAACCTTTTCTCTCTTTCCTCGAGCCCATTGCATGCCTTCCCGTGCTTCACAAGCCACGCCTCGTGCATGGTGGTCACCTACACCTTGCTCCATCGTCTGTTAGTGTGGGCCTCATTGTAAGATATGATGGACATGCTGAGGGCCGAAGATGGGACTAGCGCCACCATCAAAAGAATCATTGTGGGCAAGCTCCCTCTCTCGTGCAGGATCTATGGCAGTCCTTGGAGATAACAGTGATGATCTTGTAGAGATTTTTTTATACCCAGACAGAGAAATTGAGGTTCTTGGGCTCCATGTAACCATTCTTGTGCAATGAAGTGGGGGGTGTCTGATTTGAGGTTTTGGGTAGGGGTGGACCCTGGCTTTTAATAAAGGAGGGGGAAAAATAAATTTTATCCTAAATTATAACTTTTATAAGGGAATTTTACTAATTTTAAGGAGCATCTAGAATGCATTTTTCTTTAAATTTGGAAAAAAATTAAAGGTATTTTACAATTTTAAGGGGGCTTGAGGCTCCTACTAGCGCCCATCTAGTTCCGCCCTTAGTTTTGGGTGCTTAGGAGCTTTATCTGTCCGATCTTGGACTAGCATTTGATTTTGCCAACCTCTCATCCTAATGTGTTGATGTTGAGTTCTTGATGGGTCTAATTTGAGTCTCCCTCAATGTGACTCATAGCTAGACCAAGTCTTGCTATTTTCTAAGTTTTCTTATATTTTCTTGGATGCATATTGGTAGCTTTGTCATGGACATATCACAAATGTTCTCCTTTCAATCTATTCATCTGATTCGGTCATTGTTTCTTGTTCATCTGGTTGGATAATTGTTCATCTGATTGAGTTTATTGCTAGATAGTAAGGAAATGAAAAGTTTAAGGTTTAGAAGTCATCTCTTGTTCATCAAAAGAGAATAAGGGTGTAAACAATATATTTAAAAGTTTAGGTTTAAAATTTTGATTGGAAAAGTTAGACTGGAAATATTATTTTAAGATTATTTTAATCTTAAATAAATTTACATCAACAATTTTCATCCGATTTAATGGTCTAATTGATGAAAAGAACTCAATTGAGCGTGCAATACGAGGTAATGAGGCAATGAGGCAAGGGGCTCCAATAGTATAATTTTAGGTTAGGGTACCAATTTATGACACAAATATAAGCTAAGGGGACTCTTGATGCAATTTCCCCAATAAAATTATTTACACCCTTTAAGAGATTTTGGTATAGTGTCTCATCTTTGAGTTAGAGTTCCAGTTTTGATAAAGGTGAAACTCTTTATTGTAAATTTCCCCCTAAACTTAACCCTTATTGTAGTGAACCTAATTAATTAAAAACAAAAGTAGTGCCTGTATATTTAGAAAAGAAAGAATCTTTTAATTTTTTCATTAGAAAGAATACTGTCAATTGTCAATTTTCTTCCATGTTTTTTTTTAAACTTTACACGGAAAATTTAGTTAAAAGTTCATAGTGCTTTGCCACAAAACAAAATTAGTTTTTACCTTTTACTCTGAGAAATGTTACGAAGTACTAAATATAAAATCAAATATCTAATTTTTTGTTCTCGAGAACACGCAACTGAAATGTAGATAACTTAATTGAGAGTTGCGTATCTCTTTTATGTAAATAAACTCAATTCGTGAAAGTGGACTCAAGTATATCCTTTCTTAAAGAATCCAAAGAACGAAAAAAAAAAGCATTTTTCTTTAAAACAAAATGTATCTTTCTTTTTAGCAGGATATTTGTTAGATTTTCATAGAATAAGTCGATTCAAAGACTGAAAGGTAAAAACAAATGAAATCGATCAACTACCTAATATTTTTTCTACTCAAAATTAACTATACTACAAAGTTTTTAAGGGTTAAGGCATAGGAAAGGAGGGAGGCATGTCTCGAATACGCGGCAGAGAAGGCAAGGCAGAGCCCATGTCAGTCACGCTGAGCTTTGGAGACAACTATCTAATTTGGTTTCAAATGAAATTTTTTCAAGTTCATGCCTTCCAAATCTTCATAGAAACCTTGGTGGCAAGGGGCTCATTTAACGTTAGCATTAGCTCTATTGGTGTTAGAATTTTTAAAAAATTATTTAAAATAACTTTTAACTTTTAATTTTTAACTTTAACGGTTTGATCTCTACTGTTAATAAATTATTTACACAATTCCTTCCATATTTTTTGTTTGTTTTTGTTAATTGACGGTAGAAGTATATTAGACGTTTGATTATTTTAGCTTAAGTGATATGTTAGACCAAAAATTATTGTATAAAGGCGTATTGAGAGAATTTTGTTTTGATGAACTCGGGACAAAGATCATACGATATTTCTAACAAATTTAATAAACTCGAAAACAAAGTTTTCTTATCACTAAGAGAAGACACCTTACACCATTTATCATCATTCATATTTGGGATATGTGGCATAATCTTGCTCATCGACACTTTCTATATATGAGCATTTTTGCATTCATAGTTTGTTATATTCGGCCGTATAAATATTGTTGAGTCTTATCACGCAATTACCAATACCGCTCCTTTCCTATATATAACATACAACCCCTACTATAAAAATAATTCTACTGCAACTACCTAAATTTCATAATCTCTTGATCTTGTAATCATGTCTTTTGCTTCACACTATAAATTGTTTGAATTCTCCAATAATTCATACTTTATAGTAGGGCTGTTATCGAACCGAGCGGAGCCCAAATGCCTCGGGTTCGAGCTCGGCTCATTTAAGTTTGATAGGTGTTCGGGTTCGGGCTCGGGCTCGATGAGCTCAAGGAAATGGTGCTCGAGTTCGGCTTGGTACGGTGTTCGAGCTTGATTTGAACGTTCGAAATGTTTGTAAAAAATCGCGAGTTCTGAGTTCGTCGGTGCCGGTTGGGGGAGATTGGGGGAGAGTCTGGCTGAGTTGCGAGTTTCGACGGACTGGGGGAGAAGTAAGGTGCAATTCGCTATGGAAGGCGCGAATGAGGAGAAATCTAGCGGAGGAGCGACTCTTAACACGCAACTAAGGAGATGTTAGTTGGAGGAGTGACCGACTGCACCACAGAGGAGAAGTCCGACGAAGGAGCGACCAAGTCTAACTATGGAGAACTCCGGCGAATGGGCGATTTGCGACGCACGATAGAGGAGAACTTGGGCGAACGGGTGAATTGCGACGTGTGACAGAGGAGAACTCGGGCGGAAGGGAGAATCGAGATCTATTCGGTGGCTCGCTGTTGCTTCCTGATAGTAAGGAGAACTCTGGCCGCCGATGGCCCAATGCCGGAAAACATGAGGAGACAGACGTTTACGGGCTAGCTATCCCGATTTCACGATTTGTTAATTGTTATTATTAGGTTTCTCATTTTACTTGCTTTATATTATTAATATTTATATTATTATTATTATTATTATTGTTGTTGTTGTTGTTGTTGTTGTTGTTATATAGGTTCGATGGACTCGAAAACCTATCGAATCAAACACTAACATATTCAAGCTCGATTCAATAAGAGATTCAAATAATAAAAATGGCTCGAGCTCGTATTCGAAGTTCGTAAAGCTCGATTCGTTAAGTCTAATTTCGAGCTCGAATTCGAATAGTTCGATAAAAACTCGGTTCAATAACATCTCTACTTTATAGGAGTATTAAGAGCTCAAGTTATTCATATATAATACTAGAGCTTCTCATTTTTATTTTAGTATAATCTTTCCTGGAAGTCACTTGAATTTTTATTAGTTGCAAGTTTCCCTTTTCAAATAATACTGATATCTCCATTTGGACTACTGAGGGGATAACAACATAAGTGAGTATCACATTCTTATTTTATTATCATTGTTATTATTCTTTTGCTTTGATAAGTTTTTGATCACCCATTATTAGCAAAGGTGGGAGTTGTGTTAATGATGATATCCTAATTTTTTTCATCCTTCCATTAAGAGTTAATTTTGATAATCTTTTGATCTCCTTGCAAACATGATTCCTTAAAATTTCAGTTGATCTGAACCATTTTATTCTTCTAAAACAATAAGTTCACTTTCTCTTTTGTTTAATCCAATAAACATTTTGCTTCTTTTTGATGCTGCCAAGCCTATTGCTGCTATATATATTAATTTTGCGAAAGCAACCGGCAAGAAGAACAAATAGTCATCTTATGGTTTTTGAGCCGTCGCTAGTGACAATGAATTGTGGGACAACTTAGCAATTGACAAAAAGAACTTTGAACTTGCATTTCAAGATTAGGTGGAGATTAATAAGCATGTGAAGACATAGTTGGATTAGATAAAAGTTGGGTACCAACAAATATTGGCAAACAATGGGTATTTGGAATTGGATTAGGACTGAAGAGCCATAGTTTGTGGGCATCAAAGTGATGCTACTCTATATAGGAAGTAGTGGAATAGGAGCATAAAACCAAAAATGCACTTGTGGGCAGGATGCTCATATGGCTTTGTTACTTAGTGCTGCCACTGTTGAAAAACCTTGTAGCATTCTCAAGGTAGGCGTGATACTTGTATTTTAGCTGGTAAAGGATGTTGAGGTCATATTTGTACTCATTTAACCCATATGTACCCAATGCAGTCACCACTTTTGATCCCTTATATCTTCTTATGGCATGTAGCTTTTTCTAAGCTACAATCACTAAACATAACTAACACAATTGCAAGCCTCACTACAGTGCTAACCTTTTGTTGGCTACATTTGGTGTTATCATTAGCCTACACAGACTCGTTTCATTGTAAGTAGACCATTAAATTCTCAGGTAGTGTTGGTTAATGCATTTGATGGAGGGAGTAACCTTATTGATATACAAGATCAAATGTTTTGGAAGGAACATTAAGGGCATTTTCCAACTCATCAAACTTCTATATATTGATCAAAATAATTGAAAAGGTGACAATGAAGGAAGCAAGTGCATTTAGATGCTCAATAGTATTAGACTTCTTTTAAGAATAGTATAGTAGTATCTACCCTTCAATTGAATAAGGTGGCTAGTGAACTACTTGGTCCAACAAATTTTAGGGTTGCCAAGCTAGTGATGAGAGCCAAAGATTTTTCTATTTATTCATTGGTAGTTCTTATGGCTTTCTTTTACATTAAGAAATGAAATGAGACATTTGGGCACAACACATATGGATAGTTCTCCACACTTCTTGATATATGAAGATGCCCTACTTGTAAGAGTTGTAATTCATGTGTTTATTTACCTTAATGTGCATGAATAAAAGGGTCCTTCTTTCATATTCAATAGAGTAAATTTCATGAATGGTCCCTAACCTTTAGTCATTGTTTCTTTTTAGTCCCTAACCTATTAAATGTTTTGTTTTAGTCCTAAACCTATTAAAACGTTTCATTTTAGTGCTAAATATATTGAAAATGTTTCATTTTGGTCCCAATTTGATGAAATGTTAACTCAAAACATTTGTTTGATAACAACTTTTTAAATCATAATTTAAACTAGCCGGTAATTTTCTTACAATAAATTTAATCTGTCTAATAATTTTTTTATAGTTAGTGAAAAATTCAAATTACTTTTTTTCCCTCTTTGTAAATTGAACTTATTTATTTCAGAAAGAAAAAAACTATTAATTTAAATTGTCAATTTACTGTCAAAAAATATTAAAATATTAAAATTTACTGAAAGACAGTTACCGAATATTTACATTAGAATTTCAAAAGTTTCTGTTAGACAATTATTATAAGTTAATGAATTTTATCTGGTGATGGATCAAAATAAAACAATTTTGATAGATTTATGACTAAAATAGAACATTTAATAGGTTAGAGAATAAAAGAAAACAGTGACTTAAGGTTAGAGACCATTTATACAATTTACTTACATTCAATACATATATGTTACTACAAAGGGTTGATTTTAATAGTTCAAGTACACGGTAAGTATCAATTTTTTTTAATATTTTTTTTGTAATCAGAGACGGTGATATTTTGTAAATATATAGATCAAATCAAAATTTCATTCACTTATTTTTCATATTATTCTGAAGTTTTATATAAGTGCATCAAGCCCTAGTTTTGCTTGTTGGGATTTAAGAAGGTCTTCATTATATACATTACTTAACAAGAGTGAAGAAATGCTAAGAAATATTTTGTATAGTCATCTATTTGAAATAAGATATGAACGGCAAAAATCTTGGAGAAAATCAGGAGTGGATCACGTATCCATACAAATCGCTTCTAAATATATCTTTATGAAATTGAAACCCTATTATCATTCCTTATTATTCCATATGAATCAATCCTCCCTTCTCCATTCTTCCAAAATCTCTTTCACCCACTCTTTCAAAACATGACAACAAGATTGGAATAGAGCCATCGGATAAAGGCTTTCTTCCTCCCAGTCTTCCAAAATCACCCTATTCCTACACCCATTCGCTTTTACATTTGATTCCCCTTCACCAGCGGCTGGTGCTACATTCCCTTTGCATTGTCCTTGTCTTGTGGTTCAGAATAGAGGCAACGAATAAATGTGGATGGCATTTTGGGTTTGTGGGTTTGCTAGAGTTTTGGTAATTCAATTTTGTTTGTTTGTTCTCTGCTTTAAGTGTGATTTCTTTGTTATTCAAAATTTTTTTATTGGGTTCATCAATTTTGAGGACAAGATTCAATGATTTCAATGGCGGTATGATTTGCTTTGTTTGGTTATCATTAGAAACTGGGTTTCGATTAAATGATTTCAAAAACTTGATTTTTTTGGTCGTTATATGAAGTTGTATTCAATTTTTATTAGTTTGTAGTTAGTAAGTGGGAAAACATTTATTTTTAATTAAATAACATAAGTATGAATGCTTTTATTTTGGATGAATTTAGAGTTTGAAATTATGAAATCTGATTGATTGGAATTGACATGCATGCATATGAAACTAGATTCTTATTGTAGGATTTCATCAGTAAAAAACATGATATATGTTTGTGAGAAATTGTTTTGCATATATATTATACTAGGTCCAAATTGCATGGTAGTGGTTTTTCAAAAAATGATGTTTGTTTGTACAAATACGGTTTGCATATATATGAAACTATATTGAAACTATATTGTACAAATACTCTGAATTCTAGTATAGGAAACCGGGTTAGTATTGTTCAAAACTAGTTATGTGTCTGTGTAGCAACGTATTTTTGTGAGTCACCACCAATCGATTTCACCTAGGTCAACTTGACATCTTAAAATGGTTTATGAAAGTTCGAAGGATTCGAAAATATGGTTGCGCTAAAACAACTTTGTTATAGCATAAAAAAATTGGCACCTTAATTTGATTTAAGTTTTGCTTTACTTCCTTTCAATTAATTTGATTAATTTTCCAAATCATGGATTCTAATCAAGTCACTCGAATACGGATTTCTAAACCTTACTACTTGATTTGATTTATTTTATGAAATTTTGATATTTCCAAACCATGGATCCTATTGGACCACGCGGATGCGAAATCTAAAAACTTAATATATTTTTATTTATCTTTTAATATTTTAGTTGATTATTAATCCAAACCATAAATCTTATCGAATCACCCATATATGAATCTTAAAATTTGAATATTTTATTTATCTATTTTATTTTGAAGATTTTTTATAAATATCTAAACTATGAATCCTATCGGATCTGTCGGGTCTGAATTTTGAAATTTGTTTTTAGTTATTATCCTAAATTCACCCATAGGGTTTTATTAGACCCAAGCGGAATTGAATTTTCTAAGTGTGATTTTTTTTTTAGATGCATTATGTAAATGAATTTTAAACTTGTGCTAGCTAAGAAAAAGAAAAGAAAAGAAATAAATAAATAAAATCTGATCTAACCTAAACCTGCAATTCTGTGCAACATTAATTACCAAAATTAATTCATGATCCTAAAAGTAACAAAACAAGCAATCAAAGCAAGAGAGTAAACAAAAACAATGCTATCAGTGACTGATGTGTTAAAACAGAAACAAGAAAGGGTCAGAACGAGCGAAATTAAAAGACTGGGGAACAAACGCGAGTTTTACCAAAAGGAGCTACTGATGGGTTGGATCTGGATAAAAAAAAAGGTCGGGTTCGCGGGTCTTCTGCTGCATCTTCTTCGTTTCTCCGTTTCTCCGATGACGTTGGCGGCGATTGGCCTATCTGAGGCTTGGGACGCGGTGGGCGGCGACGAGGGCGACCTCCAGAGGATAGGTGAATGGCGTCTGGCGGCGGGCTCGGCCACTAGAGCGGCGGATGAGCCTCGATCTTCCTCCGATTCGGCGTGGACTGTGGCGAGAGGGGCGCTTGGGCACGGTGACGCATCGTCGGGGAGCAAGGACGGCTAGTGGCAGCACTTGGCTGGAACGGCGGCTGGGGCGACTGCTTCGTGCAACAGAGGGAGACTAGGGGTGGCGGCGCTATGGGGGAGAAGTTTAGGGTTTTTAAGGATGAGGTAGGGGAGGTAGGAGCTAAAGATTGCAGTTTTTCCTTTTTAACCTAGGAGCTTAGGGTTTCAAATTCTCTTCCCTTTTCTCTAGTAATGTAGTTGTTATATTATAGACCCACGGTTAATTAGACAAACAAATCTAACCCTAATTTCTCATATATAACTCATAACTCAGTAAATAATTTGACTAATTTGCTCATTGACCAAAACTTACCATCATCCTTAAAACCTTACCTTTATCGCTGTTTCTACTGCTGCCGCCGCCACCGCCTACTCCGACGAACAGTTATCACCTCCAGATCTTGTAGTCATCATTCGCCTCCAAATCTCGTAGTTGTTCGCCTCCGGATCTCATTGGATCTCGTTATCATTTGCCGGATCTTGTCATCACTCGTTGAGATCTCTTTTTGGATCTCATCGTCCATCGCCGGATATCGTTGTCATTTGCCGGATCTCGTCTCCACTCACAAGACCTCATCGTCTCTCATCGTCACTTGTCATCACTCATCGAGATCTTTCACCGGATCTCGTTGTCTCTCGTCATTACTTGTTGAATCTCAACATCTCTCACTGGATCTCATCGCCTCTTGTTGGATCTCGTCGTCATCTTCAGATCTTGCTTTCAATCGTTGCCTCCAAGTCACATCCTTGTTGCTTTTGAACAACAAAAGTGTCTGCAATAAAATGTAAATGTGTCTAATATAGTATGTGGAAATGTCTACAAAATAATATAAAATAAATTATTATAATGTTAAATTAAAAGTGTCTAAAACTATAAGAAGAAGTGTCTAATTGAATATCGTAAAATGTCTAAATAAACATGTAAAAGTGTCTGAACAAAAAATAACATAATCAAAATGAATTATTATAATGTTAAATTAAAAGTGTCTAAAACTCTAAGAATAAGTAAAAGTGTCTGATTGAATATTGAAAAATGTCTAAAGAAATACGTAAAAGTGTTTAAACAAAAAATAACAGAATCAAAATGAATTACTATAATGTTAAATTAAAAATGTCTAGAGCTATAAGACAAAGTGTCTCATTGAATATTGAAAAATGTCTAAATAAATATGTAAAAGTGTCTAATTAAATAACTTGTGAATAATTTATTATCATTTAGAAAATAACTATTTAAAATAATTTTAAAAAAGTGTCTGACTAAATATGGAAAAGTGTTCAAATAATAATGAAAAAGTGTCTAAATATTTAAAGAAGTGTTTAAACAAAAGTATATAATTTAATGAATAAAGAAGTGTACAAATAAAAATTTAAAAATGTCTAGATTGCAATATAAAAGTGTCTAAACAGTAACTAAAAAAAAATATTTTTCTTTGAAAATAAAACACAATCTTTGCATCTCTCGTCTGCCTCATCTCTTACGTCCCCTCTACAATTGATGCCTTCCTCCATAGCGGTTGCTGCCTCCCTCCACAGCCATTGTAGCCATAGTGGCCCTTCCTCCACACGCATTCACCTCGCTTGCTTGCCTCCACGGCCTCACCTCGCAATTCCTCTTGTCGCCATCATGCCTCTTCGCCACGGAACTCGCCGTCTTTCCTCAAATCGTGCCACCTCGTCGTTCCCTTTGCTTCAACGTTCGTTTCGTCGTCATCGCACCTCCTTGTCTCGGATCTCATCATCTTGCCTCGGATTGTGGCGCCTCATCTTTAATCATGTCGTCTTTCCTCTGATCACATCGCCTTGCCTTGTTGATCATCAACTCCTAGACAGAGAAGAGCACTGCCTCGCCATGGTGATTGTCTACTCGATGATCGCAATGCCTCACCTTGCCTTGGTCGTCAGTTCCTGGACAAAGAAGAGCGCCGCCTCAACTTGGTGATCGTCTGCTCGGTGATCATCGAATGTGATAACGACGCCTTGCCTTCGAATGCCATCGTCGGCTTTGGGCGGAGAGGAGAAGCGTGGAAGAAAATAAAATTTAGGGTAAGGGGCAAGTTTGTAAAATCACCCCTATGTCTAATTAGACATATGTTCACCGTATCCTTTATACTAGTAATGACCCATATTCATACTAGGGGAGTCTTAGGTGAGGTTAACTCGGTTTTTAGAAGTTAAAATTCATCCAAATCAATTTTGGGTGAGTTTTGGTCAAAATACTATGCCAAGTCCAGAAAAACTCTTTTGTTTTTTATTCAACCCCAAACTTTATGCGAATTCTCAATTCCATCCAATACTTCTCTAATCTGTCAATTGAGCCCAAAACTTCTAGGATTTATCAAAGTAGCCCAAAACTTTACAACTTTGCGCAGATTTGCCCAGAATTTCATGATTTTGCCAGATTTACCCAAAACTTTCCAATTTTGCCTAAAAGATTCTAAAAACCCTCGTTTCCACCCAAAATTTTACCTTTTTCCTAAATTGACCCTACAAGACCTTTATGACTTCAAATTAGTACCTAAATTAAATTAACCCCTATTTTGATCCTAGATGAATATTTTAAACACCTAAAATTAATAACACAAATAAAAAGACCAAATTGCCCCCTATAAAACAAAATGCTCCTAAACTAACTTTTCCTAACCTAGAAATAAGATAAAAAATGCACCCGGATAAATTTGAGTGTCAACAGTGTGTGTGCATGCATGTGAAATTGGGTTGATGTATGAAATTAGGTTACTATTGTACCGAATTGGGTTGATATTGTACCCGGCACAGTGTTGTATGAGAACGAGATTATGTTCTTACTGTATAAGTGCCGACTTTCGACTATATGAAATTAATATTTTGATGTATGAAACTATGATTCTTGTTATATAAAATTGAGATGTTGATGTATAAAATTGAGTTTCTATTTTTTTAAATTGAACTTTTCTCATAAGGTTTAGTGAAAACTCTTCCACTATGATTGTTTAAAGTAAAAAAAAAAATGAACAATATATATAATACGAAATTGAGATTTTGATTTACAAAATTGAGTTTCCTATTATATGAAATTGAGATTCTAATGCAAGAAATTGAGTTCATAATGTACAAAGTTGAGTTACTATTAGGGTAAATTCTATTAGGGGTCCCTTAGCTTATTTTTATGTCCTAAATAGGTACCCTAACTTAAACTTGTCATATTGAAGTATCTTACCTTGTAGTAGGGGTGAGCATGGGTTGAGTAAACTCGAAACCGAAACCGAACCACTCCCATTGGGTTGGGTTGGGTTAGGTAAAAATTGATTATGGTTCTCGGGTTGGTTCCACATATAAGAGAACCGACGGTTTTTTGGGTTGGTTCTGGTTCCATATGGAACCAACTCGAGATGGAACCGAACCCAAGATATATATATAATTATATAATAAAAATTATGGTATTACTAATATATCCATACACACACACACACATATTTCTTTGAAGTATTATGATGGTTATTTTGTGTTTTTATATTAAACCCTTAAACTGATGTTCCAAATTAAAACAGTATGGAAGTTGTGGGATCATTTATGAAATTTCTCCATATTTACTTAAATCACTTTGCTTCATAGACCCACCACTCCTAAGTCATTTTGCTTTCAATCTTTCATTTCAGACTACTATTTACGACACAATTATGATATTTTTTTCATTTGAGTCATGCAACATTAAAAATTTATGACATCAACATATTTTAGGTTTTGATATTGAAGAAGATGGTCTTAAAAGCTCAATTTTTCATATTGAATGTCATACCAATATTGGAATTACTGAACTAAAGTAAACTAGTTGAGATAAAAGATACTCCACAAGCAACTTTTTTGAACCATTTTTGTAAGAACAACATTTTAAACTCTTTTGAATGTATCTCAGTACATATATTTAAATATTAATTTAATTGTATATTATGTTGAATATGTCATAAAACTGATTATGGATGTAAATTTATTGAATTTTGGTGTTGTTATAGGTATATGGTATAAACCGAAAAACCTATCTGGGTTGGGTAGAAAAATTTTGGAACTGAGGCCATTTCGAGTTGGTTCGGTTCCACCATAAAACCGAACCAACCCGACCCATGCTCACCCCTACCTTGTAGTACGCATTCAATTTGATCTTTTGTGTCAATCAAACTGTTAAATCAAACAAAAATTGTTGACTTAGCATTAATTAAGACCAAAATAATTTTAAAATAACAGTCCTAGTCCTTGGACTTTTCAAATCAATAATTTTAAACTTAAACTTCTAAATCTAAATTTTAAACCTTAACTTTCATTTGATGAACAAGAGACAAAACAAGATTCCAGATGAATGACCTTAAATTTTAAAAATTTTAATTTCTTTAAACCTCTAATTGGAATTGGGATGAACAACAAACAAGAAGAAGAACAGGAGAATGCCAGAAAATCCCAATTTATGAGATTCAACCAAAACCCCAATTTAAAATTCCAATTGAACCCTAGATCGATGGCCTTTGTATTAGTTGCTGCAGTCGCCAGATCTAATGCCTAGGTTAAAAAGATGCCACCATAAACCTCTTTCTTGTAGCTACAATCCGTTCGATGAATAGGCTTTTTGAATCAGAGACATCCATCATGGACAGGGGTTTCCACACAGGGGCAATAACGGCCTTGGATTTGAAAGATGGTGGAGATGTGAGAGTATTGGCGAGGAAGAGAGGGTGAATTTTGGTGAGCCTTGCCGGAGATTCTTCAAGGTTGAGCTACTAGAGAGTTGTTAATGTGAATAAACTATTGAGTTCACGGCAGTGAAATGGGCTTGGTGAATGAAACTATCAGATAAACTCCGACCGGATGAATATGCTTTTGGGTTAGCAGAATATCATGGGAATGGAGGTAGAGTCAATGAAGTTCGTGGAGGAACTAGAGGCAGGACATGATAACGTGAAGTTCGTGAAAGAGGCAAAGACTAGCCTGGTGAAGAAATTGGGGAAGCTAAATTGGGTTTAGAAATTTCAATTGAGTAGAAAAGTTAGATTTAGAAATTGAGGTTCAAAATTATTAATTGAAAAAGTTAAAGTACTATAACTATTATTTTTTGATTATTTTAGTCTTAATTAATATCACGTCAGTAATTTCTATTTGATTTAACTATCTAATTAACGAAAAGAACTCAATTGAGCGCATAATATGAGATAAGGTGTTTCGATAGGACAACTTTAAGTTAAGATATCAGTTTAGGACACAAAAATAAGCTAAAGAACCCCTGGTGGAATTTACCCGTTACTATTATATAAAATAAAAAGTTCTTTAGAATTTTTAGCAAAAACTCTCACAATACAAAAAATTGTTTGAACCGAATAGAAAAGCAATGAAAAATATTTGTTATAATTACCATATTTATTATTTTGATAATTGCCATATCAAAATCCATTTTAATTATTACCATATAAAACTCATCTATTTATCCTAATCTTGTTGGTTTTCCTATTGATCTTCTTTAATCAAAACTGATGGAAACTTAACTGACATTTAACATAGAGTATATATTCCATAAGCACCTTATTACCGGTTTGCCTTGTATCCAAATCCTTACTATTTTTGTTGCCTTATTAGTAACAATTGTTTTTTTTTTTTTTTGGTAAGAAGAAAGGAACAAAAGACAAAAACAAAGACTAGGATACAAAGTTTAGACAAGAAGTAGCAAAAAGTTGGGCTGAATGGACTACTCACCTATGAACCTTGTTTAGAGAAAAATCTATCAAAAGAGCTAGCAAGCTCACGAATGGTGTTGACTTCCTCTTTAACCTCAAGGCTTACTTGGATATAGTCAGTGATTTGAAAAAAGCTTTGCAAACAATTTGTTAAAATAGTGTAATAAGAAATCTTGTTATCAATTGCAAACTTCATCACTTTGAGAATTGCTCGGACTTCAGAGATTAATGATAAAGGACAATGAGCCAGCTTTATTTGATTGTATCATAGGTTGAATGTAGGGGTTCAAATCCAAGCTTTAGCTCCAAATTTAGTAGTACCCTTCTAAGCCCCATCAACTTTGAAAATTGTGGGACTTCTACATAGGAGGAGTTATTCCAAGTTTTTAAATAAGGAAGAGGGGCAGACTTGCAGAGATTGAGGATGAAATTTTGGCAAAAAGCACAAATTTCCTACTAAATTATAGCCAGATATTCCAAGTTGTGGAGATAAAAATCTCCACCATGTCCTGAAATCTATTACTTGAACCAATGAGCAGAGAAGCCACTCACTTCCTAAAACTAGAATCGCCATTGGATAGATGAACCCTAAAGTATGAGCCTATATAACAACCGAATCACTACATCTTAGGAATAGATGATCAATATTTTTATCCTGCTTTATGCATTTAGGGCAAATGAGAGATTGAGTGAATTTCTTTTTAGCAACGCCTCCCTAGTAGGCAAGGCATTATAGCAGTATTTCCACAAAAAAATTTAAAACTTTTGTGGAGTGTTGGCCGCCCACATCTTCTTAATATTAGTAGCAATTGTAAATGCACATAGTTGCCTTAGCTTAAGGGCTAAGATTCAAGCTTCCTTACAAGTTAAAAACTCATTCTCTTGGATTATTCCCTGTTCCAATCTCACTCTAAGCCTTATAAGGTATGAAGATTCACAAATAAAAACAACTTGATTATTAGCAATGTATTTATAAAAAAAACTTACAATAGGATTGAAAACCACTATTGTAATGCCCGGACAATCCAAAGTGATTAGGTCCCGGGTTAAATGGATTTGGAGCATAAGAATTTTTCCTTAATTGGGAAATTAGCTCAATTAAATTGAGAAGACAATATGGCATGTGCATAATTGAGTGTTGAACATCTTAAAAATAAGCTTGGCTTAGGCCAAGAGAAATAGTAATGAAAATGGTGGTTTTTAAAGAAGAGGGACTAAATTGAACAAAGGGATTTTTAGTGGTTGGGCTCAATTGCCCAAATTTAGAAAGTTGGAGGACTAAAGGGGGAATTATGCCATTTTAATGGCCTTGGATGCCTTAGCCAGCCATGCCCCTCCAATTCCCAATATTTTATGACACCTTCCTCCAAATCCTATTATTTTAATCCACCTTCCATCCTTAGTCATCACCTTGGATTCTTTCTTCACCTACTTTTGACTTTTTCTACCAAACTTACACAAAAGTCTTCCAATTAGTCTTCCATCCATTAAATCTTGTCTCCCACTCATTTCAAACACATTATTAATTTCCTACTATTTTAATCCACCTCCCATCCTTAGTCAAGACTTTGGATTCTTTCTTCACCTACATGTCTCCTACTTTTGACTTTTTCTACCAATTTACACAAAAGTCTTCCAATTAGTCTTCCATCCATTAAATCTTGTCTCCCACTCTTCCAAGCACATTATACACTCATTTTCCTTCCCATATGGCTGGCCATCACCTTTCCACACATTAAAACATAATCACTCCACTCATTCAAAGCCATTTGCTCTCAAACTCTCTCCTTCTCTCTCCATTTTCTTCCATACCAAGTCTCACCATTCCAAACACATTTCCAACTCTTTTCCTCATCTAAATATTCGTCCATAGCTAGAAATAATCATTTCTCAAATTAAAACCAAGTATTCTTAGTTGAATTCAAGCTCTAAGACCATAAAGAGCAAGAATCAGGTGAAGAATTCAAAGAAAACCAAGGAGGAAAATTCGGCCATTTCCATTTCTTGGAGGTTTTAAACTCCACTCAAGGAGCTCTTTGTGTGATTGAGTTCCTAAGTTCATTAGAAGCAAAAAATCAAGAAGAAGCTTGAAGAACATCAAGCACAAGAAATTGGCCTTACCTCTTCTGTGAGGTTCTGTAAGTGTACACCAAGTGTTCTTGGTATTTTGTGTTATTTGAGTTAATCACCAAGTGTTCTTGGTATCTTATGGTTACTAATAAAATTCAGCCAATCTTGGTTCTTATGCTAGAAAACAATTTCTAGAGTCAACAAGCAAGGAAAACGAAGGAAAATAAGCTTCTAAAGCTTTCGGTGTTGTGGGTAAGGATTCCTATACTCACTTTATTGCATGGCCTAGTTCCATGGATTTTTTGTGTGAGTATTCGGGCCCCTAGGTGATGGTCAAAGAACCATGTGATCCTAGGAGTGTTAAGAGGGCTTAAGTTATGTTATTGCTTCGGCAATTCTGTTTTACTCATGAGCTAAGTTAAGTAAGCAAGCATTATGGGCTAGGAGTTAAGGCGGCCACCTTAATTCCTACGCTAAGTGAGCTCTCCGAAAACATTAAGTATATGAAATTAATGAACTAAAACTTGAGGGATGCTTGCTGCCCTTCTGTGAACAAAGTGTTAAGTGGCGTGTGTTTGTGTGCTTCTTTGATTTGTTGTGCATGCTAACCCCCGATTATGATATTATTGCTATATGCATGTATCTTTTTGTTTTCTTTGTCTTTATGTTTCCTTTGCAGGAATAAGGATTATTTTGCCATTACATTCTTGGCATATGTTAGGCCTTGGAGGCCATAAGTTAGGCATTGGATGCCACGGAATCCTTATTGAGTTTTATAACTCACCCGCCCTACTCTACTTTTGTAGGTAAATGTTTGCTTGAAAGATCAAGCTAAGAGTCTTGAGTACTCTTTCTGTATTCTAAGGTTGGATTTGTGTATGGTATTGCTCAAAATATTCTAAGTATTCTAAGTATATAAGTTGCTTGTAAACAAGCTAAAAAAAATGTGGACTTTCTGTGCAGGACTTGAAGTTTTAGAATTGTGGGAACAAGGTTTATTAAGGTGGAAAATTGTGTTCCATGGCTTTGTGGATTTATGGCTTGCTTTTAAGCATGTTTTTGTTGGTCTAACTTTAGTGACCAAATTATGGACTTAGCTAAAATTTGGCCAAACTTGGCTTTGGGCTTGTATTATGGACTTGGACATTTTTGGGTATTTTTATTGCTTGGTGGACTTACCAAGGCCCATGCATGAATTTATGGGTTATGTTTTCATGAAACTTGAAGCATGTTGAAATTGAGCTTAAATGTACGTTTTGGGCTTAAATAAGAACTTGAAAATTTTGATTTTATTCTTGGTTAATTTTGGGCCATATGCATGTTAAGTACTAAAAGGGCCATAAGCCCATGTCTATGTTAAAAACATGCAATGTTTGGCTATGTATGCTCACTTAGTAAAGAACATGCAAGTAAACTTAGAAAAAGCATGAAATTGGATGCTTGTGTAAAGTTTGGCTAATAAGAAATTTAAGTGCACGTATGTGAATTAATACATGCCTAAGCATTAGTTGCATCTAAAGGCATTAAGTGATTATGTGCACTAGTGAACACCAAAACACATAAGCATGCAAAGCATATGCATGAAAATAAGTTTTCAAACTTAAGTTGGTGTTTTGGGTTGCCATGCATATTCTTGGCTAAGCTTGGTAAAGACCATGAAAATGAACGCATGAAATCCACATAGGTGCTAGCTTGTTTCTGAGAGCACTTCAACTTAACCTTAATTAAAGAACTTAACGAGCTAGTACCGATAAGTATCCTGGGGTTCGTGCCCATAAGTCTTAGTGAGTTTTAAAAGCCCCTTCTGTGTAATGAAAACTTCCGCTGCATGTTTTAAAAAAAAAAAATTAGGCTCAAATGGGCCAGGGGCAGTTTAGGGCACGACAACTATAACATGATATATGGTCAAAAGAATACAACAAAAGATCTATTTTTTTAATGTATTCTCCTAGAGGCAATTAAGAAGAATATTATCCATTTGTGGAGTTTGTGGAACTATTTGGGCTTAATTGCAAATGCAAAATCATTTAATTGAATATATAACAACAAATTTAGGTTAGTAATTACACTATAAGCTTAGTTCAATTGTGAGGTTCACGCATTAAAGGCTTTATATTGTCATTCATGTATGGAACTCGAGAGGTAGTCATAGAAGAGTATCAAAAAAGCTGAGATTGTTGCAGGCCTTTGCCTAAGCCTATTGAGCAATTTAGGAAGCAACAAAATTTGTGTTCCTAAGATCTTAACTATGTGCAAGTGTTTAAAACTCAAGTGTATGGATTGGTCATATATAATGTATAAACTATAAAAGCATACCATTGGTTTGGTTAAGGATTCCCAACAATTTCAATCATAAAGCATTTTGAAAAGAAACATTTTATCCTTCGTTGAACCAGCCACCAATTGACTCCAAAGATGTGTTTAATGTTTACCACTTATGCCAAGCACTTTTGTTTTAGGGCGCAATTCATTTTCCCTTTCCAAAATGTAAACATTTATGTTTACGACCATTATTTGAAAGCTACTATTATATATATATATATATATAATAACAATAATCATTTTAATAATACATATATTTTAGGAAGTAAGTTAATTTTCCTATATGATGGCCTGGGGCCTCATCGTTTTGAGTCATGATGACTGTCGAGGAGACTTCTAGGAGGAAGAACGCCTGGAAGGTGGGTCGCCCCAAGGAGAGTACCTGAAAAGCTGGTAAACAGGGTTAGGAGGCCCCCGGAGTGTCTTTCCGGGGGGGGAGCCTCCGACGCCCAAGTCAGTGGTGGCTGAGAGAAAGGCAGAGAAGATAGCACAAAGGGCTGGGGAGTTTTGCCTGGTAATGGGAGCCGTATTTTGCCAGCCAACCGTCCTCCTGTCTAGTGTTAACTCCTAGTTTTTATAGGAGAGCCTAGCCCGTTCAGATCACGACACGTGTTCGGTCGGATGTTCCTGACTTTCTGGGCATAGGAGACAGATAGTAGGTTACCTTGAGCCATGTGCTGAGGCGGGCCATGATGTGATTTCGATGGCGTCAGCATGGCAGAGCGCCTTTTGAGGCGGATAGTGGCGTCTGTGATTGGATGTGTCAGAGGCTTCCTTAAATGCTTCCGTAAATCTCCTGCCGTACTCCCGAGGTCCCTGGGTGAGGTCGTCCTTTGGTTCGAACAGAGCCTCTTCGGGAAACAAGCCCCGAGTTCGGGGGTTCCCAGCTTCAGGGAGTTCCGCCTTCGGGGATATCATGTTCGGCTCGCTATGTCTGCTGCCCCTTTTCCGAAGGCGATTTGCTCATGACCCTGGGGGGGCGAGTAGTGTCCTGGCGTGCCGGGCTCGGAGCTCTTCGGCTATCTCCCGAGGTGCTTGATCACACCTTTTACCGGGTAGCGCCAGCTTCTTCTGGCCATTCTTGTGGCAGGGAGTTCGGCCAGATAGAGGCGATAGCGTTTGGCTATCACATGCCCCCCTTTGGAAAGCCGAAGGAAGACTTCGGTTTTGCATCTCTTTCCTAGGTCGTCTATGGGAGTCTCTTTTGGAAGCATAACCTGTTCCGAGGATGTGCCTTTTGCCCGAAAATCACGGGCTCTTCGGCCTTGGCTCGTTCTTTGGTGCCTTCGAGGCGGAACCTGTGCCGAAGATACACCTCTTGCCCGAAGGTCATGGGCAGTTTGGCCATAGCCTGTCTCTTGGCGTCCTCAAGGTGGCCTGCTCTTTGTTTCTGCAGGTCTGTTTGGCCAAGCGTGTCAGTCTGAGTGGTGCGCCCCAGTTTTCTAGGGATATCAGAAGACGTGTCCCAATCAGGGGACGTGTCCCGGATTTCAAGGGACGCTTGGAGGACGTGTGCCCCATTTTTACGCAGCGGTTGACACGTGGCGCTTTGCCATTGGAGGAGAGTCGCGTCTGATACAGAGGGCGCGCCTTTTCAGGTGCAGAGAGCAGTTGCGGCGACGGTTCACCTCCAAAGGGCACTTATGATGATGTTTCGGTTACCCATTTCTGACATATAAATATCCCGTTCCATCATAAGTTCCTTTTGCTCTCTGCTTTGCCTCTGTTCTTGCATTTTTTCTTGCTTTCTGTGGCGGGGCTTCCGTAATCAGAGCCTTTTTCCAGCCAACTTTCACGACGGCGTCCTCAGATTTTGGCAAATCTTTCGGTGGGTTTTTGTTTGCCAGTGCGTTTTGATCCTTGTGTTCTTCTGAGTTTTTCTCTGGAAACTGTTTTCTTCCGTTTTTCAAACTCATTTTTATGTCGAAAATGCCCATTCCTGAGAGCTGGCAGCCTCTTTTAGCCCATCCTTGTTGCACCACCCCTGAGAAGTTAGAGAGGTGGAAGAAAAAATTCTTTCTTCCCTCTTACGCCATTACTAGGCTGCCTCGTTCTAGCCATTATGCTTTTTCAAACCATAGAAAGGAGGTTACCGTTTTTCGAGCCCAACTGAAGGCCGGTCTTCGGTATCCCCCCCCGAAGATGGTGTGCGAGTTCTGCCAATTTCATGGCATTGCGGTGAACCAGCTTCCCCCGAACTCGTACTGCTATTTCAACGCCTTCCTCTGCATGTGTGGCGTCTTCGGGATAGAACCCCATTTTAGGATTTTTATGCAGTACTACAAGCTCTCTGTGGTCCCGAAGGGTGGCTTCTATTTCATGCTACCTCGGGGATCCGGGAGCAAGAAATTCATGTTCACCTTCGCCACTAAGGATAGCTGGCGGGGGTGGCAACAGAAGTTCTTCTTCATGAAGAAGGCTGAGGCCTGGTCGTACGTTCCGACCGAATGGGCTCAGGGCACACTGGATGCGGACGTTGCTGATCCGAGGATGCTGCTGACCCCAGAGTTGGCTCCCATGTTTGCGGATTTCAACGCCCGCATTCGGGCTGTTTCTGACTGGGATCCCGAGGTCTCTCCGCGCGCCCTTTACCCTTTTCCAATCAACTGGAAGTTGATGACCGAAGAGGTCCTTCGGGAACTAAAGGTGGTAAAGGAGCACGAGACTGACCTCGGGATGCCAGCTCCTGCCATCGCCGGGAAAGATTCCTGGTTGGTCAAGCTTCTTAAGGAGGAGATTTCTTTCGAAACGCTTGCCGAAAGTGAGTTATCTTCTACTCCTTTGCTGCTTTTTCCTCGGACTTACGCTGATGTTTCTCTCCTGTTTTAGAGATGGGCGACGACACTGCCGCCTATTACAAGTCCCTCTTCTCCGGCCAAGGGGAGGACGATTAGACGAAAAAGGCGGCTTCCCGGAGGCGGAAGTCTACTGGCGCGGGTCCTTCGGGGAAATGGGCAAAGAGAGCTGCTCAGGTTCCTCTAGAAGAAATTTCCGAGGAGACTGCCGAGGAGGCTGGGACGGCCGAAATTCCGGCGCCTGAGGCTGCTGCATCCGAGGTCCCTCAACCCGACGTCCTTTCTCAAGGTTCTACTGCGTCGCCAGCCCTCCTCGATGTAGTGGTAGAAGTACCTTTTGCAGAGGAGCGGCGCAAACAGAAGGGCAAGGGCATTTCGGCCGAGGAGGCCGAGGATGTTGTTGTCGAGGTCCCGCCAGGTTTGTTTCCAGGCAAAGTGTTTTTCCTTTGTTTTTTCTGGAATGGCCTTCGTTTCTGACCTGCTTCTCTTTTTCGCCCTGCAGGGGAGCTACTTACCCCGAACTGGGCTTCCGAACACGCGGAGGCGAGGGCCCGCCGTGATGCCAAAGTCCCGCAAGGGAAGATACCGAAGGAGCCTTTCTGGACATTTACGGAGGACATGAACTTGCACTCCGGGGACTATCCTGAAATGGCCAAGCAGATTGTGAAGGGGGTGCTCACCGAGGCCTCCTTCAAGGCTATAGCGGCGGCGTATCCGGAGGATAACACCCTTGCTGCGAAGATCACCGAGCACGCTGCTCAGGTATATCCTTCACAGCTCTTCCCCTTCAATTTTATCCTAAGTGTTTGGCTTTTACTGACCTTGCGTTTGATCTTCTTTGCAGCTGCTGGGGTATGCCGGCTTTCTCCGAGTTCGGGTAGCCAAGCAGACGGCATTCCGAGCTTCGGCCTTAGAAGCCCTAGAAAAGGCGAAAGCGACGTGCTCGGAATTGACCGCCAAGAACCAGCAGCTGGCAAATGCTGCGAAGGAGGAAGCTGCCACCATTCGGGAGGGGTTCCGAAAGGAGAAGGAATTCTTGATGGCGGACTCTTCCCGGAAGATTGCCGACCTCTGTAATGACGTGGCGGGGCTGCGTGCTGCAAACCAAGACCTTCTTCAAGACAAGGCAAGAAAAGAGAATACCATAGTCACGCTCTTGTCTGAGAAGAAAGCCCTTCAAGCCGAGGTCCAGTCTTTAAAGGAGGTGCCGAAGGGGGAGGAGCGGATAAAGGTGCTGGAAGAGGAGGTCGAGGATCTGAAGGATGAGTTCGACGACCTTGAGCTTAAGAAGAACAAATCTGATCAAATGAACAAGGTCGCGTTTCAGGACGGCTTCTGTCTCGCTCGGCACCAAGCTCTCCAGAGGTTCCCAGGTCTGGACCTCTCTTTTCTAGAGGGTCTAAATATTCCCGGGGGACCTCGGTGGAAATGGTCCAAGATCGAACATCTGAAGCTTCCTCCTTCAATTCCAGCGCGGACGGTGGCGGAAAAGGGTGGACAGACGAGCGGCTCTCAGGACGCCGGGAAGCCTTAGGCTTTTTCAGGGCCCCCTTTTCCTTCCCTTCCCTTCTATTCTGTACTTCTTCTTTGGGCACTTTCTTTATTGTAAGGCAGCTTTGCTCTTAATGAAGATCTTTCTGGCTAAGTGTTTCTTCAAGTTTCTCTATTTCCATTTCCCCGAACACGTTCGCTCAAGAGACTTCGGAAAACCTGCAATCAAAGAAACTTTTTTACCTTCCTTTGTCCCGAGTGCGTTTACTCAAGAGACATTTGGGAGAGTCTGAAAAAACTTGACTAAGTCTTTTTGCAGGCTTCTGTATTTCCAATTTGTCCCGAACATGATCGCTCAAGGGACTCCGGAAAACCTTCAGTCAAATTTTTGTTTTTCGGGGTGTCCCGAGCATATTTGCTCAAGGGACTTCGGAAAACCTTTCGCGAGATTTTCTACTTCCATTTTCCCGAGCATGTTCGCTCAAGGGAGTTTGGAGAATTATCTCTGCGTTGGGTATGGCGAGTACTTCTGCGAGATTTTTGTTTTCCATCTTTCCCGAGTGTGATGGCTTAAGGGACTTCGGAAAGTCATATCTACGCTTTATCATAGCGAGCTTCTCTGCGGAACTCTTTCTTGCACAATTTCTGTACACTTAAGTACTTTTCTCGAGGCCATTCTGTGCAATCATAACTCCTCCACTTAACCTTAAGCGTAGAATTTTTTCAAGGCGTCTGAATGCCGAGTGTTCTTCAATTCTACGCCTTTGGCGTCGCCAAGCTTGTACACACCTTCTCGTACTTCAGCGAGAACCGGATAGGGTCCTTCCCAGTTTGGGTGAAATACGCCATGAGGTGGCCTGCGGGGTACGAAGTCAGCCTTTCGGAGAACGAGGTCTCCCTTCTTGACTTCCTTTGGCCTGGCTCGTAAGTTTATAGCCACGGCCACTCCTTGCTGGGAGGCTTTTCTTCTTAGTTCGGCATGATGGCCATTTTTCTGTGTTGGGCCACAAGATCGAGATTGGTTCTTAGACCGAGGTCGCTACCACCCCCATCAGTTCACCAGTACTGAAGGTTGAACTATCTCTACTGGGATAATGGCCTCTGTTCCGAAGTCGAGTGAGAAAAGAGTCTCTCCTGCGACTTTTCGGGGGGTCGTTTGGTAACTCCATAATACGCTTTGGAGTTCTGCCGGCCATTTCCCCTTGGCCTCCCCTAGTTCTCTTTTATGGTGCTGCTCGATACTTCCACCTGCCCGTTGTTTTTTGGGGGTAAGCTGCTAGGGCGAATTGCATTTTTACTCCGAGGTCGGCGACGAATTCTTGGAATCCTTTGCCTATGAACTGGGATCCGTAATCCGTTACCAGCTACTGGCACCTTCGGTATGCTGAATCTGCATACGATGTTCTTCCATACGAACTTCTGCACTTCTTTCGCCGAGATAGTTGCCAGTGGTTCTGCCTCCACCTATTTTGAGAAATAGTCCATTGCTACCGCACAGGGTTTCACGCCTCCGAGGTCTATGCCCCAGACCGCGGAGGACCAAGGATAGTTCTACCGAAGTTACCGTTTCCGAGGATGTCCTCTGGATTTTTGCATGTCTCTGGCAGCAACTGCTTTTCCGGACAAATTGTCTTGCGTCCCATCTCAGGGTAGGCCAGAAGTATCCCTGGCGAAGTAACACTGTTGCGAGGGCATCAGTTCCAGTGTGTGAACCACACGTGCCTTTGTGGGCCTTTTCAAGGATCGTTTCAGTATCCTTTTCAGCCACGCATCTCTCCAGCGGATTCGCCAAGCAATCCGCCTTACTGTCATTTCGCCGTGGTACATTTTGATCCGTACGGCGTCAGACTCTTGAGTGGGCTTTGCTACTAGCTCATGATATTTTGCCAGGATTGGGTCCTTCGACCCATACTCTCCTGCTGTCTGCCGAACTACCAGCTGGAGATCGCTGTGAGCCTTTAGGTTTCTCACGCCAATCTTTCTCCAGGCCTTCGGGGCCCCTGATAACTACTCCAGCTCCCTGGTGTTCGGACCCCGAGGTTCCGTCTACGTGCAAGGTCCATTCTGGCTCACCCTTTTTTGGATCTGAATAGCTCTCCTCAGTGGTGGGTATTTCGGCGATAAAATCTGCTTTTATGGCCTTCCGAGGCTCACACGTGATTTCGTGCTTGCCCAGCTCTATGCACCACTTGGAGAGCCTTCCCGAATGATCAACTCTCTTCATAACATCCCGTAGTGGTAGACTACTCCGGACGATGATGGGGTGAGCCTGGAAATATGGTCGCAGTCTTCTTCCTGCAAGCACCAAGGCGTATATAGCTTTTTGAAGCAAAGGGTACCTGACTTCGGCGCCATGCAGAGACTTGCTGACGTAGTAGACCGGCCATTGTTTCGGCCCTTTTTCTTTTACGAGGACCGAGCTCACGGCCTTTTCTGTGACGGCGAGGTAGAGTACGAGGGGTTCTCCCTCTCGAGTTTCTCCCGAGGTCGCCTTCCATCTTTGCTGCCTTTGTGAGGACTTTTGAAGAAAGGTCTACACCAATCTCGGTACCTGGAAATAAACCTGCTCAGAGAGGTTATTCTTCCGGTTAGTCTCTACACGTCTTTGACTGTGGCAGGAGTTCGGAACTCAAGCAGAGCCTTAATCTTCTCAGGATTGGTGTTGGTGCCTCTTTCGGATACCATGTACCCAAGGAATTTTCCCGAGGTTACGCCGAAGATGCTCTTCTCGGGATTAAGGCAAATCCCAAAGGCTCTGAGCTTTTGGAAGGTTTCCTTCAAATCTGCAACGTGGTAGCCGGGCGGCTTGCTTTTGACTATCATATCATATACATATACCTCCATGTTTCTCCCCATTTGGTCCTTGAAGACCTTGTTCATCAGTCTCTGGTAGGTGGCTCCTGCGTTCTTGAGCTCGAAGGGCATTCTAACATAGCAGCACGTTCCTCCCTTGGTGATGAAGGCAGTTTTCTCTTCATCTTCGGGGTCCATCCTTATCTGATGGTAGCTGTTGAAGGCATCTAGGAAGCTCAGGAGTCCGTATTCGGCCGTTGAATCTACCAGTTGATCTATTGGCGGGAGGGGAAATGAGTCTTTTGGGCAAGCATCGTTCAAGTTTCTGAAGTCGATGCACATCCGGAGTTTACTGCTACCTTCTTTTGTGGCAATGACCACGTTGTTCAACCATTCGGGGTACTCGACCTCCCTGACCACTTCAGCATCTAGGAGACGCCGGACTTCGGTTTCGACAAGGTTGCTTTCATGGGATGAGATGCTTCATTTCTTTTGCCGGGCAGACCTTGCTTCCGAACTTACTTTGAGGCTGTGATGTACTATGCCAGGGTTCACCCTTGGCATATCTTTCGACGAGTGGGCAAACAGATCTTTATTTTCCAGCAGAAAGGATACAAGTTTTTTCTTTGTCACCTTCGGCCAAGCTCTCCCCTATTCGGGCAGATTGTCCTGGGACGAGATCTACTGCTTCCGTTTCTGCTTTGGCGAGATTTTCTTCTTTGCCTTTTTCTGTCGCCTTTGCCTCCATTGTTTGCGCCAGATCGCTTGCCGGAGCTCTTCGTGCTTTCACAAACACCTTTCTTACCTCGGCCTGGTCTATGAAGACCTCTGCATCTCCATCCTTGGTGGCGAATGCGACAGTCAAGTACTTCACATCCGGGCGAATGTGTAGGTTCCCCATTGTCTGTCTTCCAAGGATGACGTTGTACGAGGATGGGACGTTTACGCCGATGAATCTCGCCCTTGTGGATGTGTACAATTCATCTGCTCCGCTTACCGAAGTCCCTTTCATTGTCAACGGGAGATCGATCTATCCGAGAGAAGGGGAGTTCGGATGGTCCAACCCCAAAAGTGGGCGGGGTGACAGGCTTTAGTTCGCTGCTGGAGATGCCCAAGCTCGGCAGCAGCTGCGAGAATAAGACGTCAGCTTTTAAGCCATCAAGCAACACTCTTTTGTCGCCTCAGTTCCCTGTCCTTGCCGTGATCAGCAGTGGATCGTCGTGGGGGAAGACGTCGGTGGAGCTATCTTTGCGAGCCAGTTTCTTTGATGGATTTTGATACTCCATGACTGTAACTTCTCTGGCTTTCCACTTTCTTTCCGAGGATGGTAGCCCCGTGGTAATGGTTTGGATAACCCCTGCTGGAGCTGGAAGGCGACTTTTTTGGACTTTGGTTTCTCACTTGTCGGAGTCATAGTCCTCATCTTCGGCCCTATCTTCCTCCATTTCTCTGTCTTCCGGGGGTGGCACCCTCAGATATTTTCGAACTTGGCCCTGTTTGATCAGCGACTCTATGTACTTCTTCAGCCGGAAGCAATCTTCGGTGTCATGGCCGTGGTCGCGATGAAACTGGCCAAACTTTTTGTCATTCTTTCTGTTATCGGCGGCCATGGCCCTTGGTCGCTGAATCTGCATCCTTTTTCTTTCCAGCGCCATGAGAATGTTGGTCCGTGAAGTGCCCAATGGTGTGAAACTTTGAGGTTTCCTTCCTCGCATCCTCCGAAGTCATCCTGCGTGATCGGTTAGATGACGAGCTTGTTGACTGGACTCTTCGGCGCGGGGGTGATCAGGCTTCGGCCCAGCCATTCTTAGTTCTTCGGCGGTCATGTGCTGTTCTGTTCTTCGGTAAAATTCTCCAAGGGTCTCCGGGGGGTGCTTTGAGAACTCGTAGAACAGCTGTGAGTCTTGTTGGATGCCTCGCGTCATGGCGAGCATGCGGATTTCGGGTCTAAAGTCTGGGACGCTCAGAGCTTCCCTGTTGGATCTTTCGACATAGTCTCGGATGGTTTCTCCGTTCCTCTGCTCTATGTCGAACATCTGCACGGGCATCTTCGCCGTAGGTCGGCTCCCGATGAACCGCTGGGTGAAGGCTGTGGACAACTCCTGGAACTTAGTGATGGTTCCGAAAGGCAAAGAATTGTACCATGCCGTGGCTGGCCCTGTGAGGGTGACTTCGAAGCACTCGCACATGGTAGCGTCGTCAGCACCGTGCATTATCATGCTGGCATGGCTGCCTCAACGACGGCAAATGATGGCCAAATGATGGCCTGAGTGAAAAGGGGAGTCATTTTCGCAGGATGTTGCCGAGGGTCTGGCCCAGACAGATCTTCTGGCCACTTGTTTCTCCACTTTGTCCAGCCGTGCTAGTATCCTCTCCATCAGCTCTGTGGCGCTAGGGCCTTCTTCAGGGAATGGAGATCGCCGGCGCCTCTTTGGGGTGTGAGTTCGGCGCGGATGGGGCAAGGGCCTCGCCTCAGGCGACGAACTGCTTTGCTGCGAGACTCTCGGTCGCTTCAACCCGGTTTGTCCCACAGGCCGTTTCCCGAGGGCTATATTTTCTGTGGATGATTCTTCGCGAGGGTCTACATTCCCCGAACCACGATGTCTGGACTTGGGGCTTTTCTCCCGAGGGCGTGCCGATGAGGGGGGTTTCTAGGCCTGTGCTTGCTGTGGCCACCTTCGGTCGATCCGTTGGGTCATTTCAGACACGACCGAACGCTGAAGGTCTCTCAAGAAGCTCATGGTGATTACCAGAGGGCGGTCTTCCTCAGGCGCAGAAGTCCCTGGGAGTGTTTGCTCAGCAGCCGGTTGTATCTCAGGCGCGGACGAGGACTTCGGGAGCCCCTTGTCCTTAGAACGCCGAGTCTCAACGACAGCGATCTTAGAGTGGTTTCCCACAGACGGCGCCAAATGATGGCCTGGGGCCTCATTGTTTTGAGTCATGATGACTGTCGAGGAGACTTCTAGGAGGAAGAACGCCTGTAAGGTGGGTCGCCCCAAGGAGAGTACCTGAAAAGCTGGTAAACAGGGTTAGGAGGCCCCCGGAGTGTCTTTCCGGGGGGGGAGCCTCCGACGCCCAAGTCAGTGGTGGCTGAGAGAAAGGCAGAGAAGATAGCACAAAGGGCTGGGGAGTTTTGCCTGGTAATGGGAGCCGTATTTTGCCAGCCAACCGTCCTCCTGTCTAGTGTTAACTCCTAGTTTTTATAGGAGAGCCTAGCCCGTTCAGATCACGACACGTGTTCGGTCGGATGTTCCTGACTTTCTGGGCATAGGAGACAGATAGTAGGTTACCTTGAGCCATGTGCTGAGGCGGGCCATGATGTGATTTCGATGGCGTCAGCATGGCAGAGCGCCTTTTGAGGCGGATAGTGGCGTCTGTGATTGGATGTGTCAGAGGCTTCCTTAAATGCTTCCGTAAATCTCCTGCCGTACTCCCGAGGTCCCTGGGTGAGGTCGTCCTTTGGTTCGGACAGAGCCTCTTCGGGAAACAAGCCCCGAGTTCGGGGGTTCCCAGCTTCAGGGAGTTCCGCCTTCGGGGATATCATGTTCGGCTCGCTATGTCTGCTGCCCCTTTTCCGAAGGCGATTTGCTCACGACCCTGGGGGGGCGAGTAGTGTCCTGGCGTGCCGGGCTCGGAGCTCTTCGGCTATCTCCCGAGGTGCTTGATCACACCTTTTCCCGGGTAGCGCCAGCTTCTTCTGGCCATTCTTGTGGCAGGGAGTTCGGCTAGATAGAGGCGATAGCGTTTGGCTATCACTATATTTGTTAATTTACTTAGCCTAGAAAAGGAAAAAATTAACAAAAAAAATTTATACTTTTTACAAAAACATTTTAAAAGTGCTATTTGAGCTTATAAAAAAATTAGGATAAGAATTATATGTCTAGATGAACTATGGGGAGAAAAGAATGAATTTTTTTGTGCATATATGTTAAGTGCATTATTTGATGGTCAAAATGGTTAACTTTTGTAAACTTTGACCATTAATTTCTACCCACGTGGGCCATATTTTTTATTGCTTCTTGCTTTGTTCTATCTTTTTGTAGGTTAGAGGATCGAGTGGAAATGTTAGAATGAAGTGGAAGTGAGTGGAGCTTAAATGAATTCAGAGAAGTCAAACTTGGTATTTGCATGTTGAAGACCTGTTCTCAAAGCTGGTGACAATTTTTTAAGGAAGGGAAATCTCTACCTAGAAAAGCCATCATTGGTGATGTGTCTCCAAGGGTGGCGGGTGATGCGACGTTGCCACCCTTGAGCAATGGTGACCCGTTACCACCAAATCCCATACTTCGGCGATGTGTCCCCACTGTGCCTGAGAAATGTGGGCCTCCACTTATTTTTGAACTCTAGCTTTTCATTGGCCAAGGATTTATTTCCAAATGGATAGGTGAATGATAGTGACACCTCTAAAACTTAGAGAAACTTGGAACTAAGCTTAGAATCATCATCCATTCTTCATCTTTTATGAGCTAGACCTAGTTTTTCCATAACCACCATATCTTGTATTTTCCATCATCCTTTTGTAGAGCACTCTTGGGCATTACTTAGAGAAGACTTGGAGCATTTGAACACCTTTAGGAGCTTCAGGAGTTGAGCATCTATAGGCTTTGAGTTTCGTCTTTCCTTCATTCTTTTTGTAATAAACATGAATGCTATTTATTTTCTTTTTGTGGTTATGTTTAGTTTAGTTATGAAGCAATCTTCCTTAATACTTTTTATGGCTGTAGTTACTTGGGTTGATTGTGTTGGATGAATTTATGGTTATGTGATGTTGGTTTTCTATCAAATGCTTGTTTATTATTTTCTTATGCTTATTGTTGTGTTTGCTAATTGGTGGCAATAATTGGTTGCACATAAATTACTTCTAAGCTCTTGGAAATGATTAGAATTAATTGGATATAAGAGAAAGGTTTAATGGCTGTAGGCTTATTTAGAAATTAGTCTAAGACATTAGGTAAAGGTAAATTGATCTCTAATGTCTCTTCCTAAGTTTGTAATCGAATGAGAATACTTATTAAGTTTAGGTTAGAGAGATTAACATTTGGAAAAGTAAGAATTCAATTGAGTAACTTTATCAATAAGCATAGAAAACTAACTCACTCACTTAAGTTCACTAACTAATCAAGACAATTATTGAACACATAAGAAGTGTACTTTCATAATTTGATAAAAACCACAAATTTATATTGCATTCTTGCATTCCAGGTTAGTAGCATTTTGCTTAGATAAGTTTACTTACTTGCTTTACTTGCTTAAATTTTTATTCAACTTTGATTGTTTAGCTAAAATTATCTTAGAGTAGTGGTACTTGGGAAACAATTTAATCAATCATTGTGGGAATGATATTTTTTCTTACCCAACTTCAACGTCCACTATGCACTTGCGGTTAGGGTTTAAAACTCACAACAAAATAACAAATAAACTGCCAATTTATAGGCAATATCCCAAACTTCTTGATCTTTCTGATGCTAGTGTTATAATCATTTTCTAAACTTTGAAGATGAGCTATTGTATTCCTCAGAATATCAATTGTGGAGTTGTAGCCACTGCCATTCTCTACTGACATGCCCAATTTTGTTTGCCATCCAACCTCCGTGACATCTGTTATGACACCAACATGAGTTGTCTTGCTACTGTTTGAGAAAAAAAAAAGAGGAAGTCCATTCGTCTCCAAAACCATAGTAGTTCAAGTCTTACTGGAGGCCAGCCATTGCGTTAAATCTGTTAAGATCCCTAAATCCTGCTTATCTCAAATGTCAATCATGGCTATGATTGGTTCGTTAGAAAAAACCTTCCTCGGCTTGAGTCTTGAGAATCTTGCATATCAACAATTATAAAGACATCGAGCGTAGTGAGCGGAGTGTGGCTAGAATTGTAGAGGACGAACAACGTTAGGTGTTTTCAAGTGATGAGATGACATGTGTGGGTCAAAAAATCTAACCTACTGCTCCAAGTTCAGGAACTAGTTTGCATTGAGTTGAAGTTTAGAAGAGTAAGTATCACAGTGGTATGAGTTTAAAGGCCAAGGTGTATTTAGACTTGCAAAATATTAAGTTCCAAATCCACAATTAGTCCAAAATTTGTAATTCCCATTGAAAATTGGCTCTAAATCCCCACATTGTTGCATATTGGTTCCAAATATTTATCATTTGTTGCATATTGATTTCTAACTATAAGCAAAACAGAGTTGACACAAAAACCTTATTTACAAAGGGGAAAAAATTGATATTTTAAATAATCCAATAACTGACAAAAAAATTATAATACAAATTGAATTCATGCATGGATAGTCACAGAATAGTTTAAATTAGAATTTAAAATGTTGGTATTAGATAGTTATGTAAGACTTAAAATCTAAACTAATTAATAACTACATTCCCATAAATTTGTTTAAATTAAATTTCTAAAGGTTATTAGTTTTTATTCTCTATAAATGATATTTCTGTGCTAATTCAGTTTTCCTTATAGCTTAATCCTATTTCTGTCAATTAAGTCTTAACTTAATTGATATACAGATCATCATATCAAGTAACTAATCAGGATTTGAATCTTGACTTGTATAAAAAATTATTTTACTTTACAACTAGTGAGCTGCTTTAGATCGGGAGAAATAGGGCATAACATAAACTAAGTTATAGAATATATATCGCCTCCCCTTTAACATTCCGAGTAACCAAAAAAAAAATTTATCATTTCAGTACCATAATCAGGGAGAGCGAAGCCGGAGAGAGAGCTTCTGGAGGCTTCTTGTCAGCGGACGGTAGAATCACACCCATCAACTAAATCTCAACAAAGGAAAGGACGTTAATGGCCTCATGTGGTCTCCTTATTTGCAATTCTATAAACTAGTTTAAATCCCATGCTAAAGGATAATTTCGTCAATCAGGATAAGTAATTGCTTTCCTCTATTGAATCAATTTCTTCTTCCTCACGTCCGTCTGCCGCTCTCGTTAGCTTTTCTCAAAACCCTCTAAAACCCTCCTCCTGGCGCCTTCCCCTGCTTCATAATCCAAGCTGAGATTTTGCTATCTCAATTACTCAAATTTTGTTCTTTGAAACCAGAAGCTTCGTCTCCCCGATGTTGGCGGCAAGGGTTTTGACGCGCGTCTCGAGGAGCGTCGGCGCACGATCTCTCTTACTTTCTGCTCCCAAGCAGCTCCCGCCTCCTGCCCTCTCTAATCACTTCCACTCTATTGTGAATGGATCTCCGGCGAAGGTACCCAAAAACCCTCGATCTTTTTGACCTTGTATTACTCGGGTTTTGGTGGGGTTTAGGGTTGAGCTATTGAGATGAAGATTTGTAACTTTGTTTGGCCGGTTAATTGAAAGATGGATCCTTCAATGTGTTCTAGGGGGTTATTTTTTCTAGTTTGGGGTTTCTTGTTTTGATTTTATGTTCCTTGATTTCGAATGTGTGGTTTGGCTGTTTTTATTTGCTTTTTGCGCTTACTCGTTATTTAGATTGCATTTACTACTGTTAGGAATTACATGTAATTTCCAAATATTTGTGTGACGCAGGCGACAATCCAATTTTCTTTCTGTTGCTAGTAAAATATGGTGTATAACGTGATTTTGTAGTGTTATTATGTGTTTGCTGAGATCACTCATATTTTCTGCCGTATTGCTGAATTCATTCATATGCCAGGCATTTTAAAAGAAAAATTTCCTTTCTAATAAGCCAGCCATTGATGGGAACACTTTCCAGTGTGTTCTAAAGTGAATACGGTAGTTGAGAAGAGCAACACTAAAAAAGCTTTTTCTTAGCAGTTGTAACTCAAAATATGATTGTCCGATGTGGGTGCTGAGTTAAAACAATGTACGATCCTCAATATGTAGTGCTTGAACAGCTTTAGAATACCTTCGTGCTGTAACTTGTTTGTGAGATCTCCTCCCTCCCTTTTGAGGTGGAATATGCTGTATGACTTGTATTATGCTGTTTGGGATGACTTTTAGCTCAGTATAAGTCCTTAGCCTAATGCGCTTGTTCTGGCAGTTGGTTCCAATTGAGTTGTCGGTGCTGCATTCCTCCTTGTTTCAACGGTTAGGCTTCACTTCATCTGCATCCCCTGAGCCTTCTGAGAAGGAAAAGGGAAGTGCTGCTGACTCTGATGAAACAAAAGGTTCTGCTGATTCTGATGAAACAAAAGGTGCTGCTAGTGAAGAGTCTGAAGTTGCTGATCAGTCGAAAGAATCAGGTTTAGATTCAGACTGTCATAGTCCTCAATCCCATTCTAGGAAACAAAGGAGGTTGGGTGCTAAACGGGCTGCATTTTCTGACTCAGATTCTGATTCAGATTCCGAATTTGATGAGCTTTCAAGGGAAGAGATGGTCAAACTTCTTGTGGAAAAAGAGAAACTTCTAAAGGTGAAGCAGAAGGAGATTGCAGATATGAAAGATAAAGTTGTTCGAACTCTTGCAGAAATGGAGAATGTTATGGCCAGGACTAGAAGAGAAGCAGAGAACTCAAAAAAATTTGCCATTCAGGTTTGTTTGATGGAGTTACAACAGCTTTTCTTTTATTCTGGATTTTGTTGTATATGAGTTTCCTAAATGTTATTTGTTCGAAATTTACTGCAGAGTTTGGCAAAGAGTCTGCTTGATGTTGCTGACAACTTGGGACGGGCTTCTGAACATGTTAAAGGCAGTTTTTCAAAGATTGATGAATCTAAAGATACCACAGGAGCTGTCCCACTAATGAAGACACTTCTTGAAGGTGTTGAAATGACAGACAAGCAGCTCATTGAGGTGAAATTAATATCACTGAATGTTTCTTACAGATTTTGTTGAACAATTTATAAATCGCTTGACTTGCTACCTTGCTGTTTCCATTCCATTTCACGGTAATTAACTATAAGTTGGTTGACCAGTTTTGACTGTCGATGCTTCAGGTGTTCAGGAAGTTTGGGGTAGAAAAATTTAATTCCATCAATGAACCATTTGATCCAAATAGGCATAATGCAGCATTCCAAGTACCTGATAATTCGAAGCCTCCGGGCACTGTGGCGCATGTCCTGAAGGTATTGGCTCCAATAATCAAAAGCTAGCCAGTTTTATAGAATAATACTGTTCATTCCCTTAACAGATGCGTGCTTGCCTGTATGTCTGATAGGCTGGATACATGCTCTATGACCGAGTCATCCGACCGGCTGATGTTGGTGTTACTCGAGAAACCGAAGAGAACCAAGTTGCTGATGCTGAAGACAAAAGCTCTGGAGCATGAAGTCGGGGTCTGCTTAACTTCTCACATGTTTTTGTAGAAATTTTCCTGTTATCTGTGGCTTTTCCGGGTCATTATAATTATGATACGAGATTTTCTTGTTAGGCTACTCATTGGGTTCTCACATTACTTTTTGTAACTTATTGTTTCCCATCTTGACACATAAAAAAGCCACCAACGAAAAATATTTGCATTTGTTCTAGATTGAGTTCCTTTTTGCAATCTTGTGATCAATTAGAATTCGATTGTCGAGGTAATGAGCCTTTTGGAGGCTAGTTGAGTATTTGTTAGACACTGTACTTGGAGCCAAATGGAGATCTGGGTGAATGGTGTTTGGACACCCGAAACAGGTAAAATTTATTAGTGGAAGTCAGTTAAGTAAAATAAACTTGGAAACATAATCTTTCCATTTTGGATCATCATTTGCTTTTATGCTCTTCCTTTAAATCACTGCTCTCATTCTTATTTTCATAACATTTTTACTTAAATTTTTAAAACAATGTAACATTTTCCCTCTTTTTATTTCACTTCTCACTCTTGTCGGGATACTTTATGTCACATAGTGTGAAATGTTAGAAGAAAGAACGAGAGGAGATAAGAGGTGAGCATTACTTGAGGACAGCGAGCAAGCTACATTAAACTTAAGCTTCTAAGCCAACTACTATCAGCTAACACTACCATATACAGCCCATGTCATGATACTAATTACATGATACAAGCCGAGACGCTTGATACTTGACACAACATATTAACCAGATGCTCAACTCAAACTACTTCATCCCATCTTCCAAAATGCACCAGAGCTGGGACTGCTTGAGCTCTGTTGTACAGTATTCTTGCTATCTGAAACTTGACCCTTCAGGCTTAAACCCAAATCCAGATGACCCGTGTTCGTATCCTGCAAGCAAGGCAGGAAAGGTGATCTAGCAAAACACAAAGCACTACGAAATGATCACACAGTAAATCCTACAATTATTTACAGCTATTAATTCGTTAAGCAGCTGATGATTACGAGCCTTATTCATAAGAAGCCAATCAATCAGACAGTAGGATTACTTTTACTCGCAAAATGTCTACAAATGATAGCGTTACATTGCTCATGAATGAAGATATTTAAAAGAATCTGCAGGGTGCTGCATTTCTACAGCTGCCACATGGATCCTCCAGTTGAAATATTCCGTAGTAGAACATTGGCTTAAAAGGGGGAAGCAATACAAGTTCCCAAGAAATCAAAACGGTATTCATTCAATTCTTTTGCTGTTGCAACTTATATGTAAATTTGATGCTTGAAACCAAGCTATTCCGAAGTTTATGCCCAGAGAAAAGTAAAACAACACTGGACAGCATGGATTTAATGGGACAAAAATATAAATCCAGAACATGTGTCAGATTGTTTTTACTCGCTAATGTATCATATGATTTTTGTCAGATACAGAAGTTTGCAATGATACTGTTGTTCTTCCAAGCTTGAAGATAACTTAGGCCTATCTGCTACTTATTTTCTTCCAAGCTTGTAACAAGCTGACGTTCATGAAGCAATGCATCAAATAAAGGTCTCATGTACTGCACCACGGATGCATTGCAACATTAATGTTTTTACTTTTTTTTTTTATTTCTTACATACTTCAAACGTCGTGTTTCTTTCTGATCTTTCTGCTAATAAAATTATGATGACAATGTTTTCCAGCTTCCCGATGCTAGTAAGGACTGCATGAAACAATAATTCAACATGCAGAGATAATAGTGCTCACATCAATTGCTTACCTGAGTTTCTTTCTTCAAATCACTATTCATGTTCAGTAGGTCATTCTTCGACGAAAACCAATTTGTGGACTCATTTATCTCATCTGTCTTAGCTTCCTCCTCGACCTGTTTTGTAGCTGTCTTTCTCCTTCCGTGTTCTTCCAGAACAGCAATCTGCAAAAGGTAAGAAGGTCAAATAACTACGGTGACAATGTTAACAACTAGAACTGCCGCATCCAAAAACAGAACTAAAAGCCACCATCTTGACCAAATCTTGAAGCTCGCGGAAATTTTTCCTTACAAGTACAGAAATTTGAGGAAACAAATTGATCAAATTAAAAGAGAAAGCGAGTAGCCCGAATCAAACTCCACTTGGTTTCAACCAAGTATCACCCTTGGGGTGAAAAAGTAATGTATTTCCAAAAACAAAACTCACCATAATGAACGAAACCAAACAGTTCTGCTAGAAAAGCTCCTCAAAGAAAATGTCTACTCCAGACTACGGAGGACGCAAAATAGAACAAATAGAAAGAAGAATAATCAAATTCTCTTCAGAGCTAAAAAGAACAATTAGAGCTCACTAGAAAGGAAAAAAAAAAAAAAAAAGAACAAATAAATAGACATAGAGAAAACCAAAATAATCAAATTCTCTTGGAAGAAACCCATAATCCCAAAACTCCAACTTCCTCCATGATCACAACAAACATGCAGACACATAAACATCTTGATTTAGAGCGCAACAGCTAAATTTTAAGTGCGGACTCTGTATATGTGTAAATGAACAGACTCACCGGCATGTAGCGGAACTTGCGCTTCGGCGGCTCATCTGCAGCGGCTGAACCAGAATCGGCTGGCGAGAGCGGGGTCCACCGGCAGAGCATGAGGTTAGTGCCGTTGCCGTTTCCGTTGGACTGCGAGTGGTTCTGATTAGCGGTGGACGTGGGGGACACGTGAACCCACTTCTTCTTCCACTTCCGGACAGGGCCGCTGAAGACAGCGGTGGAACCGTACCGCGACGAAGCACGACCCAACCTCGTTGACCCGAGACCGTCCATTCGGGTTCTGGGTTCGTCCGTCCCTGAGATGAAACGAGAATTTTTTTTCTTTTTTGGGTGAGGTGATTAACTAGAGAATGGCAGAAGCAGGGAGTGAAGCTGCTTTGTATTGGTGAGGAAGTTGATACCAAACGATGTCGGTTTGATGAGGAGGTAACTCTAGTTTGGCGGTGTGATTGAGTTCTTAAAGAGGGTCAGGCATAATTAACTACTATGGGTAAAATTCAAATTTAGTCCCCTAACTTTGGAGGGTGTCCTAATTTGGTCTTTAGCTCTAAAAATGACTATTAAAATCGGGTAACAGCCAAATTTGGTCCCTTAACTATTCAATTTGTCCTAAAATGATCCTTTAACTCTAAAAGTGCATATTGAGGTCCCTTAACTCAAGTAGTGTGTCCAATTTGAGTCTCATCCGTTTGTAGAGCCGTTATTTTTTATGGAACTTGCTTATGTGGCAGTTTTGCCACCCCATAGTGGGTCTCAAACTTCAACATGGATGACTATACTAGAAGAACAAAAAATTTCAAGTTAAAATTGACACAAATAAATAACCATAGGACTTAAAATGTAAATAGCCCAACATTTTCTCCGGTGGATCTCTCTCCTCTCTCTTTCTCGCCGGTGGTTCTTTCCATCGCTGATTTCGTCACCTGCCTCAATCACCGATTTTGTCCTCCTCGATCTCCAATTTCATCCTGTAGTCGTCGATTTTGTCCGCCAGTCATCGATTTCGTTGCTCTTCTTCATCCTCCTCTGATTTCATCACAGATTTCCTCTTCCAGTTCATCGTCTTCTATCGCGATTTCCTCCTTCGTCATCGTCTCCATCACTGTTGTAATTTAGTTCACCATCTTCATCACTGTCGTGATTTAGTTCATCATCTCCATCTTTCATCGCGATTTCCTCCTCCGTCACCGTCTTTGTCACCGTTGTAATTTAGTTCACCATCTTCATCACTGTCGCGATTTAGTCCATCGTCTCCGTCTTCCGTCACGATTTCCTCCTCCGTCACCATCTCCATTGCGATTTCCTCCTCCATCACCATCTCATCGCGATTTGTCTTCTTTTGCGATTTCCTCCTCCGTCACGATGCATCTTCTGTCGTTATTTCCTCCTCCGTCGCAATTCGTCTTCCTTTGCGATTTCCTCCTCCGTCGCGATTCGTCTACCATCACGATTTCTTTCTCCATCACCATCTCCCATCCCAATTTTGTCTCTGTTCACCATCTCCAGTGGTCCGCCTCTATCCCGTCCATCTTCATCTCCGTTCACCGTCTTTAGTAGTGCGCCTCTGCCCTCAAATCCAACACCATCGTCTACGGCGAATTAATCTAACAAATGAGACTAATCCATGTTTTAAGCCCAAAGATTTTGTGTTTGTGTCAGTTTAGGTTTAATTTTTTCATTTTTATACAAAATAATCACCTATTTCAATTAAAGAGGAAGCCACATGGCATTATGAGTGCCACATGGAATTATAGGTGCCACATAGGCAAGTTTCATCCAAAATAACGGCTCAATTGATGGATGTGACTCAAATTGAAAACGTTGCTAGAGTTAAGGGACCTCAATAAACACTTTTAGAGTTAGGGGACCATTTTAGGACAAACTGAATAGTTAAGGGACCAAATTTAGATTTTACCCATTAAAATCCCGTAATTCAACTTGCGTGTCTTATTTTGGTTCCTAATGTTAGTCCAGGCGTTATTTTGGATGAAAAATGCCTATGTGACATTCACTTTGCCACGTGACATCAAATGCGATAACAATAAGTGGCTAGAATGGAAAAACAATAAAAATCAGGCTAAAGTTCATCCAATCACTTAATTTTAAGGGCTTGAAGTGACATTAGCCCTAATCTTTATCTTACCCAAATCGTTGCCGATTCAAACTCTGGGTACGCTGCTGCAAGCCTTCGCCCTGTCCACTGCCCAGTCCTACCCACTCTCTTTTCATCCTTCCATCGCTCTCCTCTTCACCATCTCTAGCAATTGTTCCAACACCGATTTTGATTGAAATAATGCCAAAATTTGTGATGGCTTCGTTAGCGATATGAATGGAATTTCACAAGATTTTTTCTTGGGGAGCACGATGGAGAAGGTGGGGGTGGGATAGACGAAGAGACGTGCGTGAATCGGTGAAGGTTTCCATGGTATCAGGCGAATTTCCGGTGGGACGGTTGGCGTGGCAAGCTTTGTGAGCTTTCAGGTGAAGGCATGGAGGCGTGGATTTTTGTAGGGGACATCAACAATGGAGAGGTGATGGAGGCATGGATCACGTTGGGCGAGGAGAGATGGTAGTGGCACAAATAGAGAGACGGCAAGATGGATGGCGGCGTAGAGGGGGAAGCCGGAGTGGTTGGCGTCCATTTGGGGAAGAAGATTTGGGTTAAACTATGACTTAGAACCTTTGGATTATGCATTTGCGTCATTTTAGCGTAATATTTGTTTTATTTTAATTTAGCCATTTATTATCATGAAAAGTGCAGCCACATGACCGTATGGTTGTCATGTAGGCAATTTCCATATGAAATAATTGCAAACTAATGGTAGGGGCTAAAATAGGAAGCGTTAATTAAGTTAGGGGACTTTAATAGTAACTTTTAGAGTTAAGGAACTACATTAGGACAATCATTAAAATTAGGAGACTAAATATGGATTTTACCCTACCTATTATAGTACGTTTCTCCCAAATTATTTTAAATATTTAGATTTGACGAATAGATTAAAAAATAAAAAAAATTTATGCTATTTTCACTTTTGTGTTTCATTTTTTTCCATATAAAGGAAGAAAAATAAAAAAAATATATTAAAATAATAATTTGCAAGGTAATAATATAATATTGTAACATAATTTACTAAATATGGAAATATAATAAATATTTGAAACCAAAATAAAAATTATTACAAAGAAGGTGTAATTGTGCTATTTCCTTTTGCTCTTTATAATGCTATTCAAAATTGATTATATTAAATAATTTTAGATTAATTGGCAATATATGATAACCCTATCTAAAATTTACATTGTTTTTGACAATAAGGGGTAAAATCACATAGGGGATTTTTGCAATTTTCATATATATATATATATATGTTTGTATGTAAATATAAACCTTGAATCTTGGATAACAAGTTAAAAGAATTGAGGTTTAATCTGTTGTTAAACAAGTTCTTATTAACAAGAAATTAACGGGACTGAATTAAGTCAGGATAGTTCAAACACAAGAGAATTTTAGAGGAGTTTTCTGCAACTAATTTTAGTTCAGAGCCAAACGGTTATATTCATCACAGTCCATACCCAATTTAAGACTTTAACCATTATGGTAACCCCTTTCTATATCCTCGTGTTCATCGTTATGTCCGGTCTCAGCTCTGTCTTGTAGGAAAATGGAGATTTGCTTGCGCACTCTGAAACCCCAAAGTTTAACCCTAAAGAGCCGCGCTTTCATCAACAACTATCCCCGCTCGCTTTCACTTCTCGATTCCACTGTCCAGTTCAACACGCAGTCACGCTCAATTTGTCCCCGCATTCTTTGTCCAGTTTCCCGCCAATTTCAATCGCTCCAATCCATCTCATTTGCCCGGAAGTCTACTCGGGTGGCGGATTCCCCCTCGTCTTCCGCCGGAGCTGGAGCAGACCGGCTTCTGGCCGATGTTACGGTGACGGTGACCCCGGAGCCCGATTCAAGTGTATGATTCTTGTCTCTTTTTATTCTTATCCGCAGGTTTGAGATCCTGCATTTTTTACTCATCGTGTGAAATTTGAATGATTTTTTTGAATTTCCTTTTACCCGGTTCACCTTGTTTCATTAAAGCTTTGTCCTGTGCGTCTTTAGGTGAGAGTGGCTGTGGTAGTACCAGAGGCTTTATGTGCGGATTGCCACAAAAGTGTCATCAAGGATATTATGAGAAAAGTTAAGGTACTTCGGGATTATATTTTTTATCTTTTTATTTATGTTGAGTTTTTAAAGCTACCTGCTTTACTTATGTTTAGGATAAAATCTTCCTTTTTGCTTACAACTTTTCATGTATCCAGGTCCCTGGATTCCGCCAGGGAAAGGTTCCAGAGAGTACTCTAGTCGACTATGTGGGGAAGGAAAATGTTAACAAGGCTACCATCGAAGCGATATTGAATAGAACCCTTCCTCATGCTTTGTCTTCAGTGCGTTAAGTTGATGCCTTGTGTTAGATATATTTATCTTTGGCTTTCATGTTAGGAACATTTTATTCTCTAATTTCTGCTCATTCTTTTTATTCAGGTAGCTGGAATTGCTTTGACAGATTCACTTCGCATTGTAACTAATTCGAATCCTAGTTCTCTGAGGTTTGTAGCAGCATCAAGTGTCACTTTGAGTTTGCTGTATCAGTTGCATGACATACAGGCATAATATAGCTGGAGTATGATATTCTTGCCAATGTACATAGAAATAGTTTTTTAGTAAGGAAAAAAACTTGAAAACAGTTTTCTTCAAGCCTGTACTTGCATCATAAGTATAAATTTTCCTGCTTGTATTAACAAGGTTCCTTGTTTTCTTCAATGTGCCTTCCAGTTATGAAGCCATTATTGATGTGGAACCTGAAGTCAAATGGATAGCTGAAAATGCATATAAAAATTTGAAAATTGTTGTTGAAGTAGACAGTGAGATGGATGCTCAAAGAGCATGTGAACAAGAGCTAAAACGCCGCCACAAGTCATTAGGTGCATTGAGAATTGTTACTGATAGAGGATTGCAGGTTCCTAGAACAAGCTCACTACAGTTTTGATTATTTTCTGAATAAAATAACTCGCATTATTTAAAGATGTTACATTCTTAACTTTGAAGATGCCACAATTCAATTTATTTCAGGTTGGCGATGTTGCAGTTATTGATATATCAGCCACAACAGTTGCTGAAGATGAATCTCAGTCTCAAAAGATTCCATCTGCAGAAAGCAAAGGTTTGGCCATAAGACTCTTCGACCTTTCTGCTAGTATTTTGTGATGGTCAAGTAAATTTTTCTGCTGGCTATGTTTGACCTGTTCCATGTGCTTAAGTGTTCTTGTTTTACCTCACATAGAGCAGTTATCTGTTTATGATATAGTTAGGCACCTGAGGCAGGCTGATGTCTGTAGCATTGCCTTGTCCTGGTTGGTGTTCTCTGAAAATCTTGAGTTTCTTCATGTTGATGATTTTAGCCATTAGTCTGGCTCATTATCCAAAAGATCAATGTCTTTTACTATTTGACTTTACATGGTTATTTCTGCTCGTTCATCTCTATGTTTCTGTTAACATTCTGTAGCTATCTGTGTAATTTGAACAGCTGTGTTAGTTAACTAAATTGTTCAATGAATGTGGTTTTTCAACTTTTCTTTTTAATCTATTATAAAGTGAGCTCAACTTGTCTTATGAGGACGGTTTTTAATCTGACATTTATGGAGACCTTTTGCAGATTTTTATTTTGATACTGAAGAAGGTGATAAAGTAATTCCTGGTTTTCTTGATGAAATAATTGGGCTGCTGCAAGGTGAAACAAGGTCCTTCCAGCTTAAATTTCCTGAAACATGGAAACAAGAAAATCTTCAAGGTGTCAATGCTCAGTTTATTGTGAGTTCCCAATATCTTGGGGCCAAGTTTTGTTACCTGACAACTATAATGTCTATTTCTTCTAAACTTCAAACTTTCAAGCAATTGAAATATGAATTTGGGGAAGTATCTTGTTATCTTCTCATACATGGATTTTGCATATCCAGGTGGTAAATCTGATTTTCAGTTTCCAGCGGTTGGTAAAATTTTGAGGATTTCATTTTTTCCTCTCCTTCCTTAATTGGTTTATAGGTTGAATGCAAAGAATTATTCTACCGAGACCTACCCGAATTAAATGACTCCCTGGCTGATAAGCTTCTTCCTGGATGTAGCAGCTTACAGGAGGTATGTCTTATATCTTCATTCTCAAACTTATGTTGTTACCATTCTGGTAGCCACATTTTGAGCAAGTCCATGGAAGAAGCTATTATTGCACAACTCTGCAGGTTAGAGACACTCTAATACAAAAGTGCCAGGAGATTGAACAAAGAGCTAAAGAAGAAGCAGCAGATAATGCAATTCTAGACCAGCTTTCAAAGGTCAATTTAGCTATTGTTCTTGTCTCATCTTGCTGAACCTCATTATTTCTCATTTTCTTATTTACTTTACCAAAATAACTTCAGATCACATTTCTTGTCTCTGGTTCATTTATTTGCAATGTTGGATGAGAAGATATTATTAATCATAATTGCACTAATACAGTTACCATGGTGCTAGTTAGCATGCCAATAATTTGAATGAAACTATTTAACAGAGCTGTCACTTCAGCTGAGTAAATTGGTTTGGGTACTTATTTTGTGGGCTTTGATTTCATGATGCTTTTAAGTGAGCAATTACTTTTGCTATGTCACCTCCCCCTTCCCTTGCTTTTCCCCCCCTTTGAAGTAGTAACCTGACATTTGGAATTATTAACTTCAAGTTGCAATTTTGTGTTAGATGGTGGAAGTTGAGATCCCCCAATCATTGGTTGAGGAACAAGGTAGGCAGATTTATGGAGCCATCATTCTTGAAATACAGGTTCACCCTCATTTCTTCTCAGTTGAACCTCTTTCCATTATATGGACCAGAAGCTTGAGCTTTACTTTGGCATGTAATTGTTTATTACTATAATTTTATTGCTGCAGGCAAAGATGAAACTGAATGAGGATCAGTTGGATTCTCTATCAAGTCCTGAAGCTGTCCATGAATATCTTGAAAACCAAAGGGAGAAAATAACAGAAGTGATTAAGCAGAATCTAGCACTTGGAGATATTTTTAGGCGTGAAAATTTGCAGGTAGCCCCTCCCCCAAGCTTCAGATTTGCGAACATGACAACCGTAATTGCTATTGCATGCATTATTATGCATAAACTGAATTTGACAGGAATTCATCTGAAAGGGACCTTGCTTACCCAAGTGTAGGGTGACTCAGGATCTTAGATTAATTAGGATTTAGTTATCCTGCTCTTAGTTGCAAATGGAGTTAATACTCACTTTCTTTAAATCTTTACATGCTAGTTGATTATCCTAGAACATGAATTGATGCATGCCTAACTTTGGCATAAGTAAGAGAAGTAACAAATAAAACCTTTCAAAGACTTTGCCATGACATTCACAAAACAACTTGAAAAACATACCAAAGTGTACACATACCATTTTTGTGTACATTCATAAGCAACCATAGTGTATATACATACATGGACACTAAAGTAGTCTATACACACTTGTCTAACAAGAGGCTAAATTGGTAATGCTAGTACCCAGCTTACTAATCTTTCTGAGATCACTAATTAAACTCCCACCTGACCTCAAGGCTCCTATGATGGAAGCTTCCACATTCCATGTGCACATCAAGCTTTTAACTGTCAAGGCCAATCAAACAACTCAATATGTAACATTCAAATATTTCCATAGCTAAATAATTGGTTTCTTGATGGAAAAATTAATTGAATTGTTTGAAACAGAACTCCCCGTATACAGGGCTCCATTCAAGTTCTTGTGATGCTTGGAGGGGTTTCTCTGGTTGGGAGGAGCATAGCTGCACTGCTTATACATTTGATTACATGTCTGCCTCAGAGAGTGCGGGAGGGAGGGAGGGTGGGAGAGGGAAGAGGGAAGAGGGATTTGATGAATGCTTTCATGCATGAAACAATTAGGAGAGTTATTTACCGGGTATATTTGAGCTCCTAAATGGTTTTCTGATTGCAGGTTTCATCAGAGGAGCTTGTCAAAGAGGTTCAGAACACAATATCCGAATTCAAACGTCACAAAAAAGAATATGATGAGGAGCGTATCAAAGAGCAGGTTAGCATATATCTCATCTTGCCCTGTCCATTCAGCAAATATGATAGTTTCATCTCTCTTTACACAAAGATACTGCTTTCCGGGCTGGTTGAGAGTTGCAGCGTTTTGATCCTGTAGAAATGCAAATCAGTCTGCCTTTCATTTTGCCTGTTCATTTCTTTCTAACCAGACAAAATGGATTTTTATGAGGGTGGAAGAGGAAGGCGTGACAGTTAATAATGTAAAACACCCCCACCCCCCTCCCAAAAAAAAAAAAAAAAAAGGGACTTCACAAAGCCATCTCTTTGATTTCACCAAACCTGACATGGAGCATCTAGTCCATTCATCCACATCAATTTTGATTGCACAATGTGTAAAGAGATGACCAAATGTTTGAAAATTTCAGGTGCACGATTTACTAGAGGCAGCCAGAGTGCTTGAATGGCTGAAAGAACGTGCTGAAATCGAGTACATAACTAGGTGATACAAACGATAGTCCTCATGTGTTGGGATTTGTGGTGCAAGCAAGCGCCAGCATAGCATTTACTCTTTTAGGTAAATACGGAAGAGCCGGTATTTATCCATCCTATGCTCTGAGTTTTGTAGCGAACATTAGAAATAATGATATATTTATCATGTGCCCACGTTCTGGCGCACACTTTGTCTTGAACACGAGCTTCTTCCTCTATTGAGACGGAATCTGCAAAATCATTGATTAGCTGGATCTTTGGTCCTCACCCATCTTGGTGCCTACTGCTGCTATTAGTGCCACTCCAATATCAATTCCAATCTAGCTTGCTCCATGTAATAACCTTTCAGTAACATCTAAACTGGCTTCGGATTTAACAAACCTACCTAACCATGTTTGTTGAAGGAATCATCACTATTGGTTTTTTCTGACAAGATCATACAGCATTCCAGCCATCATAGGAAGTTGGTTGCATATCGTTCTAACTTCTAAGCATTCCCGTAGCCAATATATGAGTGCGTTATCTTTTCCGATGCAGAATACATATGAGTAGTCGGAATTACAAATTTGACTCGCCACCTCAGTAGATTGTGAAAGCAAAGCACTGAATTCAAAAGCCGGAAAGTCAGGCAGACATCATTGAAACTACAATGCCAGCAAACCCACAAAGAACAATCACAAGAAGATCGAGTGTGTTATCTTTGCCATATACAGTTGGGGTTACAACTATTTGATCAGCAGATATATAGCAACTATCAGAACCACTATACCTACAACAGCCAGTAACATGCGCAAGCAAGAACAACCGCCTTTGGTGCGTTTGTTCAAAATTGCCAAGTTTCTCAAACAATGAAATGCAACTTGTAATCCTGCATATGGTCAATGTTTTGACACTTCGAAAATATGTTGATGCTCCTAGGAGAATAATAGAATGAGGATCATAACCAAACTTAGACTAATAAAACTTGATCATCTACATGATAGAGCAAAATGAAACCATGTGATTCATAGTACAAGGGCCCAAGTGTGCAGAACAAAACAAACAGAAAAGTTTACCCCCTGTGAATTTTTTTGTCACATAGTCCTCTTATTGACATGTAGATGGATGCAAGTACTCCCATCGACTCATAATACAAGTCCCGTTTCCAAATTTGTTGCATCTCAGAATGTGTTATTTTTCCATATTTAGACATCTTCCAAATGTACTTTTACCATTATGCAAACCTAATGAGTGCTCCTTATTGTAATTATACTAGCAAAGGGTAACTTTGCAGAAACATACCTGGTATGTTTATAAGGCACAACATTCATAATTTTTACAAAAAAAAAAAAAAAGGCAAACAGGACAAATATTATGAGACCAAGAGAGTAAAATGCTGCTGCAGCTAATCTGAATAACACGAGAAAGACATGTATCCTCGCAACACTAGCTACAGAAAATCAAAATGGAACGTATCATCTTTACGGTGTGAAAAATTTTCTCCTCTATTATATTCATGAAAAAAAAAACTTAAAAGAATATTTTCAGACATCACGTTTCAATATAACATAAGATCGACAAAGCTTCATGGGAAAGACTACTAGTTCTGTCAGAGCGACAGAAATCAGTTTCAGAAACATATGAACTGTTTGTAGCAAAAAGGCACAACAATTTCCCACAGAACTGGTAAGAGTTTTACCCGTGGATGCCAGTCAGTAAAATCCACATGCTGGTCCAAGACATCCTGCAAAGCAGGGGAAAAGGTAAATATCAAATTATTGAAGAACAAAACAGAACAACACACAACACTAATATTTTTTTTATTTTTTAAAAAATACAACCAGGCACTTGACTATAAAAGAAACAAAAGAAAAGAAAAAGGATGCATACAATGAGCCTGATGTGCAGATCAAGCTCCTTATTGACTGCCAAGGCGGTGTGCTTTGTACTTACTGTGGTCTCCTCCAACTTGTCAAGACCTTCATCTTGCTCTGCTTGAAAAAAATAATCATGTAAAATCCATTAGAGAAATATATGAGAAATATACACAAACCATTTGAAGGAGATAGGAAAAGTGATCAGAAACTTGATAACTTGCCTTTGATTATTTGAAGCTGAAGGCCAACAACGCCCTAACTATCTAATACAGACCACGAAACTGCAACCATTTCTATATATCAGTAGGAGGCTCTACCATATTATGATTAATGTACCTAATACATTAATGAGATGTGAAAGTAGTGTCATGAACAACATAGCATTTACAAATCAGTACACTAGTTCATCAAAGGTAATGTATAATGCATTGATTGTACTAGAGTTTAGTCTGTACAGAACTTGCTATAAAACAAAAACAAAAACAAAAACCAAAACCAAAATCACTTATAAGGGTGCAAGCCACTTGTCTAAGACTTCGCTGAAGCAATTATAACCATGAAATACTTAACATGGTGAATGTTCAAGAGGGAAGAAATATCATCAAAGACAAATAAAAACAAATTGATATATTGAAATCAAAATTAAATCACCACATGTCATAAACAACCTGAGGCACATACTTACAAGGGCTTCCCTGTAGGCCTAGATAAATTGGACTGCAAAGTGCGAACTATCTAGTCTAGTCCTTAAATCATAATCTTTCTCTGAATTCCCGATGCATGGCACTGAGTCTCAAGTCCTGATGACTGCCAGGAAACTCTATCAGATATCATTCCATTGATGTCATCTGCAATTGCAAGCTTTACAGCTTAATTGTATTGCTTCATCCATGTGTCAGAAGAAGATGCCATTGACCTACATGGTAAATTAAAAACAGATATTCAAAAAGTGAGGCAGGCCTTGCATGGGTATTAGGTAGCTAAGCTTCACTGGAGTAACTTAAATTTTTCCACCAAATCCCTAAACCTTAGTCCGGATAAATAAAGGAGATAAAAAAACAGGGACAAACTGGCCGGACTTCAGGGAAAAGTAAAAAGATTCTGAATTAAGAGGGCCCTTGAATATCCAAACAATACACAAAGACGAGCAACCAAGATACACATTGAGCTCAGTTCTGTCAAGCTTGATTATCCAAACAATACAATGACTTATCTACCATAAACAAAGCCATTCGTACAACAATCTACAATCTAACCTGAATTTAACGACTTCAAAAAAGCTGGAAAATGCCTCAAATACGAGTATCACAAGGCAAAAGCTCGAAACTTCAGATATTAATTCAAAGCAATAAAAAACCCAAGTGTAAATTTGACAATGATGAGCGATTACAAGGATCGGGTAAAAGGGGAAACAAAATCCAGCGGGAAAAACGAATAATCACCTATCGTGAACAGGGGTTCTCCAATTTCAATATCTGGAAACGGAGAACAGAGAAAAATAGTGACGCTGATTGAAATTGGGTAGCTGTGGCTGCTCAGGAACGACGTCGCTCGCTCTCAGCGATCAAGCAGAAAAGATGGCGATCAGGATGGAAGACGGAACTTGTCCAGGCACGGACACATTAATTATTTTCCGACAACGCCACAAAAATACGAAAAAATAGCCCCCGAAAAGAAGGAAAGAGACGCTTGACTCGGTTTGAAAAAAAGTCAAAATCCTATGTGGTTTGGTTGCCCCTCATTAGTCGGGTCAACCCGACCCCTTTTGCTCCCAATTTTAAGGCCCAACCGTACGATAAAACCTAAAAATTTTAATCTCATTCTCTCCACATCTCTCCCTTCTAATCTCATCTGCTCAATCGCACCCTCTCCCACATCTCATACTCCCAAAATTTCTTTTACCCGCCAAAAAACTTGCTCACTTTATGATTCTAACGTCTCTAATTTTTCTAATTTTCAAATTTCCGCGCTCGCCTGCTGCTCTTGTTTGCTTCCTCTGACTCTTCCTCTCTCGCGCCCCCGATCTTGTCGAGACGACGTCTTTTTCCTTTATGTCGTTAGTTCTCTGATGGATCGGGCGGTGAACGTCGAGGAAAACGTCGCATCCAGCTCTGTCGGTGAGAAGAGGTTGGCTGAGAACGGTGCCCTTCCGGCCGCTAAGAGGCCACGATGCGGGGACATGACAAGGGTGGCGGAGATAGTGCTGGTTTTGTCGGCGATGGGCAGAATTCGCGGCGGGGTGAAGAGTCCGACGGAGGCGGAGGTAAGGTTGATGTCGGAGGCAAGGGAGATGTTGGCAGAGATGTGTGCGGAGGTGGCGCCCAAGGACATTGTTGGTCGAGATGCGATTGGAGCAGTGATTGAGGATTTGGGATTGAATGGGAAGTCGAAAGAACAGAGATTGGGATTCCGCGCATCCAGGTTGACCATCGCCGAGAAGCTTTCTCTCGCCCAGAAGAAGGTATGAATATTTTTCTGATTCAACGTTGATATGATAGAGTCTTACCTTTATAGTATTTTAGGTTTCATTTTCTATTGATTTTTTATGGTTATTCCTCACTTATGGTTCTTGCTAACTTGTCTAGCATTGAAGACTTTCCTTTTCCTATTCTTTTGTTGGTTTGTTTGGTTGATGCAAATATGGCACTGGTTATTATGTTAAAACTGTGTTACGACAGATATAAGTTGCTTCAGTTGATTACCTTTCTTTGACAGTGATATGTGTTGGACTATGCTAAATGATAGAACTGTAGGTGATATTGAATTTTGCAAGTATTTTGACTGAACTGTGAAGATGAGTGTTTCGTTTGTTTCCTTGCTTCTATATCAGATGGAAGATCCGAAGAAGCTTCATACACCTTCACCTACTTACACATCTCAGCCACTGCAAACAAGTTCAGGTGGATCAGCGCATGCTCTTCGCGGGTTGCCTTCAGAGAGGCCAAGTCATGCTGCTATGTCTTCCGGAAGCTTCTCAGTTTCTTCAGCACCTGCTCATGTTACTGCAGCAACTTCAAATCCCTTGCCACATCAGTTACCAACTTACACTGTATCTACTACATTGCCTAGCGGGCAGCTAGGGAAAGATTCTTCTTCATTTTCTTTCCCCAGAGGTGATAGATCACAGGTTAAAGTTGAAGGAGGATCAAATTTGCCGTTTGTTTCACCTGGTAACACTCTCTTTCTATACCATTTCCTTCCTTGACTTCAACTGAAAATTATCAAATACTCCATATATTTTGTTTGGTAACTCAAAAATTAATTAAAAGAACTAAATTGGGCTTCGACCTTTTGACAGAAATGTGAAAGTCTAGATAGTGCACCTCCCCACCCCATAGCAGAACAGATCAAGAAACCCATGCATGATGAAACCCAAAAGATAAAAGGCTCATCATTCTCTAGTCATTTAACTGCACACAGCCACCCACCATCCACATCCTCTTTTTGCTCTTCTTTATCTTCCCATCTTTGTTTCTCAATGCCTGCAGATGATGCAAAGCCCTGATTCCCCTTTCTCCTGAAATGAAGCCCTTGTAAAACTTAAAACAATGCATGGTATCCATTGTTTTGCTCCAAATAGCTTCCTGGGCATCCCCTTCTGTTCCTTTCTGCAGAATCTGCAGTGTCTCCACAAAGTTGGTCTTCCTGCAGGTCCAATTCCGGCACCATCCATGAGCATTGTTTCAAAAAAAAAAATTTCCAGTTTGGTGATTTGTGCTTGGATCCTTTAAACTAGTTTTGTGTATCTAGTTTGTCCAATTAACAGTCGCCTTGCCTCTTCCCTTACAGCTGTAGAACACCCAGACCTACCAACTCTTGGATGCAGACTTGTTCCCTGCTTTAGGTGAACCATTGTAAATGTCTTTCCTGGTTTTCCTTGTCGGTGTACTCACTTACGCTCTCATTCAGTTGGTTGGAAGAATGTTAATGTTTTTAAATTACAATGGATAATACCAATCTTGTAATCTTCAGTGGTTGTTGTTGACAAGATTAACCAGTAAATATTTATATGCTCAGAACATCCCTAGTGCATAACAATCAAAGATTCAAAGGTGAATTGTAGTTTAGATTCTTTAGAAACACTTCAAAGATATCATGCCAAATCAGTCTTGGATGATCTGGAGTTCTGCTTTATTTGACTAACACTAATTTCAAAACCTTAAACAGCTTCAAAAATTTTGAGAAAATAATCACCTGAAATGCTTGTCAAAGCTTTGTCTAATTTTTCAAACTATGCATTGAGCTTCATTCAATAATGGCTATCTTCTTGATTCTTCCATCTTTTGTTTTTAGCCTTACAATAATTTATCCAAGTTATCATTGTCCTGAGTATTTGTTAGTACACAGGCGCACACATTCACACTCATATGTCTTGTTATCACTTATTCATGTAACTCTTTTTGTAGCTCATTCTTTTATAAAACCTTTGCTTGTGGATTTTCCAGCTTGGTCTATGCAGCCCCAGTCGGCAGCGATGACTAGATCTGGACAAGAAAGCAAGGTCCTGAATCCTGGCATAACCAGGACTGAGGGAACTGCTGATTTGAATATGTCACTGGTGGCTTCTCAAGCAGCAAGAGATCAGAGCTCAAGACCATTTGTTTCTCAAACTGCATCTGGAACTTTTCAAAGTGTTTCGCACCAGTCCATCCAAGCACCCCCATATATCAACAATCACAATGAAATTGCAAAAATTGTTCAGAAGTTGCTCCAGCCAAAGCTTCCTGAGAATCCTACATGGACCCCTCCTTCAAGGGAATATATGAACAAGCCAATGACTTGCCAATTGTGCAAGGTCACTATCAACGAAGTAGAAACTGTGCTTCTTTGTGATGCATGTGAGAAAGGATACCACTTGAAATGTTTGCAACCAACCAGTCAAAAGAGTATTCCTAGAGGTGAGTGGCACTGCGTGAGGTGCCTGTCACTGTCCAATGGAAAACCTTTACCTCCTAAATATGGTCGAGTCATGAGAAGTATAGCCCCACAGAAAGGTCTCCCTAACCCAACTTTAGGTCAGTCTATCACTGCAGAAACTGAGTCATCATCTGAGAAGAAAAATGGAAGTATGGATCAGAAGGTCAGTTTGCCTTTTAGCATAACTGTAGCTCAATCTACTGCTTCTGAAGCTGAGCAATTCCCCGTTAAGAAATTGGAAAACCCGGATCAAAATGTCAATCAGCATCCTGCCGGACAAAACCAGTCTACTGACAGAACTTCCATTCAGTCCAGCATTTCTGAGGCCCACTCTTACTCGGAGAAAAAAGTTGAAAACTTGGATCAAAAGATTAGTCAGCCTTCTGGTACAGGTGCCGTTTTGTCTACCACTTCAGTGAAAAAGGTTGAAAACTCTGATCAAGATGTCAGTCAGCCTACTGGCATAATTCCTGTTCATTCTTCAATTGCTGAAGCTGAGCCATTGTCTGTGCAGGAAGTTGAAAGCCCATTACAGATCGGTCAGCAGAATGTAACTGAAAATGAGAACTCCGGCATACAGGTTTCATCTGCATTCTGCTCAGTAACCAGCAATCCTGGTTCAGCACCTGATTCTGAGGATCCACTGGCACTGAGTGAAAATAAATCTGAAGTATTTACTGGAGGTTTCCCAAATAAACCAGAAAAACCATTGGGTGCTGGTGACAGTTCACTGTCTGTTGTCTTGTCCTCTGAGAAGGGAGTTGAAAACACTGATGAGAGGGTCACTCAGCAGGTTGTAACTGAAAATCAAAGCTCAAACTTACAGGTTCTGTCTGTGTTTAGCACAGTACCTGGCCACCCTGGTTCAGCACTTGATTCGAATGTTTTATTTTCACCTAGTAAAGGTGCATCAGAATTCCCAGAAAGATCAGAAATGCTGTTGGGTTCTGTTGTGCCCTCTGAGAAAGAAACTGAAAATCCTGACTCAAAGGTCAGTCAGCAGGGTATGACTGAAAATCAAAGCTCTGGCTCACAGCTGCCATTTTTTCCTCCTGTGTTTGGCGTAGTAAGTAGTAACCCTGTTTTGGGATCTGATTCTGAAGATCTATTGTCATTTACTGAAAAAGAACCAGGACTATCAACTGTGCTTTGTGGAAATGAATCAGAGAATCCATTGGATGCTGGTTGTGGTTCACAATCTGTTGTCTCATCAAGTGAAAGAGTTCCTGAACATGCACAAAAAGTGGAATCATCTATCTCTGGAGAGAGAGAGACACCTAATGCAGAAGTAAACCCTTCCATTACATTATTTAACAGAAGTAATGACAATTCTGTTTTTCCCAAGTCTTCAGAAAGCTTTCAAAATACACCAATGGGGCGGCAAAAGTGTGATGAAGTTGCTCCACGTAATTGCCCATCTGCAGGTGAAGAGTTGCAGAAACCACATTCATCTGATCATCATGATTGCACTGGCAAGCAAAACGAGCTAGAAGTTGGAGCGGAAATTCCTGCTGGAAGCTTAAAACCAGATATTGTGGCAACAGAGGTCAGGAATTCTTCAGAGAGTCTGCTTTCTGCTGAAGATGTTGCTGCAAAATAGTTTTGAGGGATCTTGCATTGGGTGGTTTAGAGTTGATCCATATTTAGTTGTAGGTTTCTTTGGAGGAAATTGTGTTCTTGTTTTCCGCATTTTCTAACAAAACATGCCCGTTTCATTCAAAACTAGAAAATACTTTCAATATATTCATTGTTAGCGTTTGTTTCTGCCCATAAATATCATTTTATATCTTCCGAATATATGATTTGTGTACTATGTACTCTTGGAAAGTCTGAAACTATTTGCACATACATACATCAAAAGAGTCTTATTCAGCTATTCACTTTTAAAAGAGAAAAAGGAAACCTTTTCTGGGTTATTCAGAAAGGACAGGAAAGGAGTCAAAAAGCCCCAAGCCTCATATAATTGAGCCAGATATGGGAAACCCTAGATGAACAAAAGGATTTGCAGGGCTTAATAAGACCCCGTGCATGTTTCTTGATATTGTAAGTAGCGTTTCCCAAGCTTTGTGGAATTATGAACCATTAATTGCGTATCCAAAGACTCCAGAAAGAGTGAAGAGCAACGGAAGAAAAGTCAGAATCTATATATGCTCCTTAACAACCTTTCAAAGTCCCATCTATTTCAATCAACATCTGTTGTAAATATGAAAATATCAGCTTCATGTGGCGCTCTGAAGCTGACCCTTTTTCTGGATCTTCCACTTCGGCTACTGTTAAAGGAAGAAAATTCCTCATCTTCATCCTCATACTCGATCTTCATTAATCTACCTGGGCGGAAGCTTTCTGTAGAGCTGAAGGAACTGAATTCTTCATTTTCAGGATGAAAAACTCTAGTGGGATGCTGCTTCGGGCCTCTGTTTGAGCGATGTTGTAGCCGATCTGGTGAGGACATGAAGCAATGCTCTAAACTCCTGGGCCCATTGGCCTTCCTCTGCGCACAAGTTGGTCTCTCATTTACATACCACTGGCTGTGGCTGTGGCTCTTCCCCTGTGCTTGCTTCCTGCGCAAGCAATTGTACTGAGAAAACCTTCGTTCATCTTCCTCTTCTTTGGACGAAAAGTCTTCAGGACCGAATTGCCCAATGCAAGAAGGCCCTATTCCCATCCCTTTCTTGCTTCTGCAAGAACCTGACCAATATGAGGTGTTACTTGTGAAGTGGGTTCGTGAAATAGGGACCCTCACCCTAAAACCCTGTGGCTCTGATGGGGGTCCAATAAGAAAATAAGTGGTTTCCTAGAAGGGCACCTTTGTTATTATCAAGGATGAAGCTTAATTAATCGCGATTAATCAACCATATTAAAGACGACAAATCATGGCTGCGTTTTACTTGATGAACGGCCAGGAAAACCAGAAACAAACGAACCATGTAACTCATAGTTGAGTTTGTCAGATTATACTTTTAAGTACGTTTGATTAATTGCGACAAGGACTATTACCTGTTGGATTATTACATGTTCTACTAGCTCATACAAACAGCCGTTTATTACAAACCAAGTCGAACGATCGGCATTTTCTCTAAAGGTTAATACAACCATTGACCAGTTTAAATTCTGTACTCCCATCACTTAAACTCTTGTAAGCATTAGTGTTAATGATTATAGTTAGAGTAGAGAAAAAACTATTTAAAACTCCAACGTCAATCTTCAACGCTCATCTTAAATATTGTCTTTATATTTACTCTGAGCTCTTTATAATTTATAACTTGGTTGTATATTAGTTTAAAGTTGTGCATGCTTTTATGGCTTTGGGAATTCTCGTTTAGAGTTAAGAAAACAAACGGAAAAAAATTTGAGGATTCTTCGAGGAAGGAAGAAGGTCAAATAATTTTGACCATTTCGTCAACATTTTCGAATGTTTAAATGAGAGACAATAAGTATTAAAGTTCAATGATCTAATTGAAAGATATAAAATACTATTGATCCAATTGAAATTTCTGTCTAACTTTAGTTACCAATTATGTATTTCAGCTGTTTAGTGGACACCAAAATTATCAAAGTTGGTTTCTACCTAGAATCATTTTATTTATTTATTTATTTAAATAGTAAAATTGTAAAAAGTTGTATAGTCGCAAGACTATCAAAAAGAAAAAAAAACTTGAAGATACATTGCCACTACTTAGTGTTAGTGAGATTGAGAAGATATTTGAAAAGATGAAAAGCAGAACATTAGAAGCAGTTGCAAGAGATGAAGAACTCCAAAACGCAAAGAAGATAGCTGGGCGTGCGTGGAGAGCATATTAGGTGAAAGAGACTTGAGTCTTTTTAATTTTTTGAGTTTGGTTATTTAGTCTCATTTTATAAAAATTTTTAACTCCTAATTTTAGAGTTAAAGTGCATGAATTCTTTTCGACTGAGTCAAGTTGAAATTAAGTAATTTCATTAAATTTTCTAAAAAGACTCGGTATGCACTGATTGTAATTTTAATTTAGTAATAATACTTTTTTATTTGCTATATGTGTACTGTTTCAGCTTTCCAAATTAGTTCAAATAATTTTGTAAATACTTTTTTCTGTTACCCATTGTAAAAACTGTTTTTGTTTAGCATGTAATTATAGAATAAAAACAATATTTACAATAATTACCTATGCGACACAATAATATGCTAAAATACTTATATGAGCATTAAAGTGATACTTTAAATGATAAATTATGTGTAAAATTTACCGGGGGTACCTTAGCTTATTTTTTTGTCTTAATTAGATACCCTACCTTCAAGTTGTCCTAGTGATGTATCTTACCTTTTATCGCGTGTCCTATCTAAGTACTTTTCATTAATTTTGGAGTTATGTTTGATGGAAAATACTGATGTGTATAAAAAAATTAAAATAAATAATAAAATAACGCTTGTGGTCCTTATATTTTTAAAAAAAATTAAAAAAAACCCCAAAATATCAGAGAAAGCAATCACCGCCCTATATACCCCCTCCCCCCAGTTTTCCGGTATTGATCTCATCAAATCTCCGACGTCAAGACTTTCATTAGCTGCCGGCTCCCACTTTAGGTGTTTCAACTCTCGTCCCCAAGACCAACTCCCCTCGAATCAGATACCTCTCTAAATCCATCTTCCTCTCCTTCCTCAGATCCATCATCGGTCTCGTCTCCTTGAGCCTCGGCATAAGAGCCCGACAATTTCAACTTTTCTCGTTACCTGAATTCTATTTGTCGGATATTTAAATGATTCAAACAATCGCCAATGATTCAATCAATCTTCGCCGGCTAGGACGATTTCTACTCACAAATCCAATGATCCTAAGTTTACTCGAACCTCGATCGAAGGGTTAGGGAAGACGAACAAACCTGTGCCTAAGGGAGATGTGCTGCCGCCAGATTTAATCTAATTTATCCAGATTCGATGAGATCGATGCCAGAAAACGGGGCGACAAGGGAGCAATAGGATTTAAAAGCATTTTAGTAGTTTTAGGGGTATTTTGTAATTTTTTTTAAATATATAAGGACCACAAGTATTATTTTATTATTTATTTTAATATTTTTTATGTCACATCAACATTTTTCATCAGATATAACTCCAAAATTAACGGAAAATACTTAGATAGGACACGCTATAAAAGATAAGATACCTCACTAGGACAACTTAAAGATAGAGTGCCCAATTAAGACAAAAAAAAAAAAAGCTAAGGTACCCTCAATAGACTTTACCCGATAAATTATGAAAGTTTCCCATTTTTTTTTCCCTTCATAAACCTTGTAAATTTGAATTATAAGGTTTTAAATGCAAAAAATAAAAATACAAAACTTATAAAGTTAAAAAGAAAATGAAAATTGTATGAATTTTATTTTGACTAACCTAATAAAAAAATAAATAACTTTTGGGTAAAATCACCATCCATCCTTGAGTTATGCTTGGTTCTGCATTTTCATCCCTAAACTATTGATTAACTGTCGCCAAACTCTTGCAAGATTGCAATCTAACAAGAGAGCTGCAAACTTCTTTTGATACTCGTTGAGGGGAAATGAAAGCAGCACTCTTCTTTTGACAACGAGAGCCAGCATTCACAAATAAAAGAAAAAAAAGGAAACAGCTTCTTCTGGTAATATAGTGATATTACACACCTAAACCGCGCTATTCATTTACCAACTCCACTGTATATCACTACAACATCTAGTACACACAGTACAGTAGTGCTGACATTGCATGTATATCGTTTATTATCAGGGAGATGCTGGATCAGGATCAATGCCCGATACAGGCGAGGCACCGGCATCTTTCACAACCGTGATAGAGTTAGCAGGAGCAATGTGCTTAGAGCTTTCCCTCCTCCCGTCCTTGGTTGTCGATCTGCTGCCATTCTGATGCGCATTCAAGGACAACCGTCTGCTGGGAGTTCCATTAGTGCCTCCATTCACTCGAGGGCTTACCACCTTCTTTGTACCAACTGAGCCAGAACGAGAAGGGCTTGGCCTTGAACTAAATGCGGTTTCTTGTTCTGAGCTTTGCTCTACTTGGGACTTCTTCTGATCCTGGGTCAAGAGCAAGGACAATTTAGAACGAGGAGACATGCATGCCAAGACTGGCAATCAGAGTTAACATGTTTTGCCCTACTGTGTCAAGTGCATGCCAATTGCAACATCGTCTGAAGCTCACAGTAAAAAATTTCAAACCTTACCCTCAGCTTTCGCTTCTCCTCTTCTCGTTCTTGCCTGAGAATAGCATATTCGTCCAGCATCGCAAGGAGGGGAACACCATCATAAGCAAATGATATTCCACAGTCTTCTTCCCAGGCCTTAGTCTTGGAAACCAACATCTCAACCATAGCTACAAAACAAACAATAAGTTCATTAAGTGCCTATAGTAACCTTTTTCACGTCAAAGAACATTACATTTCACCAAACCAAGTTAGTTTCTACTACACATAGCAGATAGTGCACTTTGGATATATTTATCAATGGGGGAAAACTTGCCACAACTCTTATATGATCAATAGACATAGAAACATTTTTTCTATCCTTTCTGTTTCCTAGGCAACAACGCATTTGCATTATCAGATGAGCAGTTATATGCTACAGATACAGGAAATAATTACAGATAAACTTCATATCTGATTCTATCTTATTGGCATGCAAGTCTAAAGATTTTTCTTTTTGTTTTTTTTTTACAAAAAGAAAACAAAGAAAAAAGCCCTCGAAATCCTAGAAGCCAATAACCATTAACATTGAAAAACTTTTAACATCACATCGTAACTATGCTGCACCAAATCATGAAGAAAAATGTTTTGGACTCTGTACATACTTGGAATTTTGTTCACCATGATTCGAGCCTTCTCTGCGCGCTTGAGATTTAAATGTGCACCTCTGCTTGCATTATATCTGTTCTCATCCTGAATCAAGAAAAACGTAAGCAGAAGTTACCAGACCATGGACAGCGATGCTAATTAAGCACTAAGCATACACATTGCCTGTTTCTCTGTCACATGTACATGCAGAAAAGTACTGAAGTACTGTCATGTTCCGAGTAGGAGGGAGAAATGTTTCAGCAAACTTCAAGGAATATCACTAACATCTAGTGCAATTGCAAGGTAGGCCAACATTCTTAAAATGTTTTCATGCCATGACGAAAGGCTGAATACTAGAAGGGAGGGCTAGGGAACAATATTAAGTACCCGATTGTAGTCTTCAAGCCAACTCTCTTCTTCACATGCAGACATCCATTTCTCAACTCTGTCCAATATATCTTTCCTGCTGAGGGCTTCCTCTTTTGCTTTTGCTATTTGATTGTCCATGTCTGTCAGCAGCTCAGCAGGCTCAACATTTCCAGAATCAATCAGGGACATAATTTTTTCCCTAGCAGCCTCAGGGTCTATCTCTATATGAGCACGGGCATATATCTCTTCAAGTTCAGCCTGTCTCTTAAAGGCAATTTCTTTCATCCTGCTGGCTTTCATCCCATCAAGCCGTTCAACTTCCACCCCCACCTTCAAGATAAAACAGAAGTTAAGCAGCAATTACATTTCACTGAAAGCTAGTGCCCATTGATTGAGAATTCTTTGATACCTGCTCTATCAGATCAACAGCAAGAACACCAGGAACAGTTACTTCATCCACGGATGCAGACATGTTGCATATCACATGATCAAACAATTTTCTTTCTTCATCAGGCGTGTCCATTAGATTCCAAAGATCAATTAGCTGAGCAGCCAAGTCTTGGAGCTGAGAACAAGAACAAAGAAAAGGATATGAAGCATATATTTAGTCTTACCCAAAGAGGAATCCTTAACTCAATTTTTTCTAGGCAGAAATTATATTTCTTTCCACCCTCATCCAACCTGAAAGAAGTTATGCAATCTTACACAGAATTGGCATAACACATGGAATAAATTTTCACTTTGATACTGATTGAGGTCTGAAGACACTGCTAAAAAGTTGAATTTTATGTTAAAATTTAAGAGACAATGAGTTGCAAACCAAAGAATTAAGAAGTTCCTTCCAGAACATGTACAATGCCATAGTACCTTATGAAGCCTCTGCTTCTTATCTTCTTTTAGTGCTACAGCAGTCTTGGCCAGATCTGAGAGCGTGTCATTGCTAATGCTTTTTGACTGAACACCAGTTGATTCACTTAAGCTTGGATGAACTCCGGTCACCGTACTGAGAAAGTCCATCCCAAGAACAGCACACAGATCATGCACAACACTAACAAATTCAAGGACCTTGTGCAATCGATCACTCTGCCAACTCACTAAACTATTAGTTTATTTGTTGAAGGAATGGAAACCAGTGCTATTAAATGCTTGTCTTTTATCATGGAGAGCAATCCTACCTTCTCCTTCTGAAGCTCTTGAAGTTTGGCTTGATACCGATCCAGCTTCTTCACAGACAAATCAGACTCATCAACTGAAGGAGCCCCAGTCTGTTCATTAACCATTCCAGAAATTTCTGCACATATCTTCTGAATTTGTGCTTGCACATCAGAGAATTCCTTTACTCTCTCACTTTTCTGTTTCCAGAGCTGCTCAAGTATGGGTGCTATAGCAGCAAGTTGCTCCTTGATTGTTCCCGAAGTCTTATCTGGCTGTGTGCATATGTGAACCAATAAATAACAGAACGACCTTAATATGCTTAATCATAAAACCTAAGAAACTGCATCATTTTTAGATATATTCAAGCAACAACAGGAATTTGCCATCCAGCATGAGAAAATAAATTCCACTTAACAGGAAACTTTTAGCAACAACAAAAGAAAAAAAGGACAATAAATCAAGCCCACTCACAATGTCCACCAAAGATTTGTCCCCAAGAGCAGATACAAGGCTTGAAAGTTCAAGCTTGGCATCAGACAAGGATTGCAAAAGCTGTGCTCTTGATTTGGCAGCTTGTTCAACATTTCTCTTATACACATCCAAGCATTCTTGCTCTATTTGAAGAAGCATTTTGTCCCTTTCTTCATCGCTTTCACCGACCTCATCCCAAATTTCCTACACCAAATCATAGAGCACGTTATTTGCTGTTTGTCAATCTGGAAACTCAAACAAAGGATGGAGGGATTGGTGGATGTCCAAAGAATACATGTGGTGAAATGCTTTACCTGCAGTTTTTGAAGCAACGAACCACAAGTGATTTCTCCAACCAAAGGGTCTTGGCCGTCTGTTACCGCCATCTTGTAGCGTGCTACAACTCGGCCTGAATCAGTTGGGGCATTTGACATATGATCAACATATTACTGTACAAACCAAATACATAAAGATGCAAGGATGATTATACCTTATCAAACAGCTAGAAATCACAATCTACAGCAAATGACATAATCACATGAAAACTCCAGTCCTAACATTATGCAAGAGAACAAGTTAGTAAGAACTTTAAGGAATCAAACAAGAAAAAGCATCTTAAATTAGACAAAAAGGAAACGAAAAAAAAGACCCTCGCTCCAAAAAGGAAATGCCATGAAAAGGAAAAGAAAATAAGTGACAGAACTTCATATGAGCTTCTTGCTGATAATTCCAGCAACCAATCGTTTCACCGACATGGAGATGAGGACAACTACAGATACAATCATCACGAGGACCATATGAGACGCTCAGGAAAACCCATCTTCACAAAACCTAAGAAAAACCTCAAACGCCCCATCTCTACGTCCTATCTGAAATAAAACACAACAGATTGGATTCACCAAATCCGCCATTTTATCATCCATTTATAGTAATAAATCCAACCAAGGCCACCTATTAACCAATAAATCAGCATTGAGACCAAGAACCCAAAACGCAACCTTCTCATGCATGCGACCACGGCCAAAACAAAATCAACCACAAGTGCAACTTTAGAGCGCCTCCAATCCCTCCCCATCTCAAGTCACAACCAACATTGACACAAAAACCATTTTAAAAAAAAATTTATACCAGAGAAACAAAAGAACCGACAACTGAGCAACAAAACAAGAAAGAGAAAAGCGATAAACTTGAGAGAGAATGAAGAAAAAGTGGATACCCAGATCGTCCTTTGAGCTCTAAAGTGTTTGCAGGATTCTGGGTTTTCCTCAGATCTTAGAGCTTTGTTTTATGCTCCGTCCCCGGTGAGTGAGTGAGTGAATGAAAAGAAACAATAAATGAAAGGAAACACCACTAGAAGATAGGTACACAGAGAGATCCGCAGAGAACAGAGAAGCAGAAATTGAGAGTGGGAGGTGGGGTCTTTGATTTTTGTTAGCACTCTTACAGTATCTAGTTGTCTTCTGACAGTGAGGCTTGAAGCTACCCGTGTTTTTCGGTGTTATTTACGAAGATGACACTATCGCTGCAGAAAAGCCGAAGACAGAAGACTGGTCTTTGCTTCCTTACACTTAATCGCCGAATATTAACACTAAACTATTGGTAGGCTTGTGGTAATAAGAAATTTTCTCTCCTGCCAGACCAGAGTTCACGAGAAGTGATGATGATGATGATGGGCGTTGGCTTGTAATAGTCTTCTAATTGACTCCGATGGCGCGTGCTTCGATTGAATTTCACAAAGTTCATTAAACTTTAATAAATATCCTGTTAGCTTTTTAGTGAAAAATATGTTCATTAAGTTACTGATTGTCTTAACAGTAAAAAATTTAGAAAATTATTGATAAAAAGTTTAACCCAAATATAAAAAGAACTATGATATTTTTATTATCTGTTATTATCACTATAATAGATATATGAGAGCTATCGAATTGAATGAGACCCACTTATTTAATAGCTTTCGTTCATCTACCACAGTGACAAACACATGAGAATGTGATTTATATATGAGAATTCAATTAGAGATAACTGCTTAATTGGTATAAATAAATAAACAAATAGCCTTGACTCTGTACTGCTGTCTTTGAGAATTTAAAGATTTGGGGGAATAAAACTACATTTTTGGCTGGTAATTTTCTAAGTTCTTTTCGAGTAAGGTACCCAGTGGCCTAACGTGAATAATTTAAAAAGTTTGATAGGTTGATGGACATATTTATAAAAGTACAATGACTATTTAATCCGAAGCCAGTACTGAGGGAGCCTGAAAGTAGTTTTTGAAGTATTAATTTGGTGGGGTTTCAAGTGGATTGGATTGTTGGTTCGGAGGTCTTCGTTTCAAGCTTTCTTTGGAGTAAATAACTTGCCTCTTCTTCTTTAAGTCGGATTTTCTCTATTCTCTCTCAACCTGACATGTGACTCACTCTAACTTTTTGGAAGGAAAAGTTAAAGGTGAGTTGAAGTGTCTACACTTTTTGAAACTAGTATAGTGTCATGCAAAATGACAGAAATTTTGAATAGAACGAGCTTTCCACTAAAATTGCTTTGTTTTATTTGATTTTTTTATATTTGAATTTATTTATATTATTATTTATAAAAAAAATTAATATATATATATTAAAAAATTATAAGTCTCAATTTATTATTTATATATAAATTTTTTTATTTATATGCTAAAATATTAAAAATAAAAAATTATAAATTAAATTTTAAAAAATAAATGGTACAAGAAATTTAGGAGAAAGAGGATAACTTTTAGAGGTGAAACTAAAGCATTAAGAATTGGAAAGCTTTTACCGGGACAGTATAATGCTGGAACATGGTAGCCACTAGCTAGTAGGGGGAAAACGACTTTATATTCACAGAATACAGTTACAAGTTACAATGTACAAATAGGTGTAACTTGTGAGTATTGGTCCAGCTTTGACTTAAAGAATGTTTGATTATCTAAGGTTGTTTGGAAGACATTCGTTACCCAACAAAAGAAAAATTGTAGGAAGGCACGACGGATTAACATTAATATTTGATTTTTGGTTAAAATTGGGAGTTGGATTGGCAATGGCATTTCCGTGGGAAGGCGGAGAAGGTGGGCCAGATTAGGAATGATGGTGAAGGAGATTAACGGAAGAAACCTTAACGAAGTTAAGGGTTACTTGTTTTTTTTTTTTTTTTGCCCCAAGATTTGGCATTATAATACTTCAACCCCTAATTTTAGGAATCTACTCTTATTCTCCTACTATTTTTATATTATTTGACATCAATTCCTGAATTTTTAATTTAAATTAGCTAATCATTTTTTAATAAATTTAAATTATAGAATAATTTTCTAAAAATTGATGGAGAATTTAAAATGTCATTTTTGTTATTTTTAATTAAAGAACCAATAGAATTTTCACCCCTTAAATTTGGAAACCTAATCTTACCCGTGCTTTTTTTTTTTAATACCAATCGGGAAAAAATATAATCTTTCATTACATAAAGGAAAAAAAAATAATGATATAAATTGTTCTGTAACTTTTACAAACATTATTATACATATTATTATATAATTTGAATTTACTAGAAGATTGTTATAGGATAGTTTAAATTAGAATTGATTAAAAAATTAGAGTTAAAAAAGTTGTTGTTAAAAATAGTTTTAAAGAGTATGGGTAACGGTAGGTTTCCACACTTAGAGGTTTAAAGTATAATTAGAACCAAACCCCAAGCAAAAACTATAATTCACTATTATTTTTTAAAAAATAATATAAAATAGTCATTTTCTCTCTAAGTGTTGAACAAGGAGATGAGCAAAAAAGGAAGGTTCAAAATTTTGGGGTTAAAGTGTAAGTGCTACAAAGCCTTGAGAGGAAAGTGTGACTAAGCCCCGTAGAAAAAGCTAACAGACATTTTGGTGAGCAAGGTGCCAGGTGCAAAAGCTATGATCATTATTATGTTACTATGTGGCATCAATCACCAATCAAACAAGTCTCCATCCACACCACATGCACGACCTCCATTTATTTCTCACATAAAGTAGGGATAAAGAATAAATAATTCTAAACTTAAGAGTAAAGGGATTTGTTGTACGAACCTTAAAAGTATGAGCGAAGCCAAAAAATTATATTAGTGGGTGTAATGAAAAATATAATTAATAAAATAATTTCATATTTACAACCATTAACAAAAAAATTTCATAGTTTGAAAACGTTGCATAATAATATTATTACGTGTATTACTAAATACATAAGTTTCAATGTTCTAATAGATTATTTTTATTATCAATATTTGTTTTATGCATGAACAAAGTTTTTTATATTTTTATTTCAAGTATCTATAAGCATAAATTATGTAAAAAAAAAAATTGGAAATTCATACAATAATATATTACTACTTTTGAGTAAAAAAGGAAAAAAAAACAAGTTTTTACAGGCTGCGGTAGTGTCAGAGAAAATAGAAGAATCTCATTTACCACCAATTTTAATTACTCCATTATTTATACTTTTAATGAGTCTTTAGTACTTAGTTGGCCGTTCTCTTTTTACGATTTGTGTGCTAAATTCTATAATTATACTAACGATTCTTGTTGTATTTAGTTTCATCACTAGCTTTTATTTACTTCTATTTAGACAAGGGCGGAGCCAGAAAAAATTGTCAGTGGGGGCAATCGCCCCCTCTCACATGAAAGTGGCTCCGCCACTGTATTTAGACCATTCATCAAAACTAAGTTTCATGCGCTTTTGACTTTTGAGTGAGTTGGGGTATGATGAAAAATTTTGTGGGAGCAGAACAAATATTTCATAAAAGATCATTCAGCACTTATACATTTTTTCTAAAATTTAGTAGTGACATTTGCCCCCATTCATGTAAACATGGCACCGCCCCTAACTGGAAAACCTTAGCTACAATTAGCCCACTTCTAAGTGCATATTTTGTGTAAAAAGCGGCACCACTTATCCAACCATAGATTTACCTATGGTGTTCATTTGCATTGCTATTTCACTAACAAACGCGGGACTTGAGTGAGCTTTTAACCCCAGCCCTCATCCAAAGAGTGAAATGGGTGGCTGCTTGCTGCTGGTGGTGAAGTGCATGGATTGAATATAACAAATAAGATGAAAAATGCTATTTTCCCTCGCTTGTGCCAAAAAAAAAAAGTTGTAGTATTTAGAATTTGGTGAAAAAAATAAATCAAACGACATATTATTTGATTTTATTTTTTTACACAAAACTAATTGAGCATGGTTAGATATTATTAATACTATTGGAGCTCTGATGATGACATTGCTTCAAACTAAAAATCTCAGGTACAAAACATAAAGTGTCATTTAACTAATTAATACTGCTGGACAATTTTAGGCTAGAAGTTCTCCTATGACTCCACGTGGAAATTCATAAACGTTCCAAATAAGCCTAAAAAAAAAAAAAAGCAAAAAACTCATGATTTAATTTTCAGTTGCTTGGTTTTCTTGATGCGCAAAAACAGAATTCATAGCTTCAAATTCAGGATCTATTTTCCTGTGCAGGACTTCAGATTCATAGAGTAAGACTCTTCCCCTACCTTCGTCAAATTCCATTGCTTTAACGACCATTTCTATAGATTCATCAATATCTATACTTCTTTAATTTCCATTTCTAAATTTTGTTCCTTCAAACATGTCTGGCAATGGCACAAAAAACAATTTAGATTTAGGGTTGTTCAGGTTCTTGTAGATGCAAATTTGTGTTAAATGTAGAAATAGAACAGAGTAGAATAACAAATTTGTATAGTTATGAAGGTTGCATGTTAATTTCCATACAAAGAAAAAACGGGAATTGTATATAGAAAAAAGTATTGGGAGAAACCTAAGAAATCTGGGTCTTCAATCACTTGCAACAGTTGCCTTCCTGGGTTTTGTTTTGTTTGGTTTTTGTTTTTGTTCTTGTTTCTTCTGAAATTGTGTCTCAGTATAACCAAGTACAGGATCTCAAGAGCTTGCTGTACTATTTCCTTGTATTGCAATGTCTCATGATCCATTGACATTTTCCATTCACCACTTCTTGTCATGTTTCAATCTTTGGCATATACATAAAGACATTGTTTTTTGTTCTCATTCCTATTCAAATTGTATTTCACAGGAATTTCAGGGACACGTTATATGTGCACATATTTTTAATTTGTGCAAATTTAACAACGATAGAAATGCAGAAGGATCATACTCCTAGTTCACCATTACCATCCCCAAGAGCACTGCAGAAAGATTATACTCCTAATTACCCTACATCGCCCAAAGTTCGGCATCGAAGACGTTCAAATGAGGTTTCTTTCTGTTTGCATACAGAGCTGCTGCTTGTCTATGCATTATTATACTTGTAAATATGAACAAAAAAGATCTAATGGTCATGTTTTCTGCTAAATCATTTTATACTTCTTTTAGGGCCATCGGGTTCATGCAGTTGCTAACGTTGGATGTTTTGCCAGATTCCTGCAGATTTTAGCAGGACAAATGGGAGTCACTTGCTTCTTGTTGATGACCAAAATAAGTACAGATCATTGTGGATTCGTGCATATTCTTCTTTGTGGATGCTTGGGGGTTTTCTCATGATTCTCTACTTGGGCCATCTCTATATTTGGGCAATGGTGGTTATCATTCAAATATTTATGGCTAAAGAGCTCTTCAATCTTGTGAGAAAAGCACATGAAAGTAAACGTCTACCAGGCTTCCGCCTCTTAAACTGGTGACAGAACTGTGTGATTTGGCACTGAAATTTTGTAACAGAGGAAATATGATACATTGGTGACACATTTCATTTTGTTGCAGGCATTTTTTCTTCACCGCGATGCTTTTTGTATATGGCCGTATTCTCAGTCATCAACTAGTGAATACTGTGACTTCGGATAAATTTTTCTATAAGCTTGCAAGTGGACTCATAAAATATCAGATGGTTATATGTTATTTCTTATATATAGCAGGTTTGTGTCTTTTCCTCTTTCGTGCTTGGGATTAACGACAACTGCATGTGGAAATCTTATGTTTTAGTTAATTGCTGGTCACGTTTCTTGCACTTGCACCCAGGTTTCATGTGGTTCATTTTGACACTAAAGAAAAAGATGTACAAGTATCAGTTTGGCCAGTACGCATGGACACACATGATTCTTATTGTTGTGTTTACTCAATCTGCGTTTATAGCAGCCAATATCTTTCAGGGCATATTTTGGTATGGTTCAAATTTTTCTCCATTTTAGCTTTGGTTAAGTGGACTACTTGAGTTTATCTATGTCGGTTTGAAATGATACACTTCATGGAGCAATTTGTTTTTGACTTCAGGTTCCTTCTTCCAGCATCACTAATTGCTGTAAATGATGTTGCTGCTTATTTCTTCGGTTTCTTTTTCGGGAGAACACCCTTGATCAAGCTGTCCCCAAAGAAAACTTGGGAGGGTTTCATTGGTGCTTCTGTTGCAACTATGATCTCTGCGTTTGTGGTAAACTTTAGTTATCTTTTGAAAAACTTAGTTCCCATGGTTAAAACCCTCATCAATAATTTTTCGAAAATGTTGTGTAGCTCGCGAACTACTTTGGTCGTTTCCAGTGGTTGACATGTCCAAGAAAGGTACAATTTGATGTATGAGTGGAAATTGCAACAAGATGCTCAAGTTGCTTCATATGCAGCTCACATGGATGGTTAATGTGCAGGATTTAGGAACAGGTTGGCTTAATTGTGATCCGGATCCGATTTTTAAGCCGGATTATTACCCCCTGCCTATATGGATTTCTTATTGGGTGAGTAAAAAGTGTTTAACAAGGATGAATATGAGTTTGTATGTTTGCTAGATCATTATATGGCTTAGTGCTTATTGTTTACATGTCTTGACCTTGTGATTTTTTCACAAGACTTATCATTTACATGTAAGTCTCATTAGTCATGCTTGAAGGGTTAAAATCCTTGTAGATTCCATGGAAGGAGATTGCAGTTCTGCCAGTGCAGTGGCATGCCCTGTGTCTCGGTTTATTCGCATCAATTATAGCACCATTTGGAGGATTTTTTGCTAGTGGCTTCAAGAGAGCTTTCAAGATCAAGGTATATTTTCATTGGCTTGTTGAAGTATTAGAATTGAACTCCAAAGGATTTCCTAAAAGCTTTCTTAATCTTCTAGCTAGAAAAAAAGAGTTACTAAACTCTTGATCATGCAGGATTTTGGTGACTTCATACCCGGACATGGTGGATTTACGGACAGAATGGACTGTCAGGTTGGTTAATATTTGACATTTCAAGTAGTAATTTCCCTCTACTTATGAACTCTGCAAGTCTTCTTTCGGACAAGTTCAAAGTTGATGGATTTGAGGAATATTTGTGCATGGTTCCAGATGGTAATGGCCGTTTTCGCATATATCTACCATCAGTCATTCGTTGTCGCTCAAGAATACACAGTGGAGACAATCATGGATGAGGTAATGACTTGAAACACAAGTAATAGGGTTTGAAGTTGATCAGATACACATAATCTACTGATCTCTCACTAATTTGTGCAAAATAAACTCACTTTCTGAAGTAGAATAGTTGCTCTAGTGAGAGATTATGATTCAGTGATCATATCTTGTTGCTATAGATATTGCGGAGTCTTACACTTGAGGAGCAAGAAATATTGTACTTGAAGTTGGGTAAGCTATTGCAAGACAAAATGCATTAGTTGCCCTAAGCTTGAAGACCCCCACCCACTGCCTTAGCTACTTAAGTTTGATAGAAACTGATGTCTAAATATTGGGACATGGAAAGTTGCTATTCTTTCGAGAACTGTAATCTACTTCTAATTTTTAGTATTACCTTTTTTTCTTTTTAATTTTTAGGAGGCTATTGCACTCATACCTGGTTAGCAAAATGAATGAACTAGTTGGTTGAAGAGGATACTAGTTATCTTGATATGGTGTTTTAGCTAGCTCTATAACATAGATAATCATTTTTTTAGCTAATTAATATTATGTTTAGTTGTGAAATTTTTTTCATTCTTTACTTGTTCAAAAAGATTGTAGTGGCAGATCCAAAATTTTTATAAATGGAGGACCATACACATAAACAACTATTGAACTCTAACATTAAATAATAAAGCTTATAAATTTGCATATATATACTAATATAATGATGAAAAAATGTTTTTTGAAAGAAAATATGGAAAATGTTTTGATTTAGCATTTTCTTTTGTGCCATTGTTTGAACGACCTTAATGAGGTAGAAAATTATATGAAATAAGAAGAAGATGAACAAGATGTTCTATTGTATAGAATATGGCAAAATCCACAATAGGCCAGCTAGCTTATTTTCTTATCCTAATTGCATACATGATCTTAAGATAGTTCTAGCAAGCTACCTTTTTCTCCTATTGCGTGTCCTATTTAACTATTTTTCGTCAATTCTAGCATTAAATTGGATATAAATTGCTGATGTGGCATAAAAATATTAAAATATTCTTAAAGTAATACTTTTAATCTTTTTCTTTTTAGGACATGAGTTTTAGACCTTAAATTTCTGAATTTACTGTTTACACTCCCCAATCAAATTTCCTCCTATGCCAATGGCCAGAATTCTACTTGTACTATAAGCCCTATTTAATATACAATCATTTGTTTTAGTTGAGAAGTGATACCCGCAGAAATTGCTTTGCACTTTTTTAGATTAATCTTTGTTCCTGCCAATTTTTTGATGACCTTTGCTTAATCGAACAACACTGATCAACATCTAATCCATCTCTCCCAATCAATCCATCGCCATCGCTTCCTCCCCCATTTATTTCTCCTCGATGTCTGTTTCATCTCCCACAACCACTTTCTCATTTGTCCATTTCTCCCTCGACATCTACTCCATCTCTCCCAGCCATTCCATCACCACCGTCTGCAAACCCTCAGGAGGTGCTGAAGAATCTCTAGAGTAAGCCACAGCACTTGAACTGTATCTCCACAAAGGATTCGACAATTCGTACACATACTCATCCAATAACAGTGTCAATGCCCGATGATTGGTGATGATGAATTCTCCCAACTTAAAATATGAATTTTTTTGGAGGTGGTGAGAAATTTCAGTGAATTAGTTGTTGATCAGTAATGGATCCGTGCAACCATGGTTTTATTGTTTGTCACTTATGGCCAGAACCTTAGCCAGTGACTAATTTTCAACTTAGATCTATTTGCGACTTCATAACCTTTTTTAGAGATGGTTAGGCTAGCGGCTAGAGGGCGGTTGGCAGTAATGGTTGGGTGAGCAGCTTTTGAGATGCGCGACAACAGAGATGAACATTATGGTTTTAGGGGCTGAAGCCAGAATAGGGTAAGCAAGAGCAAAATTGATTTTAGTGGGTTAAAATTATGTATTAATTGAAATGAAAGTGATTTTGAAGTTTTTATATTATTGTAAATATAAGCCTTATCATTTCTTTAGTTTCAGATTTAATAGTTATCATAATAAGTTTTGAAAAAAAAAAAAAGGATACTTGTAAAGCTTGTAAATAGAAATATATAAATAAATAACTACAATCAATTTTAAAATAAAAATGATATCTTAATTAGAAATATTTTAAAAATTGAAAATATAAAAACAAAAAATTTATACATAAGTAAAAATAAGTAAAAATATGATCATAAGAAAATAATAATTGGGAGATAGTAAGTTGAAATGAACAATATATGTAAAGATGTACTCCCTCCGTCCCATTTTAATTGAAACGTTTCTCTAGGCACGGAGATAAGGTGTTTGTGTAATAAAAGTTTAAATAATAATTAAAAATGAAAAGATTTCTTTTTGAGTTTTGTACAGTAAGAGTATAAATAAAGATTAAAAAAAATTATTTATTGGGTTTTGTGTAGTAGAAATTTAAATGAGGATAGTAAGGTAAATTAGAAGTTAAAAATTTGCTAAAATGGGAAACATTTCATTTTTTTTGAGACATAAAAAAAAATACATTTCATTCTTTTTAGGACGGAGGGAGTGTTATATTATATTATTTGAAAAAGACAAGTAATGAAATAATCTATATGTTAAGGAAAAAAACTTAAACAAGAATTAGAGTTTGGGTCACAAAGTGTTCAATTAGTTTTAATATTAAAAAGTGACTGTATGAGGTAAGTGTAGGTTTCTTAAAATCTAGAGATTTTTTTAAGAATTTTTCTAAAATAAGAGGGGATAAAATGTTATTTAAGGTAAATCTCAAGGGGCCAATTATAATTCTCCCTTACTAAATGATATACTCTCTCTCTCTCTCTTTGTTTTTTTTTTTTTTTCTAAGCAGAAACATGAAAGAAGAAACAATTAAGGAAAAAGAAATGCAGCTAGTTGATGTGCAGCTGATCCTAGGGACGACGGCCACCGTGCTTCGTGTGGTTTTGTGAAAGTGGCCTTTGATTTGTTGGATGATTATTGCAGCCCTAGGGAGATACTGGGATGGTTCCATGTAGTCCTTGTAACACTTGAGTGCAGTCCGTGGGGGTATCTTAAAACCGGGATTCCTTGATAATGCGCTATTTTGCTTGCTTCATACAATCCATAGATTTCAGCTTCAAGAGTAGATGAACAGTTGAGGAGAGGGGGTACTAAATTGGCCTTTGCAGGGCCGCTTACATGTTTCCATATCCAGGCTCATGAGATTTGATCTCCATGCTCTGTCAATAATAACGATCTCTGGCCTTTGGGACAATGTCTGATACTTATTGGAATCCCAAAAATGGTAAAAAAGGGTTCAATTAACCTTATACTAACTCAAGATAGTGGGTTCAGTGAACCCTTGATAAGAAAATCTAGTTGAAAATGTTGTCTCGTCTTACAATAATTGATCGACCATGGAATTGGACATTTAACCAATTTGCCAGAGTGTAGACACCAAGCGGGCTAACCATTCCGCCTTCCGTTTCACTTGTCCAGCTAAGAGTTATACTCTCTTGTGCCTTGCAAGCCTTCAACCAATGTAGGAATTGGTTCAGGAATTGGTTGGAGTAATAATGCACAATATACAAGGGCAATGCCAGGGGTTCGAGTTGTGGGCCCATGCCTCTAACATATCTCGTATACAGTTCCGCTTTTGTTTTTTTTTGTACGGACACTGGTTAGAGTAATAATGCGTCACTTTTAATAATAACAAGGGCAATGCAAGGGTTCAAGCTGTGTGTCCATGCTTCGCATATCTCTCCTCCAATTTAAAGCTCTGTGTGGGGGGGGTTTTTTTTTTTTTGGGACAGACATTGGTTGGAGTAATAATGCGTTACTCTTAATAATAACAGGGGCAGTGCAAATGTTCGAGCTGTGTGTCCATGCCTCTTATATCTCCTACACATTTTTTTTTTCATTTCATTTCTTTGCCAGTTTCTGTTTTCTTTTTTAGTTTTTCACAGTTTTTTTTTCCTTGCAATATTTTCTTCCTCTTGTTTTATTTTTCAATATTTTTTTATTTTTGTTTCCTCATATTTTTTTTCAATTTCTCCTTTTATTTTATCATTTTTTGTATTATTTCCAGTTTTATCTATTGTTTTGTTTTCAACCTTATTCCTTATTTTTTTTCAATTTGTTTACCTTTTCTTCTTATATTTATTTCATTTTTTATTTTTATATTATTTTTTAAAAAAATGTCTCTTCTTCTTTATTTTTTTTGTTTCAAATTTATCAAGCAATAAAAAAAAACAACTAGTTGAGCCAAAAGAATAAACAATTATTGGTAAAAAGGACATATAGTTCTTCAAAAAGAATAGATAGATACAAATAAAAAATAATTAATTTCTCTAAACTGTTAACATATACACATAAAATAACAAACAGATAAAAATAAAATAAAAAAACAATTAGATAATAATGAAAGAATAATTAATTTCATTTTTTAATTTTTAATTTTTTTATTTGAAAAGAATAAACATCTGGCTGAATAAAAAAAACAAACAGTTACTCATAAAAAATAGAAAATTTCTCTAAAACAACAAATAGATACTAATAAAAGAACAACATGTTCCTATTTGTTCTTTTATTAGTTCTTATCTATTGCTTTTATTAGCTTTATCTATTTTTTTATTTATTATCAATATTTTTTTATCAGTTTTATTTATTCTTTTATCTATTCTTGTTTGTTCTTTAATTATTTTTATCTTTTCATTTATCAATTTTATCTGTTCTTTTGTCAATTTTTTTGGTTTTTTTATTAGTTTTATATATTCTTTTATCAGTTTTAATAAAAAAACTATTTTATTATTATTATTATTATGATCATCATCATCATCATCATCTATTTTCTTCTATTGTGAGTATCTATTAGTTTTTTTGATGAAATTAATTGTTCTTTTATCAATATCTGTTTTTCTTTTTGAGGAACCATCTTTTTCTTTTTCCAATAATTGTTTATTCATTTATTAGTTAAAAATTTGAAACAATAAAATGAAGATAAAATATACAAAATTTTAAAAAATAGAAGAATAATATAAGAAATAAAAAAGAAATAGAACTAAGAAGAAAAGGTGGAAAATTTTAAAAAATAGGGAATAAATTTTGAAATAATACTAAAAAAGAAAAGGAAAAAAAATTGGAAACTATGAGAAAATGAAATAAAAAATAAAAATGGGAAAATCAAAGTAAAAAATGAAATAATAAAGAAATAGAAGAACGGGATAAAAAAAAAAAGAAAAGTTAAAATAAAAAAACAGTAAGCAAAGGATGTTGGGGTTTGCTGGGAGCTCCACATTACTGCACTAACCACTCCACATCTTGCAGAAAAAATTATAAGTATTATTCTATGTCGGGGCACAATTGCCTTCTCTTTTGAGAAGTAGGGTTTGTCATTTTTCAGGAACAATGTACGACACAAGCTCAGTTCACACAAGAGTCACTCTATCAAAAAAATATAATTTGAGGAAGTGAAAATAATTATTGATTCATATTATCGTTTACAATATAAAGTATGCAAAAATAATTTATTATGGATTAATATCAGCAATTACAGTTTAGGGGAACAGAAAATAATTATGGATTCATGTATATAATTTTTTTATTTTGTGATTCGTATTTTTTTTGTGTTGGAAAACAAAAAAGATAGGCCGTATTATGTAATGGGGGAAATTTTCGCTAGTGATCCCTAACCTTTATTTATGGTTTTGTTTTCATCCCTAACCTATCTAACATTCTATTGTCATCCCAAACCTATTAAAAATATTTCTTTTTTGTCCCTGGATTGACAAAATCTATTAAGTGAGACGGTTATTGTCTCATAAGCATCAACGTGGCAGTTTAAACATTATTTCCTCCACGCAACCAAAAGAACGCATGAAAATTGCCACCGAGCAATTTGGGCTTATGTAAAATCCCCAAATCCCTAATTGTTTCGTTCACTTAATGGCTTCTGGGGTGAGTGGTGTTGCTATCGTCAGGTGCCTCGGACTCCGACTGGGTCTCGAGGAAGCTGGGGATGCAAAATGAAGTCGGTGGGCAGCAGAGGGTAGAGAAAGCCTGATGACCGCCACAATCGATGAGTTGGTTGGACTCCGGCTGGGTCTCAGGGAAGGCTGGGGACGTGAGATGTGGCTGGAGGAAGCCTAGCCGCCGATGCAATTAACGAGTTGGTTAGACTTCGACTCGGTCTCGAGGAAGGCTGAGAGCGAGAAACGAAGCTGGTAAGTGGAAGAGTGGCTGGATACAGCCTGACCGCCACCGCAATTGACATGGTCTTCCCCCAAATACAAACAAAAACCATTTTACCACTTTTATAACTAGGAAATAAAATTTGAAAGAAACAAACATTATCACTCACCACATTGTAGCCCCCCAATAACAAAGCCCTTCGAACTAGGCATGCTTTAGATTTGTTCTCCCTAAATTGATACTGCTCAGCTTTTCATCACCTCCGTGGGAATATTCAGCTTTTCTTTAACCATCAGTTGATAGAAAACCCCATTTTCCTATACCCCATTTTCCTATAACCCTAACACAAGTGATTACTCATAAGAGTTTATGGGTGGTAATTTTTATGCATTTTCTGCTGTTACGTGGAGGAAATAAGGCTTGAACTGCCACGTCGATGCTTATGAGGCAAAAGCCGTCTCTCTTATCAGATTTTGTCACTTTAGGGACTAAAAATAAACATTTTTAATAGGTTCAGGATGAAAATAGAACATTAGATAGGTTAGGGATGAAAACGAAACATTAGTTAAAGGTTAGGGACATTGGCAAAATTTACCCAATTGTAATGTTGTATAATCTTTTGAAACTTTAAAGTAATTATAGAAATTAAAGATATTATTTAAATTAATAATAATTTTAGAGTGAGTAGGGCTATAGGAAAGACAGATTGAAGGGTTTTATTTTAGGGGGTCACACACTCACACTTTTTGGTGATTATGTCTCTTTACGCTAAATTATAATTCTTTTAAATCAAGGATTCTACACTAAGATTACAGTTTACTTTTTAGATTTTGATCTGGAAACCCAATTTTACTTTTTTTTTTTAGCATTGTTCAACATTCATTTTTAAAATTTTAATTTAATCTATTTGAAAACTGTTTTCCAATAAATATTCGTGTGATAATAATTCTTTATTGCAAATAAATAGTTTAAATTCTCAAAATTTCCCCTCCATAGGAGCAACAACATTTTTTTCTCTACTAGTGTTGAAAAAAGTACGGAAATAAAAATAAGTTTCAGACTTTGGAACAAAAGTGTAATTACATTTGTTAGGGGCGAAATTATAGGCTAAACCTAGATTTCGGATAGGACAATTAAAGACCACACACCTTAGCCTAAGTAATTAAAGACCTAAACCTTAACCTAACACTTTGAGTAATTACACTTTTATTCCTTCTCATCGGGCTTAATTGTTGGGAACTTAGGTTTAGGATGATAATTGGGTGGGTTGGGTCAGGTTTGAGTTAGATCATTCATGTTTGGGTTTAATTGAGTTAGTGTGAATTTATGTTTAGGTTAAGTTATTTATGTTCAAGCTGATTTCGAGTTAAGTTAATTTCGGGTTCATGTTAAGTGAGGTTGGGTTGGGTTTATTTGTGTTCAGGTTTAATACAATTTAGGTCAATTTAAGTCTCAGGTAATCAAGTTGGGTAACTTAGGTTTCGTGTCATATTTGGATTGAATTTACCTGATTTGACTACAGGTGCATAGCAGAAATGACTAGAATGATTCAATTTTTTGTTCATTTTTTAATTTAAATTAAACAATTCATTTTTTTGCGAGATATAATTTAGGCTATTTTTTTGTATGTTTAGTTAAAAACTTCATAAAAATTAAATGTAGCTCAATTTCACTATTAGTGACTAAATTGCAAGATTTTAAAAATTTGGATGAAAATGTAAAAATTTAAAACCTCATGGACCCATTTTGTAATTATTATGGATAACTAAAAATAAAAACTACAAATAACTGACAGTCCAAGTTAATAGCGACCAGCGACCAGCTTTGATTGCCTATTTGTTGTCTCTATGAATGAAACCCTAAATGCAAAAATCGAGCTTTAATGATGATGGCTCGGTTCTAATTTGTTGAAGTTTGATGTTGAGGTTCAATCTCTTGGTTCAGTTTTGGACAAATTCAACTTTAAATATCTATCTTCAATTTGGGGATAAACCGTAAATTAGTTCTGATCTACTCTGTCATTAATTTTTTTTGTTATATAGTTTGATCTTTTTAAGCATGTGTTTGTTGGTCTTTAGTGCCTTAATGAGAAACAAATTTTTAAAGATTTTTTTGGTACAATCCCACAACTCTTACTCTTCTATGATTTACAAGATTATCAAAAAAATCAAAATAACTCTAAGTAGAATTTTGATTTTCACAAGAAGCTTGTCTTTTTGGGGGAAACAATAAAGAAGAAGCCTTCAAAACACAACAGGTTTGAGTCAAAGGTCAAAGGTCAAGTTTCCTATGCTCTATTATGATAATCTTAGGCTACCTAAGCTCGTGCCAATCCGGTCTTTTCATTCTAGAATGAAGCAAATTGCTTTGGATTAGGGGTGGTGGCAAACTTAGCTTTTATTGAGCTATTCGAGCTCAAACTCGAAATTACAATTAACAAACCAAGTCTATTGAGCTTCGAGTTTGAGCTTAAGTCAGCTTTGAAATTTAAATCCCTTATCGAATTGATCCTGAACACTTTAATGTTTAATTCGATAGATTTTCAAGCCTATCAAACCATATATAATATTAATATAAATATTAAGATTGTAGCAATGTGTTTTAAGAGTCGACACAAATCATTTTGCCTAGATTGATTGGATACCTGTTATTGTTTATGATAGATTTTGAAATTGTGAGTCGGTTATACTAAAATAACATTATTATATCACTAAAAAATTGGTACCATGGTGGTTCGATTTTATCTTTTTCTAAATCTTTGCTTTCTTACCTAATCGTTGATGGAAAATGATTTTTATGAATGTTATTTAATTATGTTAATTTTTTTAATTCCAAACCATGAATCTTATCAGATCAACTGGATATGGAATCATAAATGTCCTTGAAATCTTAGGATTTTATTAAATCCACAATGAATTTGAATGGAGTATCTTGTTCAAATCGTGAGTCTTATCAGACTAATTGGATTAGAACAAATAATCTGTCTTGGGACTTTTTCTAATCACCAAGAACGGATCTTTGAAATTTGTTAGGCATTTCAAAAAAAATAAAATAAAATAAATAAACATCGTATATTATATTTCTATGTGAATTTAATGGCTAAATTTAGTGCATGGCCAAACAAACAAATAAAGAAAGGAAACAAAGAAAATAAAATATCAAAAGGGTAAAATTCACTGGGGGTCACCTAGCTTTTTTTTTTCCTAAATGGGTACCTTATTTTCAAATTGTCCTAGCGAGGTACCTGACCTCTTATCGCGTATCCTGTTTAACTACTTTCCGTTAATTTCAGAGTTATATCTAACGGAAATTGTTTATGTGGCATTAAAATATTAAAATAAATCATAAAATAACACTTATGGTCCTTTAGTTTTTTTCTATCAATAATTCTAAATCCTAACATTCTAAATGCACGCCATGGACATCTTTTTGAAACTTCCCGTCAAATCCCTCGTCCGATTCCAATGCGTTTCCAATTCCCTGTCCGCTGCTGTCCGATCAGCCAAGTTCATCACCGCCCACCACTCCTTCCAGAAATGAAGCCCAAATCCCAAAATTCTCCTCAGACTTTGGCGTATGAATTTCCATGTTGACAAACCTTACTTCATTACTCTCTCCACTGAGTTTCTTCCAACGGAGAATATTCGGATGCTCTTCCTGGATGACTGCTTTTTTGATCGTGATGTTGATGGTCCTTACAACGGATCGCTCTGCCTCAGCGACCACAGTTGCTCACGCTCTAGAATCCCTCTACCTAAGAGTTCAAGCAGATTCCCCCATCGACGATTCGTCACCCACAGGAGATGGAAACGACCCATTTCTGCCCAGTCAAGTTCAGGTTTGCTTATAGGTGTGCACATTATGTAACCCCAAATATTTTATATTCTCATTGGTTTTGATTTTAATTCGTTGCTCTTCTTGTTCAAAATCATTTCTTCTGTGGATTTTAGGTCGGGGGTGGCGGTGGCGGTGGCGATGGCTGTGATGAGTGATGAATGAGAAGCGAGTGGCGGTGGCAGCGATGGTGATGAAGCAAAAGAAATAGAAACCGCGTGAGGGTTGGATTTAGAATGTAATGGTTTAGAATTGTTGATAGAAAAAAATTAAAGGACCATAAGTGTTATTTTACGTTTATTTTAATGCTTTTAATGCTACATAAGTAATTTCCATTAAACATAACTTTGAAATTAACGGAAAGTAGTTAGACAGGACACATGATAAGAGGTAAGGTACCTTTCTAGGACAATTTGAAGGTAAGGTACTCATTTAGGACAAAAAAAAAAACAAGGTGACCCTAGATGGATTTTACCCCAATATCAAAAGCTTGCTGTTAATGACTAATATGTAAAATAAAAGAAATTTAGTAACTGAATGAACGAAATAGAGAGGTCAGAGGCCTAATCAAGAGTTTTAGCGAAAAAGGAGATGCTTGACTAGGTCAGCGATAGGAATCCGGGTCAGGTTCGTGGGTCTGGCGGGTCGCTACCGAATCTCTTTCGATTCCCTGTAACGGCAGTGGTGATTCGACAATCTGCGGCCCAGGCTCGGAGGGAGACGGAAAGGGCGACTTCCGGATGCGTGGATGGGGAGCAGCGGCGATCTACGGTGGCGGACTGAAGAGAAAGACGCGGCGCGGGATGGACGCGACCTCCTCCTCCTTTCAGTCTGGCGCAAACGGCGTGGGAAAAAAGGCTGGGGACGGCGGCGCAGGGTTGGACGGAGCAATGGAGGCTAGTTAGGGCCGATGGCGGCGGCGAGAGAGGCGCCTGGAGCATGGAGCAGAGGGTTGGAGGTAGCAGCGGCAAGGAGAGGAGCTTAGGGTTTTTGGGTAGGGGTTGCGAGAAAACAGGGCTCAGGCTGTAGTTTTCTTTTTTTAGCTGAGCTTAGAGTGTCCCTCATTTCTTCCCCTTTTTTCTTCAAGTGGTGACCCATATTTATGCTAGGGGATCTTAGGCAAAATTAACTAGGGTTTTTGAAGTTTAAAATCATCTAAGTTCAATTTGAAGAGATTAGGACATAATTTGGCCAAACTATCAGTTTAAGTCCAACAAAACTCTTAGGCTACTGATCCGGTCCCTTTTGTTGTGTGAAATTGCAATTTAGCCCAACTTTTACCTTATTTGTCAAATTAGCCTGAAATTTTGTAAAAATAACCAGATTTTCTCAAAATTTTATAATTTTGTCAGATTTGACTCAAACTCTGCAAAATTGACAACTTTACCCTAAACTTTCTAATTTTGCTTAAAATCTTCTACAATCCCTTGGTTTTCACCCAGACTTTTCCTTTTTGACTAAATTGACCCTACAAAACCTTTAGGACTCCAAATTAGTACCTAAACTAAATTAACTCCTATTTCTACCCTAAACGACCAATCTAAATTCATAAAGCTTTATGACACGAACAACAATGTAACCAACTAACCTTAAAATGAAAAAAAATGACCCAAATGTCATAAAAATTGACCAAATTGCCTCTAAAAATGAAAATGGCCATAAACTAATTTTCCTAAACCTAAAACTTAAACAAAAGTTAGTGTTCGGACAAAATTAATTGTTAACAGCTACCTCATTTTGCATATTTCATGGAACATGATGCATGCAAAGCCATTACTAAATTTTGTCCAAACTTTCTTTTTGGGATAATGATAACCTTCCCACTATAAAAAATCTTGAGGAGAAAAACATTTTTCTCTTCCACTTTGAGTTCAAGGAACCTTCCTTATTATCTTTACATTTGAAACATTCTTATCGTTTAAGAATTTAAGGAGAAAACCTCGTTCATCTTTTCTTACTAGACTAAGGAACTTTCCTTGCCTTTTTACAATAAAAACCTTCTTATTGTAAAAAAATCCTAAGAAAAAAAGTCATTTTCTTCTTTGTGAGGTTAAAAAACCTTTCTTATTACTTTTACGATAGGAACCTTTCTTATTACCTTTACAATAGGAACCTTCCTATTGTCTAAGAGGTTCCTATCATCTAAGAATCTAAGGAGAAAAACTCTTTCATTCTTATTTACCAAGTCTAGGAACTTTCCTAGCCCTTTGCAATAAGAACATTTCTATTGCTTCCAAACTTGAGAGGAAAACTCTTTTATCTTTTCTTGAGGGGTTAAGAAACCTTCCCTACTCTTTTCTCCATAAAAACCTTTCCATGGAAAAGAGAAACTCTTTTCTCATTCATTTTACTTTGACAGAAAACCCTCTTTCACCATGATTTAAAGGGTAGAGTACATTTTCTTTATCACCTCTTATTTCTTTTTAGGTTGAGAACTTTGTCTCCTTGCTACCTCCAAATTTATTTGAGGTTGAGCATCATGACTCTTTACCTCCTCTGATCACCCTTGAGATAGAAAACCTTATCTCTTTACCACTTTTAAATTCTTGTTGAGGTAGAGTACATTGATTCATTACCACTTTTAATGACCTTTGAGGTAGAGAACTCCATCTCTTTACCATGTCTAAATTTGTTTGAGGTAGAGCACTGTGACTCTTTACCATCTTTATTAAACAAGAATACATTGCCTTTAAAAACTTGAATTAGCCTTGCTTTAGATGTGACGAGATAGAGAAACCTTTTTAATTTAAAACCTTGGTTTAACCCTAGTTACAAGGAAGAAAATTACCTTTTCTTTGGAACATTGGTTTAACATTCTTTTAAATGTGACGAGGTAGAGAAACCTTTCTCATTTAAAACCTCAGTTTAACCCGACTTATGAGGAAGAGAATTTACATTCTCTTTAGGACCTTTGATTTAGCTTTGTATCAAGATAAAGGAATCCTCATTGTTATCTTAAGTAAAAAAATATCTGAGAAATCATCTAAACTTAGAATAATTCCATCAAAAGTATGAATTTCTAAAATGGGAGAATTTGAAACTTGAAATCCTACAACATGATTGAATTTCAAGAAAATTAAAGATTCTATGAAAGAAGTGCATCATAAGAGAACTGAAGATTCCATAAAATAAGTGAATCTCAAAAGTTGAAGATTCCACAAAATGAATTAATCTTGAAAGTGAAAATTTTCACAAAATGAATGAATTTAAAAAACATAAAAGATTCCATGAAATGAATAAATTTTGAAAGTGAGAAATTTCACAAAATGAGTGAATTTCAAAAAGTTGAAGATTCAAAAAAATGAGTGAATCTTAAAACTGAGAAATTTCACGAAATGAGTGAATTTCAAAAAGCCAAAGATTCCATAAAATGAGTGAATCGTGAATGTGAGAAATTTCACAAAATGAATGCTTTTCAAAAAATTGAAGATTCCACAAAATAAGTGAATCTTGAAAGTGAAAATTTTCAAAAAATGAGTGAATTTAAAAAAGCTAAAGATTCCACAAAATAAGTGAATCTTGAAACTGAAAAATTTCATAAAATGAGTGAATTTAAAAAAAAATTGAAGATTCCATAAAATGAGTGAATCTTGAATGTGGGAAATTCTACATAATGAGTGAATTTCAAAAGGCCGAAGATTTCACAAAATGAGTGAATTTTGAAATTGAAAAATTCCAAAAAATGAATGAATTTCAAAAAGTCAAAGATTCCACAAAATTAGTGAATCTTGAAAATGAGAAATTCCACAAAATGAGTGAATTTTAAAAAGGCCAAAGATTCCACAAAATGAGTGAATCTTAAAAGTGAGAAATTCCACAAATGAGTTAATGAAAAATCCCAAAAAAAAAGTAAATTTCATAATAATCGAGACTCCACAAAATGTGTGAATCTTAAAACTGAGAAATTCTAAAAAGGCTGAAGATTCCACAAAATGAATAAACCTTAAGAGTGAGAAGCTGGTTTAATGAAAAACCTTTCAAAAATGAAGTTGGTCCAACAATAAACCTTGAGAGTTGAAAATATCTTGAGATGTCTTAAAAATACCTTAAATTGTCTTGAAATGAGCGTTAAGAACAACCACCCAAATAAGATAAAAATTGCTTTGAAAATTTGTATAACAACTCATAGATGTATGCATCTTCAATTTGCCCCCCAAGTATGAAAATAAGCGACAATTTTGGGAGTGAAAAACTTAGCTCAACTTTGATCCCGAAAGCTCTTAGCTGTATGTTTACGTTGGTGTTCTTTGGTCTTACTTTAATGAATCTCACCCTAAGTTGTTGCTACTCTTGAGAATCGAACAATTTTTTGATGACCAAGTTCTGTTGTACATCGTAATACCTTTAACCCGTGCTTTATAAGAGTTTCATTCTTGGAGATCCATGTGGATATTCCTCAAACCTGCCTTCTTGAGACTTGTCTTTAAAATTGTTTTAAAGAAATTTGCACCATGCATGATAGTTATATCACTCATGATGAATGATTCATGACTTTAAAAAAGCAAGAACCTTAATAGGTGAAATGCATAGATCTTATAAAAGCCGTGATGCATGAGAGATGAGTAACTCTTAGTCTGGATTCGTATTTACCTCCATCAACTTCCCTTTTAAGGTGTTTGTGATTTCTTTACCTCGTCTTGGGGATCATGATCCACGAATATGCATCCTTTGCTTCTTTGTGACCATATTGGTGTTCAATGCTTAATGTCTTCCAATGTGTCTAAGAAATGTGTTTTTTTAGAAGAGTCTTAGGTCGTTTCCTCACTTCTGACCCACACACATTAATGAATAATGGTTTAGCCTTAAAGAAAAACTTTCATCAATTTGTAGAGCTTGCAAAAATACCTTATGGTCTTTGTATTTGATCAATATGTTCTGTCATTCTTCCTCCTTCCAACTAAAAAATGTAAAATGCACAAGGTAAGAGGTAGAAATATGTTTCAAAGTAATAGCCTTTTAAATGGAATAGGATTGTATCAAGAAGGAAATGTTAGGTTGAAGAAAGTTTGAATGATGTAAAATAAGGGTTTTTTAATGCCACTCATGAGTAGATTTGATTTTCTTGAAAAACTCAATAGTGACAATCTTAAACTTACCACATTTTTTAAAAAATTAACCTTACCTGTTGCACCCCAACTCTCGCAATCTATATGTAATATTGCTTTGAAGTTTTCCTTTATCTTCTAAACGGCCTTTGTAGGTTTTTAGTCTAGAATTCATAACTCACTTTTTCTTTTTCTTTTCTTTTCATTGATTTTCTTTCTTTTGTTCTAACTTTTACCTAGGTTGTGTTGGAAACTAACAACCTAGCGAGCTCTTACCTTTTTTTTTTTCCTTTTTCCTTTTTTTTCTTTTTTGTGAGCTATGATTTTGACATATGATATGCTAGATATCTTTCCTTAAGCAAGACGACTTAAGTGATATTAGTTGCCCGTGTTTACTCTCAGTTTTTTCTTTTTTTTTTTTTAATTTCCCTTGTTGCCTTTTGATTGAAGAAATGAACTTTTTTCCTTTTTGGAACTTACGTTGTGGAGAACTGTGAACCTTTTCTTGAGCATTCATGAGAATTGAGATGCCATTGAAGCCATTTAATATAAGTCCTACATTCTACAGAAGCTAACCAAGAACTTATTGCAATGATGTTGGTAACCACTGCAAACTTCCTTTTGCTTTGTATGATGCAAGTTGAGGTGTAACATTTAAGTTCTTTCTCACTAGATTAGGAAAAATTTTTAAGAATGTCACCATCAAATCTCCCTTAGCTTTAATTTCCATACATGAGTAGCATTGTCAGATTTATGTATGTTTATGAGAGAAAGTATAGTGACAAGAAGGGTGAAATGGATGGTATAATGGTGAAAATGGTGAAACGGATGTAAAATGTGATTTTTATTGAAAGGCGGTGAAATGCGCATGTTACACCTACTTATCGAAAAAGAAAAGAATAATAGATGTCCATTCAATAAAGATTACAGCCTAGATTCTGCACTAAATCTAGGAGATTTTTACTATTAAGTTATTTTGGCAAGCTCTTAAAGATACAAGTTCACTTGAAGAATCCCCTATCATTCACGAATGTGTGTAGACATCTAGGTTGGATATAGCTTAAAAATTCTTCTCAAAGAGATGCCTTTTCATCCACAAAAGGGGCATATAAGCTTCCCTTACCTAATTGTTGATGAAAATTGATTTTTATGAATGTTATTTAATTATGTTAATTTTTTTTTAATTCCAAACCATGAATCTTACTAGACCAACCGGATATGGAATCCTAAATATCCTTAAAATCTCGGGAGTTTATTAAATCCACAAAAAATTTGAATAGACTATATTGTTCAAACCATAAGTCTTATCAGACCAATCAAATTTGAACGAATAATCTATCTCGGGACTTTTTTAAATCACCAAGAACGGATCTTTGAAATTTGTTAGGCATTTCAAAAAATAAAATAAAATAAAATAAATAAACATCCTAGGATATATTCATATGTGAATTTCATGGTTGAATTTAGTGCATGCCTAAACAAACAAATAAATAAAGAAAACAAAGAAAAAAAATATCAAACACTTGCTGTTATTTTAATGACTAATCTGCAAAAGAAAAGAAAGTTAGTAACTGAATGAATGAAATAGAGAGGTCAATGGACTAATCAAGAGTTTTATCTAAAAAGGAGAGAGATGTTCTTGCGTCTACCTTGATGGACATACACTACTGGATAGAACTCTAACGGTGTTAATGTTAAATGGATAAGACAATTTTTTATTTTTAAATTTTGATATTAATTGAAGAAATAATCATGATATTTTTAATTTAAAATTAAAAATAAGATAATTACATTTCATTATATCTATTAAACAACAAGGATTGATCTTTTTCCAGTATCCTGATAATTAAAAAAAAAAGTTGTGCAATTTTTATATAACAAACTAGCTTGATTAAATAATTCTTCTTCTTCTTTGTTCTCTCCTCCCCTTTCTCTCCCACTTTCTCACTTGTTTTTAGTTTCACAAGGTAAGGAAAATGATGCTTTAATTAAAAAATGAAGTGTATATTGATTTCATATTTTACGATAGTCATGTTATTTTGAATTTAAAATTAAGAAGAAGATAATCATATAATTTTTAAGATTTTTTGTCCATAGTCTTAGGCACTAGACTAACACATTTATACATTAATATAACATAATTAGACATCAGGAAAGCAGTCACAGACACCAGAATAATAATCTTATATACTAGATTAATAAATTAATACACTGATATAATATAATTAGACACCATGAAAGTATTACTAGACACTAATACAACAATTTTAGATACCAGAATAATAGTACTAGACACTAAGATAGCAAATTGTACATCAGACTAACTAATTTATAAATCAATGTAACATAATTAGGTATAAAAAAAGCAATACTAAACATCAGAATAATAATTATTGGCATCAGAGCAAATAGTTCTAGATATTAAGCCAATATATGGCACCAATTTCATATACACTATGCACCAAATTGCAAAGATGCTAGTATTTTGTTTGAAAATGAGAAATTTTTTCTCTATAAAAATAATTAAAATTTTAAAAATTATTTATTTAAAATGATAACTCTCACTGGCCCTTAATAATAACTATCATATCTACCCCATAATTAAATATATTATTTAAAATAATATCTTAATAATGGTTACTTAACACCGTTAATTTTACGATGTATGTAGAACGTTTTCAGGTTTTAAAAGGAGATGCTTGACTGGGTCAGCGATAGGAATCCGGGTCGGGTTCGTGGGTCTGGTGGTTCTCGATCGAATCTCTTTCGATTCCCTATAACGGCGGTAGTGATTCGACGATCGGCAGCTCGGGCTCGGAGGGAGACGGAAAGGGCGACTTTCGGATGCGTGGACGGGGAGCAGCGGCGATCTACGGTGGCGGACTGAAGAGAAAGACGCGGCAGGGGATGGACGCGACCTCCTCCTCCTTTCGGTCTGGCACGAACGGTGGGGGAAACACGGCTGGGGACGGCGTCACAGGGTTGGACGGAGCAATGGAGGCTAGTTAGGGCCGATGGCGTCGTTGGTGGCGTCAGGCAACAGGGGCAGCACTTCCAGGGGTGGAGGCGGTCAAAGGAAGAACTTAGGGTGTTTGGGTAGGGGTTGCCAGAAAACAGGGGCTTAGGCTGCAGGTTTTTTTTTAGGAGAAGCTTAGGGCTTTGAAAATTTCTTCCCCTTTCTTGAATAAATAAATAGTGCCAGTGTCATGAAAGCGAATTTGAGATTATACTTTATCAAAAATCGAATTTTGCTCAGTCTAGATTTCCCTTCTGACAGCATCCTTTCTGCCTGAGAAAGCTTTCCCAAAATTTCTTCCTTGTCTCTCTTTGATGACTCTGGTTGTTCCTCTGCATTCTGCAAAACAAATCAGGCCCATATGGTCACAAGGGAAGGGGAAACAAGAGAACGGTGGATAGAAAGGAGAAACGAGGCAGATGCAACTTTTAGAAAAGTAAAGTTGCAGTTTGCATTTATTTCACAATCCAAACAATCACCACTGGATAGAAATAAAAGGAGAATCCTTAACAAGAACTTAGTAAATTCTAACTTCTCTCAGCAAATCATTAACTAGGGAAGAAAGAAGACCAGCAAATTGCCAGGAGAAGAAGCATTATCCATTCAGATAATCGGTGATTATTGTGTGTTGAATCAAAACAGGCAAGGAATAAAGACGCCAGAGAGCAGAAGAATAAATTTTGTGTATGCTTCTACTGACTTGGCTGCGGGTTGAGGAGGAGGGGCTGACACAGGACCATGAGATGACAATGGAAGAGTGGAATCGAATAGGGAGAGAAGAGCAGAAATCACATACATTTATGAGTGCGGTTACTAACCTTAGGCGCCGAGCAGAGCAATCGGACCTGATCAAGTAGCTCGACGGAGGTCAGACAAAGTAGTGGAAGAGTCAATCGACGGTGGGGATGCGGAGGAGCAGGGAGATAGAGGGAAGGAGAATGGCGGCCGAAAATGAACAACGCAAGTCTGGGAGACTGGGAGCAGGGAAGATAGAAAGTGACGTTTAATTGAGTGGAAAACTTGTAAAAACACCACAACTTCAAACCCATTGCCATAACCAACACCTTTGAACCGACCCGGATCCCCTGACCCGTCTTGTTCTCCGCCCGCAGCTTTTTTTGAATTAACACATTTTTTTCAAACCAAATTTACGAAAAAAACAAAACTATAATTTTTTCAAAAATAATAGTTTGAGTCTAGAAAAACTCTCAAGCTATTGATTTAATCCTAACTTTTGTACGAATTTCAATTTAACCCAAACCTTTTAGGATTTATCATATTAACCTAAAACTTTATAAAAATAACTAAATTTTTTCAGAATTTCATGGAATCGCCAAATTTGACTGAAATTCTCCAAAATTGACAGATTTGCTCTAAACTTGCTAATTTTGCTTAAAATCTTTTAAAATTCCTTGGTTTTCATGTAGATTTTTTCTTTTTACCTAAATTGACCCTACAAAACCTTTAAAATTTCAAATTAATACCTAAACTAAATTAACTCCTATTTATACCCTAAATGACCAATCTAAATTTCTAAAGTTTTATAACACGAATAATAATGTAACCAACTAACCTTAAAATGATAAAAATGGCCTAAATGTCATAACAATTGACCAAATTGCCTCCAAATGAAAATGCTCCAAACTAATTTTTTAACCTTAAACATAAACAAAAGTCAGTTCCCTAATAAAATTAGGTGTTAACAAAAATTTATATAATTAATTTAATAAAAATTAATAAATAAATGACCTAAACCTAAACTAGTTCCTTCAGACTCTCCCAACGTCTAAACCCTGCTCGATTGCCTCTTCACCAGCACGATTCACTGCAGCTGCCCCTCCTCCTCTGGTGGTTTGATCGGTTCCCTCCGCTTCTAACATCCCTTCAGCCCCACCGTTCCAGGCCCGAGACGCACGCCCCCGGCAACCGCCCACGTCGTTCTCCTCAAACTCCTCACCGGCAAGTCGGAGGAGCTTTCACCCACCACCTCCACTTCCAGGCAAGTTCCGGACTTGATCCATTTTCAATATTTCCTGAACCAGTGGACAACATAAAGGTTTGCCTAGAAAATTATTCGTTGTTAGATGTGTAAAAGTTCTTTAGATGTCCCCTTTGTTGTCTGTGGAAATAGGTAGAATGGAAAGAGTGACCAACAAATAATCCATATTAGTGCTCATATTCATCAAGCAATACCAGTTATGTATGCTGCATAATTCTCATTCTCGACTCAATCACATTGCTGCACCCTCCTCCACAAAGCTCTAAATAGAGTTTTTTTTCCTCATGAACCAATGTAGTATTATGTTTTCTTCTACCTCTTTCTGTTCTCCTATTCCAAAATGCAGCATGGTAATCAATGTTTGTTATCGCCTACTGTGCCTAGACATTCAGGTCATTGGTCCTCAATTTCTGCAATGTTTAACATGCCCCTTGTCTTTGATTTCTAATCTTGGTCCATTATTGTGTGGCTACGCATACACCTGAATGTTTAACATTTCCAACAAATGTTAGTGATTAGCGTTAGATTGGCATTAAATTAAGGGCAGCTCCAGCTTAGAGGTTTAGAAAACTTTATTCGACCTCTACAAATCATCTCAAACTCTGACACTAATCGTAAATGCTATTCCAAATTGAAGATCAAAGGATGTTTGGAAAATTTGAATTTCTACCCAAATGGTTGATGATTTTGGTCAAATATGATGCTTTAGCAGGAGGAAAAAAGAAATATTTACTTGTTATCATTATGATGATGTTGGATTATGTCGCTGCCTGGGAATCTTTAAATGTTGTTTTACCTTACAAACTACATGTATTCTATGATTTTCAAAAGATGCTAAAACTGACTAAGAAAATTTTTATCTTGTTGTGAATTCTTCTTAATATGTTCAAAAGATGTTCTTTTAGGGCCTTTTTTATCATAAAAAAAAGGCTGAAATGTTTTCCAAGATACTTGCTGAAATCGACTAAGAAAAATTTTGATTGTTATATATGAATTGGACCTTTTTTTTCAATGTTACAAGATCCAGAGAGCGGGGTGGTTTCAACAGTTTGAGCGTGAGTGAAAAATGAGTGAAAATGGGAACAATATGGTCATATTCGGATGCAAAGATGAAACCCTAATGGTCCTCCATTGTAGATTCCAACAACATCTGTCACCCTGACTCATGTCTAACGATATCATGTCCCCATTATCATTGTTATATGATTTTTTTCTTTTTTTGCAATTTAAGGTTTGTTCGTGCGACAAGTAATTTTTAATTTCTCATGTGATACAGGTGCATACTGAAGTATTTTTCAGTAATGGATCTGTCCTGAGGTGTTGCAACATGAGGGAAATACTAGACAAGCACTTGACAGTGACGGGAAAATTTTCACTCGTTTTCCACCTGAACCTAATGGCTATCTGCACATTGGACATGCAAAAGTAAGTTGCAACCTTGATTTCTTTGATATCTTACTTTATCATGTTATTCATGGTTCTTTTCTTTCCCAGGCAATGTTTGTTGACTTTGGGCTTGCGAAAGAGAAGTGTGGGTTTTGCTACTCAAGGTGAGAATTGCTCTTTGTTCCCTGAGAATGTGTTGCAGTTCTACATATACTGGGACTATTAATTCCAGATTTTGCTGGTGTAGTGCTAGTTGATTAAACTAATATCAAATCGAAACATAAGTGAGAATGTGGAGGCATACTATAGCATCTGAGTAGATCTTTAGATTGAGTAGTCTAGGGGTTTTATGAGATGCATATATTTAATGCTGGCCTAACACCATTAGTGGCGATCTGAGAATTGCCCTTGGACCACTTAAGCCCCTGTGTTAACAATTTAGGTTGTCAAGCAATGCCACTGTGGAATTTAAGCTTATCAAGCCTGAGAATAAATGGTTGTATTGATGCCACTTGCTTTTGCTTTCCATCGCGGATGGTTTGTGAATACTACATGGAAGTGTCCTACTTTTGAATCTTACAAGGTATAATGCAATATAGTGAGTGGGTACCATAAATTACAACGGTATTTCTGTTCTTCTACACCACCCCTTCCATATATTGATGCTCTGCCATCTTAATAGTAAATCCTAGAAACATCATACCCATGTCAGCAAATCATAAGGACCCCTATTTGGTTGCTTTACATAAATGAACATGTTGATGCATGTCACCTTGTGCTCTAGTTGTGTTCAATCAGAAGTGTTTGTTATAATTGTTTTGGTTTCCTCTTGAAGACTTTGACAGCTAGGGAAGTGGTATAATTGATTTGTCTGCGATGAATCTTGGTATTGACAGAAAAGAAATTAGGTTTGTAGATTCAAAATACTGAAAGGACAAGTTTGAAAAGTAGGAATAGTCAGGATCAACTTTGGGATAGATGCGGTGAATACAAGAGAGTGCATTATCCAGTATATGCACTATCAGGACTTATGTGATTTCTCCTCTAGAAGTCACACCTGTTTGTTTGGTCTAACATTTATTTTCAGTGGTTATTCATTTGCTACAAATGTTGGGAGCGGTTCCCCATTTAATGCAGTTGGGTTATTCTTCGGAAGCAAGTTTAGGGAACTATTCCCAATAACCCTCGGACTTGGTGATTCAACCCTTCTACTTGGGGTCTCTGCAAACTTTGTGTTACTATAAAGATAAAGATAAAAAGTTTTTGGTTTGTCTAATTTAATTTCTTCTGGATTTTACAGATTACTTACACCAGTGACTATTTCCAAGAGCTTTATGAGTTAGCAGTTGAGTTGATAAGAGGGGGTCATGCATATGTTGATCATCAGGTTTTGATGAATGATAATCACTATCCTTTATTTATATACGCAGCTATATTGTCTCTGTTAGAGTGTGATAGCTGCATTTGTTGCATGTTTAATTGCTCATGTGCCCCACTAGTTGGGACTGCTTACTTTGTGCTAGACTCCTGAAGAAATAAAGGACTGTAGGGAAAAGATGATGAACAGCCCGTGGAGGGACCGGCCAATTGCAGAATCATTAAAGCTTTTTGATGACATGAAGCGTGGTTTAATTGAAGAAGGCAAAGCAACATTAAGAATGAAACAAGACATGCAGAGCGATAGTTTCAACATGTATTACCTGATAAGAAACTTGTAGGAGCAAACCAACTTTCCTTGTTTATAAATGCTAACAAAGCACTTTGGACCCGAGTTACTGTTTTGACTTGCTGATTTTAAAATGGTTGGACTATTTCTCAGGTTTTCTGAATGTTGCTTTGTGCCCTGCTCATGCAAAGAGTGGTTGGCAATCTGAGTCTAGTGTAGAGGACTGAAGTAAGTGACATCAGCTTTTTGTTTTCTCCAGTAAACACGAAAAAGCAGGGCCCATATCAAATTGCAAGCATTAAGCACACTCAAACCCTTCGTTGGCTTCACGAATAACAAGCAGCAATCTTTCTTCTAGACGCTCCTTGGAAGTGCAATGCTGCAAAACCAGCATGTTGAGACTGGAGGCAAAAAAAGAAAACAGAAAGCACAAGTAAATATTTGTTTCCTCGAACAGGAAAACAGAAACAGATGGTTTCTAAATGATTAGAGCAGTACCAAGTGATGGACGACGGTAGGCGTTGATTTTCGCGAGATAACACATGTATCTTAAACTTTCCACCGTTAAGTTCTCTAAAGCCTCCCAGTGGAACCTTCGAGGTCCCCGTCACAAACTTAAGGAGTCTTACTTTATCCTCATGTGTAAACCCCTGTACCGCCTCCCAAAACCCTCGAATTATTGGGGATGTCGAAGTACAGTCGCCGGCGTACTCCGTATGGGCCCTCATGTCATCCACTGGAGGGTAGATACAATAAACAACAGTAGAATTCATTAAATCTCTCAGTGACCGTGTTTGCATGACAAATGGCTGTCAAATAACAGGAAACCATGTTAAAACGAAATTTTAGTTGACTTACCGTCAATTTCTGAAACGCCATTTATCAGTAATTCTAGTTCCTCCGCATTGAATATGGATATTAATTCCCTTGGAATCAGTCCGTAAAAACCTTCCAAGAACGCATCAATTTGAGGACGAATGGCAGTTGTAGACCGATGCTCCGCCCTTAAACGGACATATTGGTTTTTGTTCTTCTCAGTAACTTCAATATGACGCCCATTAGGAATCAGATCGTGCTCAACCGGCTTCAACTTGTGGGTTGGTTGATTTTTTTCTTTCCTAATCAGCTCTTGCTTAACCGGCTTCAACTTGGGGGTTGGTTGATTTCCTTCTTTGTCCTCGGTCTCCTAATAAGAAAGCAGCTCATGATCAAACACCAGTCCAAAAGAAGAGAGAGGTACCTTACGATTTACCACTTTTTTCCCTTAACCGTCTTTGTCAAACAATGAAAAACCTACCTTACACTGTAAAATTAATGAGCAAATCTTACCTCTTCTATCAACTTGACAACATCAATGGCAAAATTAATGGTGAGACCACTGACGTCATTCTGAATAAACAATAAGCAATTACGTGTGACGTTAGAAAATCCAAAAAAGACATTTGAGAAAGAGACGGGGGAAAGGGGGCAGCACTGCGCATACCTCAGTCGTCCATTTTAGGCTTTGATAATAATCTGGGTCATCTTCTTGAAAATCAGAATAATGAACTCTCTCCCCAAGGATATGCTTGTGGAAAGGTTTGGTGAAGTGGACATCCATGTGTTGCCCATCGCAGAGTGCCTTGGCAACCTGTAAGACGGGAAGGGGAGAGTTCAGCAGGGATGATAAAGATCAAGGCATTTATCATTCAGGAGCAATTAAACAAAAAGGAGCTACTAACCACCCGGCCAACAAAATTGAAGTAGGAAAGATGTTCTTTATAGTAATCAGAGTTAGGGTCAGGCTGGAAGGTCTGATCCTTGCCCAGTGTTGTGAAAAGGTACTTAAAGTTCACTATACCCCGGGACAACAATAGATACCATTCTCTGGTAAGCCCACCACCACCATCAATACCTATCTCATTTCTGAAATGTACAGTTAACATCCCTTTTCTCAAGAATTGAGGTGGTCTCTTCCTCCTCACTTTCATCAATTGCTCAAATGAATCCTTAAAAATGTGAGCTCTTCTGACTTTGAGTCGAAAACGATGATGTACACCCCCTATCTTTGACTTGAAGTGAGTTCATCTAAGGTCGAAATCGACAAGATGGGGCACTCTTAACATAAGTGAAAAGGACTTCTCAAGCAACTCAGGATTTTGTCGAATTAGTTGATTAAGGACCTTGCTGTGCTTGAGACAGAATGTCACAAAAACTGGATCAGAAGATTTGGGATCAGGGAACTTTTCACATACTCCAGAAAATATCTCAATATATGGCAGAATGTTTTGTCTGCCAGTGGAAACAGGTGGATCTAGACCAGATTGTTTTGAGGTGGAAAACGGAGTTAACAAGTTCTCTAGTATTCTTTCAAGAAAGAACACTAGATTGGATATACAAAGAAAAATGAACTGCTCATCATCTCTACCAAGAAGACAACAAGTTTCCTCATTGCCTTTGTATTCAGAATCCATTCCCACAGACGTGCTAAAACCAACTCTTGCTGCAGAAAATGACTTGTAAAATACAGCAATAATATCTATGGTTTCATTCATAATCTCAAGAAATATAGCTTCCAATTCCAAAACCTGGTTGATGTTCTTGCTCTGTGCATATGCCTCTTTGATAATCTTGGATAGTGCATCCGCTAAACAAATCACAGCTTCGCTGGTAGCAAGCACATAATTCTTGTCGGTAAAGATTCTTAAAAGAAACCTCAAAGCAGAAGTTTCCTCTACTGCTTCTATCCCTTCTTGATTAGCACAAATGGCTCGCACTCCATGTGGAATGCAAGCAATAGCTTTCCAAGAAGGAGGAACTCCACCCACAACCGAAGGTAAAAATGCACCAGGAAGACCCAATTCAACTAGTTCAGGAAGACAAGTAGGATCCCTTTGGATCATCTCAATCATGAGTCCAACTGCTGAGCGGTATATATCACCCCCAAATTTACCAGCATTTCCAAAAATAAATGGCAAAGTAGCAGACAAAGAGCTAATAGACTCTGTAGGGGCATATGTTCCTGATGCTGATGATGAAATAACATGACACAGACAAAAGTGTAGCAAAGCCTCAGCAAAAGCAAGAGATGATGGATCAACAGCCTTTTGAAGCACATCATTCAGAAGGTTCATCAGATATTCGGCAGCAGAATTGATGCTTGATCTATCTAAATTAATCTGTGCTCTGACATGAGAAGCAGAATAAGCAGCTGCAAGTGCACGGACTGCAAGAGTTCTGATAATAGGAGCAGCTGTTTCTTCCAAACATACCCTTCTCAAGTCATGCAGAGTTTCAGGCTCATCAACAAACAGAGAAGTCAATTCATCATTAGCATCACTTGACTGAGCAAGCACAATGAACGCCAGAAGGCGGATGGCAGAACTTGCATTACCACTGATTTCTTCATTGCTTTTGGAAGAATAAACAAAGTGGCACTGAGATGTTTCCTGATCATTGATTGGCCCTTCCTCCTGTCTTCTCTCATTTGCCACAACACAGGAAAACCGTGTTGCACCTGCCTTCTCACTACCCCTTCCTTCAGCAAGATGCAGAAGATAACTATTAAGTGAACCACATCCAATCAATTTGAAGATCCCAGAATTGGATGGGTGTATTTTAACAAGCGCAGAAAGAGTCTCCAAGGTCGCTACAAGAACCTCCGGATCTGTGGACGCAAGGAGAAGCTTGAAATGCTGGAAAAGAAAAAAAAAGATAAAATGGGGAGTATTAGCTCAAATGGCATTGCAGAATGGACAGCAGAAATAACTCTACTTTCTCGGAGAGAAAACGCAAGAGTTCTCAACTAGACCAATGAAGCACAAAAAAAAAAAAAAAATTAAATAAATAAAATAAAATTAAACAAAATCATCCAGCATTCACAAATACCTCTAAGCCATGAAATGAACCCTTGTTAGGGCAATTCTCTAAAATTATTTGCATCACACGCAGTATCTGAATCACTGCATGTTTGGGAAATGGATTATCTTCTTCTTTAACAATCTTATCAGATAAGAGGACTTTCCTACAACCCAAGTAAGCCTTGAAATATGTATCGAAGTGTGAAAACAATGGCGTCCAATTATCAAAATCCCCTGGATAAAATAAAAAGGCATGTAAGCAAATTAAAATCGCTTTAAAGGACCAGAAAACGAAAGCGTGCAATCACCTCACTGTATTCCCAACAAAAGCCAGACAGAGGTATTGCTGAAAGATTAGTTGTGCTCATCAAAGCCAACTTAAACTTTGTTATCTCCTACTATGATAAACTCATAAGAACTATATTATATATGGATTGATGGATGATGGAGATCATGCCACATGAGACTTGATTCATCTTTATAGTTTTTTAAAAGGTATTCACAATCTATGAGTATATACAAGGGTTGATTACTCATAAAAGATTGCACATATGACATTACTATATGAGATAGAGTGATTTATCTCAATCATTGGAATATTGATTCCTAATATGTATGTGGATATTTATGGAGATAAATATTTGAACAAGACCAAATCAATTACTCTTAGACATTCAACTGTTAGAGAAAGAGTAAATGTTATTTATTCCGTAGACTTGAGAATAATATGAATTTAAATGTTACATTATGTGATTTTGATATATCAACCAATGATGCCTAATAAAGGATATACTTGGACATGTTGGATTACATAAATGTAACATGTTAAGTTCATGATTATTCAACATAGAATTCACCGCTCTTGAAATAAGAGTGAATATTGTGGAGTATGTCTCTTGGTTTTTCGGATTAAGAAATCCACGTGGTCGATTTAGAAAAATATTGTTTTGGAAATATTATTTTCTGTATATAAAATTATATATATGGTATATATAGATTTTATAAATATTTTTTTCTAAATCGCTTAAAGTCCGAATAAACTTGAAGAGACGTGCACATATTTAATTCCGTATTGACAGTACCACGATTTGGATGTGGTTGGTCTAGTCCGGATTATGTGCAACAATATTGGACGGTGAACGGAATAGAATAAAATGGGTACTTGTGAATTGTCTCTGAAATCCTAGGAGATTTTACAAGGTCGTACAAAATGTTGTACTGACTTGTAAACAATAAATTAGTTGGGGACTAATTTGACAGGATTAAGAGATCCCAAGGGTCCTACGCCACATTCTGAACTCTACCCGGTTTAACTTCTAAAAGAAGTTGTATTTTAGCTTCTGAGAGAAGTTATGTACTTGACTTCTAAAAGAAGTTGTACTTTAGCTTATGAGAGAAGTTATTGTACTTGACTTCTAAAAGAAGTTGTACTTTAGCTTCTGAGAGAAGTTATTGTACTTTTGACTATAAAAGGAGTGGTTGTGCAAGAGAGACATAATTAGTCCAGAAACAATAATAGCACAAACACTCATATAGTGCAACCAGGAGAGAAGGAATTCGAGCGTGTTAAGCTTGGAGAATTTTGCATTTGTGGAATTTTGAAAACAAGGTACCCGTGTGATTATTTCTGCAATCCGATCCTAGTGTACGCTAAGTTAATAGCGTGAAACTCGTTCGGATTCCCAACAATTGCAGTATCTTGCAATGGAGTGTGGATCACTTCATGGATGACTGCTTCAAATTTTGGCGGCTGCCTCTGAGAACGGGAGGTTAGATTCAAATAGCATGAGAAAAAGATTCGGTTAGCTTCAAATCGCATGAGAAAAAGATTCAGAACAGAAGCAAAAGATTCAAGTCTGAAAAAATATACAAGAAAGACGAAAATGAAACTCGAAACACAAAATACGGAAATCAGATTCTAATGAACCCTAGCCTTCAAAGCATCAAACACCTAGCAACAAGAAAAGGAAATTAGGACTCACTTGTTCGACATCTATGAAACGACCAGACGGGTTCACCATCTCAACTGAGTAGAGAATCGAGAGTTCGACGAGAGAGAGAGGCTGGAAACCCCAATTCCACAGCCAATTTCTTGATTCTTGGCAGCTGTGTGCCCTTTCTTGCAGTTTCCGTTGTGCGAGGCTTCTTCCTGAAGATTTTTTGGGCGCCAAGGAACCACTTTTTGGTTGAGCTGGAGGAGATGAGAGGGAGCTTCAATTTATCTTTTTCTTTCTTTTTTTTTTTTTTTTTGGGTAAATCTCTATTTTTAAATTAAAAATAGGATGGGACTTCCGTTCGCTGAATAAAGAGTTGCTTGGCGAGAGTTCGATTCACCAGAAGCCTGCTTTTCTAATTTTTTTCGCACCTCCACTCCTGTGATTTCTTCATTTCCTTTTCCTTTTTTTGGTTCTTTTTTTCCTACTTTTACAAAATTTTGGTATTTTTCAATTCTCATTTTTCTTGGTCTTTTTCCAATTCGTTGTTTGCTTTTTTTTTTTTTTTTCAATGGGAGGAGGAACAAGTCCTACTGGATAGGGAGGTGGGATTAGGAATGGTGGTGCCAGAGACAATTTTTCTTGGTGGGCTTGTTGTGATCGAATCAGCCTTTCAACAATTAGGCGTTGCTTACCACAATGAGGTTGATTTGGAGGAAGGTTAAGGGATTGGAGATGGATGTAGTCAATGATAACCAGTTTCTCTTTACATTTTATGCACGTGGTGACATAGTAGGGTTCTTAAGGCTTCCCTGGCTCTTCGATTGGCATTTGCTTCTCTTGAGAGTGATATTGCATAAGGAGCAGCCTACCCGAACTCCTTTAACCAAATTGGTCTTTTGGATTTGGATGTATGACTTATTGGTACGAGCATTGACACATGAGATTGTGGAACAGTAGAGGGCTCAAGCAGGAGAGTAATTCAAGTGGGCCACCAGAAGTATAGGGAAATTAAGGGCCTTTACTTTCGAGTGTAGGTGGAACTAAAGGTGCACCGACCCTTGTTGTAAAGATTACTTTTCAAACCAAAAGGTTGTGAGCAGGATGTTTGTGTGGTTTAAGTACAAGAGACTTTAGCTATTTTGTTTTTGGTATGGAAAGCTAGGGCATGTTAATCATGACTGTGAAATGTTGAGAAACCTAGGTATATCAAATAAGTATGGTGACTTTATGAGGGCTTTTCCATTGAATAGTCAAGCCAGGAAGATGTTGGGTGAGAGGATGAGTCATGAGAAGCCGAGGGAGACTTCTTCCTTAAGGGGCAGGTCGGCGGGCAGTGTGAGTGAAGAAGTGACTGATAAAAAATGCGTTATGGCTTGTAAGGAACTTCATTTGGAAACAATTAGGGAATCTGTACAACCCCATAAGGCATTGTAAAGGAAACACAATTGTTCATTCTGTTGATCGAGCAAAGGGTGGCAATTAGGGATAAAGTGCAAGGGGATGCCTTCTGAGCAAAGTCAAGCATAAGTGGAGGTGGTGGTTAGGGGTAGTACCAGAAAGAGTACTTTGAAGCAAAAAGCACGTTGAGTGAGTTCTCAGAAGGAGAATGGGGCGTAGAGGCATGATTTTGTGGGTGGCTTAAAGAAGCGAGGATGATCAGACATGATAAAGGTTGATTTGGTGGCATACAAGAGGCAAGACATTTTGAGCAAAAATTTTACGTTGACGGAGGCTATTGATGACACGGCCGTCCTTGGCCCCTGTCTAGGAGACCTGTGAGAGTTGGTCTCAAGGTGGATTGCAATTGGCTAGTTGTATATGTGTGCGAATTAAAACTCCGTGATGCTAGTTGATTAACCTAGAATATGCAGGATGTATGCTCTTTATGCTTTGACTTGGATTAACAAAAACCATAAAACATTGACTTGGCCAAGAGATTTCCATAGAAAATAAGTTTAAATAGCCAAAGCATACAAAATCAACATTTATGTAAGTTTACTACACATAACAACTGTGTGTGAGCATTCATACATAAAGTAGATTAATGCTCTTACCCAAGAGCAACCCTAGAGTCTAGGACTCCTCAAAACATGGACAATGGAGGCAACTAAGAGTACTATATATACAAGCCTCAACTGAGATCTCCTTGAACTAACTCCCACCTTGGATGTAAGTCCCAGTGGCAAGTCACAAAAATCCTGGCCCAAGTGCTACTAGGCTCTGCAGCCAAAGGAAGACTCTAGTTAGTACTGTTACTTGACCAACAGGTTACCCAAGTAAACTAGAATCATAAAGATTCTCAAGGCAAATACCTGCAACAAAAGCTAACTACCGCGATAACCTTCAACGGTTACTTGGTCTAACAACTTCAGACTTTGCACAACATAACTAGGGAGTGAGAACATAAACATTCTCAGTAAGGGTCTTCACGGTACCTGCAAGAAAATTCCTAAGGACTCTACATATGATAAGATATGTAACCTACTGTGAGCTTATATAGCCTGAGGGTCTGATATATGCACATATAACTAGGTCCCTTGAGGCTTTTCCTCATCCTAGTCCTTGAACTACAAGGCATAGCCTTGTCCTCTAGCAAGCTGAGCTTGCCAGCCTAACTAGTGATAAATCACCAGTTGAACCTCTCCCTTTTTATGTTGTACAAGGGAATTATGGTGGGACTATTGTAACCAGGCCATAAAGACCTTGTAGACTAGGTGCACTAAGGTTTCATCTTGCAACCTCGTGGCTAACGGCACGGTTACGTTGCCAAGGATTCTAAACCTTTCACCCTAGCTAGTGGTACTTAGTTGTGATTCTTAGTAAACTAGTTTTCTTGCTTATGGTAGAAGTAACCATAAAACTTTATAAAACTCAAGAAAACTCCTAGGTCTTGAAGGACTTTTGAAAGTCTCATAGTACCCCTGGAATGCTTAGACCCTAAAAGAACCCCCTTAAGTCTCCCCTTGACCTTCTTAGCAAAACTTGGAAAATTCAGCCAACATACATGTGGCGAAGTTGGTAATGTTCTACCAACTTTTTCTTGTATTGGTGACGTGTCGTGGGCAATGGCATGAAACTGGCAACGCGTCGCCAATCTGCAAATCTGCAGAATTTTCACAGATTTTGCTGCTATGAACTTTAGACACTTACCAAACATATCAAACATGCTTGGAAAGCCTCCAAACTTCACATACATGTAAAACATGTTGCATAGATCACAACCAACTATCACAAGCCAATCTATGATGTATTATAACATCATTCCAACCATCACAAACCTCATAGTCCATCATGATTCAACCTTGTCCACTAACTAATGCTATTGCTAGAATTACTTGAATTCTTCGAGCAAACTTATTCCAATAACATTAATTGAACTTGAAAACACAACTCCCTTACCTCAACTCCAAGTAACACTCAGCTCACCAAAGTACCACCTAAGTTCCAAGCAAAACATAGGCACCAAACATCAAATTCTTGCTTTCTAACTAAAACCAAGCTTCTAACTAACCAATAAACCTGAAATCAATCAAGATCACATTGGTTACCTCGTACTAAAAACAGGGGATGGGAGAAAATATGCTTCCAAGCTCCAAAACCATGGTTTTATGCTTGAAATAAGGTCCCAATGGCCTATATACTTATGATGGCTTCTCTTTTCACCAAGAAACTTTGATTTCAAGCTCAATTGGATGGAAAAATGAGGGTGGAGAGGATGAAATCGGGATTATGGCTGCCACCCCTCACTTTACCTTCTTATAAACCTTGTTTAGCACAACAGCCACCAAAGTATTAGACTTGATACACTTAAGCCCCCATCTTTTGGTAACCTTAGCTATTCTTGATTAATCTTTGTTTATTTCACAGGTTTGGGTTAAAGTTGAAAGTTAAGTTATAAAACTTCATTTTAACCACTCGGGACCTAGCCCGGCTATTCAAGATGTAAAATTACCATTTTACCCCTGAACCTCATTTAGCGTCTTAACCTCTTTAGAACTTAGTGAACTTTGCTAAACTTTCCTATTCTTGCTATGTAAACTTGAATTAAGGTTTCCAACTTAATTTAGAGCACTTTACCTTCCTCATCCATGCTTCCTACTATGAAAGCCATAACATTCTCCCATCCTTCTGAAATTTGGTCCCCAAATTTCGCTGCAACTCTGGAAAAACACTAGGATATCTTTTCAGCATATCCTACTCCGTTTCCTAGTAGCTTCCTCTTCATTATGGTTAGACCAAAGGATCTTAACCATCAGAATTCACTTAGTTCAAAGTTTCTTGACTTGCCTATCAAGTATTCGAATGGGCTTCTCTTCATAGGTCAAGTCTTCCTGAATAGGTACCACTGAAAGATTAACTACCTGTCCCGGATCCACTATGCATTTTCTGAGTAAACTAACGTGAAACACGTTATGCACTTGGGATAGGTTAGGTGGTAATGCCAACCAATAAGCAACTTTCCCTATTCGCTCTAGAACTTTATAGGGTCCAATGTACCTAGGGGCTAACTTACCCCTCTGCCCAAAACGGCTAACTCCTTTCATTGGAGACACTTTAAGAAGTACTTTGTCCCCAACTTTGAAACTTAATTCCCTTCTTCTCAAATTAGCATACTTAGTCTGCTGGTCATTGGCTGCTTTGATCCGTTTTTAGATTAACTTGATCTTAGCTGTGGTACCAGTTATGATTTTAGGACCGATAACTACCCTGTCTGTAGGGTCTGCCCAACAATGGGGCGTCATACATCACCTTCCATGCAAAGCCTTGTATGGTGCCATACCTATAATAGTTTGATGACAGTTATTATAAACAAATTCAATAAGTGGTAAATGCTGATCCCACTCACCTCTGAAATCAATAGCACACATACATAACATATCCTCCAAAGTTTGGATCATTCTTTCAGATTGCCCATCAATCTGAGGATGGAAAGTGGTACTGAGACTAACCTTACTCCCTAATGCCTCCTGGAAAGCATTCCAAAATCATGACACAAACTGAGGATCTCTATCAAATATAATCCAATCTGGTATACCATGGAGTCTCACAATTTCATTGAGATACAACTGAGCCAACTTATCCAATGTATACGTGATCTTGATAGGTATAAAGTGTGCCGACTTCGTCAGCCGATCAACCACTACCCATATAGCATCATGTTGACTCCGAGTATTCGGCAATCTTACTAGGAAATCCATAGTAACGGACCCCCATTTCCTCACTAGAAGAGGTAAACTTTGAAGTGTACCTGTTAGTTTCTGATGTTCAGATTTAACCATTTGGCATGTTAGACACTTTGCTACATGTCTTCCTATATCCATTTTAAGTCTTGGCCACAAAAAATGTGTCTTCAGGTCATGATACATCTTACTAACACCAGGGTGAACATTCAAAATACTACTATGTGCCTCATGTAGGACTTGTTGCCTAAGTCCTTCCATATTCAGCACATAGAGACGATCTCCATAGTGTAGTATTCCATCATTGTATTGGAATTCCTTTTTCACAGTTCCGAGCTTCACTTCTCCTGAAATTTTCTTCAACAATGGATCTTCCATTTGAGCGTCCTTAACTCTGACTAACTAAGCTGATTGTATTTCCAAAACATAGACTAAGGATTTTTCTTGGTTTTGCCAAAATTCATGCAAAGCTGAGAAACAATCTCTCAACGCTTCTTCGGAGGAATTCGTAGCCTAATCCTTAGATAGGATCGTTCCTGTGTACTTCCAGCTCAATGCATCTGCTACCACATTTCCTTTGCCAGCACAGTACTCAATTGAACAATCATAATCTTTTATGTATTCGATCCATCAACATTGCCTCATGTTCAGATCTTTCTGTGTAAACAGATACTTCAAACTTTTATGATCGGTGAAGATTCTGAATGACCTCCCTATCAAGTAATGCCTCCACAGTTTAAGTGCAAATATTGTTAGCTTAAGATCATGAATAGGATAGTTCGATTCATTAGGTCTTAACTATCTTCAACTATAGGCCAGAACACACACCCTAGACCAAAACCTGATGCATCAGTATATACTGTAAAAGCTCTGTTCAGATATATTAGAATGAGTATAGGTGCATTAATCAATCTCTTCTTCAACTCCATATAAGCTTTTTCACACTTCGGTGTCCATTCAAACTTCTGAGTTTTCTTGGTCAAGGCCGTTAACGATGTAGCTATCACAGAGAATCTCTCTATGAATCGTGTGTAGTAGCCTGCTAAGCCCAAGAAACTTCTCACTTCTATAACTGTAGTTGGTCTCTTTCATTCAACTACTACCTGAACTTTTTTAGGATCAACTGATAGACCCTGAGCACTGATAATGTACCCCAAAAACTGAATCCTTTCATACCAAAACTCACACTTAGAAAACTTCACATAGTATTGATTATCCTTCAGCACTTGCAAAACTGTCCTAAGGTGATTCTCATGTTCTGAGGTAGTCTGTGAATACACCAAAATGTCATCGATGAAAATTTTAACAAACTGATCTAAAAATGGTTTAAAGATTCGATTCATAGCTTCCATGAATACTGCTGGAGTGTTAGTCACACCGAATGGCATAACTGTATATTCATAGTGTCTGTACATTGTCCTAAAGGCAGTTTTTGGGATATCTTCCTCCTTAATTCTGATATGAAAATATCCAGACAGGAGGTCAATCATAGAAAATACCTTTACTATTCTGAGTCTGTTAAACAAGTCATCAATTCTAGGAAGCGGATATTTATTCTTGACTGTTACTACATTCAACTTTCTATAGTTGATGCACAGCCTTAAAGTTCAATCCTTCTTCTTCACAAATAACACTGGAGCTCCCCACGGTGATACATTAGCCCTTATAAAGCCTTTTTTTAGCAGTTCTTCGAACTGCTTCTTTAACTCATCCATCTCAGTAGCTGACATCTTGTAAGGTGGTATTGAAATAGGTTCAACCTAGGCTGAAGATGGATTGCAAACTCAGTGTCCCTCTTGGGTGGTAACCCGGGCAACTCTACTGGAAACACTTCAAGAAACTAATTAGCTACAGGAATCTTTTCAAGTTCTTCATCTATGGCCAACCTATTCAATGAATAATACTCTTCTTTGCTGACTATGGGGATGGTATCCATAAGTCTAAGATGTAAACTTTTAGCACTAGATACTAATCCTCCTGTGCAAGTCACTCTAGGTCCCTGAGCATCAGTAATGTCGACTGAGTGATTCACACAATCAATTTGGGCCTTATCCTTACTTAGCCAATCCATTCCCAACACTAGGTCATAAGACCTTAATTATATCAGCCATAATTCACAACCGAAATCATGGTCGCCTAACTGCAAGGGATACCTAGTAACCACTTCATTGGTCATAATGAAACTCCTCCCTGCAGCCCTAATGAGTCTTAATTCACTGAAAATTTTTCGTTGTAATTTAAACTTATCTACCAAGGTAGATGATATCACTGAAAAAGTAGCCCATGTATCAAAAAGCACTCTAACACTACCGTTCTAAAAAGTAAAATTACCTCGAATGGCGGCTGGTTCTTTGGTCACATGACTCACCAAGGTGAAAACCCTTGGGTTAACTGCTGCTACGGCTACACCAGGTCAATTTCCTATGGCATGGGGTGTAGGGGGTAGGTTCCTAAGCAGACTTGGCAAAGGTCGAGCCCGTGGGCATTCCCTTGCCCAATGTCTTTTTTGACCACAGATATTGCAATTATCGGTCCCCACAATACATGGCCTCATGCCATGGAATTGTCTGCACTTAGGGCACAAACCCATTTTCTTTCTCTTGAAAGGACCTTGGCTTTCAACCATCGGTCACTTTCCGGCGCTCTTTCCTAGGATGGCTGGTCCAAACTCCACCTTTTTGCTAGATGTCTTTGAATCCTCAAATTCTCTTTCTAAAGCTAATGCATTCTAAACCACTTGGTGATAACTCCTGATATTCACTGTCACTATATATCTCTGAAGCACGGGTTTCAGACCTTGAAAGAATTTCTTGGCCTTCAACTCATCATTACCAACCATGTAAGGAGCATACCGAATGAGTGACTTTTAACGTTGCTCATACTCCCGCACAGACATCTCTCCATGTACTAGATTCTCAAACTGAATCCTTCTTTGGTCCTGTGCAGTTTCACTAATGTACTCCTGTCGAAATTTCTTCTCGAAGTCTGACCACTTGAACACCTTTTTCTTGTGCTCCGGTCGAGTACCATTGCTTTCCCTAAGCATCTCCATCACATCATCCCACCATAAACTAGCCCTTACTCTAAAAAAGAAAAGTACCAAGGCCATCATTTGCTCAGACTCATAACCTTCGCAGGTGAAAAGTCGATTCATCCTGGATAACCAATCTTCTGCTCGATCACGATCACCTATCCCATCAAAACTAGGTGGATCTATAGTCTTAAACTTTTCCAATAACCTCATTTGGTGTGGGATGTCTCCCCTCATTGGAGCCTCCATAACCTCTAGCTTCTCCTCCTCTTCATGAATATGATTTTTCCGTTCATAAGCCCTAGGCACTTGTTGTTGCTTAGCATGCGTCTCCTGATCCTGACGTGGGTCATTCTCCTCTTAGACAACTTCTCTGTCCTCATGATCTTAGAACAACTCAGTCATGATGGTAGTCATACCCCGTGCCACTTGGGCCATAATCTGAGTTAACCCCCGAAACACCCTGGATATCTCATCCAGCCTTGCCACAACTGGGTCACTAAAACCCTCACCAGGTTCTCTAACCCCTCTCAAAGCTCCTAACCTAGTGTCAATCATAGCAACCTATAACCAAAGCTAGACAACATTCCCCAGATGTTGGTCAGTACTAACTTTCTTAGCACATGGACTTTCCAAAACTAGATCTCAGTCTTAGCCTCCAATATCCTTGAAATGAGCTTTAAGCTCTGATACCAAAAACTGACACGGCTGCCCTTGGCCCCTGACCAGGAGACCTGTGAAAGTTGGTCTCACGGTGGATTGCAATTGGCTAGTTATATATGTGTGCGAATTAAAACTTCGTGATGCTAGTTAATTAACATAGAATATGCAGGATGCATGCTCTTTATGCTTTGACTTGGATTAACAAAAACCATAGAACATAGACTTGGCCAAGAGATTTCCATAGAAAATAAGTTTAAATAGCCAAAGCATACAAAATCAACATTTATGTGAGTTTACTACACATAACTGATAGCCGAAGGACTTTTAAGCAATGCAGCGGAAAGAATGGGACAAAAACTTTTCTTTCTTCTATATTTATGTGTTGGGGAAAATGTCGAATAATCATATTCATCACATTTAAGATGTGAATGGAACTTGGAGAGAGAAAGTGATAGATACTATGGAGGTCGCCATAAATTATTTTTAAAACCTTTTCTTGATGAGTTCACCTAGCAATCTTGAAATGGTACTAGGCTGGCTAGAGAGAAGAGTAACAGATGAGATGAATCAGAAGCTTGTTCAGCCTTTTTCGATGGAGGGGGTCTGCAAGGTTTTGCTTGACATGCATTCGATGAAGGCCTCGAGCGCAAATAGTCTCCTGGCACTGTTATCCTAGAAATTTTGGAGTGAGGCAAGTCCCTCGATCATTGATTATTGTCTTGGTGTTCTTAATGGCTCTAAAGGTACATAGGATATTAATTATACTTTTATCGCACTGATTCAAAGACAAAATTCAGAAAAAATAGAGAACTATGGGTTGATTAGTCTATATAATGTGATGTGCAAAATCATCTCTAAGGCCATTGTTAATCGGATGAAGCCACTGATGGATACCATTGTGGCAGAAGAGTAGAATGCTTTCATGCAAGGGAGATTTATTTCTGATAATATCCTAGTGGCATACAAAATAATGCATTCCTTGAAGAATAAAAGAAGTGGTCGTTAAAAATTTTATGTGCTAAAGTTGGATATGGCTAAAGCCTACGACCAGGTGGAATAAAAGTACCTTAAAGCTATGATGACTAGGTTGGATTTCTGAACTCAATTTGTTTCATTGGTGATGAAGTGGGTTACATCAGTATAGGGTTTTCGGGTGATAAATGGCCAACCATATGGTGATATACGACCTGAGAGTGGCTTGAGATAAGGTGATCCTATCTCTCCATATTTGTTTCTTTTATGCACTGAAAGGTTATCTGTAATGCTTTGATGAGGCCTAGGCTTTCTTTCAGGGGTTTAGGCTAGTTGGGAGGGCCGATAGTTTGACTTTTTTTTGTACTAGTATGGAGGAGGAAATTATGCTCAATGGTATCCTCCATCAGTATGAGATGGCGTCTGGCCAAATGATAAACTATAACAAGATCAACATCTTTTTTAGTCCAAGCACTAGCAGTAGTAGGAGGTGAGCTTTTTGCAAGTTAGTTCAGGGAAAAAGAATCGCGTAATATTGACAAATATTTAGGGCTTCTCTGCAAGGTGGGAAGGGGGGAAAATGAGGCATTTGGATTTTTAAAGGATAAGGTATCGCACCTATTGCATGGGTGGAAGCATTAGGTATTGTCGCGTGTAGGTAAGGAAGTCTTGATCAAGGCAGTGGCTAATGCTATTCCTATATATGCTATGGTTGTGTTTCACATTCCATCTGAGATCTAGCAAGCAATTTAGAATTATCTGAACTGATTTTGGTGGTCATAACTAATAGAGGACAAGATTAATTGGATGGCATGAGATCATCTACTGCCAAAAAAAAAATGGAAGACTAGGGTTATGGAAACTCTTCATATTCAATTAGATAATGCTTGTGAAGTAGGGGTGGAGACTGCTAAAAAATGAACATCATTACTTTTACGAACACTATGAGTTAAATATTTTGCTACCTTTAATTTTCTTTTAAGATAGGTGAGTGAGAAGTCTTCATTGACTTGGAAAAGCTTGTTGAATGGTAGGAAGCTTCTTAAACATGGTCTATGATGGTAGCTAGGTGATGGTGTGAATGTAAAAGTGTTAAGTGCATAAATCCACGGTCAAAGTGTTGACTTTTCGACAACTTTGATCGATAATTTCTTATAACTCTTCCCTCTTTGTCTTAGTTTGTCCTATTTTCTTTGGCTTACTACAGGTTGGGACTGTGTTGCGGACAGGGCGTAAGAAGCGGACTCGAGCGGGATGGCGTTTGGATGAAAGAAGCGGAGAAGTAGAAAATCAAGTATGGCGACGCGTCACCAGAAATTGGGAAAATTGGCGACGCGTCGCCAACGGTATCACTGTTCTGAGAAGTTTTTCCCATCTGGCAACGCGTCACCAGAAATTGACCTAGGTTTACGACGCATCGCCAACGCCACTCTGTTTCGCCGAAAAACTCACATTTTTTATGGTCCCCCACTATTTCACCTGGTGAGTTGGCCTTTTAGAGGGATGTTTATCCCTTTAGGGTTGAAAGGAAGATGGAGTATAAATAGAAGGAGGAAGGAAAAGCCAAGGGGACTCACTTAGCTAATTTTCATCTCTAATCACTCTTGAAGATTGTTGATCATCAAGGAGGCATTTTGGAAGCTTGAAGAAGGGGTGATCACCTTTGGAGAGTTGAATCCTTTAAGGGTTTTCTTGGGTTCTTCTTTTCTCTCTTTTATTTGTTAGATTTTCGTGGATATTTTTGTTATGGGATTGTTGATGATATTTGTTATGGGTTATGAGTAGTTGGATTTGTCTCTCTAGGATGACATTGCCTATCTTGCTACTCAATGAATTTATGTTTTAATTATGAATGGGTTTCTTCTTGTGTTACCTTTCTTCTTGTGCTTAAGGATGATTGATGGTAGGCCACCATCTCACAATGTGCTAGTTCACTTGACCCTTGAGAAAAGATTAATAGGTGAGTGAAGAGAAGAAGAGGGGCATAGTGGCAACCTAAGTTAGAGGTAATCTAGGTGGTCATTAGGTTTCATAAAGAGGTTTAATCTTTAACCACTCTAAGTTAAAATTGGAGCTTGAGTAAGGCCCAAGTTTAAAGAGGGTGAGTAAGGACTTATCTTGAGAAAGGAGTTCTTAAAGTTGGGTCCTCATTACCATACAAGGAAATCAATCTAGGAAACTAAGTTACTTGGGTAGCAAGGGGTAGGAGTGGAGTCCTAGGGAGATAGTTGCTTAATTTCTAAGTTCATTTGACAAGTCTCATTTAGCTTCTAGGAAATTCATTTCGTTTAATTCCTTAAAGTACCTCATTAGGACCAATCACTTACTCTAGATTCATTTCTTTCTCATTTTCATTTAAGTAACTTGAGTAATTTGAATTTCGAGTCTAGGTAAAGTCACTAAATTCCCTTGGGACGATACCCCTATACACCTTTAGGTACACTACAACTCCGTGCGCTTGCGGGTATTCAAGGGTTATAAATTGATAAACTTTTGTTTTTACAACAAAGTTTTTGGCGCCATTGCCGGGGATAGAACCCGGCTCACCCGCGTGACAGGCGGGAATATTCACCACTATGCCATTTTAATATGCTCATATTTAATTATATTTTCTATAGGTTTATCCTTTATATTTACTTGTCTTTTGATGTGTTTATGCTAGGATTTGGTGTTTAACTATTTCATGTTTTATTTTTACGTTTTATTTTAGCCTAATTGGTTAGGAAGTATTTCTACAGAGTTTTGGAGCTGAATTGCATGTTCTTGCAAAATTTGGAGCAGACACACCTTGTTACACACCCATGTTAGTGCCTTACACGCCCCATGTTTGCCAGAGACACACTCATGTTCGTTATCACACCCATGTTCCAAGCCGTGTCATTAAAGTTTACAATTTTTACATTCTAGGTGTCGAACACAGTCATGAACACGCCTGTGTTTATACCCATGTTTGCCTAAACAAGCCCACAACACAAATCATGTTTACATGTTGTTAGGGTTTCTTGAGCTATTTTTAAGGTTTTCAAGGAGAATAACCAGAATGTGCCCGGATATGGCCAAAGGCTGCCTAGGAAGGAAAAAAAATGGCCGAAAAAGAGGCAAGAAACAGGAAAAATAAGAGAGTTTTGATGAAAAAGGACTACTGGAGGCAGTTTTGATGATCGACACCATTTAATGCTAGTCTAATCAAGGATTTTTTGGAGGAGAAGCAATTCAAAGATCACGACTTCTTTTCTTTGTTTTTCTTTGATTCTGTTATATTTATTTGAAGGTACTATGAAATAAATTTTCCTACTCATGCTTAGAGAAGATGAACCTTAAGATGATTTTGTGATGGTGATTATTTTTTGGTTTAATATGACTATGCTTTTCTTGCTATCTACCCAATATTCTCTGATGCACTGAATAATAGTAGCCAGCCTTTTAATTCAATATGATATGATAAACATATTTATATAGTATCCAATGGGTTTTTTTGTGGATCACTATTGGCTAGAAGGGATATTATCATAAACAGGAGTAATAAGTGTGATAAAATACCTTCAGACTAGGTGGTGGGTTGTAGGACTAGTAATGCATTCTTAGAAATTGTAGTAGGCATAAACACCCTATAGGTATATTAAGAGTGAGGATTAGTGTAGTGGGAATAATAGAGAGAATATAATTTAGGTAGTACTCCATGGTCTAAGTTAATCATAATATTTTAAATCGAAGTAAAAGCAACATAAGGGATTTCTATGAGGGATTCATATTTAAGTATAAGATTCCTTATTGTTGGTTTTCTAAATTGTTTTCCACTACTAGTAGTTAGTTTTTAATTGTTTTTACCGCACTAGTTAGTTTAGTTATTCTTAGTTAGTTAGTTGAACAAACTTCTTAGTTGCCTGTTAGATAATAGAGAAAGGTTGGGTATGGTAGATAAATTTTATGCTTTGGGAAAAATGATCTTGGTACTTACCACTACTATACTTTAATGATAGGTGCATTTGTTTGTAAGTTCACATGTTTATGAGTATATAGAAACTATGAACACACCACATTCAAGACCCTTGGATCCCAGGTGCCCTTGGGTTCAAACTGGTAAATATATACGATGGCACTTTTTTCCCTTTGGTGAGCTTTTTATTGATTTTTTGCACAAGTGTTGGAACCAAATAGCTTCTGAGACATGGTTTTCTCAATCGAATGTGAGCCTTATTGAATGAATTTCTCTATTAAACTTAAATGCGTGAAGATGAGTTGATTTGACATTATAATGCAAATGGAGCTTATACCATGAGTAGCGGATATCATTGATCAATTCAATTAAAGATGAAGAGATGAGGAGAGGTAAAGCTAAATTACTATGGAAGACAATGCACCAAATAAGTATAAAAACCTTTTGTGGAGAATTGCACATGAATTCCTTCCAACAAGATAAAATCTTCAAGAAAAAAGTGTTTTGGATGATATGATTTGAACTCTCTATAACTCGATGGAGGAAACAACCCTCCATGCTTCATGGGGCTATAGTGTGGCTGGGAAGGTGCAGAGGGGGAAACTGCTAAACATTGTTACCCTGGCTCCCGGCAACACTCCTTAGGAGTGGTTATGCCATTTAATACAAATGGGTGTTACGGTCGATTAGGCCAAGGTGGGACTGGTAGCTTTTGTGCTTCACAAATTGAAACAGGGTGGTCTTCAGGAAGGGGCAACAATCATATGCGGAAATGGCTTGGCAAGTGTGTAAAGGCCCTCAAAGTACTTCCCCAAGCTCGGGTACCAAGGTAAGTAAATCCCAAGTTTAACCCTCAAGTGAATATGTTATTAAGCAAATCAAGAAACTAAAGTAAGCTCGATAAAGGTTATTGAGTGTTAATCGACACCTAAGAGTTAGATGGGTAAAATAGTAATTTTGACACAAATTAGTGGCATGGAGATAATTTTAGTGAAATTATTGTCATGTAAGTGAAAGTGACTAAACTAGTCAAGACTATGAGTGTCGTGACTTATTAGAACCAATAAGGACAAGGAAGAGCTTATTTGTACCAAGTAAGGAAGTTGGGGGCTTAAGTGTTTTGATTGCCTTAAGTGTTTGCTTAGCTTATGGCCTAAGTGGAAAGGTTATGACTATATCATTTAAGGCTTAAAAGAGTTTATTAAAGCTTTAGTGAGGGGCTTAGCTAAGTTAGCAAAGAGGCTAAGCAAGATTCAAGGCAAATAGAGGTTGGGTTATTTGAGATATTTTGGATGGAAGGAAGATACTATACATCTTCTCCTTCCTTGAGCCAAACTTGAAGCCCTTTTCTCCACCACACCATCCCACCTCAAATCTTTACTTTAGCATAAGATTTTCATGAGAATGAAGCCCCAAGGAGATCACAACAAGCCCTAAGAAAGAATTTGAGCTATCTTGGTGCATTGAAAGAGTTTTAGCTTGTTCTTGGTGGTTTCAAGTTAAATTCATGGGGAAAGCCACTTGTTAAGTTATGAGTTGGTTCTAATGGTATCAATGAGTTAGAAATAGTCTTGACAAAGTGATTGTGGTACTTGATTTGCAAAGAAATCATAATTGGAAGCAATTAAAGCTAGGTTGAGCTTGAGCTGAAGAGTTGCTTGATTTGGGAAACTCTTTATTGGAGGTAAGGGATTTATGTTTTGGCATGATTAAATAATGCATAAGTAGTGTTAGAAAACTTGGGAGAGATTTGGAATGAGCCAAAATTGAATTGGAATTGGTTTGGATAAGATTTAGAACAAGAGTGTTCGAGAAAGAGATGAAGAAATGTAGCTCCAGGGGCTAATACAGTCATACTAAATATTTGATGAGATCGCATCGAGCTCAAGAGAAAGAACAGGCTGCCTGAATGTACAAAACAGTCACAGAAGGTATACTGGTGGTATCGCATCATTTCCAGCAACTTCCATAAAATGATGATGCTGTCGTACCACAATATGCAATGCTATAACATTGTTCCTGAATTATTCCAACCTTATTTCTAAGTGTCCCTAATCAATTCCTAAGGCTTAGGTGGTTTCCTAACATGGCTCAAAAGTGCTTCTAATATTTATTTATGCATTAACAAGTGGGTGGTTAAGACGGTTAAGGAAAAGTGGATAAGTTTGATATCTTAAATCATAAGTAGGGTACTAAGGAAGAACCAAGTATCATATGAGTCCTCCAATGGCCAAAGGATGAAGTCATGAACCTCTGGAATTGAAGAGGGACCCAAGAACTGTTTGAGACCCTTGATGACCCAATGGTAAAGGTCAAATACCTCCGGGAATCGAGCGGCACCCATGAGGTCCCGACTGAGTCAACAAGCTTGGAAAACAAATCCATTAAGTTTCCCAAGTTAAGTTCAAGGAAACCTGGCAAAGTTTGGCCACTAATTTGAATTACCCAGCACAACAAGAAATGGAAAGATACATGTAAGAGTTGAATAAGTGGTAACTTACTTTAAGTAGCCCGTAAAAGGCGGGCAAGGTCAAGTAAGCGAGCTTACTTAAAGCACCCATAAAGAGGACTTTATGGGATTTAATTAGGTGCTAACATAGGATACGAGGGCCAGTATCCAAGTACCCCAGCCATATGAGCTCACGGAAGTTAAGAACACCTTTAGATGTAAGGAAGTCCTGAGTACATAATGCATTCACTCATCTATCCATACATTACATTGCATTATTATTGTTGTTTATTAATTCTTTGTGCTTATTGTTTGTTGTGTTGTTTGATTGCTCAGTTTGTTTTTGTCGTGTGTGTGTGTGTATTGCTTTGGATGCTTGCATATGTTTTCCATACAGGTGCCAAATACCTTACTGAGTACTTTCAAGTACTCACTCCTTAAGTGTTATATAGGTATTTAGAAGGCTAATCCGGCCTAACAATTGATGAGAGGCGATTATTAGTGCTAAGTTTTATTTGTTTGAAGGTACTTTCAATTATGAACCTTTTGGTTAATAATTGCATATAATATAAGTTAGTACTGACCAAAGTGTTATATTTTTAGCTTTCAAAGTTAAGTATGCATAACAAAAGTGAGGCTTGCCACTTGAAGCTAGGTTGCTCGGGGTGGAAAGCTAAGGGTGGATCTTAGTAGATATTATTGTCCCTATTGTATGTATCACATTTTTCATACTACTAGTTCCCATTGGTGCATATAACACTAAGGTTATATTTTAATGCATATAAGGTTAATATGTATGCAGACAGATATTACTTGAAGTTAAAACAACTACAATTTTCATGTCTTGGCTTGTTTTAACATATATTTTATTAACTGACACGCCATAGTATTCTTTATATTTTTATTTACTTGTTATTGCATAGCCAGGACAACACAAGCATATTTTCTGTGCAGGGTAGGCTAAGTAACTAGTTGCACGTAATGATTTAAGTTGATTTTTTAGTAATAGCTAGCAAATTGTAACCTAAGTAGGATCATAGTTCCCTGAGAGCCTACAAGTAGTTGTAAATTTAAGGCACTAAGGCCATGTTCTACCACAAAGTAAGGCGACTGGAAAATGACATTAAAGTGGGCAACTTACTCTTGAACTCTGGCAAGGTGTGGGCTCGGTGGTGCAAGCCACCTACGGGCTTCCTAAAACTCAACAATGATGTGGCCATTAGCAAAGATGGAAAGATTAACCTTAGGGCTATCTTGCAGGACCATAAGGCCAAGGCTATGGGGATGATGTCATTGTAGTACAAGGCTTACGGATGCATTTTTTTGTGAGTGTTGGGCGGTTTAGGAAGGGCTAAAGTGCGCAATATGTATGAGAGCTATAAAAATCATTCTTTAGATAAATGCTCTTATGGTGATTTAAGTAATCAATGATCTTATGGTGATTCAAGTAATCATGTCGGGTAAAGAATGGAGTTTTGAAGCATCTGCTTGCATTTCCAATATTCACCATCTGCTAATGCTTTTTCTGCCTTGAATGCAGGGCATTCAGGGAGGGAGGCCAAAGCAGTAGTGCATGTTCTTGCTCATCATGGATTGTTTCTAGCTTGTGTAATGTATGGAGATGGGACATGGCAAGTTTTATTTCTGGTTTTCTTGCTTCTGATTGCAATTCTACCTTGATTGGTTAGTGCAACAAATACCACTCTTCAAAAAAATAGAAAAAGAATATAAAGAAATGAGCCCTGAAGTTTCAAGACCTCTTTTCCACATCTAAGAGAAGGTCTCAAGCCAATGGAACTTAATCACTCAAGCTGGAAGTTAAAGATGTAAGCAAAAACCTTAAGAAGCCCTTAAGTGCACCCAAGAAGATCATTTTGTGGTTTGTAGAGCCAAACTTGTATTTTCACTTTATTTTATTTAATTTCCTATTTATTTATATTATTTAGGATGTTATTTAGGCTATGAAAATGATTCAGGTAGCATAGGACAAGTGGCATATGTTGTACACATTAAACACGTGCTAAATGTGTGTTAGAGTCCTGTTTGACTAGGTTTCCTTAACTCCTTTGAACTTAGGGTTTTGCTGTGAATTTTGACCTGTTTTTCCCCCTAGTTTTAGCCTATAAATATGCACATATTCTAGTTGTAAACCACAGCCTTTTACATGAATAATATTGCTATTTTGAGAGGAAATTCTCTTTGGTTTTTTGAAGACTACCTTGGTGCATAAGTTAGCTTGTGTTCTTGGTTTTCTTATACTTCTTGTTTCTAATCACAAGTTGGGGGTTTAAAATCCAGTCTCTTTGATGTTTTGTGGAGTTTGAATAGCTCTTGGGTGCATTTCTTGGTCATTATACCAGATGAGTTCACATTATTGGCCCCCAAAGTCAGCTCCTTGCTCCAAGCTGCCCTTTAAAGATGCAATTTGACCTACAAAAATAAAAATGTGGTACTAAGTACTAGTAAAATAGAGTGAAATAAGCACAAATGTGAGGAAAAATACATAGAAACTCATGTGACTATCAATTGCTCATCAAATCCTCTCTGTCCACCAAACACCACTCGATTTTTGTTATGCACATTATCCTCTGTGCCACCACCCATAGGCCACCCTTTCCATTGCTGGATCACTACATCTCCTCTTGCCTTCTTTCCCGAGTCTACTTTTTCTTCCTCTCATTCTGTCATCAACTCCCTTAATACACATCCCCTTTAATTTACCCCTACATCAAAGTCCCTGTCTCAGTCATTACCACACTTGAAAACTGCAGAAATGAGTTTCTGTTTAGGGTCATGTTAACATTGATGAACTTGATGGTTGTACGCCCGTTTCCCCACCCCTATTGCACTACCTTTCTGACAGTGGTTCTAGAGTGGGGTGGATTTGAACTTCGTGGGTTTGGTTTTCTTTCTTTGATTTTTTTTTTTCCATTTCCAAATTGAATTTCATTTTGTTCTGGTGGAATTATGAGTGTTTTGAGTTTTTATCTTTGTTTGATCCATACTATGAGATTTTAGGGAATGTATTTACAAACTTGAAAGGCTCTATTATAGTATGCAAAAATTCATTATTTGTTTTAAAAGTTGGATTTTGGCTAGATTTGATTTCACCCCTTTTTTTCTCTACCCCCTTCATCTTTGATTGTTGTTTCACATTGGCTTCGCATCTTTCTCCACCGCAAGAACTCTGGAAATGAAAACATAGTCATCGAGTCACATTCTTCTTCTCTGTTCATTGTTGTTCTTCGCCTACCCATTGTTACCTTTTAGGCGGCTTATGAGGTAGGGATGGTGGCAGTTGAGTATGGTAAGGGAGGGAGAGGGAGGGCAATGATGGTTGAAGTAGTAAAATTACTAGGTTGAGTGTGATTTGAGTCGGAATAAGAAAATGTAGGACTAATGTTATCACTTTTCATAGAAATTCTATCAAAGTTAATCATGAAAGTGATGGAAAAACCATAATTGGGATAAAAATAGCCAGGTTTGGGACTTTAATAAGACAAAATGAAGATTAGGGGCCTATTTAGGAAAATATCAGAATGTTAGGGACCACAAATGAATTTTAACCAAGAAAAAAATGTATAAAAATTACAAAAAAACAAGGTATAAAATGAAACCAAATGTTCATTTGGTTAACTTTTATACTCACTTTGTAGCAACCATTCATTCAAATAATAAAAAAAAAAAATGGGTTTAATTAACCACAAAAGTGCAACCCAACTGACATATTTGCAATTAAACTAGAAGCACAAGAAATTCAATGCCAATGTTTTCTTTGTCTGATTCGTTTCAGCTCTCGTGCACAAAGAAGGAATTGTGAGTTCCGATGCAAACAATCAATGATTTTTTTTGAAAAATAAACCTAGTTTTAAATAGTGGCAAGAATATAAATATAACCAAACCTAATGACAAATTTTTCTTGGTAGCAAAACTGTAAATGGACAAGACAGGTTGGATTTTGTCGGGTTGCACCAGTAAGCCCGACTTACCCAAGATTATTCCCTAAAAAGAAAATAATAATAATAATAACAAACAAATAAATAAAATGAGTTTTAAATAGTGGCAAAAGTGTAAATATAACTAAACCTAATGACGAATTTATCTAGGTGGCAAAAACTGTAAATGGACAAGATAGGCTGGATGTTGTTGGGGTGCATTGGTAAGTTCGACTTACCAAAGATTATTCCTTGTTTGAATCCTGCAAAAAATGTATAAGTAGTTTCCATGTCGTGGATGTGATTGTCCCATTTTTGGGAATTTGGACCAAAATGTTAGCTTCTGAATTTTATAGAGATGACGCATGGAATAAACCATGTTTACAGAAGAGTTATTCTTGTATGTATAACCTATTATTATCATTTGCAACCTCCAAGCCCAACGAACATACTGTTGTACATGCTAGACTCAATTCCATGGCATGCAGGCCTTGGCACACTGTCACCCTAATGTAGGCTTGATGAGTTTTATCACTTCTAATTCCCCTTACCAATGATCTAATGTCCATTTCTATGTATAAGATATGTATAAGACATCTAACTATATGGATAAAATGTCCAACTATATTTGCATGGTGTCTAGTTATATATAAAATGTATCCAAGTTTATTTATATGCAAACAAGACACAAACATCTAGGAAACTATAGAAATATTACATGATTTTTTCACTTAAATATTATTAAAAATAACTTGATTATCACCCAGTTAAAGATAAAATTTGAATAATTAAATTATTTTATCCCTACCACTTCAAAATTCATTTGCAGATATTCAGATACTAAAAGTAGATACTCAAACACTAGAAGCAGATACTAACAATCCAGTTTCAGACACCTTATGATAGCCACTATTAACCTACAGTTGAACTCTAATGGTGTTAGTCTATCTGTTAGGCCTCATTTAGCATTAGCGTTAGAGTTTTAAGAAAACTATCTAATGGTAGCTTTTAGCTTTTAGCTTCAGCGTTTTCATATTAACCGTTAAAAAAAGCATCTAAAACTTTAATACTGATAAAAAAGTTGTTCCCAAATGGGGCCTTAGTGGCGAATGTCAGGGCCCAAAAAAAAATTTATTTGAAATAATGATCAGGTGATGATATCCTTTTCATATTTTTTTCATCTATTAAGTCATCATTCACATTTTGTAATTAGATGGTGTTGGTATGTTAGTCTAATAGTGCTCATTTCACTATACAAGATAAAAAGATTAAAAGTGACTAAAGAAATAGTTACATTAAGTCCCGCTGAGTGACTGAAATGAGTCTAAAAGCTTTAGTGATAGAAACAATAGTTACTCCGTCAAAAGCAACTGACAAGCAATTGACAAGAGCGATTGATCCTGTCAGCCACTGCATTAATTGTGTTTGGTAAAAAAACAACTGAATCATTTAGTAGCCCCCAGAAGTGACTGAGACTTTATTTGCTTTGATTAAATTATTTTATTAAACATTAGTTGAGAGCTATAGAATTAAAGTAATAATGATTATTATAATTTTTTGAAATGGTTTTGATAATTTAATGAAAACAAATATTTGGAATAAAAATAATATTTATTAATATAAAATCTCAATTTAATACACTATGTAACCCTAAACCCTAAACAAGAGAACACCTAAACCATTCACGCGTCCTAATCAACCTGCGTGTCACTCTAATCCATTGAATGATCCTGTGCATGCTGCTCACACTTAGCCCTCAGCTTGTAGGAGTAGAATTGATTTCATCATAAATAAAAGTTTATCTCACTTACGAAACAGAGAGGGAAAAGCGGACGATTGACTCTCAGAGACAACATCGACCAGCATCAATCATTTGTTTATTGTCTTTTCGAACGAGACCTCTAATGCGAAAATAACTCCTCAATTCCTTTGTTGCTGGTGGCTCGGTTCCTATTTGTTGAAGGTTGTGCTAAGACTCTTGCTTTGATTTTGGGAAAATTCAGCTTCAATCATCTATCTTCAATTTGAGCATACACCATAATGTTTTGTCACTAATTTTTTCTTATAGTTTGATCTCTTGTTTTAGGAGTAAATTGCATAAATGATCCATAATCTTTAGCCATTATTTTCTTTTAGTTACTAATCTATTGAATATTATATTTTTGGTTTTAAACTTATTAAAATTATTTCATTTTGGTCCCTTACCAATTAAATTCATTAACTTAGAATAATTGCCTAACAAAAATTTTTGAAATTCTAATTTAAATATTCGGTAACTGTCTTATAGTAAATTTAAATAGTTTAATATTTTTTAACAATAAATAGATAGTTTGAATTAGTATTTTTTTTCTTTCTGAAGTAAATAAATCCAGTTTACAGAAAGAAAAAAAAAGCAATTTTAATTTTTCATTAACTGTAAAAAATTATTATATAGATTAAATTTATTGTAAGACATTTACCAGATAGTTTAAATTATAATATAAAAATTTGTTATTAGACAAATACTTTGAGTTAAAAAATTTCATCAAATTGGGGCCAAAATGAAATGTTTTCAATAGATTTAGGACTAAAATGAAATATTTTTAATAATTTTAAGACTAAAACAGAACATTAAATAGGTTAGGGACTAAAAGGAAATAATGACTAAAGGTTAAGGACCATACATAAAATTACTTTTTTTTTTTTTTGTAATCAGAATCAATAAAAATAGAGGAGAGTTAAGAGAGTATAGAAGAAGTAAGTTGATGAGCAAAAGCAACTTTCTATCATGGGACCACGATGACAAAGCAAGGCTGAAAGGAATTCAATAGTTGCACAGTCTGGTAGATGGAAGTAGGGAGAGAGTTGTTGTACAATTTGATCTTTTTAAGCATGCTTTTATTGGTCCTTCATACCTTAATAAGAAACAAAATTTTAAAAAGCTTTTTTGGTACAATTAGTTTTATAACATGTCCAACGAAAGAGACAATAGTTCATATAAACACTTGTGTTCTAATCAATGCATGCACAAGATCTTAAGCATTAAGTTTGAAGAGGCAAATGTAAAGAATTTAATATTACTCCATGTGCAAATGTGGAGAAGTCATATATTGTACAGATGATATATTTTTGGGAATTCAATAAAAATATCACAATCTTCTGCAAGTTCGATCTTGTTAAAATGAAAAGTGTGAGTTAGATGTGTAACACTTTAAATGTTTAGGTAAGTTTAATTATAAGTTGTATGTATGGAGTTAAATAAATACTAAGCTGAGAGGGAAGTGAATTACCATTCATGTGTCATAATCATGTAAAACTTTGTATTTCTTACTTAGTACTTTTTTACTTGTTTTAACTTGAATCAAAGTTTTTATCAAAGTAATAAATTTGTTATTATTTTTTACTAGTAACCAACAAAAAATAAATTCACTTTTTCCTTTAAATTGTTTAATCAAAGATCTGAATTACTATTTGTCAAATATTTCTAGTAAAATTAATTTGTTTTTATTTAATTTCATATATTAATTTCATACATTTTTCAAATATGTTTATTAAAATTAAGATATGTATTAATGAAAGGAAAAAAGGGTATAGAAAAATTAAATATGGCCCACAAGAAAGCAAATTAGAGGTGGCCCAAAAACATTTGACTGTGGCAGTAAAAGCAAAAAAATTATCCATACCCGACTATACTATACATGTGGCTCAAACTAATTTAATATTAGCCTAAAATAGAGAAATGACTGGCCCAAAAGTGTAAAAACAATTGGCCTAGTTCACATTCTTGAAAGGCTGCATACTAAAGGAAGATAGACAAAACTGAGAATGGCAGAAAAAAAAAATCAGGGAGCTGAAGGGCAGGCACTGGTTTTCTAAAGGATTGAGGAGCGTAATTTAAAGAAAAAAAATACATATAAACTAGTTATTATACTATGTGCCTATGTCTAATTAGACATACTAACACACTCTATATATAAGCCACTTTCATAAATAAAAAATTAACAAAATTACCCTTCATCAAAACTCGCTCTCCCATTTCAAAAATACTACTCTCAATCTGTCTAATTAACTACCCTTAAAATAAGGTAATAACTAATCCGATCAATTTTGAAAAGGTGGTGAGAGAAAAGGGTGAGAGGGTAAGAGCCGCTGAAATATCAACTACAATGGCTTATTTATAGGTAAAAAGGATATGGTGAACATATGTCTAATTAGACATAGGGGATGATTTTACTAATTTACCCTTTTTTCCCTTAAAATAAGGTAATAACTACCCTTATAAAGGATGTGTTGGTTCAGCTGTAGAGTCACAACTCTTCTAAGAGTTGCGTTTCCTTAAATCCTGACCATAACCACCTTCTAAAGGTTGTTATCTTCGCCTAAAACATGACTCTTCACTAAAAGTTATGTTATTTCACTAACTAGGGTAATTATAGTGCATAACTACCTCCCCAGGGGTCATATATGCTGGGATGGACATATCCTTTCATTTAAAGGTCATATCCCTTCATAATATAAATAGTTATGGGGTGGTTATTAAATAATTATTTCATGTGTCTAGGTGTACATGTACACATCACATAATTGCCATATGGCATTTTCTTATTGATTCCATGGTGATGATATGTCACACACATGTGCTTCATCATTCTAACCACTTAACTACCTCTAGTTAATGTTAGAAGTGGCGATGTGAGTTGATATGACAGCACCAGCATATGGTGTGACTACACCAATCAATAATAAAATAAGAATACCTTAGTGTGTCTATGGAATTTAGTAATCACACTTTCTAACTAAATTCCAATAGCTTCCACTTGCACTAGATATACTTGATGAAACACAAGGATAATGGATAAGGAACATTTGAAACAGTTTATCACAAAAGAGAAACTAACATATGCAAGTTTGGGTTTGTGATCCTAGGCATGACAACAAATCTCCTCACTATGTAGTGGTTAAACATACATAGGAGAATTGTCTTCACCACAAATCCTTGAACTAATCAAAGATCCTTGAACAAATCAAGGTTCATTAATAATACATATATCATTAATTATGCCTATATGCCTCAAGACATTCTTGACATATAGTTTGGCTGCAACACATCTCTTTTATGAGTTTACTAATAAACTCTCTGTCATGTACCAAACTCAGGATTCATCCATTTTTTTAAAGTCACTTTATACTTGAATTATGTAGTACACAAAGTAATACAATATTACAACAAGTACTACTTATGAGCACTCATATTCAAGTATAGATGCCATTGTATCAACTACATGACTTGCAACACATGCAATCATATTGTAATTTGTAACAATTTACAAACACATTATAAAGTCTTTCATATCGCACTCACTATATAGTAATTTAAAACCTAGTGATTACCCAACGAGAAATATATCTGGCCGCATTACCATAGCCATAGGAAACTCACCAAAGTAATACTATGATTTTAAATCACTAAATAGTAGTCAATAGTGAGTGAAGACATAGCGAAAAAAACTCACACATAAGTAAGATAAGAGAAAACTTACTTATTTCTTTCTATGGTCAATTTAACAAGTTAAAAGACACATAAGATATGTACAAGTGTCATGGTATGTTAGCGTACACAATCACAATGTCTGACAACCATTATGTAGGAGGTGTCTTTCTCCTTCTCAAACATTGTTGTGTGACTCCATGTGGACTCCCACTAGGAGCATATGTCCTTAACAAACCATGCAAGTGTCAAACTTCTCACATATGAGAAATCCACTTGGTCACATAGGTTAAGATGTATGTGCGGGAATACAAACCTGGTGTGACTAACACCTTACCTTGATCTTAAACAAATAATTTAGATCAAGATGACCTTTATGCTAAAGTTGTTACAAGTTAGATTATGTGACCCCCACTTGGATGTAAGTTTTTTTATTAAGTCACATATGACTAATTTAAGTAACAACTTTCATTCAAGACTTTAGCTGTCTCATCCTTGTTCAAACTCCAAGAACAAGGGTAGGTTATTTGTGTGAAAAAACCAACCTTCAACCTATGTCTGGACATATACTTGATTTTTGTTGTAATATAAGCTACATATAAGATGATATGTATGACATATATATAGTACAAATATCTTATATAAGTATATGCACATATATAATGAACATGCACTACACATATGTAGTGCAACTTATCATATCTTCGTACTAATAAGGAGACAAAAGATGAAGTTAATCCAACTAGTTAGTTAAACTAACTCTAACTTCATTTCCATATATTACATTTTAATAGTTATATCATGGGCTTTATATTTTCATGAAATATGAACACCAATAATGAAAAAATTACTACTAAGATAGTTCAATGCCAAACCTATCACTAAGATAGTGCTTAGATTGCATGAGTCACTAATGACCCTTATATTTCATGAAAATAAGCTCCTTGGTATGGAAACAAGCACTACACAATTAGATTGCTTACATAAAGCAATTTCTTTTGTACAAAATAAAATGATATAACTAAATATATATGTGTATTCATCTCTAAACTTCACCATATTTTAGTGTAATAATGTTAACTTAATAACATTTGTCGTTGTCTCATTCCATCCAAATGATGTAATATGACATATATTGTATACTAATATGGTTCTTAGGATAGATTCAAAATGAATACTTGAACTAATTATCCTGATTAACTTGGCTAACATTTGATCATGTACACCTCATGATATATGTTAGACTTAAATAAAGAAATAATCCAAATTCATCCATTCCAAAAGCAGCGCTCAAAGGGTTATGAGTAATAACCACAAGTTAGACTTGAAGTATGACCTAAGAACAAAATGACTATTTTTGCATTATCTCAAACCAAGTTTGAGATTGCCCATGAAATTCTTTGAGACCTTAGTTTCGAAGCATATTACACTATATAGTCCTTAGACTATACTATGAGTTCAAGGCCAAAAAGGCATGAAAAACATAATTTCATGAAAACTTCCTCACCATTTAAGAAAGTTTGGACTTATCATCTATTAGATGTAAGCTCATATCCAAATCTAACTTTTGTTACTATAATTAACCTTATGGATACAAATTTTATTAAAAGTGTGAAGCTATCCATTTATCGATCTTCAACTTTTAAATACAATACCATTAAGTCCCTATTGAGTTTAAGATCAACTAATGATACATAGAACTCAATAGTTCTCATATAGCCTCTTCAGCCAAATGGAAGATCATTGAAATTGATGTTTAGAATATCTCTTTATGGCAATTCTATATTTCTGATTTGGACAATTTTTTTTTAAAAAAGCCACTTTTACTTATGAAAGTTTAATTGATTTAGCACTTATGCCAAATCAATAGATTTGATATAATGTGTATAACCTCATGCCCTAAACTCACTTCTTGATCACCTTGATCTTGCACTTATGCTCAATAAAAAATTCATTAATATGACCAACATATGGTTTTGATAAGACACTAAATGATCAAGAACATAAAAGAACCAAATATCTTAGGGAGCCTTGGACCATTTCTTCTCAAGGAAGAAATTCATAAGCTCAACGTATATTAAGGTGTCCAAATAAAAAAATTAAAATGAACATTCATAATCACTAACCTCTTAGAACTTAACTAAGATGACATCTTTTCAATGTTCAAGATTTGATCTTTTACACATTTCATATCCATTAACATTCTTCTTTAAATGTTAATTTGTTGCCTAAGAAGACACATTTTCTTTCTCTTGGAACTTACATGCTACAAGAGTGGCAATGAAATTAAAATCAAACTTTTACAGCCATTTGGATGTTTAAGTTTGTTAAGACAGTCATTTAACCATATCACAATAGGTATGGCCTCAACTAACATTGGAAGACATTTCATTCTAACTTTGTGAATGACCATGAATAAGATGTTCTCCTAATAGGAGATACTCAAATTAGAATATTTCTTGTTCACAAAGAATACATAATTCTTTTTAATGCTTTCCAACTTAGTTGAGATGTGTGCATGCATCAGCGACCTTTATAACCATATACACACTACTTGAATCTTATTGATAATTAATTCATACTCATGATCAGATCATGAATACATGATCAATCAAGTTCATATTCACATTTTGCCAAAATGTTGAGAATCAAGCACAAAAATTGCATCAAAATGCATAATGTTAATTTTAGACATTACTTGGTTCATATAAATCAAGACAATACCAAGTGTGCCTCCCTCTTAACCAAAATCAACCATTTTTTTTTGTGATACAGTTAACTTATTTGAACATCTCAAGATAGACTAATAAAGAAAAAAACATCTTGATCTTGCACATTTGCATGATCATTTTGGCGTTTAAAGGGTATTGATTCCTCGATGTTATAGGCCTATTTCTTAATGGTGATCATCAATCTAACCATCATAACCATAATCAAGATGATTTTGATGATCAACCTCTTTATGTTCAAGGAATTGTGGTAGCAACATATTTGCCATTGGCCTAAACTATTTTCATACAAAATGTGTTGGATCTAATGCTCTTTGAGCATTAGATCGTACAAACTCAAAACCTCTTCCAAGGAACATGTTTTACGATAGAAAGTATGAAGTAAAATTTAAGTGATTACATCTAAAATTTAATTTAGATTTGATGTTCATTGAACCTCAAAAGATTCTAAATAAATTACCTAAAAGACGTGGCAATTGAAACATTCTCAAAACATGGTCAATTCCAATTATTTTGCACATATGCAAAGTAAATACATTTGTAAGGCCACTTTATAAAAAGAATCAAGTGAATCACTTATGATACACTAGTACTTTTTCTTAACCTAAATGTGTATTACCAGAATATCACTTTTGTTGTCCTAGTAAAAACTTACTAGAATTTATGGAAGAATTAGTCACTAAGACTATATAGCCATAATTTAAGAAACAATAAATTATTATCATTGTTACTAAGATAAAACATCATGTAAAGGGGAAATTTATATAGCAAGCAAGATATGTGTAAAGAATTTAAGAGGAACACATTCTCGTATACTAAGTACATATTACACAACTAATGTGTATTTTTCACTAAAGAGTCTCGCATGACCAACTCTTCATCTTCAAACTTGAAGTTTTTGTTCATTAGAAACACATATGTCCTTTTGAGCAATCATTCTCACAATAAATATGAGGTTTGACCCATGAATCACCAATTCAAAAAGAATTTTGATTCGGCCAAAATGTATATACTATATATAATTTAAAATTTAAAGAGAATGAAAAAACTTTGTACATTAGTCACTATAAAACCCTTTGCTTATATTTCTTTGCATTTATAAACCAAACACTTAGTTTTATTTTTCCATTTTCCTTTTTCCAAAAACTTTAAACATGATGAATAATAACTTCATTTCACTTAGCACTTTGATAAATGTTAATTTTGTGGTTAAACATGTTGACTTTGTGTCAACTTTGACCACCATTTTCTACCTCATCACTCAACATTTTTAGGCGATTCTTACTTTGATCCTTCATTTTGTAGGTTGGAGAAGCGGACTGTAGCATTGGAATGGCACCGGGATGAGCGGAACCAAAAACAGGCACACGAAAGTCAAACGAATTTATAACTGTGAGGCCTAGGCGCTACAGTTCAAAAGGTGGCTACCTGAAAAAAGCCCACTGGAGGCCTAGGCCTTAGGCACCAGCAAGCCTAGAGGCCTAGGTGCCATAACACCCCCCTCCTGAGGCCTAGGCGCCAGGCACCCAGGAAAGTGGTCCTCTATCTCAAATTTGAACTCAAGCTTGCTATTGGCCAATGGTTTCTATCCAAATGGGTTGATGAGGTAAAAAGGACACCTGCAAGAGTAGAAAAACCTGAAACCTAGCAAAAGAACTATATTCTTCATCTTCATTTTCTCATCCTAGAACTAGTTTTTCTTATCCGCCATTGTTAGCATTCTTTGTTTTTCTTTGTCATCATTGGAGCTAGCTTGAAGATTGCTTGGATTGCTTAAAGGGGCTTGCTTGAAGACCTTGGAGACAAGCTCTTCTAGTTGTCTTGGGTTTATTCTTTCATCTTCCTTGTAGTTTCTCTTGAATGATATAATGTTTATTTTCATGATTATGTTTTATTTAGTTAGGGAGTAGTCTTCTTTAGCACTTTCTATGGATGTAGCTACTTGGATTGATTATGTTGGATGAATTCATGGTTATGTGATGTTTGTTTTCTTCTAAATGTATGTTTATTCTTCTCTTGAGCTTAATGTTGAATAGCTAGTTGATGGCCACAATTAGTTGCACTATAAATTGCCTCTAAACTCTTGGAAAAGATTACAAGTTATTGGACCTAGGAGAAGAATTTAATGGCTATGGGCTTGTTGGGAAATTAGTCTAAGTCATTAGGTAAAGGTAAATTGAGCTCTAATGTCTCTTTCTAAACTTGTAATCAGATGGAAATCCTTATTAAGCTTAGATTAGAGAGATTAATTGTTTCACTTGGAAAAGTAAGAATTCACTTGAACAACTTTACCAACATGCATTGGAAACTAACTCACTAACTTGAATTCACCATTTAATCGAAACAAGTAGTGAACCCATAGGAGGTGTACTTTAGTGATTTGTCAGAAACCCCACATTTTCATTGTATTCCTAGCATCTTAGTTTAGTGGCATCCCAATTAGACTAGCTTAACTTAGACCCATTAACTTGCTTGTTTAGCCTTGTATTGAACATTATTGGTTTAGCTAAAGTAGTCTTAAAGTAGTGGTACTTGGCAAGTGAATCAATCAATCTTTGTGGGAATGATACTTTTTCACCCTACCTACACGTGACCCGTGCACTTGCAGATAATGGTTTCAAAATTTCACTACAACTTCCTAAAAACATCTTTGTACGTGATGACCTTTTTGTCATCATCAAGTTTTAGATTAAAACTTAGTTCATTTAGAACTCCACTTATGAAGTTAGCAATCTACAATCATGTAATAGTTATTACATTAAATAGATGCATATATTATCACAACAACCAAAACAAACCAAAAACATGTGCATGCACTTGCAATCACATTTGTTTTGCCAAGTTTTCATTATTTTAGTTTTACTTGTCTTAAATTGCTTTATAATATTTAAATAGTCATTATTGACAGAAAGCCAATAATATAATTAAACAAAAATATTTATGCAATCCAACCTACTAGTATGCCTAGAAAAATTTTTAAGAACACAAGTCTAAAAAAATGCGCAAATTGCATACACACAGGACCGAATACACCAAAATAATCTATATGTTCATCACCATAAGTTTTGGTTAACTTAATGTATGTAGCAACTTTAAACATGCATGTCGATTTTAGATTTAGTAACCAAAACTAAATCCTAGCACATAGATTAAAGTTAAGGTTGATCATATTGGTATCACATGCAAAAAGTTTTCAAACAACCTAAGGTTGTCTAAGGGAGCATGTATATTGAACCTATAGGCTCTGATACCAATGAAGGAAATTTGGTACACAACTAATGAGCAATTTAATTTTTAAGATCTAAAATAAATGTGAAAATTAAGGTGTACTTGATTCTACCTGTCAAGAATCAAGCAATGCACATATGTTAAATGTATCCTCATCCATTTGCATACTAGATTCAAATGAATTAACTTAACAATTTTTTATAAGATCAGAGATACTCCTTTCTTGAATATAGTTTTCTACAATTGCGTCAATAATGCAGACATATTCACTTTTATCTTCTTTTTCATATGTCATATGGTTGCTTAAGCAAGTTGAAACCATTTAGCTCCAATATCATATTCCTAAATAACAACCTTATCAGTCCATTCCTACAATTAACCAAAGTGTTAGAGATTGCTAAAAAGGAACGTCCTAAAATAATAGGTATTGAATTTTTAATTTTCATTGGCGGTGTGTCCAAAACAATAGAATCCATAGGATATATGAATTTATCAACTTAGACTAACACACCTTCAACAACTCCTTGGGCACCTTCATTGATCTGTCAGTAGGTAAAAGAGTTATCTCGGTTAGTTTTAACTCACCCAAATTTAGTTTTTAGTAAACTGAATATAGAAGTAAGTTTACACTAGCCCCAAGATCAAGTAATGCTTGCCCAATTTTATGTTCTCTAATGAAACATGAACTTGTTGGAAACAGTATTATTTTGAATGACAAAACTTACCTGCTCGGCTAATAAGGCTTTCTTTTTCACATTTAGTTTTATTTTAACAATGTGCAAATCTTTTAAAAATTTGGCATAAGAAGGCACCTGTTTAATTGCATCCAACAAAAAAATATTGATCTTTACCTGCTTGAAAATATCAAGAATTTCAGGATTCTAATTCACCTTCTTAGGGTCAATTAATGCCTGAGGAAATGGAGGTGCCGGTGGAGATTCAATTTGTTCTTCCCTTAGTATAGGTTCAACCCCTTTTTTACTCTTAGAAGTTGACTAATCGCCTCTTTCATAAGGATCAGGAATGGATTTTTCAATAATCTTACCGCTACGGAGTGTAATGATAGACTTCACTTGATTCATAGTTTAGCCTTTGTGATTCAGTTATGGTTGAGAAGGAAATTGCCCTTTCTGTTGAATGTTGAGTGTAGATGCAAATTTTGTAAGAGTATATTTCAACTCAACCATGGTTTGACTTATTTGAGCATTGATAGACTCTTGCGTCTCAATTAATGAATGCAATGTTTCTTCAATATTTTTCCTAAAAAGAGAAACATGAGGTGCATACATTTGAGATTGTTGAAAATTCTATTGGGTGTGCAAAGGAGGTTGTGATGGTTGAGGATGAGTATCACGTCTCTAATTAAAGTTTGGATGATTTCTCCAACCATGATTGTAAGTATGCGAGTATGGCTTTTGGGTTAGCCTTTTGAAGTTGTGCAAAACATTGACTTGTTCATGGAGACATTCTTTGAAAGAAGGCAAGATTGGACAATTACTGGTGGAATGGTCATTAGTCTCACTAATGTGACAAACAACTTCTTCAACAAATGTTAAATGACCAGTTTTCTTTATTTCTAATACCTCAACATTTCTAGCTAAAGATGCAAATTTTGCTGAAAAGTCATTATATTCCTTTCGATGATATATGCCTTTACTAGATGCAGGGGATTGAGTTTTACTTGGGGCCTCATAAGTAATAGTGGTGTCCTAATTCTGTGTATTCTTTGCTACCAAGTCTAGGTAATTCATCACCTCGTCAGGATCTTTATCCTTAAATGTTCCATTGCACATCAATTCCATAATTTACTTTTCTCTACGTGTCAAACTTTCATAAAAATATGAGACTAATCTCCATGTTTCAAAACTATGGTGTGGACAACTATTAAGTAAATCCTTGTATCTATCCCAATATTGGTAAAAAGTTTCTCTTAGTTTTTATGTGAAAGTGGTGATTTGCTTTTTGAAAGAATTTGTTTTATGGGTGGAATTTTTTTTTTCAAAAATTATTGTTACAATTCATCCCATGAAAGTGGAGTTTAACCTAAGATTTTGTAGTCAAGTTTTAGCTTTATCTTTTAAAGAAAAAGGAAAAAGCTTATGCCTGATGGTGTTCATACTATAGTTTAGGTTATTATATGTGTGATAAACTTCTTCAAATTCCCTTAAATGCAAGTATGGGTTTTCAGAATTAAAGCCATGAAAAGTTGGTAAAAGTTGAATAATACCTGGTTTAAAGTTGAAGTGAAATGCATCAGGAGCAAAGATTAGCCATGATGGTGCATTATTTGTTATGGGGTTCATGTGTTCTCTAATTGTCCTAGGCTGATTTTGGTCATCATGTAGAGAATGATTATCCTCTTGATCATTAATGTGTTCAGCGATGTTTTAAGAAGATGAAGATTCTCTTACCAATCTACCACTTGATGTACGTGACCAAGCTTTCATGTATAGAAAAAATAACAAGAAAAACCAATATGAATAACAAAAGAAGTAGGAGGCTTAGCCTTCCATTTTATGAACAAAAGATGTAAGAGGCTTAGCCTTCCAATCAACAACAATAAAAAAAAAATAAACAGAACACAAGATTAACCAAAAATAAGAAGTAGGAGGCTTAGCCTTTCATATAACAAAAATAAAAGGTAAGAGGCTCATACTTCCATATAATGAAAATAAAAGGTAGAAAGCTTAGCCTTCCATTTAACAATAAAAAAAATAACAATAAAAATAAAACAAAATAAAGATGAACAAAATGAAAACTAAATAAACATGTACTCTAATTTTACTTCCTCGGCAACAGTGCCAAAAACTTGTTGCACTTTAGCAGTTATAACTCAAGTGTAGGTTGTTTCAAGTAATGAAATTTCGGGAGTCTGAATGTCGAACCACAGGAAAATGAATTAAGAAATACAAATTACAGATTTTTAACAAAGAAGGTGTGGGCAAGTGTAGATTAAAATTCAAATTCAAAAAAATAGCTAAGATTAGGGGGTCCACTTTAAGTATATCAGTTAAGATTAATTTTAGCTCATTTTGCCACTCAACTGGGATCCACACATAAAAGAGGTCCTAAATGGGGAATTTAATAATCAAATTCTAGAATTGTTAGGCATGAGTTAGCATTAGCTTTCATTGATCTTATAATGCCAACAGTTGTAAATGAGTTCAAGTATCCATCATGCCAACCTTTGAGCATAATAACTCAAGATTATAATATAGCCAGCATAGCAATGTTCTACAAAGAGAATCAAGTAGCCTTTGTACCAAATATTCGACTATGATGAATCAAAACTCCCACTTATCAAGAAGGGAAGTTAAAACGATTAAGAAAGAAAATACCGTTAACATTGTGATCCATTCAAATTAGCCATAACCTTTATACCAAAAGCTTCACCATTTCACCTTAGCAAAAGAAAGATTAGTTAGTCATGATATAATTAAACAACATATATAAAGAAGAAATAAACTTGGATTGAAATATGAAAGGAAGAAAAAGAAGAAAATGCCTCGGACAAAGCTTCGGTATTGAAAACAATAACAAAACCAAAAAAGAAATCTAAATTTGATACAAGAACTTTAAAATGGCCTAGGAACAAGGTTGAATTCATCCCCCCCCTAAGGTGCCAATTTATAAAGTTTTGGGGTAGGTGAAATAGTAAATGGTAGGTGAATACAATTTAACCAAGGCGGCTCAAACTTCTTTTAATTTTTCGACCACAATACACATCGAATCAGCTAGCATAAAACTTGTAGATCTCTTTTTTATCTTAGAAATGATAGCTTGACCATTGAAATCTAACATCAGTAGATCAAGTTATGATTTTTCTACCAAAATTGCTCTTTAGCACGCGGTAGAACAGACGGTCTCATTTATAATCAAATTTCGGCAATAAAAACGATTAAACTTGGTCTTGGCACATAAAGGAGAGTTGAAGATCTATGTGTTGACTTTTAGATGAACTTAGAATCAATCAGTTTTGACATCTACATCTCTAGATATGATTTTTCTCGTGAAAGATTACCAAGTGATGATTTTATCCAACTACATAAAAAATTTATTTAATATAGATGAATAGTAAACCGCATATGAACAGTAGCCACCATATGAATAGTGTAATGTGGTGAACAGTAACTCTACGTATGAACAGTGAATATGTATATAAACTGTAAATATGCGTGAATAATAATTTGGTGGAAAAACTGCTCAAATTAGAGAAATTAATCATACTTAAAATATATAATGATGATTTAAATCCTTAAATGATGATTTAAATCCTTAATAATAATATACTTATGAGTATTCATCATTAATAATTTTGTTGCTTATGGATCTATTTTACCTTGTGATTTATAGGCAGTAGCACATATAGTCATTTATGGTAATATGTTAATTATTTAACATTCAATACATCCATCTATATTCCATTATATGATTATGTTTCCATCAAAAGTTACTTGATTTATATAAGGTTATTCATATTGTAAATCTGGTGGCGTTGATCTGGATAATAATTTTTTGTCACATGTATTCTTTTTTGTTTCTATACCATTGCTTTTATTTATGGAATTTGGTACATTTTGAAGTTGTACTTCAATTAGGTCTATATCGTTTTGTATTATCATATTTATGGAATTTGATGTCGAAGGTTAATCTTTTATTTTGAGTTTTCCTAATTCCTTTTGAATAGCATCTATTAATTTTTTTATCATTATTTAATTTTATACATTTATCTAATTCAAATGGCTTAAAGATAGGCTGATACAATTTAAGATCATTTTTTAGTTTTTCACTATTAATTAGTTTTCCTTGAATATCTTCTATAGGTTTAGTATTTTTAATTCTTTGTTCCATTTCATCTATTTGTTTTGACAACGAAATTAAATATTAAGTAGCAAAATGTTCATGATTTTCTATTGACTTTAGATCTACGGTGCTTATATTACTAATTCTTGATTCTACTTGATTTAATTGATCTGTGATTGTTATTAAATTTTGATTTGTATAATTATTTTGACATTTCATATTATTTATATCTCCTTTTTTAGCAGGCTATTCTTCTGTATTTAATATACTCTATTTAAAAGGAGCAGCTATTACATAAGTATCTTATGTGGTTATTAAAATGGGTTCTTCTGGAGGATGAATAGAGATTATTTCTTTTTTATCTAGAGTAATCCATAATCTAGTTATTTCATTGATTTGATTTATTTCTGAAAAAGGAAAATTAACATAATTATTTGAGCAATAAATTGGGAACCATGTAAAAAATGGAATATTCACCTTTAAATTTCTCATTTTTTCATACCAAGATTCTCTTATTTGAATTCATTCTGGGCTATCAAATTTATTTAAAAACCATTCCCTTTTTGTATCATTATTTTTGTCAAAATAGTCTTGTTTTAAAGTTTCTTTATTTATTCAAAATTATTAATCATATTTATAGCAGAGTAAAATTCCATTTGAGAAGGAGTTGGAGACATTTAAGGAGAATTGTTTTTATTTTTGTTTTCTTGATTATTATTTTGACGATTAGATGGTTCTGAAATATTATAAATTCCCTAATGTACATTTTTTGAAAAATCCACTTGCAATAGATCAATTGGAATCTATTTATTCTTTTGAGATTCTATTCCATGAGGATATAGACGTTGCCTTGGTATAATAATAGGGGTATTAAAATTTGGAATAATAGGATCAGGATAATTCATAGGATATAATTGTAAGCTTGGTGATCTTAATAAACCTCTTGGTCCTTCTATATCTGCGCTTCTTCTGGAACTACTAGTTGATGATCTAGAATTTTCATATTGACTAAATCTGGTTTGAAGAAAATGGTTTGAAAAATCTATGGTGACCGATTCGTCAACTTGTTCAAATATTGAAGCAGATTGAGACATGTTTTCCAATGGATGATGTAAGATTATATTATCTGAATCCCACTTTCCCAATTTTGAAATTTGATTCCATTTAAGTTTTTAGGAGTATGAATGAAAAAATTTTAAGAATTATTTTCAAAAATAATTGTTTCATAATTAATCAAAGAAATTTTTACTTTTGGATCTACAGTTGCAGATATAACTTTGTAATAAACTCAATAGATTATGCAAATTGATTTTGTATTGGTGGCTACATCCATATTTTTTGTTTTAACTGTTAGCATTAAGGTTTCTAAAATATTTGGATCATAAAGAGAAACTGAAAAATTTGGAAAATAATTGAAATATACTAGGTCATTAACAAGATTTGATTCAGCCATTGCCAACAATGAATTTTCAAACCTTAAATGTCTTATCTCTTACACATATAATGATAGGAATATCTAATCCTAATCTAAATAATGGTTTGACAGCTACTTATACCATACCTACATGCATGGATTTGCATTTTATTTTAGGTTCATTGATAGCAACTGCAGATAATAGTCTAATAGTTTCATGATCATTATTTAATGGAATAGTTTGTTCTGTTTGTTTTATTGAATAATTAGTATTAAATTCAAAACTTTCTATTTTGTATGTTGTTTTAGGATCCTATTTAGGAATAGACCAATTATGAAGTTGATTTTCTATTTGAGTAATATTAACTTCTGTAGAATTAACACTTTCATCTTAACTTTCTAAAGGAAATTGAGGATTTGAATCTTTATTTGTAAATAATTTTGCTAATCGATTCATTTTGTTTATAAATTATTAACTATGCATCTTTATTAAATTATATTCCTAGACCTTTAATTAATTCACTTAAACATCTAGATAAAACACACCAAGTGGGACCACCTAACTTCTAAACTTGGCCTAAAATAGCCGACCAACACTTTTAAACCTGGCTTACCAACACTCTAGAAGGTTTAATTAAATTAATTAAAAATTTTGTATGTATGTATGTATGTACAAGGCGGGTAGACCTAAACATATATTGTCAGGACCACCAGTTAGTACTTGGCTATGGCCAAGAAGAGAATGATGAAGACATGAAATTAAGTACAAGAGGGACTTGTTTGAACATGGTCTTAGTGATGAGAATACAAGACTATGTGAATTATGTGTTTTAATTACACATACAAAAGTTCTATGTGAACTATGCCATGAAATAAAGTTCTAGTACCAAACTGGACTGGTAACTAGTGACTAACATGGAACTATGCAATACTATGGGCCAAATTGCACATACATGAAAAACTATGTATGACTTGGCAAGAAATAAAGTTTGAAGACTCAATTGAAAACCTTGGACTAGTGCTGGAATTAAAACTACAAACCAAGGATGGACAAATTTAGCCATGCAATTTTGTGAGATGGCTAAAGATGAGGTAAGCCAATATTGTGGCTCTTGGTCAATGGGCAACCAACTTGACTTGAATTAATTAATTGGAAGTGTTAGTGGAGCTATTAAAATATTGGAAGTTGCCTAGTGGAGCCATTAAAATAAGGTAAACCTTGGACAAAGAAATGAATTGTTTATTCATGGTGGAGCATGATTGATTTGTTTATTGGTGATGATGGAAGATGGAATTAATTATTGCTAAAAGAATGGTGTGATGGACGAATTTTATATGGTATAATAATGCAATTATGTCCACATTTTGTCTACTTGGCATGTGGGCCAACAATTTAAAAAGAAATGCTGGAAATTGCATTGAATTTGGTGGCTAGAATGGAAGTGTAGAGACATGGAGGGTTGGAGGCGCCATGCAAATTAGTTGGGGGATTTCCTTGGCACTTAATCCAACTTGGGTAAATTAATTGAAGGCTGGAAGCCTTTGTCCGCCACCCAAATTGCAGCTCCCATTCTTTGACCAAATATTATATGGAAGGGTTTTTGGTGCTTGGGAGAATATTGCATTGTACAATGCTGAAATTTATTGTTTAATGGGCACTTGAGTGGGCGGCCTTCTTATGCAGCAAACATTCCTTGGAGTTGTCATTTAGTTGCTGCCTTTGTTGGTTTTGGAGAGCACTTGGCCGAAACACAAAGCTCTTCCATGTTCTTCCATGTTCTTGCTTGTTCTTCACTTGTTCATCTTGATTCTTGGCCGAAACTTGAGTGTTCTTGAGTGTACATCCAAATTTCCAGCAAAACTCTTGAAGATACCTTGTTGAGCGTCAAGATTTGAGCTTGTTCTTGAAGGAACAAGGCATGGCCGAATATGTTCATGCATGTTCATGAAGTTCTCTTGAAGTTTACTTGGTGTTCTTGGTGTTGCATGTTGATTTGGAGCTCGGTTGTGCAAGTCCAGAATTTTCAGCCTTGTTCTTGAGGTAAAGGCTCAAGAGTACTTAAATCCATGGTATGTTTTCCATGAATAAGAGTTATATTGACTAAAGGAAGGCTGTATTGTGTTAGGAGAACCTTGGACCGAAAGTTTGAAGCTAAACCACCAAAGAACACTAGTTGGCCGAATGGTGTGCATGTTTGTTCTTGAGTGTTCTTGGTGAGTTCATAGTGTTTTGGCATGGAAATGATGATTTCATGAGTTTATGTGAATGATATGTGAAACTCATGGTGGCTGTGTTTATGGCCGAAAATGAAAGGTAACTTGGACTTGGAGATTGAAGCTTGGATTAAGACATTCAAGCTTGTGTTGGACAAACTAACCAAAACACCATTGAAGTTGAAGTTTCAAACTTAACTTGGAAGAAATCCAACAAGGCCGAATTTACTCAAGCTAAAAAGTGTGGTAAGGATTCATGAATTACTTGTGCTTGGTATATTTTCCATGATTAATGACAAGTAATTGAAGCTACTAATTGATGGTCAAGATTTGCCAAGTGATGTTAGTATGCTTGAAGGGCAATATGGAATTAATGGTTCCATGGGTTGATTAGCTAATCAATGAATGGCAAGTGTAAAGTTCTTGGTGGGTTTGGCCAATCCATCAAGCACTTGAGAGCTCGAGGGGAATGGAGATGATTTCATGAAGAAATGGTGTGCAAAATTGTACATGAGCACTTGCTAGTGGCTATGGCCGAATTGAAGAAGTGGTGTGTGTGTGAGTTTGTGTGCTTTTGTTGATTGATTGTGCATGCTAACCAACTTATTATTGATATATGTTGAATATAGGCTTCGGCCAAATTGTATTTTCCTTGTCTTTGTGTCTTTGGATGTAGGTACTAGCTTGATTATGGAGGTTAAGCTTATGCTTAACAATATGAACTCCTTTGGAGTTGTGTGAATCCTTACTGAGTTTTAAACTCACTGCCCTTATTGGTTGAATTTTCAGGAAAGGGTAAAGAGCTTGAGTAATTGTGCTTCTGTTTGGACTTCTTGGTTTTTGTGTACCAAGTTTACTTATTGTCCAAGGTATGTGTGCCAACAAATTCTTGGCTTGAAATGTGCATTTTATTCCATGGTCTTATGTAGGCCGAATTTAATGGATTAAGTTTTGCAGGAGATTAGCTGTGGGACTTGAGCTAGGAGGTGTTGGTTGAGTGGGCTTTTAGCATTTGAGACTTGGTGGGCTTTGGAGACCAATAACTTGGTCTTTTGGACTTGTACCTATAGTGCACATTTTGTAGTACCCTTTGAGCATTATGGGTAGTTGTGTACATATGGGCTATGTGAGAATTGGGCTGCAACTTTTGGGCCCATTTGCATCCTTGGCATGATTGCCATGTAGTTGTTGTTGAGTTGTGGACTTAAGCACTTTTGGGCCCATGTTGGACTTATGCATTTTGGGCCTTAGTGGACTTTGTATGTTGGACTTGTTGGCTGTATGTTAGCCAAGTTTCTTTGGACTTTATGACTATCAGCATGATGTTTTGATGTTGGCTTCCTTGTGTACTATACTTGGCCGAATGCTCATCATCATATATGTATGTGTTTTCAAGCTTGAAAATGGATATGGGCTTCTTTGTTGCCATGCATAAGACTAGTACACTTGATTGCACACAAGTTAAGCACTTAAAGGAAAAAGTGCAAGTGTTGCTTGTTTTGCAAGTAATGGGTTGGGCTTGCTTAAGCTGCAAGGTCTTGGTCTAAATAAGCAGGGACATCCTGGGCCACCTCCCAGGCCAATAAAAAGAATGCCCAATAATCTACTTAATGAAGGTTAGGTAACTAAACTCTGATGATAACTCTTAAAGACCCAAGTATTCTGGACCTTCAGGGTAGTGGTTGGTGAGAGGCACAGAGTGTGCATGGGCTGGGGCCTGTGTGGGGTGTGACAGAGCAGACCTGCTGCGGTGGTATCAGAGCAGGATTTGAGAAGTAGTTAGCCTAGTCAAGTTCCCACATAGGGTCACATAAGACATGCATATGCATACATGGATATATATAAATGGCTGCAATTTTAAAGTGCAGGAATGAGAACTAGAACCAGGGAAAGAAATACCCTGAGACAAGTTGCTCAAAAAGAGCATACCTTGGCGCGAGAGCCAAGTGCCAGGCAAGAAATGCCTGATGAAACTGCCCAAAGGCAGAATGCACAAGATGATCATAACTTGGCAAGACAGCCAAATACCAGGTCCCAGATACCTGAACCCAGCAGAAACAGAGAAGACAGAATGGAACAGATGATGGAAAACTTACAGGTAACAATGACACAGATAGTGACTGGAATGCAACTCTTGGCTAGAGGCCAACCTCCAGTACAGGAAAACCCAGAACAGGTGCAAACAGGAGAAAATTCTAAAACAGAAGGTAGAAGAGTGGGAAGGAGACCTGGCAAAGAGCCAGTGGATTTGGATCAGCACAGCAATAATGGAGGTATTCCAGAAGAGGAAACTGATGAAGAGAAAAGACATCCCAGATCAAGGAGGATGAGGTCTGAAATCAGGCAGGAGCATAAAACTGAAGAGGAAAGTGATAGCCCAGACCTTGAGGAGCTAGATGCATATATATACAGCAGGAGGACTGAGCCTCTCCCTGAACACCCAGCCAGAGGAAGAACATATAGAGAAAGGACCAGAAATTCAACTGCCAACAGAGGAAGGCATAGAAGGAGTGAATTAAAGGAGGGCCAGCTGGAGGGATTCCTGGCATTGAAACCTCCTATCTACAGAGGTGGTTGTGAACCAGATGAGGCGGAGTTCTGGATTTATCAGTTAGAAAAGATCTTTGAAAGAATGGAGGTGACAGCCACTCAGAAGGTACTTCTGGCTACATTCAGGCTGGAAGGGCATGCAGAGCTGTGGTGGAGAACAGTTCAGAGGACACACCAGGAGAGGAACCGCAGGAAACCACTTTTGATGAGAAGATCCATGAGGTGGCCAGACTTTCTCAGAGTCTTCCACCAACAGTATGTGAGCGAGGCTCAAAAGGATAAGAAACAGGTAGAATTTGATCAGTTAAAGCAAGGAAATCTCAGTGTTCTTGAGTATGAGCAGAGGTTTAATAGCCTGATCAGATATGCACCCCAATACAATGGTGAGGAGGAGCTGAAGACAAAGAGATTTGTGAGGGGTCTAAGACCTGAACTGAGGCAGATCCTCAGAGCAGTTGGAGCCAGAGACTATTACTCTGTGATGCAAAGTGCACTGGCATTGGAGCAAGAATTTCAGGAGCAGTACAGAAGTGGCCCTGGGAGTAGCAGTAGAGTTCAGAAAGGCCAGTTTCAGAAGAGGCCAAGAGAAGAGGCTGAGCATAATGGGAGCAGAAAAGAATTTAAGCAGGAGAAGGGACCACAGACACCTGGTCCCCAATGCTCCAAGTGTGGGAAGTTCCATGGCTATAAGCCATGCTATAAAGCTTCCAGTGGTTGCCACAAGTGTGGGGCCCAAGACCATTGGGTCAAGGATTGCCCAAAAAGAATTGGAGATAGAAGTATGCTGGGAAGGTATAATCCCAGAGCTCCATTTGGACAAGCTCCCATGCCCCAAAAAAGGGCACCTGTGCCATTTCAGGATGGAAGGCAGGCACAGAGAGCAGCACAGGACCAGAAAAGGACACATGTACCTCCTGGTAGGATATTCCAGTTGGAGACTTCCAGGAAAATACCTGGTACTCATGATGCTGATGCAGGATCTATGGACAAGGAAACTAGCCAGCAGAAGGCTAGAAGGGCCTTAAAAGGTACCATTTACCTTAATGGCCAGTTAACTATTGCCTTGTTCGATACTGGAGCTTCATTATCTGTGATATCTGCTAGCTTGGCTAAAGTCATGAACTTAGAAGTAAAACATATGACTGATGTGTATGTGGTTAGAACTGCTGGAAAAGAAGTATTATTTACATACCAGATGGTGGAAAATTGTGAAGTCCAGATAGACAAGCAGAAACTAAAAGCAAAATTTTTAGTACTGGACACCAATGAATATGGTGTAATACTGGGCATGGATTGGCTCAGTGGAAATAAAGCAGTTATAGACTGTCATGCTAGGCAGTTAGTGATACCTGGTTGCAAACCATACCAGCTAGATAAATCACTAGAGTTGCCTATGGATCACCAAATTGAAGTAGTGAAACTAATAACTCTGGATAATGAACATGAGTGCTTGGAACTTAATGACCAGGAAGCAGCTGAGGAACTTAGACAAATTCCTATAGTCCAGAATTTTCCAGGAGTATTTCCTACTGACTTACCTGGATTACCACCCAAAAGGGAAGTAGAATTTGAGATTAAACTGGTACCTGGATCAGCTCCAGCATTCGCTGCCCCATATAGGATGGCAGTGCCAGAAATGGTAGAATTGAAGAAGCAGTTGGATGAACTGCTTGAGAAAGGGTTCATCAGACCCAGTGTGTCTCCTTGGGGAGCACCTGTACTGTTTGTGAAGAAAAAGGATGGAACCCTTAGGCTCTGTATAGATTACAGAAAACTTAATACCTTGACCATTAAGAACAAGTATCCTCTCCCCAGGATTGAGGACTTGTTTGACCAGTTGAAAGGAGCCAAGGTCTTTTCTAAAATAGACCTGAGATCTGGATATTTCCAGCTAAGAGTCAAGGAAGAGGACATACCTAAGACTGCATTCAGGACTAGGTATGGACACTTTGAATATACAGTAATGCCATTCGGGCTTACAAATGCACCTGCATTCTTTATGGATTTAATGCAGAGGGTGTTTAGAGCACACCTGGACCACTTTGTGGTTGTATTCATTGATGACATCTTGGTATATTCCAAGGATGAAGAAACTCACAAAGAACATCTGAGTATAGTGCTTGGTTTGCTCCAAGAGAATGAGCTTTATGGAAAGCTAAGTAAATGCAAATTTTGGACAAAGGAGATTGCATTTTTAGGTCACATAATTAATGACCAAGGGTTGGCTGTAGATCCTGAAAAGGTGAGCTCAATCCTGAATTGGAAACAACCTCAGAATGTGAGGGAAATTAGAAGTTTCCTTGGGTTGGCTGGCTATTACAGAAGGTTTGTGCCAAAGTTTTCTGTTATAGCAGCACCCATGACTCAATTAATCAGGAAGAACCAGAAATTTATCTGGGAAACAAAGTGTGAAGAAAGCTTCCAAGAGCTTAAAAGAAGGCTGACAACAGCCCCTGTACTAGTCCTCCCAGACCCTGAAAAGGAATATGAGGTGTATGCTGATGCATCTCATATAGGACTAGGATGTGTCCTAATGCAGGACAAGCAAGCCATATCTTTTGGCTCTAGACAGTTAAGATCCCATGAAAAGAAATATCCAGTACATGACCTGGAATTGGCAGCAGTAGTCTTTGCCTTGAAACAATGGAGGCACTATCTTCTTGGTAATAAATTCCAAGTTTTTACAGACCACAAAAGTCTCAAGTACTTGTTCACTCAGAAAGACCTAAACATGAGGCAAAGAAGATGGTTAGAGTACTTGAAAGACTTTGACTGTGTGATTGAATACACAGCAGGAAAGGCCAATGTTGTGGCAGATGCCCTGAGCAGGAATTATACAGGAGTGCTCAAGGGTGGAGAAATAGAACAAAAGGCAGAAATCCTTAGCCTTACTTGTTTAGCAAGTCAATGGCTAACCTGGGAAGGTGACCTACTTAAGGTACTCACCATTACCCCAGAATGGAAGGAGCTCATTAAAGAAGCTCAGGCCAAAGATGAAAACCTGGGATTAATATCTGGGCAAAGTAAAGGAGAACTTTTCCAAGGGTTTCTTACAAGCAAGGAATGTTGCATTTCCAGGGAAGATTATATGTACCTGAAAAGGAAAATCTGAGAATTCAGATCCTGGAGGAGGCACATTCCAGTAAACTAAGTATGCACCCAGGGGCTACCAAAATGTACCATGCCCTCAAAGCTTACTTTTGGTGGCCATACTTGAAGAAGGATATAAGTGCTCATGTAGCCAAATGTGAGGTGTGTCAGCAAGTAAAAGTTGAACACCAAAAGCCAGGGGGAAAGCTTCAAAGCTTACCCATACCTGAGAGAAAGTGGGGATCCATATCAATGGATTTTGTGGTAGGAATGCCACTGACAAGGAGAAAACATAATGCCATTTGGGTCATAGTGGACAGGTTGACCAAGGCAGCCCACTTTCTTCCCATGAATCTCACTGACTCCCTGGACAAGTTAGCCCAGCTTTATGTCAGAGAGATAGTCAGACTGCATGGGGTACCTGATGATATTGTGTCTGATAGAGACCCTAGATTTGTCTCTAGGTTTTGGAAATCTTTACATCAGGCACTGGGGACTGAGCTTAAATTTAGCTCTGCTTACCATCCACAAACAGATGGGCAGACCGAGAGAACTATCCAAACTCTGGAAGACATGTTAAGGTGTTGTGTCATAGATTTCCAGGGTGAATGGGATGTACATCTTCCACTTGTGGAGTTCTCATATAACAATAGCTATCACTCAGTGATAGGGATGGCCCCTTATGAAGCCTTGTATGGCAGGAAGTGTATAACTCCCCATTGCTGGCATCAGCCAGAGGATAAACTGGAATTGGGACCAGAAATTATCCAAGAAACCACTCAAAAGATCAAATTAATCCAAGCTAGGATCAAAGCTGCAAATGACAGGCAGCAATCCTATGCTAACCTGAAAAGGAGGAGAGACTTGGAATTCCAGGAAGGTGACTGGGTGTGGCTTAAAGTTTCTCCTATGAAAGGAGTAATAAGATTTGGAAAGAAAGGGAAACTGGCACCCAGATATATTGGGCCATTTCAAATACTGGCCAGAGTGGGAAATGTGGCATATCAGCTGGAATTGCCACCAGAGCTTGGACACATACATGATGTGTTTCATGTGAGCCTACTTAAGAAATATGTTCCCAGCTCTAAGCAGATAGAAATGCCTGCTAGTGTGCCAGTGGCACCAAACCTCTCTTATGAGGAAGAACCAACTCAATTCCTGGCCAGAGATACCAGAAAGTTGAGAAGCAGGTGGATCTCTATGATTAAAGTTCAGTGGAGTAACCACACTCCTGAAGAGGCAACCTGGGAAGTTGAACCAGAAATTGCCCAACAGTACCCTCAATTGTATGAAAGACTGGTGAGGAATTTGGAGGACCAAATTCTTTAAGGAGGGAGGAATTGTCAGGACCACCAGTTAGTACTTGGCTATGGCCAAGAAGAGAATGATGAAGACATGAAATTAAGTACAAGAGGGACTTGTTTGAACATGGTCTTAGTGATGAGAATACAAGACTATGTGAATTATGTGTTTTAATTACACATACAAAAGTTCTATGTGAACTATGCCATGAAATAAAGTTCTAGTACCAAACTGGACTGGTAACTAGTGACTAACATGGAACTATGCAATACTATGGGCCAAATTGCACATACATGAAAAACTATGTATGACTTGGCAAGAAATAAAGTTTGAAGACTCAATTGAAAACCTTGGACTAGTGCTGGAATTAAAACTACAAACCAAGGATGGACAAATTTAGCCATGCAATTTTGTGAGATGGCTAAAGATGAGGTAAGCCAATATTGTGGCTCTTGGTCAATGGGCAACCAACTTGACTTGAATTAATTAATTGGAAGTGTTAGTGGAGCTATTAAAATATTGGAAGTTGCCTAGTGGAGCCATTAAAATAAGGTAAACCTTGGACAAAGAAATGAATTGTTTATTCATGGTGGAGCATGATTGATTTGTTTATTGGTGATGATGGAAGATGGAATTAATTATTGCTAAAAGAATGGTGTGATGGACGAATTTTATATGGTATAATAATGCAATTATGTCCACATTTTGTCTACTTGGCATGTGGGCCAACAATTTAAAAAGAAATGCTGGAAATTGCATTGAATTTGGTGGCTAGAATGGAAGTGTAGAGACATGGAGGGTTGGAGGCGCCATGCAAATTAGTTGGGGGATTTCCTTGGCACTTAATCCAACTTGGGTAAATTAATTGAAGGCTGGAAGCCTTTGTCCGCCACCCAAATTGCAGCTCCCATTCTTTGACCAAATATTATATGGAAGGGTTTTTGGTGCTTGGGAGAATATTGCATTGTACAATGCTGAAATTTATTGTTTAATGGGCACTTGAGTGGGCGGCCTTCTTATGCAGCAAACATTCCTTGGAGTTGTCATTTAGTTGCTGCCTTTGTTGGTTTTGGAGAGCACTTGGCCGAAACACAAAGCTCTTCCATGTTCTTCCATGTTCTTGCTTGTTCTTCACTTGTTCATCTTGATTCTTGGCCGAAACTTGAGTGTTCTTGAGTGTACATCCAAATTTCCAGCAAAACTCTTGAAGATACCTTGTTGAGCGTCAAGATTTGAGCTTGTTCTTGAAGGAACAAGGCATGGCCGAATATGTTCATGCATGTTCATGAAGTTCTCTTGAAGTTTACTTGGTGTTCTTGGTGTTGCATGTTGATTTGGAGCTCGGTTGTGCAAGTCCAGAATTTTCAGCCTTGTTCTTGAGGTAAAGGCTCAAGAGTACTTAAATCCATGGTATGTTTTCCATGAATAAGAGTTATATTGACTAAAGGAAGGCTGTATTGTGTTAGGAGAACCTTGGACCGAAAGTTTGAAGCTAAACCACCAAAGAACACTAGTTGGCCGAATGGTGTGCATGTTTGTTCTTGAGTGTTCTTGGTGAGTTCATAGTGTTTTGGCATGGAAATGATGATTTCATGAGTTTATGTGAATGATATGTGAAACTCATGGTGGCTGTGTTTATGGCCGAAAATGAAAGGTAACTTGGACTTGGAGATTGAAGCTTGGATTAAGACATTCAAGCTTGTGTTGGACAAACTAACCAAAACACCATTGAAGTTGAAGTTTCAAACTTAACTTGGAAGAAATCCAACAAGGCCGAATTTACTCAAGCTAAAAAGTGTGGTAAGGATTCATGAATTACTTGTGCTTGGTATATTTTCCATGATTAATGACAAGTAATTGAAGCTACTAATTGATGGTCAAGATTTGCCAAGTGATGTTAGTATGCTTGAAGGGCAATATGGAATTAATGGTTCCATGGGTTGATTAGCTAATCAATGAATGGCAAGTGTAAAGTTCTTGGTGGGTTTGGCCAATCCATCAAGCACTTGAGAGCTCGAGGGGAATGGAGATGATTTCATGAAGAAATGGTGTGCAAAATTGTACATGAGCACTTGCTAGTGGCTATGGCCGAATTGAAGAAGTGGTGTGTGTGTGAGTTTGTGTGCTTTTGTTGATTGATTGTGCATGCTAACCAACTTATTATTGATATATGTTGAATATAGGCTTCGGCCAAATTGTATTTTCCTTGTCTTTGTGTCTTTGGATGTAGGTACTAGCTTGATTATGGAGGTTAAGCTTATGCTTAACAATATGAACTCCTTTGGAGTTGTGTGAATCCTTACTGAGTTTTAAACTCACTGCCCTTATTGGTTGAATTTTCAGGAAAGGGTAAAGAGCTTGAGTAATTGTGCTTCTGTTTGGACTTCTTGGTTTTTGTGTACCAAGTTTACTTATTGTCCAAGGTATGTGTGCCAACAAATTCTTGGCTTGAAATGTGCATTTTATTCCATGGTCTTATGTAGGCCGAATTTAATGGATTAAGTTTTGCAGGAGATTAGCTGTGGGACTTGAGCTAGGAGGTGTTGGTTGAGTGGGCTTTTGGCATTTGAGACTTGGTGGGCTTTGGAGACCAATAACTTGGTCTTTTGGACTTGTACCTATAGTGCACATTTTGTAGTACCCTTTGAGCATTATGGGTAGTTGTGTACATATGGGCTATGTGAGAATTGGGCTGCAACTTTTGGGCCCATTTGCATCCTTGGCATGATTGCCATGTAGTTGTTGTTGAGTTGTGGACTTAAGCACTTTTGGGCCCATGTTGGACTTATGCATTTTGGGCCTTAGTGGACTTTGTATGTTGGACTTGTTGGCTGTATGTTAGCCAAGTTTCTTTGGACTTTATGACTATCAGCATGATGTTTTGATGTTGGCTTCCTTGTGTACTATACTTGGCCGAATGCTCATCATCATATATGTATGTGTTTTCAAGCTTGAAAATGGATATGGGCTTCTTTGTTGCCATGCATAAGACTAGTACACTTGATTGCACACAAGTTAAGCACTTAAAGGAAAAAGTGCAAGTGTTGCTTGTTTTGCAAGTAATGGGTTGGGCTTGCTTAAGCTGCAAGGTCTTGGTCTAAATAAGCAGGGACATCCTGGGCCACCTCCCAGGCCAATAAAAAGAATGCCCAATAATCTACTTAATGAAGGTTAGGTAACTAAACTCTGATGATAACTCTTAAAGACCCAAGTATTCTGGACCTTCAGGGTAGTGGTTGGTGAGAGGCACAGAGTGTGCATGGGCTGGGGCCTGTGTGGGGTGTGACATATATCCTATCCATATCCAGCGAGGATGAAAAAAAAGTTCACATTTGCTCCATATCAATTTAATTGTAAAAAAAAATCTACTCACAGGATAGGATATAAGGGAATGCATGCTGGAGGGAATATCCATTGACATCCCTAGACATCAATAATGCTTCCATGGGCTAAATTGCACTATTGGCCCTTAGATTCATTTAGATGTTCAATTTCCTTTCTAGATATCTTATACTTATAATTTAGTCACTTAAGTTGATGTTTACTTTATTTTGTAATATAAAATATTTATTTTAATATTTTTCTTTTTAATCGATTTATGTCCATAAAAAATGTCTTGTGATTTTTTTTTCATATATTTTTAATAAAAAATGTATTGTTTTTTCCTATAAAATAATACCACTTTCATTAAACTAAATGTCCCTTTACATAGAGTCCATGACCGATCCAATCTATAGTTAGTATATATCGGCAGTAAAAAATACATCAAGGCATGTACTTTATGCAATAAAAAATAATACTTTTGGTGAAACACAAGTTTATTTGTAATAAAATATAAAAAATAAAAAACCTAGCTATAAAAATACTAAAGGTTTTTTTTTTTTCCTTTGTATTCAATAACTAGCTATTCATTCATCAAACCATATATTGATACCTTGAATTTAAAAAGATTTTTGTATGCAATTTCTGAAATTTTTTGACAAGATATGATGTCATCCCCAATTATCATCTTGTACTATTTTTCCATTTAATAAATGACAACCTACATTAGTATATTTTTTAATGAAAAAGATATGCTAGCATTTTTAACAAATTTTTTTATTAAATTAAAAGAAGAAAACACTAGTATTTTTAAATATATACTAGTATAATTTTGCATTAAAGAATAAATGAAGGCTTAGTATTTTTTTGTCTCATAAAGTACATGACTTGATGTATTTTTTTATTGCAAAAATATAATAGCCATATATTGGATGTGTCATGTAGTCTATTGAAAGGGACATTTTGTTTACTGAAAGTGATATTATTTAATTAAAAAAATATATTTTTTAATAAAAAAATATATGAAAAACAAAGCACCTGGTATTTTTCATGAACATAAACTCATAAAAAATGAAAAATACTAAAATGAATATTTTATACTATGAAATAAAACAAATATCAACTTAAGTGAAAAATTATAAGTATAAGATATCTAGTGAGGAAATTGAATAACTAAATGAATCCAAGCGCCGATAGTGCAGCTTAGCTCATGAAAGGATGACTGACATGGCACAATTTCTGTACATAATGGACTAAGTCGAGCTATTTTCTTAAGTTTGAGAGCTTTTCTTCATTGAGTCTAAGCTCAGGGACTAACTCGTCTGTTTCATGCAAATTAGAGGGTTACCCCCGCTCTTTGGCCTAAAATCAAATTGATACTCAGTAGAATTCTATTTTGAGAGGAAGCTTGTCTTTGCGTGGGGAGCAAGCAAGAATGGAGAAGTCTTCAACTTTAAGTTAGGTTGAAGGCACTACTAAAATTACTTGATTTTCCAACGGCAATTTTACCAACGGCTTTACCGTTGGTATTTTTTTTCCAACGTGCAAGCGTTGGTGAGGGTTTCAAAAAAAAAAACTTACAGTTTTTTTTTTACCAACGTGCAAACCGTTGGTAATTACCAACGGTCTTAGCCGTTGGTAAAATTCCAACTTCCCAGCAGTTGGTGTTTTTTTTTTTTTAAAGGGAACTTTACCAACGGCTTTAGCCGTTGGTAAATTTTTAAGTTATACGCTGCGTTTTGATTACCTTTTGTTTTAAATCCCCCCCCTGGCGCCCGAGCTCGTCTTCTCCTCCTTCTGTTCTTCTTCTTCTTCGCCTGTCTCCAAAAACGTTGAATTTCCTCCCACACGCACACACAGCACGTTCGTTTGACAAATTAAGGGGTGAAATTGCATCCGTTAATTGTCAAAGAATTGAAGATGACCCGGTTGAGGAGTTAGCTGACCCGGGTGTCGGTGATGATATTGAAGAAGATGTACTTGAGGAGGGGGGATCTAATGGCGAGACAGATGATGGTGAGGAGTTTATATCCAATGACAGTGACTCTGAAGAGTCCAAGGAGTTTGAGTCGAATGACAGCAGTGGGTCTGAATGAATGATTAGATAACATGTATTAGGAACAATGGTAACCTGTAATTTTTATGTATGTGATGGAAATATTTGAGTACGTCTATGTACCCCTAATACTGCACAATATATGTATCTAGATATATGTTATGTTTAATTCACCAACTTACCGAAAAATAAATGCAGATGCTTCGTAAAGGGGATAACACGTATAAACGCCGACCTGGGAAAGGACCATTTGCGCAGTTTAAGGAGGTAATGGAACCAATACTTAATCAACGACATAGGATGGGTTCTTCATCCCGGGCACAGGAGGATGTCGGTGTGGAGACGCAGGGAACAACAGTGCCACCCACGCAGGTCCCCTCACATGAGCGACCATCTGACGGCGGTGATGGCACGCCATCTGGACATGGATCTGGTGCGCGGCACCTGAGGCACCCCATAGTGACGACCCATCCCTCAGATGATGAGATACATATTGATGACATCCCATCATCGATGTCACAGACTGCAGGTCGACCGCGGATGAGGATATCCCCACATGGTAACACGTAAGTGATAAATACCAGACACACATATTAATATTAGGGAGAGAATAATTTATATGGAATCATTCTTGCTCAACTTAAGTCCGATAATTTAAACGTCACAGATTCATTCCAGCTGCGGCGACACGGTTAGTGACACCATGTTTCACTACACATTTCAAGCCATATTCTGATTGGTCCTCCGTCTCTCCATTAGACCTGCAGCAATGGTGGCATGTTTTTGAGGTATGACAATAATATTACTATGATAATGATATAATAATGTTATAAGATATCATTATGCTATTTTCCCATGCTAATAGTTCAAACATGTTAACCTGTACAGAGGAGCTGTGAGTGGGATCCCATACACCATAATGAGGTGTATCGGGTTTGGAATATATTGGGAGCACAGCATTACAGAAGCATGATGTCAGAATTTCGGCGTGTGAAAGATCCGGTTAAACGTCGAGCGAAGGCGAACATTATGTCAGATGCTGCATATGCGGAGATGGAGGCATATTGGGCGAGTCCTGAGTTCATTCAGAAGTCCGCGAAGTTCAAGGCAATGCGAGCAACAATGACTGACGAGGATTCACAGTCTGGCTCTTGCAGCGCGACATATGCTGGGGGATCTATCTCGATGTCTGCACATCGAGAGCAAATGGTATGTATCTCGCTAATGTTCTTTCAAACAACAGTTCAGATACTAATGAAATTAAATTACATATTAATGTTACGTTTTATTTAATTAGAGAGAGAGAGATCCTGAGAAGAAGGACCCTGGCTTGTTTAAAGTCCTTCAAGCGACACATAAAATGAAGAATGAGAAATATGTTAGTAAGCGCTGTGAAGAAGTTGCTGTAAGTAGTAAAACTATTTGGTCCCATAATATTCTTAACTTAATTACTATGTTTTACAAATTATGACATGACTAAATGTAATTTATGCCGTTGCTGTAGACTCGTATCAGTGCAGAGATTGAGGAGCAAACACAGCAAGAGGATGGAGTAGAGCCCATTGATGAACTAACAATCATTAGTACCGCATCTGGCGGTAGAAGGAGAGGCCGTGTGTTTGGATTAGGATCTGAGCAGTGTGCTATACCGGGACGCCGACAGCCAGGTCCCATCCCGCCTATCGACATCACACAGACACCGCAATTCAACGAGCAAGTACAGAAGATGATGGCGGAGGAGAATGCGCGAAGGGATGCGGAGTACGAGAGGAAGCTCGAGAGGATTAAGAGGAGACAAAGAGCAGAGATGGAGGCTCAGAGAGCTGCATTGGAGGCAAACCGGGCTCAGTTGGAGATTATTTGTCGTTCGCTAAACCTTCCATGCCCGCCGGCACAACCAGTTCCACATTATCCTGATGACTCGAAGTCAGAGGATGAGGAGATAGTTGGCACTCCGTGATGGGCGTCATCAACAGGTTAGAGAATTTCTGCAATTCTTGTGTTACAGCCCTAGACATAATTATTTTTAGAAGTAAATCAGACTGACTTGATATTTATGAAATGTGTAAGCCGTTGAATGTTGAATGCTTTCTTTCAGACATATCTGTGATTGCTTTAATTATGCTGTAGTTGACAATATTTTATTTCAATTACGTTGATTTAGTTGTGTAATGTTTATTGCTGAGTAAATCCGAGCGTACTTTTGAATTGGTATTTTACTTTTGAATGTGGATTGAAACGGCGAAAAATACGATACAACCGAAACCCGGAACGTTTAATATACATAACGAACACGCAAATGTGAAACTTACGAACTTCCGCGAAGGGTCAGTACCAACGGCTTCATAACAGCAACCTTACCAACTTCCGGCAGTTGGTAAGCCATTTACCAACGTACAGCAGTTGGTAACTTACCAACTGCTGCACGTTGGTAAATTACCAATTGCTGGCAGTTGGTAACTGACCAGCTGGCAGGCGATGTTAAATTACCAACGTGCAGCAGTTGTTGGTAAGTTACCAACTGCTGGCAGTTGGTAAGTTACCAACTGCTGGCAGTTGGTAACTGACCAACTGGCAGGCGATGTTAAATTACCAACGTGCAACAGTTGGTAACTTACCAACTGCTGACGGTTGGTAACTACAACTACGCGATGGAAACCGAGTCCTTTACATGACCGTTGGTAATTACCAACGTGTATTTTACCAACGTCTACACGTTGGAATTTACCAACATGTTATTAGTTGCGCGTTGGTAAAAAATTTTCCAACGTATCGAATACCAACTGCCATTTACCAACGTGCAGCAGTTGGAAAATTGAAGTTACCAACTGCTGCACGTTGGTAAATGGCAGTTGGTAAAGTCCGTCATTTTAGTAGTGATTCGCAGCAGCAGCAAACATTTCCGGTATTTGTGCTAGTATTTGTGGAACAGGCCCGTATTTCTGGGTCTTTCTTGTTACTTCTGGAATGGGCACCATGTCTGCTTGAATTTGGTTTCTGGTGTTTGCTACTCTTTCCATTCTTTCATGGTTTCACTAGATCGAAGGGCTCTATTGTTCACTTCGTAATTAGAAATTGATTGTGTAGAATTGATTGTTGTTCGGGTCATTTTGTTAATCTGGTCTATGTAGGTTTGGTTCGTTTGTTTGGTTGTTCCAGGTTGGTGTTCGCGGAAGTGCAATTTTGAAAGACGTGGAGTGGCTAGAGTACTAGTAGCAGGGTTGATTTCAGTTTCGTTTGGAAGTGTTCTGTGTCTGCAGTGTGGGGGTGGTGATGTCAGTCAGGCATTGGTGTGTTTTATTCTGGGGTCTAGCAGGTTTAGTTTTGGTTTTCTTCTGTTGTTTTTCTGCAACTTTGTTGCTTTGGTTGTCTACATGCTTTGTTTTTTACTGGGACGATCATGGTCTGTAGTGTGCTATTCTCTTCACATTAATGAAGTTGTCTTCTTTCAAGAAAAAAAAAAACAAAATGTATGTAATTGTTCTTTTTTGGAGAGTGTGTGGTTAAGGGATTTTAACAATCTCTGAATCAAAGATTTCATTAATTTTAGATATATATTTGAGGTCTGGACTTGTGTATGTGAGTGGTTATTTGAAACTTAGGAGATTTAGAAAATACTTCATGATCCCTCCTATAATAAATATGATTTGCTTCTTATGATAATGTTTATTATCATTCTATTTGGGTATGAGAATTATAATAAACATGATAATGACTTTGATATGAATGTTTCATATTTTATTTTTATGAAATTTTAAAAAAATCAACTTAAACCGCCGGTCACCCGCGAGTCGTAGGTGTGGGCGAGATTTTTCACCCGTTGGCGGATATCTATAAGGTGGAACCAATGAGGTGGAACCGCGGGCATGGATGGCTGTAGGAGTTATCTGTGCCCAATCCGCCTCATTGCCATCCCTGCTTTAAGACAGAACTGTAGAGATTCCAGTGCCAGGGATTTCTTCCCACAGAATCTCTTTAAGCCCCTGCATTCTCTTCAGATTAGGGTTTTTGGTTTTATCTCGCCTGGTCTTCACATATTTCCTCTTCTTTGTCTCATGAAATTCAGTTACTGGTGAAGATGGAAGCTAAGGATGAAAACTCCAAGAAGCCACTGGAGCTCTTCTTGATGATTGGATTACATGAAATTACAGCTCGCAACACTATTGCCAACAGCAAGGTCACAGCCAATCTCATTGCCGTCATTCATGAGGTACTTCCTTTTTCTTCTTCGAATTATGAGACGAATCTGTGTTGTCTCCTGAGGTTGTCAATTTTCTCATTTATTTGACTAATTTCTATTTGGATGTTCCTGTTTGAGGACCTGACGTTTCTGTGCTACTGCTCGTTTCCTTCTTCTCAGGCAGCTGTTACCAATGGCTGTCACAGAACAGTTGGGAATTTCTTATACACGGTATTTAATCTCTTTTCTCTCTCATTAAGGGTTTATTTTGAAGAATCACTTCTTTCCAATGGAAAGATACAATTTCATTTCATTCTTCATTTGAAATGCACTTCATTGTGTGTGGAATGAAAATTATAATGCAATGCTCACCTTGGTTACTTCACAGATTGTTTGCCTTATGATAATTTATTTTAGTTGGGTTGAAAGAACTAAAAGAACCCATTGTTAGGGGGGAAAATTCGTCATTTGTTTTCCACCAAATCTTTAGGATCCTATTTGTTCCAGACAATCTCTATGTAAATTTATGTTTTAACCATTGAATGGTATCAAATATGCCAATGAAATGAGTGTTATGAATTGTTGTTGTTCCACATAAGAATATGACAAATACTGTGTACGTGTGATAGGTTGCTAGCAAATACCCAGTGAGTGCTCTTGTACATCGGCCAACATTGCTGAAGTACATTGTCTGTTCAAAGGTTCGAATTACAAATTTTTCATGTTTTCTTATTCATTGGTCTAGGTTGAAAGTTGATTATGTTCATTTCTGTATCATTATATCCCCTTTTCCCCATTCATCACAAAAGTTTTTCTTTATACCAGCATAAACAGTGGTACATGGCAAGGAAGCTTATTTGGGTATGTTACTAGACTAACATGATCACTGGTTTTGCAGATTAAGACCCCAACACAGTTAGAGGCTGCCTTTTCATTTTTTTCAAGCATTGGCTCAGAAGATTTTAAGTTGAACGAGTTTGAAGAATCTTGTGGAGTCGGTGAGATTTAGACTAACTTGTTCTGATGATAGAATCAGTTATTCCATTATTGGCTTTTTAGTCTTGCTGCCTGTCATTCCTCCTGGAACTATAGAAACTGATTATCCATTATCCATATTAATTTTTATTCTATTTATGAACAGGTGTTGAAGTTTCTACTGAAGATATAAAACAGACTGTTGATGAAATATTTGAAAAGAATAAGGCAGTGATTTTGGAACGACGATATCGAACAAATGGTTAGTATTTTTAGGTTTAAGATTCTCGCTGTTTGGGATATTCATGGATGTGTGGAGATGAGGAGGCAATAAAAAATAAGTCCTTTTCTTACCAACTCTGTCCCTGTCAGGCGAATTCAAATTATGTGTTGTGTTTATCCAATACACTCATTTCTTTGTCACAGGTTGTTGGGGTTTTGCTGATATCTTGTTTCTCTTTCCGTCTTTCACTGTTTTGTTGCATATCCTTCCCTATTCTTTTAGCTCAAGTTTTTTACATTCATTTATCTGTTGGTTTCCTCTTAGTTTTGTTATTCTATTTTCGTTTTGAATTAACAGTTTTAATTAATTTATTGTTTCCTTCTCTAGTGGGAGAACTACTCAGGGCTGTCCGGAAGAAACTTCCATGGGCTGATGGAAAGATTTCTAAGGTCAAATATCTCTTTCCCTAGTTCACAAAAATCTGAATGCAGGCTTTGGGAAGGCACAATTTGACATACTAATTTCTCACCATTTACTTGTTTTCACCAGCAACTTGTAGATGCAAAAATGTTTGAATTGCTTGGTGAGAGGACAGCAGCAGATAAAGTATGCGGAGGGATCTTCTTCTTGAATGTCTCTCCTTGTTTCTCAATTCTGCAATGTTTAACTTGCCCCTTCTCTGTGATTTCCAATCTTGGTCCGTTATTGTGTGGCCACACATACACCTGAATGTTGAAGGCTCTGTTTGGCAACAAATGTTATTGATTAGCGTAAGATATTGGCATTAAGTTAAGGGCAGCTCCGGCTTGGAGGTTAAGAAAACTTTACTCGACCTCTACAAATCATCTCAAACTCTGACAATAATCGTAAATGCTATTCCAAACTGAAGATCAAAGGATGTTTGGAAATTTTGAATTTCTAACCAAATGGTTGATGATTTTGGCCAAATATGATGCTTTAGCAAGAGGAAAAAAGAAATATTTACTTCTTATCATTATGATGATATTGGATTATGTTGCTGCCTGGAAATCCTTAAATGCTGTTTTACCTTACAAACTACATGTATTCTAAGATTTTCAAATGATGCTAAAACTGACTAAGAAATTTTTTATCTTGTCATGAATTCTCTGCTTAATATGTTCCAAAGATGTTGTTTTTAATCGTCCAAAAAAAAAAAGCTGAAATGTGTTACAAGATGCTTGCTGAAATTGACTAAGAAAAGTTTTGATTGTTATATATGAATTTGACCTTTTTTTCTCAATGTTACAAGACCCAGAGAATGTGGTGGTTTCAGCAGTTTGAACGTGAGTGAAAACTGAGTGAAAGTGGGAACAATATGGTCATAATCAGATGCAAATATGAAACCCTGATGGTCCTCCATTGGAGATTCCAACAATATCTGTCACCTTGACTCACGTCTCACCATATCATGTCCCCTTTATCATTGTTATATGATTTTGTTTCTTTTTTGCAATCCAAGGTTTGTTCGTGCCACTAGTAATTTTTAATTTCTCATGTGATACAGGTGCACACTGAAGTATTTTTCAGGAATGGATCTGTCCTGAGGTGTTACAACATGAGGGAAATACTAGACAAGCACTTGACAGTGACAGGGGGGAAAATTTTCACTCGTTTTCCGTCTGAACCTAATGGCTATCTGCACATTGGACATGCAAAAGTAAGTTGCAACCTTGATTTCTTTGATATCTTACTTTATCATGTTATTCATGGTTCTTTTCTTTCCCAGGCAATGTTTGTTGAAAGCCTGAGAATAAATGGTTGTATGATGCCACTTGCTTTTGCTCTCCATCGCTCATGGTTTGTGAATACTACATGGAAGCGACCTACTTTTGAATCTGACAAGGTATAACGCAATATAGTGAGCGGGTACCATAAATTATAACGGTATTTCTGTTCTTCTACACCACCCCTTCCGTATATTGATGCTCCACCATCTGTATGGTAAATCCTAGAAACATCATACCCATCTCGGCAAATCATAAGGACCCTGATTTGGTTGCTTGTCATAAATGAGCATGTTGATGCATGTCACCTTAACAGAATGATTCGAATGGAGTTAAAGGTGCTGGAGGTTGTAAAGCAGCAGAGGTATCCGCCTGTAGGCCACCAGAAGTAACAGTGGCCTGGTAGGGCCTTGTTGGAACGTGGGGGACGGGTAGGACACTCCTTAATAATGTGCCCTGATTTCTTGCAGTAGTTACAAAATTTCTCAGGGCAGTGAGGGGCAATATGCCCATATTTCCTACAGCTATAGCACTCCGTGGTGCTCATGTCCCGACCCTTCCCCTTTGCCTTGCCATGTGCAGCATAGGCAACTGAGACCGTATTAGAGGCAACACGAGCCTGCTCCATAATATTCTGAGTATTAATACGTTGTTCCTCTCGTAAGAGTTCTCCAAAACAGACTTCCAAGGTTGGAACAGGATCTCTGTTTATTAGAGAAGCACGAATAGATTCGAAATCAGGCCGCAATTTCATTAGAAATTGGTCTCTCTGGCTGGTTCTGTGTACTTCTTGGACTGCAGCCAATCCTTCTGCAGAGACCTTGGTTGTAACAAGGTCTGAGTAATCATTCCACAAAGTTAGGAATCCAGAGTAGTATTCTTGAACTGATAGATCTCCTTGAGTATAGTTAGCAATGGCTAACTCAAGCTGGAAGCGCCTAGCATTGTTATCCTGATTGTAGACTTGCTTGAGATAATCCCACATGGCCTTTGCAGACCTATGAGGGCGTAGAGAAAGAATCAGATGTGGCTCCATCGAAACAAGGATCCAGGTCATGATTTGATTATCTTTGGCAGCCCAGGCTGCCTTTTCTGCTGCGGTTGCTCCTTCTTTGGTGCTGCCATCTATATGACCCCACAACTCTTTACCCTTGAGAAAAGTCTCCAACTGAAACTCCCAGGCAGCATAATTCTTGCCAGTGAATTTGACGCAAACATGATCTGATTTTTCCATGCTCACTAAGACTATGACTGAGAGAACTAAGAAATATTTTTAGGCAATGGCTCTGATACCATAACAGAATGATTCGAATGTGTCCTCTGCTGAGAGGAACTTTTTATTATATAGGCAAGAGTGTCAATCATACAAGGAAACTGAAGCTATCCTAATTAATCACATGGAGTGATCCTGGGAACCTATACATGGAAAGCTAAATCTCCTTAAGCTATACATGGAAAGCTAAATCTCCTTTCCTAACAGCCAAGATTAATGAATAATTTACAGCTATTACTTTCTATAAAAATAAATATGGTTTTCTATTGACACACCTTGTGCTCTAGTTGTGGCCAATTAGAAGTGTTTGTTATAATTGTTTTGGTTTCCTCTTGAAGACTTTGGCAGCTGTTTGTTTGATCTAACATTTATTTTCATGATAACACTGAAAAATATATTTTCTTGGCTTGTTTGAAGTGGTTATTTATTTGCGACAAATGTTGGGAACAGCTCCTCATTTAATGCAGTGGGGTTATTCTTAGGAAGCAAGTTTAGGGAACTATTTCCTAATAACCCTTGGACTGAGTGATTCAACCCTTCTACTTGGAATCTGTGCAAACTTTGTGTTACTAAAAAGATAAAGATAAAAGTTATGCTTTTGTTCCCCTGGCTTTTGTTTAGGGTACACTTTCACAATGGTTGACAAGAAACTTAAGCCTATGAAGCAGTAGGTTGACTCTGTTAGCATTTGGGTTTGATTTGCTTGAATGTCATAGTTGAAGGGCTCGACTCTCCTAATTGTTAATGTGGGACTTAATAGGCGTAAGGGGGTCAGATTGAAGGTTGGTGGTGGTTGGCCTCATCTCAAATAATGTCTGCCTGGAAGTTAATCCCAGGTAAACAACAATGAAAATGTTCTCCCACATGATTCTGATAGTAATTTCTGTTTTAGATATGAGGATACAAACCCCCAAGCTGAAAAGAAAGAATATATTGATCACATAGAGGAGATTGTGAGGTGGATGGGCTGGGAACCTTTTAAGGTACATTTCTCTCAACAGTGGCTTATGCTTTTGTGCGAAAGGTTTTGGTTTGTCCAGTTTAATTTCTTCTGGATTTTACAGATTACTGACACCAGTGACTATTTCCAAGAGCTTTATGAGTTAGCAGTTGAGTTGATAAGAAGGGGTCATGCATATGTTGATCATCAGGTTTTCATGAACGATAATCACTATCCTTTATTTATGTACACAGCTATATTGTCTCTGTTAGAGTGTGATAGCCGCGTTTGTTACATGTTTAACTGCTCATGTGCCTCACTAATTGGGACTGGTTACTTTGTGCTAGACTCCTGAAGAAATAAAGGACTATACGGAAAAGAAGACGGACAGCCCGTGGAGGGACCGACCAATTGCAGAATCATTAAAGCTTTTTGATGACATGAAGCGTGGTTTGATTGAAGAAGGCAAAGCAACATTAAGAATGAAACAAGACATGCAGAGCAATAATTTCAACATGCATGACCTCATTGCTTATCATATCAAGGCAAGTGTACTTAATTGTATAGCATTCGTTATATCTTACAAAAGTGCCCCTATTTGTTTCTTTTTCTTTTTTTAAACAAAAAATTACTATTGGGAAAATTGGTTTAGTAATGGTTGGGAGACACATTTATCAGACTAGAAAATTCTGTCACCAAGAAAAGAATTTACTTTAAATTTGGCTGACAGCCTATCAAATCATAGAGATTGTTCAACTTTAAAAAGATGGTATAAGGGAAAAAAAACATTCTTTGTAGTAGAAAACAACATAAGCAATCAAATAATGCATATTTAGTTTATGAGAGTAAAGGGGCTTTGTTAAAATAAAGTAAACTATCTCTTGTAACAAATGCAGTTTAGCTGTGCTTTACCCAACTTAAATAATTTATTGTTAATAAATCACATTTTTGTTTAAGTGGACAAATTTAGTAGTATGATATAATTGACTGCGTTTTGCTGTCCAGAAAACTATTTTATGTAGATGTATTTATGTAGGCCTTCTTTGTTTTAGGGAACAGGATGGGCAACTTCTTGTCTATAACTGTTATTTCTAGCATATGATGTATCTTTTACAAATATCTTCTGCTGTTGATTCTGCATGTAGTTATTTACTTCGTTTCAAGAGAAATAGCCAGGAAAGCTACTCCTACAATCCTGTAGCTTTTGTTAGTAAATGAAGCAATAGCTAGATTGAATACCTTGGTGTATCATGTGATGTATATTTTGGTTTTGTTTTTTACTCCCTCTCTCTCTCTCTGTGTACAGTTTACTCCTCACCCACATGCAGGGAATAAGTGGTGCATTTATCCAAGTTATGATTATGCCCACTGTATTTTGGATTCTCTTGAGAATATCACTCATTCGGTAAGTTGTGTTCCTCTCCAGCTAGTTCCAGTAGTTCCAGTTCTAGGAAAATTGAAATGATTTATAGTTCATCTCTCTAGGTACATAGATGCATTGCACTTCTTTTAAAGAACCAAACATGTACTGCTTCTGGGATGATTTTCGGACTTGATTATTTAACTGCCCACCTTTCATTGTTAACTGCCAGTGACACGGTAAACATAAGTGTTGAAGTTACTGTCTTAGGTGATGTTGTAGTCTGTGCTCTCTTGGAAAACACCACTCTAGATAATTGAATTTTCTGTGTGCTAGTTTATCATTGATGTTAAGTTTCTTTTGTGCTCCTTTACCAGTAACTAAATCAATAAATAAACAAACAAATACATAATCTATTTTGTCTTGTTGGACAAATGAAATTTACAGAGCAGAATAATTGGGTGTGAAGTTAATAACTATCTAAATCTGAGAGACCCAAACAAGAATCAACTGTGTTGGAAATGTTCACATTAACTGGTTGATTTATTTATGTTTTGGTGTTACCATTAAAAACATCTCTATCCATCCATTGGAATAAATCCTTTTCACCAATAGCAAACCATCTATGGTTATTAATTCTTCTATCTATGTATGGTTTTTGCATAAGAGCATGGGTATGCTATATGATATGTTTTTTATTTAGACGATTGCAAATTTGTTCTGTGATACTCCCTTGAAAGAAGATACTCCAATGAAGGACATGCAGTAACCAAATGCTTCGCATAAATCATCAGTGAATCACATCTGGAATTGCTTGTAACTCATGAAAATTGGTTGAACTGATTTCTTGGTATCCTAAGGTTGTTATGTAAGTCTAGCCTTTTGTTTTGCCACTCCTCCTTTATGCAGCTCTGTACACTTGAATTTGAGGCCAGGCGTGCTTCGTACTACTGGCTGCTGCATGTGCTGAGCCTTTACCAGCCTTATGTCTGGGAATACTCCAGTCTGAATGTTGCAAACACTGTGATGTCTAAGAGAAAGGTAAGGCAACAGGGTGGTTTTTTTATGCTACAAGTTTCAGTTTTTCCCCAGCTGTTGCACTGGAGCCTTGACTTTATTTCAATATGATACAACATTGCAGTTAAACTTCCTAGTGATGAACAGATATGTTGATGGGTGGGATGATCCTCGCCTTATTACGTTGGCTGGTTTACGCCGTAGGGGAGTGACTCCTACAGCAATAAACGCTTTTGTTCGAGGGATTGGAATCAGAAGGTGCAAAATCCACTCATTTATTTTCTGGTCTCCTTCCTTCTGTTGTGTTAATGGAAGTCCTGGTTTGGTTTTAGTTTGGACTGACATGAATCTGACGTCTGCTACAGTGATTGTAGCGAGATACATTTGGACCGCCTCGAGTATCATATAAGAGAAGAACTGAACAAGACAGCACCAAGAGCAATGGTTGTCCTGGATCCTCTCAAGGTCAGTATTATAATTTGATCGCACTCTGCACTTTTTTTCAGGTCAGGTTTCATCTTGGTCAACTTCATTTTGTCTTCTTTATTTTCAGGTAGTTATTACCAACCTTGAGCCTGGGTCCATCATAGACCTTGATGCGAAAAGATGGCCTGATGCTCAATCAGATGATACTTTAGCATTCTACAAGGTGAGGTTGTGTGTGGGTGTCATATTTATGGCAACCATTTTCCGCCTCTAATATCAGTCTGTAAGATGTTTGGTTTGGTTGAGTGACTCCGAACTGGTTCAATGACCTGTATTTCTATCTGAAACATTTGCTGTAAGTTTTTTGTTTGCTTTGTAGTCTCTGATCATTTGCTCTTTTTATGCTTCGTCCGTAGGTACCCTTTTCCAATGTTGTATACATTGAGCGCTCTAATTTTCAGATGAAAGATTCCGAGGATTACTATGGGCTAGCTCCTGGGAAGTCAGTCCTATTAAGGTAATCTTCTTGTATATGTTGCAAGTATATATTGGGATTCTTCTTGATTGGATGTTTTTAATATTCTTGAGTCTTTCTGATTTCTCAGATATGCATTCCCCAAAAAGTGCATTGATGTAATACTGGCTGTTGACAATGAGACTGTCCTTGAGATCCATGCCGAATATGACCCTTCCAAAGAATCCAAGCCCAAGGTCCATTTTCCTTTCCATATCTTTTGGTAATTTGTTGTGGTTTGTATGTGCGGTTTTAGAAGGTTGGTTTGATTTCTAACAGTTTTCATGTCTAGATGAAGTTTTTTGATATGTGAAACATTTAAGCAGGGAGTGCTTCATTGGGTGGCTGAACCTTCCCCTGGTGTTGAGCCACTGAAAGTTGAAGTCAGATTGTTCAATAAACTTTTCAAGTCTGAGGTGGGAATTTAAGAAGTTATATTCTTAAGCTATTTCCACAGCATGTACAATATGTTGTCAATATTTATCTGAAATTTTGTTTCAGAATCCAGCTGAACTTGTTGATTGGCTTGCTGATCTCAACCCTAAATCTAAAGTGGTGATCCCTGCTGCTTTTGGAGTGCCGACACTTAAAGATGCTGCTGTTGGAGACAGGTTTCAGTTTGAACGGCTAGGTAAACGCATAAAACCAAACCTTGCAAAGCAACTTGTAGGAGAATTTACTTGTCTGAATAATGATGCCTGATTGGGGTTTGATTGTGTGTGTTGCATGCAGGGTATTTTGCTATGGACAAGGACTCTACTCCAGACAGACTTGTGTTTAATCGGATAGTCACTCTAAAAGTCAAGGGATAGTCGTGTTTAATCAGACGGTCTACCCAAAAGTAAAAAAGCCAAGCAAGTGTTCTTCACCCAACAGTGCAAGAAATGTAGGCGCAGTGTTCCTGAGGAGGGTTTTGATGGCCACCACCTCCCGGAACCGAGTAGAGAAGGTTTTGGGATAGGGTTGTAATTAATATTGAGTTTGAGGGACATTTCGTTTATACTGCCTCCATCACACAAATTCACCTTGATAGATAAGGGCTTTTCCCCATCTTAATTTTGGTATTGGGGCCCAAGCCCAACACCGTATATACAGTTATTAGGGAAACTTGCAGAAACCTCACTTGGTATATTCTAACCTACATTTACCCTCCTATATATTCAAAAACTTACAGTTTGCCCCTTAAATCCTAACCTCCTTTTGTCTGTTAACATGCTGGGCTCAAATACTGTTAGTACCCATTAGCTTTTAAAAATCACGCAAATTAATCCCAAGATTGATCTTAGGCAAAAATCTGGAGCCAGCAACAATTTGTGGTGGTATCTGTTTCTTGTCTCCTTGCTCGGGTATCAACAAACGGTTAACCAGATGAACCAAAGTTGTCATTCTTGTTTTTTTTTCCCTTAAAAAGGGAAGAAAAAAGAAAGCTATAATTCTCAAGATCTTTTCTTTTTTCTTTAAAAAAAAAAAACCTACTATGCAAAAGTTGAGTTTGATCAATGGAGCTCGTAGCTCATATGTTTCTTGATTGTAACAATTAATAGATTTTTTTTTCTTTTAAAGAAAGATATGGGTCACCCTGTTTCACTAGATGCAGAATTGATGTAGGGTGTCTCCAAAGCTTGCCCACTAGTGTTAAAATTGGCCATGGCGACTTTCGAATGTCACACCCACACGGGGTTCAATTGAACATCATTTCCATGTTTCTTTTCGAGAGCAGCCAAAGCCAAACCATATCAGTATCACCGGCATATCCTCCACCTGGATGGCTCCAGATTCTAATCGTGCCAAGTATCACCGGCAGATCCCCCACTTGGACCGCCCATGAGCATATGTTGGCAAAACCACGCCGCCGGCAACAACCTCGTGAGCTCCGAGCAGGGTGAGTCGTTTGAGCTCCAGATTTCAGCCTCGTTGAACCATATATGGGTTTTGCACCTAAAGTCTCGATCAAGCCCCTCGCCATCCTCCTCCATTCCGATCCTCCAGCCCGCCATCGACGCCGTTCTAACGATCTCCTCTCTCGAATGCTTTCATGGGTACTGGGTCAGATTCCACAAAAATCTAAATGGGGTTTTGTCTCTGATGTGTTCCATTCACTGTGTGCCGAATCAGTAAATCTTACAGACATTTTTTCGGTTCTTCCGGGTACCGCTTTCGGTTGGTTGGATTAACAAATATTGTGTTGAAGATGATGGCTTATCTGTTACTGTTAGATGCAAAATTTTAGGGGCCATAGTTTACTGGTAGAGAAAGGCAGGGAAAAAGACAGGTAAAGAACCTGACAACAAGAAAATGTCATTGTTTTTGAGTTCGCTGTCATCAATTAATATAGTTTTAATGTTTAGACAAAGAAGAATTTGATCCCCCCAAAGAGATGTGTTGCTGGCATCATTACTTATTGGCATCCTTCCCAGACCTCAAAATGAAAGGGGTGTCTCAAACCACATGTGTGGAGGTGACATAATTGGATTTGGGTTTTCTTTAATTGTCTTGGGCTAGTTTGGTATAGTTTAAGAGTAGTTATTATGTAGGCCTGCGTTAAATTTTAAGTGGGGGCTTTTAGTTTGCTTATTTTTACAAAGAAGGACCTAAAGTTTTAAAACATGCCATAAAACAGTAATTTCAGCATGAAGACAATAATCTTTAATGGCTCTGATACCAAGATGCCTAGGTACTTTAAGACAGAACACACATCATAGATGAAAGTATAGATTATGCACACATATAAGCTGGAAGTTGCACACACGTAATTTATTAAGTTGAAATACAAACTTACAGATAATTATTGAAAACTAGTTTACCACACAAAGATAAAGAACAATGGGATGATTACAAGCTTGAACTGTTGAAGAATCAGACTGAGATTCAACAGGACCAACATGACTTTCGTATAGGTACAGGCACACAACTGAAGTACTAAACAATAGAATACAAGTTCTGGTGGAAAGAAAGGTGTCCAACACATGAACTAAGAGAGATATAGAAAATTTTTTTCAATGCCCAAATCCGAGAGGAAAGCCTCCTTAAATAGGAAGAACTTCTGGGCCTTAGTGATAATGCTAGCTAGCCTTTTCCAATCAGGAAGCAAAGGAATCTGGGACCACACAAGTAGGTGGCCCTATTCTGTTAGTGGAGGTAATAATTCTTTGCAGACTGCTAGCTAGCCGCTTTTAAATCTTGTCAATTTCTACCGACACTATCTTCAGTCACTCGGAAATTAAGACACCTAATTAAGGGTACCTTTACAAGGTCCCTACTGAGTCATTTTTACCGGATGAGGATCCAATGCTTTCTTAGCCTTTCTAGGTCAATTGTTTCTAGGCAGACTTCTGGATTCTTTCTTTCATTACAGAGATAGGAATTTGGCTATCTCTAAATTGTCCTCCTTGATAGAACAAATTAAGCATGACATCCAAGAAATCCTTGTCTGGGTTTTCTTCTTCATCAATTATAACAATTTTATCAAATTTGGTATTCTCGAGTAAATACTGGTTAAGGATACATTTGTCCAACCATTTTGTTTCCCAAATTCGTTCCAAGCAAAGAGTAAAGTGGGTGTCATAATCTACTTCTTTTTTTTTCATAGTATTATTGAAGGATCCAAGGGATATGATTCATGGCCACAAAAAAGAAATCAGGGAATGACACCTTTTGACCTTTCTAGATAAATTGTTCTTAGAACATGCAGAATCTTTCAAAGGACTTCAACACTTGTTCTGGGAAAGAATTTCTAAATAATCCTTTTCCGAAGCACCAATTATAAAACCAATTCGGGAATTTCTTTTGCTTGGTCTTAAATAGAACCATCTATGAATGTTGATGGTCTCTGTTCTGAATATGGAAAATTTCTTCCTAAGCCTTGATATAGTCCCAATATGGAAAATAACATATTCTCATATTTTTCTCTGGTCAAAATTCTTCTTCTTCCAGATGGAACTCCCCATTTTTCAAATGCCCAAACTTTTAATATTTTAAATGAAAAGATTCTAATTTTTGAAATATATTTTTCTGAAGGTTCTTCATCACCACTTATAGGATTAATGGTGATTTTAGTTCTTCTGGATTTATGTTCAATTTCAACAGAACCAGTTTCCTGTAATATTAATTCAAAGAACAGAGGCTTCTTGAGTGACTTAAATTGCCATTGGGGATTTTGGTGGTCAAATCAATATTTTTCTGCTAGTTCTATGACTGAAAGATGTTCAAAATCTATCTCTTCTGGGGAAATTAACATTTTTTTTCTATTTATTGAAATACAGTTGGTATGCCTAAGTTGTGCATGAAATTTTTTTCAAGACTTTGGTGGCCTTGGCGGCCGTAAAGAAATATTTTTCTGCTTATTTTATTGGGAATTTTTTTGGAAATTCCTATATATTCTTCTTTCTTGAGAAAGCAATGGGTTATCACTAAAATCTCTTTTCTTGGAGGGTTCTTCCTTAGATTTTATCCTTTTCTGAATTAATTCTTAGGAGGGGTTTCCTTCTTCTTTAGGATTTTCCAACTAGAAATTATTCTGAGCTAGGATATCTCTAATTAATTCTGCGTTCATTTCCAGACAGCTTTCTATTGCCTTCATGTCTTCCTTAGATTCTTGACAGAGAATGGCTTTATTTTTCTGGTTTGAATTCTTTGTCATCTTTTTTTTCCTATAAAAATTCTCTGGTCAAGAAATCAGGTAAAGAGCTGGTGTCTCCCACAATATATTCAATATCAAAATCGAAAGCAGACAAAATGGCTTGCCAACGAGCAAATATTTGTTTGGAAGCTAAATTCTTGACATCTTTAAGCAAAACATCTTTTGCTACTTTACAATGAAATCTAATTAAAATTTTCTCGTTGAAGAGATCTTCCTTAAATTTTATGACACAAAGCACAATTGCCAAAATTTCCTTCTTAATAGTAGCATAATTCTTTTAGGATTGATTCCATATGCCTGAAGTAAATCTTACCAATTTTTTTTTTATTATCAATTTTCTGTTTCAATATTCCAGCATAACTAATATCACTAGCATTTGTTTCAACAATTTTAAAGACTTCTGGGTTAGGAATATTAGCACAAAGGATTTATTTTAATCTTCTTTTAACTAGCTGAACAACTTTAGTTTGTTCTATGCTCCAGTCAAGAGGATTCTTTTTTAATCTATCAAATAGAGATTTACAATCATTGATAAGATCTTTATAAAAATCTGCAACATAATTTAAACTTCCTAGAAATCTTTGTAATTGTTTTTTTTGTCCTTAATTTCATTAGGAAATTTATTAGCAAAACTTTTTGATCTATTAATTGGTTTGATTATTCCTTTATGAATTATATGGCTCAAAAATCTAATTCTAGTTTGGAAGAATTCCATATTCTTTGCTGATACCGCTAATCCTGTATCTTCTACTATTTTAAAAAATTTATTTAGGTGCTTAAAATGTTGATCAATTGATTGAGAAAACACAAGCACATTATCAGTATAAATAATAATAAAAGCATTGTAAGGATTAAAAATTTCATTTATAATTTTTTGAAATTCTAATATGGCATTCTTCAACCCAAAAGGTATGACATTCCACTTATAATGGCCAAATGGGACAATAAAACCTGTTTTATTTTTGTTTTCTTCGGCAATTTGGATTTGCCAATATCCAGACTTCATATCAAAATTTGAGAATATTACAGCATTATAAAGTCTAGATAACAAGTATTTCTTGTTAGGTATTGAATACTTAATCCATCTAAGAACTTTATTTAGAGGTTTATAATTGATTACCAAAGTAGGTACCCCCCTTTCAATTTCTGAATTCTTAATCATATAAAAGGCAGAACAACTTCATGGCAAAGAATTATTTTTGATCAATTTTTTATCCAACAAGCATTGAATTTCTTTTCTACAGTGGGTCATTAATTCTTCATTCATGTGGATTGCCCTAGACCTTGTAGGAATGTTTTTCTCATTAAAATCTGGTTCATAAGAAAGATTCACAATGTGTTTCTTTCTTTGCCAAAAACATTGGGGATATAAGCAAAAAGTTTATTGGCTATAACTTTTTTAAAATGTTCTATTCTTTGTCTTAGTTCTTGATCTTCCAACTTTGCTTCAACACTCTTGTGTTTGACTTCTTCTTATAAATACATAAGAATATTATGTTTTCTTCCTAATTCTATACTGAGTTTTTCTAGTAATGATCTTCTAGGAGGTTCAGAAAAATAAAAGTAATCTTCTTTCCAAATTTTTTGGTAGAAATTCCATTCATACTTACCTTAAAAGGCATGATTGCAGCTAAGAATAGAGTTCTTAAAATTATCTCTTGGTTCATGTTTAGAACTTTGAAATGTTGTTTAATACAGATGTCTTCATTGCACACATCAACATTTGTCAGTTTAAACTTTATTGGTATGGTTTTCTTATTAGCAGCAGTAATAGATCCAAAGCACTTATCAAGATATTGATAAGGAACAATTCCTTATTTAATACAATTTCTATCGACTCCTGAATCTACTAAGACCACTGCTGTTAATTTGAATTGATTTTCTATTAATAAAGTCATTCTACTGATAAATCTTTGATTTGGCAAAGAATAGACTTCATTAATCTGTAAAAGCTTTCCTTAGGAATATTCTATTTCCAAATCTTTATTTTCTTGACTTATTTATGGAATATTTTTCCCTATTTCTTTCTATGTTTTGAACCTAAATTCTTCCATATCTTCCATAACTAGCTCATTTTCTATAACATCTTGGGAGTATCCTTCAAAATTTTGAAGTTTTAAAATCTGAATTTTATTTATGAGAGATTTTATTTCTCCTTTTATTTCTAAAATTTCTCTTTTTAGTTTTGTTATTGTAGGTTATTTATGACTCTTTTGTGCCTTGTCTATTCTTTTAAGGATTTTATTTAAACTATAGACAGAAGGCTTAGTTAATTTTTGTATATTAACCTTCTTTTTGAAATTTTTTCTACCTTGATTTGTTTGATTTTCTTGCCTGCCAACTTCATCAAGGTATTTGAACAAAATTTCTTTTCTTAGTTCTATGTCATCAACCTGTTTAGCAATTTCTAGGATTCTTTTATCCTTTTCAGTAATGGCATTGATTTGAATCACATTTAATTGCAGATCGTCAAATGTATTTTGTAACTGAAAAAAATCACACCACAATTTAGGCCACAACATTTTGACTAGGATTCTGAACTATCAAAAAGATCAATTATATTTACTTCTTAAAAAAATTTAGAAGTTATTTCTTCTTGAGCCTTTTCAGGTTCACTATCGCTATTTAACAAGATCTGCATTAAACTCTTTTTTAATCATTCATCTATTTTTAAAGAGTTTATTTTTTGTCTTGTTTTACATTTATTAGCTAAATGTCCTAGTTTACCACATTTCCAGCAAACCCTTTGGTCCTTTCTGGATTTTCTCTTTTTAAACCTTTTTAGAAGGTCCTAGTTTTTCTTTTAATCTTTCAAAATTTCTTCTCCTATATTTTCTATAGGATTTATGTTTCTTTTGTTTTCTAAGTTCATATTCAGAGTATGGCCTTGGGATATCATAGCCAAATTGGGAGCAGAACGTACCCATTTCTTTCTTTCCTACTAATTTTTCTCTTTTTACATGTTTTTGCCACTTCATTTCATGGCACATTTTTAGACCAACCTCTTTAATGTTTTCTATAATTTCACCACAAATATAATTTTCTAAATTGGGATGACCTTGGCTTTTCTCTTTAATGTGATCCATAGTGTTTAGGTAATCCCTGAATGAAATTTTCTTTCCAGATAGAGGATCTAGAATCTTCTCATTTATAAACTATAGTAAGGAAAGTATCCTTATATCATTCTAAGTCTAAAAGAGTTTTGCATCTTAGATTCAACAACAATTCATTATTTCTACTTTCTTTACTTGCTGCATCACCAATAAAATGAGAATAAATTGCATATAGCAAAGTATTTATAACATCAAGCTCACTTGTTTGGATTAATTAATTTCCATGTTGTACTGTGAGTATTTTTCTTGCATTTTTTATTTCTTGTCTACCTTGTTCAGTTAGACACTTTTTTCGCTAATTTCTTAGCTGACCTGTAAAACCAGTTATGATCATTTCAGCTATATCTGGATCTGAGTTATTAACTCTTTTTCTGGCAACTATTCCAAACATAATCATATGTTGGATAATATTTATTATTTGATATTTTGACAAACCATCTATATTTCATTCCCTTATTGAATCTCCTTTATATTCAGTAAAAGCATAAGATTTAGAATAATTGTTTAATCTTACTCTACTAGAGATGCTTTTATTGGAGCATAAGGATGAGCTACAGTCCAGACTTTTAAAATATTTCTAATTGGACCTCATCTCCCCCTTCAAAATGAATATGATTTAATTCTAAAGTTTCATGTTCTGAGTGATGGGAACCAACCAATTTTTTGATATTTAGAGTTTCAATAACATTTATTTAAAGACCTTTTTCAATAATCTCCTTTGGTTCTTCAGACCTAATTGTTAATTTAGCTATTTGATTAGTTAAATCAGTAATTTTATCATTTTGTTTTAATTTGAACCCAGGACGTTTTTTGGGAAAACTTATTGGGGATTTTGTCATTTCTGGAAAAAGTTTTAGGTTTAAAAACTAAAGCTTTTGTAAGACCAAACTTATGCTTATCTAAAGCTATTTCAATTCTATTCGTCTGTTTACCTATATATTGTAGGTAAAGATTTGTATAATTATTCTATTTCATGACATTCTAGAGATATTTCTTATCAACAGGTTTTTTAGCAGTTTCAGGATTTTCTGCAACAAAAACTTTAAAAAAGTGAAGTAGTTGTTTTAATTTCTTCTCCCATTATGACCGTAGTATTAAGTGGATGTGGAGAAGTAATTTATTTTCCATCTTTAGTCTTATATGTAGACCAAGTTTCTTCTAATCCATCTAATGTAGTTTCTTCATTCAACACAATAGCTAGGATAAACCATTCAAAGAATTTCAAATTCTTCTTGATTCTCATTATTTCTTTACACCAAAGGTGTTTAATTTCTTTTCTATCTTCTTTGATGTAAGTATCAAAAAATCATTTTCTTTTAATCTAATTTCTTTCTGACCAAAAATCTTCATTTAGATTATGGAGGTCAAACCTAAATGGTTTTGTTAACACATTTAGTTGAAAATCTTAAAAACTAGGATTAGAAGATCCTATGAATACATATTTGGTTTTTTCTTCTTATTGTCCAGAACTATGACCCTTTTCAAAGACAATTAGATCAATTTTATAAATAGGATGTGAAACTTGTTCTATTAATTCTCTAACTCCTCCTACAAGTTTCTCATGTTCAGATTTTGGAATATAAGAGCATGAAGGTCTAGAAGGTTTATAAGCAATTCTTGAGGAAAGCCTTTTTGGCTCTAATTCTGAAAAATCAATTTTTTGTAACTCTATCTTTGCTAAATCTTATTTCAACTTCTCTATTTTCATATTCAATAATTCTTTATAATTCTTGAGGTTTCAAAGGTTTCATGGGTTTTTCATTTTGAAAAATCCATTTCTTTGGAAGCGTAATGTCTCTCCATTTAATTGGCTTAGGAATGACAACATGACTTTTTTTTTTTTTGCATTAGCCTTTAATAGTAAAATTTCTCCTTGTGTATCAAATTCTAAAGCTTTGGGTTCAATTTGTGTTGTCATTACTTTGTAATAGATTTTGTAAACCAAAGCAAGATTATGGAATCCTTCTAACATATTAAAACCAGATGTCATGATATTTGCAGTTAAAACTTTCATGATATGAAGATCTTTTAAAGAAATAGTAAAGTTTGGATAACAATTAAAATAAATTGGTACATCACAGATATGTGATTCAACAACACCTAACAGCGAATCAAAGAATTTATTATGTCTACAATCTCTTAAAGCAATTATCACAAAAGTGTTTAGACAATTTCTTGTTAAAGGTTTTAAAGCAATTTGTACAAGTCCAACATGCAAGTAATTATAATGATTTTCTAAATGATCCTTTCTCATGTATTTTGAAAATAGTTTAAATTTATGATCTTCTTCCATTATTGGAATATTTTTCTCCATTGTTTTAATGGCATAAGTCATTCTGAAATCAAAAGTTTCCTTTTGATAAACATTGCATTTATTCATTTTAGGAATATTTTGATTTCCTAATTTTTTTTCTACATCTTTGATTAATATGGCTTGTGAATTCTTTATTTTTCTATTTCCCATAATTTCTTCTTCCTCTTGTCTCTTTGATGTAGACTTAGTCAAATTTCTAAATATTTTATCCATTAGTAATTATCAATTAGTGTTAATATCTTTACCAGTTATCTGTCAAGGTTTTACGTGGTCTTATTGTTATTTCACTTCAACTACGGGTCTTAAAGTTGCTATGCGACTTGGATGATATTCTGGAAAATTTTTAACAATAATCTTTAATTACTGGCAGGAGAAAAGTTTTTGAAAATTTGGCTATTTCTTGCATCAAAGAAATAAGTCAAAAAATTAAATCTTAAGGACTAGATTATACAAATTAAATTACTTTGGGGGCGTGGCTTATGCGTGCACCGGACACACAGAAGAATCAACCATAGTTCGATAGGTTGGATTTAACATGTTTTTTGAGTATTTGTGAGTTCCACTGTAAATCTGAATGTGATTTGTTCCTAATATTTGCAAAATTTACATGTGTCGACCAACTTATGTAATCCATCTTTGACATCATCCACTCCTGTTATACTTATCCAGACAAACTTGAGGACATCACCATATACAAAGGCAGTGGATTTCGTCCAATTTGAGACAGCTACACCATTAAGCACGCCGCCAATTGCATTAGCACCCATAACTTAATGAAGACCCACAAATAGATGATATCGTTGGGATCTCGTTCTCTTATCTCAATCATCATCATCTCGTTGATCTACTAATCAATGGAGCTCTAAGATTGATTGATACATTAATTTCGTCAAAGGCCGAGGCAATCACTCCTAAGAGAGAAAATTTTGGAAGGGCTAAAAAATTCATCATGGTAGTGATAAATTGGGCAAAAGGAAAGTTGGGCCAAAGATGGCTGTGAATTAGATGAAGTTTTGATTTTTTTTTTCTTATATTTATGGTTCGATCAATTGTATTGTTCATGGGCCTTATTGTGGAGGATAGAGGATATTCACAGGGAGAAGGATTAGGACGAAACAGTCCGGACAAGGACGGAAATGATCGTTGATGGAGATTATCGAAAGGCCATGAGCTGGCATCAAGTGGTGCGTGATGGTATGCATGAAAAGATTCATCTGGGTGTGGTGGTGCCTCCATCACGCTTCTGCTCTAGCAAAACATATTTGACTTATAGCTAATTTGTTTTAACTTAAGTCAACTGACTTATTTTTATTTTTATATTTTTTTACTTGAAATCAATTTTATTTTAAATTCAATATTATGTAGATACAATAATCCATTTAAAAATAAATTTTCATGATATTGTTAAATTTTTATGAATTTTTCTTTTTTATTGCTTTAAATAAGAAAAATTCATAAAAATTTAGTGGGGTTAGAAAAATTGTATTTTTAATGAATTATTGCATCTATATAATGTTAGTTTTTAATTAAAATTAATTTTATATAACAAATATAATAATAATAATAATAATAATAATAAATTATTTTAAAATTAATTAATTAAAGTTAAAACGAATTGGGTCCTAAAGTCTGGAGTTCTGCCGTTCTGCCAGTGAAGTTTGCGTAGGAGACAAGAGCCATGGATAGGCCAATGAGGGCCTGATGAAAGTGCAGGACCATCAAAGATGCACACTTGCAATTTTTAGGAAATTAAATGCCAAAATCAGCGTAGACATGTGGATCCCACAGCTTTTCCCTAAACCCTATTGAAAAAACGATTTAATTGCAGCCTATTAAAGTGAACGAACTGGCCGCTAGTTAATTGTGTCTGTTTAGATATGCAACCAAACGATTAGATAGTTTCATTTCATGGAAAAAAAACAGTTGAGAAGAATCAACTATTCGGTGAGACCTTGAAGTTGCAAAGAAAGAAAGGAAAAGGATGATATAGGTCGAAGATATATATATATATATATATATATAAACAGAGAGAGAAATAACAATATAAAACAAATAAATTCTACTTTACCCCAGCCGGCAACAAATCTCTACCTAAAAAACTACTGACATGCGGCAGTTTTTTGTGACGAAGGTAGAAAGGAGAAGACAAAAAGTGAAGGCAGCTAGCATTCCTCTAGTGCCAATTAGGGAAAGGAAAAAACAAACAAAATCTGACCCAGTAAAGACCAACTTCTTTTATTTGGTGGTGCACTGATATCCAGAACAAAGTTTTAGCCACCAAATTACAACAAAACAAACACATCAAAACATTATAGTGCTATCGAATTTTTTTGTTGAGTAAGGTTAAACCATCTCTGAGTTCCATGAAGCTAGAGATGGGGGCTAGCTATTGTATTTGTGATCAATCACATTTGTTTTAGAGCGTAGAGGTCAGCCAGCCGGACATTGGTAAAAATGGTCGTAAGATGATATGGCATGAGAAACCGGGGAGGCAGAGAGACTTCTTTCTCTTTTATTTTTTTCCTTTAATTGAAACATCTTACAAGAAATACACATTCATTATACTGCTCAGCTCATAACAATTTTACTGTTCTGATGTATAGCAGAATAATTAGGAAAATTTGATAACCTGATCTTAAGCACACCAAAATCCAAATATTATCTTGGAAGTCAGAGCATTTGAACAATTACAGTGAACTGGAACGAGGTGGAAGAGATCGAATGTTGGCAGCGTGACCAGGAGAATATATCATGCATTTAATTGGATGAAACACAAAAAATTTACATCCGACTGACTCTGTCAATGTACCTAACTTATCATCAGAATATATAGCCGGGCAACCAAAAAACTAAAATGATTCAGCCAAAGCAAACATACAGGGGCGCTGGCCCTAAGACAAATAGCATTCCCAACTAAGACCAAGTAGAGGGGGAGGAAGAGGCAGGGATCCAAAAAATTAGAAGAATAGCCTCCGCGAGGAGGGTGGATTGGAAGAAACCGTTGAAGATGCTGCTGTGAGGGGTTGGGGCACCCCTTTGCTTTCCCGGCTGGCTCCCACTTTATCAAACAGCTTTGCAGCCTTCGGATCTGTCAGCAAGGTCTTCTGAAATGATTGTGAGAAGCCAGTAGCAATTATTGTCACATGGATCTCTCCATTGTAGCGATCATCAACAACAGCGCCAAATATGATGTTTGCCGAAGGATCTGCTAAACTTGTTACAACCTGTAAATTTTATGGATCATTAGTATGAACTCATCTTGCTGGCCTTGCATATAAAAAGATTTCAGACAGTAGATACAGATTTGTATGGCAGTAGCCACGAAACTGGGTTCTCCTAGGCAAGACTTCTATATTTATCAATAAAATGGAGAAAAAGAAGAAATGATCATTAGCCTCAATGGAGTGATATGGACGACTCTGGTGGGAAGAGTTTGGTATCTTTAAGTGTTTCAATATGAAGAATGTCCATTAATCAGTGAGTCTCAATAATGTCAGAGTACCTGTGACACTCTGTTCACTTCCTGCAAGGTTATATCCTTTCCTCCTGTAATATTATACACAACTCCAGTAGCTGACTGGATGGATGATCCGATAAGAGGAGCCAAAGTTGCCTGTTCAGCTGCTTCTTCTGCACGGTTTTTGCTCGAGGAAACCCCTACTCCGAGCATTGCAGTCCCAGAGTCTTTCATGACTGCCTTAACATCTGCAAAATCCACATTCACCAATCCAGGTATCTGCATAGAAAGAAAGCAGACATGTATACAAATAAGAAAATTGAATAAACAAATAGGAGTATTGTATTAGTAAATCAGTAGTCCGAAACTTCCCTAAACTTTGCAATGCTACAACTTTGCATGCCATAAAAATCACAGTTGAATAGTCATGAAAGTTCTACTTGATTATAGAAGTCGCTGCAAGTCTTGAAATGGCAAGTTCATTTACAAAAGCTTGAACTGCAAGCAGGAGAGTCACTCACAGTGATTATGTCTGATATTCCTTGCACCCCTTGGCGTAGCACATCATCAGCAAGAAGAAAAGCATCTTGAAGAGGAGTCTGCTCATCCGCAATATCAAGCAAACGGTCATTTGGAATCACTATAAGAGTATCCACATTCTTTTGCAACCTTTCAATAGCCTCCAATGCCTGCACAGATAAAGTTATAACATTGAATCTGGAGGATTAAATATTCTTCATTCCCATGTACATATCTTACAAGTTTAACACTTTCACTCACATCAACCTTGAGAGTTGGATCATTTAAGATACGACAGTCCAGTAAAGCAGAAAGAAGCGGTGGGGAAAAAACGTTGGCAGCATGAATAAAAACAGAGACATTTCTACCAGAACCTTAAAGAAGTGTCATGTTGACATCTTTAACCAATGTAAGAACACATTAAAATGGAAAGAATTCATCTTTTCTTTGGGGAATCTAGAAATATTTTTATCCTTTTAAAGCAGCAGTCAAGGAAGATGGACAAATCACAAACTCGTCTTTAAAGTTTTCTTCTGCTATAATAGCAACAATTGCTTTTCCCTGATTATGAACATGAACATCAGAAGCCGTTCAAGGGAAGGATGGATGCCTGAAAACTAAAAATGTTACTGCCAGCTCGTAATAGATCTTGCGATTGGCTTAATCAGCTAAAAAGTTGTTTTGTTCTTCAGTTCCTTCTATTCTGAAGCCTTAGGTCATTATGACCATGAGTTAACAGCTACCCCTGCAAGCTGATTGTTGCTGGAAACTAAAATTCTGTTTGATCTAGGGTTACAGAAAGCCTTAACATTAAAACTTTGCATTTTAGATGCAAATCCTCAATTTTAAACATTTCGAGCAACATACCTATTTGGAGAAGGATATCAATTATTAAGGAGCTAGGGCTCTACTTTTCATCCTAGGCAAGAAAGCCATATGCAGTTACAATCGGTAACAGATTTGATCTAGATATAATGAAGAGGACAAAGTTGTTTAAATCTGACTCTAAGGAGTATCCACTACAAAAGTTATGTATTAGAGGTCCAATTAGGATAGTGGGAATATTAAATTGATTTTGTGTGACACTAGCCAAACTAGCATTAGTATGAATGTAAGCTTGAATCAGCCTTACTGAGTTCTGTTGACCGCTTGAGGAACCACTAGGAGTTTCCCTGAGCAAAGGGAAGTTTTCGTCCCTCAGACTTAGATGACAAAGGGAAGAAACTCATTCTCTCATCCCTTTCTGCAAGTTGATTTCCAAACAGAGACAAGAGAGAAATGGATTCTAAACACTATCCTCTGTAAGTATGAACTCTGTGATTTTTCTCAAATCATAAGACCCTTGAATTAATTTACCGGCATTAGCTCACTTCTGTTCTGAAGGCATGCTATTTTCTGTGAATTCAGAAGGTAATGAAGTCAGGCCGCTCATTAGGTCCTTGTGTGAGATATTATTAACTCTGAAGTTAAGTGACTCGTATCTCAACGGTTTGGATAGCCATTATTGGCTTGTCCATGTAGTGCCCATATTTGTGTGAGATTATTTGAAAATTCTGTAGCTAATGTTGTACTATGTGCTTCAGTTTCAATCCAGCTACATTTCTTTTTATATATGCTATGAGTTAATTTTTTTATGGGGACCTCATTAATTTGTGTAAAATCTCATGCACTTAAATTTTTTTCCAGGTACAGGAGCTGGGCAAGCTCATATGAGTTGGTTGTAAGGCCCAGTACTCAACAGGCTTCTTTATCCATGCAGTATGTTCACCAATCTATATGTGCTACATTAATGCTACAGAGAGAAAATACTGACCCACAACATAGATTCCTTCTTTTTATATAAAAAAAAAAACAATTAATACACAATCTTTCGACAATTTTCATGACCCCGAGCACAACAGGCATAATCTGGAGAGACAAAATGAAGATAGTGCTAGTTGATATAGGAACAAAACAAATATACAGACCTGCAAAGAGCGTTTGCGTCCTTCAAAGCTGAAAGGATAGGTGACCACACCAACTGTCAAATATCCAGCCTCTTTTGCTATCTGGGCAACAACTGGGGCAGCACCTGATCCCGTGCCTCCTCCCATACCAGCAGTTATAAACACAAGATCTGAGCCCTTCAGAGCATTTGCAATAACTTCTTTTGATTCCTCTGCTGCTTGTTCACCCAGCAATGGATTTCCTCCTGTGCCTGTATTTCACCACCTCAATCGTGTGAAAACAATAGGCAGCTCGAATGGAAAATGAATGAGAATGAACTGAGTTGTCAAAAACATTAGGCTAATCATCTTCTATATTTTTGCCAGTTTCTCCAGTGAAACCATAGAAGGAATTCTAACGCTACTCATGTCTCATGTGGATAAAATCAGTAGTAGTCACTCATTTTATTTATCCATTAACAACAGATACATAACCCCAGTTTGAGCATTATGGCAACCTTTGTCAAAATACCTGACATGCTACGTGTAGATCATTTTGCCTTTGTGATTGAAACAAGCCATAAAATGGTATCCCAGGTCAGCTGAATCAGCCAATATTTTTTTCCATGCATGCTGTAGAAAACTTTCTAAAGCACCAAAAGTTGAAAAAGAGATTGTTCATCTTTCGACACTTCTATGATTCCTCAACTTAAACTAGTGCCTGACCTAGTCCACGAGTCAAAAGCTCTCCAATTTGAAGAGGGTTCTTCGCTGCAGATTGCAAAAGAGCTTGAGAATCTGTGTTGATTGCATAGAAGTCGACACCCTGCTCAAACCATAAAGCAAGCATAATGTCAGATGACATAAACATAACCTGCCCCATCATACATGCCTCTTGAGCAAGTCCAATAATTCGACTCAAACCCTCCAATTCGCGTATGACTATAGCCCACCAAAACAAAGATAAAACAGGGATTAGAGCTTTCAATTGCTAGTTACCGTATTAAGGGGCCAGATTCCAGACACAGAAATACATCTTTGTAACAAAACAAACCTATCTCCAATAAGTATTCATAAACATCAATTTTCTGATTGCAAGAAAACTGACTCATGCCACGATAATTAAACAGAACTTGCTCAAGCAATGAGCCATGTTTTGATTATTTTAGTGAAAGCACAACCAAAAACACATTCAGTTCTCCTAACATTCCAAAAGAAATCCAAACCCACTTGAAAAAAGAAAAAACCAAAACTTGACCTGTAAACCACTCCCAATCATGCGATTAACGGCATTGTTCCCACCACCGCCGATACCGACCACCTTGATCTTGGCAGTCTCCACCCCCTCAAAAGAACAGCTTATTCTCCCAGCACAGTGTCGTTTCAAGAAGTCCCGTCTCGTGGGTCTCACCGAGAAGCGTGGCCATGACGAGACAAATGCTACGGGGTGAAATGTAGACGTTGACGTTGTCATCATCAGCTCGTTTGGATTTGTCACTCCAAGAGTCGCCATTTTCGTGCCCGTTCGTTCAAAGCAAGAAAGGAAGCGTCTTTTTCAGGAGAGGGGAATGGAAAGGGCTTTTAGGGTTTTAGGGCCATTTCGTTTTCATTCACCTGAAGATAGCGCTTAGATAGATAATTTAGCAGAAGCTTAAGGCCGATCCACTTGGTTTAGCGATCTCACACCAGTCAGGCCCAAAGGGTAACACCGAAACGACGTCGTTGAGGTTCTTTTGTTGTAACGTTCTGTTCGGCTCACTTTCCAGACGCAACATTCCAATTTCCAGGGTGCAGACAAAAACGGCAACTTTTTTCTTTTTACTATTTCAGAAATTTACCTGCTTTCTTTTCTTAATTTGTTTTTTGTGTAAACAAAGAGAACTCAGAAAACATTTGACAGAGACAGGGAAGGCAGCAGCGCAGGAGCAGGAGCAAGCTTTAGGAAAAGGGCTGCAGCTGTTAAGAACGACTGTAAATTATTATGCCAAGCCAATCCCAAACCATTGCGAGGTTCATCCTTCTCATAAAGTTACAAAAATACTGAATGATCAACAAGACCCTATTAATGGAAAGCCTCTGCTTCGGCCAGCTACCGATCTGAATCCACAACGCCAGTTTACAGGTACCTGTCCAGGAAGACTTACTTCACTCCCCCTCACTTAGGATAGGGACAATGAGTGGTTTCATTTGCGCAAGATAAACAATCGCCCACCTAGCCAACAGAAGGAGCATGTGTTAGAAAAGGAGGACATGGTAGATGTTGATTGTCTATATTAATACAGATCATGGAAATGTCAAACTCTTTGCAAGAAAGAAAGAATGCCTGCCGAGAGAAAGGAAATTCGCATGTCAAAGAATGATGGTCATAAGTCTATGAAACATAATGACAACCAGTGCAAATAACTCTATTTTACAGACTAAGAGCATTTCAGGTCAATAATCTAAAATAGCTTTCAATCAGCTGCGATCAAAATAACCTAACAAAGCAAGACAACTCTGTTTCTCATTTCCATGTTTTGAATCTGATTTTACACTTTCTTGTTGAGGGGAACTATGAGGAATTGTTGACTATATTTGCGCCCTTTGGAGTGAAACACCTGATTTTATATGGCTATGAAAAGTGAATCTCAGAGATATGTCATATATGTAAGCAAAAATGAAACATGGGTTCTCTACCGCAAACTAATTGCAGGCATTCAACAAATAATACTTGCAGGCCCAGAGAAATTACATTCTCGAAGCTGGATAGGGTGAAAATCAATCTGGCCTAAAAGTAACATGAATGCGTCACAAGTAGGATCAACCATGTGAAAAAGTGGTAAAGGGTAACACAAAGAACATAAAAACACGATATAAACAAGAACTTACATCATCCAACAGCATACTGTTGCAGTGAGAACCAACGTTAAGTGCAGCCTGTTAATGGGGGCAAAATATAAGTAATCTAATTGAGAGGGGGAAAGACAGATTAACAAAAAAGAAACCTAAATTCAGATAACTAAGTTTCACATCAAAACAGAAACCAGAACCTCCACTCAGAGAATAATATGTTCAAAGATCAATTTGATGTTTAACAATATACTGCCCTGATTGCAAGCTAACCCTAGAATTCTCGAAACGAGCAATTATTTTCAAAAAAATAACGAATTTGATTGAAAAACTAAGAAAGGGGAAAAGAATACGCACAGATTTGTGGAAGGTCCTCTGTTGCAGCAGATTCTGGTACACAGAGAAGCAATAATCCCTACAACTACAAAGATCAAACTTGTTAACATAAAACCCATGTTCGGTATCGATCGAGAGGATTTTTATATGTCGGATTCGTGGTTGGATTGATTTGAGATTGGTATAGAGAAATTTTGGAAGCCAAGAAAGTGAATGAATTTGAGTGTAAATCACTGGGACAATCAATCGGATATTTGGCTGTCGAGAAAACGAGAAGGGAAGGACGGGAAACCTGGCGGTAAATGTTTTGGGATTGGAGTAAATTGCACAAATGGTTCCTAGCCTTTAGTTATCGTTTTCTTTTAGTCCCTAGCCTATTGAATGTTCTATTTTGGTTCTAAACCTATTAGAATTATTTCATTTTGGTTTCTCACTAGATGAAATTCATTAACTGAGAATAATTGTCTGAGACAAAGTTTTGAAATTCTAATTTAAATATTTGGTGACTTTTTTCTAGTAAATTTAAACATTTTAATATCTTCTAATAGTAAATCGATAATTTAAATTAGTAGTTTTTCTTCCTGAATGAAATAAGATTAATTTACAAAAAAGAAAAAAAGAAGATTTGAATTTTTCATTAACTGTAAAAAAATTATTATACAAATTAAATTTATTGTAAGATAATTACCAGATGATCTAAAATATTGTTATCAGATAAATAGTTTGGGCTAACAAATTTCATCTAATTGGGATCAAAATAATACACTTTTAATATATTTAAGACTAAAATAAAATATTTTTAATAAATCTAGGACCAAAATAGAACATACAATAAGTTAGGGACTAAAGCAAAACAAAAAAAATTAAAGGTTATGCACCAATCATACAATTTGCTCTTTGGGGTTGGTCGAGTCAGCCATATTTTGATGATTTTTGTTCCCCCACCCCTTTAGTTGGTTTGCTCAGGATGCTCTTGGTTTTTATTTTAATTGAGACGATCTTTTAATATGTTCTTCATAATAAAAATTATGGTTGTCAAATTTCCGATCCAAATATCATAATTTTACGATTTTACGATCTAAAATAGAAAAAGTAATTCAATTGGATTCTATGATTACTATTGTGATTCTAATCTAATTCTATGGTTATATTTTGAGTAAAAAATAATTTTACATGGAATCTCAATTTTGAAAACTTTGATTTCTACATTTTTTGTAAGGTAATTTTTCCAAGCAAAATAAAAAAAAAATATTAGGACTGATAGAAGTAATATATCACAAGAGAAATATTTAGACATCTTAGATTGGTTTGGGTGACTTTTGATGAATTGAACACAAATGATGCAGCCATTATAGCATGTCCATTACTTTTTAGTTCATCACACGAATGAACAATGACCGCTCCGGCGCTCCCAAATACCACCGGCACACCTCTGATACTAAGACGGGCTAGAAAAATTTTAATTTCTGTTGCACCAGAATTAACCTCCCAGTCCCACACTCTATAAATGGAATGATATCAAAAACAAAAAATCACAGGTAAAATCCTTATGTCTTGTTTTAAATTTGGCAAACCTTACAAAGATCCTCCCCTAATTTAGTAGGATTTGGTTTGTGAGGTACTATATGTCTGGAAGCTTACCACAGAGCTTCACCTTCTAAACTAAGAAGTGCTGTAGATATTAAAATGTTAGTGATTTTTTATTGATTATTTTAAGGCTTTCCATTTTCTGTTTATAGATGTTTGGGTAATGCAACATAAACCCGTATGTGTTGGTTTTCATGTTAATTCTTCTTTGATCCATATTTCCTTAGTTATATGCCTACTGATAAAAGTGCTCTTTTATCTCTCATTTAGGAACAATGCAGATGCAAAGAAGGTTGGTAATTTTTTACTGATTGTTTTAGGGCTTCCTACCTTTTTAGCAGCTAGCACTTGGGTATCTTAAGCACGATACTTAAATCAATTCGTTTTAATTTAAGTTAATTTAATTTAAAATAATTTATTTTTATTTTTACATATTTTTTTCTTGGAACTAATTTCATTTAAAAGTCAATATTACGTAGATGCAATTATCCAATTTGAAAGTAAATTTTCATGGTATTATTAAATTTTTTTGAATTTTTCTTTTTAATGCCTAAAACTAGAAAAAATTATTAAAATTTAGTAAAATTATAAAAATTATATTTTTAGTGAATTATTACACCTACATAATATTGGATTAAAAAAAATCAGTTCCATATATAAAAAGATATAAAAATAAAAATAAATCATTTTAAATTAAGTTGAATTAAGTTAAAACTAATTGACAATTTAATACTCTTCCTTCATTTATTGATTTATTTTTGTAGTCTTTATTACATCTGTTAATGTGCCGGTAATTGACTTCCATTTTTTTTCTGGAATTGAGTAGACAATAACTGCTTTTTCTGGATATCAGATCAGTTGATGACATTTCCTTTTTTTATTGTTATGGAGAGATACAAGGATGGAATACACTATTTTTTATTCCCTCTCAATAGGTAGTGTTGTGTCCTGGTTCTGGTGTCAGTTTTGAGTTCATATGACCGTATTTATGTAGAGCTTCCGTCTTCAAATTCTATGAACCTTAATCAAATAACGTAATAATTTACTGGTGACTTCATTATGTCCAATGTTTAGGCCATAATAATGATTTCTTAGAAAAGGGTGCACTAACATTGATATAATTATGTTTTCTTACATCATTGTTCACTTTCTTGTATATGGTAAACATAATTAATTCCACCCTTGTATTGAATGCTTGCATATAGTAAAGATCAGACAAGATTTTACCCCAATTAAAATTGTATTTTCTTGGGTAAATTTTTCTGTAAAATTTAACTTAGTTGAAACATGTAGATACAAATGGAATTACGAGAAATACAAATCGGATTATGAGGAAAAAAACAATTAGAGACCCATAACCAGGGATGGTTGAGCCGGTAAGGGCAAAACTAGGCACAACGCCCTGAAAAGAGGCAGTTCAAACTCTACATTTCATGGCTCAACAGAGTCTCTTTTGTCGGTACCTTAGTTGGCTAAGTGAGGTGAACCTTGATTACCTTGCGGTTGCCACTCCTGCAACTCTCTGGCAGGAATTCACACAGGCGTATATCGTTTGTGGTTACATTGTTCTCCCTGCGGAAGGAGCTCCAACCCTTAATGCATATTCGGCCATCCTTCCATTTCCAAACCCTCCCGGTCACATGCCTTGGTCCCTTCCTGGTGCCAACCAAGGTAACTTCGCTCCCAGGCTCAAGTTTCAGGCCATAATCTTCAATCAAGTCAGATGGAACATTCTGCAAGAATCAACCAGAACCAAGCAGGGTAATATAATATTCCAGCTATTACAACATTCAACAGTCAAACCACATATTTCAATGGCATAAACACCTCTAAATTTACTAAAAATGAGGCCAACATCTATAATGCTAACAGCAGAAAACATTAAACAAACATAGGATCACAGTCTTACCACTTCGTTTTGCCTCCTCTTGTAAAATTTTGGCTCAAAACAAGGGTTGGATGAGGTTCGATCTTCATCAATGGAAGTAATTCCAGCATTATCTACTTCAACATTCTCAAAGGGCACTTCCTCCACTGCATGATCCTCCAGCTCTTCCTCCTGACCCTCTCTCATGCAGGATGAACCAATCAAGCTCTTCTCACACCCAGATACATTCAGTATTGTACAATCATAAACAAAATGACCAGCATAACTGAAAACTAGAAAGTCTCCTACTCCTACACAATTATCTTTCACAAACTTCCCCCAGCCCCTCTGGAACCATGCATAATTATCAACAGTACACACGTCCACATCCCAAAGCTGACCAGCATGGCCCCTAAGAATAAATTTTTGAGGTGTTAGCCCCTTAAAATGAGCAACAGCAGCATTTGGAATGCTCTGCAAAAGAAGGCATACACGTGTTATTATCAACAATCTAGAAAAAACTATCAGTAAGCAAAATGAGCCATACTTTTTCTACTATTCACAATGACACGCTACGGGAATCAAACATTGCGAAGAAAAGAACGAAATAAAGCAAAGCTTTTCAACAAACGTGACAGCTTATGCAATTCGTTTATTCTGTAGAAACCTTAGATCCACCACCCTGCGGATCACTATTTAAAAATCCGTGGAAAGTGAGATAAAGGACAAAACAGATTTCCAACACTCATTCTGAAGAAAGAAAAGAAGGGAGAAAAGAGAAAAAAAAATCTAGCAAAAGGTTAATCCTCTAACTGGATGCATTAAAGGTTCAAAGAATGCAAGGTGACTAAAAAATCTACATGCCCAAGGTCCAGACGGAAAATGTCAAAAAAGATCAAGCACAATTAATATTCTTTCTACATTTCCAGGCGAAAAAAACCCAAAGCCGAAGCTGAGAGAGAGAGAGAGAGAGAGAGAGAGAGAGAGAGAGAGAGAGGTACCAATCTTTGAGAGCTCTTTTGAGGGAAGAAAACCTTGAAAAAATCAGGGAATTTATTGGCCCTGAGGTCCTCCATCTAGTGCCAGAACAATTGTTGTGAGCAGCGAACACTACATCCATCAAAACATTCCTTTGCATAATGCTCAAACCATCAGATAACAGATAAGACTGGAAAAGGGGATGATGTAAGAACAGTCCCTGAGGAACATAAATCTAATCTACTTATGCTAGAAATTAACATTATCATGGAACAACTACGAACATGGTTTTGCAAGTCAAGAGATCAACCAAGTATTTTTACTAAGAAAACTGGTTGTTCAAATCACAAATGCTAATTAGAACTTGTCTGACCAAGGGAAACAAAAGAAATAGCTCTAAGTTGCAAAATGGTCACTTAACCTGAAAACTGCCAATATTCTGTAGGAAAGTGAACTTTGAAAATTTTGGTTTAATAGAACAACTTGAGTTCCAGGCTGAAGTTTTGAAATCAAACTTCACGAACAGGTCACTTTATCAATTTAAACTTGACTGAGGTGAAAAACTTGACTTTGGATGCATCAAATGGAATTTGACCCTCAAACCCAAAAAGAACTGGTTTCAAACCAGTAGAATTGGACTTAGAAGCACTTTTCTGAAAGTCTTGCTGGTTGAATGCAAAAAGTGGCCAACCAGGTCCAATTTTGGATAAGAAACATGTTTAAGCAATAGAAACACCTGGTGCACGGTCAAAATTTAGAAGCTGGTTGGGCAAAGCACAGTTCTGGTGCACAAAAGTGCATATGCATGTGCAACCTCGTAGCAAGAATACACCAGGTGCTACTTCCTGGGTATCCACCTAGCAGAGTCCGAACAACATTTTGGAAACGCATCAGAAAGATTAAAACCTGACTTTTACTGAAAGGAGTTGGAATAATTAGTAATCCACCTTGGAGCCCAACAGATCGAAATCCTCACCCTCTCCTCTCTCTCTCTCTCTCTCTCTCTCTCTCTCTCTCTCTCTCTCTGCTTTTCTTTGTGTGATCTCTGATGCATTCAAATTTCAGACCCAGAGAAAAACTACCAATATGCAAGGACTTTTGTGAACTTGTAAAGCTTCAAATATACCTACACAGAGCAACTCGAAGGGCTAGGATGGCAGACGGCCGAGAAGGAGGATCGAACAAAGCAGCTGATAAAGAACTGAGACAGCGGACCGGACGAGAAACGGGTTCGAAGATGGAAGAGAAGAACCAGTTGCGTCGTCACCGTCGTGGACCTCGTGGTAGAACTTCGAAGCCGCAAGTGCCCTTGCTCTAGCTAGGATTTGGTGTTGACTGGTGGCCGCTGGGGCGTCGTGCTCGTAGAATCGTCGATCGTGGTGGTCTCCGCCTGGTCGTGAACGGTCAAGGGATTTGGGAGATTTCGGAACGAAAACTTTCCGGTCATGAGTCACATGGATTAATTGCATATGTGGCCCTAACCTTTTATTATTAAACCATTTTAGACCCTAATCACTATCACGGTTTCTTGCATAGAAAATCACTAACATCGTTTAAATGTTTCGTTATGGACGGAAAATATTAGCTTGGATGGAAAAAGTCATGTGGCATTGTCAGCATGGGCGCTTAGTCAGGGTGGCACCTTCAACATGCTAAATGAAGAAATTTAGTGTCTATTTAGGTTTAACCCAAAATCACTCCACAAACATGTCTTCTTTTTCCCTCATTTTGATCGACTTTTATATTAATCAGGACTATGTGCCCACTGCTGCTACCTGTGTTTCCAATCAGCGTTGTCATAATGCAGTTCCTGAGCTTTTAGTTTTTATGTTTTAGACCCCTAAACTTTCGCAAGTTATAATCAAAGCCCTAGTTTGTGCTAAAATTTTAAATCAACTACATTGAACTTATGCAGTATATTTTCTATTCACCTAATTGGTTACCACAACTTTGAAATGTTTCAATTTTTTTAAAATCTTGAAATTGATCATAATTTAGTTTTGGATTTATAACCTTTTTTGAAATATTTTTTCTCTATAAATACAATTGGTATAAAAAATTTATATTTTTATTGATTAGCTTGTAACAGAGTGCAGACCACATACCATATTACATGTAGTTCAAGACTATTAACTTGCAAGTGTTTCATAGTTCAATTACGAAATAGTGCAATGTTGATCATAGTTATGGGGGGTATGCTATTCACTCATACATTACCAAGGTCATAGGTATTAACAAGCTTGACTAAAACCCTCCGAGTATTATTTGGTAGAGAAGCCAGTGTAACAAGCCAACTGGCGTCCATCTTGGCCAACATACATTAGGGACGGAATGCTAGCTTCCGCTTTTTATTTTTAAAAATTCAGTTTTTTTTAAAATTTCACATTTAATTTGGAAATAATTATGTTATCTTAAAAGATACTTTAATAAGAATATTTTTTTGATAATTTATTTTTCATATTTTTAAGGAATCAATTACCGGTTTTCATTTTTAAAGTCAAAATATTCATATTTATTGTTTTCCAAATTTCACATACTCCATCCATCCCATATTTTTCGCTCCATTTATGATTGGCATGAAGATTGAGAAATGATGGAAATATATACATTTTTTCAATTTTGCTCTTTATTTTTTCTTTTCTCAATCAGCCACATCACAAAACCAATGCGCACAATAGCTGCTAGTAAACCTAGATTCGCCGTCATCCTAGTCGGCCGCTGTCACATGTTCTGTTGTCTCCTTCTCCTAATACCTGCCGCACGCCATCCCCGTTGCACACCGTCTGCACTTTCTGTTGCCTCATCCGACTTGACATCACCCTTCATCCTAATTCTTGAACTCAATTTCATTGAACACTAACCTTGCTCTCTAGTCATCTCCTAGTTGACCTTGTCCTATCGCTTCTCTTAGTCACCTGCTCGTCATCTCCTCGACTCCCGTGGTCGCCTGTTTATCATTTTCTCACCTCATTTCTCCTTTAGCGTTGGATTGCCTTCACATCTGATTTTCACCTCATTCGCGTTCGATCTTTCAACTTGTCACCCACCATTGATTGCCCTTGCCTCCTCGCCTAGATCTTGTCACCCCGTTGCCCACCACCCCCAATCTTGTTGCCCCGATCACATCACCCAAATCTTTTCACCTTGTCACCTTGCCACTTGACCTCCTCACCCCATTGCTTGCTACCCTGACATCCTCATCCTATCACATGTTGCCTTGATTGCCATTCACGACCACGCTAGTGGTGGCCAGCAAGTTGATTGGAGAAGCAGAACAAGAACACAATGAATGACAGTAGAGTAGATAAGGAGGTGTATAATTGTAAAGTTGTTTAGTAAAACTTACTAAAAGAGGAAATTATGCAAAGAATTTGGGATGCCTCAAAATGACAAATGGAGTAAATGAGTAGATAATCATGTTATTTCTATGACTTTTTTTTTTTATGAAAAAGTATGTTTTATTGTTCCTATTTTGAGGAATCAAAATCAATTTCCATTTATTGCTTTTGATGTCAAACAATTCCTAATATAATCAATAATGGTGAAGAATACACATCATGGTTTTAAATCTCGTACTGTACTAGCAGATATCGTCTAGTACTGGCCGTGCTAGTAAAAAAACGGTATGAGATGAGGAAAAAAAATATGAGACAGGGAAAGTTCAATTCTTAATTTTTTTTTCAATTTTTGACATTTAGTAAAATATATAATTATTATGTTTAATTGAATGCTTGTATAACAAAATATTTTTAATATGTGAAAGAATTTTGTATTTTTATTTCTTCTATGCCCCTTAAAGTTATATTTTTTTATTTCATATATATATTTATGTTTAAAAGAAATCTAAATACACGTCATATGCACCTACATATTTTCAATAGCTGCTATATTCTATATGTTTATATGTATATATATAATATATATAATATATAATCAGTACATCTGGTACACGACAATATGATACTGGTACTGTACCATACTGCTGAAAAAATAGTATGATATCTGATATGGGATTTAAAACCTTGATACATATAAAAGTGCAAAATATAGTGTCTAGTTACATTGTGTTTAGTTCTATGATTCTAGTGTCTATTTATAGTCTCACTATTGTTGCTCATATTAGCATATGCCCATTTGAAGACAACTATAATTTAGTTTCAGATATTCATTTATTAGATTTAGACACTCAACTTATTATATTTAGCATTCAACTATCATAAAATCAAACACTTAAACATTATAAACATATAGACTAGACACTTAGTAAATTTAGGCACTTAACTTTTCATACTAGATATGGATACTTGGATACTATGATTGGACACTTGGACACTATTTAAATCTAGCGAAACATACATCCAAAAATATAGATAAGAAAGTTTCTTAACAGATTTTGACATTGATCATATTATACTTAACATTCGCCCACCACAATTGCACACTTATACACTACACAAACATGAAACATATATTCAAGTATATGTAGTCATGACATTTGTTTACCATATCTAAACACTCAACTTATCATGTTAGACATTCAAACACCACAAATCAAATACTTAGTCACCACAAACATGTAGAAAAAAACCCTCTCTGATTAAATTTATACACTCAACGTATCATACTAGACATTCAATTGCTACAATCAGATACTTGAACACTAAAAATATTCAGACAAGAAACTTCCTTAACAAATGTAAACACTTAAATTATCATACTAGACATTTAACCATCACAAATGGTGAATACTTTCACCTTAAACATGATAGGAGAAATGGTAATTAATTTAGATTTAAAAAAAAAAAAGGAAATTGTAGAAATATTACACAATTTTTTCTTCATAAATATCATTTAAAATAGCAAAATTATCCGGCCCTCAATTAAATGTAAAATTTGAACTAAAAAATTGTCTTATTCGTACAATTTAAAAATGATTTGTAGACATATAGATACCAGAAACAGACAATAAGACACCACGAATACTTCCAATCCACATTCTGAAACAAAAAACTTTCAATCCAATCTCATACACTAACATTTAATGGCATTATAATTTTCTGTTTTGGTGTATTCCTCCAGTGGCAGACGTTATACTGTGCCAGCCGATCGATTGAGATAGGTAAATAATTAAGTTGGGGGTTTCGGTGCTTGATTGTGATACCCATACCGAGGAAGTAATTATGTGTCTAGGCCTCATCTAGGCCAATAGAAAAATTAGTTGCCAGACTGGTGCATTCACAATAATTTCGCTAAAATAAAATAAAAAGTTCAAAAATATGAAAAACCAAGTAACTGCACATTACACTTATTTCGTTTCAATTTAAGTTAATTGATTTTAAATTGACTTATTTTTATTTTTATATCTTTTTTTTATCTAAAATTAATTTTAATTAAAAGCTAATATTATATAGCTACAATAATCAATTAAAAATATAATTTTTGTAATCTTACTAAATTGTAATAAATTTTTTTAGTTCAAGACATTAAAAAATAAAAATTCTCAAAAATTTACCAACATTATAAATATTCACTTTCAAATGAATTATTACATGTATATAATACTGGCCTTCAAATAAAATTAATTTCAGGTAAAAAAAATATAAAAATAAAAATAAATTAATTGACTTAAGTTAAAATAAATTGGTTCTAATTTATCATCAAAACGAAATTAAATGGCACTAATTAGACTGGCTGATCTAGGGAAGGAATGAACCGATCAAGGCCAAGACAGAGAGGCGGTGAGAAGGAAGAAATTTTCAACATTACAAAGACTAATTAAACCAGACCAAAGACAATGTCTTTGACTTCTAACGTAGCGATCTTATGCCCCTCTGCGCTCAGCAATCAACAGGCCTCTTATAATCTAGTTTTATATTCCTTTGTTCTAAGTTCTCTAAACAATTTACTTTTTAATAATTAAATTATAACTTTTTATTTTTAAAATTTTAGCATATAAATGAAAAAATTTTATATATAAATAATAAATTAAGGCCTATAATTTCTAAATATATTTTTTAATTTTTTTAACAAACAATAATATAAATAAATTTAAATTAAATTAATTGAAAAAATCAAACAGAGTCAAGAAAATGAGATAAACGAAGTAATATTTTTTAGCTACAATTCAATGAATCTGATCTCCTAACTAATCGAGCAGGATTCTCCTAGAAAAACTATAGAATTGGAATTTCATATTAATTACAATTGACCCATTAATTACTGATTTCACTATAAAACTTTCCTGCATCTAGTTATTAACTCTTCAATACACTATACATGAGCACATATGCTTCGACTTCGGTTGCATTAAAAGTAGTAACCGTGCATGTGCATGGGCATATTTGTAGCAGGAAGGAAGCTTCTCCTTGCGATCATCACCAGATAACCTGCTTAATCATTGGGTATTTCCAATCAAGCGGCTAATATTAAATAATGCAAAGACGTAAACGTGACTTTTGGGCATCTTCCATTAATTTGGTCAGATAATAACTGAGAAAATCATGCATCAATAGCGCCTGCTGGGCTCATAACTCCCCACATTATCAACTCCCCCCCATCTGTTAGGTACATCTCGAGAAGCCCTCCATAAATAGGGGCTCCCTACAGACCTCAGCACACACCAAAAGCAGAACAGAGCTAAATTAAAAGTACTTCAAGTTAAGCAGTAACAAAAGCAAATGGCTGCTTCAAAGACCGTCCTTGTTCTTGCCCTTGCATTTGCCCTTGTCCTCCTTGTCTCTTCTCATGTCTCCGCAAGTGAGCTGAACCAGGTGCCCACCGGCCCTACCGGTGAGATTCCTTTTTTTTTTTTTTTTTTGCGTAGGCACTTTCTGCTTTCAACTGTTCTATATGTGTATCTAGGCATTTATCTTTGTTAGTTCCTTTTTTTTTTTTTCTCAATACTTTATGTTCTATACATGTCCTATATATTCATCTTCTTGAAAAACAACAAGGAAAAAATTAATAGTCTATAACATGCATGCGAGTTTTTAAACTTTTCAATATATACTTGAAAAAATTGGCATGGGATAAGATATAATTGGCTTTCCTACACAGGGACAGTGGAAACACCCACAGCCAAGAAACACAAGGAAGAGCACAAGCATGAGAAAAAAGAGGAGCACCACCACCACCACCTCCACCACAAGCACCACAAGAAACCTGGCCACCCAGGTGCCACCGAGACTACTGAGACTGAGAACTGAATATTCTTTCTTCAGTGTTAACATGCACCAGATTTGTCACTTAAGTTAATTTGTATGTGTTTTGATCTGAAAATAAGTCCATGTAGCCTTACATGTGAGTTTGTATGCTAGGGGGGGAGTGCTCATATACTTCTCCTTTGTGTGTGGTAATTTGTTATTGTGTCTTCCCACTTTTGCTTCTTAATCTACATTTGAACTTTGTACTTGAGTTTGTTTCATGGCTGTCTCAATGTTCCTTGTTGATTTTAAATTCTAATGAAGCGGTTATATGGTAAAAACTCTTTTAATGTTAGGCTGATTTCATTCCCATATCAGTACCAAAATAAATAATCAACACAAATAACATATTATAAGAACTTTTATAATTTAGGGGGCCCAGTTTGTTTGAAATGGATTAGCATGTTACTACAATATGGGTATGATCCACTTTTAGGCCATTTCTAAATTATTACCCCTGAAGTTGGTTGAATTTATAGTCAAAGCAAATCACCAATCCATCAAACCCTACCATACTCGTCATCCCTTCTCCTTATTCCACCGCAGCCCAACTAGAGGCTACCCCGTCCAACCTCCTAGTGACCCTACCATCCACCGATCTGGCATTCCACCATCAACCATGTGAGACCGTTACCTACGTACTAAACCATGCACAAGGAAACCCACAATGTCAAGTGCAAGCTTTCAAGTTTGGGGCTTAAGTTTGAACCTAGTTGTGCATGAAGAAACACTGAAACAAAAAACCTTAATGGCTATTGGTGCTTTTTAGAAAGCAAGTAACATTGGTAGGTTAAGGTTATGAAGGTTGAACTGAGATCCGCATTTTGACTGTCCTTTCCCTAATGATGGTGGTATGACTGGCAAATAGCTCTTATTAATCAAAGGATCGACAAGTTATAAAGATGACAGTGATAGGCCTCACAAGCTTAAGCTATGGCAGAGTGAAAATGGGAGGTAATAGTAACTGATAGTTGAGTTGTGGTTCTGAAGAAATAGAATATGCTATTTTTAATGGAATATTTCGGAATGATTAATATATGTCTGACCCCTTATGTGCCCTATGGGCAAAGGTTCAAAATTATCTTTATTAAAATCTCACAATTCCAGCCATATCCTTCCAACCTTCATCTCCCTCCTTTTGGTCACTTATCCATAATTTCTGTGTCTGATGTGTTGCCGCTGTAAAGAAGTTCATCTCTACCATCCAACTTCATCCTGTACCTTGTTCTCGGGCGTCCCTAGTTACTGACGATAGCAAATTCATCACATGTTATGTACATATCCATCATTTGCTTTATACATCATATTTCATACATTTCTGTCATTTGTTTTGTACATATATATATCTAATTTTGGTAGGAAGCGAAATTTTCAAACAAAAATAATATATCAGTAACATATCTATTATCTCATTTTTTTACATATGTGTCACATGTTTTGTATAGATCCATAACTTGCTTTATACATCGAGTTTCATACATATTTATAATTCAATTTATACATATCTCTACTCTTGATGGAAAGCGGAATTTGATGCATTCACACATATTTTTAATGGGATGTTGAATTCATACATATTACTGAAAATATATCTGTAATCTCGTTTGTATATATGTCAGGCGTTATTTATACAAATCTCTCACTTTCTTTATATATCGAGTTTGTACATATCTAGTATCTAATTTGTGCATATTTAATATCTGATTTATGCATATATATGAAAAAGCTCATATGAATGTCGTGATTTGCTTGTTATAGTCTTTGTACATAGTTATAGCTCCTTTGTACATATGTATAATTTTTTGGGAAAGCGGGAATTATGTTTACACTTATATTTTGTCTTTTCGTACATATGTATCAAACTGTTTACACAAATGTCTTGACTTTCTTATCCTATGTTTCGTACATATGTCATAGCTTTTTTGTACATATGTATTAAACTATTTGTACATATGTCATAAGTTCCTGTCCTATATATCATACATATGTCATTGCTTCTTTATACATATGTGCAGTTTTGGCGAAAAATGCGAATCATTGTGTTCATACTTGTTTCCATTCGCATGTTTTGTCTTGTGTACATATGTCTTGATTTTCTCGTCCTATGCTTCATACATGTGCCATAACTCCTTTGTACATAAGAGCAATTTTGGCAAGAAGCGTGAATTGTTGTGTTCACACCTGGTTTTTAGTAGCAAACATAGTTTTGGTATATAATTGTCTATATTCCTGTAATGACAGACACACCTTAGACTAACTCGAATATTTCATCTATTAGAGAAGTTGGTGAGCTAGTAGTACTCAACAAAAACATTAATAGTAAAATTGCACTTCATGCTAAAATTAGGTATAAAAAATTAAGCAGATGAAACATTAGCGAGAAATTAGCATCTTTAGTAAAATTTTGTTGATAGATGAGCCAATTTATTTTAATTTCAGTCAACTTAATCCAAAATGGCTCATTTTTATTTTTTTTATATATTTTTATCTAGAACCAATTTCATTTAAAAACCAATATTATTTAGATGTAATAATTCATTTGAAAGTAAATATTTTTAGGCATTAAAAAGAGAAAATTCATAAAAATTCAATAACATTGTAAAAATTTTTGCTTTAATGTATTATTACATTTGTATAATATTAATTTTCAAATGAAATTGATTCTAAGTTAAGAAGATGTAAAAATAAAAAAAATATTTTAAATTAAATTTTGCTTATTATTTTAGCTTATACTTGTACTATTGATAACTATCAGGAAAAAGTCCTAGCCAGGTGCATGCCTGCTTAAGGCCGAGCTTTATCTTCTTAGAGTATCTCAAGCAGATTACATATACCACTGTGTAGAACATCTTATAGACACTAATTTTAACTTTATAATTAATGACTTATTAAGGACCAATTTATTTTAAATTATCTCAACTTAATCTAAAATTGATTATTTTTATTTTTACATTTTTTTAAATGAAACTAATTTCATTTTAAATTCAATATTATGTTGGTATAATAATCCATCCAAACTACAATTTTTATAATTTTATTAAATTTTTATAAATTTTTCTAATTTTAGGCATTAAAAAAGAAATTTTCAAAACAATTTAATAACATAATGAAAATTTATTGTCAAATGGATTATTACAGCTACGTAGTATTTTTTTACAAATAAAATTGATTTAAAAAAATATAAAAATAAAAATAAATTATCTCAAATTAAGTGAATTTAATTTAAAATAAATTGATTCTAAATCAGACTGACGAAAGACAAGATGTTGACTTTGTGAATCAAGGAGGAAGCTTTCAACTACGGATACTGTTGGCCTAATATCGGTTCAAGTGACTAAATAAGTAAAGAACTAACCTAGATAAACAATATTATCACTTTGTTCACAATTTTCAACCCCTTGTTTGACCTTTTGATCACCCATTAATTCACTAGCCATCCGTCCTCTGATTCAGCAAATCAATGGTAATTTGCTACAGAAGACACTAAACCTGCTTAATCATATTTTTTAAATTATATATTTTTTTAGAACATTTGCCGACCATATATTTTATATTGATTTTGGTTCAAGTTGAATTTTGTTAGATTTAGTCATTGGGTCATTTGGATTCGAGTCATGTCAGGCTTGAGTTTGGGTTTTATCGGGTTTCATTTCAATCAGAATCGAGCTCAGATTGGGGTTAGATACGATCAGGTTCGGGTTATTAACCTTTCTAATCAAATCAGGTCATTTCAAGTTTGGTTCAAGAGGGTCAGGTCAGGTTATTAGATCGGATCAAATTTTGTTATCCTTACTTTCATATGTTTAGTTATTAACTCTATAATGCACTATACATGAGTATGCTTTGACTTCGGTTGCATTAAAAGTAATAAAATAGAAAACATTACCTGTATTTATAAAACATAAATAAAACTAAGTAAAAGCATAAAATAAATTGTATTTATCACAAGTAAAAACTGTGCATGTGCATAAGCATATTTGTAGCAAGGAGGAAGCTTCTCCTTGCGATCATCACTAGATAACCTGCTCAATCATCGGGATTTTCCAATCAAGTGGCTAATATAAATTATGCAAATAATATAAAAAATGTAAAGAAGTAAACATGATCACTTTGTTGAAGACCACTTAGCTTAACCCTTTGATTTTATGGGCATCTTCCATTAATTGGTCAGATAATAACTGAGAAAATCTTGCATCAATAGCACCTGCTAGGCTCATAACTCCCCACATTATCAACTCCCCTCCTCTGTTAGTTACATCTCGAGAAGCCCTCCTATAATTAGGGGCTCCTTGTGGTACAAACCTCAGCACACACCAAAAGCAGAACAGAGCTTCAAGTTAAGCAGTAACAAAAGCAAATGGCCGCTTCAAAGACCGTCCTTGTTCTTGCCCTTGCCTTTGCCCTTGTCCTCCTTGTCTCTTCTCATGTCTCCGCCAGTGAGCTGAACCAGGTGCCCACTGGCCCTACCGGTGAGATTTCTTTTTTTATTTTTTCGAAGGCACTTTCTCCTTTCAACTGTTCTATATGTGTATGTAGGCATTTATCTTTGTTAGTTCCCTTTTTCTCCGTTGGACTGCTCTATATGAGTAGGCAAGCAAACTGGCATGTGATAAGATATATATACTTGGTTTTCCTACACAGGGACAGTGGAAACACCCGCACAGAAGAAACACGAGTACGAGCACAAGCATGAGAAGAAAGAGGAGCACCACCACCACCACCTCCACCACAAGCACCACAAGAAACCCGGCCACCCTGGTGCCACTGAGACTACTGAGACTGAGAACTGAAAATTCTTTCTTCAGTGTTAACATGCACCAGATTTGTCACTTAGTTAATTTGTATGTGTTTTGATCTGAAAATAAGAGTCCATGTAGCCTTACACGTGAGTCTGTATGTTAGGGGGGGAGTGCTCATATACTTCTCCTTTGTGTGTGGTAATTTGTTATTGTGTCTTCCCACTTTTGCTTCTTAATCTGTATTCGGACTTTGCACTTTTTTTTTTTTTTGAACGGCAACAAGAATATATATTAAGAATAAAATAACAAGAGAACAAGCACTAGCCAGGGGCTAGCAAAAACCAAAACACAACTACCCCACCCCTTCCCCAGAAAAGGAGCAGAACAAACCCCTGAGCACCGCCCGCAGACTTAAACTAGATACAGTTTTGTAAGGCTTGACATGGGTTGAGCAACCAATCCACCCATGTCAATTTCATCCTTTTGGATCTATGACTAATCCAGAAGAAATAATAAAACTGTATATCCCCAAGCATCTGTATCCCCGTTACACTAGTAACCTTAAAAACATAACTATTTCTAGCCTTCCAAATAATCCAGCAAATAACACAACACACTGCCTGCCAAATTTTCTGAATCCAACCTGGCAGACCCTGAGACCATGACATAGATAGAGCATCCTTAGTATCCAAAGGCATAGTTCTAGGAAGTTGCCACCACGCCAAAACCTTTTGCCACAAACATGAGGCCAAGCTGCATCGCGCCATGATGTGATCAACTGTTTCCTCTCCGCTTTGACACAGAGGACAACGAATATCTGCAATTTCCAATCCTCTACTGGCCAGGTTAGTCCTCGATGGCAAACGACCAAGAACCGCCCTCCAGACGCATAAGTTTACTTTTTGAGGTATCAGCGAGTTCCAAGAGAATAATGGCATCGAAATCTCCGGTTGCAAGCACACTTCATCAAGCATGGACGAAAGTCTCCTCACTGTAAATGCACCCCCTGGATCCAGCGCCCAAGTCCAATCATCTTTCCCATCTGTTGACAAGGAAACAATTGATAATAACGAAATAAGTTCTGTTAATTGTTCTTCTTCCGCACCCCTAAGTCTCCTCTGCCAACTCCATCGCCAAAACCACTCCTCCCCTTCCCACACACCCTTGTCAGCCACCGTGCACTTTCTATTTTCCTATGCCCTATATAACCTAGAAAATTTATCTTTTAGACACAAGTCTCCAACCCATACATCTTCCCAAAATTTCACCTCGTCCCCTTTCCCCACCTTTCTCCTAAAAAAGTTAACAAAGTTAATCCCTTTTGACTCTATTTCAAAACCTACCCTAACAATTTCACCCCAAACTCCAGTAACCTAACTATCATCCTTTGACCTCCCAACCCCTCCACTCTCCCCCCAAATTCCTTTAATAACTCTAACCCACAAGGATTCCCCACTCTTCCTGAACCTCCACCACCATTTCCCCAGTAAGCCCAGATTTTTTGCATGAAGGCTACCCACTCCTAAACCACCCATACTTTTACTAGAAAGGATTTTTTTCCAAGCAACCCACTTAATTTTCTTTTCCTCCCCATCCCCTCCCCAAAAGAAGTTGTTCCTCACACTCTCTATGTGTTTGATGACCTTTGCTGGGGCACGAAACAGAGAGAAGAAAAATAGGGGCAAGCTTCCCAGAACAGATTTGATTAGAGTCAACCTCCCCCCAGCCGATAAGACTCTACTCCTCCAAGCATTTAACCTCCTTTCAATTTTCTCTACCACCAGCTTCCAAGAAACAATCCTTTTCATGTTTTCTCCCACCGGAAGCCCCAAATAAATAAATGGTAATTTATCATCTTTGCAGCTCACTTTGTTGGCTAGACTTCGGACCTCATCTTTCGGTACACCAACCCCAAAAATTCCGTTTTTGTTTAAGTTCATCCGAAGACCAGAAGACAATTCGAAGCACCTTAACATTCTTACCAAATTTACTAAGTTTTTCTCATTCCAATCTCCCAAAAAAATCGTGTCATCGGCATATTGGAGATGTGAGACCAATAGATTCTCGTTTCCAACCTTTAAGCCCGTGAATAGCTTATTCTCCACCGCCTCAAGCATCATAACATTAAGGGCTTCCGCAACAATCAAGAACAGAAAAGGGGATAATGGATCTCCTTGTCTCACTCCTTTCTCCATCTTGAATTCAGCAGTTGGGCTCCCATTCGGACTTTGCACTTGAGTTTGTTTCATAGCTGTCTCAATGTTCCTTGTTGGTTTTAAATTCTAATGAAGTGGTTATATGGTAAGAACTTTTGTAATTATATGTTGATTTCATTCCCATATCAGTAATAAATAGATAATCAACACAAATAACATATTATAAGAACTCTTATAATTCAAGGGGCCCAGTTCGTTGAAATGCATTAACATGTTACTACAATATGGGCGATCCGCTTTCAGACCATTTCTAAATTACTACCCCTGAAGTTGGTTGACAAGTTATAAAGATGACAGTGATAGGCCTCATAAGCTAACGCGATGACAGAGTGAAAATGGGAGGTAATAGTAACTAACGGTTGAGTTGTGGTTCTGAAGAAATAGAAATGCTATTTTTAATGGAATATTTCAGAATGATCTACTAGATGTCCGACCCTTTATGCGACCTACGGGTAAAGGTTCCAAATTATCCTTCTTAAAATCACACAATTCTAGCCATATCCTTCCTACCTTCTCTTGCTCACTTATCCAAAATTTCCATGTGTCTGATGCACCGACGCCGCAAGAAGTTCATCTCTACCGTCTGACTTCATCCTGTACCGTGTTCTCGGGCATCTTTGGTTACCAACAATGGCAAATTGATCACATGTTTTGTACATATCTATCACTTTCATTATATATCGCATTTCATATATATTTGTCATTTGTTTTGTACATATCTCTAAATTTGGCAGGAAACAAAATTGCCAAACAAAAATAATATATCAGTAACATATCTATTATCTCATTTTTTATGTATGTGTCACATGTTTTATACATATCCATCACTTGCTTTCTACATCTAGTTTCATACATATCTGCCATTCAATTGATATATATCTCTAGTTTTGACAAAAAATGGAATTTGATGTGTTCACACATGTTTTTAATGGGATGTTAAACACATACATATTACTAAAAATATATATGTAATCTCATTTGTACATATATCAGATGTTATTTATACAAATCTCTCGCTTTCTTTAAATATCGAGTTTATACATATCTAGTATCTAATTTATATATATCTGATATCTGGTTTGTACATATCTAATATCCAATTTATGCATATATATGAAATGCTCGTACGAATGTCCTAATTTGCTCGTTATAGTCTTTGTACATAGTTATAGCTCCTTTGTACATTTGTATAATCTAGTATATATATATAAAGCAGAATATACTTAAGGAGTAAAAAGACTTTCACTTAACAAATGTAATAAGGTAATGACATGTGGCAGCTCTATCAATTTAGAAAAGAAATCCAGTATTATTTGCATCAATGTTCCAACAATGCCCATGACCCAATTTGGTGGGTTAAAAACAAATTCAAATTCAAAATTCTAAACTTAAGAAGGAAACCTTTAAATCACCATAATTTTCAATTGTAAATGGTAAATTATACATCAATGCAGTTTACTTAATAAATTATACTAATTGAGAACGTTCCTTATTAACCAATAAAAAACGGAAATTAGGCTCATCATCAGTCAAATAAAATGTTACTTTTTTTAGAAAGTATAACCAGTTTTTTTCTTCTTCATCATCTTCATTTTGCTCTGGCCATGATTTCATCATTAACTAGTTTTGTTTGCTCTTTCCAGGACTCAAACGCTTGCTCGATTCTTTCATTGTGCTTACACCTTGACTGCCTCACCGGTTTGTCCACCTCGGTTTGTCCAGCAAGAGTAAACCATAGTGCCGACAGTGTCTTTCTGTGCCCTGAAACTGACGATGGTTCACCGATTTTTCCCATTCCAAAGCCACAACACTTCAACAATTATGGCTTTGATCCCTAGATCGGCTATTTCCAGGGATACTCTCTGAAAGTCTCTTTTTAATTTGCCTCTCACAAATTGTCCCTACTTTGCTTCCAGGCAATAAAAAATAAGACTGAAAGCGCCATCTGCTGGTATATCCCTTTCTTCAAAGCTAAAAGGATACTGCTAAATGAATAGAGGTGAGTATACCTATTTGTCGTTTTTGTTTATTATTATTATTTTTAGTTTAATGAGTATTAGGAAATTGACGATGAAGACAGTGTTTTTTTAAAAGGAGGACACAGACGATGAGAGTGATGATTGACGAGGTCGGTAACTTTTTCTTATTCCATGTTTTAGCACTTAAAACCAATTGATGAACTGAGGCTTAATCTCTCTCTCTGTTTTTTTTTTTAATTTTTCCTACTTTGATAATTCAATTTTGCGTACCTTGTCAGCTGCATTTGCCTTCTAGGACAGGGTTGCTGTGCTTGAAGATGATGATGAAGATGCAGAAGATCTAGATGATTCTGACGATGAGGCACTTGGAGATTGGACAAAATTAGAGACCATGCGAATTCTCATGGTCTAGACTCACGCATTTCTCACATTTTATAATATTTTGAATTTCCCCCCCTTTTGTTTGTCTAGACATTTGATTATTTAACCTAAAAATTATGATTATACTATATCATTATATGTCGCGTTAGTATCATAAATATGTTAAAATAATAAAAATTCTATTATTAAATGACAATTACTTATTATTATTAGAATATGAAAATTAGTTTATTTTTTGATATATTTTTTATTCTACACTTAGTACTCATGGCAACACCCAGTACTTAAACTCTTTTGTTGAATGAGGACTTGAATGAAAAACTTCAAAAATTTTGTAGACCAAAATTGTAATTTTTAAAAACAATTATGGAATAATGTCTCGGTTTTGGAAATTACTTACTAATGTTGTTTTTTTTTTGAAAAGTGAAGTATTTTTTATGCTAAATTTTCTTCTTTGAACAAGTTGTAGAAACTAGATTTTTAAAAGATTGATTACGTACTAATGTTGTTTTTTGTTGGAAAAATGAAGCATTTTTTATGCTAAATTTTCTTCTTTGATTAATATACGGAAATTAGATTTTTAAAAATTACATTATAAAATTTTTTTAGTGCACCAGTTATTAGGTACATACAGCTTTAGCTTCTATATTTTCGTTACTCTGGAAAAAAATATACTCTAAAAATTCAAAATAAAGAGTTTTTTTTCCCTTTTTCTCAGTTAGAAAAGTATTATTTTTTTTCCTACTTACATCATCTAATCAATTTAATTGATAATAATGCACAATTTTAGTGAATAAAAAATAAAACTAACAGCCACTAATTTTTGTATGAGTAAAAATGTAATATTTATCATTTATTATATTTTATTTTAAATGATTCCAATTAGATCATTTTATGAAGTGATTAAATTTTTGTGTATTTTCTGTGTCTTGCCTATAAAAAGGTGTATATATATACATATTCAAAATTCATGGCCTTTTCAAGAAAATTTATGAAAGATACTTTGTGGACTTTCTAATAATAAATTTCTAATTGTAAAGAAATGAATGATTATAAATAACAATCAAGAATAATTTTTTTTTAATTTTATTAAATTATTTTGTTTTATAGTTTTTAAAATGTAATAGCTAAATCATTCAATTAAAATTAATGAATTATCATGAGTTGTTGTCTTCATAAATATATTATAAAATAAAAAAATAGGTTTTTTCAATTTGTTTTTATGTATGGTCAAAAGTTCCAGAGTCCTGCTACACCCATTGCCTTTTGCAAACACTACCTCTCATGTGTTTATTCTATTTTATTTTACTTTTTCTCAGCCCAAAAAAAACCTTTTGATCAACCAGCGCTATTGTCCTACAAATAGAGATGGATCCATAATTTTTTTATGGGTTCACATATAATTAATTTTTTATATACAATATATTTATAAAAGAAAACATGACTTTAATTATGAAAGAAAATATTTTAAAATTTTTCTAGAAAATATAGTATAAATTAAAATTAAATCAAACTGAAGTAAAAAAAATGAAATGAAATGAAATAAAGCAAAAAATATTGTTGACACCCAATTTCGCCCGACCATAAAAAAATTTTAAAAGAAATTAAATAAAAGAAATTAAATAAAAAAAATTATTATTTTTATTATTATTATTATTACTAAAAATTTTAATTAGCTTAAAATACATTTTTGTTTTGTGAATATTTGATTTAAAATGATATATGTGTGTATTTGAAAGAAAAAAAGAAAACTCCAAAAAATGGCAAAATTTAAAAGTTTGAGGTAAAAATGACAAAATTAAGAAGTTTCGGGAAAAATTGACAAATTCTGAAAGTTCCAGGAGCATTTGGTAGTTTGTCACATGAATTTTTGGGTCGACCGGCGTTTCTGGCCCAAATTGACAGAAAATGACAAAATTGTCAAAATCAGAAGCTTCAGGAACTTATCCAGAGGTTGAGAGACGTAAAGGACTGAAATTGTCATTTTACCAATTTAAAAGATAAGTTTGAAATTTTTTATTAATTTATCCATCAACAGTTCGGCCAAACTTCCTCTATAAATAGGCCTCCAAATTTAGTGCTGAATATAGAAAATCAGCAAAAAAACTTAGAGCTCCGTTTTAAAAAAAGATAAAATTACATCCCTTAGCCCCAGCCCTCTTCCCTTCTTCCCCAGAAAGCCAAAACTTTTTTTTTTCTCCGTTCCGTCTCTCTTTCTCTCTCTCTCTCTGTCTCTCTCTCTCGCTGTGCCCACCACCGCCGTCCGCCGGCCACCACGCCTCCGCCCAACCGTCCTGCCGCCGTCGTCCGGCCGTCCCGCCGCCGTCGCCGTCGTGCCTAGCTCCCGCCGCCGCGCCGCCCGCGTTCTTCTTTTTCTCCTTTTTCCTCCGCCGGACACCGCCGCCGCGCCGCCTTGCCCGTCGCCGTCGCCCTGCCCCCGCCGCCGTCGCCGTGCCGTCCGCCCTCGCCGCCGGTCGCCCGTCGCCCCCTGCCCTTCCCCTCGCCGCCAACGCCACCCCCCTGCCTCACGCCGTCATCGTTTCCTGGGATTCAAAATTCAAAACTAAAAGGGTAAACCCTTGTTTCACCCATCATCTTTTCAATTTCTTTCTATTAGGTCACTAACCTTTTTATTTTGTCTTTGCAGAAAATTAATTAACTAACTCATTTATTTTTTTTACTTGTTTATTTATTTGTTTATTATTGTTATTATTACTAACCTTTTTTTTTTTTTGTTATTAGCAACTAACAACTAACTTGCTAATTTTTACTAACCTTTATTATTATTGTTGTTAATAATTAATTAAATTGTCTAACTTTTATTTTTGTTGTAATTAATTAACTTAATTAAACTTGGCTAACTTTTATTTATTGTTGTTAATTAATTAACTTAATTAAACTTGGCTAACTTTTATTTATTGTTGTTAATTAATTAACTTAATTAAACTTGGCTAACTTTTATTATTGTTGTTAATTAATTAACTTAATTAAACTTGGCTAACTTTTATTTATTGTTGTTAATTAATTAACTTAATTAAACTTGGCTAACTTTTATTATTTTTGACTTAATCAACTTTTATTATTATTGTTAATAATTAATTTAATTAAATTTTGCTAACATTTATTATTTTTTTTTAAGTGGATGGCCAAAAAGCCCCACTTTATTAATTTTTCTTTATATGATTTAATTTATTTAATTCACCTTTTACCCATAAATGAAAAAAAAACTAAAAGAAGATTCTTTTGTAATTAATTATTAAGGCTAATAAAAATTTAAAAGCCAATTATTTTTATTTTGGAATACATGTTTTATTATTTCTTTAAAGATAACAAAGTTAACTTTTTGTTAAAATTAATAAACAAACTTGATTAAATCAATTCTTTTTAAATATTTTTTTAATAATGATATTTAAAATAAAAATTCAAGAAAAATCCAATTAAAATTAATAACTAATTAAATAATTAAAATTTAACAAAAATTAAAAATCCATGACCAAATGATCCGCCAGGATCCATGGCTTGGAAATATTTTTAAATAAAGTATATAAATAAACTTTTCTTTATTAAAAATAAAATTTTGGGACTAATATATTAATTATTTATTAAAATAATAAAATATAACTTTTTAGTTTTCTTTATTAATAAAAAACAATAAAAAGAGTAAAATTTTTGGGTTAATATTTTTTTTCAGTAATATTTTACTTATTTTTATAATATAACTTTTTAGTTTTCTTTATTAATAAAAAGAGTAAATTTTTGGGTTAATATTTTTCAATAATATTTTATTTATTTCTTTTAAAATAATAAAATATAATTTTATTTTAGTTTTCTTTATTAATAAAAAGAATAAAAAGAATAAAAATTTTGGGTTAATATTTTATTCAGTAATATTTTACTTATTTCTTTTAAAATAATGAAAAGATATAACTTTTTGTTTCCTTTATAAAAATCTTAGACAAATGATTTCAAAAATAACAAAAAAATAAATAAAAAAAATAATTGAATTTCTCTTAAATATTTTAGACTTATTAATTAGATATATTTTCAGAGATATAAATTAAAATTAAAAAAAAAAAAGAAGAAAACCTCCGCTTTATTTATTGTTATTTAATTTTTCTTTATTTTATGGTTAAACTCATTTCATTTAAAGAAATTAGCCATAAAATATATATATATGTAAAATAAATCTGAACCATGTTGTTAAGTCAAAAAATTTTTTTTAATTCATGGTATATTGGCTGGAAACTGTCTCGTGCCCGCTTTTGAACTGCTTCACCTGGTGAAGAGGGTCTGGCTGAGTAACAACGCCCCGTACCATGATCAAAGATTTTTATTTTTTTTAAACCCTTTGATTCCTTTAAATTAACTTCTTATTAAATAAAAATTAATTATTTTTTTTAATTCTTTTATAAATTGAGTAATTCTTTAAATAATAAATATCCTTCATTAAACAAGAAAAATCAGATAAGAAAAATAAAAGAAAGATAAAAGAAAAAAAAAGAAAAAAAAAAGAAAAGAAAGATAAATTAAAAGAAAATTAAAAAAGAAAAAAAAAAGAAAGAAAGTAAAAAAAGAAGTAAAAATATGAAAATAAATTTTTAGTTAGATTTAAAAATCATTCATAAACAAAAAGAATTACCATTTAAAAATTAATTACATAATAATAAGAATTAAATAATTATAATAAATTAAATCAATTTCCATATCCGGATGATCCGGCAGGATCTACGGTTTGGAAAATATCAAACTTTTTTTAAATAAATAAATTAAATAAAGAAATAAAAATCCATATTTTTACAATATGGATAAAATTGTTTAAAATTTCACCAAATTCCGTGTCCAAATGACTCGGCAGAGTCCATGGTTCGGAATCAAAATCTTCCGTGTCCAAATGACTCGGCAGAGTCCATGGTTCGGAATTTTCAAATTTTATCCAAATAAATTACCAAAATCCACATTTTCGACTAATTCAGTTAAAATATCTAAATTAACTGAAAAGTTTTAAAAGCAAAGTAAAACAAAATTAAAATCAACTAAGGTGCCAATTTTTGGGCGTTTTAACAAAGTTGTTTTAATGTAACCGTACTCCCGAACCCCCGAACTCTCGCAGACCATATTTTAGGTGACCAATCGACCTAGGTGAAACCGATTGGTGGCAACTCCAGAAAACCCGATGTTGCCACAGCTTGGCGACTCCACTGGGGAGTCGACGTTAGTGAGTCGAGCCTAAAGTTGATTTGTTTTGATTTACTTTGCTTATTATGTGGATTTTTATATACTATATTTACTTAGCAAAAACATGCATGACGCATTCACAATATGAAGCTCTATACCCGAGCTTCCTCAAATCAAACACGATTCTTTCTAAGCGGAATTGGTGTTGCTGTCCTTGTGAGGCCATGGTCTCCAAGCCTTCACCGGTTTCAAAGTAGCAAAGTAGTGTATTGCCTTCTGAGACGGTTAGTCTCTGCATGGGCCCATGAAAAGCTACGACTCGAATTAATCCATTCCTTACATAAACCCTAGAGGGTAAGGAATCGGGCCGTCACTATAATTTAGTAACGGGATTCGGGAACTATCCCTTGCCTTTTTGATAAGCCACCTTATGCATATAGAACTCCCCACTTAACCATAGAACTGACCATAGTATTCCTCCCATTTACCAACGCCATAAGCATATCCTTGTTATGCTGTGTTGTTGCTCTACACTTTTATTTTCGTATTTATGGTTTTAACTTGTTTATCCATAATAGTTCATGAGTTGTTAATTGCTATTTAACTTATTAATAACCTTATCTTTCTTTTGTTGTACTTCTGTTTTGTGCAATTTTCTCCATGCATCAAAACCATGCATCAAACTATAATAACTTTTGGTCTTTCTAATGACAACTAGAAGTCTTGAAGTTCCATGATAATGGATAATCAAACTCACTCATTGCATGCATGCATCCGTTGCATAAATCACATACATGTAGAGTCTAATAAAATAAATCTCACCTTAAAGGGGTAAAATTGGACCTCAACACCGATATTCAACTCGACTCCAAACAAGATTAATGGCAGAACAAGCCGAAGGACGTCTCATGGAGATGGAGTCCAAGATTGAAAGTATGTCAGAACAGATGAGACAATTGATGGAATTAATCAAAGGGAAAGCAACTCAAGTCCCCATCAAAGAAGTACAAGATCCCACTTATCCCCCGGGATTCACCCCGCAACAAGTCTCAGTCCAAGAAAACCTGTTTCAAGAACCAGGACCATCCGCTAGCGTTCACCTGAAACAAGACACTGTACATGAAGAGAAGAAGATATTACCAAAAGAAGAAGCAGAATCTCAAAAGCTCGAAACAATAGAGAAGAGACTGCGAGTCATTGAAGGAGGCACTATATTCAGATCTCTCTCAGTGGATGACCTCTGCTTGGTACCAGATGTCGTAATCCCTTCAGACTTTAAGGTGCCAGATTTCGTGAAATATGATGGAACGAGTGATCCCATCACTCACATCACACTATTTCTAAGAAGACTACAACCACTCACAAAAGATGAAAAGGTGTGGATTGCACTTTTTCAGGAAAGCCTCACAAAATCAGCATTACAGTGGTATCTAAGTCAAGGTCCAAGAAACATTAAAACTTGGAATGACCTTGCTCAGGCCTTCATCGGCAATTATAAACATGTTTTGGACTTGGCTCCGGATCGCCAAACCCTCCAAAACATGGAGAAGAAAAAGCCAGAAACTTTCAAGGAATATGCCCAACGGTGGAGGGACTTAGCTGCACAAGTTCAGCCACCCATGACAGAAAGAGAAATGGTCACTTTGTTTGTCCAGACACTAAAATACCCATATTATGACAAACTCATTGGCAATTCGGCAACCAATTTCTCCGACGTAGTCATGTCTGGAGAAAGGATCGAGCATGGTATTAGGACCGTGAAGATTACTGAGTCCTTTAGTGATCCAATGAAAAGAGGAGGACCATCCAGAAAAAAAGATGAAGAAATACAACAAATAGGACGAGGAAAAGGGATTCCCCTCGTGGGTACTGTTGCTACCGGGCCTCGCCGATCCTACTCTACCAATAGGCCCAATGACTATTCTACCAATAAGCCCAACAATTATCCTCTCAACAGGCCTAATCAGTTACGGCCACCTGTTCCGACTTCTCCACAAAGGCCGAGAGAAGTTTTTGCGCCAATTCCTATGACTTACACTGAGTTATATCCAAAACTCATTGAAAGTCAACTTATCCATCCAATTCCTACAAATCCATTTAAACCCCCATATCCAAGGTGGTATGACCCCAACATAACTTGCCCATATCATGATGGTGCCGTGGGCCACGGACTGGAAAATTGCATAGCATTGAAACGTACAGTCCAACAATTAATCGAGTCAAAATGGTTGGACTTTTCCGATGAACCAAACATCACTCACAATCCATTGCCGCCTCATCAAGCAAAACCAGTCAATATGATAGAAAGAGCACTGGCCGATGAAGAAGTCAGTCAATGATATCATAACCCCTCTCAAGCATGTATATTCATACCTTGTAAAAGAAGGGTTTATCATGGGAAAGTCTTTTTTTGGAAATGAAAAAGTCGAAGATGAGGAGTGGTGCAACTTTCATGACAGTAAGAGTCATTCTATCCAAGAATGCTCAGAATTCCGTAAGAATCTGCAAAGACTCATAGACTCATCCCAACTTATCGTTTTTATGTCAGATAAAGATGATGATGTGAATGTGATCATTAAAGAACAAGAAGTCAATGCTATACCAATCTCAAAACCTACTCTTAAGCCGTCAAGTCCCGAGGCCATTCCTCTACAAATCAAACAAAACCAAGGTCAAGCTGCTAGGCCCGATGTGATTGGTAATTGAAAGTGAAGATTTTGAGCTGGAATTACATTGATTTTGGAAGGGGTCCAAGTCAGATCTGACCTAACAGTCCGCACACATTTTCGAATGACAGGGAATCCTTTGAATAAACTTGTATCTTTGAGAGCTTGTCAAAGTAATCTAATAGTAAAAATCTCCTAGATTTAGTCCAGAATCTAGGGTGTAGTCTTTGTTAGATGGACACCTGGTATTCTTTTTATGGTACAACAAAAAGATGTAATGCGTGCATTCTGCTACTTTTCATTTTTACACTCTTTGTCATTATACTATCCATTATTGCCATCACACTTTACTTTTTGACAACTGGTAATTTTTTATTGTTGTCCAACAAAAAGATTTAATATGCGCATTTCTACCACTCTACATCTATCTCTCATTCTTTGCCATTACACTATCCATTATTGCCATAACACTTTACTTTGTAAATAATACTACTCATGGGTGAAAATGAAAGTTAAGAAAAATTTGTTAGTGATGATCTTCAAAGTGCTGCCAAATCTAGTGAGAATGATTTCAAATGTTGCACCTCAACTCTCGAAAAAAATTCACAGTGGTTATCAACATCCTTGCAAGAAGTCCGGGATTAACTTCCAAAGAAGTTAACTCTCATATTAAATGACTTCAGTGGCCTCCCAATTCTCACAAATGCTCAAACAAAAAAAAAATTCTCAGTTTTCCACAACACAAATTCCAACAAAGGAAAGAAGTTCCTCCCTTCCATCAAAAGCCATTAAAGGGAAAATCCAAAACAAAAAAAAGAGACTGAGAGCAAACACAAGCAACTAAGGCCACTTGAATCATTTCACTTCAAGAGGGCTATGATCTCAGTTCTTTGCAACACAAACTCCAAAAAGAGAAATTCATCCCTTCCATCAAAAGACAACAAGGGAAAATTCAAAACCAAAAAGAACTAAGAACAAGCACGAGCATGCAAGGCCACTTGAGTCATCTCACTTCAAGAGAGTTATCAAGTATGTCATCACCATAGCTCACAAAAAAAAAAGGAAAGGGAAACAAAGAAAAAAAAACAAAAAAAAAAACAAAAAAAAAAGAAAAGAAAAAAGGGCTCAAGTTAGAGCAAAAGAAAGAAAACAAAAAAAGTGAGCTATGGATTCTAGACTGAAAACCTGCAAAGACGGTTTAGAAGACAAAAGCAACCCTCAACCCAAGTGTACATAAAGATTACGATAGTTGGGGGGCAACAGATGAGATCAAACTTTCTGGAAAAGGTGGCAAGTTTGAAGTCATCACTATTGAGTTTTTCACCATAATCAAATCTGCTCACGAGTAGTATTAAAAGACCCTTCTTTCACACCATTAAAACTTAACTTCCTTCAGACTTAATATCCTCATTCAGCTAAAAGACTATCATTGTGAATTATGTTTCTACCTTATTTAATACTGCTCACGAGTAGTATTAAAAGACCCTTCTTTCACACCACTCAAACTTAACTTTACTCAGACCTAATATTTACCTCTTAATATTATTCTCATTCAGCTAAAAGACTGCCACAAAAACAAAAAAAAAAAACATTCAAACTTAATTTTCCTCACGCCTAACAGTTACCTCTCGATATCATCCTCATTCAGCTAAAAGGCTATTATTGTGAATCATGTTTCTACCTTATTGCCTTGCACAGTTTATGTCTTCAAGTTGGAAAGGGAAGAATGGCAGGATATTTTAATTGAAAACAAAGACCGTAAATTACTTTGTCAAGCTTTGCAAATTGATGAAAATTTTTCTTTAAGGCCAAACCATTATTCATTAATGTATGTAGACTTAAAAGTGAGGAGATAGCTTGAGTCTTTCTTTAATAAGATGTGGTTCTTGTAAGAGAAATTTACGATCAAGTGCCATCACAAAGGTCTAGAAATGCTCGACCTTCTGTTAAAGGCGAGGTGATACCTTTTATCCACATAAATACCATATTCAGGGGGCAAAGTAGTCTCTACGAAGCGTAAGAGGAGTACTGCCAACAAAGAAGTTCAATAGACAAGGGTGCAAGTCTTATGGATCAAAACATGAGTTCAAGGAAGAGCAATCATTCAGATTATAACATGAGGATAAGTAAGTGTCGGCACGGTCACAAGAAAAGGGGCAAAGTAGACATTGAAAGTAAAGCCTTTGATGGTATCAAATCCATGACAATGAATGAGTACCCGAAAGAGATATAAATTATGAGGTGGGCCAACTTTAAAGAAATTGAGGCCAAAATTCAAGAACAAGTCAAAGAAAGGGGATTTTGAAAAGAGTTGGGCTTTTGAGGCAGCGAACAAAAGCTGGAAAGCATAAAGAGATTCAATGATAGTCCAAGAAGGCCATCACAAAGAGGATCCAGTAAAACAAAGACATAAAGAACTAGATCCATATAAAAAAAAAGCCATTAGTTACACATGCTCTACATTCATGCATTTCATATCATGCATACATAGCCTTTACATAACAAGGACCAAATGGGAATCACATTCACAGCACAGTTACAGCAGTATAAGCTGAGATCACAATGACATCAGCTCTTATCAATCTACCGCCGGATGCACAGCTGATATGTTGGACCCAGCCTCATCAGGAATTCAAGGATAAAGTAGACAATATTGTCAAAAGCCTAGTATTCGATTCAATAATCGAGACTACACCTGGAAGGACAGGATTGACGTCAGCTAGTAGTATCCAAGATAAGAGATAGCTATAGCCAAGGATAAGGCAGATATCAAAAAGGATAAAGTAGACAATATTGTCAAAAGCCTGGCAATTGATTCAATAATCGAGGCTACACTTGGAAGGACAGGATTGATGCCAGCTTAGCAGCATCCAAGATAAGAGATAGCTGTAGTCAAAGATAAGGCAGACATCAAGAAATATTGTCGTTGAAACTTTGTCAAAAGCGGACAATCGATTCAATAATCGAGGACTGGATCAACGTCAGCTCGATGGAATATCCAAGATAAAAAAATATCTATCACATTAAAATGAAGTAGGATCTACTTTTCCGGTTAAACGGCGGATACGGTACTCCGTGACTCTCAAGTCGGTTCTCTCAGTTGCCCATAATAACTGATTCCTTCACCCCTTCTTTCTTTTACTTCCTCCTAGAAAATGGATCCTACTTTTTCCGCCTTGCGAAAGTATTTCCCTTCTCTCCCAATGAACATCCTCAAAAAGATCTACCAAGTTCGCTGTGAACGATTAAGAGTTCTGATGCACAAAGGAATCCCTGAAGATGTGCGGTGGTTAATCGAAGCCAAGGTTCATCTGGCAGGTGAAATCCCAGAGGCATTTGTGTCTCACATGCCTGGTATAGGCAAAAGCTCTTATGCCAAAAAGCGAAGAGCGAAAAGGTTACAAGTCTGCCATAAATGTGGACGGTGGACTTGTAATACTAAATGTCGTTCTTTAGGGATGATCTCTGATAATCGAGAAGATAAAATACGATTCATTAAGAATGGCCTGAGTAAGGACTCGTTGGATGATATCCAATTGACTCTTGAGACGCATTCTTGTGGATCAGTGCAACGTGAACTTCTTGGTTTATGGAGCATTTTTCATGAAGAACGAAACCGTTACAGTCCCGGGAATCTGACTGTAAATGACCCTGTTTGCCAGCTTGTAAGAAAACTGGATGGGAAGCAAATCCTCGACTCATAGAAGCCGTTAATGCCGTTACTGGACGTAAAACCAGTGGAAGATGTGAGCTACAGTCACAATTACTGTACATACAGTTTGTTATATTTGGAAAAGTTTGCATTTTCTTTTGACAGATGTACATGCTCCCCTAAGTGTAATCGACACGTTATCCCTTTTCATCACTATAAATGCGTGTTCTTCCTTCTGATTAAGCAGCGGATAAGATACCCCGTGACTTCTAAATTCGGTTATTCCAGTCTCCTACAATAACTGATTCATTTCCCTCTTCTCTCAAATTCTTCTCTCATCAATGGATTCTACTCTTTCTGCACTGCGAAAATACTTTCCTTCCCTTCCAATAAAAGTCCTTAAAAAGATCCACCTTGCTAGATGTGAAAGAATCAGAGTTTTTACACGCAAAGGCATTCCCGATAATGTGCAGTGGATAATTGAAGCTAAGGTCCGTTTGGCGGGTGAAGTTCCAGATGCATTTATGCCCCGCATGCCCGGTTTAGGTAAAAGCCGTTATGCCAAAAGGCGAAGAGCAAAGAGACTAGGCGTGTGTTATAAATGTGGGCGATGGAATTGTAATACTAAATGTCGCTCTTTAGGATACATCTCCACAAATCGTGAAGATAAAAGAAAATTCATTAAGAATGGCCTGCGTAAGGAATCTCTAGAAGATTTCCGAGAGACTCTTGAAACGCATTCTTGTGGAAAAGTGCAAGGTCAAATTGTCAAATTGTGGAACACTTACCATAAAGAACGAAACCGTTACAGTCTTGGGAATGTGACTTTAAACGACCCTGTTTGTCAGTTTGTAAGGAAACTGGATGGTAAGCAAATCCCTGACTTATAGAAGGCATTGAAACCGTTACTGGACGTAAAACCAGTGGAAGATGTGAGCCACAGTCATAATTACTGTACATACGATTTGTCATATTTGAAAAAATTTACATTACCTTTGGACAATAATGTACTTGTTCCTGTAAGCGTAATTAACACGTTATCCTTTCATCGCTATAAATGCGTGTTCTTCTTTCCGGTTAAGTAGCGGATGCAATACTCTCTGACTCTCATAATCGGTTATTTCAGTTTCCTACAATAACTGATTTCTTCATCTCTTCTCTCAAATTCTTCTTTTATCAATGGATTCTACTCTTTCCGCCATGCGAAAATACTTTCCTTCCATCCCAATAAATGTTCTTAAAATGATTTACCAAGCTAGATGTGAAAGGATTAGAGTCTTTATGCACAAAGGCATTCCTGACAATGTGCGGTGCTTAATTGAAGCTAAGGTCCGCTCAGCTGGTGAAGTTTCAGACTCATTTATGCCCCGTATGCCCGGCTTAGGTAAAAGCGTTTATACCAAAAAGCGAAGAGCAAAGAGGCTAGGTGTCTGTCATAAATGTGGACGATGGAATTGCGATGCTAATGTCATTCTTTAGGGATGATCACCAGAAATCGTGAAGATAAAAGAAAATTCATCAAGAATGGTCTGCGTAAGGAATCTTTGGATAATATCCTATTAACTTTTGAAACACATTCTTGTGAAATAGTGCAATGGGAAATTATGGATTTATGGTGGACTTTCCGTAAAGAACAGGATCGTTACAGTCTTGGAAATCTGACTTTTAATGACCCAGTTTGCCAGTTTGTGAGAAAACTGGATGGGATGCAAATCGCCGATTCATAGAAGGCATTGAAGCCGTTACTGGATGCAAAATCAGTGAAAGACGTGAACCAAAGTCACGATTACTGTACATGCTAGCTGTCGCTTTTGAAATTATCCTCCCAATAATGTACCCACTCCTGACATGAGATACAGTTATGACTACTTTATATAGCTGCTACTTTTGAAATTTTCCTTCTCTTCCAACAATCACGTACCTAATCCTGACGTAAGCTACAGTAGTGACTACTGTGTATGCTAGTTGCTTTTGAAATTTTCCTCCTCTTTTAACAATAGTGTACCCATACCTGACCAGAGTCATACTCGTGACTACTGTGAATAGCTGGCAATAATGTATCTATTCTTGAAAATAAAATTATTACTTTATCTTTTCATCTCTATAAATATATCCTCTTTTCTTCTTTTCTCACATGGGTAAGGATAGGAATGGAGAAAACCTCCACTCGTAAACCCCGAAGTATTTGTGTATTTTCTGGAGCTTTTCCTGGAGAAGATGAAGAGTACTTAAAGGCAGCCAACCATTTGGGTAGTGTATTAGCTGAGCGAAAAATACACTTAGTTTATGGAGGAGGTAGTGTCGGATTAATGGGAGCTGTAGCATCAGCAGCATCTTTAGGAGGAAGCCAGGTTCTGGGTATTATCCCTGCATCTCTGAAATCAGTTTCTGGGGGCACGATTGGAGAAGAGCTAGTGGTTAAAAATCTGCAAGAGCGCTTGTTACAAATGCTTTTTAATGCTGATGCTTTTATCGCTCTACCAGGTGGCTTTGGCACATTAGGAGAAGTCTTCCAAATTGCTTCCATGGCCCAACTTAATTTGCATCAAAAACCCATTGGGCTGTTAAATGTTAACTATTTCTTCGCAGGTCTATTATCTTTTATGAATCGTGCTGTGAAGCAGAAGTTTATCCCTGAGGTGACACGACGAATCATAATATCCGCAACAACTGCTGAAGAATTGCTAGATAAAATGCAAGCTTTTGTTCCTGAACCAGATCCAGCGATGATCCAAATAGACTGGGCACGACAGTCTTTCCCAACCAGTTCCATCCCATAATTGTCCTTTTACCCGGCCTGTTGAAGCATTGTGGAAGAAGAAGCGATCTGATCCGTTTTTCTTGTCTTTTCGTTTTAATTATCAACATTTTCTTTCGCGTTTCAGTTTTTCTTTTCAGGGAATTTCTTTTTTTATAATATAGCTTCGTCCATGCTAATATTAAAACCATAGGACAACGCCTTTAGGATGGAATGGCTGAGTAAAGAGTAATTTTTATTACTCTTGAGACGCATCCTATTAGGTCTACTAGGCATAACATTTTGGGGTAGTTAAGCTTTAACCTTATTTGGATGACATATATCACAAGGGAATCTATATTTACTGAAGAAAATATTAGATGAACCTTGAATATTGATTCCAAACATCCGTTCCCTTTACATAATTTGTCAGTGTTATTGTCATCATCAAGATTCACTCGTTTTATCGAAACCTAATTCTTTGCGCTCGCCTATTATGAAAATTCACACTTTCGAAGAAAATTATTCCAATTTCAATTGCTTTCATATAAATTTCGCTCGAGGTCCTAAGGAAAGCTCCTTAGCCTCAAAATCAATTTTCATCATCAGGGTTTTAAGGATGGAACCTTTGCCTCGAAAAGAATCAATTTTCATCATCGGGGTTTTAAGGATGGAACCTTTGCCTCGAAAATAATCAATTTTCATCATCGGGGTTTTAAGGATGGAACCTCTGCCTCGAAAATAATCAATTTTCATCATCGGGGTTTTAAGGATGGAACCTTTTCCTAGAAAATAATCAATTTTCATCATCGGGGTTTTAAGGATGGAACCTTTGCCTCGAAAACAATCAATTTTCATCATCGGGGTTTTAAGGATGGAACCTTTGCCTCGAAAATAATCAATTTCCTATCGCCGAGGTTTTAAGGATGGAACCTTTGCCTCGAAAACAATCAATCAATCAATCCAAGGTTTTAAGGATGGAACCTTTGCCTCGAAATCAATCAATCAATCCGAGGTTTTAAGGATGGAACCTTTGCCTCGAGATCAATCAATCAATTCGAGGTTTTAAGGATGGAACCTTTACCTCGACATCAATCAATCAATCTGAGGTTTTAAGGATGGAACCTTTGCCTCGAAATCAATCAATCAATCCGAGGTTTTAAGGATGGAACCTTTGCCTCGAGATCAATCAATCAATTCGAGGTTTTAAGGATGGAACATTTACCTCGACATCAATCAATCAATCCGAGGTTTTAAGGATGGAACCTTTACCTCGACATCAATCAATCAATCCGAGGCTTTAAGGAACCTTTGTCTCGACATCAATCAATCAATTCGAGGCTTTAAGGATGGAACCTTTACCTCGACATCAATCAATCAATCTGAGGTTTTAAGGATGGAACCTTTGCCTCGAAATCAACCAATCAATCTGAGGTTTTAAGGATGAAACCTTTGCCTCGAAATCAATCAATCAATCTGAGGTTTTAAGGATGGAACCTTTGCCTCGAAATCAATCAATCAATTCGAGGTTTTAAGGATGGAACCTTTGCCTCGAAATCAATCAATCAATCCGAGGTTTTAAGGATGGAACCTTTGCCTCGAGATCAATCAATCAATTCGAGGTTTTAAGGATGGAACCTTTACCTCGACATCAATCAATCAATCCGAGGTTTTAAGGATGGAACCTTTGTCTCGACATCAATCAATCAATTCGAGGCTTTAAGGATGGAACCTTTACCTCGACATCAATCAATCAATCCGAGGTTTTAAGGATGGAACCTTTGCCTCGAAATCAACCAATCAATCTGAGGTTTTAAGGATGAAATCTTTGCCTCGAAATCAATCAATCAATCTGAGGTTTTAAGGATGGAACCTTTGCCTCGAAATCAATCAATCAATCCGAGGTTTTAAGGATGAAACCTTTGCCTCAGAAATAATCAATTTTCCTTCAACGATAGGAGAGCTCCTATCGCCGGGGTTCTAAGGAGAGTTCCTTAACCTCAGGATTTAGGCGGCGAGAAGGTTTTTAATGCCTAGCTAAGCCGGACGAAATTTGGTAACTAACTTTGCATACATCATGTCCCATGAAGCATGCAAAGGGGGGCAGCTGTTGACACCCAATTTCGCCCGACCATAAAAAAAATTTAAAAGAAATTAAATAAAAGAAATTAAATAAAAAAAATTATTATTTTTATTATTATTATTATTACTAAAAATTTTAATTAGCTTAAAACACATTTTTGTTTTGTGAATATTTGATTTAAAATGATATATGTGTGTATTTGAAAGAAAAAAAGAAAACTCCAAAAAATGGTAAAATTTAAAAGTTTGAGGTAAAAATGACAAAATTAAGAAGTTTCGGGAAAAATTGACAAATTCTGAAAGTTCCAGGAGCATTTGGTAGTTTGTCACATAAATTTTTGGGTCGACCGACGTTTCTGGCCCAAATTGACAGAAAACGACAAAATTGTCAAAATCAGAAGCTTCAGGAACTTATCCAGAGGCTGAGAGACGTAAAGGACTGAAATTGTCATTTTACTAATTTAAAAGATAAGTTTGAAATTTTTTATTAATTTATCCATCAACAGTTCGGCCAAACTTCCCCTATAAATAGGCCTCCAAATTTAGTGCTGAATATAGAAAATCAGCAAAAAAACTTAGAGCTCCGTTTTAAAAAAAGATAAAATTACATCCCTTAGCCCCAGCCCTCTTCCCTTCTTCCCCAGAAAGCCAAAACTTTTTTTTTTCTCCGTTCCGTCTCTCTTTCTCTCTCTCTCTCTGTCTCTCTCTCTCGCTGTGCCCACCACCGCCGTCCGCCGGCCACCACGCCTCCGCCCAACCGTCCTGCCGCCGTCGTCCGGCCGTCCCGCCGCCGTCGCCGTCGTGCCTAGCTCCCGCCGCCGCGCCGCCCGCGTTCTTCTTTTTCTCCTTTTTCCTCCGCCGGACACCGCCGCCGCGCCGCCTTGCCCGTCGCCGTCGCCCTGCCCCCGCCGCCGTCGCCGTGCCGTCCGCCCTCGCCGCCGGTCGCCCGTCGCCCCCTGCCCTTCCCCTCGCCGCCAACGCCACCCCCCTGCCTCACGCCGTCATCGTTTCCTGGGATTCAAAATTCAAAACTAAAAGGGTAAACCCTTGTTTCACCCATCATCTTTTCAATTTTTTTCTATTAGGTCACTAACCTTTTTATTTTGTCTTTGCAGAAAATTAATTAACTAACTCATTTATTTTTTTTACTTGTTTATTTATTTGTTTATTATTGTTATTATTACTAACCTTTTTTTTTTTTGTTATTAGCAACTAACAACTAACTTGCTAATTTTTACTAACCTTTATTATTATTGTTGTTAATAATTAATTAAATTGTCTAACTTTTATTTTTGTTGTAATTAATTAACTTAATTAAACTTGGCTAACTTTTATTTATTGTTGTTAATTAATTAACTTAATTAAACTTGGCTAACTTTTATTTATTGTTGTTAATTAATTAACTTAATTAAACTTGGCTAACTTTTATTATTGTTGTTAATTAATTAACTTAATTAAACTTGGCTAACTTTTATTTATTGTTGTTAATTAATTAACTTAATTAAACTTGGCTAACTTTTATTATTTTTGACTTAATTAACTTTTATTATTATTGTTAATAATTAATTTAATTAAATTTTGCTAACATTTATTATTTTTTTTTAAGTGGATGGCCAAAAAGCCCCACTTTATTAATTTTTCTTTATATGATTTAATTTATTTAATTCACCTTTTACCCATAAATGAAAAAAAAACTAAAAGAAGATTCTTTTGTAATTAATTATTAAGGCTAATAAAAATTTAAAAGCCAATTATTTTTATTTTGGAATACATGTTTTATTATTTCTTTAAAGATAACAAAGTTAACTTTTTGTTAAAATTAATAAACAAACTTGATTAAATCAATTCTTTTTAAATATTTTTTTAATAATGATATTTAAAATAAAAATTCAAGAAAAATCCAATTAAAATTAATAACTAATTAAATAATTAAAATTTAACAAAAATTAAAAATCCATGACCAAATGATCCGCCAGGATCTATGGCTTGGAAATATTTTTAAATAAAGTATATAAATAAGCTTTTCTTTATTAAAATAAAATTTTGGGACTAATATATTAATTATTTATTAAAATAATAAAATATAACTTTTTAGTTTTCTTTATTAATAAAAAAGAATAAAAAGAGTAAAATTTTTGGGTTAATATTTTTTTTCAGTAATATTTTACTTATTTTTATAATATAACTTTTTAGTTTTCTTTATTAATAAAAAGAGTAAATTTTTGGGTTAATATTTTTCAATAATATTTTATTTATTTATTTTAAAATAATAAAATATAATTTTATTTTAGTTTTCTTTATTAATAAAAAGAATAAAAAGAATAAAAATTTTGGGTTAATATTTTATTCAGTAATATTTTACTTATTTCTTTTAAAATAATGAAAAGATATAACTTTTTGTTTCCTTTATAAAAATCTTAGACAAATGATTTCAAAAATAACAAAAAAATAAATAAAAAAAATAATTGAATTTCTCTTAAATATTTTAGACTTATTAATTAGATATATTTTCAGAGATATAAATTAAAATTAAAAAAAAAAAAAGAAGAAAACCTCCGCTTTATTTATTGTTATTTAATTTTTCTTTATTTTATGGTTAAACTCATTTCATTTAAAGAAATTAGCCATAAAAAATATATATATGTAAAATAAATCTGAACCATGTTGTTAAGTCAAAATTTTTTTTTTTAATTCATGGTATATTGGCTGGAAACTGTCTCGTGCCCGCTTTTGAGCTACTTCACCTGGTGAAGAGGGTCTGGCTGAGTAACAACGCCCCGTACCATGATCAAAGATTTTTATTTTTTTTAAACCCTTTGATTCCTTTAAATTAACTTCTTATTAAATAAAAATTAATTATTTTTTTTAATTCTTTTATAAATTGAGTAATTCTTTAAATAATAAATATCCTTCATTAAACAAGAAAAATCAGATAAGAAAAATAAAAGAAAGATAAAAGAAAAAAAAAGAAAAAAAAAAGAAAAGAAAGAAAGAAAAGAATAAGAAAGAAGAAAAAAAAGAAATTAAAAGAAAATTAAAAAAGAAAAAAAAAAAAGAAAGAAAGTAAAAAAAGAAGTAAAAATATGAAAATAAATTTTTAGTTAGATTTAAAAATCATTCATAAACAAAAAGAATTACCATTTAAAAATTAATTCCATAATAATAAGAATTAAATAATTATAATAAATTAAATCAATTTCCATATCCAGATGATCCGGCAGGATCTACGGTTTGGAAAATATCAAACTTTTTTTAAATAAATAAATTAAATAAAGAAATAAAAATCCATATTTTTACAATATAGATAAAATTGTTTAAAATTTCACCAAATTCCGTGTCCAAATGACTCGGCAGAGTTCATGGTTCGGAATCAAAATCTTCCGTGTCCAAATGACTCGGCAGAGTCCATGGTTCGGAAGTATCAAATTTTATCCAAATAAATTACCAAAATCCACATTTTCAACTAATTCAGTTAAAATATCTAAATTAACTGAAAAGTTTTAAAAGCAAAGTAAAACAAAATTAAAATCAACTAAGGTGCCAATTTTTGGGCGTTTTAACAAAGTTGTTTTAACGTAACCGTACTCCCGAACCCCCGAACTCTCGCAGACCATATTTTAGGTGACCAATCGACCTAGGTGAAACCGATTGGTGGCGACTCCAGAAAACCCGACGTTGCCACAAATATGAAATAAAGTGAATTGTAATTAGGCTACAAAAGGTGTTACATATTTTCAAATGTGAGTCGATTTTTGTCAGAGGGCCATTTTAGAACGTAAAATAAAATATTTATATAATGTTTCTTGTATAATCTTGTGCATAATAATTTGATTAAATATGAAAAGCTGATAAAAACCATACTATGGATTGCTTTTATGTAATGAGTACATGGATGGTTGACTTTTCATGCAATGCGGAAACTTTTCTTGGGACTTGGATGGTTGTGGCAGTTTGTTTAGCAGACAGCTTACAAAGTCGGATCAAAATAGTTGGGAAAGATTTTCAATTTTTTAAGATGTTTAATTTTGGAAGTTAATTAGGAAAGATGACATGACAATAGTGATATTGATTGTGGTGGAAATTTTGGTGCACATAGGCGGTGTACGTAGCATTTTCAAAAGTTTCAAGGCATAAGATACACGGTATTGAGCTCTGTCCAATAATTTGCCAAATTAGAACAACGAAAAAATTTTAAAAGAGGTGTTTAATATACCAGCTATTGCAGTTTTGGTCAAACTTTCCTTACTAATAATTAAACTCCCAATTGGCAATAGTTAAAAAATTATGAATATCGACATACTTTTTCCCTGATAATATTTTCTTATTTTAAGTAATCAATTCTATTAAGCATCCGCACATGTTATACTTTTTTTCCTTAAAGTTAATTTTTTATTTGTTTTCCTTATCTACAATATTACAATAACACATTTGTATATATGAATTATTATTATAGTGCACTGTATAAAGGCCAACCTCAAACAACATATGAAGAATGTGACAATTTGTCCACTTGAATTTTAATAATTTTTAATATAAACATTCAACATTAATGGTTATTTTTTTTATGGTACTATTTGGTTCTTTTTAAATATTTGTTTTGATGATAATAAGTTTCTTAGCAATGTTTGTTTAACATTAAGGTATATACAATTTTGAATTCTAGAATCTAATTTAAAATCCCGTGACAACACTGGATATGTAAACTAGTTTTTTAGGAAGGCGGGAATTGCTGCGTTTACACTTATATTTTGTTTTTGCGTACATATGTATCAAACTGTTTATACATATGTCCTAATTTTCTTGTCCTATATTTCGTATATATGTCATAGCTTCTTTATACATATGTATTAAACCATTTGTACATATGTCATGATTTCCTGCGCTAAACATCATACATATGTCATAGCATCTTTATACATATGCGGAGTTTTGGAAAAAATCATGAATCATTGTGTTCACACTTGTTTTCATTCGCCTGTTTTGTCTTGTGTACATATGTATTAAACTATTTGTACATATGTCCTGATTTTCTTGTCCTGCACTTCATACATATGTCATAACTTCTTTGTACATATGTGCAATTTTGGCGGGAAGCTCAAATTGTTGTGTTCACACTTAGTTTTTAGTAGCAAACGTATTTTTGGTATATAATGATATATACCCTTATAATGTCAGAAGCACCTTAAACTATCCCAAATATTTCATTTATTAGAGAAGTTGGTGAGCTATTAGCACTCAACAAAAAAAATTAATAGTAAAACTGCACTTCATGCTAAAATTAGGTATAAAAAATTAAGCAGATTAAACACTAACAAGAAATTAGCATCTTTGGTAAAACTTTGTTGATAGATGAGCCAATTTATTTTAACTTAAGTCAACTTAATCTAAAATGATTCATTTTTATTTTTTAAAATTTTAATTTAGAACCAATTTTATTTAAAAGCCAATATTATTTATATGTAATAATTCATTTGAAAGTAAATACTTTTACGCATTAAAAAGGAAAAATTTATAAAAATTTGATAATATCATAAAAAATTTTGTTTCAATGCATTATTACATCTGTATAATATTAAATTTCAAATGATATTGATTCCAAGTTAAAAAATATAAAAATAAATATAATTTATTTTAGATTAAATTGCCCTTATTATTTTAGATCATACTTGTACTATTGATAACTATAAGGAAAGAGTCCTAGCCGGCTGCGTGCCTATTAAAGTCCCAGCTTTATCTTCTTAGAGTATCTGAAGTAGATTACATATACCACTGTGTGAAACATCTTATACACACTAATTTCAACTTTATAATTAATGACTGATTAAGGATCAATTTATTTTAACTTAATTCAACTTAATCTAAAATTGATTATTTTTATTTTTACATCTTTTTTTATATAGAACTAATTTTATTTAAAAGTCAATATTATGTGCGTATAATAATCCATTGGAAATATAATTTTTATAATTTTACTAAATTTTTATAAAATTTTCTAATTTTAGGCATTAAAAAAAATTTAAAAAATTTTAATAACATAATGAAAATGTATTTTCAAATGGCTTATTATAACTATATAATATTAATTTTCAAATAAAATTGATTTTAGAAAAAAAATGTAAAAATAAAAATAAATAATCTCAAATTAAGTTAAATTAAATTATGTTAAAACAAATTTGTTCTAAATCAAACCGAAGAAAGACAAGATGCTGGCTTTGTGAATCAAGAAGGAAGCTTTCAACTCCGGACACTGTTGGCTTAATATCGGTTCAAGTGTCTAAATAAGTAAAGAACTACCCTAGATAAACAATATTATCACTTTGTTCACAATTCTTAACACCTTATTTGACCTTTTGGGCACCCATTAATTCACTAGCCATCCATCCTCTAATTCAGCTAGCAAATCAATGGTTATCTGATATAGAAGACGCTAAACCTGCTTAATTATATTTTTTAAATCATATTTTTCATATTAAAAACCTTTACTAACCATATATTTTATATTGATTTGGATTAAAATTGAATTTTGTTGGGATTAGTCATCAGGTCAGGTTATTCGGGTTTGGGTCAGATCAGGCTCGCGTTCGGGTTTTATCGGGTTTTACTTCAATTACTATCGGACTCAGGTCAGGTTAGGTGCAGTTGAGTTCAAGTTATTAACTTTTCCTGTCAAATCAAGTCAAATCGGATTTAGTTCATGATGGTCGGGTTAGGTCATCAAAATGGGTCAAATTTTATCATCCTTACTTTCATGCATCTATTATTAACCCAATAATTTACTATACATGGGTATACTTTGACTTCGATTGAATTAAAAGTAATAAAAATTATTAACCCAATAATATACTATACATGGGCATAGAGGTGGGACGTGGGTCGGGTTGGCCCGGACCGAACCGGAACCGCCCCGCAGTCAAACCCGCCTCGGACCGGTCAAACCCGCCCCGCAAGAGGCCCGCAATTTTGTGGGCCGAATATGGGCCCAATAGGAGGAGGGGGACACAAAAAAGACCGGCCTGGACCAGACCAACCCGCCAGACCGCCGGCTCGGACCGGACCGCCCCGCCCCGCCGACCCGCGCGCAACGGCTCTGCGCAATGTAAACCTGCAGAAATTTTTTTTTAAAAAAGGGCTAATTATACAGCAGGCCCTCCAACGGTTTTCTGCTCCATTTCAGCCCCCAAAATTTTATTTTTGCCCCTCCCAACAACTAAATTTCAAGGACTTTTTGGTCAAACTAATTTTTCCCCTCCCCCTATAAATACCAATGCCATTTTCACTCAATCCTCATACAATCACTCAACCTCTCTTCTTCATCTATTATATTCTCTCAACCATTCTCCTTATTTTCTTAATTTCTTCCAAATTTGTTACTAATCTCTCCCTAATATCTTCATAATCCTCTCTTGATTTTGCATTAATCACTACTATTAGTACGTGAGTCATGACTTCAAAAGGAAAGGGCAAGTCAACAGATAGTTCATCTTCCCGCAACACCGGCCTCCGAGCCTTGTTCCGTCGCCGATCTCGGCCCGCCGATAAAGGCATTTCAATTCAAGAGTTTCACGACGATGATGCCGGAATCAATATGACGAATTACGATTTGGGTCTCGACGATCAATTATCCGATGATGAAGTGGAAGAGTTGGATGCGATGGCGTATGGGAATCCGTCAACAGAACCGACGCCTACAAGTCATGCACCCGGCGTGGAGGGAACTCAAGCACAAGGTAAATCCACGAGACTAACTGCTTGGGTTTGGGAGCATTATGAGCTCATAAACGAAGGGGAGTCGAGGTACGGAAAATGCAAACATTGCGGGAAAAATTTTGTGCATAGAAAGAATTCCGGCACTGGAACGCTGAAGAGGCATATTGAAAATCAACATGCTAACGTCCTCCCTAGTACCGGGACTAGTTCTGGAGGACAAACACAACTTGGGTCTACAACCGGCGCCGGCGGACCAGGTATATTTCGTTTTAACCAACAATCTTGTAGATAAGGTATGGTAAATTGGATGATGCTTACCGAAAAACCTTTTTCACAAGCTGAAGATGTCCACCTAGAATCTTGGATAAAATCACAATTAAATCCTGCATTTAGAAAAATATCTAGGAAAACTGCTAGGAAAGAAAGCTTTAGACAATTTAAAACCGGAAAATCAGATTTGCAAGCATATTTTTCTGCTTTTGATCATTGTGTGGCATTTACTTCTGATATGTGGACATCACCTATAGGTCAATCATTCTATTGTGTTACTTCTCATTGGATTGATTCTGATTGGATAATGCAAAAACGAATTTTGTCATTTAAGGTTATTGAAACAGATCATACTGGTTTTCAAATATTTAATTGTATCTTAGAAACTTTACGTGATTATTTTTGTACTGATAAAGTTCTGTGCATTTCATTTGATAATGCTTCAAATAATGATGTTGCCGCTCGTTTTTTGAGTCAAAACTTGCAACCAACGCTCAACGGTGCATTTTTTCACATTAGATGCATGTGCCATATTTTAAACATTTGTGTGCAAAAAGGTTTAGAAGTTCTCCAAAATGAGATTTTGCCTATTCGAAACTCATTAAAATATTTGATGTCCAGACCTGCTATTTTTCGTGAATTTAAAAGCTTTTGTATTGAAAATCAAAAATCATTTTCTTGGAAACGGTTTAAATTGGATTACCCAACCCGCTGGAACTCCACATTTTTTATGTTGCAAGATGCATTACCGTATGCAAATTTTTTGTCACATTTCATGAATTTAAAAATGGGTTCTGAATTTCTTACGACTGAAATTTGGGAGAAATGTTCCAAAACCGGTGAATTGCTTAAGTTTTTTTACGAGGCAACTGAATTTTTCTCTGGTGTTTACTACCCAACAAGTCATCAAGTTTTGTTTCATTTAGTGAATATCACCTATGCTTTACATCAATTTAAAAATGATGAGTTGTTAAAACTGACTGTCGAAGCCATGCGGGCTAAGTGGCTTCAATATTTCTCAAACATTCCACCTATCTTTTTAGCCGCTTCTTTACTTGACCCGTATGTAAAATTAACGGGCACAACAACACTGCTTGAAGGAATTTTTCATATTTATTTAGAAATGTCTCATATAAATGTTTTGGCTATGTCTGCTTCTGCTTCCGAGTACTTGCATTCTTTATACAAGTTATATTATGAGCGGCATTCGGATCAGGTAAGATCCGAAGCTTCTCAAACTGAGCCTCCAAGGAGATCACTCTCCTCAAGATTCAACCCAGCGCTCTAAATGCTCAAACGACCCCGACCGATGACATCGGGATTAGCTGAGGTCGATGACTATCTTAACACATCATTCGAGACAAGAGACCTCGACATCTTGGAGTGGTGGAAACAAAAGAGATCAAGATTTCCGATCTTGTCGATAATCGCACAAGAAATTCTTGCCGTTCCAGTATCGACCGTCTCATCTGAGGCAGCGTTTAGTGCCGGAAAACGGGTGATAACAGAAAAACGGTCAAGATTGACACCCGACGCGGTAGAAGTATGCGTGTGCAACCGAGATTGGGGCCTCGCAGCACTCCGGCATCAAGACCAAAAGAGTTCGGATGATGAGGTAATATCCGATACCGAGAGTTAAATTTTTTTCTTTCAATCATACATGTAGTTTATATTTGATCTGATTATGCTGTTCAGCACAGATCATAGGTTTCTATTATTTATCATTTTCGGAACGTTTTTGCCATTTTATAATGTAAGGCACGTTCCGATTATTTGTAAGTGCCGTTTGGCTTTTTAACTTAATAAAACTTACACCGGAGGTGGTGTTTTTTCTTAAAAATATTTATGACTTATATAATTAATAATTGTTCTATTTTATATATATATTTTTTTTAACAAAAAAAATAATAAAACCCGCCCCGCCCCAGGACCGCCCCGCCCTGCCGTCACCCCGCCCCGCCTAGAGCCGGTCCATGCCCGGGCCTCAGAAACCAGGCCCGGGCCGGTCCGACCCGGTTCCCACCTCTACATGGGCATGCTTTGACTTCGATTGCATTAAAAGTAATAAAATAAAAAACGTTACTGGTATTTATAAAACATAAATACAACTGAAGTAAAAGCATAAAACACAATATATTGATACAAGTAATAACTGTATGTGCATGTGCATAAGCACATTTCTAGTAAGGAAGCTTCTCCTCGCGATCATCACCGGATAACCTGCTTAATCATTGGGCTTTTCCAATCAAGTGGCTAATATAAATAATGCGAAGAAGTAAACGTGATCACTTTGTTGAAGACCACTTAGCTAAATCCTTTGATTTTATGGGCATCTTCCATTAATTGGCCAGATAATAACTGGGAAAATCATGCATCAATAGCACCTGCTAGGCTCATAACTCCTCACATTATCAACTCCCCCTCCTCTGTTAGTTACATCTGGAGAAGCCCTCCATAAATAGGGGCTCTTTGTGCTACAAACCTCAGCACACACCAAAAACAGAACAGAGCTCCAAGTTAAGCAGTAACAAAAGCAAATGGCTGCTTCAAAGACCGTCCTTGTTCTTGCCCTTGCCTTTGCAGTTGTCCTCCTTGTCTCTTCTCATGTCTCCGCCCGTGAGCTGACCGGGGTGCCTACACCTACCGGTGAGATTCTTGGTTTTTTAGGCACTTTCTCCATTAAACTGTTCTATATGTGTATGTAGGCATTTATTTTTGTTAGTTCCTTTTTTCCTCCATTGAACTGTTCTATATGAGTAGGTAAGTAAATTGGCATATGTGATAAGATATACTTGGTTTTCCTGCACAGGGACAGTGGAAACACCCACACCCAAGCAACACGAGTACAAGCACAAACACGAGGAAGAGCACAAACATGAGAAGAAAGAGGAGCACCACCACCACCACCTCCACCACAAGCACCACAAGAAACCCGGCCACCCTGGTACCACCGAGACTACTGAGACTGAGAACTGAAAATTCTTTCTTCAGTGTTAACATGCACAAGATTTGTCACTTAGTTAATTTGTATGTGTTTTAATCTGAAAATAAGAGTCCATGTAGCCTTACATGTGAGTCTGCATGTTAGGGGGGGAGTGCTCATATACTTCTCCTTTGTGTGTGGTAATTTGTTATTGTGTCTTCCCACTTTTGCTTCTTAATCTGTATTCAGACTTTGCACTTGGGTTTGTTTCATGGCTGTCTCAATGTTCCTTGTTGGTTTTAAATTCTAATGAAGTGGTTATATGGTAAGAACTCTTGTAATGTTATGTTTATTTCATTCCCATATCAGTTCCAAAATAGATAATCAACACAAATAACATATTATAAGAACTCTTATAATTTAGGAACCTGGCCAAGTTCGTTTGAAATGACATTAACATGTTACTACAATATGGGCATGATCCCCTTTTGGGGCGTTCTATAATGCCGTAGTGGTGAAACTACGGCATGTTGCCGAGTGACTTGTGAGCCGTTAGATTAGGAGATGAGAGCATAGCCGTTGGATAACGAGTCGACTTTTAACCCGGAACCTGTAGCTCAAGGTTTTAGTTTAACAACGATAAAAAATTACAAACATATTAAAATATCTCACTATAAAATCAAACTTCAATGAAGTGGAGTTTGAATCTTAAAAAAGTGGAGAGTGGCGATTGACATTACATAAGACGACATTGTTGGCATGGAAACAAGCATTGAAATAATGACAAAGAATGAGGGGAGAAAATCAGGAACAGGGGATAATCCAAATAATCCAACTAATCCAAAATAGAGTTTCATGAGCAGAAAAAAGGCATTAAAATGAATAGAAAGACGATAGTTTAATGGAAAAAGCATTTCCAATTGATGGGTTTTAGGAAGAAAAAAAAGGCGTTTCGAAAGAAAAAAAAGTCGATATTCTAATGGAAAAAGTGTTTGTGTCGTTTTAAAAGAAAAAAGTCATTTAAGAAGCACGAAAGGTGTTAAACCTAATAGAAAGACGATATTATAATGGAAGAAGTGTTTACAATTGTGGTGCAATTTATGAACCTCTTTTTTGTGGTACGAATTATGTGGTCTTATGGTTTAATTTTAGGGGCCTTGCTTAGAATCGCTGTAATATAGTTAAAGGCCACTTTATGAACTAGTTTACTCAGAAATTAAACTGATGGTATATGTTTAGGGGCCACTTTATGAACCATATTCTCTAGAAAATTAACCACTAAATTAATGGTTGACTTTTCGATACCAGAATATTAACTGCTTTTCCGTGGTGCAATTTCAGGGCTCTTGTGATTAAATTTGATGGGCCAATTTATGCACCACGCACCCCAGAAAATGAACCTCTAAATTTATGATGAACTTTTTGGGGTCATAATACGAACCATATTTTTTTATGGTTTAAATTGTGGGGTGTTATGGTTCAATTTAAGGTGCCTGACACAAAACTGTTGATATACGGTTAGGGGCCACTTTTTGAACTACTTTACCTAGAAATTAAACCACTATTATATGTTTAAGGGCCACTTTATGAACCACATTCCCCATAAAATTAACCGCTAAATTAGTGGTTGACTTTTTGGAGCCATAATATTAACTGCTTTTCTGTGAAGCAATTTTTGGGCTCTTGTAGTTAAATCTGAAGGGCCAATTTATGCACCACGAATCCCAGAAAATAAACTACTAAATTTGTGGTGAACTTTTTTAGGGCCATAATATGAACCATATTTTTTTGTGATACAAATTGTGAGGTGTTGTGGTTCAATTTAAGGGGCCAGACACAAAACCGCCGGTACACGGTTAAGGACCGTTTTTTGAACCACTTTACCCAGAATTATACCGCTGGTATGTGTTTAAGGGCAACTTTATAAATCATATTCCAAAAAAAATTAACTGTTAAATTAGTAGTTGGTTTTTCGATGCCATAATATGAACCACTTTTTCATGGTACAGGTCGGCCTTGTGGTTAAATTTGATGGGACACATGAGGTTTACCCTAATTTATCCCATTTATTTTTTAAACCCTACACTTTATCCCCTAATGTTTTCGATTTTTTCTATAACAATTTCTGAAACTATAGTATAAACTATATGATAATCATATTCTAATAATATTAGTATGTCTAATATTTTTTTGCTAGTTAATAAGTATGCTAAATTATCATTTTTTTTCATTTCTATATATCCATCTTTTCGTGTAAAAACATATTAGTATTTTTTAAAGGAAGTTGGGTAAAGTATTAGTTTTTAAAAGTAGGGGGCAACGTGTAAGTTACACTAGACCACAGGGAGGGCTGTTGTAATTGACCATTAAATTTCAAAAAAGGTGATCACAACTTAAAAAAGGCGACAAAATTTTAGAAAAGGTGATATAATTATTTAAAAGGCGATAAAAATAATTAAAAAGAGATAACATTCTTAGAAAGCTGATAAAATTATTTTAAAAGATAACATTATTTAATAGGTGGTAATTATTTAAAAACATGATAACATTTTAAAAAAGGTGATAATTATTTAAAAGGTGATAATATTTTTAGAAAGAAAGTAAAATTATTTAAAAAGTGAAAACATTTTAAAAGAGATGATATAATTATTTAAAAGGTGATAATATTCTTAGAAAGAAGATAGAATTATTTAAAAAGCGAAAAAATGTTAAAAAAGGTGATAAGTATTTAAATGGCGATAACATACTTAGAAAGGCGATAAAATTATTTAAAAAGCGATACAGTTTCTAAAAAGGTGATTTAATTTTTGTAAAAGAATATTAGTAGAAAAGTGATTACTTAAAAACAAAAGCGATATTGAATAAACAAAAATAATACTTGAATAAAAAATGCGATATCTTTACAAAAGAAAAGGAGATTGGGTTGTTTAAAAAATAATATTGTTAAAAATTAGGGGCCTAAATGTGAAGAGTAAGGAAAAAGGCGTTTGGGTCTTAAAGAATGACAATTTTAGGCGTTTGGGTCTTAAAGAATGACAATTTTGTAAAAAAAAAAAAGTGATAATGAAACAGAAAAGTGATTATGCGACAACAGAAGCGATTTTACGCCAAAATAAGTTATTATTAGTTTATCGACTTTTTGCTTTCCTTTTTACCTTTTTTTATTTATTGTAGCCCTTTGACATCCATACATTGTCCTATCGCTTTTTTTATAAATTAATCATTTTTTCTATACCAATATTGCTTCTTTGTCTTGTTCATCATGTTTATAGGTAATATAACACTAACTCATCATTGCCTTTTTATTACTAATAAAAGGCAACACCTCATCTGTGAGAAAATCGACTTAGCAAAAAATAAAAGTGATTTAGTCCAAACAAAAGTGATTTAGTCCAAACAAATGTGTTTTAGTTAAAAATGCTATTACTTGTATTTAAAAGCATTTTCATGTGTAACTCTTTATATGATTCACAAATAAATTATTCATCACTACTGAGCTAATCCTTCACGAACACCTTCGCTCTTTATGATTCACACATTCTCCTTTTATGATTTACCTATAATGTACACTCACATTCTCTTTCACATTGATACAATATGAAAGAAGATGAACAAACTCTAGAACTTCTGAACTTCTACTTCCAGACTTCCTCCCCTCCACTTATCTACCCTTATTGGTTGTATTAACTCACTCTTACCAACAAACACAACTACTACTCCTACATTAATTCACTTCTCCATATTAAATTAAATTTCTCACATTAATTCTCATTCCTTTTTCATTCCACCCACCCTCTTTTTGTTCTATTAATACATACTGCTCTTTCTCTCAAATGTTTTAATACTATTTTCTTTTTTTTTCTTTTATCTCACATTAAATCAAACTCATCACATTACCTGTCTTTTTTCTCTAACTATTGAATACCATTTTTCTTACTTCTATTTAAATTATTTACCACTAACATGTCAACAATTATATTTTGGGGAATTTTTTAATATAATATTACACATTGTTTTATCTGTTTACTCTTTATTTCATTTATAAACTAAACTTATCATTACATTTACAACTGACACAACTAGTTGACTGGTAAAATTTTTCATACGTTACTTTACTTTTTTGTCATTTTTTGCTATATCCGTTATAGCAACTTGCCACAGTGGCAATGTAGAATCTCCTTCTGCTTTCAAACCATTTCTAAATTAATTACTACCTTAGAATTTGCTTGAATTTATAGTCAAAGCGAATCACCAATCCCTTAAACCCTACCATGCTCGTCGTCCATTCTCTCTCTATTCCGCTATAGCCCAACTAAAGGCTGCCTCATCCAACCTCCTACTGACCCTAGCAACCACCGATCTGGCATTCCACTATCCACCATGTGAGACTGTGACCTACGTACTAAGTCATGCACGAGGAAACCCACAATGTCAAGTGTAAACTTTCAAGTCTGGGGCTTGTGTTTGAACCTAGTTGTGCATGAAGAAACACTGAAACATAAAACCTTAATGGCTATCGGTGCCTTTTAGGAAGCAAGTGATGATGGTAGGTCAAGGTTGTGAAGGTCAAATTGCTATTCGCATTTTGACTGTCCTTTCTCTAATGATGGTGGTTTGATTGGTGCAAATGGCTTTTATTAATTGAAGGATCAACAAGTTATAAAGATGACAGTGATAAGCCTCATTGTTGGAGTATGTGATCCAATTTGGCAAGAGGACATTGATGTGGAGTCTAAGAACCGGAAGTGAATGTTACTGCTGAAAATTAGGAAAGATAATATGACTGAGTTTTTAGTTGTTTGTTTGTTATGGTCTTCCTGTTTCCTAAGTTTTTGCAAAGTTTGTTTCTAACGTTCCAAGTGTAATGCCTTTATAAGGCATGTTTCGATTCAATAAAAGTATCATTAGCAATTGTTATTACTTTTATCTTCTTGTTTTGCCATTTTCCTTCACTATGGTATTAGAGCAAGGTTGTAATCCTCGGCTAGTTTCTATTCTTTCTATCTCTCGTTTATGCTTAATAGAAAGAACAATGGAAAATGAAACTGTTGGAAACAATTTAGTAAATGTGTCACAACCTTAAATCTGTCTGTTTAAAGGAGACTCCTATCAATATTAGAGTTTTAAAATGAAAACTATCTTTAGATCTCAGGACCCATGGGATCTTGTTGAACAAGGTTTCAATGCAGAAACCTCAGAAGAATGAGCTACCAGCGAACTGATGAAGAAAGATGCAAAAGCCCTCTTCTTCATCTAACAGGCTGTGGATGAATCAATATTCTCTCAAAATGCTAGAGCAACTATAACCAAACAAGCATGGAGTACCCTCAAGACTGAGTATTAGAGATCAGTAAAAGTCATCATAGTGAAGTTGCAGCTCTTAGGAAAAGATTTTGAAATTACTCTTATGAAGAATAGATAGTCCATTCAAGAATTTTTGGGAAGAATCTCTTCTATGGTTATCCAAATGAGAGCATATGGTGACAAAATCATAAATGAAACAGTGGTCGGAAAGATACTCAAGAGTCTGATTCCCAAATTTGATCATGTAGTTGCTGTCATTAAAGAATCAAAAGATTTGGCCACACTTTCAATCGATGAACTGATGGGATCCCTGCAGACTCATGTGGCCAGGATCAATAGGACAATATGAAGAGAAGAAGAATAGGCCTTTGAGGTCCAGGTGGAGAGAAGCAGACCCTTCTAATTCAAAGGAAGAGGGTGGGGTAGATTAGTCCAATGTACGTACTGTAAAAAATTTGGACATAGAGAATATGTTTGTTGGAGCAAGGACAACCATGCCAAATTTGCACAGGAGGTGGAAGACAGTGAAGACTACTTGTTCATGGCTAGTAAGGAGACTAGTCTACCTTTGAAGGAAATATGGTATTTGGACAGTGCATGTTCAAATCATCTAACTAGAGTTAAAGGCAAGTTCAAGATACTGGATGAGGCATACAAGGCTCAAGTTAGACTTGGAAAAAACAAGCAGGTACAAATTCAGCATAAAGGTATTGTGTCAATTCATTCAAATGGTAAAGAAATAATGATTAAGGATGTTCACTATGCACCAGGTTTAGCACATAATCTTATTAGTGTTGGACAGCTAGTAGAAAATGGTTATTCAATCATATTTGAAAATGGGGTTTGCTATGTTAAGACTAGTGCAAGGAAAAATGTGCTAGAATCCAACATGACTGATAACATGATGTTCCTAGTGGAGTTTGAGTGCAAAAAAAAGTGTCTGTTAAGTAGTAGTATGGATGATGATTCAGAAAAGTGGCATCAGAGATATGGACATCTTTACATTCAAGGGCTATAACTTTTGGCTAGTAAAGAAATAGTGATAGGATTACCAAGTATTGGAGATTTGAAAAATGTGTGTGAAGAGTATCCCTAGCGAAACAGACAAGAAAGCCCTTTCCCAAAGGCAAAGTAAAAAGAGCCAATCATAAACTGGAGTTAATCCATTCTGACATCTGTGGACCTATGAAAACAAAATCACATGCTGGAAGTAAGTTCTTCCTATTGTTTATTGATGATTTTTCAAGAATGAGTTGGGTTTATTTTCTTAGTCATAAGACTGAAGCATTTGAACATTTCAAAAAGTTTAAAATTTTGGTTGAAAAAAAATGCAATATAACAATAAAAACTCCAAGAACAGATAGAGGAGGTGAATTCTGCTCCAAAGAGTTCAACAGTTTCTGTGATGAGCATGGCATCAGAAGATAATTGACAATACCCTACACGCCAAAACAAAGCGGCATTATTGAGAGGAAAAACAAGATAGTGGTGGAGATGGCAAGGACCATGATGCAAACTAAAGGCTCTCAAATGAATTCTAAGCAGAAGCCATTGCTGTTGCAGTGTATCTTCTCAACCTTTCTCCAACAAAGGTAGTATGGAACAAGACTCATTTAAGAGTCTTTGGATGTGTATGTTATGCCTTAATCCTTGTAGACAGATATAAACTAGATCAAAAGTCTAAGAAATACATTTATGTTGGATATAAGATATACTCAAAAGCCTATAGAATATTTGATCCAGAAACAAAGAATATTGTGATTAGCAAGGATGTTAAGTTTGATGAAAATCTAAGTTGGAAGTAGGAAGGAAAAATGGGTAATTCAAGGGTGGATATTTTAGAAGAGCCTACACTAGTAAAAATGGAAGCTGTAGCAGCAACTCCTAGAGTGGAGACATTTGTGAGGTCACCTTCAATATCCTTTGAAGGATCACATTCTCCATTAGACAGAGCTAAAACAAAGTCTCTCAAGGAAATCTACTCCTTAACTTATGCAATGTTCACACGAAATCCAATTGATGTCCATATAGCTCTAAAAAATGAGGTACGGAGAGAAGCCATGACAGCAGAAATTGATGCTATTAAGAAGAATGAAACCTGGGAAATTACTGACTTGCCTCCAGGAAAGAAGGTGGTAAGCCTAAAGTGGATTTTTAAAACAAAATACCACTCTGATGGAACAATGCAAAAACACAAGGCAAGGCTGGTGGCACATGGATACACACAGGAGCAAGAAGTTGATTTTGATGAGACATTCTCACCAGTTGTTAGGTTTAAAACAGTGAGAATGATCCTTGCAGTTGCAGTAAAGCACCAATGAGAAGTACTCCAATTGGACATGAAGTCTACATTCTTTAATGGAGAATTGAAAAAGAAAGTTTATGTGCAATAACCTTAAGGGTTCCAAAAGATAGGAGAATAAGGAAAGGTCAACAGACTCAACAAGCTCTGTATGGCCTGAAACAGGCACCTAGAGCATGGTACAGTAAAATAGATGAGTTTTTCCAAACTCATGGTTTTCACAGGAGCCCCAATGAACCTACCTTATATCTGAAAAGAGAAGGAGATCATGTCATCATGGTGAGTCTATATGTAGATGATGTGATTTACACTAGGTCATCATCTCAGCTCATAATAGAATTTAGAAGATCAATGATGGAAGTATTCGAGATGATTGATATGAGGATTCTCAGTTACTTTCTTAGCTTAGAAGTCTAGCAAACCTAGAAGGTATCTTTACATCTCAACAAAAATATGCTACTTATGTACTGAAACAGTTCAATATGTATGAGTGCAAAGCTGCAACTACTCCAATGAATGCAAATAAAAGGCTTAAAGCTCAGGATAGAACTGAAATGGTAGATTCAAGGAGGTTTAGAAGCTTGATTGGTAAGTTGCTCTCTATCTCACATTCGCCCAGATATAATGTTTGGAATAAACCTGGTTTCAAGGTATATGTAGAGCCCCACAAAACATCATTATGGTGCAGCCATAAAGATACTCAGGTACATTTCAGGAACAAGAAATTATGGAATCTGGTATTTGAAGGATGTGGACATGGTTTTACAAGCTTATACTAATAAGGACTTGACTGGAAGTAAAGAAGATAGAAGAAGCACTAGTAGGAACTGTTTTGTCCTAGGGTCTGGACCTATATCCTGGCTATCTAAAAAGCAAAGCACAGTTGCTCTATATTCAACTGAGGTAGAATATGTTGCTGCCAATGTTGCTGCTTGTGAGACTGTTTGGCTCATAAGATTGTTATATGATTTGAATTAATAGCAACAGGAAGCAACTGTACTCTTCTATGATAATGCTTTAGTAGTGGCCATGACAAGAAATCCTATTTTGCATGGAAGGACAAAACACATTGAGATCAAGGACAACCACATACGGGAATTAGTTAGCAATGGAGAAGTGAAAGTAAAGTTCTGTAGAACAGAAGATCAAATGGCTGACACGTTTACAAAAGCACTGCTATTGGCAAAGTTTGAAGATTTACAAGACAGACTAAACATTGGCCACATTGGCTCAAGGGGGAATGTTGGAGTATGTGATCCAATGTGACAAGAGGACGCTGACGTGGAGTCCAAGAACTGGAAGTGAACGTTGCTGCTGAAAATCAGGGAAGATTAGTTTTTGGTAAGGTTAATATGATCAAGTCTTTAGTTGTTTGTTTAAGATGGTTTTCCTGTTTCCTAAGTTTTTGCAAAGTTTGTTTCTAACGTTCCAAGTGTAATGCCTTTATAAGGCATGTTTCAATTCCATAAAAGTATCATCAGCAATTGCCATTACTTTTATCTTCTTGTTCTGCCATTTTCATTGTTGCTAAAAATCAGGGAAGATTAGTTTTTGGTAAGGTTAATATGACCGAGTCTTTAGTTGTTTGTTTAAGATGGTTTTCCTGTTTCCTAAGTTTTTGCAAAGTTTGTTTCTAATGTTCCAAGTGTAATGCCTTTATAAGGCATGTTTTGATTCCATAAAAGTATCATCAGTAGTTGCCATTACTTTTATCTTCTTATTCTACCATTTTCCTTTATTGGAATGTTAAAAAAAAAATTTGCAAAAACATAGGAAACAGCAAAACCATCTTAAACAAACAGCTAAAGACTTGGTCATATTAACCTTACCAAAAACTAATCTTCCTTGATTTTCAGCAGCAACATTCACTTCCAGTTCTTGGACTCCACATCAGCATCCTCTTACCACATTGGATCACACACTCCAACACTCCCTCTTGAGGCAATGTGGCCAATGTTTAGTCTGTCTCATAGATCTTCAAACTTTGCCATTGGCAGTGCCTTTGCAAACATGTCAGCCATTTGATCTTTTATTCTATACAACTTTACTTTCACTTCTCCCTTGCTAACTAATTCCCGTATGTAGTTGTGCTTAATCTCAATGTGTTTTGTCCTTCCATGCAAAATAGGATTTCTTGTCATGGCTACTGCTGAAGCATTATCACAGAAGAGTACAATTGCTTGCTATTGTTGTTGATTCAAATCATATGACAATCTCTTGAGCCAAATAGTCTGACAAGCAGCAACATATTTTGCCTCAATTGAAAATAGAGCAATTGTGTTTTGCTTTTTAGATAATCGAGATATAGGTCTAGACCCCAGGACAAAATAATTCCCACTGGTACTTCTTATATCTTCTTGACTTCCAGCCAAGTCGCTATTAGTATAAGCTTGTAAAACTAGGTCCGCATCCTTTAAATACCAGATTCCATAATTTCTTGTTCCTGAAATGTACTTAAGTATCCTTATGACTGCACCATAATAATGCTTTGTGGGGCTCTACATATACCTTGAAACTAGGTTTATTGCAAACATTATATCTAGGCGAATGTGAGATAGAGAGCAACTTACCAATCAAGCTTCTAAACCTCCTCGAATCTACCATTTTAGTTATATCCTGAGCTTTAAGGTTTTCATTTGCATTTATTGGAGCAGTTGCAGCTTTGCGAGTAGTTGCAGTATTGCACTCATATATATTGAACTATTTCAGTACATCAATAGCATATTTTTGCTGAGATATAAAGATACCTTTTTTGGTTTGCTGGACTTTTAAGCCAAGAAAGTAACTGAGAGTCCACATATCAGTCATCTTGAATACTTCCATCATTGATCTTTTGAATTCCATTATGAGCTAAGATGATGACCTAATATAAATCATGTCATCTACATATAGACTCACCATGATGACATGATCTCCTCCTTTTTTTCATATATAAGGTAGGTTCATTAGGGCTCCTATGAAAGCCATGAGTTTGGAAAAGCTCATCTAGTTTACTGTACCATGCTCTAGGTGCCTGTTTCAAGGCATACAGAGCTTTCTTGAGTCTGTTGACCTTTCCTTCTTCTCATGTCTTTTCGAACTCTGGAGATTGTTGCATATAAACTTCTTCTTTCAATTCTTCATTGAGGAATGCAGACTTCATGTCAAATTGGAGTGCTTCCATAGGTGCTTTGCTACAACTGCAAGGATCATTCTCACTGTTTTGAACCAAACAACTAGTGAGAATGTCTCATCAAAATCAACTCTTTGCTCCTGTGTGTATCCACGTGCCACCAGCCTTGCCTTGTGTTTTTTAATTGTTCCATCAAACTGGTATTTTGTTCTGAAAATCCACTTTAGGCTTACCACCTTCTTTCCTAAAGGCAAGTCAGTAATTTCCCAGGTTTCATTCCTCTCGATTTTATTAATTTTTGCTCTCATGGTTTCTTTCCAGACCTCAATTTTTTTAGCTATATGGACATCAATTGGATATCCTGCGAACATTGCATAAGTTGAAGAGTAGATTTCCTTGACAGACTTTGTTTTAGCTCTATCTGATGGAGAAGTTGATCTCTCAGAGGATATTGAAAGTGACCTCACAGGTGTCTCCTCTCTAGGAGTTGCTGATACCGCTTCCATTTCTACTAGTGTAGGCTCTTCTTCAATATCCACCCTTGAACTGTCCATTTTTCCTTCCTCCGTCTAACTCAAATTTTCATCAAACTTAACATCCCTGCTAATCATAATATTCTTTGTTTCTGGATCAAATAATCTATATGCTTTTGAGTTTATGCTAGAATAATGGTAGAGTGAAAATGGGAGGTAATAGTAATTGACAGTTGAGTTGTGGTTGTTATGCTATTTTTAATGGAATATTTCGGAATGATCTAATATACATTCGACCCTTTATGTGCCCTACAGGTAAAGGTTCAAAATTATCTATCTTTAAGTCTCACAATTCCAGCCATATCCTTCCTACCTTTGTCTTCCTATTTTCGCTCACTCATCCATAATTTCTTTGTGTCTGACATACCGTTGCTGCAAGAAGTTCATCTCCGCCGTCCGACTTCATCCTGTACCATGTTCTCAAGCGTCTTCAGTTACTAATTATCAAACCCATCACATATTTTGTACATATCTATTACTTGCTTTATACATCGAGTTTTATACATATCTGTCATTCAATTAAAACATATATCTGGTTTTAATGGAAAGCAAATTTAATGCGTTCACGCCTGTTTTTAATGGGATGTTGAGCCCATACATATTCCTAAAAATATATCTATAATTTCGTTTGTACTTATGTTAGACATTATTTATACAAATCTCTCACTTTCTTTATACATCAAGGTTGTACATATCTAATATCTGATTTGTACATATGTATAAAATGGCTCATACGAATGTCCTAATTTATCTCATTATAGTCTTTGTACATAGTTATAGCTCATTTGTACATATGTATAATTTTTTGGAAAGGCAGGAATTGTTGTCTTTACACTTATACTTTGTCCTTGCGTACATATGTATCAAACTGTTTGTATTTATGTCCTGATTTTCTTGTCCTATATTTCATACATATGCCATAGCTTCTTTGTACATATGTATTAAACTATTTGTACATAAGTCATGATTTCCTGTCTTACGCCTCATACATATGTCATAGCTTTTTTATACATATATGCAGTTTTGGTGAAAAGCACAAATCGTTGTGTTCACATTTGTTTTCATTCGCATGTTTTGTCTTGTGTACATATGTATTAAACTATTTGTACATATGTCCTAATTTTCTCGTCCTACTCTTCATACATATGTCATAAACTCCTTTGTACATATGTGCAATTTTGACGGAAAGTGTGAATTGTTGTGTTTACACCTAGTATTTAGTAGCAAGCATAGTTTTGGTATATAATTATATATATCATTATAATGTCAGACGCACCTTGGACTAACCTGAACATTTCATCTATTAGAGAAGTTGGTGAGCTATTAGGACTCAACAAAAATATTAATAGTAAAACTGCACTTCATACTAAAATTAGGTATAAAAATTAAGCAGATGAAACGCTAACGAGAGATTAGCATCTTTGGTAAAATTCTATTGATAAATGAGCCAATTTATTTTAAATTATGTCAACTTAATCCAAAATGGCCTATTTTTATTTTTTTTACATTTTTTATCTAGAAGAAATTTTATTTAAAAGCTACCATTATTTATATGTAACAATTCATTTGAAAGTAAATATTTTAGGCATTGAAAAGGAAAAATTCATAAAAATTCAATAACATCATAAAAAAATTTGTTTTAATGTATTATTACATCTGTATAATATTAGTTTTCAAATAAAATTGATTTCAATTTAAAAGGATGCAAAAATAAAAATAAATTAATTTTAATTAAATTGCTCTTATTATTTTAGCTCATACTTGTACTATTTATAACTATCAGAAAAGAGTCCTAGCCGGGTGTGTGCCTGCTAAAGGCCCAGCTATATCTTCTTAGAGCATCTCAGCAGATTACACATACCATTATGCGAAACATCTTATGCACATTAATTTCAACTTTATAATTAATGACTGATTAAGGACCAATTTATTTTAATTTAAGTTAACTTAATCTATAATTAGCTTATAATTTTTATATTTATTTCTCTAATATTTAATTTGTTTTAATGTGTTTTGAACCTTAAATATTTATTTTGAGTGTGTTTTTATGCTTAGAGCATATGTGGACTCAATTGATTAAAAGTGGATTTAATTTGCAACTTTACAAGTTTTAATTTGATTGTGTTCTTTCAGGATTTTGACATATTGGCGATGTTCCAGTAGAAAAATTATATCTTGAGCTATAAAGATCGAAATGAAGTGATTCTTGATTCATTGGAAAGCTAACATTTGACGCTATAAATCATATGCAGACATAAAACTCAGTTTGCATGTTTAGGGGGCCAAATTTAGCTTCAAATTTGTGATTTGCACGTCATCACTAGTTCAAAAGTAGTTGTGGATTTTGCGTATATCTTTGGCCGTAAATGTTTGTTTTATGTGATTTAGGTTCATTTTGAATCTAAGAAAGAACTCTACAACTTTCATGCTTTGATTTTTTAGACATAATAGCTACATCAAGGTCAAATTTTAGCTTGAAGTTGTTACTGATGTTCTGGAGTATCTCTTGGCTCACAACGTTAAGACCAATTTTGATTTGGATTAATTCCAAAGGCCTCTAAACCATGTGGATGAAAATTTTAGCTTAAAGATGCAATTCTACTAGTCATATTAAGCCATTCTAGTTATTTTTAATATTTTTTATTTGTGTGCAGTAATTTTAAAATAATATAGAAAGCTTAGGGTGCTTTTATAGTTTTATTATGTTAGGTTATTTATGTTTCATGTATATTAGACAAGGCCAGCAACTGCTCAAGGCCTATCTCTCTTCTCCAACTTTCTTCATATCCTTTTTTCTTTTTTTTAGAGATTTTCCAAGGTCATGTCCAACTGATTTATTTTATTCTTCTTTAAAGGAGACTAAAACTCTGTATTCTTCAGTATTGTGAGATCAAAGTTGTTTTTATTCAATCAATTAATACTTTGAGTATTGGGTGTTATTTGATGATTAATTTCATGATTGTTTCGTTTATATGCTAGGAGGCTTACTAGTTGTTATTCGAATTCAATTTACTGATGGGTTAAAAATCAAATATGTAATTATTTGGTCTTTCTAATCTATAAAACAACTAAGGTTTATTGATTTGCTATGTCAAAAATCATTAGGTCTTACGGAGAACATTCAACTAAATTAAATACAACCCCTTGTGTATGTGTTACACAGTTTCATCGATCTCTCTATTTTTTAATGCAATTGTTAAATTAAATCAAAAAATTTGTATTAAGTTGTTTAGTAGTTATGATCAATTAGATCGCTTGTTTTCTAATTAACTATGACTAAGGATGGGTAGGAAGAGAGCTCGAATGATGAATATTCAGAGGCTTGATTGATCTAGCTATACATCAATGATCAGTTATAGGAATTTGGTGGTGGATATTGACTGTTGCCAAGGTTTGGATTTTTTATTATTTCATTGATTTTTTATTTTATAGGTTTTTGAATTTTTTTTCTCTGATAATTTTTAATTTTATTGTTGATTGCGAACAATCCCTCCTAATCTTTTATTTTAGTTCTCTGATAAAAAGCTTTTGATTAAACAATTTTCTCTTGGGATTTGACATGGTTTTCATTACTATAATACAAATTTATTTATTCTAAGTCATTAGTGAGACTAGAATTATTTTTTGTGGTTTCGATTACCAACCAAAATTCTGGTGCCATTGCCGAGGAAAAATTTTTTTTGTTAAAGTTTATGCATACAGTAAATTGACATATGTTAAGATTTTCTGGTATAGGTGAATTAGTGTTTGATCCAGAGATATAGAAGATAACAAAGGCGAACAGGAAAACAAAGAAGCAAACGGTCAATCTTACAGCTTCAACATATGTGAATAGCAACTCTGAAAGTGAAAAAGAAGCAGTTGTTATTGTAGAAATTGTGGCATAAAAAACACTAATGGAGTTAGGAACTCCCGACATTGTCCAGCAACCCTAGTGGATTAATTTCCCTAATATTGAGATTTCTTTTGAATTAAAATCGGGATTGATTCATTTATTGCTTGCCTTTCATGGACTTGCAGGCGAGGACCCCATAAAATACTTAAAGGAATTTCATGTAGTTTGCTCATCCATAAAGCCATAGAGAGTTACTGAATAATAGATTAAGTGGAGAGCCTTCCCATTCTTGTTGGTGGACAAGGTAAAGAACTGGTTATACTATATTTCCCCTAGTTCAATCAGAACCTGGAATGACTTAAAGAGAAAATTTTTAGAGAAGTTCTTTCCAGCTCAAGAGCTGGAACTATTAGGAAAGAAATTAGTGGGATTCAGTAGTATAACAGAGATAGTCTCTACGAGTACTAGGAAAGATTCAACTAGCTATGTGCAAGTTGTCCACACCACCAGATTTTTTACCAATTGTTGCTACAGTATTTCTACGAAAGGCTGCTTTTCATGGATCGAAGCATTTTAGGTGCTGCAAGTGGATGAACACTTGTAAAAAAGATACCTGAAGAAGCAAAAGATCTGATTTCTAAAGTGGCAGCCAACTTACAGCAGTTTGGGACAATGGTAGATCATGTGCTGAAAATGGTAAATGAGGTAGGAACTTTTAGTACTGAAGCTCAACTTTCTGAACTAACCTCTCTTGTTAGAGAAGTTGCCTTGGGACAGGTTCAAAATCCTAAAGTTTATGGCATTTGATCTGCACAAGGACACCTTATTAACTCGTGCCCACAATTGCAAAGAGATACCATACCTCAAATGAATACAGTAAGTGGGTTTGTTAACCAACCAATAAGGTATGAGCCTTATGCTACTTGCTTGAACACAAGGCTACAGTGATGGAAGCTTGCACTTTCCATGTGCACCTTAAGCCTTTAGCTGGTAAGGCCAATGAAACTACATAGTTAGCTTCTCATCAATTCTAACCAATAATAATCTTAGAATCAATAATGATTCAAAACACACAATACCTACATCAAAGACTTTGCATAACACCCTTCTTCTTAGGGTTAAGCCCTAGAATGACTTAAGCGGCACAACTTGAAACTTAAAGGGATCAGAATCTAATGATTCTTAGTAAGGGATTTATAAACCTGCGATGAATATCTTTAGGACCTATTATATATAATAATAAAATGCAACTTAATGCGAGCTCTTTACATTCGGAGGTCTTAACTAATAACCATTAACTTCGGTTCTTTGGCGGAGAACCCTACTTCAACCTAGTCCTATCTTACAAGAACTTAATTCCTACCTTAGCAAGCTTTGCTTGTTTGTGAAGGCTGTCTAAGCACTTCCCCTAATTCAAATACCAAGGTAAGTAAATCCCAAGTTTGATCCTCAAATAAGTGTGTTATTAAACAAATCAAGCAACTAAAATAAGCTTCCTAAGTGTTCCTATGTATAAATTGATACCTAAAAATTATGATGAGAAATATGGTAATTTTGACCCAAATTAGTGGCATGATGATAACTTCGGTGAAATTATTGTCATCTAAGTGAAAATGACTAAGTTTCTCAAGACCATAAGTGTTGTGACTTATTAGAACCAATAAGTGTCAAGGAAAGACTTATTTGCACCAAATAATAAAGTTGAGGGCTTAAGTGTTTTGACCACTTTAAGTGTGTGATTAGCTTAGGGGCTAAGAAGGGTGATTAGGATTCTCTCATTTGGGGCTAAGAAGAATTGGTTCGAGGACTAAAGAAAAATTTAAGCAAGGTTAAAAAGGTTGGGTTGTTGGAGATATTTTGGGAAGAGGAAAGGCGCTATTCATCTTTTCGTTCCATGAGCTAAACTCATAGCTCCCTTGACTGTCACTTCATACAACCTTAATCGTTCAATTTAGCTCAAGTTTTGCACAAAATTGAAGCCCTTAAAACTATGACAACAAGCCCCAAGCAAGGTTTTGAGCTAGTTTGGTGCATTGGAAGATTTCTTACTAGTTCTTAATGGTTTTGATTAAAACTCTTAAGGTAATCTACTTCCTAAGTTTATATTTGGTTCTAAAGGTATCAATGAGCTAAAAATGGTCTTGATAAGCTAAATATGGCGCCTAATTTCAAAAGAACCAAGCTTGGAAGCCATTGGAGCTAGTTGAAGCTTTTGGTAAATGGTTACTTGAATTTTGTACAAAACTTTATTTGAGGTAAGGGATTTAATTTATGGAAAGATCAAATGATTCATAAATAGTTTTATAACACTTCAGAGTAAGCTTGGTTTGGGTCCTAAGTGATTTGGCCATGGTTAGAATGGTTTGGGCAAGTTTTGAAACAAATAACACAAGGTTTACGGGTGCAAAGGATGCTTAGCGTCACATCCCTAAGGCTTGCTGATGTGTCACCAAGGCTGTCTTAAGCATCCCGAATGGGTTTCACCTTGGCATCTCATCATCGGCTATGGGCATCGTGTCATCGAGGGCAACCCTTCCTCCTATATTTAACCTATTTTAAGTGCCCAAATGCTACGATTTCCTTCCTAGGCCTAATCTAATGTATTTAGAACTTTAACCCAAAACTTAAACCTACTCCTAAAGCTAGTATAATGCATCATTAGTGGGTAATAAGTACGTGGTTAAGAGGGATAAGTACTAGTGGATAAGTTTTATGCCTTAAGGTGTAAGAAGACACTAAGGTGGGACTAAGGAATATTTGTGTGCCCTAATGGCCGTGGATTAATGGCTTGAACCTTTAGAATTGGAGAAAAAATTAATGGTTTGAGTTTTATAATGGCCTGAAAGTTGAGGTTGGAAACCTCCAAGCATTAAGTGAACTTAAGATGTCTTAACCAAGTTGATAGACTTGGTAAGTTATCCACTAATGTGCCTGAGTTAAGTTTATGGGAACTTGCTAAAGTTTGGCCATTAAGTTTGTTACCAAGTGCAATAATTAAGAAGAAGAAACAGGTAAGAGGTAAATAAGTGACAACTTACTTTAAGTGGCCTGTCAAACAAAGGCAAGGTTTAAGTAAGCAATGGCTTACTCTATGGCATTGAATATGTGGGCCATTGTTCAAGTACTTTAGCCGTATGAGCTCACGACATTCAAGAGCACCTTTTGGGTATAAGGAAGTCCTAAGTGCATTAGCAGGTACATTTATCCATCCATCCACACATTTCATTGCATTATTGTTGATTATTCTTGTTTATGTTTATTGTATGATGTGTTGAATGCTTTGTTGGTTTCTTTATGTATATATGCTGTCTTGCATGTTTGCACAAGTTTTCCTCGTAGGTGCTGAATTCCTTACTAAGTACTTTTGAGTACTCATCCCATAAGTGTTGTGTAGGTACTTAGGCATGCTAGCAGGGCCGCCTAACAATTGGTAAGGGACGGCTGTTAATGCTAGGTTTTATTTACTTGAAGTACACTCTAAGTGTAAGACTTGTAGTTAATGAATGATTATGATGTAAGTTAGTGCTAACCAAGGTGATACCTTTTCAGCTTTAAAGGCTAAGTAAGCATAAGGAAAGTGAGGCTTGCCACGTGGGAAGGCAAGAAGGGATCCTAGAAGTGATTGCTTTGTATGTTTAGTACCATGTGTACTATGTTTTCCTCTACTAGTGTCTATTGGTATGTATAACACCAAGGTTACATTTAGGGGCATATAAGGTTAAAATGTATGCACACAATTGTTTCTTAAAGTTTAAGCAACTAAAGTTTTCATGTCTTGGCTTATTTTAATTAGTTTTCTTAAATAAAGGCCATGGCACTATTTTATTATCAATTTTCTTATTTAATTCTTAATGGTTAGATAGGATGACAAATACATATTTTTTGTACAAGGTAGGCTAAAAAACTTATTGCACGTAAAAGTTTTAAGATTTTTCACGAGTAATAACTAGCCAGTGGAAACCTAAGTAGAATCATAGTTCCCAAAGAACCTACCAATGTTAGTAAAATCAGAGCACTAGGACCCTATTCTGCCATAGTTGGTATTAGAACAAGTCAATGGTCTTAGTAGAGGCAATAAGTAACTAAGATCTAAGTATGTCCTTGTGCTAAGTATGGTTACAACTACTTATAAGTGTTTCTGGAGTTGTTGTCGGGCTTTGGTTGTAGGTATGTCGGTGAAAACTTGGTAAAGTGCTAAAATTTAGGCAAGGGACCGAGCAATGGTCCAAGTGGCTCTATGATTAAATCCATGGAGAAGGTGGCAATTTTTGTGTAGTCCTAATAGTAATAAGGCATCGGTGGCCAAGGAAACATACCTAACCATCAAAGGAAGAGAGATTGAGGTTGATGCCATAAGGGTAAGGGCCGAAGTATGCTTAAGCCTACCAGAACACTAAGACTTGGGGAGAAATCCCTACCTTGTGGTAGAGCCAAGTTTAAGGTAGTATCTCCAGGCATACAGATAAAGATATAAGCCAAGGGGCAGATGTGAAGCCCAAAGGTAAGGGCCAATGAGCATTAAGTTATTAATTATGCATCGAAACCAAGTCAATTATCACCACCCAAGGGCTAGAGGTAAACATGGACTTCAAGAACTCAATAGATCACGGCGTAAGGGGTAAAGTACATAAGGACTTTGAGTGCACCCAGCCAAGAGAGTAACATCTCCACCCCAAGGTAAGTTAAGGCCTGAAGTAAAAACTTTGGTAAAGATTATTTAAGATGGAGTCCATGGAACCCAATGAAGAACTAAAAAAGATGATGTGAACAAAAAAAAAAGGCTATGTGCCTGGTGCATGGAAATGATGTAAGCTAAGGACATAGGTATGCCCATAGCCAAGGCTTGAATAACGCTAAGCTCAAGAATGCCTCAGTCATTGAGGAGTGCAGCCAGCACTCGGGAGTAACCAAGGAGTTCTACTAAGACAAGTCGATTGGTCTAAAAGTTGATGGTAAAAGAAGTACCTTTAAGTTTACAACATACTAGGAAGTATTTTTTGTTGTTTAATTGCTATGCCTATGGTTGTTGCTAGCCTGCCTAGAAAATTAGAAATAGAAAAAAAAGTATGCACGTACCCATAATAGCCCAAAAAGGTAAGTTTTGGTTGGACCTTTAAGGTTTTGCCTAAAAGCTTAGGAGTAGGAGCCATGCTGTGGTCTATGATTGTAGCTTTAATGAATGGTACAATGATGCTTAGGAAGAAGATTGATTTGGGGCATAAGAGCTGACTTAACTGTGTCGATTATAAGTGACCCTTGAAAGTAATCTCGAGGGTAAAGGTGACTCACATCAGAAAGTTAGCAAGTCATGCCAAGAGTTAAGCCTTAAGTTGATCAACTTGCTTTTATGGTGTAAGAAAATATTTATGCACTATAGGAGTGGTTCAAGTAAGGAAAACTCTAAGACAAACATAACCAGTCCAATTTTGAGAAGTGTTGCAAACTATTTCATGAAAGTTACCAAGTGAGATGAGATCAAATTCTCTAAGTACCACAGCTAGGGTTAAGAGGGCTTGTGAAGCCAAAAGTTAACTTCAAGAGCCCCAAAGTTGTGAATGAAGAAAAGGTAAATGGTAACATGAAGACTATCAATAATTATGAGAAGTTAGTTAAGAGAAGATTTGAAGCCAAAACCCACAGGTCCTATAAGTGCAAATGAGTTTTGAAGTTGGGATTATTTAAGGAGGGGAGTCAAGTAATTTTGGTAAGTTGGTCCAAGCTCAAGTGCCAAGTTAGACCACCCATAGTAGCATACAACCCAACATGGGATTTGTAAGAAAGAACCATGATGACACCAAGAGTTATTAGGTTTAAAGACAACCTAAGTAGTAAAAAAGGGGGTGTCCTAAGGGGTTTCAAGATCGGGACCTAAAAATTGTTAAGGAAAGCATGAAGTGGTAAGATGAACTACAAGTAACTGGCATAGGCTTAGTACTTTCATTTGGGTCTATGTTGGCCCAAGGTTGCTAATGAGAGCAAAAATGGCCTAAGGGACGTTCTCGGCTATTTGGAAGTTCAACATAATAAATAGTAGAGTTAGTTGCAAGTTTGAAAGAGCCAAGAAAACCTCAAACCAAAAAGGATAAGGAAGCGAACCTAAGCTCATTTTTAAAGGTTTATAAGAAAGAGGACCCCTGAGGTTTGAAGTACATTCCACTATCAAAAAGGGGTCTGGTTGGATTATGGCAGATCGGAGAAAGTGTTGTAGTATGAACCACCAAGTAGCATCTTTAATGACTCAAAAGCTCAAAAGGGAGCTAAGTGTGAATTGAGGTAATATCATCAATAATAAGACTCATGGTGACGAAAGGTCAAGGTTCCTTAGAACTCAAGGTAGCTTGTAAAGCTTAGGAAGGCATGTGGGACTCTTCATTTTCTTAAGGGGTAAGAAAAGTACCTAAGTAGTCTAAGAGCCTAAGGGTGATTAGGTGATGACTAAAAAGGACTCTTGGAAAAGAAGGTGACCAAGAAAGAAACTTTAACCCCGAGGAAAGGTTGTTGCTTTAGGGGTAGTTAGAACTGCGTAGTGCATCCCAGAGACCTAATTCATTAAGTATTGGCTTTGAATTACTGAGTGCCCATAAGAATAAGTCATAGTTAAGGGTGACCAACTATTCCGTTTTGACTGGAAAAAATTGAAAATTAAATTATTTTGGTAATTTCAATTATGACAATTCATTTATTAGTTCAATTTTAGTTAAAACTGAATTTTAATTTCAATTTTTTGTTCGGTTTTTGGTTTTGTGAATATAAAAATTGGTGACCAAATTAACCGAATTTTATAAATTTATTAAGCTTTAATATCAACTAGCTCTATTGTATTGTACTACCTTGGAAGCCCAATTCATATTACTACATATAACAAACCCAAACCATGAATTTTGAAAAAAAAAATACAAAGCCCCAATGAATAGTAAACCCTAAACTAAGGTATATTAGTATTAGGAATTTCATCTCATTTCTTCAATTTTTTTTCTTCTTCTTCTTCTTTGCTGGCGGTAGCCTTTCTACTCCTACTCCTATTCCTCCACCTTTTCCAGCAAAGAGCAAGCCCTTAGCTCTCCCTCACAACCATCCCTTCGATCTCTCTACCTGTATTTTCTTTCCTTTCAAACCTACCACAGCAAAACTGCCTTCGTCGATGCCCCCACCAGCCACCATCACAACTTCTCTCTCTAACATACATGGGCATACACATATGCCGTGTTATCCTCTTCCTCTCCCCCAATCCCATCTTCTTCCCCATTGTTTGACTTTGTGTCATGTCTGTCCGTGTCGTCATCACCACCACTCACAAGGTCACCTAAAAAAATTCGTTATTTTAGGTGCAAAACCAAAAAACTGAAATTATTTTGATTTTGGTTATCTTTGGTTTTGGGGTGCAATTCAGTTAATTTGGCTACTAGCTTCTATGACCAAAAATCATATTATTTTGGTAATTCAGTTTCAATTATAACTAAATTGGATAAATGATCAATCCTAGTCATAGTAAAGACTTTTTGAATTTAAGTGTTCGAAGAGACTTCAAGTTTCTAAGTGAAGTGTGGGCCTAGAAGGTGCCAAGTAATATTTCCCAGGGTGTAAAGAGGTTGTAGGCCTCAGTTAAGCCTAAGAGTACACACGTTGTGGGCTATGATTGTGTAAATTATACTAAGTAGTCATAGTGGTTAGTGCATAAGGATGGGCTAAATGAGGCAATGACCTAAGAACGTTCATAAGTATTAAGAAGCAAGGTATAGGTATCGAAGTGGCCTTAAAGAGGTTGTATGAAGTGTAAGTCTCGATCGAGCATAGTGTGCTTTATGAGCACCCTTGAGTAGCACTTGGATTAAGTTAACCTGAAAAATTGTTGGTGTTAAGGGAATATCCTAGATAAATTTAAGGAATCTTTAGAGCCTATAAACACTGAGTGCTAAGTTAAACCATAGTGAACTTGAAGTTCCCAAGAAAGACCAAAAGGTATAGCATAAGTTATGGGGCACGAAGTGTACCCAAGCATAGGAACTAAAAGGGACTATGAAAGGCTACATGCCAAGGGTCTTGAGAGCTTCTTAAAGAAAGCTAGGAAGGGTGGTAGGGCCTAAGAAAGCTTGATGCCAAGTATACATCCAAAGTGCCAAGTAATTAAGGTGAAGTTTAAAGGGTCACAGTAACGAAATCTTCGGGAGCACAGGTGTTTAGATCAGCTAAGTAAAGCTGAATAAAGCTTCTATGGCTAGGTCTTAAATAATCTAAAAAGATCTAAGAAAATGGGCCGTAACAGCCAAGAAGATATCATTACCAAAAGAAGCCAAGTTGGTTATGGAATGACTCATAGGTAATAAGAGTAAGGAAGCATGCTAAGGGTACCTTATAAGTTAAAGGCCAATAGATGGCTAAGTAGCTAGTGAATGGTTGATGACCCTAAGTGTGTTAAGTGATTACTTAAAGGAGTCAAGCATTAAAGAATTGGGAAGTGTGTGAAACACCCGAGGACAGTCAAAATATAAGAAGTTTATATGGACTAAGGTGCCCATACCAAAGTCAATGGTGTTAAACTTGAGGGTGCCTTATGTGGCTAAGAAACCTTGGGATGGTAACTGTAAACAGCTACTTAAGAAAGTTAAAGGTAAGTTTCTACAAAAGGTCTATTATCCTTAGGGCACTAAAGGGCATCAATGTCAAAGATGCATTTAAGGATTAGTTAAAGTGCCTAAGTGTGGTGTAAGAATTACCACGTTAAATTATGCCAATAGCAATAAGAGGTGGTGACTAAGGGGCACCTGAGTATGGCGTAAGCATAGCCTAAGTCCCACCAAGTGTAAGTTTGGAAACAAAGGACTAAATACTCCCAGAAGTGCCTCATTGAGGGCAATGGCTAAAAAGGAGCATGTTAGCTCTAAGTTTTTTAGGACTAAGTAAAAATTGGCAATATAGGGATGTGCCTTACAAGCTAAGGCAAAATGTCCTCCCCATAAGTAATGTCTCTAAGGATAAATCTCCTAAGGAGTACTTTAAAAGGTTTCTTGACCAATAAGTCATGAATCTAAGAATATGAAATAGGTTGATGGTTAAAGGGCTATGAGTAGCCATGGTAAGGAAAGGACTGAGTAAGAAACTAAGCTAGATGAATACAGACTAGCATCCAAGTGTTAGGCATTCTTAAGAATCGAAATTTGGAAAACTAAATTTTCTATGGAAGAGAGAATTTAAAGGTTGTCCAAGCACTTTCCCTAATTTAGATGTCAAGGTAAGTAAATCCCAAGTTTAACCCTCAAATAAGTAAATCAAGCAATTAAAATAAGCTCCATAAGGGTTCTTAAGTATAAATTGGCACATAAGAGTTATGAAGGGCAAAATGATAATTTTGACCCAAATTAGTGGCATGGCGATAAATTTAGTGAAATTATTTTCATGTAAGTGAAAATGACTAAATTTTTCAAGACCATAAGTGTTGTGACTCATTAGAATCAATAAGTGTCAAGGAAAGACTAATTTGTATCAAATAAAAAAGTTGAGGGCTTAAGTGTTTTGGTGACTTTAAATGTATGATTAGCTTAGGGCTAAGGTGATTAAGATTCTCTCATTTTTGGCTACAAAGAATTGGCTAAAGAACTAAAGAAAAAATCAAGCAAGGTTAATTAGCTTAAGTAAGGTTAAAGAGGTTGGGTTGTTAGAGATAATTTGGGAGAAATGAAGGTATTATTCATCTTCTTCTTCCTTAAGCTAAACCTTTACCTTTCTAAACCCTCAATTCATACCACCTCAATATTTTGATTTAGCTCAAGTTTTTCATGAAATTAAAGGCCCTAAAGCTATCACAACAAGCCCCAACCAAGATTTTGAGCTAGTTTGGTGCATTGGAAGAATTCTTGCTTGTTCTTGATGGTTTTGAATCAAAATCTTGAGGCAAGCTAATTCCTAATTTAACATTTGGTTATAAAGGTATAAATGAGCTGGAAATGGTCTTGATAATCTAAATATGGTACCCAATTTTAAAGGAGCCAAGCTTGGAAGCCATTGGAGCTAGTTGGAGCTTTTGGTGAATAGTTGCTTGAATTTGTGCAAATCTTCATTTGAGGTATGGCATTTAAGTTATGGCATGATTAAATGATGCATAAGTAGTGTTCTAACACTTAGGAGTAAGCTTGATTTGGGTCCTACGTAATTTGGTCATGGTTTGAATAGTTTAGGCAAGTTTTAAAGCAAAGAACACAAGGTTTGCAAATGCAGGGGAGGCTTGGTGCCACATCCTTAAGGCTTGGTGATGTGTTGCCAAGGCTATCTCAGGCAACCTATTGTGTTGTCGGCCATAGGCATTGAGTCACTGAGGGTAACCCCTCCCCATTTTTTTTAACTTATTTTAAGTGCTCAAATGCTACAGTTTCCTTCCTAGGCCTAATCTAAGGTATTTAGCACTTTAATCCAGGACTTAAACCCACTCCTAAAGCTAGTATAATGCATCATTAGTGGGTAATATGTAGGTGGTTAAGAGGGCTAAGTATTAGTGGATAAGTTTGGTGCCTTAAGGTGCAAGAAAGCACTAAGGTAGGGTTAAGGAATATTTGTGTGCCCCAATGGCCAAGGATTAAGGTCTTGAACCTCTGGCATTGGAGCAAAACCTAATAGTTCGTGTTTCCTAATGGTCCAAGAGTTGCGGTTGGAAACCTTTAGGCATTAGGTGAACTTAAGAGTTCTCAACCAAGTTGATGGACTTGGTAAGTGATCCACTAAGGTGCCTGAGTCAAGTTTGTGGGAAATTGGATAAATTTGCCACTAAGTTCATTACCTAGCACAATAATTAAGATGAAAAGGTAGGTAAGAGGTGAGTAAGTGGCAACTTACTCTAAGTAGCCCGTTAGACGTGAGCAAGGTTTAAGTAGGCGATGGCATAACCTAAGGTACCCCTAAGAGGACTTCATGGGGTTGTTTAAGTGTTAGCATTAGATACATGACCGGCATCCAAGTACCCTAGCCGTATGAGCTTATGACAGTCATTCATGCATTTTCCTGCATTATTGTTGATTGTTCTTGTTTGTGTTTGTTATATGATGTGTTGTATGCTTTGTTGGTTTCTTTATGTATATATGTTGTCTTGCATGTTCGCATAAGTTTTCCTTATAGGTGCAAATCTCTTACCAAGTAGTTTCAAGTATTCACCCTTTAAGTGTTGTGCAGGTACTTAAGGTGGCTAGTAGAGCCTAACAGCTGATAAAGAATGGCTGTTAGTGCTAGGTTTTATTTGTTTGAAGGTAGCCTCTAAGTATAAGATTTGTCATTAATGAATGATTGTGATGTAAGTTAGTACTTACCAAGGTGATGCATTTTCAGCTTTAAAGGTATTGAAGGCTAAGTAAACACAAAGAAAGTGAGGCTTGTCATTTAAAGCTAGCTTAAGCTTAAGTGGGAAGGCAAAGAAGGCTCTTAGAAATGATTGCTTTATATGTTTGGTACCATGTGTACTATGTTTGCCTCTACTAGTGTCCATTGGTGTGTATAACACTATGGCTATATTTGGGTGCATATGAGGTTAAGATGTATGCACACAGTTCTTACTTAAAGTTTAAGCAACGAAAGGTTTCATTTTTTCTCTTGTTTTAATTAGTTTTCTTAAATAAAGGCCATGGCATTGTTTTATTATTAATTTTCTTATTTAATTGTTAATGCACGGTTAAGACGACGCATGCATATTTTCTATGCCATGTAGGCTAAGAAACTAGTTGCATGTAAAATTTTTAAGATACTTTATGGATAATAACTAACCATTGTAACCTGAGTGGGATCATAGTTCCTAAAGGCTTTCCGGTGTTAGTAAAATTAAGGCACTGGGACCCTGTTTTGCCACATTATTACTTTTCTACTTTACCTTGTCATATTGTGCAAAATTTTCACTTAAATCTTAGTGGCTCATTTTGCTAGGCATGGTTGATTAGTTAAAGTACTCTTAAGGTTCAAGAGCTCCCTTAGATACTTAGCACCTATACACTTACTGAAGACCCCTTAGCTTACTTGGGTCTTAAGCTTCTCTATCTTGTCTGTTACTTAACTCAACTTACTCCCCTGTTATGTATTTCTAACTTAAGTAATGTGTTTGAGCCTTGGCTTAGGGCGTCCAAGCCTTAAAATAACCATAGGATTCCCTTTGAGAGTTCCCCACACTTGGTTCCTATAACTCAACTTATTGCTCTTCTTAGCTTAAGTTAACACATAGCCCAGCAACATAGCATGCAAAATACATCAAATATAACTTAATACGACTTAAATCCCTTATCTGGAATAATAAATTCAAGCAACATGAAGCTTTAATATCCTAGTAGTCTCAGTTTTGCATTCTTCTTTGTGCCCTTTTATAGTAGCTTGAGTAATGTCATAGAATTGATCATTTAACCTCATAATAGTTATCCGTAGGGCAAGATTAATAAACCTTCTTACAGTTTAAGTAATCAAAACCCGACCCTTTACCTTGGACTGCATTCAGTAGCTCGTCCTTAATGTTCTTATACCCCAAATTTATTCCTTATTGCTAGCTTTCACATTATCTCTAGCAATAATTCAATGAAACTATTTTCCAATTATTCTCAGATGATCAAATAACAACTAAATAGAGAGCACAATTATTTTATTCCTAGCCACCTTAAAAATGAAACAAAATAGGGAAACCATAAAGGAAAACAAACCTCTTACGATTTCATTGTTAGCTTCTTGTTTGTTTTATTTACTTATTACAGCTAATTGCTTGGTGTATAAGTAAAGACATATCATTTCTTCATTAGTTCCAGTCCATTCCAATCTTATTAGCCAAACCTAAATAGCAGCAAATAATGAACCAAATTGTTCTTACCTCTTTTGCACAGTTGTAACATAGGTTCCTTTTGCATCTTAAGCTTCTCTCTTCCCAACAAGCAATGAAGAGACCAAATTTAATAACAAAACCAGTGGCTACATGACCGAAGCAAACCCAAAAAATTCAGAACAAATTCAACCATAGCTTACCTGGCAAATTGGTGCTCAAAGCTTAGCTCTTCATACATCAAAACCAGTTTTATTACTAATCTGTCTTGATTTCAATGTTATTTTAGCTAGATTTTAGATCAATTGGAGCTTTAGGGGGTTCGGTCATTGTGTTTCTGAGAAGGATAGAGGAATTTTGGATGGCTAGCTGGGAGGGAGAGACATGAGATGGTGCTACTCAGTCACCACCACCTCTTGTGTCTCAAAGATAAGGTGTCATGCACCTTGGCCTTTATTTTCACTCTTCAATACATTGGGCCTTTATTTGTAACATACTAAAACCTTAGGACTAGAATGGATATTAAGCCTTGAATGAATCCCACTTTCATTACACATCTAGTCCCTATCTTTTAGGAACATGCAATTTAATCCTCAGCTCTCTAAGAGCAAAATTAAACCGCCTAAGGACAATATAGTCAATTCATAATTTCTCAATAATAAAGTGCGCATCACAAAAAACCATAATATCTCAAATTCAAAATTATCTAATCCTCTATCTAACCGTGCAATAAAAATGGGTCACTATGTGAATTGATCAAAATGTTCCTCTTGGCTGAGCTTGCCTAAATAATCAATTTTTGCTTCTTTTAAGCTACTATACTTCATTAAAATGGGAGTTTACTTGTAATAATTATTTTGAGCATTTAATATTATTAAAAATAACCAAGGTCACCCCAGTAATTTGACTTTAGGTCCTCAAGAATTGTTACATAGTTGGTAAGTGTAGCTAGCATCTTGTGCTAGATTAATTGTGTATTTTGTATTGTTTTTTAGATATTATAGCATACTTGTAGGTTACAATTTATAGCACACTTGTAGGCTAAAATAGAAAAGTTCCCACTATAAACTAATGGAAATCTAAAAATATCCTACCAATGTTCTTATCAACCTAAATTTCATTCCGGCACTACTTTATTAGTGCAAATTTGCTATTCCATCGTTAAAGTAGGCGGTAGTGGCAAAGATGAGGTTGCACTATTGTTGACACCCAATTTCGTCCGGCTTAAAAATAAAAAAAATTAATTATATTAAAAATTAAAACTTAAAAAAAATTTATTAAATTACTTAATTAATTGATTACTTAATTAAAAAATAATAATAGTAATAATGGCAATATTATTTTAGGGGCATTCTTTTTTAGTTTGTATGTTAAAGAAAAAAAAAAAAAAGGGGAAGAAGAAGAAAAAAATAATAATAATAAATTAAATCTAAATTAATTAAAATTAAAAATTATTAATTAATTAATTGATTAAAAAGAAAAAGAAGAAAAAAACAAAAAAATAATAAAAAAAAATGGGAAGGGTGGCCGACAGAGGCTCCCCCTCCCCTTATCCCTTATCTTCTCGCACTCTTTATTCTTATCTTCTCTCCCTCTCGAGAACCTTCTATCTCTCTGTTTTAGCTCCCAACTCAGACTCATCTCACGGAGACAGACACAAGACAGAGAGGAGCTCACAAAGCTCTCCCAGCTGCTCTCTCTCTCTCTCTCCTAGCTGCATCTCTCTCACTGATCTCTCTCACTAATCCTCTCTCTTTCACCCTCGATCACTCCCTCTTTGTCCTCGCACCACTTCCTCCTCCAAGCACAGTGCATAGCTCCTCCCCCTTTTCCCTGGCCGCGAGCCACAGCCGCCACCGCCTCATGATCCTTCATCCGTCGGCCTCACTTCATCTCTCCCTTCACTACCGGCGCGTCTTCCTCCACCTACAGCCGAGTCACCTCCGTCAACTTCGCCCCGCCGTCCCCTCATCGTCGCGTAGTCACCCAGATGCTCCCCTGCTCCCGTCAGCCGCCGCGTCGCCCCCTTTGCTGTCGCGCTGCTGTTCTTCCCTCGCGTCGCACTCCCCTCGCCGCCGGACGCCCCGCCGTCGCCTCCTCCTGCTGCGCTTCCTCCTCTGCCACGTCTCCCAGCCGTCGCCTCCTCCACCGCCGTGCCGCTGCTGCTCACGCCTCCCTGTTGCTGAAACAAGAAACAGAAACGAAAAAAATGATTTGACCAAGTCAAAATTTTAAAAATTTTGGGTAAAATTATTACTTAGCCCTTAATTCTTTTTATTTTATCCATTTAAGTTATGAATTTTATTTTCCTTACAGATTCATCACTGACAGCAAGCTTTTTGTTTGTTTTTTTTTATTTTTCTTTGTTTCTTCTATTATTAGTTGATTTTATCTTACATTAATTTTGATCATTAAAGAGAACAACATGCGACTTTGATTTGATATGTATATTCATGTATATTTATTGGATTTTAGAATAGTTTAATTTTCATTCTTATACTGTATTTAAATGTGAATCAAATTCTTGGTTAAGTAACATATAAATTATTAAAAAAACTGACCTAAGATCGATTATCAAAATCCATGTCCAAATGATTCAGTTAGAATCCATGGCTTGGATATTAGCTAAAATTATTAAAAAATTAAATTAAATTAAATAACGAAATCTTAAGACGGATCATATCCATGTCCAAATGATTCGGTTAGAATCCACGGCTTGAATATTAGCTAAAATTATTAAAAAATAAAATTAAATTAAATAACGAAATCCTAAGACGGATCATATCCATGTCCAAATGATTCGGTTAGAATCCATGGCTTGGATATTCGCTAAAATTATTAAAAAATAAAATTAAATTAAATTAGAAGTCCGTCTTAAGATGGATCATAAAATCCATGTCCAGATGATTCGGTTAGAATCCATGGCTTGGATATTAACTGAAATTATTTAAATTAAAATTTAATAACGAAATCCCGATGGCGAACCGACTCGTAGTCCGGATCTGTTATGAAAGCCCATAATTTTGACATAATTTTAATTTTTGCTTATGAATTTATTGGATTTGTCTAATTGATACTTTAACTTAGTTTTAATTTTTGCAATTAAGTCATTAATTCACTTATTTTCTATTATACTTTTGTTTGTTCAGCTAATTAAAAGCTTAAATTAACTTAGGGATTGATATTAAGCTTAATTATATAATTAAGTTAAATAGGTAATTTTAATAAATAATTTGTCCTTGGATTTATTTGATTTATTCATCTGAACTTTGAGTTTGTTTTGATTTACAATTCGCGCATTGACTTCCTTTTATTGTCTTTTCGTTTGCTCAAATAATTAAATGTGTAAATTAACTGAGGAATTAATGTTAAGCATAATTATATGATTAGATTAGATAAACCTTTTTTTTAATTAATCTAAAATTAGTTTGACATAATAAAAATCACACCTAGGAAATATTCAGTCTACCTGTACCATTTAATAATTAATTAAATAGCTAATAATAAATTAAATTTAAATTAAATTCCATGACCAGATGATTCGGTTAGAATCTATGGCTTGGATATTAATTGAAATTATTTTAAAATAATAATAATAAAATAAAATAAAAATTTAATAATGAAATCCGTTCGCGAATCCTCAACTCGATTAAAAGTCGATTCAGAATCTCGGTACAATTCTTCTCTTATTCTCCATTTTTTTATTTATTTATTTTATTTATACAAGTCACTAACCTTTTTTTATTTCTACAGAACTAACAATAATCTTTATATGTTTATTATTATTATTATTTATTATTATTATTATTATTGTTATTATTATTATTATTCAATTCAGATTACTAACTATTTAATTTTTGCATAAACTAATTACTAACTCAACTAACATCACTACCCATTTAATTTTTGCTATACTAACAATTAATTGTGCTAACCACTAACTTTTATTATTATTGTTATCACTAACTTAAATTTTTGCTATACTAACAATTAATTGTGCTAACCACTAACTTTTATTATTATTGTTATCACTAACTTTAATTTTTGCTATACTAACAATTAATTGTGCTAACCACTAACTTTTATTATTATTGTTATCACTAACTTTAATTTTTGCTATACTAACAATTAATTGTGCTAACCACTAACTTTCATTATTATTGTTATCACTAACCATTTAATATTTGTTATACTAACAACTAACTTTACTAACTTTATTAATAACTAACTTTAATTATTATTATTATTATTATTATTATTATTATTATTATAATGGAAGGTTATGCCTCCTATTTATTATTTAAAAAAAAAAAAAGTGGACGGCCGAAAAGCCCCACTTTATTTATTTATATATCATCTTTTGATATTCTTTTGTTTACTTTATGTGTTTTCCCATTATCTATTTGCATGTGCTATTTAATTTATGCACCTTTTATTTTCTTAAATGGATGTTCAAAACAAACAAAAAAAAAAAAAAAAAGAGAAAACCTCCACTTTATTTATTGTTATTTAATTTTTCTTTATTTTATGGTTAAACTCATTTCATTTAAAGAAATTAGCCATAAAAAATATATATATATAAAATAAATCTGAGCCATGTTGTTAAGTCAAAATTTTTTAGTTCATGGTATATTGGCTGGAAACTGTCTCGTGCCCGCTTTTGAGCTGCTTCACCTGGTGAAGAGGGTCTGGCTGAGTAACAACGCCCCGTACCATGATCAAAGATTTTTATTTTTAAATTCTTTGATTCCTTTAAATTAACTTCTTATTAAATAAAAAAATTAATTATTTTTTTTAAATTCTTTTATAAACTGAGTAATTATTTAAATAATAAATATCCTTCATTAAACAAGAAAAAAATCAAAAAAAAAAGAAAGATAAGAAAAATAAAAGAAAGATAAGAAAGAAAAATAAAAGAAAGATAAGAAAGAAAAGAAAGATAAGAAAAAAAATAAAAGAAAAGATAAGAAAAAGAAAAGAAAGATAAAAAAAATAAAAGAAAAGATAAGAAAAAGAAAAGAAAGAAAGAAAAGACAAGAAAAATAAAAGAAAGATAAGAAAGAAAAATAAAAGAAAGATAAGATAAAGAAAAGAAAGGAAAGATAAGAAAAAGAAAAGAAAGATAAAAGAAAGAAAAAAGAAAAAGAAAAGAAAGAAAGAAAAGAATAAGAAAGAAAGAAAAGAAAAGAAATTAAAAGAAAATTAAAAAAAAGTAAAAATAAGTAAAAAAGAAGAAAAAGAAAGAAAGTAAAAAAAGAAGTAAAAATATAAAGATAAATTTTTTAGTTAGTATTAAAAATCATTCATAAACAAAAAGAATTACCATTTAAAAATTAATTTCATAATAATAAGAATTAAATAATTACGATAAATCAATTTCCATATCCGGATGATCCGGCAGGATCTATGATTTGAAAAATATCAAACTTTTTAAAATAAATAAATTAAATAAAAAGATAAAAATCCATATTTTTACAATATGGATAAAATTGTTTAAAATTTCGTCAAATTCCGTGTCCAAATGACTCGGCAGAGTCCATGGTTCGGAATTCAAATCTTCCGTGTCCAAATGACTCAGCAGAGTCCATGGTTCGGAAGTATAAAATTCTATACAAATTACCAAAATCTACATTTTCGACTAATTCAGTTAAAATATCTAAATTAACTGAAAATTTTTAAAAGCAAAGTAAAACAAAATTAAAATCAACTAAGGTGCCAATTTTGGGCGCTATAACAATATTGTTTTAGCGTAACCGTACTCCCGATCGCCGAACTCTCGCAGACCAATTTTAAGGTGTCCAATCGACCTAAGAAAACTGATTGGTGGCGACTCCAGAAGACCCGCACGTTGCCACAGCTTGGCGACTCCACTGGGGACCCTGGTTAGTGAGTCAAGCCTAAAAGTTGATTTATTTTGTTCTGTTTTGTTTATTTTTATGTGGATTTATATGTTATATTTACTTATTCTAAACATGCATAATGCATTCACAAAATGAAGCTCTATACCCGAGCTTCCTCAAATCGAACACAATTCTTTCTAAGCGGAATTGGTGTTGTTGTCCTTGTGAGGCCATGGTCTCCAAGCCTTCACCGGTTTCAAAGTAGTAAAGTAGTGTATTGCCTCCTGAGACGGTTAGTCTCTGCATGGGCCCACGAAAAGCTACGACTCGAATTAATCCATTCCTTACATTAACCCTAGAGGGTAAGGAATCGGGCCGTCACTATGATTTAGTGACGGGATTCGGGAACTATCCCTTGCCTTTTTGATAAACCACCTTATGCATATAGAACTCCCCACTTAACCATAGAACTGACCATAGAATTTTTACCATTTTACCAACGCCATAAGCATATCCTTGTTATGCTGTGTTGTTACTCTACACTTTTCTTCGTATGGTTTTAACTTGTTTATCCATAATACTTCATGAGTTGTTAATTACTATTTAACTTGTTAATAACCTTATTTTTCTTTTGTTATACTTCCGTTCTGTGCAATTATTCTTCATGCATCAAAACCACGCATCAAATTATGCTAACTTTTTGGTCTTTATAATGACAACTAAAAGTTTTGAAGTTCCACGACAATGGATAAGCAAACTCACTCATCGCATGCATGCATTACATTAATCACGTGCATATAAAGTCTGATAAAAACATAATCTCACTTTATATTGCATGCATTCATTACATCAATCACGTGCATATAAATTGTGATAAAAAACATAATCTCATTATGTATTGCATGCATCCATTGCATCAATCATATACATGTAAAATCTAATAAAATGAATCTCACTTTAAAAAAAGTAAAATTGGATCTCAACACCAATATCCAACTCGGCTCCAAACAAGACTAATGGCAGAACAAACTGAAGGACGTCTCATAGATATAGAGTCCAAGATAGAAAATATGGCCGGAGCAATTCCCTCCTCATTACACCAAAAAATGAAATTCATTTTTGAAGGAAAGTTAATCACAGTCTTTGCTGAAGAAGGCATTCTGCTATCATCTATATCAATAGTAGCAAAGGCCAAGTGACCTTCTCTTCCAAGTTGGTGTGACCCAAATCCCAAATGTAACTGAAAAGTCTGTGGTGCTGAAACTCAAGGTCCAACAGTTGGTCGAGTCTAAGTTGCTAGGCCATGATGTGATTGATAATTGAAAGTGAAGATTTTGAGCTGGAATTACATTAATTTTGGAAGGGCTCCAAGTCAGATCTGACCTAACAGTCCGCACACACTTTTGAATGACAGGGAATCCTTTGAATAAACTTGTATCTTTGAAAGCTTGCAAAAGTAATTTAATAGTAAAAATCTCCTAGATTTAGTCCAGAATCTAGGGTGTAGTCTTTGTTAAATGGACACTTGCTATTCTTTTTCTGGTACAACAAAAAGATGTGATGCGTGCATTCTACTACTTTCCATTTTTACACTCTTTGCCATTATACTATCCATTATTGCTATCACACTTTACTTTTCGACAACCGGTAATTCTTTTTGTTCTCCAACAAAAAGATGTTATGTGTGCATTCTACCACTTTTTAATTCCATTATTACATCTACACATTCTACCAATTTTTACAAAAAATTCAATTATTACACATACACATTCTACTACTTCTTACCAAAAATTCCGTTTTTATATCCATCTCTCACTCCTTTCCATTATACTATCCATTATTGCTATCACACTTTACTTTGAAAATGATACTACTCGTGGGTGAAAATAAAAAGTTAAGGGAGATTTAATAGTGGCGATCTTGAAAGTGCTGTCAAATCTAGTAAGAAGGATTTCATATGTTGCACCCCAACTCTCAAAAAAAGAATTCATAGTGGTTATCAACATCCTTGCAAGAAGTCTGCGGTTAGCTTCCAAACAAGGTAGCTCTCATATTAAATGACTTCAGTGGCCTCCCAATTCTCACAAATGCTCAATACAAAAAAAAAAAAAGATTCTCAGTTTTCCGCAACACAAATTCCAACAAAGGAAAGAAGTTCATCCCTTCCATCAAAAGCCATTAAAGGGAAAATTCAAAAAAAAAAAAAAAAAGAGACTGAGAGCAAACACAAGCAACTAAGTCCACTTGAATCATTTCACTTCAAGAGGGCTATGATCTCAGTTCTTTGCAACACAAACTCCGAAAAGAGAAATTCATCCCTTCCATCAAAAGACAACAAGGGAAAATTCAAAACCAAAAAGGACTGAGAACAAGCACGAGCAAGCAAGGCCACTTGAGTCATCTCACTTCAAGAGAGTTATCAAGCATGTCATCACCATAGCTCACAAAAAAAAAAAAGGGAAACAAAAAAAAAACAAAAAAAAAAAAAAGGAAAAAGGGCTCAAACTGGAGCAAAAGAAAAAAAAAAGAAAAAAAGTGAGCTATGGATTCTAGACTGAAAACCTGCAAAGGCGGTCTAGAAGACAAAAGCAACTTTCAAGCCAAGCATACATAAAGACCACGATAGTTGGGGGGCAACAGATGAGGTTTAACTTTCTGGAAAGAGTGGCAAGTTTGATGTCATCACTATTGAGTTTTTCATCATAATCAAATTTGCTCACGAGTAGTATTAAAAGACCCTTCTTTCAAACCACTTAAACTTAACTTTCCTCAGATTTATCATCCTCATTCAGCTAAAAGACTATCATTGTGAAACTTGTTTCTACCTTATTTAATACTGCTCACGAGTAGTATTAAAAGACCATTCTTTCACACCACTTAAATTTAACTTTCCTCAGACCTAACATCCTCATTCAGTTAAAAGACTATCATTGTGAATCATGTTTCTACCTTATTTAATACTGCTCACGAGTAGTATTAAAATACCCTTCTTTCACACCACTCAAACTTAACTTTACTCAGACCTAATATTTACCTCTTAATATTATTCTCATTCAGCTAAAAGACTGCCACAAAAAAAAAACATTCAAACTTAACTTTCCTCACACCTAACATTTACCTCTCGATATCATCCTCATTCAGTTAAAAGGCTATTATTGTGAATCATGTTTCTACCTTATTGCCTTGCACAGTTTATGTCTTCGAGTTGGAAAGGGAAGAATGGCAGGATATTTTAATTAAAAACAAAGACCGTAAATTACTTTGTCAAGCTTTGCAAATTGATGAAAGTTTTTCTTTAAGGCCAAACCATTATTCATTAATGTGTGTAGATTTGAAAGTGAGGAGATAGCTTGAGACTTTCTTTAAGAAGATGTGGTTCTTGTAAGAGAAATTCATGATCAAGGACCATCACAAAGGTCTAGAAATGCTCAACCTTCTGTTAAATCAAAGATGAGATGATACCTTTTATCCACACAAACACCATATTCAAGGGGGCAAAGTAGTCTCTACTAAGCGTAAGAAGAGTACTGCCAAGAAAGAAGCTCAATAGACAAGGGGGCAAGTCTTATGGATCAGAACCTGAGTCTAAGGAAGAGCAATCATTCGGACTGTAACATGGGGGTAAACAAGTGTCGACACGGCCACAAGAAAAGGGACAATGAAACATTGAAAGTTAAGCCTTTGATAGTATGAAATCCATGACAAGGGATGAGTATTTGAAGAGATATAAAGTATGAGGCGAGCGAACATTAAAGAAATTGAGGCCAAAATTCAAGAACAAGTCAAAGAAAGCGGACTTTGAAAAGAGTTGGGCTTTTGAGGCAGCGGACAAAAGCTGGAAAGCATAAAGAGATTCAATGATAGTCCAAGAAGGCCATCACAAAGAGGATCCAGTAAAACAAAGACATAAAGAACTAGATCCATACAAAAAAAAGAACCATCAATTACACATGCTTTGCATTCATGCATTTCACATCATGCATGCATGACTTTTACATGATAGGAATCAAATGGGAAACACATCCACCGCACCGTTACAGCAGTATAAGCTGAGATCTCAATAACATCAGCTCTTACCAATCTATCACTGGATACACAGCTAATATGCTGGACCCAGCCCCATCAGGAATCCAAGGATAAAGTATACAATATCGTCAAAAGCCTGGCAATTGAGGCTACACCTAAAAGAACAGAATTGATGCCAGCTTAGCAGCATCCAAGATGAGTGATAGCTATTGTCAAAGATAAGGCAGACATCAAGAAATATTGTCGTTGAAAATTCGTCAAAAGCGGACAATGGATTCAATAATCAAGGACTGAATCGACGTCAGCTGGATGGGATATCTATCACATCAAAATAAAGTAGGATTCACTTTTCCGGTTAAGCGGCGGATACGGTACTCCGTGACTCTCAAGTCGGTTCTCTCAGTTGCCCATAATAACTGATCCTTTCCTCCCTCCTTTCTTTTACTTTCTCCTAGAAAATGGATCCTACTTTTTCTGCCTTGCGAAAATATTTTCCTTCTCTCCCAATGAACATCCTCAAAAAGATCTACCAAGTTCGCTGTGAACGATTAAGAGCTCTGATGCATAAAGGAATCCCTGAAGATGTGCGGTGGTTAATTGAAGCTAAGGTTCGTCTGGCAGGTGAAATCCCAGAGGCATTTGTGTCTCACATGCCTGGTGTAGGCAAAAGCTCTTATGCCAAAAAGCGAAGAGCGAGGAGACTAGGCGTCTGTCATAAATGCGGACGCTGGACCTGTAATACTAAATGTCGTTCTTTAGGGATGATCTCTGATAATCGAGAAGATAAAATACGATTCATTAAGAATGGCCTGAGTAAGGACTCATTGGATGATATCCAATTGACTCTTGAGACGCATTCTTGTGGATCCGTGCAACGTGAACTTCTCGATTTATGGAGCATTTTTCATGAAGAACAAGAACGATACAGTCCCGGGAATCTGACGTTAAACGACCCTATTTGCCAGCTTGTAAGAAAACTGGATGGGAAGCAAATCCTCGACTCATAGAAGCCGTTAATCCCGTTACTGGACGTAAAACCAGTGGAAGATGTGAGCCACAGTCACAATCACTGTACATACAATTTATCATATTTAAAATTTTCCATTTTTCTTTTAATAATGTATTTGCTCCCGTAAGTGTAATCGACACGTTATCCATTTCATCGCTATAAATGCATGTTCTTCCAGTCGGTTATCTAAGTTTCCTTCAATAACTAATTCCTTTCCATCATCTCTCAAATTCTTCTCTCATCAATGGATTCTACTCTTTCTACCCTGCGAAAATACTTTCCTTCTCTTCCAATAAAAGTCCTTAAAAAGATCTACCTTGCTAGATGTGAAAGAATCAGAGTTTTTACACGCAAAGGCATTCCCGATAATGTGCAGTGGATAATTGAAGCTAAGGTCCGTTTGGCGGGTGAAGTTCCAGATGCATTTATGCCCCGCATGCCCGGTCTAGGTAAAAGCCGTTATGCCAAAAGGCGAAGAGCAAAGAGACTAGGCGTGTGTTATAAATGTGGGCGATGGAATTGTAATACTAAATGTCGCTCTTTAGGATACATCTCCACAAATCGTGAAGATAAAAGAAAATTCATTAAGAATGGCCTGCGTAAGGAATCTCTGGAAGATATCCGAGAGACTCTTGAAACGCATTCTTGTGGAAAAGTGCAAGGTCAAATTGTCAAATTGTGGAGGACTTACCATAAAGAACGAGACCGTTACAGTCTTGGGAATGTGACTGTAAATGACCCTGTTTGCCAGCTTGTAAGAAAACTGGATGGGAAGCAAATCCTCGACTCATAGAAGCCGTTAATGCCGTTACTAGACGTAAAGCTAGTGGAAGATGAGAGCCACAGTCATGATTGCTGTACATATAAGCTGTCATTTGTCTTTTCTTTTGACAATAATGAACTTGCTTCTGCAAGTGTAATTAACACATTATCCCTTTCATCACTATAAATATGTGTTAGTTATTTCCATTTCCTACAATCACTAATTTCTTTCTTCTCTTAAATACCTCCTTCATCAATGGAGTCTTCTCTTTCCGTCCTACGAAAGTATTTTCCTTCCTTCCCAATAAATGTTCTTAAAAAGATTTATCAAGCTAGATGTGAACGATTCAGAGTATTTATGCACAAAGGCATTCCTGATAATGTGCGGTGGCTAATCGAAGCTAAGGTTTGTTCAGCTGGTGAAGTTCCAGAAACCTTCTTTCCCCGTATGCCCGGCTTTGGTAAAAGCGTTTATGCCAAAAAAAGAAGAGCAAAGAGGCTAGGCGTTTATCATAATTGTGGATGGTGGATTTGCGGCAATAAATGTCGTTCTCCAGGAGTGATCACCAGAAATCGTAATGATAGAATAAGATTCATTAAGAATGGCTTGCGTAAGGAATCTCTAGAAGATATTCGAGAGGTTCTTGAAGCGCATTCTTGCGGAATAGTGCAATTTGAGGTTGTTGGATTATGGATAATTTTCCAAAAAGAACGAGATCGTTACAGTCTTGGGAATCTAACCCTAAACGACCCTGTTTGCCAGTTTGTGAGAAAGCTAGATGAGATGCAAATCACTGATTCAGAGAAGGCATTGAAGCCGTCCCTGGACGTAAAACCAGTAGAAAACATGAACTACGGTCATGACTACTGTACAGGCTAGTTGTCACTTTTCAAAATTTTTCCTTCTCTTTTGACAAATGATGTACCTGCTCCTGACGTGATACACAGTCACGACTACTGTACAGGCTAGTTGTCGTTTTTGAAAATTTTCCTTCTGTTTCAAGAATAATGTACCTATTCCTGACGTGAGCAACAGTCACGACTACTATACATGCCAACTGTCGCTTTTGAAATTTTCCTCCCCTTTTGGTAATAATGTATCCACTCCTGACGTGAACCAAAGTCATGATTATTATACATGCTAGCTGTCGCTTTTGAAATTTTCCTTCTCCTTTGGCAATAATGTACCCACTCCTGACACGGACTACTGTATATAGCTGCCACTTTTGAAATTTTCCTTCTCTTCCAACAATCACGTACCTACTCCTGACATAAGCTACAGTAGTGACTACTGTACATGCTAACAGCTATTTTGAAAATTTTCCTCCTCTTTTAACGATAGTGTACCCATACCTGACCAGAGTCATACTCGTGACTACTGTGAATAGCTGGCAATAATGTATCCATTCTTGAAAATAAAATTATTGCCTTATCTCTTCATCTCTATAAATATATCCTCTTTTCTCACAAGGGTAAGGATAGGAATGGAGAAAACCCCAACTCGTAAATCCCGAAGTATTTGTGTATTTTCTGGGGCTTTTCCTGGAAAAGATGAAGAGTATTTAAAGGCAGCCAACCATTTGGGTAGAGTATTAGCTGAGCGAAAAATACATTTAGTTTATGGAGGAGGTAGTGTCGGATTAATGGGAGGCGTAGCATCAGCAGCATCTTTAGGAGGAAGTCAAGTTCTAGGCATTATCCCAGGACCTTTGAAGTTTATTTCTGGGGGCACGATCGGAGAGGAGCTAGTGGTCAAAAATCTGCAAGAACGTGTGCTACAAATGCTTTTAAATGCTGATGCTTTTATCGCTCTACCAGGTGGTTTTGGCACATTGGGAGAAGTCTTTCAAATTGCTTCCATGGCCCAACTTAATTTGCATAAGAAACCCATTGGGCTTTTAAATGTTAACAATTTCTTTACAGGTCTGATAGCTTTTATGGATTATGCTATGCAGAAGAATTTCATATCAAGAGTGGCACGGCGAATTATAATATCCGCAACAACTGCTGAAGAATTGCTAGATAAAATACAAGCTTTTGTTCCTGAATCAGATCCAGCAATGATTCAGATAGACTGGACACGACAGTCTTTCCCGACCAGTTCACTCCCATAATGGTCCTCTACTCACCCTGTTGAAGTATTGTGTAAGAAAGAAGCGATCTGATCCGTTTTTCTTGTCCTTTAGTTTTATTATCAGCATTTTCTTTCGCGTTTCAGTTTTTCTTTTCAGGGAATTTCTTTTTTATATATAAGATAGTTTCATCCATGCTGATATTAAAACCATAGGGCAATGCCTTTAGGTTGGAATGGCTGAGTAAAGAGTAATTTTTGTTACTCTTGAGACGCATCCTATTAGGTGTACTAGGCATAACATTTTGGGGTAGTTAAGCTTTAACCTTATTCGGATGACATATCTCACAAGGGAATCTATATTTACTGAAGAAAATATTAGATGAACCTTGAATATTGATTCCAAACATCCGTTCCCTTTACATAATTTGTCAGTGTTATTGTCATCATCAAGATTCACTCGTTTTATCGAAGCCTAATTCTTTGCGCTCGCCTATTATGAAAATTCACACTTTCGAAGAAAATTATTCCAATTTCAATTGCTTTCATATAAATTTCGCTCGAGGTCCTAAGGAAAGCTCCTTAGCCTCAAAATCAATTTTCATCATCGGGGTTTTAAGGATGGAACCTTTGCCTCGAAAACAATCAATTTTCATCATCGGGGTTTTAAGGATGGAACCTTTGCCTCGAAAATAATCAATTTTCATCATCGGGGTTTTAAGGATGGAACCTTTGCCTCGAAAACAATCAATTTTCATCATCGGGGTTTTAAGGATGGAACCTTTGCCTCGAAGAACAATCAATTTTCATCATCGGGGTTTTAAGGATGGAACCTTTGCCTCGAAAATAATCAATTTTCATCGTCGGGATTTTAAGGATGGAACCTTTACCTCGACATCAATCAATCAATCCGAGGTTTTAAGGATGGAACCTTTGCCTCGAAATCAATCAATCAATCCGAGGTTTTAAGGATGGAACCTTTGCCTCGAGATCAATCAATTAATTCGAAGTTTTAAGGATGGAACCTTTACCTCGAAATCAATCAATCAATCCGAGGTTTTAAGGATGGAACCTTTGCCTCGAGATCAATCAATCAATCCGAGGTTTTAGGGATGGAACCTTTACCTCGATATCAATCAATCAATCCGAGGTTTTAAGGATGGAACCTTTGCCTCGAGATCAATCAATCAATTCGAGGTTTTAAGGGTGGAGCCTTTGCCTCGATATCAATCAATCATTCAGTCCATCTTACAACGATAGAACCTTTCCTACCGTTAGAGGTTCTAAGGACCTTTCCTTAACCTCAAACAAACAATCAATCATTCAGTCCATCTTACAACGATAGAACATTTCCTATCGTTAGAGGTTCTAAGGACCTTTCCTTAACCTCAAACAAACAATCAATCATTCAGTCCATCTTACAACGATAGAACCTTTCCTATCATTAGAGATTCTAAGGACCTTTCCTTAAACCTCAAACAAACAATCAATCATTCAGTCCATCTTACAACGATAGAACCTTTCCTATCGTTAGAGGTTCTAAGGACCTTTCCTTAACCTCAAACAAACAATCAATCATTCAGTCCATCTTACAACGATAGAACTTTTCCTATCGTTAGAGGTTCTAAGGACCTTTCCTTAAACCTCAAACAAACAATCAATCATTCAGTCCATCTTACAACGATAGAACCTTTCCTATCGTTAGAGGTTCTAAGGACCTTTCCTTAACCTCAAACAAACAATCAATCATTCAGTCCATCTTACAACGATAGAACCTTTCCTATCGTTAGAGGTTCTAAGGACCTTTCCTTAAACCTCAAACAAACAATCAATCATTCAGTCCATCTTACAACGATAGAACCTTTCCTATCGTTAGAGGTTCTAAGGACCTTTCCTTAAACCTCAAACAATCAATCAATCATTCAGTCCATCTTACAATGATAGAACCTTTCCTATCGTTAGAGGTTCTAAGGACCTTTCCTTAAACCTCAAACAAACAATCAATCATTCAGTCCATCTTACAACGATAGAACCTTTCCTATCGTTAGAGGTTCTAAGGACCTTTCCTTAAACCTCAAACAAACAATCAATTATTCAGTCCATCTTACAACGATAGAACCTTTCCTATCGTTAGAGGTTCTAAGGACCTTTCCTTAAACCTCAAACAAACAATCAATCATTCAGTCCATCTTACAACGATAGAACCTTTCCTATCGTTAGAGGTTCTAAGGACTTTTCCTTAAACCTCAAACAAACAATCAATCATTCAGTCCATCTTACAACGATAGAACCTTTCCTATCATTAGTGGTTCTAAGGACCTTTCCTTAAACCTCAAACAAACAATCAATCATTCAGTCCATCTTACAACGATAGAACCTTTCCTATCGTTAGAGGTTCTAAGGACCTTTCCTTAAACCTCAAACAAACAATCAATTATTCAGTCCATCTTACAACGATAGAACCTTTCCTATCGTTAGAGGTTCTAAGGACCTTTCCTTAAACCTCAAACAAACAATCAATCATTCAGTCCATCTTACAACGATAGAACCTTTCCTATCGTTAGAGGTTCTAAGGACCTTTCCTTAAACCTCAAACAAACAATCAATCATTCAGTCCATCTTACAACGATAGAACCTTTCCTATCGTTAGAGGTTCTAAGGACCTTTCCTTAAACCTCAAACAAACAATCAATCATTCAGTCCATCTTACAACGATATAACCTTTTCTATCGTTAGAGGTTCTAAGGACCTTTCCTTAAACCTCAAACAAACAATCAATCATTCAGTCAATCTTACAACGATAGAACCTTTCCTATCGTTAGAGGTTCTAAGGACCTTTCCTTAAACCTCAAACAAACAATCAATCATTCAGTCCATCTTACAACGATAGAACCTTTCCTATCGTTAGATGTTCTAAGGACCTTTCCTTAAACCTCAAACAAACAATCAATCATTCAGTCCATCTTACAACGATAGAACCTTTCCTATCGTTAGAGGTTCTAAGGACCTTTCCTTAAACCTCAAACAAACAATCAATCATTCAGTCCATCTTACAACGATAGAACCTTTCCTATCGTTAGAGGTTCTAAGGACCTTTCCTTAAATCTCAAACAAACAATCAATCATTCAGTCCATCTTACAACGATAGAACCTTTCCTATCGTTAGAGGTCCTAAGGACCTTTCCTTAAACCTCAAACAAACAATCAATCATTCAGTCCATCTTACAACGATAGAACCTTTCCTATCGTTAGAGGTTCTAAGGACCTTTCCTTAAACCTCAAACAAACAATCAATCATTCAGTCCATCTTACAACGATAGAACCTTTCCTGTCGTTAGAGGTTCTAAGGACCTTTCCTTTCCTGAAACCTCAAACAAACAATCAATCATTCAGTCCATCTTACAACGATAGAACCTTTCCTATCGTTAGAGGTTCTAAGGACCTTTCCTGAAACCTCAAACAAACAATCAATCATTCAGTCCATCTTACAACGATAGAACCTTTCCTATCGTTAGAGGTTCTAAGGACCTTTCCTTAAACCTCAAACAAACAATCAATCATTCAGTCCATCTTACAACGATAGAACCTTTCCTATCGTTAGAGGTTCTAAGGACTTTTCCTTAAACCTCAAACAAACAATCAATCATTCAGTCCATCTTACAACGATAGAACCTTTCCTATCGTTAGAGGTTCTAAGGACCTTTCCTTAAACCTCAAACAGACAATCAATCATTCAGTCCATGTTACAACGATGGAACCTTTCCTATCGTTAGAGGTTCTAAGGACCTTTCCTTAAACCTCAAACAAACAATCAATTATTCAGTCCATCTTACAACGATAGAACCTTTCCTATCGTTAGAGGTTCTAAGGACCTTTCCTTAAACCTCAAACAAACAATCAATCATTCAGTCCATCTTACAACGATAGAACCTTTCCTATCGTTAGAGGTTCTAAGGACCTTTCCTTAAACCTCAAACAAACAATCAATCATTCAGTCCATCTTACAACGATAGAACCTTTCCTATCGTTAGAGGTTCTAAGGACCTTTCCTTAAACCTCAAACAAACAATCAATCATTCAGTCCATCTTACAACGATAGAACCTTTCCTATCGTTAGAGGTTCTAAGGACCTTTCCTTAAACCTCAAGCAAACAATCAATCATTCAGTCCATCTTACAACGATAGAACCTTTTCTATCGTTAGAGGTTCTAAGGACCTTTCCTTAAACCTCAAACAAACAATCAATCATTCAGTCCATCTTACAACGATAGAACCTTTCCTATCGTTAGAGGTTCTAAGGACCTTTCCTTAAACCTCAAACAAACAATCAATCATTCAGTCCATCTTACAACGATAGAACCTTTCCTATCGTTAGAGGTTCTAAGGACCTTTCCTTAAACCTCAAACAAACAATCAATCATTCAGTCCATCTTACAACGATAGAACCTTTCCTATCGTTAGAGGTCCTAAGGACCTTTCCTTAAACCTCAAACAAACAATCAATCATTCAGTCCATCTTACAACGATAGAACCTTTCCTATCGTTAGAGGTCCTAAGGACCTTTCCTTAAACCTCAAACAAACAATCAATCATTCAGTCCATCTTACAACGATAGAACCTTTCCTGTCGTTAGAGGTTCTAAGGACCTTTCCTGAAACCTCAAACAAACAATCAATCATTCAGTCCATCTTACAACGATAGAACCTTTCCTATCGTTAGAGGTTCTAAGGACCTTTCCTGAAACCTCAAACAAACAATCAATCATTCAGTCCATCTTACAACGATAGAACCTTTCCTATCGTTAGAGGTTCTAAGGACCTTTCCTTAACCTCAAACAAACAATCAATCATTCAGTCCATCTTACAACGATAGAACCTTTCCTATCGTTAGAGGTTCTAAGGACCTTTCCTTAACCTCAAACAAACAATCAATCATTCAGTCCATCTTACAACGATAGAACCTTTCCTATCGTTAGAGGTTCTAAGGACCTTTCCTTAAACCTCAAACAAACAATCAATCATTCAGTCCATCTTACAACGATAGAACCTTTCCTATCGTTAGAGGTTCTAAGGACCTTTCCTTAAACCTCAAACAAACAATCAATCATTCAGTCCATCTTACAACGATAGAACCTTTCCTATCGTTAGAGGTTCTAAGGACCTTTCCTTAAACCTCAAACAAACAATCAATCATTCAGTCCATCTTACAACGATAGAACCTTTCCTATCGTTAGAGGTTCTAAGGATCTTTCCTTAAACCTCAGAGTTTAGGCGGCGAGAAGGTTTTCAATGCCTAGCTAAGCTGGACGAAATTTGGTAACTAACTTTGCATACATCATGTCCCATGAAGCATGCAAAGGGGGGCAGCTGTTGACACCCAATTTCGTCCGGCTTAAAAATAAAAAAAATTAATTATATTAAAAATTAAAACTTAAAAAAAATTTATTAAATTACTTAATTGATTGATTACTTAATTAAAAAATAAGAATAGTAATAATGGCAATATTATTTTAGGGGCATTCTTTTTTAGTTTGTATGTTAAAGAAAAAAAAAAGGGAAGAAGAAGAAAAAAATAATAATAATAAATTAAATCTAAATTAATTAAAATTAAAAATTATTAATTAATTAATTGATTAAAAAGAAAAAGAAGAAAAAAACAAAAAAATAATAAAAAAAAAATGGGAAGGGTGGCCGACAGAGGCTCCCCCTCCCCTTATCCCTTATCTTCTCGCACTCTTTATTCTTATCTTCTCTCCCTCTCGAGAACCTTCTATCTCTCTGTTTTAGCTCCCAACTCAGACTCATCTCACGGAGACAGACACAAGACAGAGAGGAGCTCACAAAGCTCTCCCAGCTGCTCTCTCTCTCTCTCTCCTAGCTGCATCTCTCTCACTGATCTCTCTCACTAATCCTCTCTCTTTCACCCTCGATCACTCCCTCTTTGTCCTCGCACCACTTCCTCCTCCAAGCACAGTGCATAGCTCCTCCCCCTTTTCCCTGGCCGCGAGCCACAGCCGCCACCGCCTCATGATCCTTCATCCGTCGGCCTCACTTCATCTCTCCCTTCACTACCGGCGCGTCTTCCTCCACCTACAGCCGAGTCACCTCCGTCAACTTCGCCCCGCCGTCCCCTCATCGTCGCGTAGTCACCCAGATGCTCCCCTGCTCCCGTCAGCCGCCGCGTCGCCCCCTTTGCTGTCGCGCTGCTGTTCTTCCCTCGCGTCGCACTCCCCTCGCCGCCGGACGCCCCGCCGTCGCCTCCTCCTGCTGCGCTTCCTCCTCTGCCACGTCTCCCAGCCGTCGCCTCCTCCACCGCCGTGCCGCTGCTGCTCACGCCTCCCTGTTGCTGAAACAAGAAACAGAAACGAAAAAAACGATTTGACCAAGTCAAAATTTTAAAAATTTTGGGTAAAATTATTACTTAGCCCTTAATTCTTTTTATTTTATCCATTTAAGTTATGAATTTTATTTTCCTTACAGATTCATCACTGACAGCAAGCTTTTTGTTTGTTTTTTTTTATTTTTCTTTGTTTCTTCTATTATTAGTTGATTTTATCTTACATTAATTTTGATCATTAAAGAGAACAACATGCGACTTTGATTTGATATGTATATTCATGTATATTTATTGGATTTTAGAATAGTTTAATTTTCATTCTTATACTGTATTTAAATGTGAATCAAATTATTGGTTAAGTAGCATATAAATTATTAAGAAAACTGACCTAAGATCGATTATCAAAATCCATGTCCAAATGATTCAGTTAGAATCCATGGCTTGGATATTAGCTAAAATTATTAAAAAATTAAATTAAATTAAATAACGAAATCTTAAGACGGATCATATCCATGTCCAAATGATTCGGTTAGAATCCACGGCTTGAATATTAGCTAAAATTATTAAAAAATAAAATTAAATTAAATAACGAAATCCTAAGACGGATCATATCCATGTCCAAATGATTCGGTTAGAATCCATGGCTTGGATATTCGCTAAAATTATTAAAAAATAAAATTAAATTAAATTAGAAATCCGTCTTAAGATGGATCATAAAATCCATGTCCAGATGATTCGGTTAGAATCCATGGCTTGGATATTAACTGAAATTATTTAAATTAAAATTTAATAACGAAATCCCGATGGCGAACCGACTCGTAGTCCGGATCTGTTATGAAAGCCCATAATTTTGACATAATTTTAATTTTTGCTTATGAATTTATTGGATTTGTCTAATTGATACTTTAACTTAGTTTTAATTTTTGCAATTAAGTCATTAATTCACTTATTTTCTATTATACTTTTGTTTGTTCAGCTAATTAAAAGCTTAAATTAACTTAGGGATTGATATTAAGCTTAATTATATAATTAAGTTAAATAGGTAATTTTAATAAATAATTTGTCCTTGGATTTATTTGATTTATTCATCTGAACTTTGAGTTTGTTTTGATTTACAATTCGCGCATTGACTTCCTTTTATTGTCTTTTCGTTTGCTCAAATAATTAAATGTGTAAATTAACTGAGGAATTAATGTTAAGCATAATTATATGATTAGATTAGATAAACCTTTTTTTTAATTAATCTAAAATTAGTTTGACATAATAAAAATCACACCTAGGAAATATTCAGTCTACCTATGCCATTTAATAATTAATTAAATAGCTAATAATAAATTAAATTTAAATTAAATTCCATGACCAGATGATTCGGTTAGAATCTATGGCTTGGATATTAATTGAAATTATTTTAAAATAATAATAATAAAATAAAATAAAAATTTAATAATGAAATCCGTTCGCGAATCCTCAACTCGATTAAAAGTCGATTCAGAATCTCGGTACAATTCTTCTCTTATTCTCCATTTTTTTATTTATTTATTTTATTTATACAAGTCACTAACCTTTTTTTATTTCTACAGAACTAACAATAATCTTTATATGTTTATTATTATTATTATTTATTATTATTATTATTATTATTATTATTATTATTTTTATTATTATTATTATTCAATTCAGATTACTAACTATTTAATTTTTGCATAAACTAATTACTAACTCAACTAACATCACTAACCATTTAATTTTTGCTATACTAACAATTAATTGTGCTAACCACTAACTTTTATTATTATTGTTATCACTAACTTAAATTTTTGCTATACTAACAATTAATTGTGCTAACCACTAACTTTTATTATTATTGTTATCACTAACTTTAATTTTTGCTATACTAACAATTAATTGTGCTAACCACTAACTTTTATTATTATTGTTATCACTAACTTTAATTTTTGCTATACTAACAATTAATTGTGCTAACCACTAACTTTCATTATTATTGTTATCACTAACCATTTAATATTTGTTATACTAACAACTAACTTTACTAACTTTATTAATAACTAACTTTAATTATTATTATTATTATTATTATTATTATAATGGAAGGTTATGCCTCCTATTTATTATTTAAAAAAAAAAAAAGTGGACGGCCGAAAAGCCCCACTTTATTTATTTATATATCATCTTTTGATATTCTTTTGTTTACTTTATGTGTTTTCCCATTATCTATTTGCATGTGCTATTTAATTTATGCACCTTTTATTTTCTTAAATGGATGTTCAAAACAAACAAAAAAAAAAAAAAAAAGAGAAAACCTCCACTTTATTTATTTTTATTTAATTTTTCTTTATTTTATGGTTAAACTCATTTCATTTAAAGAAATTAGCCATAAAAAATATATATATATAAAATAAATCTGAGCCATGTTGTTAAGTCAAAATTTTTTAGTTCATGGTATATTGGCTGGAAACTGTCTCGTGCCCGCTTTTGAGCTGCTTCACCTAGTGAAGAGGGTCTGGCTGAGTAACAACGCCCCGTACCATGATCAAAGATTTTTATTTTTAAATTCTTTGATTCCTTTAAATTAACTTCTTATTAAATAAAAAAATTAATTATTTTTTTTAAATTCTTTTATAAACTGAGTAATTATTTAAATAATAAATATCCTTCATTAAACAAGAAAAAAATCAAAAAAAAAAGAAAGATAAGAAAAATAAAAGAAAGATAAGAAAGAAAAATAAAAGAAAGATAAGAAAGAAAAGAAAGATAAGAAAAAAAATAAAAGAAAAGATAAGAAAAAGAAAAGAAAGATAAAAAAAATAAAAGAAAAGATAAGAAAAAGAAAAGAAAGAAAGAAAAGACAAGAAAAATAAAAGAAAGATAAGAAAGAAAAATAAAAGAAAGATAAGATAAAGAAAAGAAAGGAAAGATAAGAAAAAGAAAAGAAAGATAAAAGAAAGAAAAAAGAAAAAGAAAAGAAAGAAAGAAAAGAATAAGAAAGAAAGAAAAGAAAAGAAATTAAAAGAAAATTAAAAAAAAGTAAAAATAAGTAAAAAAGAAGAAAAAGAAAGAAAGTAAAAAAAGAAGTAAAAATATAAAGATAAATTTTTTAGTTAGTATTAAAAATCATTCATAAACAAAAAGAATTACCATTTAAAAATTAATTTCATAATAATAAGAATTAAATAATTACGATAAATCAATTTCCATATCCGGATGATCCGGCAGGATCTATGATTTGGAAAATATCAAACTTTTTAAAATAAATAAATTAAATAAAAAGATAAAAATCCATATTTTTACAATATGGATAAAATTGTTTAAAATTTCGTCAAATTTCGTGTCCAAATGACTCGGCAGAGTCCATGGTTCGGAATTCAAATCTTCCGTGTCCAAATGACTCGGCAGAGTCCATGGTTCGGAAGTATAAAATTCTATACAAATTACCAAAATCTGCATTTTCGACTAATTCAGTTAAAATATCTAAATTAACTGAAAATTTTTAAAAGCAAAGTAAAACAAAATTAAAATCAACTAAGGTGCCAATTTTGGGCGCTATAACAATATTGTTTTAGCGTAACCGTACTCCCGATCCCCGAACTCTCGCAGACCAATTTTAAGGTGTCCAATCGACCTAAGAAAACTGATTGGTGGCGACTCCAGAAGACCCGCACGTTGCCACAACTATCACATAGGAGTCTAAGTGCTCTTGGGAGCTAAGGTAGGGAGCAAATGGGAGGTCATCATAGTGGATGATATCACTAGAGGAGCTGAAAGCCACGATGGTAGCAACCCTCCTCTCTTTTGGATGGTGTTGTGGTGGCGGGGTTGACCTTATGGCTATCAACACCTTTTAGGAAGCAAATGATGATGGTAGGTCGAGATTGTAGAGGTCAAAAGTCGACTGTCCATTCCCAAATGAAGATGGTATGACTGGCACAAATGGCTCATGTGACAACCTCGAAGGATCAACAAGTAAAGACAACAGTGATAGGCCTAATAAGCTAGAGCAATGGCAGCATGAAAATGAGAGGTAATAGCGACTGATGGTTAAGTTTTGATAGTGAAGAAATTAAAAATATCATTTTTAATGGAATATTTCATCTTTTAGGGAAGTTGGTGACCTATTTGAACTATCAAAACATTAATGGTAAAACTGCACTTCATGCTAAAATATAGTTAGGTATAAAAATTTAAGCCGATGAAACACTAACGAGAAGGGTAAAATTCGTATGTCGTTAAGAGTCATCCTAAAATGGTCCCTTAATTTTATAAGTGTCTCTTAAAGTCTCCTAATTTAACTATCGTGTCCTATTTCGGTTCCTACCATCAGTTCTGGCATTATTTCTAACGGAACTTGTCTACGTGACACTTGCTACCTCTATGGTCAGTCTCAAACTGTCACATGGATGACTATACTAAAAAAACAAGTTAACTTCAAGTTAAAATTGACACAAACAAATAATCATAAGGACTTCAAATGTAAATTAGCCCAAAATCATCTTCTTCCTTCTTCCCTAAATTTTCATCGCCGATTCCAGTAGCATCCACGATCCCGTCTACGGCTGCGTCGGCCTCATCTCCATCCTCTATCAACGCCTCCAACTCACGAAGGCCAACCTTGAAATCGCCCAGGAGCTTCCTGCCTACTTGGGCCAGCAAGTGGCTATCCTGCCTCCAGATCTTCACGTCGGCGACCCGGCGGTGATGCAGTAACAAGCCATGTTGCCAATGGCAATGATGCTTCAAGGTCTTTGCTTTTGAGCTTGTCTTAGAGAATTTGCAGAGGATTTGTAGCGGTGTTTGGTTTAACCGAATCGCTGACTTGGTTACAGTCAGCAAAAGATTAGGAGATTGACTCAGTTTTTTTTATTTATTTAAGATGAAATAAACATCTGAAAAGCTCTCAACAACACAATTTTGCTCTCTAAGTTGCAGTAAGGACATTAAATCAAATTAATCTGATATCAGCACTTGGGCATTGTCCCACGTTATTGAGATTACAGAAGCAAAAAGTCTTGGTAATGCTTTAGCAGCGGGCAACGGTTCAAGATCGCTGCTGAGATTTGCTTTGCCACTATTCGACGAATTTGACTTGTGCGGCCATCGTGTCTACCCGGTAAAGCTATGATTTGCTACTTCATGCCCAAATGTCCACCCGAAAACAGCTTGGCGAGGAAAGATAATCGAGCACCATGAATCAGATCCCCTATTGACCCACAAGTTTGAAACGGTTGATCTACTCAAACCAATTTTCTGCCATTTGATTATTAAGTTGTGTGTTTGTTCATTGAGCAGCTCCAATCTCATGCAACATTTTGGGAAACAAAGTTAAGCTCAACTCAATTTTGCAGGAAGATGGTCGTGGAAGAAGGAAGAAGATGATTTGGGCTCATTTACATTTGAAGTCCTTATAATTATTTTCCCATGTCAATTTTAACTTGAAGTTTTCTTGTTCTTCATGTATAATCATTTACGTGGCAATTTGGGACCTACCATTGGGTCAGTAAGTGTCACGTAGGCAAGTTTCATTTAAAACAACGTCTGAACTGATGGCAAGGATGAAAATGGCACATGCTAACTAAATTAAGGGAATTTAAGAGAAACTTATAGAGTTAACAGACCACTTTAAGGCAACTCATAAAGTTACGAGACCAAAAATACATTTTACCCCTAATGAGAAATTAGCATCTTTGATAAAATTTTGTTGATAGATTTATTATGGGAGAATTACAATTTTCTCTTTGATATTTACTCGAAATCACACTCTGCCCCCTCTTATTCAAAAACCTTTTAAAAGCCCCTAAGGTTTCAAGAAACCTACAATTACCCCATAGAGTCTATTTTAAATATTAAAACCAATGAATTAATTACACTTTAGGCCCCAATTTTAGTTCTCGTTTAAGTTTTCTCCTTAACATATAAATTATTTCATTACCTGTCATTTTCAAATAATATACTCCCTCCGTCCCAATTTAATTAAAACGTATTCCTTTTTAGGAAGTCCCAAAAAGGTTGAAACGTTTCCTCTTTTGAAAAATTCAAACAATTAAATAATCCTTTTACACAAAACCCAATAAAGACTCTTTTTTTTAATCTCCACTCAACCTCTCACTGCACAAAACCCAAAAAAGAATCTTTTCTTTTTTAATTATTATTTAAACTTTTACTACTTAAAAAATTAACACAAATTACATACACCTTAATCTCTGTGCCCAGTCAAATGTTTCAATTAATTTGGGACGGATGGAGTAATATAATACATTTTTATATATATTGTTCCTTTCAACCTACCGTTTCCCAATTATTTTTCTCTTATGATTATATTTTTATATATTTTTCATTATTTGTACATTTTTATCTTTATATTTACAATTTTTAAAATATCTCTAATTAAGGATATCATTTTTATTTTAAAATTGACTGTATATATTTATTTATTTGTATTTAGAAGCTTTACAAGCATCTTCCTCATTTTTTTTTCAAAACTTATTATAATAACTATTAAATCTGAAATCGAAGAAATGATAAGGCTTATATTTACGATAATCTAAAAACTTCAAAACCACTTTCATTTCAATTAATACATAATTGGTCATTTTGTTACAATTTTAGTTTTATATATTTATTCACTAATTCATTATTTTATAAGAAGGTCTTATAAAATACTTATTAATTACTTATTAATTTCTCAAGTGATCAGATGATTTCCATTTATAGTTCTTTGATTTTAGCTTTGATGTCAAGTGAAATTGGAATCACTAAGAGATTACTACCTTTTCAGTTAAAATTCACCAACTCTTCACATTTATATTTCTCTGAAAAGTTTTTTTTGTCATTATTCTCTCTCAAGAGATTATGTTATTCAATGAACAACATTACCCTTTGTTGTATTCCATCTTTTGGCCGTCACCATTACTCATGTACTAGTGTCCTTTTTAGTTAAGGAAATTATGAAACATTTTACTAAATGAGAACTTCTTGTAAAATAACTAATTAATCAATAAATATATAAAACTATAATTACATTAAAATGGCCAAATATTCCATTAACTTGAACAAAGTGAATTTTAAAGTTTCCCTATCGTTATAAAATGAGTCATATTATTTCTTTTATTATTGCTTTAATAGTTACCATTAGAAGTTTTGTAAAAAGGTGAAGGAGATAGAAAGTAACAATCAATTTTAAAAACCAAAATGACATTATTAATTAGTGGTGATTAAAAAAATTAAGATATAAAAAAGTACATGTAAACAATGAAAAGTAAATAAAAATGGATCATAAGAAAAATAATATGATAGGTAAAAAAGGAATAATACATATAAATGTATTATGTCAATTGAAAAAAATGATGCAATTTACAAATTAAGGAGAAGACTAGACTTAAAAGAGAATTAAAAATTAAGGTCTCAAAATGTAATTAATTTATTGATTTTAAATTCCAAAAGAGACAGCAGGGGATGAGTGTAGGTTTCATAAAACCCTAGGAGGCTTTTAAGAGATTTCTAAAACAAAAGGGGCTAAAGTGTAATTTAGAGTAAATGTCTGGGGGGAAAATGTAATTCATCCACTTATTATTTTAGCTTATACTTGAAATACATATTACACTATATTCTAAAGATAAACATGGTTACTGTTGGATTTTTGGGCTATGGTTTAGCAGCTTTTTTTTTTTTGCTTTCAATTTTTCTTTTTTTTGCTTTTTTAGGATCCGATTAGCTCTTTTTTTAATTTTATCTCATTTCGTAAGGCACTTGCCTTTCTGAGGGCCTAGGTTGCAATTTTTGCCGTTTTCGTCTGTCCCATATTTTTTTTCAGTTGAAACGCGATTTATTCCCTAACTTCCTAATTTTTCTTTTTTGGACTTAAGTTACGTCCCTGTTACATTTTAGTCCCTGAATGTTATAACTATTTAATTAAATCTTCTATTTGTTCACTTAGCCCCAAGTTTTTCCTTTTGTTGCTTTTTATATACTATCTTCTAAAGTAAGACATTGATGACCATAATTTGTTTATTTATTTGTTAAACCATTTTTTATCTTCATTAAGTCAATTGTTAAATCCTTATTGCCTAAAGTTTTTCTCATTTTTTTGGTCTTGATCCTAACTTTTTTTTACTGATTCTCTTTATTGTTGTTTTCTAAAATGAACCTTTAACCATTATTTCTATCATTATTCTTTCATTATTGATTATTAAGATTTGTAGCATCAATTATTTATTTCAAACTCTATAGTTTAATAAAGCAATTTGTTCTATAATTGTTAAATTTGAGAGTGAATTTTTCTAGATTAAATTTTCATCAGTATTAAAAATTATATTTTGTGTTAATAGGAAATGAAAATTTTTATTAAATTGTTTTTAATTAACAGACAAAATATGCATTGTTTCGAAGCACGTAACGTGTTTTGTATCGCACTATTATTATTAAAATTTATTACAAAAAATATCCACTACAATGTGCAGGTCGCCACCAAACCTCTCTATTTGTTCTTTTGGTCTTTAATTTTTTTGCCATTTTTTTTATTGTCTTCTAAAGAAAATATTGGTAATCATGATTTGTTTCTTTTATATTTTTGGTAGTAGCATTTTTTACTTCAGCCTCTATTTAACAATGTGTGAATATTGTTTTGTTCCAAAATTACCAAGGCTGAAACTTGAAAGCATATTTTTTTTTTGTTATATTAAGTCTCCACAAATTTATGCAATGATCAAATAAACCGCCGCAACATGCGGCCTCCCTAAACCTTGTTATATTCTAAAATATGAATAGATTTCACTGTAGATCAACAGTTCCATGTCTCTCTTTTTTTTTTCTTTTGTTCCTTTTTGTTTTTTTGACCTTTTTAGGTTGTGATTTGCTCTTTTTTTAGTTTGATCCTCTTTTCGCAAGACACTCACCTTTCTAAGGGCTTATGTTGAAATTTCCCGATTTTAGTCTGTCTCAAGTTTGTTTAGGCTAAAACACAGTTTCAGTCCCTACCTTTTTAGTTTTCCCATTTTAGGCTTTGAGCTATGTCCTTGTTACATTTTAGTCCCTAAAATTTATAACTATTTAATTAGATTTTTATTTGCCCTCTTGGCCCCCAATTTTTTTTTATTGTTTTTATGTACTATATTCTGAGTAAGACATTAGTGACCATAGTTTATTTATTTTTTTGTTAACCCATTTTTTTATCTTCTTTAAGTTAATTATTAAATTCTTAATACCCAAAATTTTTCCCAATTTTTGTCTTGATCCTAATTTTTTTTATTAATTTTATTTATTGTAGTTTTCTAAAATAAAGCTTTAATAATTATAATTTGTTTACTTTTGGCCTGGTTCTAGTTTATTCGACTTTAGTCAGTTTTTGTTTTTACTTTCTTTTCTTTTTTATCTTTATAAGTTAATGGTTAGACTGTTAATTCATTAACATATATTAAACATAGTATTCTATTTTGGTCATTTTTTATCATTATTGATTATTAAATTTTGTAACAAAAATTATTTTCTTCAAGCTCCATAATTTAATAAAGAAATTTGGTCCATAATTGTTAAATTTGGAAATGAATTTTTCTAGATAATTTTTTCATTGATATGAAAAATTAGATTTTGCATTGATAAGAGAAGAAAATTTTTAGCGAATTATTTTTTAATTAACAAAAAAAAGATACATTGTTTCAAAGCATGTACCGTGCTTTATTTTTCACTATTATTATTAAAATTTATTATGAAAAATATCCACTACAATTTGCAAGTTACCAAACCTCTCCATTTATTCTCTTGGTCTCCAATTGTTTTGTTGCTTTTTTTATGTACCGTCTTCTAGAGAAAAATCTTGCTAACCATGATTTGTTTCTTTTCCTTTTTTGTTAATCAACTATAGTTACTTCGTTTAACTTTTTTTACTGTTTTTTAAAATAAAATTTTAGTCACCATGAGTTATCTACTTTTTTGTATGATTCAACTGGATTCATTTTAGCTAATATTTTCATTTATTTGTTTTCTTTTATTAAGTTGATGGTTAAGTCTTTAATTCCTAAAATCTTTACATTTACTATCTTGGCTTGAAAACCATTTTTTGTTGCATTTTATTTATTAATCATTAAGCTCTACTTTTTGTTATTAAAATTCCATGTTGTATCTTATATTATTAAAATTTTCATATTATTTCTCTTTTCTAAAACAAAATTTAGTCTCCACAGTTTATCTCTTGATACTTTGAGTTTTTTTTTTTTTTTTTTTTTTTGCTCTCTTATAGCATCTCAAGCATATTACACATACCACTATGCTGAATAGTTTTTTGTCTTTTTAAATATGTACCCAACATCTTATCTAATTTCAACTTTAGAAAGACTAATAAAATCAGACCAAAGAAATACAAGATGCTTACTTTTTGAATCAAGGAGGGAGCTTTTAACTCAAGATATTGTTGCCTTAATATCGGTTCAAGTGGCTAAATAAGTAAAGAACCCCTTATTTGGCCTCTTGGGTATCCATTACTTCACTGCTCATCCATCCTGTGATTCAGCAAATCAATGATTATAGGAAATATTATCAACTCCTGGTACAATATCCCCCTAAAGCCCTATATGAATAGGGCCTTATAGGAAAGATAAAAAAATAGGTCATTACCTATTAGTTGACTTATATATATACTTCTCACAAATTCTTACAACTTTTTAAACTCTGGGATGTATGAGCAATAAATATATTAATATAGCCTTTATCTTATCATTTTACCTTCACTTATTGATCAACAAGTAAAAATTTAAGGAATAACTTATAATTAATTACACTTTACTCTCTTTCATGAAGTAAACTTTTTAGAGAAGGCAAACGCTCCAACGCTCTTCTAAAGAAAACAACTAGGTGGATTGGGTCAAGTTTGGGTCAGGTCATTCAAGTTCATGTTTAATCATGTTACCATAAATTTGGGTCCAGATCAAATTCAGATCAAGTTATCTAAGTTTGAGTTAATTTCAAGATAACTAGATTTTGGGTTTGAGTTCGATTGGGTTAAGTTTATTTTTGTTCAGGTTCAATACAAGTTAGATCAATTTCTATTCCGAATAATTTCAGGTCGTGTTATTGAGGTTTCGGGTCAAACTCAAGTTGGCAATCAGGTTTGCTTGGGTTACTAGAGCATAAGCTAAATGACAATTCAGGTTAGCAATCAAGTTTACTTAGGTTACTGGAGCATAGGCTAAATGACTGGACCCATTCAAGTTTTGCACAGTTTTTGTTGAAATTTAAATTAAAGAATTTGATTTTTTTAATGTTATTTAATTTAGGTTAATTTTTCTTCTTTTAGTATGTTTAATTAAAAAATTCATAAACATTTTCTTGAATATGTTTCCATGAATTTGCTACAATTTTCAACTTTTACTACAAAATTTCTACGAAAAGTAACTCCAGTTTACTATTGTCTATTAGTGACTAAATCGTAAAATTTCAAAATTTTTTGGTGGAAATATAAGAATTTAAAAAGTTCAGGGACTCATCTTCTAATTATTATGGGTGACAAAAATTAAAATTTTTAAAATATAGGTCCTTTATTGCACTGTACTTAAAAGTTTAAGGACCAATATTGTAATTTTAACATTTGCCTACTAAAATCATTAAATTTACTAAATATGGAAGTTCCAAATATGAATATCTCGTAATGTTAAAATTTAGGGTTTAAGATTTTATTGTTATAGTTTAGGTGCTTAGGATTAGGATTAAATCTTTACGGTTAAAATTAGGGATTTAGGATTTTAGAGATTTGGGTTTATGTTTATAGTTACAGTTTTGATTTAGGGTTTGCGGTAAAAGGAAGGTTAGGTACAGGAATTATGTTAAAATCAGGTCTTATAGGGTTTAACCTTGGGTCATTTCAAGGTTATGTCTGGTTTAATTGGGTTAGCATGTATTAGGGTCCAGGTCGGGTTATTTGAGTTCGGGTAAATTTTAGGTTTTGGTTGGGTTGGGCAGGGTTTATTTGGGTTCGGGTCCAATATAGATTGGGTTATTTAGGTTTCGTACCAGATTCAAGTTGATCGTCAGGTTTTACTCGGTTCACTAATGATAAGCCGAAATGACAAAATTGATTTATTTTTTTTATTCAATTTTGATCAAAATTTAATTTAATTAGACATAAAAAATAATATAAAATTTTTGAAGACATATTAATATATAATGTATTTAATAAAATACTATAATTCCTAAAACCTAATAATTCCTATCACTCTATCATCGTTTCACTAATCATTTCCGTTATCTTTCGCTCGTTCGCTCCATAACGTATAACAAATCAATAGAATGGAAGAAACTTAGCTACTGGTGTTAAATCATATTTTTTTTAAAATCTTTGCCGACCATATATTTTATATTGATTTTGGTTAAAGTTGGGCCTTGTCGGGTTTAGTCATTACGTCATTCAGGTTCGGGTCAGGTCAGGCTTGGGTTTGGGTTTGGATTTGGGTTTTTTCAGGTTTCACTTCAATCGTGATCGGGCTTAGGACAGCTTGGATATAATTGGGTTCGGGTCGTTTATCTTTTATAATTAAATTAGGTCATGTCAGTTTAGTTTAAGTGGGTTGAGTCAAGTCATCGGATTAGGTCAATTTTGTCGTCCCTACTTACATGCATCTAGTTATTAACCTTATAATGCATTATACATGAGTATGATTTGACTTTGGTCGCATTAAATGTAATAAAATAAAAAAACATTGCTGGTATTTATAGAACATAAATAAAACTCAAGCAAAAACATAAAACACAATATATTTATTACAAGCAATTAGTGTCCTTGTGCATAAGCGTATTTGTAGTAAGGAGGAAGCTTCTCCTCGCGATCATCACCAGATAACCTGCCTATTCGGGATTTTCCAATCAAGTGGCTAATATAAATAATGCAAAGAAGTAAACGTGATCACTTTGTTGAAGACCACTTAGCTAAATCCTTTGACATTTTGGGCATCTTCCATTAATTGGTCAGATAATAACTGAGAAAATCATGCATCAATAGCACCTACTAGGCTAATAACTCTCCACATTATCAACTTCCCCTCCTCTGTTAGTTACATCTCGAGAAGCCCTCCACAAATAGGGGCTCCTTGTGGTACAAAACTCAGCACACACCAAAAGCAGAACAGAGATTCAAGTTAAACAGTAACAAAAGCAAATGGCCACTTCAAAGACCGTCCTTGTTCTTGTCCTTGCCTTTGCCCTTTCCTCCTTGTCTCTTCTCATGTCTCTGCCCGTGAGTTGAGCCAGGTGCCCACCGGCCCTACCGGTGAGATTCCTTTCTTTTTTTTTTTTAAGGCACTTTCTCCTTTCAACTATTCTATATGTGTATCTAGGCTTTTATCTTTGCTACTTGCTAGTTCCTTTTTTCTCCATTGAACTGTTCTATATGAGTAGGCAAGCAAACTGGCATGTGATAAGATATATATACTTGGTTTTCCTACACGGGGACAGTGGAAATACCCACACCCAAGCAACACGAGTACAAGCACAAACACGAGGAAGAGCAAAAGCATGAGAAGAAAGAGGAGCACCACCACCACCACCACCACCACCTCCACCACAAGCACCACAAGTAACCCGGCCACCCAGGTGCCGCCGAGACTACTGAGACTGAGAACTGAGAATTCTTTCTTCAGTGTTAACATGCACCAGATTTATCCCTTAAGTTAATTTGCATGTTTTGATCTGAAAATAAAAAAAGTCTATCGTGTCAGTGTAAAGGGGGAGTGATCATATACTTCTCCTTTGTGTGTGGTAATTTGTTATTGTGTCTTCCCGCTTTTCCTTCTTAATTTTATTGGGACTCTGTACTTGAGTTTGTTTCATGGCTGTCTCAATGTTCCTTGTTGATTTTAAATTCTAGTGAATTGCTTATTTTAATTATGTTGATTTCATCCATATCAGTACCAAAATAGACAACCAACACAAATAACATATTATAAGCACTCTAACCCAATTCGTTTGGAGTTAATGCAAATGCATTAACGTGTTATTACAATACGGGATGATCCACTTTCAGACCATTTCTAAATTATTACCCTTGAAGTTGGTTGAATTTATAGTCAAATTAAGCAAATAGCCAATCCCTCAAACCCTACCACACCTGTCGTCCCTTCTCCCTATTCCGCCGCAGCCCAACTAGAGGCCACCCCGACCTCCTGTGGCCCTGGCGTTCCACTATCCACCATGTGAGACCGCAACCTACTGAGCCATGCACGAGGAAACCCTCAATGTCAAGCATAAGCTTTCAAGTCTGGGGCTTGTGTTTGACCCCAGTTGTGCACGAAGAAACACTGAAACATAAAACCTTATTGGCTATCGGCGCCTTTTGGGAAGCAAGTAACGATGGCGGGTCAAGAATATTGTGAAGGTGGAACTGCGATACGCATTTCGACTAGCCTTAATTTCCCTTATCACGGTGGTATCACTCGCGCAAGTGGCTCTTATAACAACCTCGAAGGATCAACAAATAAAGACAACGGTGATAGGCCTCATAAGCTAGAGCGATGGCAGAGTGAAAATGGGAGGTAATAGTAATTAACAGACGGTTGAGTTGTGGTTGTGAAGAAATAGAATATGCTATTTTTAATGGAATATTTCATCTATATATTAGAGAAGTTGGTGACCTATTTTCACTCAACAAAAAATTAATCGGTGACCTATTTTCAGTCAACAAGTTATAAAGATGACAGTGATAGGCCTCATAAGCTAGAGCGATGACAGAGTGAAAATGGGACGTAATAGTAACTGACGGTTGAGTTGTGGTTGTGAAGAAATAGAATATACTATTTTTAATGGAATATTTCATCTATTAGAGAAGTTGGAGACCTATTTTCACTCAACAAAAAAATTATAGTAAAACTGCACTTCATGCTAAAATTAGGTATAAAAAATTAAGCAGATGATACACTAACGAGAAATTAGCATCTTTGGTAAAATTTGTTGCTAGATTTAGAACTAATTTATTTTAATTTCAGTCAACTTAATCTAAAATTGCTTATTTTTATTTTTACATTTTTTATATGAAACTAATTTTATTTGAAATTCAATATTATTTAGATGTAATAATTCATTTGAAAGTACATTTGTATGATGTTATTATTTTTTTTTATAAATTTTTCTATTTTTGAAAAGGAAAAATTCATAAAAATTTATTTTAAATTAAACTGACTTAAGTTAAAATAAATTGGTCTTATTATTTTAGTTCATACTTGTACTATCAACATTTGTTAGGAGGAGAGAGTTATAGCCGTGCATGTGCCTGCTAAAGGGCAGACTCTATCTTCCTATAATATCTCTATCAGCTTCACCAAAATTGTTGTAAAATGAGAAAGTAAAAAGTAAAATCTCCATAATTTTTTTACTCCAACACCAACAATTTCCCCCTTTTATAGAATCTTGCATTTATTACACAACAATTAAATATTATGAGTTTAAAACAAATTCAAATTAATTACTAGTTTAATTATTATATAATTAAATATTCTATATTTGAAACAAAATTTAAATAATAGCCAGTTTCTAATGGCTAGTCTACGAAGGCTAGTCTCTAACAACTAATTTACAACAGCTATTTCACCTATATTTCTATGAATAAGAACAATTCCATCACCGTTAAAGAGGTTTGCATAACTCAATTGCATCAAATTCATCTAAAAAAATGAGAATGTATATTCAGATAAATAAAACTAAATAAGAAAAAAAATGCAGTAGTGGTGACCATAACATATAATTCTATGCAATGCAAGTTTCAGTAGGAATTAACCATAAAAGCACTAGTTAGTAAGGGAGAGGAAGGGAACAGAGTTGAATTTATTGTCTACAAGTAAGTTGTTAATTTTAATACTGAAGAATACATTGTCCATATTGCTTCACGATGTTGTACATGTTGGAAAATACAATAGACTTTGACATAAGTATATGCCCACAAGTATTTTTTACACCAAGAACAACGCCATATAGTTGCTTAGTCAATGCATAGGACTTTCACTCCCCTGTAACATTAGAATCAAAGCACTTAAAATCACAGTACTAACCAAATTAAAAGCTAATAAAAAAAAATTCTGACGAAGACCTACAGTACTAAGACAAATTATTGAGATTTAAAGTTTCAATCCTTCATACAAAAAGCAAAGTGCTAAGGGATGAGGAAACCAATGGTATAAAACGCATTAAAACCATTACCTAAGCCATTACCAAACCAAAGCACCAAAAGAGATTGAACAACTAATTGCCAGCCAAAGATAACCAATATCTCTAATTTGGGCAGGAAGCAAAATTTTCAAACAAAAATAATCTATCAGTAACATATCTATTATCTCATTTTTTACATATGTGTCACATGTTTTGTATGGATCCATAATTTGCTTGGTACATCAAGTTTCATACATATCTGTCATTCAATTTATATATATCTCTAGTTTTGGCGGAAAGCGGAATTTGATGCGTTTACATATATTTTTAATAGGATATTGAACCCATACATACTACTGAAAATATATCTGTAATCTCATTTGTATATTTTTCAGACATTATTTATACAATATATCGAATTTGTACATATCTAGTATCTGATTTGTACTTATCTAATATATGATTTATGCATATGTATGAAACAGCTTGTACGAATGCCCTAATTACTCATTATAGTCTTTGTACATAGTTATAGCTCCTTTTTACATATGTATAATTTTTTGGGAAGGCGGGAATTGTGTTTACACTTATATTTTGTCTTTGCGTACATATGTATCAAACTGTTTGTACAAATGTCCTAATTTTCTTGTCCTATGTTTCGTACATATGTCATAGCTTCTTTGTACATATGTATTAAACTGTTTGTACATATGTCATGATTTCCTATCCTATGTATCATACATATGCCATAGCTTCTTTACACATATGTGTAGTTTTGGTGAAAAGCCCGAATCATTGTGTTCACACTTGTTTCCATTCACATGTTTTGTCTTGTATACATATGCCCTCATTTTCTCGTCCTATGCTTCATACATATGTCATAACTCCTTTGTACATATGTGCAATTTTGGCAAGAAGCATGAATTGGTGTGTTCACACCTGATTTTTAGTAGCAAACATAGCTTTGGTATATAATTATACATATCCCTATAATGTCAGACACACCTTAGACTAACTTGAATGTTTCATCTATTAGAGAAGTTGGTGAGCTATTAGTACTCATAAAAAACATTAATAGTAAAACTGCACTTCATGCTAAAATTAGGTATAAAAAATTAAGTAGATGAAACACTAATGAGAAATTAGCATCTTTGGTAAAATTTTGTTGATAGATGAGTCAATTTATTTTAATTTAAGTCAACTTAATTCAAAATGACTCATTTTTATTTTTTACATTTTTTTTATCTAGAACCAATTTCATTTAAAAACCAATATTATTTAGATGTAATAATTTATTTGAAAGTAAATATTTTTAGTAAATATTTTTAGGCATTAAAAAGGGAAAATTCATAAAAATTCAATAACATTGTAAAATTTTTTGCCTTAATGTATTATTACATCTGTATAATATTAATTTTCAAATGAAATTGATTCCAAGTTAAGAAGATGTAAAAATAAAAATAAATTATTTTAAATTAAATTACCCTTATTATTTTAGCTCATACTTGTACTATTGATAACTATCATGAAAGAGTCCCAGCCAGGTGTGTGCCTGCTTAAGGCCCGGCTCTATCTTCTTAGAGTATCTTAAGCAGATTAGACATAGCACTGTGCAGAACATCTTATACACACTAATTTCAACTTTATAATTAATGACTGATTAAGGACCAATTTATTTTAACATAAGTCAACTTAATCTAAAATTGATTATTTTTATTTTTATATCTTTTTTTAAATGGAACTAATTTCATTTAAAATTCAATATTATGTAGGTTTAATAATCCATTCAAACTACAATTTTTTATAATCTTATTAAATTTTTATAAATTTTTCTAATTTTAGGCATTAAAAAAAGAAAAATTTTAAAAAAATTTAATAACATAATGAAAATTTATTTTCAAATGGATTATTACAGCAACATAATATTTATTTTCAAAGAAAATTAATTTCATAAAAAAATATAAAAATAAAAATAAATTATCTCAAATTAAGTTAACTTAAGTTAAAATAAATTGATTTTAAATCAGCCTGAAGAAAGACAAGATGTTGACTTTGTGAATCAAGGAGGAAGCTTTCAACTCCTGATTCTGTTGGCCTAATATCGGTCCAAGTGACTAAATAAGTAAAGAACTAACCTAGATAAACAATATTATCACTTTGTTCACAATTCTCAACCCCTTATTTGACCTTTTGGGCACCCATTAATACACTAGCCAGTAGCCATCCGTCCTCTGATTCAGCAAATCAATGGTGACCTGCTACAGAAGACACTAAACCTGCTTAATCATATTTTTTAAACCATTTTTTTTAGAACTTTTGCTGACCATATATCTTATATAGATTTTGATTAAAGTCAAATCTTGTTGGATTTAGTTATTGGGTCACTAGTAGGGGTGAAAAAATGAATAAACAGCTCAAACTCGTCTTGAGTTCGACTCAATTTAAAGTTTATTCGTGACTCATTCGAATAATTATCAAGCCTGAACAAAATTTAAAGCTTGATATACAATTCAAACAAAACTTGAATTACTTGCTACTCGACTCAACTCGATCTAATTTTAGATTTTTTTCTTAATTTAAGCAAACAGCTCGAGTTCGACTCAAGTTTGTTTATATAAACGCTCGTTCAAAGCTTGTTCGTATTATTTTCAATCCAAATATAAATAAAATATTAAGCTTGATAATTAATTCAAGCCGAACATGATCAGCCTACTACTCGGCTCGGCTCGGCTCGGCTCGTTTTCAGTGCTAATCATTCGGATTCGAGTCATGTCAGTCTCGGGTTCGGGTTTTATCAGGTTTCACTTCAATTGAGATCTAGCTCAGGTCGGGAATTAGGTGCAATCGGGTTTAGGTCATTAACTTTTCTGATCAAATCAGGTCAGGTCGGGTTTAGTTCAAGAGGATCAGATCAAATCAAATTTTGTCATCCCTATTTTTATGTATCTAGTTATTAACCCTATAATGCACTATATATGAGTATGCTTTGACTTCGGTTGCATTAAAAGTAATAAAATAAAAAACGTTACTTGTATTTATAAAACATAAATAAAACTCAGGTAAAAGCATAAAACACAATGTATTTATCACAAGTAATAATTGTTCATGTGCATAAGAATATTTGTAGTAAGGAGGAAGCTTCTCCTTGCGATCATCACCAGATAACCTGCTCAATCATCGGGATTTTCCAATCAAGTGGCTAATATAAATAATGCAAATAATATAAACAATGCAAAGAAGTAAACATGATCACTTTGTTGAAGACTCTTAGCGAAACCCTTTGACTTTTTGGGCATCTTCCATTAATTGGTCAGATAATAACTGAGAAAATCATGCATCAATAGCACCTGCTAGGCTCATAACTCCCCACATTAGCAACTCCCCCTGCTCTGTTAGTTACATCTCGAGAAGCCCTCCTATAAATAGGGCCCCTTGTGGTACAAACCTCAGCACACACCAAAAGCAGAACAGAGCTTCAAGTTAAGCAGTAACAAAAGCAAATGGCTGCTTCAAAGACCGTCCTTGTTCTTGCCCTTGCCTTTGCCCTTGTCCTGCTTGTCTCTTCTCATGTCTCCGCCCGTGAGCTGACCGGGGTGCCTACCCCAACCGGTGAGATTTTTGTTTTTTTTTCAAGGCACTTTCTCCATTCAACTGTTCTATATGTGTATGTAGGCATTTATCTTTGTTAGTTCCTTTTCCTCCATCGAACTGTTCTACATGAGTAGGCAAGCAAATTGGCATGTGATAAGATATACTTGGTTTTCCTACACAGGGACAGTGGAAACAGCCACACCCAAGAAACACGAGGGAGATCACAAACATGAGAAGAAAGAGAAGGAGCACCAACACCACCACCTCCACCACAAGCACCACAAGAAACCGGGCCACCCAGGTGCCACCGAGACTACTGAGACTGAGGACTGAAAATTCTTTCTTCAGCGTTAACATGCACCAGATTTATCCCTTAAGTTAATTTGCATGTTTTGATCTGAAAATAAAAGTCTATCATGTCAGTGTATGTTGGGAGGGAGGAGTGCTCATACACTTCTCCTTTGTGTGTGGTAATTTGCTGTTGTGTCTTCCCGCTTTTCCTTCATAATTTGTATTGAGACTCTGTACTTGAGTTTGTTTCATGGCTGTCTCAATGTTCCATGTTGATATTAAATTCTAATGAAATGCTTATATGGTAAGAACTCTTGTAATTTTATGTTGATTTCATCCATATCAGTACCAAAATAGATAATGAACACAAATAACACATTACAAGCACTCTTATATTATGGGCCAATTTGTTTTTGAATTTAATGTATATGCATTAACGTGTTATGACAATACGGCCAGGATCCACTATTACCCTTGAAGTTGGTTGAATTTATGGTCAAATTAAGCAAATCGCCAATCCCTCAAACCCTACCACACCTGTCGTCCCTTCTCCCTATTCCGCCGCAGCCCAACTAGAGGCCACCCCGTCCGACCTCCTGTGGCCCTGGCATCCACCGATCGGGCGTTCCACTATCCACCATGTGAGACCGCAACCTATTAAGCCATGCACGAGGAAACCCTCAATGTCAAGCACAAGCTTTCAAGTCTCGGGCTTGTGTTTGAACCCAGTTGTGCACGAAGAAACACTGAAACATAAAACCTTATTGGCTATCGGCGCCTTTTGGGAAGCAAGTAACGATGGTGGGTCAAGAATATTGTGAAGGTCGAACTGCGATAAGCATTTCGACCAGCGGTTGAGTTGTGGTTGTGAAGAAATAGAATATGCTATTTTTAATGGAATATTTCATCTATATATTAGAGAAGTTGGTGACCTATTTTCACTCAACAAAAAAATTAGTAGTAAAACTTCATTTCATTCTAAAATTAGGTATAAAAAATTAAGCAGATGATACTAATGAGAAACTAACATCTTTGGTAAAATTTGTTGCTAGATTTAGAACTAATTTATTTTAACTTAAGTCAATTTAATCTAAAATTATTTATTTTTATTTTTACATTTTATATGGAACCAATTTTATTTGAAATTTAATAATATTTAGATGTAAAATTAATTTGAAAGTAAATTTTTATAATATTATTATTTTTTTATAAGTTTTTCTATTTTTAGGCATTGAAAAGGAACAATTCATAAAAATTCAGTAACATCATAAAAAATTATGTTTTAATGGAGTATTATATCTATATAATATTCGTTTTTGAATAAAATTAATTTCCAACTAAAAAATATATTAAAAAATTATTTTAAATTAAGTGGACTCAAGTTAAAATGAATTAGTCTTATTATTTTACCTCATACTTGTCCTATCGATAACTATCACGAGGAGAGAGTCCTAGCTGTGTGTGTGCCTGCTAAAGGCCCAACTTTACCTTCTTAGAGCATCTCTAACAGCTTCCCCAAATTTTTTGTAAAATGGGAAGTAAAAAGTAAAATCTCCATAATCTTTTTACTCTAACACCAACAACTTTCCCATTTTGTAAAATCTTGCATTTATTATATAAAAATTAAATATTATGAGTTTAAAACAAATTCAAATTAATTACTAGTTTAATTATTATATAACTAAATATTCTATATTTGAAACAAAATTTAAATAACAACCAGTTTCTAATGGCTGGTCTACGAAGGCTAGTTTCTAACAGCTAATTTACAATGGCTATTTCACCTCTATTTCTATAAATAAGAACAATTCCAACATCGTTAAGGAGGTTTGCATAACTCAATTGGATCGAATTCATCTGGAAAAATGAGAATGTCTATTTAGATAAAAAAAAAAGTAAAATAAGAAAAACAAATGCAATAGTGATTAATCATAAAAGCACTAATGAGTGTGACCATAACATATAATTCTATGTGATGTAAGTTTCAATAGGAATTAACCATAAAAGCACTAATTAGCAGAGGAGAGGGCGGCAGCAGAGTTGAATTTATTATCTATAAGTAAATTGTTAATTTTAGTACTGAATAATACATTGTCCATGTTGCTTCACGATGTTGTACATGTTGGAACATACAATGGACTTTGACATAAGTATATGCCCACAAGTATTTTTGACACCAAGAACAATGCCTAGTTGCTTAATTAGTCAATACATAGGACTTTCACTCCCCTGTAACATTAGAATCAAAGCACTTAATTAAAATCACAGTACCAACCAAATTAAAAGCTAGTAAAAAAAATTCTGACAAAGACCTACAGGCTACAGTACTAAGACAAATTAATGAGATGTAAAGTTTCAATCCTTCATACAGAAAGCAAAGTGCTAAGGGATGAGGAAACCAATGGTATAAAACGCATTAAAAACCATTAACAAACCAAGCACCAAAAGAGATCGAACAACTAATTGCCAGCCAAAGATGACCAGTATCACTACATATATAAATCCTACTGGAACTCGCATAAAACATAGAATAATATATTTTAGAGAAACAAACACTTGATTTGATTGGCCACTCTATTTGAGGGGAGTCTAGTTTCCAGCACTTCAGAAGCCTTTGGAACTAGTTTCTTTTCTATGCAAAGCAGGAAGATAGTGGAGAATCAAAGGGCTGGTTTGTTCGAGTCGATTGAGAGAGTGGAAAATGTGAAAAAATTATTGAATTTTTATTCCCCAAAATTTTTAACATTTCTACAAATATTGAGAATGAGATTTTCTCTCTCATTTCAATCCTCACTTTAGAGATTAATATGAAAAAACTGTTGGAATTAAAAAGAACTTCATATATCCCAAAATATAGAAAATTTATTAAATAGGAAAACTGTTGGAAATGCTCTTAGAGGATCTCATGCAGATTATACATACCATTGTGCTGAATATCTTACACGCACTAGTTTCAACTTTATAATAGTTAAAAACTAATCAGACCGAAGAAAGACAAGATGCTGACTTTGTGAATCAAGGAGGAAGCTTTCAACTCCTGATATTGTTGGCTTAGCATCGGTTCAAGTGGCTAACTAAATAAGTAAAGAAGTAACCTAGATAAACAATATTATCACTTTGTTCACAATTCTCAACCCTTATTTGACCTTTTGGGCACCCATTAATTCACTAGTCATCCATCCTTTGATTCGGCAAATCAATGGTTATCTGCTACAAGAAACACTAAATTAAACAAACAATAACTATATGTGCCTGCAGGAGGTTCTTACCTCCCCAGCATCATCAACTCCTGGTACAATTTCTCCCTAAAGCCCTCTATAAATAGGGCCTCCTTGTGGTGCAACTCCTATCAGACCACAGCAAAACAAAGCTAGCTAGCCACTTCAAAGCTGTACCAAAACCAATGGCTGCTTCAAAGACAATCCTTGTTCTTGCCCTTGCATTTGCCCTTGTCTGCCTCATCTCTTCTCATGTCTCCGCCCGTGAGCTAACCGAGGTGGCCACCGCTACCGGTGAGACTTTTCGGTACTTTACATTATTTTACCGTTCAAATCTTTTTGTTCAATTTTATCTTTGTTTGCCCTCGCAGCTCAAGGTTAAAATCTAAAGCATTTGTATTTTTGCATATATAAATTGAAAAGATATTCACTCGTATAAAATATAATGACACTGGTAATTCCAATACAAATATTAGTACTCTATCTATTCTAAAAAGAATGACAAGTATTATTTTTGTTTACTGTCTCAAAAAGAATGAGTTGTTTCTTTTTTAAAAAGTTTTTATACCTAATTTGCATTACTATCATCATTTAAACTTTCTTAACACAAAACTAAAAAAATTGCACAAAACCCAAAAAGCATTTTTTTTTTCTTTTCTAATCCTCATTTAAACTCTCACTATATAAAATCCCAAAAAATATATTTTTTATTTTAACTTTAGGGGTAAAATTAAATGAAAAAACAAGATAAATTACACACATCTTAATCTCTATACACAAAGAAATGTCTCATCCAAAATGGGACGGAAAGAGTATCATTACTTCTTTATTTAATTTATTTACGAAAAATTGATCTCCTTTCCCACGAAAATCATATTGTTTATCAAGTTCCATACCAAGGCATATGCGCTTTCCATATATGCTTCTTTTTGTTTGTGTTTCATATATATAGTAATTCCTGATCGGGTTTTTAGTGGAGAATTCCTTTCATAAAAAAAAAATACTTGATTTGTTAAAACCTTAAGGCAGGTGGGCATGAGCTTTCAAAAAAAGAAAGAACATTTATCTGATAAACTTCATGAAATATGTTTGATCAACAAGAATAAGAAGAAAAATAAGGAAAGAAACATTTTTAGTTGGCAGTTGCCTGAAAAAACGTTTGGATAAAAATAAGAATAATAGGAGAAGTAATTATAATAATAGCACTTCGAAATTGTATCGTTTTACTAATAAATATAATAATGTTTAAGACTTCCTTTTTTGGAGAAATTCCTTCTTTCTAGCAATGACAATGAAAGTAATGATGTTTGTTGCTCCAAAAATCAATGCATAAATATTTGAATTTCAAGTTACTCAGTTATGAGATGATTGTGTGATAGCATACTTTAAAAGGAATTGAGAATTTCCTCACTGGTTATTATTGTTTCTTAATTTCAAAATGTTGTCTCCCAAGTATTCATATAATATTTTGAAATTTATTTATTTATTTACTTATTGCAATTTTTAATAAAGAAAATTAATCTGAATGTTGATATTGCTTTGAATTTAGCTCAAATTTGCTATATGTGGCTTTGACAGGGGCAGACAAAACTATGGAGAAATATATGCATGAACACGACCATGATGGTGACAATAATGAGCATGATCATGACCACGATCACAACTATGATGATAATGACAATGACCTTGATAATGATCATGACAATGACCATGACGACGATCACAATTATGACCATGAGAATGATCACGACCATGATCATGACAATGACCATGACCATGATCATGACCGCAAACATGACCATGACAAACCTAGCCACCCTGATGCCACCAAGATGGGAGCGAAGAACTGAGAAACGTTAATAATCTGATGAATACTATATAGTATTTTATGACCATGATTATGATGTGGACCAATTTGCACACTGTCTTGTGAGAATAAGAGTTCGTGTATTTTATGAAAATAAATTTAAAAAAAAAAAAAAAAAAGAAGTCTATATATGTAGCCGTACGCTACATGTGAGTGGGTGCACTTTTGCATTGTCTCGATCTAGGCACTTATGCAATGCCTTGTCGGGTGTGTTGTAACAGCTCGTAATATATAGTAATGGAGTACTTTGGGTACACATACATCCAATCATTTTTCTAGTTTGTTGGTATAGAAGATGGAAAACGTAAAGGTTGTAGTTAGCTGATGGACAACATAAACATGACGGGTACATCCATGCCACCTGACATGAGACCCACAACAATGGACGGCAAAGACATCCATGATGTCTGCTATTTATGTGCCAAGGTTTTCCATAACATAATCCCTCAGGGAAGTAATGCAGAACACATGAATGTAACACCTAAAATGGCTTCATTCTAGTCATTCCAAACATGGTTTGTTATTTTGGCACCCAAAAGTCCCAAATATGCGTTATAATGCGTGACCGTTTTAGATTCACCTTCCATTAAGAAGATTTTTATGTTAAGAATATAATAGAGATGAGATTTAGCCCAAGCAAACTTAACCCAGGATACTTTTTTGTTCGACAAATAGCTAAAGATTTGTAATGCTTTTTTATGCTTATTATTTTTGCTTACGGCATGCACATAAGCAGTAAAAACTCGGATGCTTTCACTCGCCTATCTGTACCTGGGCATCCTGAAGTCCGGATGAACGGGGGAAAGAGACAATCCCTCTTCTTTGTGTACAAGTAAACACTACCCTGAGATTATAATATGTCGTTCACTTTTCGCAACCGATTGCTTCATTTCCATCTCCCTTCCCAGGTGGCTGAATGAATGTATGCTACCCTTGTCAGATGTACATTGTGTTTTCCCTCCTTGGAGGGACGCAGTCAGTAGCAAAACTCAGCCTTCTCTCTCTGGTTGACCAGATGGAAATACCAAAAAATGCTCGCTACTCTGAAGGGGTGTCCTCATTCTCAATTTGGGAGGAGACTGTTGTGTCGGAAGCAGCATCGTCAATGGTTAAGTTAGAGACATCACCACCTACAGAGGAGACCTCGTCCTCACCATTGAGGGATGGTGCTGGAGAAGCATCAGATGTAGCTGTACTGGCAGTACCGTTTGCAGGGGAGGGAGAAGAATCGCCCTCTTCTGCAGTTTGCTGCAAACTCCAGTACATTATACTTGCTGTTAGGGAAAGAATCATCTTCTGATTTACCTGCAATCACAACACCACCATAAAACACTAAAATGAGCAATTGAAAATGATATTTTTTGGGGAAATAGTGAAAACCAATGTCAGATTTGGTCCATTCAATAAAACGTGTCTTACCTCCATGATATCTTCAGGCAACAAGAAAATGGAGCATCCAAGCTTTCGGGCTACACTGATTATGTAGGTGGCATTTAATCTCTTCTCCTCATCTACCAATTTAACAGCCATAGAAGAGATCTTAGTTCACTAGGGACTTGGTCAAAGGCAAGCAGGAGTATAATCAAAACATACTAACATAGAGTTACACATTTACATTCACAGAATTTTCTCCATTTTTTGAGGAAATTAATTACGAGAGCAGATAGAATACCACTTTCTCCCTTCGTTACAAGGTTCCAGTTCACTACCCTTGGCTCCACAGCACTTAGAAGATCAAGGAAGAATAGTCCGCTGGAGAGGTTCTTATCCTGAAGAATTTCAAATATGCAGAATATACGATTATATGGTAACACAGCCTCTACTGTTTATATGGAACCACTAAATGTCAAAATCATACTCGAAAGCTATCCATTTGGGAGGTTCTCTTTGTACTTTTCACTTTCTTGTTTGCCCAACTTAATATATCTGAATCAGTTATCTCCTTGCCCTGGAAGCGGGACCTCAAATTCTTCAGGAGTTGAAGCATGTTAATTCTCATCAGCTGCCACAGAAAGGCTGGGAAAGCTCCAATCAGTTAAGAGTGTCAGATTTGCTTCAGGTAGGATCCAACACAAGCAGAAAGAAAAAGGATTCATTTAGGATATGAAGTTCATTATTGTTCACCTTTTCCATAATCATCCAAATATAACTTTATGTTTCTCATTATGTCGAGATGAAAGATCATAGCAATAATATGGGGTAGATAAGGACCAATAATGTGGAAAACATGGTCCAAAAGAAAGTAATACATTTTTGTGAAGATAATGTAGGATGAGAACCAAACCAAAACAGTATAACTTATTGCTAGTCAAGGCAAATGCAATGGGTTTTGGTTTCAGCTATTCTGCACGTTAAACATTAAGAACAAAATTTTGATTTGCTGCAGCTACAGGACAAAGTAAGTGAAGGCAGATGAACCACAAATGAAGTTGATGCAGTAGTCTCAGAACACAAAAACAAAGGAGAAAGAGGACAAACCAATGATTAGCTTCTTATTTCCTTGTACAATATCATTACCACCGACATTCACTAGAGAAATATTCAACTGCTTCCCAATCCTTATGACTTGATTACAGTTTTCCACCTTTCTAAATGGCATCTTGATCGGAGGTTTTGATGTCTGCTTCCAGTTTACCGATCCAGGGGAAATCTTGTCAAGAACTTCTAAAAGTACCCATCTGCACAGATACTCAAGTTTATTACTTTCTTGGTCCAGTACGTTCACTTGATTCCTATTTGCTTGAAAGAAGATTGAGCTGTTTATCCTTTGGGACACATAGGCAATCACGGGTAAAACATCATCTTGACCACCAAGCCAAATCTTAACTTTTTAAGCTGAATTTTGAACATGAGAGGGTTGTATTGCAGCTAAAAGCCTCCTTTTTTGTTTTTGGGTTAGTGAGGGGATAGTATTTCTCGAGAAAGAGCAAAACTGTAAGTGCTTTAAGCACCTGATTTCGTACTCCCTGCATCGTAATGACACCGCCCTTGCAGGTACAACATCTAACGAGATAGATACTTACCCATCTCTAACATCCTCAAATACATTGTTAACATAAGTAGAGATCCCAAGGCTGTTGATCCACAATCTGAAGCACCTCTCATCTCTAGAAGTTTGTACATCATCCGTCATCCTTTCAGCAAAAGAAATCTTTTTGCTGTCTGTACTCAGGCCATTCCTGCAAGATTGTACAAACTCACGCTTTCAAAGCTATATTGAAAAAAGAACATAAAAGAGAACTTCAAAACTGATGTTGTTCATGTGTCTATACGACCTACATAATCAAGGATGAACCATCTAAGAAAAATCACCCAGCTGATAAGAGTTTCCCTATCATGTCCAAGAAAACAATAGCAAAACAATACCTGGACAACAGAAGATCTAAATCTAATGGCCAGTGCATCTTTCCATATCAGAACCTAAGCTGAGGTACCATATCAGAACCTACTAAATCTAATGGCAAAGTGCATCTTTCCATATTAAGCTAAAATAGTAGCAGAAGAAACCCAAAAAGAATTCGAAAGGATAGAAAGAGTATATACAAGCTGCCAAAATTTTCATTCTTCATTCACTTCTCACCTCTGATGAAAAATTTGTGCAACAAATGCAAGATTCAAGTTAGCTGAGCCCTCAACAATGTCTTGTGGGGTCAAATATCTTTTGCAATCCATTTTTTCTGCATGATGTAGCACCAATTTAGCCCTTTCAGTAGCATCTTTTGTATCTAAAGTTGATGGATCGCAGTGTTCTGGTGCAAGGACATTAAGCAGGTATGCATATGCCTTTCCATCCTATAAATTAAGAAGTCAAACAGCGCATTAAAAATAAAACCAGGTTGCAAGCAGTTCTCTTAATATCAATTTCCAAGACACTATGATAATATTACCCGAGAAAGTGGATACCTTCAAGTCAGAAGAGAAGTTTGTGACAGGTTTTTCAAAGCCTGCTTTCTTTAGATGGAAATTCATCCATTTCAATAAGACCTTTTCAGGTGCTAATCCCATAAGGTCTTCAACATCCTGCAAAAATGGCAATTTAATCAGTTTGCCAATTGATGCTATGAAATACTTAAGGTACATAAAAAAATTTTCAGGCAGAAAATCAGGAACATGCTTAAGACAATTTGTTTACATTGTTGTCCTCAACCAGTTCTACAAGCTGAGGTGTCTTTTTGAGGTTGAGATCTGCTAATAGTTGAATCTGCATTCTCGATTTCAAAGGCAAAAGAATGAGTAACAGTATGAAGCGGAAGTCCCATAAAAGTCAAACATACAGAAAAGCCTCATGCATTCAGGCACTAGGCTGGTTTCGTAGGCCATAAGCTATAATGGGAACTAAAATCTCACCTTAATGATCTGAGAAATCAAGCCAACTACCAGATGGGGCTGCAAAAATTTTAACAGATAAAACTTTAGGCTACCAGAAAGTGTAAACTTATTATATGAACAAGTCCGGCATAGCAATTTACCCTTCCCTCAACCAAGTCCTGGGTACCAATATTAACTACTGTACAGCCAATGGCCTTTGCAGAGTTGAGGCAAAGTGTGTGGTTCTCATTTCTCTCCCAAGGGTTCAGTACCCTTTTCGTGTTGATAGCTCGTTCATCTATTGTCCCAGGCACAGCAACATTGATGAGTTTACTACAATCCAAAACAAAACAAAGAGAAAGTAAATTTCCAGCTGGATCAGAACCACAGGGTGAATAATGCACTCTGGTAACAGGTCACATTACAATAAAGTAAAAGTTAAACATATATACCATAAAAGGACTCCATCTTTTGCAAGATCAAAAAGATCATTTGCATGAGGATCTAAGGGAAGAAATTGCTTTAAGAACGGATCATCTCCCAAATAGCTGTTTATATGAGCAACATAAGATGCCTTTTCTGACTCGCTGATGGTGTGAAGAAGTGTAGTTGTGGTAGCCTTCAGAAATGATGAAGGGTTCTTCGGTTGACCTACCTTTGTTGTACCTCGCCCTTGCAAGTTTAGATATGTCTGCCAACTCCAGGCAATCAATTAATGTGTTAGCTTCTCAAAAGCAAACTTCAACATCAGCAGAACTAGAGTCCATCATTCCAACCATAACCTTCTGAACTAGAACTAGAGCAATTTCCTTATGGTAACTTCAGTTTTATCTCTTCCAACAGATGCACAAATGAAAGAGAATCTAAGCACAAGAATTCACCTAGAGAAACAAAACTAACTCACCTTGAGAAAAGCCTCAAAGTCCATCTCGCCGCTCATGTCACTATATAACTCACTCAAGATATCCCTGATCTGCTCCTCAGTGAACATTGTAGTAAAAGCCTTCAGTGTCACCATCACAGGCGGCAAATCTCCAACAGTAACCTTTCCGCTTTGATTTTTTATTGAAAGGAACTGGTGCTCACAGAATAAATGAAATACTCAAGCCACAAGCAATTGATTTTCATTTAACTAATTGTGTGAAATTGCACCCAGAAAATCATGCAAAAAGCCAATGACATTGCTTACTTTGGATTTAAGACTTCGAAGTTCGACCTGCGTGAACTGGCTTTGAAGCCATTGATCAGAAACAAGAACACCCACGTAACTTGACATCCCCTCCGAACGTAAATAAGGAGAAGACCAACTCTCCTGAACTTATCAGCCAAACTTCGATTTCAAGCACAATCCCCTAAATTCAGGATCCGAAAAGGGAAGCCGAATCAATAACTCAGTTGCCACAAATACGTCAGAAGATCACATCAAGCAAACCAACCCTCCAACAATCTTCCCTCACAACCCAAAATTCAAACAGGGATCAAGCACTCGATTTTAGATCCAAAATCAATTACAATAAATTATAGCCACCGTTTGATCGCATCACTTGCCCGGGTAACCAAATCCAACACTCATGTATACAGCAAAACAGAAAGAACGAAATGGAAAGAATCAAGTTCCAAAAATAAAATCAACCAAAATCTCAATCCACCAAAACTGTTATGTGTCTATATCATCATACTCTATGAAGAACTTACAAAGAAACTGCGGGAAGAAAGAACCCAAGTATGCCAACAAGTTCTGCAAATCGATTATGCTCCAACTACATAAACAGAAATAGAACAAACCCCCAAACAAGTAAAAGAATACAGTTCGACTTGAGCAAGAAGACGGGAGCATAATAAAAATAAAAACCAATCCAAGAAACGCAGAAATAACACAAGCCCACAAAGCGTGCCTGAAAAGGATCAAGATTTCAACTTGAAACCAATCTATTCTTCTCGACAGCCTTCAGAAGCAGCAAAGTAATAAAGAATGGGTTTTGAGACTTGGGGAGAGAAAGGATCGATTTTCCTTCTTGGAAGAGCAAAGTGAGAAAGCGGTAGGAAACGGTTTTACCACGAGACAGCAAATAGCAGACTGTCCATGAAAACCGATTTAATTCCAAACTTCACCACTCGCGCGACTGTCGAATTCCCTAAACTCGCGTTCTATGATTGCCACATCGGCATACTCTTGTGGACACGTAGTTGTGACTTGTGAAAAGTTCAGATCTTGTTGCAGCTACTTTTGGGAGATTTGTAGTTATGTGACGTATTTCACTACATGAATTCCAGGCCGCGGATGGCCCATTTGGCATAGGTTAATGTTAGAATTTTTAATAATTTATTTAATAATTAAAATAAAAATACTGAAATTAAAAGTTAAAAATTATTATTGAATAATTTTTTAAAACTCTAATATTAATTATGAGTGTTAATATCAAACAGGATCATAGTATAAAAATATACAGTTAACTCTCGACATAAGCGCACGAAATTCAAGTCATTATTGTATCAGACACACAATTTAATTAGGAGTTCTTAAGGGTATATCATATGTTTTATCAATGTCTCACTCATTTAACTAGCTAGACCAAACATCTGAAACTGTGATAGATTTATAAATATTAAATCAAAAAGTAAATGATACTCTCAGAATCAAGGGCTAAGCTGAGAAATTCAATTAATAAAGTATACTATAATTCATTTTATATATACATATAATTATGAAATGTAAATATAGATCATATACATATGGCATTTAACAATCTTAATTATTTTCATTTAAAAAAAATAATATAAAAATTACTCAAATTTTAAAATATAATTTAAATAAAAATAAATTCTTTTATTTCCTATTGAACAATGGTTATAACATAAAAGCTTCATAAATAAATATAAACTCATGATAGAGCTAGTGAAAATAATATTAAGAATTTCACAGTTACTTTTTCTAGTAAAGAATAAAATGAAATTAGCAATATTTAGGCATAAACTAAAATTACATTTAGAAAATTTTATTCAAAGAAATAAAAGAATAGTAGAAATTAAATTAGACTTTCAAACTTATTCCATGAAAGTTAAAATTTTGGTGTAGAAAGATGAGTTTTGGTAAGATAAGAAGAGTAGTACTATAGTGGCTAAGATGGTAAAGATTTGGAAGACAAATAGTTATTGAATACAATCAACAAACTATGCAAGAGCAAAATTTAAGGAATAGGTAAACAAAATTATTCTAAAATTGTAAGGTTAAACTAAAAGTAATTAATATTTTATCAAAATTTATCAAAATAAATTTCAGTGACTAGCATAATAAGTGAAAATCAATAGGGTCATTAATGAAAATTTCATAGAACATCAAGTATGCATTTTTTCCAAAATCAATGGGGTCAGTTGCCTCAAATGATCATGCTATGGCTCTGTCCTTGCTAAGGATTGGACTTTATAAATCATTATTAGCCTTTAAACTTAAGAAATATAAACTTGAAGATATAATTCTAAAATGTTCCACTAGAAGTGGCAACTTCTGAGATATGTAAGAAGTTCTAGAACTAAGTAAATGTTTCCAATCTTTACCATCTAAGAGTTTAGAAACCATGTAAGAAATACTTACAAATATTGTATTTGATCCCTACTTTTGATCTAATCATAATTGGCTCCATTTACATTGGGGATGAAGTGTACGAAGGACAAAATAAAGTACGTCATTCATTATGTCACACGACATCATACTAAAGCAAAAATAAAAGTGATATACTATTTATCTTTACAAAAGAAAATGCAAATATGCTTGAGGTAAATAGTATTTCAATCAAAAGTGAGCTTCTTACACATGTTGGTGACCACTATGGATACCAAACATGATAGTCTTCATAATGGTAACAAGTGGAGGTCCTATCAGGATCCTGACTCTAAAGAATTCAGGATTAGTCATTATGGTTTCCTACATAGCTTCGCCATCATAGTCAGGAGTATTATCATGTTTAATTTGTAACCCTATTTGAGGAGTTTTTTGAATAATTGTGTCTTTAGGCGAAGGGGTTGGAATTGGACAAGCAATCTTCAAGAAATTTGCTAGTTATTAGGCTTCTTTGCCTTTTCTTTTTTAATTCTAGTATTCTTCAAAGCATTGAAATGCTTTATGAAGCATTTTTTAATAATCAATTGGATAGGATGGCCAATGAGAATTGTCATGGGGTCAAATTTCCAAAGAAACACTACATGATTATACCTACCTGTCTTTTCCAGAAAATCTTTATATCAGCAGGATGCTACCAGGCTAGGCAAGTAAGGATGAAGTCTAGGTCGAGGTAATGGTAATAAACAACACTAACAGTAAACCTCTTATTTTTTATGATAGTAATAGATTTATGGAAGAAATATACTACATGACTTGTCTCACATAATAAAGAACAGTTTTTAAGAGATATATTAGATAACTGGAGGTGAAGGTGAGACATAGGAATACATGGATTTAAAGTATTATAAGAAGGTGTAAACCTCTTTACCCAATCATAGATAGGCTCAAGCCAGGTGATAAAGTTATTTCATAATTATGAAAACTAAAAGGAAAACTCTTACAAAAGGTAAGAAATTATGGAACACTAATACTAAAAGAAATAAAGACCTACGGGTGGAAACACAAAAATGTCAATGATGTAGAGGAGATTAGAAAAATAAAATTTTGGATAAAGGCATACCAGTTTCATAGGATAGTTATCAAAACTATATTTTTCAATAAGAAGAAAATGGTAGTGAAAAAATTTGTGACATTTGAAATAGGTGAAAGGTTAGTATTCATATCTAGCTATATTAATGAGAATGTTGTTTTCTTTATTGAAAACATGGGGAAAAGAAGAGGAAAAGGCCATTTTTCCTTAGCAAATAGTTTGGGTTTTGGTGGTTTTAGAGGTTTGCTGAAAATGTCTACTAAGGCATTGAAACTACCCTTTATGTGCTTGACATCAAAAGAAAACTATACATACCATTTCTGTGAGCAGAATAACTAAGCAATGAGCAATTGTTTCTAGCTTAAGTTTATCATTTTTTTTTAAAATGACATATCCATTTTAACCAAAAAATGATAACTATCAAGATGGAATTGGAATTTTTCAATCTCATTCTCCATAATTATTATCTAAGAATTACTCATAAGTGGAGTGATAATAGTTCTCACTATCTTTGAATTATACATTATTATATGTGCAAATTTGTCACTTTCTATTGATTTCTTCTAGCAAAGCCGCTCCCTAGAATTCATAAACGACATCAACTTGAAGTATTCTTTTTTCCTTTGTCAAGAATCTTTAAAGGGAAAATAGACTGGACCACTTGCTTTGGCTGAATAATTGTCATGTGTAACATTTTTTTCATTTATCATGCATTCCAAAAAAATTAATTAAAATTTTGGAAATCACCATCTTTTTTTCAGAGATCATGACATATGTGTCTTCAAAATTTTAGCAAATCAATATAGTAATTTAATATGTGTACTTGCATAAAAAGAAACTAATAAGATATCATCAATATATATAAGGGCTAATGAAAAGGATAAGTTCAAAAAAAATTTTCATGTCCTTTTAGAGATGTGATAGGGCAATCTTTTGAGGCCGAATGCTATTTATGTAAAAGGTTGTTTTTAGTCTATTTGGAGAGTTGATTCTAAATTTCTAGAAACATAATTTTTTGTGAAATTTGGGGAAAAAAAATTTAGGCTGCAATGAGATTCTATAATATTAAATAATGGCCAAACTTAATTATTCGTTTGTCAATAAAAATGTTTAGAAGTATATAGTAAAGTGTTGCCACAAATGAATTTGTTGATCATTAACTAGTTAAACAAATTACAAATATTTTGGCTAGCTCAAAAAAGTATAGCGATTCAATCAAAAAAATAATTCTTCAATTATTTTATTTAGTCAATTAAACAAGTCATGCATGACATGTGTTAGGCTCACTTCCTAAGTGCTTGGCTTAGGCCAAGAATAAAAAGAAACACCAATTTAAAACATGAGGGACTTGATTGAAAGTAAGGATGAGGATGTAAATGAAATTATGGGAACTTGAAGGGTGAAAATGCACCATACAAATAAGTGCATGGACAAAGGTGGAATTAGACCAATTTTGGTTGACAAAAACAAATTCGCTGGTCAAGAATGGCGGCTTCTTCCAAATTAATTTGGTCATGGGTTAATTACCACTTTGGGCTATATTAATGAAAGCTTGGCAATTTGAGCCATGAGTTAAGAATATAGCCGAAATAATCCTACATTTTAATGGCTAAAGTGTGCACATGGAAACCTAAGGGGGAAAAGTGTCATATTTAGAGTATTTAGGGACCAATGTTGACATTGAGCCAAAATGTTGAATAGGTGTCCAATTTCATTTAATGCGCCAGAAATCCTTTGCTCTTTGCTGCTTGTTGAACGAAAATGTCTGCCATTCCTCATTAATGCGTTGAACAAATGAAAATCGTTTGTCTTGCGCCCATTAATGCGCCAGGAGCCAATTATACGCCTAGCCTTCGTTATTTGCTGGGGGGTTGGCTGAAAACGAAACAGAGCTCGGCATTTCCTCTGGTGCGAAAAGGCTACCTGGCCGAAAAAGAGGAGAAACGAAAAGAAAAAGAAAAGAGCTTCGGTTCGTATGAATTCAGGCGAATTGGCCGAGAGAAACAAAGACTTCAGGCTTCGCGTTGTGCGTATTTAGGCTAGTTGGCCGAGAGAAACAGAGGAGCTTCAAAGCGTGAGAGAGCAAAGCTGAAGCTTGGAGGAGAAATCAAGCTTTGATTGTGAGGTAGGGTTCTCACTTTTACTTGTTTTCTTGGTATTTTTCCATGAACAAGTAATTATGGCAGCTAAGTGATGGTTATATAATGCTATATGATCTTAGCTTTGCTAGATGGGCATATTGAGGAGATACAGTTGTGTGTAAATTGGCTAGCTAGTCAAGGTAATGGCATGTTTAAAATTCCTAGTGAGGGAGGCCAACTTGCTAGTGAATTTGGAGCTCTAGTGGTATGGGAGTGAAATTGTGAAGGTGGAAGTGCCAAAGTGCACATGGACACATGCCAGTGGATATGACCAAATATATTTTGTGGTGTGTGTGTGAGTTCTGTGTGCTTGGTTGTTTGTTTGTGCATGCTAACCCGTATATTGATGATTATACGTATTGGTATATTTTTTTGTGTTTTCCTTGTTTCCATGTTTTTCTTGCAGGATAAGTAAGCTTGTGGAGGTTAAGTCATTGGACTTAACTAAATAGACCTTATATGGTCGTATGTGAAACCCTACTGAGTAATTGTTACTCATTGCCCATACATTTTGTTTCAGGAAAGGATATACAGCTTGAGTAGTTTGCTTGAGTTACTAGTTTGTGTGCTAGCTAGTACACTTTTTGCTCGAGGTATGTGCCAACTAAATCTTGGCTTGAATACTTACATTACAAGTCTTATGGCTTAAGGCTGAAACTTACGTTCTAAGTTTACAGGCTTTTGTAGTTGTGGGATCGGTCTAGGTACAGGAAGGATGTGTGGATTTGGACTCGGGTTACGGTTTGTATGTTTGGGTTGGTTTTGTGAGTGTGCTGCTGTTCTGTACACTTAGGTTTCTTTTAAGAAACTAGGGTATATGGCTTGTAACCTTAACCTTGGCTACTTTGGGTTATAGCATCCTTGGATTGTATCCAAGCTAGTGATGCTGGATATTAGGCTATTTTGAGCGTATATATATACAGCCTTGTTTGTACATGGTTTGTATGTACATATGGTGAATGTTATGTGCCAAGTTATGTTAAGAATATGAGCTTATGGTTATGTTTCATGAAGCAGTCTCTTTAGTACTGATGATTGGCTGAATGTATATGTGCATGGAAACTTGATTTTTCAAACTACAGAGATGTGGGCTTCTTGGTTGCCATTCATGAAAATAGCTCACTTGATAAGCACACATCCTAGACACTTAACAGATAAAAGTGTATGCTTTGCTTGTATTGCAAGTTATTGATTTATACCCTTGCCTTGTGTTGCAAGTGAGGGGTTGGGCCTACTTAAGCTGCAGGTTGCTGTTCTAAATAATTCCTAAGCCTCCTGGGACATATCCCAGCTCTCAGTTTAAGAAAATAAGGTTTAAACAATAGGGAGTTATTAACACCTGGTCTTAGGTGAAATCAATTGAATCTTGGGTAATTTTGGCGAGTGTTACTGAGAGTGCACAGGCTGGGGCCTGTGTGGGATGTGACAGGCTTTGTTTGGTATCAGAGCTTAAGGTTAAAGTATAGCCTAGACTTGTTCCCACATAGGATTGCATAAGACTTGTATTATTGGATATATGTGAATAGCTGCATTTTAAAGTGCAGGATGAGAATCAGAGGCAGGGACAAGGATTCCCTGAGACAAGCAGAAGAAACTGCAGCCCATCATGCAGAGGGACTGCAGGAAAATGTGCCTGAAACTCAGGTTGAAGAAATGGAACATAATGTGGCTGAAGAGCCAATTGCCAGGTACCAAGCATCTAGACCTAGCAGAGATAGACAAGAGAGAATGGAAGTAATGATGGAATCACTGCATGCCACTGTGACCCAACTAGTGCTGGGAATGCAAACCTTGGCTAGAGGCCAAGCCCAGAATCAGGAGGAGTCAGAACCAGCAGAGACTGAAGGGAGAAGAAGAAGAAGGAGGCCTGGCAAAGAGCCAGTGGGTTATGACCAATCCAGTAGAACTGGAGGGAATCAAGAGGAAGAGGAAGCAGATGAGGAAAGGAGGCACCCAAGGGCCAGGAGAATGAGATCAGAGGTGAGGCAGGAGCCCAGAATTGAGGAAGAAGAAGGGGATGACAGCCCAGATATAGAGGAGAGAGATGCATACATATACTCCAGAGGGACTGAACCCTCTATTGAGGAGACCACAATGAGAAGCAGGTCATCCAGAGATAAATCCAGTAACAGAGATGAGAATAGGAAAAGGCACAGCAGAGGAGGACTAAAGGAGGGCCAGTTGGAGGGGTTCCTGGCACTGAAACCTCCCATTTTTAGAGGAGGATGTGACCCAGAGGAGGCAGAATTCTGGGTATATCAAATAGAGAAGATATTGGAAAGAATGGAAGTTACTTCTACTCAGAAGGTACTGCTAGCCACTTTCAGGTTAGAAGGAAATGCTGAACTTTGGTGGAGGGCAGTACAAAGAAACTATCAGGAAAGGAATCAGAGGAGACCACCAGCTAGGAGGAGATCTATGAGGTGGTCATATTTTAAGCAGGTTTTCGACCAGCAATATGTCAGTGAGGCTCAGAAAGATCAGAAACAGGTGGAGTTTGATCAGTTGGAACAGGGGGATCTCACTGTTCTGGAATATGAACAAAGATTTAACAGTTTGATCAGATATGCCCCACAGTATGAGGGACAGAAAGAATTGAGAACCAAGAGGTTTATAAGAGGCTTAAGGCCTGAGCTGAGACAGATTCTTAGGGCAGTAGGGGCTAGGGACTACTACTCTGTCATGCAGAGTGCCCTGGCTTTGGAGCAGGAATTCCAGGAACAATTTAAAAGTGGGCCTGGAAGTGGAAGTGGAACAAAGAAAGGCCAACAATTAAAAAGGCCGAGAGAAGAGAAAGATGTAGGGGGAAGTAGGAGGGAAAACAAGAAAGAAAGGGGACCACAACCACAGCAGTTTGGTCCTCGGTGCAACACATGTGGGAAGTTTCATGGCAATAAGCCATGTTTCAAGACTTCCACTGGTTGTCATAGATGTGGAGCCCCAGATCACTGGGTGCGAGATTGTCCAAAGTGGGGAGAGGGCAACAAGAAAATGCTGGGAACTTTTAATCCTAGAGGACCTAGAGGGCAGATGCCTATGCCCCAGTTGAGGACTCAAGTGGTGCCAACCCAAGGAGGGAGATCAGCACCTAGAGTACCTCAGGAGCAAAGAAGGCCTGGTACATTTCCAGGAAGGGTGTTTCAGCTGGAACCTTCCAGGAAAGAGCAAGAGACACCCGACACTGAGGGCAATGGACAGCAAAGGACTAACAGAAGGGCCTTGAAAGGTACAATTTATCTTAATGGCCAATTAGTGTCTGTTCTATTTGATACTGGAGCTTCATTGTCTATAATAGCTACTAGCTTGGTTGAGACCATGAATTTAGAAGTAAAGCGCATGACCAACATGTACTTGGTGAAAACAGCTGGCAATGAAATCTTATTTGCCCACTACATGGTTGAAAACTGTGAGATACAGATAGGTAAGCTGAAACTGAGAACTAACCTCATAGTGTTAGAGACACATGGCTATGATGTGATCTTAGGCATGAACTGGTTAGGAGAGAATAGAGTCATTATTGACTGTCAGGCCAGACGATTGTTATTGCTTGATGAAACAGTATATGATTTGGATAAGCCCTTAGAGTTGGCTATGGACTGCCACTTAAAAGTACTGGAGATGATAACTCCAGAAAGTGAGCAGGAGTGCCTGGAATTAAATGACCAGGAAGTGTCAGATGAACTTAGGAAGATACCTATAGTTCAAGATTTTCCAATGGTCTTTCCTACAGACTTACCTGGTTTGCCACCCTTGAGAGAGGTGGAATTTGAAATAAAGCTAGTACCAGGAGCAGCATCAGTATCTACTGCTCCATATAGAATGGCAGTGCCTGAGATGGTAGAACTCAGGAAGCAGTTGGATGAACTGCTAGAAAAAGGGTTCATTAGACCCAGTGTATCTCCTTGGGGAGCACCTGTGTTATTTGTGAAAAAGAAGGATGGAACCCTTAGACTCTGTATAGATTACAGAAAATTAAATGCATTAACCATAAAGAACAAATATCCCCTCCCAAGGATAGAAGATTTGTTTGACCAATTAAAAGGGGCAAAAGTGTTCTCCAAGATTGATTTGAGATCTGGATACTTCCAGCTAAGAGTCAGGGAGGAGGACATACCTAAGACCGCCTTCAGGACTAGGTATGGACATTTTGAGTACACAGTAATGCCATTTGGGCTTACTAATGCACCTGCATTCTTTATGGACTTAATGCAAAGGGTGTTCAGAGCACACCTAGACCACTTTGTGGTGGTGTTTATTGATGATATCTTGGTCTATTCCAAGAATGAGAAAACTCATAAAGAACATCTTAAAGTAGTGCTTGGCTTGCTCCAAGAACATCAGCTTTATGGAAAGCTGAGTAAATGTAAATTCTGGACTCAAGAGATTGGGTTTTTGGGTCATGTAATAAATGAACAAGGGTTGGCTGTAGATCCTGAAAAGGTAAGATCAATCCTTGATTGGAAGCAGCCTCAGTGTGTAAGGGAAGTCAGGAGCTTCCTGGGGTTGGCTGGCTACTACAGAAGATTTGTGCCAAAATTTTCTGTTTTAGCAGCACCTATGACTCAATTAACCAGAAAGAACCAGAAATTTATCTGGGAAACAAAGTGTGAAGAAAGCTTTCAAGAGCTAAAAAGGAGACTGACTACAGCTCCTATACTAGTCCTGCCAGACCCTGAAAAGGAATATGAAGTGTATACTGATGCATCTCACGTAGGACTAGGTTGTGTCTTAATGCAGGAAAAGCAAGCCATTGCTTTTGGATCCAGACAATTAAGACCCCACGAGAAGAAATATCCAGTACATGACCTGGAATTGGCAGCAGTAGTCTTTGCTCTTAAACAATGGCGACATTATCTTCTTGGTAATAAATTCCAAGTTTTCACAGACCACAAAAGTCTCAAGTACCTTTTTACACAGAAAGACTTGAATATGAGACAAAGAAGGTGGTTAGAGTATTTGAAGGATTTTGACTGTGTAATTGAATACACAGCTGGAAAAGCCAATGTAGTAGCAGATGCTTTGAGCAGAAGCTACACTGGGATACTTAAAGGTGGTGAAGTTGAACCTAAGGCTGAGAGCCTGAGTATTACATATCTAGCTAATCAATGGCTAGTCAAGGAAGGCGAGCAACTAAATGTACTCACTATTACACCAGAATGGAGGGAGCTTATCAAACAAGCTCAGACTGATGATCAGAATATAGAATTGATATCTGGACAGAAAAGGGGAGAACTATACCAAGGTTTTTCTTTTAAACAAAGGGTGCTATACTTCCAGAATAGGTTATATGTGCCTGAAAAGGACAATTTGAGGATTCAAATTCTGGAAGAAGCTCACTCTAGTAAGTTGAGCATACACCCAGGGGCCACAAAGATGTATCACACTCTTAGAGCATATTTTTGGTGGCCATGTATGAAGAAGGATATCAGCACACATGTGGCTAGTTGTGAAGTGTGCCAACAAGTAAAGGTGGAACACCAGAAACCAGGAGGGAAACTGCAAAGTTTGCCCATACCTGAGAGAAAATGGGGATCCATATCAATGGATTTTGTAGTAGGAATGCCATTGACAAGAAGGAAGCATGATGCCATATGGGTCATTGTGGATAGATTGACCAAAGCAGCTCACTTCCTTCCCATGAATCTTACTGATTCCTTGGATAAACTAGCACAACTCTATATAAGAGAAATAGTAAGATTGCATGGAATACCTGATGACATAGTGTCAGATAGGGATCCTAGGTTTGTTTCTAGGTTTTGGAAATCCCTACATCGGGCATTGGGCACTAAGCTCAAGTTTAGTTCTGCTTACCATCCACAGACTGATGGACAGACAGAAAGAACTATACAGACTCTGGAAGACATGTTGAGATGTTGTGTGATTGACTTCCAGGGTGAGTGGGATGTACATCTCCCACTAATAGAGTTCTCGTATAATAATGGCTATCATTCAGTGATAGGAATGGCTCCTTATGAGGCCTTGTATGGCAGAAGATGTATTACTCCTCATTGCTGGCATCAGCCAGAGGATAAATTGGATTTGGGGCCAGACATTATTAAGAAAACTACAGAGAAGATAAAACTGATCCAAGCTGGAATCAAAACTGCTAATGATAGGCAACAAGCCTATGCTAATCTGAAGAGGAGAAGAGACCTGGAATTCCAGGAAGGAGACTGGGTGTGGCTTAAAGTTTCTCCTATGAAAGGAGTAATCAGATTTGGTAAAAGGGGGAAACTAGCACCTAGATATGTTGGGCCATATCAAATATTGGCCAAAGTGGGGAATGTGGCTTATCAGTTGGATTTGCCACCAGAACTTGGTAACATACATAATGTGTTTCATGTAAGCTTGCTCAAAAAGTATGTTCCAAGCTACAAACAGATAGAAACACCTACAACTGTGACTGTGGCACCAAATCTTACTTATGAAGAAGTGCCAATTCAGTTCCTGGCCAGAGATACCAGGAAATTAAGAAATAGGTGGATTTCTATGATTAAAGTTCAGTGGAGTAACCACACTCCTGAAGAGGCAACCTGGGAAGTGGAACAGGAAATTGCCACCAAGTACCCTCAGTTATACTCTAAGTTAGTGAAGAATTTGGAGGACCAAATTCTTTAAGGAGGGAGGAATTGTTAGGCTCACTTCCTAAGTGCTTGGCTTAGGCCAAGAATAAAAAGAAACACCAATTTAAAACATGAGGGACTTGATTGAAAGTAAGGATGAGGATGTAAATGAAATTATGGGAACTTGAAGGGTGAAAATGCACCATACAAATAAGTGCATGGACAAAGGTGGAATTAGACCAATTTTGGTTGACAAAAACAAATTCGCTGGTCAAGAATGGCGGCTTCTTCCAAATTAATTTGGTCATGGGTTAATTACCACTTTGGGCTATATTAATGAAAGCTTGGCAATTTGAGCCATGAGTTAAGAATATAGCCGAAATAATCCTACATTTTAATGGCTAAAGTGTGCACATGGAAACCTAAGGGGGAAAAGTGTCATATTTAGAGTATTTAGGGACCAATGTTGACATTGAGCCAAAATGTTGAATAGGTGTCCAATTTCATTTAATGCGCCAGAAATCCTTTGCTCTTTGCTGCTTGTTGAACGAAAACGTCTGCCATTCCTCATTAATGCGTTGAACAAATGAAAATCGTTTGTCTTGCGCCCATTAATGCGCCAGGAGCCAATTATACGCCTAGCCTTCGTTATTTGCTGGGGGGTTGGCTGAAAACGAAACAGAGCTCGGCATTTCCTCTGGTGCGAAAAGGCTACCTGGCCGAAAAAGAGGAGAAACGAAAAGAAAAAGAAAAGAGCTTCGGTTCGTATGAATTCAGGCGAATTGGCCGAGAGAAACAAAGACTTCAGGCTTCGCGTTGTGCGTATTTAGGCTAGTTGGCCGAGAGAAACAGAGGAGCTTCAAAGCGTGAGAGAGCAAAGCTGAAGCTTGGAGGAGAAATCAAGCTTTGATTGTGAGGTAGGGTTCTCACTTTTACTTGTTTTCTTGGTATTTTTCCATGAACAAGTAATTATGGCAGCTAAGTGATGGTTATATAATGCTATATGATCTTAGCTTTGCTAGATGGGCATATTGAGGAGATACAGTTGTGTGTAAATTGGCTAGCTAGTCAAGGTAATGGCATGTTTAAAATTCCTAGTGAGGGAGGCCAACTTGCTAGTGAATTTGGAGCTCTAGTGGTATGGGAGTGAAATTGTGAAGGTGGAAGTGCCAAAGTGCACATGGACACATGCCAGTGGATATGACCAAATATATTTTGTGGTGTGTGTGTGAGTTCTGTGTGCTTGGTTGTTTGTTTGTGCATGCTAACCCGTATATTGATGATTATACGTATTGGTATATTTTTTTGTGTTTTCCTTGTTTCCATGTTTTTCTTGCAGGATAAGTAAGCTTGTGGAGGTTAAGTCATTGGACTTAACTAAATAGACCTTATATGGTCGTATGTGAAACCCTACTGAGTAATTGTTACTCATTGCCCATACATTTTGTTTCAGGAAAGGATATACAGCTTGAGTAGTTTGCTTGAGTTACTAGTTTGTGTGCTAGCTAGTACACTTTTTGCTCGAGGTATGTGCCAACTAAATCTTGGCTTGAATACTTACATTACAAGTCTTATGGCTTAAGGCTGAAACTTACGTTCTAAGTTTACAGGCTTTTGTAGTTGTGGGATCGGTCTAGGTACAGGAAGGATGTGTGGATTTGGACTCGGGTTACGGTTTGTATGTTTGGGTTGGTTTTGTGAGTGTGCTGCTGTTCTGTACACTTAGGTTTCTTTTAAGAAACTAGGGTATATGGCTTGTAACCTTAACCTTGGCTACTTTGGGTTATAGCATCCTTGGATTGTATCCAAGCTAGTGATGCTGGATATTAGGCTATTTTGAGCGTATATATATACAGCCTTGTTTGTACATGGTTTGTATGTACATATGGTGGATGTTATGTGCCAAGTTATGTTAAGAATATGAGCTTATGGTTATGTTTCATGAAGCAGTCTCTTTAGTACTGATGATTGGCTGAATGTATATGTGCATGGAAACTTGATTTTTCAAACTACAGAGATGTGGGCTTCTTGGTTGCCATTCATGAAAATAGCTCACTTGATAAGCACACATCCTAGACACTTAACAGATAAAAGTGTATGCTTTGCTTGTATTGCAAGTTATTGATTTATACCCTTGCCTTGTGTTGCAAGTGAGGGGTTGGGCCTACTTAAGCTGCAGGTTGCTGTTCTAAATAATTCCTAAGCCTCCTGGGACATATCCCAGCTCTCAGTTTAAGAAAATAAGGTTTAAACAATAGGGAGTTATTAACACCTGGTCTTAGGTGAAATCAATTGAATCTTGGGTAATTTTGGCGAGTGTTACTGAGAGTGCACAGGCTGGGGCCTGTGTGGGATGTGACAACATGTTTCCTTTAGTAGATTTAATAAAAACTAAAATTGATACATAAAAGATACAGAAAGAATTGATAGCATGAACGGACATGTAAAGGCTATGATGTAGTTACAGCCCATGACGCATCTCGGACGAGTCAAGCAAATCCTCACCATTTGATCAATTGAACGAATTAAAGATCTAGAAGCTTTAATCATCCTTCAAAAATCAGGAGTCTAATTTTTGTATCTTAGAAAGAAATCCTAAGGATTTCTAAATTTTTTAGCAGTGAGGTGGGAGGACAGAGGTCTTTAAATTTTTTTTAACTAATAGCTCTTATTTGCCAGTAAATTCATTTTTTTATAAAAGAAATATGAAGTTTATAATGAACTAGTCCTTCCTTATATGCAAATGACTAATATTATAGTTACTGATTAACAAAATAATGTTCCTATGATAAGGTAGAAAAGTCAATTAAAATTCAATAGACCCCAGCTCCTCTGTGTTTTTTTAGAAAAATAATTAAGGTGAAAGAGTTTTTTAACCATAAAACAAAATTTGATCTTAAATTATAATCTATATTTTTTTTATAGACACATAGATCCTTTGATCCATACATATCAATCAGAAAAGAAACTGAAATAATTGGAATTGATCATTTTTTAAATAAATGAAAAGAAAATGGAAGAAAAATCTCATCAAAATCTAGTGACAGCTAGTCATCGTAGATCTATAACAAGCTAGAGAGAGCAAGCTATCACTAACTCTAGCCATAAATTAGCAACAACTAACCATTGATAGACCATGGTGAGCTAGCAAGAGTAAGGTATCACTACCTCTAGCCTTAAATTAGCAGCAACTGACTGTCGCTATCATTTGGCTAGCTAGCGAAGGCAACAAATCATTTTAATTGAAAATAAGTTAGTGAGAATAGTCACGACTAAGCTTTGGTTTGTTAGCATTGACAAATAGTCGCTACATGTGGCCATAACTTAACAATGGCCTAGTTCATGGACTTTAGTGAAAACTAATCATCACTAAATCTACTAGATTATTAGTTATGCGTAACCTTCATTAAAATGTTACTAGACTTCTAGTGATATTTTTCCATCACTAATTAGCAACAACTTTAGTCATTTCTAATTTAGTTGTCACTAAATCACCTTCATTATATAGTGGTTGCAAGTTTGGAAAATAAGGTAATTCTCTTTAGCATAAGGAATTTGATGTCTGCCATAAAATTATTCACATGTTTATAGTCTATATAAGTTTAGGCTTTCATTGAACTCGTTCAAATGCTTTGCTGGTTCAATAAGACCTTGATCTTGAAGCTGCTAGCTAGAGTTCAGAAACTACTCTGCCCTTGTCATCAGGTCTCATATCAGAGTTTATTATTTTTGTAAGATATCACATATTCATTCTTCTTAAATGCAAGCTCAATAAAAAAATTGAAGATTTTTCCATAAAGAATGAAAACATTTGTTTTCAAATTCAACATGTAAATAAGCACCTGATTGTTTGACAAATAACTGCATGACAGTACCAAACACTAGATCTACTATGGCGGTCTCTAGATGATTTGCCTAAAGAGTTTTTCCTTCAAAAGAATAAAGCTTTATGGTTCTCATCCATGGGAGGGAAAACTTTTTTGTCCTAAAACCAAAGTTCATTTATCAATCAAGGTCTACAAATCCATATACAAAGATTAGGAGATACTTGGATGGAGACAAACAAATTATAACTTGTTTGCTAATTTTCTTGATATAAAATACACCGGAAAAGAAATGTTAATGAGTTTTTCCCTGTTGCAGAATTAATTGGAGAGCTTATTGACCAATTGTCTCTAAGACAAAGTTCAAATAAGCTTGTTTAATATTTTTATCATCATATGTAAAGTTGAATAGATAATCACTTCATCGTCCTTTGGATATGTTTCTCTAAATCCTTTTTATTATATAAGCAGCATCTCATCTTAAAATATTCTTTGGTGCCATATTAACAATAGGAGTTTGGTCAATGACTATGTCCTATTTTGTATTAGTAAATGGTTGTACTATTGATTAATTCTCCCTCATTACCGAAATTTGACAAAAAAGATCCCTTATCTCCATATATTTTTATTCTATGTGCATAAGTTTTATCCAGTAGGCTTTAGAAGCTCCAATCTTTAGGAATCATTTATGGCCTTTGAACTAGCAGAAATGGTCTAGAAATCAGTCACCTTTTCTTTTGCTGATGACTAACTTATATGTTTCCATCCAACTACGACAATAGTTCAAGCCCTGAACCACCAAAGTCTCTAGGACTTTGAAATTGTAGAAAGCCGATGCATTAATGTCCATAAATTGGAATGATTATTTAGCCAAAATGTGACAGGAGCGCTTTTGGAGCAACATCCTTTGGATTCTTCATTTTTAGATTAATAACACCAACCCTTTTTATTTGGGTTTTCCTTTTTCTCAGGATCTTTCCCGCCAACCCTTTTTTTTTTTAATTCCCTATAGATAAAGTCTATCAATATCTAATTGACTGGAAAATGAATCTTCTAAATCTTGCAAAGTGTCTCACCCTTATCCAATATACTTTCTCCTCCATCCTCATTTATTTCATGTCACTTGTTAAGGTCCATTTAACCATGTCTAATAATCATTTTAAGCACTTTATTCAGCTCTAGTAGTCAGGAGGCTATAAAAAACATTTACGACATCAAGGTGTATCGCACCTTCCTAAAGGTCTCGGAGGGCTTAAGATCAAGGGTCTTAGGATCTTTAATCAAATTCTTTTTGCAAAAACTGTTTACCAAATTTTTTCAGGGTATGGTGAATCCTTGGTTATCGGGTCCCTATTGTTAAATATGGAAAAACTCATTCAATTTGGTCTGTTAAATCTAATAAGAATGCTACTACTAATTGGAGAAGCCTCTTGCATTGCCAAGCCCTGCTTCATGATCATATTCAATAGAATATTGAGGATATATTTATAATTAGAATATGGGATGATGTATGGATTCTAGGAATATTACTAGCCCATTTATTTGCTTTTGTAGGAGATGTGTTCAAAGACCCCAACCTTCAGGTTGCAGACCATTATGATTTTCAAGAATGCCATTAGAAGTTGTCATTACTTCATCATCTTTTCCCTAACCATTATCCTCTGTTTTGACATGGATTCCTGAGATTTTATCTTCCTGGCTTAGGAATGTCTCAGGATCTTTCTTTATCAAGCTAGGATATAATTTAGAATTGCAGAATCAATCTACAGTTTTCCTCAATCCAGTAGGTAATGCCTTGAGTTACTCGCCACACCTTATTTTCTTGGCCATTCTTCAATTTGCATATTCCTTGAAACTGTAAATCCTTTCTTAAAAATGTTTATTGCAAGCTTTGCTAACAAAGGTAAATCTTGCTGCCCATGGTGATCTAATAGACACTTTATGCCCTCGATGCCATTCTTTTCCAAAAATGGTGTTTCACCTTTTTTAGGAATGTACGGAATCTTAGGACATCTGAGGAAACTTTTGTTCTTGTCTGGTACCTTCTAATTATTTGTCTTTTATGGCTTGACTTATTTCCTTCTTGAGTCACTTAAAGTATCACACATCAAATTGGCTTTGATTCCTTATTGCAACCCTTTAAACTATCTAGATTAGTCATAGTGTGTGCATTTTCCAAAACGCTACCATTAATGTTGCATCTCTAATTGTCAAAAGATATGAGCTTTTACTCTAATTGTTAGAAAGGATTTTCAGCAAAAGTTTTCCCCTTTTTCTTGTAATGCTCCTTGGTGTGAATCTACTTTAGAGGCAGAACTTCAGGTTATCCATAAAGCTTCACCATTTGTGAATACTTACTGCCTCACCATTGGTCATAAGCTTTTCAAGCGCTTTCTAGTGCTCTATCACTTAATAACTCTCTTACTGCATCAATTTGTCAAACTGCAGCTATTGAATTCTCTTTAGGGTTGCCCTATGATTGTGGTTTTGAGGCAAAAACTTTTTATCACTCATCAACTTGCTACTTCTATACGCTCTTAACCCTTTTTCTTTGTTATTTTGATTCTAATTATAAAAAAAAACATGAAGAATTTGAAATATTTAATAATTAAGTCTATTAATATTCTCATAGATAAATTATCATTCTTTCATCAAGCCTATCATGGAAAAAACAAATGCTATAATTACTTTTGACAAAGTGGTACTATATTTTTGTATTTGCATTTAAGACCATACATGCATTTTCAAAAATCTATCATGTCATTGGGATGATAGAATATCATCTGCAGTTGGCTTGGCTAAACTAGAAAGTGGTACCAAATTGGGAAAATTAGCATGGAATATAGGTGCTAAATTTGAATCATCACATAATGTTTTTTTGTACTTTAGAGGCTTCAATGTCATCTGGTTAAGCCAAAACAAGGTTAGGGCCAATGGAGGTTAAAGAGGTTTAGGATTCATAGTAATTATCTTCAAATGTATTTAAGGTTGAAAAAGAATCAAGTTCAACGTCAACCAAAAGCAAATTTGATTGGGTAATATGAATCTAATTTTCCAAAAAGGTAGTAATGGCATTGGGTCGAAGGGTCATAGTATGATGGGTTGGTTCTTGGATCTTTATATGAGAAGACAAAGTTTGAGGTATTAGAGTTGGAGTTGTAAGGATGGCATGACCTTTATTTAATGTTCCTTTTGTGACTTGGAAGGAGAATGAGATTGAGTTTTTAACTTGTGAAGGCATTGGGTTTTTGGGAATTGATATAAAGATGGAGGAGTGATAAACATATTTTCATGAGAGAGTAATGTTTGAATGGAAAATAAGCCAAAAAGGTTGGTAGTGAGAAATAGTTAGGTAAATGGTCAAAAGTTGTGTTTATAGGTAGTTTACAAATGTTTTAGGTATTGCTTTAGATGCATGCATGATTTCACATTATTGGGTTGAGAAATGAGATTCATGATCTCATTGTGAAAATAACCAATTTTTTGTTAGTATTTAGTCAAGGGATCAACTGTAGCAACTGTAGCTGTATCCACTTTCTTCTTAAGGCAAATCTAGCTCTACTCTATTTTGCTAAGGATACGGTCTTGGGAGACCATATTCTCACACTATGAATTCAAAACCTACTCTGTAGCACATGTATTCTTTCTTCTACCTAGGAGTCATCTGTGATTGATTGAGGGGCTTTATACTGATGTTTGTTGCAAAAGAGGGATCTTCAAACCGAAGTTGAGGAAAATTCTTGTATTTCATTTGAAACATGTTTAGTTGGAAGGTTGGAGGAACAAGAGGTTTATCCTTGCCTAGCTGCTTAAGCATTTTTTCATAGTAAGGATGGTAGCCATCTGTACTTTCGGATCAAGAGGAGGAAACTTGAATGAATCTTGTGTAGGATGTTCGATGTGTTGTTTGAGGAGTGCACTTTTGAGAGGAATAAAGAACACAATAACTAAACTTTCTTGATTGACGATTCTCCAAGAAGTCCAGCAAAGTTGTCACCATCTCCATAGGGCTTCTAAAGAAGCTGCCATGAAGAATACTTTTTCTGCTTCTTCTTCTTTCGGGTAGCATTTGTGTCCTCAAATGTTTAAAGATAGTCTGAACAATCACAAGTATCAAAGTACTTGTGATCGGATTGATCCTGAAACTGATAAAATCGTAGAGCCTCAGCATCAAACGATTTAATAGGCACGTGAATTTCTGGATCTATTGAATCTTAATCATGGAATGTTGGTGTGGAGAACACCGTTTTGGAAGAAGATTTCGTGATGTCCTTCTCAAAAGAGGCTTTGTGAACTGCATGGGAGTGGTCTATCGCTTCGAAGCTTTATTAATTACAACGTACATCACCTGTTGCAGAACCCCTTGTCCTCGTCAACCTCAAACTAGCAACGCCGGCCCGACCTTCCCCAGTCGCTCGTCCTCCGCAGTGGGAGTTCCGCCCTACCTCTAAAGCTGTTAGTTTCAATTCACCACCCCCTCCCTTTGCCGCCCTCTGGCGCACCCTCTTGAGTCACTTTCAAGTCAAGGAGAAGGAGAGGAGAGAAATTGCATGGCACTTACCTCATTGTTCCCAGGAGAAAAAAACCGAGAAGAGAAAGAACCATAAAGAACCATGCTCGTCAGACTCGCCATCGTTGCTCGCCAACTCGTCGCCTGTGTGTGTAACTGTTCGCGGAGGAGGAGAAGAAGATGATTCTAAGAATACAAATTCTTTTGTAATTTTAACGGAATATATTGCACTTAGCAGCATATTGATTTGCAAAATTAAAATTGTACCAATTTGGCAGCTACAGTGGGTGATTGGTCCCTTTAATTAATTTTTAAATGACTTTAATAATTTATTTGGACCAATTTCGTGGCATAATTGGTCCACAAAATCAAAGTTGATGGTTTATTTGCTATTTTGCCATAAATTTGTGCATTTTTCATCCTTTGTCATCCTAGGAAATTTTTAAAATTTTCATTTCTCCGTGAATTATGTGCAGGGCCGGTCACCCATGATGTCGATTGTAAATTGTGAAAAAAAAAATGAATTGTCGAAATATTTGTAATGTAATATTTGTTACTTTTTAACTCTTTGTGTTTGAAAATATATGAGTACCTACGTACATGATTAAGATATACAGAACAATAAGAGTAGAGATAGAAACGGGGATATCACTTGGGAATTAATGGAGGATGAGATTAATTAAGGTGGGTACAATTAGTGGCCCGGAAGCTTCACAGACTATGGTTACTTCGGAACACCTTTTTTTTTGCCTAAAAGTAGGGTAAGACGTCATCAAAGCCACCAAAGCTTTCTTCAATCAAGCCACTCCCGATCCTTCTTTTTACTCTCTACTTTTAATGGAGTTGTTTGTCCTTTTGTTTTCTTGATAAACTGTATATTTTACGTTGAAAGTGAGGTCGATGAAGCCAATTCTATTAGGCTTTAGCTTATTTCATCAAGATATTTGTACAAAGCTCAAATTTGAACAGCTCTAGAATATGGCTTTATGTTCCGTTTCAATAACTTGATAAGTTTCATCAAAATCAATAGATAACTATAACTTTTGAGATCTTAGAAGTTATACTCAAATATTTACGTATTTTACCTTGGTAAATTGTTATTATTCCCAGTGACAGGTTTAGAAATTTTTTCCTATAGGGTCCATATATAATTATTGTTTTATATATAATATACTGATTAATTAAGAGGAATATTATATTTTAATTTAATTTTAGTGTATTTATGGAAAAAATCATTTTAATTATTCCTGTTTTTATTTCATTTTACTTATTTTCTTAAATTAACATAATCGTTTAATAAATTTTAGTGAGTCCATGTAAATTAAAATTTATTTAATATTTTCTGAAAAATAAAAAATGTTATTGGGATCCGTGAACCTCACAAAATTATGCATACATCCATCTATAGTTATTCGATATATAATTTCACTTTTCAACCGGTGCATAACTTAAATTTTGAAACTATATTTTATAATATTTGAAGGCTCAATAAGGTAGCTTGATGTCCCTAAACTCGAACCTCGTCTTGAAGGTATTAAACCACTTAAAAGACTAGGAAAATTTTGAAAAAAGGTGTAGAATTCACTTCATGCAAATGGACATCAACAAAACTTTTGACAAGGGTTATGTTATTAACATCCGACTAATTGAAACATTCTATTATGTCCCTTATTTGTTACATTATAAGTTCATTTAAGCTCGTGAAAAAAATGGAAAAGGATAAATCTGCATGCATGGAAGCATCAAAATCAAAGAAAACGCCAAACGATGATTGAGGTGGGATGATTGAGGTGCCATGAGGAGAAGTTGCATGCACTGTCTAATTGCAAGAGTCCAAGCCAAGCAACAGACAGAGTTCCAAATAAGCTTCCGGGAACAACAAAATGGGCCACAGTTTGCCTCAGTAACAAGCCAAATAGAGTGGGGGGAGCTATTGTACCAACTAAAGCAAGGGACAATTGATAACCATGTACCCAAGGTGCAAATAACAAAAAAAAAAAAAAATTAGTGCCTTAGAAAAGATGCATATGTGTTGGGCACATGAACAGGTTTCCTTCCGCATCTAATGTAGCAACTATTTTTTTGCTTTTTTATCCCCGCACCCCAAGTGGGTTGGTGCGAGGGAACATACCGGAATTCAAATCTCTTTCCTCTACTTGCCTGATCAAATTAAAATATTAAAATATGCAAGTAATTCACAAACCTTCATTAACTATCATAAATATTTTTTCATTGTATACAATTACAAATACTACACAGATATATATATATATATATATATATATATATATATATATATATATATATATATATATATATATTCTTTTTTCTTTTTTTCTCACATAGTGGTGCATACGGTTAAAATCTTGAGATTTGATATATAAATTTGTGGCTGGTTAGTAGGCTCTCTATCTACTTTATCCAAGTATGGATTATCTTATTGATTTTAACTAGTTTGCATTACAAGTGCAAATAAATATGTGCAAAGGCTTGAATTCCTAACTAAAAGGTTAAAAATGTTTTATACACCATTACCAATTAAATTAAGCTTGAAATGCAATTAAATGGAGGGGTTTAGTTAGTTTAAATAACAACAACTTAACTATTAAGTCAAGCATAGCAATTAATTATATATATTTTTGCTCTCATTTGATTGAGAAAACAATACAAGAATGTACAGTAACAATGTGTTAGCGTTTTATTTTGGGGTTGTCCAATTTTGTATTTAATAATTCCAACCGTCCAAACCGACCACTTTCATCAAACTCAAAAACATTCCATACGCGCATGTTGTCTACACGACATCCCACATTTGTGGAGAAGAACAAAGAAACAGGCCTTTTGATTTGTTGTTAAATTTGGTGTCCTAATGATAACAAATTTTATTTATATAATACCATTAGAACTTTTTTTTTCTTCTAATGCCCCCACGACCTTTGTCTGAAATGATGTGTGCTTAGTTGGTTCAGTTCTAACCCTTTTAACTGACGTTTCACCTTCAGGGACACGAGGTTTAAAAAAAATGAAAATCAATGATTAAAAGTTTTAAGCGAGCAGGTGTAGTGTAGTGGCTAATCTTTGCTTGTCTTCTAACCTGCATGATTTGACGTGGGAAAGAGAAAAGATCTCGTGTGGTCCATCTTGTTTGCGTGATTGAAAATGGCCCACATGTTTGTCCCTACAAATCTGTTCGAGCCCGGTTATATTGGGCCTATAATGGGCACTGAAGGCAGAATAAATTGGATTTGCGCCTCATATGAATTACTAAGTAAGGAACAAGAGGCAAATAAGCCACTCAGGTTTGTGAAATGAGCAGATCAGCCACCATTGTTTTTTACAGCTAAGTCCATCATCAATGTTATATTATCAGCAGAATTAAGTCATCCCTGATACAGTAATCAGATTGAATGTAAATGTGGCAAATGTAGTCGACGTGGTAAGCATATGTGGAGGATACATATTATCTTAACTTAGCCCTTAAATTTTTGTTCGATATTATAAATCCCCCCAAAACTTTGTTTGTTTTCCCTTCTACCATCCTCTTCCCTGTTTCCCGCAAAACTGCAGCTCTTCCATTACCAACCATTCGTCCTCCGCCTTTCCCCCAAAATGCCCAAAAGTTGTTCGTAATCATGAAATCCTGGGCTCCCTCAAACATGCCATGGAACTCGATTCGAAGCCCTATTTCTTTTAGTCTTTTTGAACAAACCAGTTTCAATTTCAAGAATCAATTGCATTAATTCCACAGCCAGAGTCCAAGAACCTAACAACGTGGAGATATTGCAGATACTTCAGTGCAAATTGAGTTCGAAAATTGAACAACCACGAAGATTCGAAGCCCATTCTGGGCTTTGACCGCTACCACAACTATTGCAACAAGAACAACGAAAGGAGACCCAGTTCTTGAAATCAATCAATGAGCTCACAAGTTTTTTATTCAGATTTCACCATCACTGGTCGGCTGGTCGGTGACGGCGCAGGAGTAGCGGACTACGCTGGAGCCAACGGTGACGCAATGGTGAAGAGCAGAGCAGCGAAAACCACCACGAATCTTGGTTGGTTGTGTGGGGGATTATGCCTGAGCGGACGGCAATAGAACGGCGAAATGCAGAACAGCAAATAGCAGGAAAAGGACGAGATAGACAGGAAACCCAAAAATCCGCCGCTCAGGATCTTGGTTGTGCCAGTTTGGAAAGAGGAGAAAATCGCAAAGGAAAATAAGAGATAAAAAAATTCTGTAATTATTTTTGGCTTGGGGGTATATGTGAATGTGAATTAATGAATATAGTTTTTGAATAAATTGTGTTATTTACTTAGTAGGATGGCAATTACGTGGCTTTTTTATTTTTATTATCCAACAAACTTAATAAAATATTTTTTTTATTAGTTTTATAAGTGACTAATTTACTCACATTCAAAATAAAAATGTTAGATTTCACTTGCACAAAAAGGTTAATAATAGATTTAATTACCAAATATATATATATATATATATAGTTGCTAATCTATGCTATAGCGATAATTCTAATGGAGAATTTGCCACTTTTGCATTACTAATAACCAGGAAAATTATTTGCATCCCTCAAGAAAATTAATAGCTATCAAGTGCGTGCCTGCAGTCCAAATGTCAGGCTAGTGAAAAGGTCCAAAGAACCCTTCATGGAAATTATCCACAAACCCTTAGTTTTGTTAAGGTGGACCTCACATTGTTTTCTGCTAAAATCCGTTATATTTATTATTTTGTTGGATATTGCTTTTAGCATTGCACGACATGTGCTCGAGAAAATTACCCCATGAAAGATGGATTGATCTCATGCTTTAATTGGAGAAGAGCAGGGTATTTGTGGAGTTGCTCATCTTATCAACAATGATTATATTCATCAATAAGGGAATGAAAGTTTAAGCAAACTACAACAATTGCAAGGAAAAAATAACAGAAACAATCAAACTGACTTGTTTTCTTAGCAAGTCAAGCTAGTGAATCAAATTCACTTACATAATAAGAGAAAGTCACAAACTAACCAGGATTCTTTCATGGAAAATTTTTGTACTCATGAAAGTCTTGATTTTCAAGTCATTGCTCTTCATTAGTCTTTGTTTAGAATGCCAAAAAAAAATGAAGCAATTGTTTGGTTGGAAACCATGAAACAATTTATTCAAATGGGTATTGCTCAGTTCAGGAGGCAAACTTCTTTATATTTTTAAAAGATAGGAGGCAAACTTTTAGTCACCAAAGTTTTGTATTCAAGTGTTGACCTATGCTGGAACTAAGGTTCCACCATTAATTTTCACATTAATTAACTATTCCATAATGTCATTTTCGTTGAGACTCTAAAACTTTGCAATATTGAGCCTGTTTTGGTAATGAAAAATAGTTAGGGACCTCTATTTCTCATAGTTATATGTTTGAATTAGAGAAATGGAGTTGCATAAAGGAGGATAGAGAGGTGCCTCTTGTACATTCCAAGGTTGACTGTTGAATGGAGATAGACTAGTCATTGGGTTCATTTAAATTCAATTTCCAACAAAAGAAGGATGTGGGAGTTGCTTTTCAAAAGGTTGTGGAAAGGATTATGAAATTTATAGGTTTATGAATGAAAAATAAAGATAGCGGACTTCTAACATATTTTATCCAATAGAACAAAAACGGCATAAGGAATGAAAGGGTTTAAGTATACCATCTTACTAAGTTGAGGGGGGCAAGTTGGACGGACCTAGTTGATATTTAAGGAGTTAATGTCTGAGTCATTCAAGTTTAAAGGCTAAAAATGCCTTTAGGTCATAAAGAAATCGTCCCACCGTTAATCTCCATTAAAGATAGCTAAACCTTTTCCATTTATTCTGTATCTTTTCATTAGCGTGCATAAAAACCTTTATAATTGTTCATCAAAAGAAAAAAAAACTTTATGATTGATTCTATTATATTTCAAGCACTATTCTGAATTTATGTTTACTTGATAACGTATTTTAATCTGAATGTTTATTTGTTAACTTGAATTCAAATAACTAAAAAATGAAAAAAAAAAAAAAACTTATGCATCATATATCTTCATTTCTTTTATTTGAGAAACTTTCAAACCTTTAATTCGGCTAAAAGTTTCAAATAGCTACTTTTCAGGCCTTTCTTCACATTTTAATAAAATTTTAGGACTAGTTTAGAAAAGTTAAAAGATTTAAGACTCAAATAAAAAATAGGATAAACTTTAGGACTAAAAAAGGACATTCTTTGTATTTATAACATCTTCAATAGTTTTCCTATAATTTTTATAAAATAAGAAAGTCAAAATTTAACTTTTTTTATAATTTTTTTGCTCCGACTCCAACAACTTTGTATTTTTCAGAGTCTTAGCATTTACTTTAAAACAACAAAATATAATAGAATCCAAATATGGTCCCCTAACTTTAAAGAACGTCCCAAAGTGGTCTTATAACTTTTTTTTATCCTCTTAAGATCTTCTAACTCAACTAACATGTCCTATTTTAATCTTTATCGTCAGTTTAGTAATTAGTTTGGACGGAAATTGCCCACGTGACACCCAAATTATCATCTGGCATCCTCTTTTATGACAATAAGTAAAAAGACTAGAAGAATAATAAATCTCAGGATAGCATTGATATAGAAAAAGAATCCTAAGAATATAAAACGTAAATTAACCCAATCTTCTTCCCCTTCCCAAAATCTTGCCCAACTTGCAAGTGGCTGTGGCATTTGAATTTGCTGTGCAAGGCAAAGGTCGACGAGGTGTAATCAAAGGATTGAGAGGACAAGTTAAATTAAAGGAAGGCAGCAAAATCAGAGGACTGAGAAGATGGGCAAAATTGAAGGAGGGCAAAATCAGAGGGGGAGAAATCAAGATGATGAAGAGGGGAAATTGGACTAAGAAAAGAATAAAGGGGGAATGGAGAAATTGAAGAGATACGAGGGGCAAGAAGAAAAATCGAGGACGGAGAAAAAGAAATTAGAATGAGGAAAAGGGTTCAGGATGAGAACAGGGACTGGTGGGAGAGATAGAGAAGATGAGAGGGCAAGGACTGGCGTGGAGAGGACACGAGCGACAGTAGGCATGGGTAGTGGCGAGATGATTACCGATGTGGGTGGGCGGGCACGGCTAGTAGCAGGCGGTGAAAAGATGAGGAGAGAATAAAATTTGGATTAATCAACCTTTAAATTCTTGAAAATTATTTGTTTGTGTATATTCTATCCTGAGATTTATTATTTTTTAAGTCTTATCACTTATTATCATAAAAAAGGATATCACATGGTAGTTGAAGTGCCACATATGCAATTTCTGTTAAAACTAACGACTAAACTGACTATAGGGATCAAAATAGGATAAACTAGTTGAGTTAAGGGACCTTAAGAGGACAAAAAAAAATGGAACCACTTTAGGATAACTTTCGAAGTTAGGGGACCATATTTAAATTTTATCCCACTAAAATATTATGTATTTAAAGCAAATTTAAATTACAATGCAATAAAAAAGAGAATATAAGTAAGTCTTGCATTTTTTACTTATATTTCTCTTATTCTTTGCACATGCATTAATTTTTAAAGTTTCACATCAATTTTTAAAATTTCTATAGATATAGAGAATTAACTATTCTCTTTCTTTACTATCATAGAGAATGATATAGGTAAGTTATCTACGGTGAACAAAGCACCCAATATTTTTCAAATAGAGAAAACTATAAGGTAAAAATATCTAGACGCTGCGTGAGGTATACCCATATATTTATGGTCCCATTTTCAAATATCTACAATTGCTCCTATGAAAAATTAACTCTATTAATTATCGTTATCATACAAAGGGGAAAATACTTGGCTTTCCCGCATGACCTTCAATCACAAACCCAAAAACAAAAACTTAGGAAAAACAAAAGCCATGAACCAAAAACAAAATCTAAGAGATCAAAAGAAAAATAACCCAGACCAAAATCCAGTAATCAGGAATCCCAGGTTTTGCCCCCGGAACAAATCAATACCTTGAAATAGAAATCACCCAAAACCCAAGCCTTGCACTCTTGAATCCAACATTGCAGCCTCCAGAACCAAACTTAGAAAGGCGAATTGAAGGAGAGCATATAGAGAGCATATAGAGAGCTTTGTGTTTCTTCTATGTTCAATTCTCCCATAAAACCTGTGGCAACATCGGGTTTTCGGGAGTCGCCACCAATCAGTTTACCTAGGTCGATTGGTCACCTTAAATATTGGTCTACGAGAGTTCGGGGGTTCGGGAGTACGGTTACGTTAAAACAACTTTGTTAAAACGCCCAAAAATTGGCACCTTAGTTGATTTTAATTTTGTTTTACTTTGCTTTTAAAAATTTTCAGTTAATTTAGATATTTTAACTGAATTAGTCAAAAATGTGGATTTTGGTAATTAATTCGGGTAAAATTTTATACTTCCGAACCATGGACTCTGCCGAGTCATTTGGACACGGAATTTTGGTGAAATTTTAAACAATTTTATCCATATTGTAAAAATATGGATTTTTATCTTTTTATTTAATTTATTTATTTTTTAAAAAAAAAAAAGTTTGATATTTTCCAAACCGTAGATCCTGCCGGATCGTCCGGATATGGAATTTAATTTAAAAATTAATTATTTAATTAATTATTAAATAGCACACTCAGCCTGAATTTTCCTGAGTGTGATTTTTTTATCACGTTAAACTATTTTAGATTACTTATTAAAAAAAAGGTTTATCTAATCTAATTATACTTAATATTAATTTCTAAGCTAATTAATGATTTTAATAAACCAAGCAAAACTATAAAAGAAAATCATAAGTAAAGCAATGACCAATTTGTAAATCAGAACAATATTAGAGTCTCAAATATGCAAATCAAATAAGACCAGGGGCAAATTAATTATTAAAAATATTTATCTAATCAAATCATACAATTATGTTTAATACTAATTCTTTAAGTTTATTCATGCTCTTAATTAAATGAACAAACAAAGACATAAAAGAAAATAAACATAAATGGCCAAATTGTAAGTCAAAACATCCTTAAAGTCTCAGATGAACAAATCAAATAAATCCGAGGACAAATTATTTATTAAAATTACCTATATAATCTAATCATATAATTAAGCTTAATATCAATTCCTAAGTTAATTTATGCCTTTAATTAGCTGAACAAACAAAAGCATAATAGGAAATAAGTGAATTAATGACTAAATTACAAATCAAAACAACATTAAAGTCTCAATTAGACAAATCAAAATAATCCAGGGGCAAAAATTAGAATTATACCAAAATTATGGACTTTCAAATCAGATCCGGGTCGATAACGGGTCGGTTTGCGATCTGGGTTTCGTTATTTAATTTTAATTTTTATTTTGTTTACTTTAAATAAAATCAATTAATATCCAAACCATGGATTCTAACCGAACCACCTGGATATGGACGAATAATCGTTTTAAGATTTTATCAAACCATCAAGGACGGGTCTTTGAAATTTGCCAAGTGTTATAAAATAGACTCTTATTAAATCTTTTCTTAATTTCTAGATGATGAGAAAAGTAAGCATACTCTTATATACTATTAATATTTGTTATTTTCAAGATGTATTATGAGATCTAAATCACAATTATAAGAACCAGAGAATATAAAAATGAATTAAACATTCCAAATGATATGCCTATATAGATTTAATGACTTAATTTTATAGATGAAAAATCAAACAAAACAAAGAAAGAAATCAAATAAAATTAAAATAAATAAAGAAGTAAATAAATAATAAATAATAAATAAATAAATAAAATAAATAGTAAATAAGTAAGTAAATAAATCAACCGACGAATAAATGAAGAGATCAAATAAAAAGAAAACAAACAAAACAAAAATACAACAGACAACATGAAGTAAAATATTTAAGACATATTTTATATAAACTCAATAGTTAAGGTTAATGCCAAGCTCAAACAGACAGAATAAACAAAACAAAAAGAAATCAATGAAAATCCAGCTGTCAGTGACTGATCTGCAAGATAAAATAAAGTTAGTGGCTTAAATGGATAAAACAAAGAAAACTAAGGACTAAACGAGCATTTTACCCAAAAATCAAAAGTTTTGACTTAGTCAAAACGCAGAATTGTGGCGTCTGGTTTTTGTCTTCTCCATCTGTTTTCCTTCCGGCGTTGGGGCGGCGACGGCTAGGGGCAGTGAGAGCTGGGCGGCGGCAAATGGGAGAGCTTAGACGGGGCGGCAGCAGGCGACGGGCGTGACGGAAGAGGCGCAGCGGTAACACGGCAGCAAAGGGGGCAGGCGACGTCAGACGGTGTCGCGGAGAAGCATCACGAACGAGCAGGGAAGAAGGGCGAGCAGGGGAGGAACGCGAGCAGGGAAGGAGGGCGCAAGGCGGGAAGGAGGAAGCGCCTGACGGGGGAGAGCAGCGAACGGGGGAAGAGCTGGTGCGACGCGAGGAGGATCCGGCTGGCGGCGTGACGAACAGAGGGTCCGGCTGGTGGCGTGGCGAACAGCAGAGGCCAGAGGTGACGCGATAGAGAACAGGGGAGGGAGACGGCAGGATCGAGAGCAGGGGTGGTGCGATGAGGCTTCGACGGGCGAGGGAGATGGAGTGAAGCAGAGAGCGAGAAGATTTCGCAACAGAGTCAGCCGGGAGAAAAATGAGATAGAGATCGAGCTGTGATTTTTTTTGTCTCGAGCGAGAGAGAAGTCTGGTGCCAGCGGGAGGGAGAGAGATGAGAGCTTTTTTTTTGTGTCTCCCAGAGAGTGAGATCGAGAGCAGATAAGAAGGGGGGAGAGAAGATTCTGGAGAGGGCGAGAAGAGAGAGACGTGTGGGAGTGAAAGAAGATTTTTTTTTTTTTTAATTACATACATATAGATATTTATATATTATTTTTAACTAACCTTAAAATGTCCCCATAAGCTATTTAATAATAATAATTAATTAATTAACAATAATAATTAATTTAATTAATTAATCTCTTTTTTTTATATAAATTAATAATTTTATTTACTTTATTTTTTAAGAGTCGGACGAAATTGAGTGTCAACAGCTGCCCCCCTTTGCATGCTTCATGGGACATGATGCATGCAAAGTTGTTACCAAATTTCGTCCGACTTAGCTAGGCATTGAGAACCTTCTCGCCGCCTAAATCATGTGGTTAAGGAAAATTTTTTTTAGAGCCTCTGCGATAAGAACTCTCTCCTATCGTTGAAGGGAAAATTTGATAATTTTGAGGTTAAGGGTCCTACCTTAGAACCTCGACAATAGGAACTCTCCTATCGTTTGAAGTAAAATTGATTGAATGAGGTTAAGGGTCCTACCTTAGAATCTCGACGATAGGAACTCTCCTATCGTTTGAAGGAAAATTGATGATTTTGAGGTTAAGGGTCCTACCTTAGAACCTCGACGATAGGAACTCTCCTATCGTTTGAAGTAAAATTGATTGTTTTGAGGTTAAGGGTCCTACCTTAGAACCTCGACGATAGGAACTCTCCTATCGTTTGAAGGAAAATTGATGATTTTGAGGTTAAGGGTCCTACCTTAGAACCTCGACGATAGGAACTCTCCTATCGTTTGAAGGAAAATTGATGATTTTGAGGTTAAGGGCCCTACCTTAGAACCTTGACGATAGGAACTCTCCTATCGTTTGAAGGAAAATTGATTGTTTTGAGGTTAAGGGTCCTACCTTAGAACCTCGACGATAGGAACTCTCCTATCGTTTGAAGGAAAAATTGATGATTTTGAGGTTAAGGGTCCTACCTTAGAACCTCGACGATAGGAACTCTCCTTTCGTTTGAAGGAAAATTGATGATTTTGAGGTTAAGGGTCCTACCTTAGAACCTCGACGACAGGAACTCTCCTATCGTTTGAAGGAAAATTGTTTGAATGAGGTTAAGGGTCCTACTTTAGAACCTCGACGATAGGAACTCTCCTATCGTTTGAAGGAAAATTGATGATTTTGAGGTTAAGGGCCCTACCTTAGAACCTCGACGATAGGAACTCTCCTATCGTTTGAAGGAAAATTGTTTGAATGAGGTTAAGGGTCCTACCTTAGAACCTCGACGATAGGAACTCTCCTATCGTTTGAAAGAAAATTGATGATTTTGAGGTTAAGGGCCCTACCTTAGAACCTCGACGATAGAAACTCTCCTATCGTTTGAAGGAAAATTGATTGTTTTGAGGTTAAGGGTCCTACCATAGAACCTCGACGATAGGAACTCTCCTATCGTTTGAAGGAAAATTGATGGATGTCGAGGTAAAGGTTCCATCCTTAAAACCTCGGATTGATTGATTGATTTCGAGGCAAAGGTTCCATCCTTAAAACCCCGATGATGAAAATTGATTGTTTTCGAGGCAAAGGTTCCATCCTTAAAACCCCGATGATGAAAATTGATTATTTTCGAGGCAAAGGTTCCATCCTTAAAACCTCGGATTGATAATTGATTGTTTTCGAGGCAAAGGTTCCATCCTTAAAACCTCGGATTGATAATTGATCTCGAGGCAAAGGTTCCATCCTTAAAACCCCGGATTGATTGATTGATCTCGAGGCAAAGGTTCCATCCTTAAAACCCCGATGATGAAAATTGGTTGTTTTCGAGGCAAAGGTTCCATCCTTAAAACCTCGATGATGAAAATTGATTGTTTTCGAGGCAAAGGTTCCATCCTTAAAACCTCGGATTGATTGATTGATCTCGAGGCAAAGGTTCCATCCTTAAAACCCCGAATTGATTGATTGATCTCGAGGCAAAGGTTCCATCCTTAAAACCTCGGATGATGAAAATTGGTTGTTTTCGAGGCAAAGGTTCCATCCTTAAAACTCCGAATTGATTGATTGATGTCGAGGCAAAGGTTCCATCCTTAAAACCTCGGATTGATTGATTGATTTCGAGGCAAAGGTTCCATCCTTAAAACCTCGGATTGATTGATTGATGTCGAGGTAAAGGTTCCATCCTTAAAACCTCGAATTGATTGATTGATTTCGAGGCAAAGGTTCCATCCTTAAAACCTCGGATTGATTGATTGATGTCAAGGTAAAGGTTCCATCCTTAAAACCTCGAATTGATTGATTGATCTCGAGGCAAAGGTTCCATCCTTAAAACCTCGGATTGATTGATTGATTTCGAGGCAATGGTTCTATCCTTAAAACCTCGGATTGATTGATTGATGTCGAGGTAAAGGTTCCATCCTTAAAACCTCGAATTGATTGATTGATCTCGAGGCAAAGGTTCCATCCTTAAAACCTCGGATTGATTGATTGATTTCGAGGCAATGGTTCTATCCTTAAAACCTCGGATTGATTGATTGATGTCGAGGTAAAGGTTCCATCCTTAAAACCTCGAATTGATTGATTGATCTCGAGGCAAAGGTTCCATCCTTAAAACCTCGGATTGATTGATTGATGTCGAGGTAAAGGTTCCATCCTTAAAACCTCGAATTGATTGATTGATCTCGAGGCAAAGGTTCCATCCTTAAAACCTCGGATTGATTGATTGATTTCGAGGCAAAGGTTCCATCCTTAAAACCTCGGATTGATTGATTGATGTCGAGGTAAAGGTTCCATCCTTAAAACCTCGAATTGATTGATTGATCTCGAGGCAAAGGTTCCATCCTTAAAACCTCGGATTGATTGATTGATTTCGAGGCAAAGGTTCCATCCTTAAAACCTCGATGATGAAAATTGATTGTTTTCAAGGTAAATGTTCCATCCTTAAAACCCTGATGATGAAAATTGATTATTTTTTAGGCAAAGGTTCCATCCTTAAAACCCCGATGATGAAAATTGATTTTGAGGCTAAAGAGCTTTCCGTAGGACCTCGAGCGAAATTTATATGAAAGCAATTGAAATTGGAATAATTTTCTTCGAAAGTGTGAATTTTCATAATAGGTGAGCGCAAAGAATTAGGCTTCGATAAAACGAGTGAATCTTGATGATGACAATAACACTGACAAATTATGTAAAGGGAACGGATGTTTGGAATCAATATTCAAGGTTCATCTAATATTTTCTTCAGTAAATATAGATTCCCTTGTGAGATATGTCATCCGAATAAGGTTAAAGCTTAACTACCCCAAAATGTTATGCCTAGTAGACCTAATAGGATGCGTCTCAAGAGTAACAAAAATTACTCTTTACTCAGCCATTCCAACCTAAAGGCATTGTCCTATGGTTTTAATATCAGCATGGACGAAACTATATTATAAAAAAAAAGAAATTCCCTGAAAGGAAAAACTGAAACGCGAAAGAAAATGCTGATAATAAAACTAAAGGACAAGAAAAACGGATCAGATCGCTTCTTTCTTCCACAATACTTCAACAGGGTGAGTAGAGGACCATTATGGGAGTGAACTGGTCGGGAAAGACTGTCGTGTCCAGTCTATCTGAATCATTGCTGGATCTGGTTCAGGAACAAAAGCTTGTATTTTATCTAGCAATTCTTCAGCAGTTGTTGTGGATATTATGATTCGCCGTGCCACTCTTGATATGAAATTCTTCTGCATAGCATAATCCATAAAAGCTATCAGACCTGTAAAGAAATTGTTAACATTTAAAAGCCCAATGGGTTTCTTATGCAAATTAAGTTGGGCCATAGAAGCAATTTGAAAGACTTCTCCCAATGTGCCAAAACCACCTGGTAGAGTGATAAAAGCATCAGCATTTAAAAGCATTTGTAACACACGCTCTTGCAAATTTTTAACCACTAATTCTTCTCCAATCGTACCCCCAGAAATAAACTTCAAAGGTCCTGGGATAATGCCTAGAACTTGACTTCCTCCTAAAGATGCTGTTGATGCTACGCCTCCCATTAATCCGACACTACCTCCTCCATAAACTAAATGTATTTTACGCTCAGCTAATACTCTATCCAAATGGTTGGCTGCCTTTAAATATTCTTCATCTTTTCCAGGAAAAGCCCCAGAAAATACACAAATACTTCGGGATTTACGAGTTGAGGTTTTCTCCATTCCTATCCTTACTCTTGTGAGAAAAGAGGATATATTTATAGAGATGAAGAGAGAAGGCAATAATTTTATTTTCAAGAATGGATACATTATTGCCAGCTATTCACAGTAGTCACGAATATGACTCTGGTCAGGTATGGGTACACTATCGTTAAAAGAGGAGGAAAATTTTCAAAATAGTTGCTAGCATGTACAGTAGTCACTACTGTAGCTTACGTCAGGAGTAGGTACGTGATTGTTGGAAGAGAAGGAAAATTTCAAAAGTGGCAGCTATATACAGTAGTCCGTGTCAGGAGTGGGTACATTATTGCCAAAGGGGAGGAAAATTTCAAAAGCGACAGCTAGCACGTACAGTATCGTGACTATGGCTCATGTCAGGAGTGGATACATTATTGCCGAAAGGGGAGGAAAATTTCAAAAGCGACAGCTAGCACGTACAGTAATCGTGACTTTGGTTCATGTCAGGAATGGATACATTATCGCCGAAAGGGGAGGAAAATTTCAAAAGCGACAGCTAGCACGTACAGTAATCGTGACTTTGGTTCATGTCAGGAGTGGATACATTATTACCAAAAGGGGATGAAAATTTCAAAAGCAACAGGTAGCACGTACAGCAATCGTGACCTTGTTCCGTCTTCTACTGGCTTTGCGTCCAGTAACGGCTTCAATGCTTTCTATGAATCGGTGATTTGCATCTCATCTAGCTTTTTCACAAACTGGCAAACAGGGTCGTTTAGGGTTAGATTCCCAAGACTGTAACGTTCTCGTTCTTTTTGGAGAATTATCCATAATCCAACAACCTCAAATTGCACTATTCCGCAAGAATGCGCTTCAAGAACCTCTCGGATATCTTCTAGAGATTCCTTACGCAAGCCATTCTTAATGAATCTTATTCTATCATTACGATTTCTGGTGATCACTCCTGGAGAACGACATTTATTGCCGCAAATCCACCATCCACAATTATGACAAACGCCTAGCCTCTTTGCTCTTCTTTTTTTGGCATAAGCGCTTTTACCAAAGCCGGGCATACGGGGAAAGAACGCTTCTGGAACTTCACCAGCTGAACGAACCTTAGCTTCAATTAGCCACCGCACATTATCAGGAATGCCTTTGTGCATAAATACTCTGAATCGTTCACATCTAGCTTGATAAATCTTTTTAAGAACATTTATTGGGAAGGAAGGAAAATACTTTCGTAGGGCGGAAAGAGAAGACTCCATTGATAAAAGAGGCAAAGAAAGAAATTAGTGAATGTAGGAAACGAAAATAACTAACACATATTTATAGTGATGAAAGGGATAATGTGTTAATTACACTTACAAAAGCAAGTACATTATTGTCAAAAGAAAAGACAAATGACAGCTTATATGTACAGCAATCATGACTGTGGCTCTCATCTTCCACTAGTTTATGTCTAGTAACGGCTTCAATGCCTTCTATAAGTCGGGGATTTGCTTCCCATCCAGTTTTCTCACAAACTGGCAAACAGGGTCATTAAAAGTTAGATTTCCAAGACTGTAACGATCCTGTTCTTTACGGAAAGTCCACCATAAATCCATAATTTCCCATTGCACTATTTCACAAGAATGTGTTTCAAAAGTTAATAGGATATCATCCAAAGATTCCTTACGCAGGCCATTCTTGATGAATTTTCTTTTATCTTCATGATTTCTGGAGATGTATCCTAAAAAGCGACATTTAGTATTACAATTCCATCGTCCACATTTATGACAGACACCTAGTCTCTTTGCTCTTCGCTTTTTGGCATAAGCGCTTTTACCAAAGCCGGGCATACGGGGAAAGAACGCTTCTGGAACTTCACCAGCTGAACGAACCTTAGCTTCAATTAGCCACCGCACATTATCAGGAATGCCTTTGTGCATAAATACTCTGAATCGTTCACATCTGGCTTGATAAATCTTTTTAAGAACATTTATTGGGAAAGAAGGGAAATATTTTCGTAGAGCAGAAAGGGAAGGCTCCATTGATGAAGGAGGCATTTAAGAGAAAAAGAAAGAAATTAGTGATTGTAGGAAACGGAAATAACTAACACATATTTATAGTGATGAAAGGGATAATGCGTTAATTACACTTACAGAAGCAAGTACATTATTGTCAAAAGAAAAGACAAATGACAGCTTATATGTACAGGAATCATGACCGTGACTCTCATCTTCTACTGATTCATGTCCAGTAATGGCTTCAATGCCTTCTATAAGTCGGGGATTTGCTTCCCATCTAGTTTTCTTACAAACTGACAAACAGGGTCGTTTAAAATCACATTCCCAAGACTGTAACGGTTTCGTTCTTTATGGTAAGTCCTCCATAAACCGATAATTTCACCTTGCACTTTTCCACAAGAATGCGTTTCAAGAGTCTCTCGGATATCTTCCAGAGACTCCTCACGCAGGCCATTCTTAATGAATTTTCTTTTATCTTCACGATTTATGGAGATGTATCCTAAAGAGCGACATTTAGTATTACAATTCCATCGCCCACATTTATAACACACGCCTAGTCTCTTTGCTCTTCGCCTTTTGGCATAACGGCTTTTACCTAAACCGGGCATGCAGGGCATAAATGCATCTGGAACTTCACCCGCCAAACGGACCTTAGCTTCAATTATCCACTGCACATTATCGGGAATGCCTTTGCGTGTAAAAACTCTGATTCTTTCACATCTAGCAAGGTAGATCTTTTTAAGGACTTTTAGTGGGAGGGAAGGAAAGTATTTTCGCAGTACAGAAAGAGTAGAATCCATTGATGAGAGAAGAATTTGAGAGAAGAGGGAAATGAATCAGTTATTGCAGGAAACTGGAATAACCGACTTTAGAAGTCACGGGGTATCTTATCTGTTGTTTAATCAGAAGGAAGAACACGCATTTATAGTGATGAAAAGGGATAACGTGTCGATTACACTTAGGGGAGCATGTACATCTGTCAAAAGAAAATGCAAATTTTTCCAAATATAACAAACTGTATGTACAGTAATTGTGACTGTGGCTCACATCTTCCACTGGTTTTACGTCCAGTAACGGCATTAACGGCTTCTATGAGTCGAGGATCTGCTTCCCATCCAGCTTTCTTACAAACCGGCAAACAGGGTCGTTTAAAGTCAGATTCCCGGGACTGTAACGGTCTCGTTCTTCATGAAAAATACTCCATAAATCAAGAATTTCATGTTGCACAGATCCACAAGAATGCGTCTCAAGAGTCAATTGGATATCATCCAATGAGTCCTTACTCAAGCCATTCTTGATGAACCGTATTTTATCTTCTCGATTATTGGAGATCATTCCTAAAGAACGACACCTAGTTTTACAAGTCCACCTACCACATTTATGGCAGACTTGTAATCTTTTCGCTCTTCTTTTTCTGGCATAAGAACTTTTGCCAACACCAGGCATGTAAGATGCAAATGTCTCTGGGATTTCACCTGCCAGACGAACCTTGGCTTCGATTAACCACCGTACATCTTCAGGTATTCCTTTGTGCATCAGAGCTCTTAATCGTTTACAGCGAACTTGGTAGATCTTTTTGAGAATGTTCATTGGGAGAGAAGGAAAATATTTTCGTAAGACAGAAAGAGTAGGATCCAATTTCTAGAGGGAAGTAAAAGAAAGAAGAGAGGAAAGAATCAGTTATTATGGGCAACTGAGAGAACCGACTTGAGAGTCACGGAGTACCGTATCCGCCGTTTAACCGGAAAAGTGGATCCTACTTTATTTTGGTATCATAGATATTTCTTATCTTTGATATCTCGTAAGGCATGACATTGATCCAGTCCTTGACTATTAAATCCATTGTCCGCTTTTGACAAATTTTCAACGACAATATTTCTTGATGTCTGCCTTATCTTTGACCACAGCTATCTCTTATCTTAGATGCTGCTAAGCTGGCATCAATCTTGTCCTTCCAGGTGTAGCCACGATTATTGAATCAATTGCCAGGCTTTTGACAATATTGTCTACTTTATCCTTTTTGATATCTGCCTTATCCTTGGCTATAGTTATCTCTTATCTTGGATACTACTAGCTGGCGTCAATCCTATCCTTCCAGGTGTAGCCTCGATTATTGAATCGGTAGCCAAGCTTTTGACAATATTGTCTACCTTATCCTTGAATTCCTGATGCGGGTTGGTCCCGCATATTAGCTGTGTATCCAGTGATAGATTGGTAAGAGCTGATATTATTGAGATCTCAGCTTATACTGCTGTAACGGTGCGGTGGATGTGTTTCCCATTTGATTCCTATCATGTAAAAGTCATGCATGCATGATGTGAAATGCATGAATGCAAAGCATGTGTAATTGATGGTTTTTTTTTATTTTTATTTTTATTTTTTTGGATTGATCTAGTTCTTCATATCTTTGCTTTACTGGATCCTCTTTATAATTGCCTTCTTGGACTATCATTGAATCTCTTTATGCTTTTCAGCTTTTGTTCACTGCCTCAAAAGCCTAACTCTTTTAAAAATCCCCTTTCTTTGACTTGTTCTTGAATTTTGGCCTCAATTTCTTTAAAGTTGGCCCGCCTCATAATTTATATCTCTTTCGGGTACTCATCCATTGTCATGGATTTGATACCATCAAAGGCTTTACTTTCAATGTCTGCTTTGCCTCTTTTCTTGTGGCCTTGTCGACACTTATTTATCTCCATGTTATAGTCTGAATGATTGCTCTTCCTTGAGCTCAAGTTTTGATCCATAAGACTTGCCCCCTTGTCTGTTGAGTTTCTTTGTTGGCAGTACTCCTCTTACGCTTCGTAGAGACTACTTTGCCCCCCTGAATATGGTATTTATGTGGATAAAAGGTATCATCTCGCCTTTGATTTAACAGAAGGTCGAGCATTTCTAGACCTTTGTGCTGGCACTTGATCGTAAATTTCTCTTACAAGAACCACATCTTATTAAAGAAAGACTCAAGCTATCTCCTCACTTTTAAGTCTACATACATTAATGAATAATGGTTTGACCTTAAAGAAAAACTTTCATCAATTTGCAAAGCTTGACAAAGTAATTTACGGTCTTTGTTTTCAATTAAAATATCCTGCCATTCTTCCCTTTCCAACTCGAAGACATAAACTGTGCAAGGCAATAAGGTATAAACATGATTCGCAAGGATAGCCTTTTAGCTGAATGAGGATGATATCGAGAGGTAACTGTTAGGCGTGAGGGAAAATTAAGTTTGAATGTTTTTTTTTTGTAGCAGTCTTTTAGCTGAATGAGAATAATATTAAGAGGTAAATATTAGGTCTGAGTAAAGTTAAGTTTGAGTGGTGTGAAAGAAGGGTATTTTAATACTACTCGTGAGCAGTATTAAATAAGGTAGAAACATGATTCACAATGATAGTCTTTTAACTGAATGAGGATGTTAGGTCTGAGGAAAGTTAAATTTAAGTGGTGTGAAAGAATGGTCTTTTAATACTACTCGTGAGCAGTATTAAATAAGGTAGAAACATATTTCACAATGATAGTCTTTTAACTGAATGAGGATGATAAGTCTGAGAAAAGTTAAGTTTAAGTGGTTTGAAAGAAGGGTCTTTTAATACTACTCGTGAGCAAATTTGATTATGGTGAAAAACTCAATAGTGATGACCTCAAACTTGCCACTCTTTCCAGAAAGTTAAACCTCATCTGTTGCCCCCCAACTATCGTGGTCTTTATGTATGCTTGGCTTGAGGGTTGCTTTTGTGTTCTAAACCGCCTTTGCAGGTTTTCAGTCTAGAATCCATAGCTCACTTTTTTGTTTTCTTTCTTTTGCTCTAACTTGAGCCCTTTTTTTTTTTTTGTTTTGTTTGTTTTTTTTTTTTTTGTTTCCCCTTTTTTTTTTTGTGAGCTATGGTGATGACATACTTGATAACTCTCTTGAAGTGAGATGACTCAAGTGGCTTTGCTTGCTCGTGCTTGTTCTCAGTCTTTTTTGGTTTTGAATTTTCCCTTGTTGTCTTTTGATGGAAGGGATGAATTTCTCTTTTCGAAGTTTGTGTTGCAAAGAACTGAGCTGATAGCCCTCTTGAAGTGAAATGATTCAAGTGGCCTTAGCTGCTTGTGTTTGCTCTCAGTCTCTTTTTTTTTTTTGTTTTGGATTTTTCCCTTTAATGGCTTTTGATGGAAGGGATGAACTTCTTTCCTTTGTTGGAACTTGTGTTGCGGAAAACTGAGAATTTTTTTTTTTTGTATTGAGCATTTGTGAGAATTGGGAGGCCACTGAAGTCATTTAATATGAGAGCTACCTTCTTTGGAAGCTAACCCCAGACTTCTTGCAAGGATGTTGATAACCACTGTGAATTTTTTTTTTAGAGTTGGGGTGCAACATATGAAATCCTTTTTACTAGATTTGACAGCACTTTCAAGATCGCCACTATTAAATCTCCCTTAACTTTTTATTTTCACCCACGAGTAGTATCATTTAGAAAGCAAAGTATAATAGCAATAATGGATAGTATACTGGAAAGGAGTGAGAGATGGATGTAAAAACGGAATTTTTGGTAAGAAGTGGTAGAATGTGTAGGTGTAATAATTGAATTTTTGGTAAAAATTGATAGAATGTGTAGAAGTAATAATGGGATTGAAAAGTGATAGAATGCACACGAAACATCTTTTTGTTAGAGAACAAAAAGAATTACCAGTTGTCGAAAAGTAAAGTGTGATGGCAATAATGGATAGTATAATGGCAAAGAGTGTAAAAATGGAAAGTAGTAGAATGCACGCATTACATCTTTTTGTTGTACCAGAAAAAGAATAGCAGGTGTCCATTTAACAAAGACTACACCCTAGATTCTGGACTAAATCTAGGAGATTTTTACTATTAAATTACTTTTGCAAGCTTTCAAAGATACAAGTTTATTCAAAGGATTCCCTGTCATTCAAAAGTGTGTGCGGACTGTTAGGTCAGATCTGACTTGGAGCCCTTCCAAAATTAATGTAATTCCAGCTCAAAATCTTCACTTTCAATTACCAATCACATCGGGCCTAGCAACTTGGACTCGACCAACTGTTGGACCTTGAGTTTCAATATGACAGAATTTTCAGTTACATTTGGGATTTGGGTCTCACCAACTTGGAAGAGAAGGTCACTTGGTCTTTGCTACTATTGATATAGATGATAGCAGAATGCCTTCTTCAGCAAAGACTGTGATTAACTTTCCTTCAAAAATGAATTTCATTTTTTGGTGTAATGAGGAGGGAATTGCTCCGGCCATATTGTCTATCTTGGACTCTATATCTATGAGACGTCCTTCGGTTTGTTCTGCCATTAGTCTTGTTTGGAGCCGAGTTGGATATCGGTGTTGAGGTCCAATTTTACCTTTTTAAAATGAGATTCATTTTATTAGATTTTACATGTATATGATTGATGCAATGGATGCATGCAATACATAATGAGATTATGTTTTTTATCAAAATTTATATGCACGTGATTGATGTAATGGAATACATGCAATGAGATTATTTTTATCAGATTTTATATGCATGTGATTGATGTAATGGATGTATGCAATGAGTGAGCTCGATTATCAACTATTGTGAAACTTCAAGACTTCAAGTTATTATTAAAAGACTAAAAAGTTAGCATAATTTGATGCGTGGTTTTGATGCATGAAGAATAATTGCACAGAACGGAAGTATAACAAAAGAAAAATAAGGTTATTAACAAGTTAAATAGTAATTAACAACTCATGAAGTATTATGGATAAACAAGTTAAAACCATACGAAGAAAAGTGTAAAGTAACAACACAGCATAACAAGGATATGCTTATGGCGTTGGTAAAATGGTAGAAATTCTATGGTCAGTTCTATGGTTAAGTGGGGAGTTCTATATGCATAAGGTGGTTTATCAAAAAGGCAAGGGATAGTTCCCGAATCCCGTCACTGAATCATAGTGACGGCCCGATTCCTTACCCTCTAGGGTTTATGTAAGGAATGGATTAATTCGAGTCGTAGCTTTTCGTGGGCCCATGCAGAGACTAACCGTCTCAGAAGGCAATACACTACTTTGCTACTTTGAAACCGGTGAAGGCTTGGAGACCGTGGCCTCACAAGGACAGCAACACCAATTCCGCTTAGAAAGAATCGTGTTTGATTTAAGGAAGCTCGGGTATAGAGCTTCATTTTGTGAATGCATTATGCATGTTTACTTAAGTAAATATAATATATAAATCCACATAATAGTAAAGCAAAGTAAATAAAAACAAATCAACTTTAGGCTCGACTCACTAACGTCGACTCCCCAGTGGAGTCGCCAAGCTGTGGCAACGTCGGGTTTTCGGGAGTCGCCACCAATCAGTTTACCTAGGTCGATTGGTCACCTTAAATATTGGTCTACGAGAGTTCGGGGGTTCGGGAGTACGGTTACGTTAAAACAACTTTGTTAAAACGCCCAAAAATTGGCACCTTAGTTGATTTTAATTTTGTTTTACTTTGCTTTTAAAAATTTTCAGTTAATTTAGATATTTTAACTGAATTAGTCAAAAATGTGGATTTTGGTAATTAATTCGGGTAAAATTTTATACTTCCGAACCATGGACTCTGCCAAGTCATTTGGACACGGAAGATTTTGATTCCGAACCATGGACTCTGCCGAGTCATTTGGACACGGAATTTTGGTGAAATTTTAAACAATTTTATCCATATTGTAAAAATATGGATTTTTATCTTTTTATTTAATTTATTTATTTTTTTAAAAAAAAAAAGTTTGATATTTTCCAAACCGTAGATCATGCCGGATCGTCCAGATATGGAATTTAATTTAAAAATTAATTATTTAATTAATTATTAAATAGCACACTCAGCCTGAATTTTCCTGAGTGTGATTTTTTTATCACGTTAAACTATTTTAGATTACTTATTAAAAAAAAGGTTTATCTAATCTAATTATACTTAATATTAATTTCTAAGCTAATTAATGATTTTAATAAACCAAGCAAAACTATAAAAGAAAATCATAAGTAAAGCAATGACCAATTTGTAAATCAGAACAATATTAGAGTCTCAAATATGCAAATCAAATAAGACCAGGGGCAAATTAATTATTAAAAATATTTATCTAATCAAATCATACAATTATGTTTAATACTAATTCTTTAAGTTTATTCATGCTCTTAATTAAATGAACAAACAAAGACATAAAAGAAAATAAACATAAATGGCCAAATTGTAAGTCAAAACATCCTTAAAGTCTCAGATGAACAAATCAAATAAATCCGAGGACAAATTATTTATTAAAATTACCTATATAATCTAATCATATAATTAAGCTTAATATCAATTCCTAAGTTAATTTATGCCTTTAATTAGCTGAACAAACAAAAGCATAATAGGAAATAAGTGAATTAATGACTAAATTACAAATCAAAACAACATTAAAGTCTCAATTAGACAAATCAAAATAATCCAGGGGCAAAAATTAGAATTATACCAAAATTATGGACTTTCAAATCAGATCCGGGTCGATAACGGGTCGGTTTGCGATCTGGGTTTCGTTATTTAATTTTAATTTTTATTTTGTTTACTTTAAATAAAATCAATTAATATCCAAACCATGGATTCTAACCGAACCACCTGGATATGGACGAATAATCGTTTTAAGATTTTATCAAACCATCAAGGACGGGTCTTTGAAATTTGCCAAGTGTTATAAAATAGACTCTTATTAAATCTTTTCTTAATTTCTAGATGATGAGAAAAGTAAGCATACATGAGCAATTAATTTACTAATTATTCTTATATACTATTAATATTTGTTATTTTCAAGATGTATTATGAGATCTAAATCACAATTATAAGAACCAGAGAATATAAAAATGAATTAAACATTCCAAATGATATGCCTATATAGATTTAATGACTTAATTTTATAGATGAAAAATCAAACAAAACAAAGAAAGAAATCAAATAAAATTAAAATAAATAAAGAAGTAAATAAATAATAAATAATAAATAAATAAATAAAATAAATAGTAAATAAGTAAGTAAATAAATCAACCGACGAGTAAATGAAGAGATCAAATAAAAAGAAAACAAACAAAACAAAAATACAACAGACAACATGAAGTAAAATATTTAAGACATATTTTATATAAACTCAATAGTTAAGGTTAATGCCAAGCTCAAACAGACAGAATAAACAAAACAAAAAGAAATCAATGAAAATCCAGCTGTCAGTGACTGATCTGCAAGATAAAATAAAGTTAGTGGCTTAAATGGATAAAACAAAGAAAACTAAGGACTAAACGAGCATTTTACCCAAAAATCAAAAGTTTTGACTTAGTCAAAACGCAGAATTGTGGCGTCTGGTTTTTGTCTTCTCCATCTGTTTTCCTTCCGGCGTTGGGGCGGCGACGGCTAGGGGCAGTGAGAGCTGGGCGGCGGCAAATGGGAGAGCTTAGACGGGGCGGCAGCAGGCGACGGGCGTGACGGAAGAGGCGCAGCGGTAACACGGCAGCAAAGGGGGCAGGCGACGTCAGACGGTGTCGCGGAGAAGCATCACGAACGAGCAGGGAAGAAGGGCGAGCAGGGGAGGAACGCGAGCAAGGAAGGAGGGCGCAAGGCGGGAAGGAGGAAGCGCCTGACGGGGGAGAGCAGCGAATGGGGGAAGAGCTGGTGCGACGCGAGGAGGATCCGGCTGGCGGCGTGACGAACAGAGGGTCCGGCTGGTGGCGTGGCGAACAGCAGAGGCCAGAGGTGACGCGATAGAGAACAGGGGAGGGAGACGGCAGGATCGAGAGCAGGGGTGGTGCGATGAGGCTTCGACGGGCGAGGGAGATGGAGTGAAGCAGAGAGCGAGAAGATTTCGCAACAGAGTCAGCCGGGAGAAAAATGAGATAGAGATCGAGCTGTGATTTTTTTTGTCTCGAGCGAGAGAGAAGTCTGGTGCCAGCGGGAGGGAGAGAGATGAGAGCTTTTTTTTTGTGTCTCCCAGAGAGTGAGATCGAGAGCAGATAAGAAGGGGGGAGAGAAGATTCTGGAGAGGGCGAGAAGAGAGAGACGTGTGGGAGTGAAAGAAGATTTTTTTTTTTTTTAATTACATACATATAGATATTTATATATTATTTTTAACTAACCTTAAAATGTCCCCATAAGCTATTTAATAATAATAATTAATTAATTAACAATAATAATTAATTTAATTAATTAATCTCTTTTTTTTATATAAATTAATAATTTTATTTACTTTATTTTTTAAGAGTCTGGACGAAATTGAGTGTCAACAAAACCCAAAGAGAAAACAATGGCTACTGTCTCTGTTCAATCACTTCCCTCGCCGAACCTTATCATCCAAGCCAAATCATTCAAGGGACTCTTCAGATCCCTCGATTATTTGTCTAAATTCAACCTAGAACACCCGGAATCATACCCCGAAGCACTAGCGTCTGACTGGGGAATCATCAGGGCTAGGCTCGTGTTCAAGCTTCGGGCAGTGCAATGGGGAACAGCCAGGGTTGGCCATGGCGGAGGAGCCGCCTCAAGAAGTGACCGAGATCACGAGGTCTGTCGGAGCCGGAGTCAATTCAGCTGAGTCTCCCATGTTGTTAAGTTTGTTGGCGGAAAAAGAGGGGAAGTGGAGGCACTTGGAAACGATGCGAGGATGACCCGAACGAGCGAAGATAAGGCACTAGAGATGAAACTTACTACAGAAAATCGCCGATCTGAAAGCCAAAAAGAAGGAGCAGTGAATTGAGAAGAGGGTTTCTGGACACGCGAAGAGGGTCGGATCAGAATGGTTTCTGAGCACGCAAAGGAGAGGAGAGGGTAAAGGAAGCATCGGCCACATGAGAGAGGCGGCGAAGTAAGTTGCTTCATATCAGATTGCAATTGCCAAGCTGAGGGCAGAGAGAGAGAGAGAGAGAGGTATTTAATGTGGTTGAGAAAATAGAATTGCAAAGTTTCGGGGCAGAGCTTCTAATGAATAAGGCTAGGATAGCAAATTTGGGAATTTTTCTCTTTTTTTTTCTTTAACAGTGATTAATAGGGTTAGTTTTAGGGGGGTGACTGTACGTATCTGAAAAATGGAGGACACAAGTGTATCCCAGAGTGTACCTGAGGGTGGGGGGAAGTTTTAGGTTATTTTTCCAAACTACAAAGTGCTAATCTGTTATCTGTTCGGGATGCTCTGACAATTGGGTTAGACGAATTTTTCACGCCAAATCCATGTTTGCGGGGGAGTGGGGCCTACCTGCTGATGTGGTCCTGTGGCACCACTGTAACTGGGTGGCTCGCACCATGCAATACAAACATTTTAACGATTTGCATCACCTGGAACAGTTCTTCATGCATTTCTCACAAAAAATACAAAAATCTTTACCCTCAACTTTTTTTTTTACTATTCAAAAATATCACACAAATTTATAGGAAGGGCTATATTATTAATTAGGGAAGAAGGTGTCAGTTTTTTTTAGACTAGAATAATAACCAAATTAATTTTTATAACAAAATCCTAAATCTCTCCATATCACTTAGAGTCCTTAACCATTAGATTAAAGAACTGAGGATTATTCTCAACTTTTAAATTTGTAAATGAAATGATAATTAAATATTTTAAATTTAGTTAATGTATTGAAAATGATTTTCCTATTATCTGATATATTAATTTACAAAGTTCACCTCTTCACTAAATTTTTTATGACTTTAGAATTATTCTTTAGAGATTAATCTGAGAAAAAATTTAATATTTTTAACAATTATTTCGGGCCACTAATTTAATCAGAAAATTTTACTAGAACGTAGTTTCATGTGCTTGACATTTTCGTGGTCAGCATATTGTGGTGACAATTGTGTACTATTATTTGCCTGGGATGTACAGAAACTTCCTCCACTTCAATTTTTTTTTTTTCAATAAATTTGTTTTCCTCCTCAGGTTTGGCAAAAATAATGAAGAAACAAATAACGTTTTAGGGTTGACACAAATCATACACTAATGCTTTTTTGGCTAAATAAACTATTAACGTTCTTGAGTCAGACCAAGTTGCCATTGTCGTGAAAATAAAGCTGACGTGCCTAGGGGTGATCGTTCGGTTTTTTCGGTTAAAACCGAACGAAATTTTTGGTTTTTTCGGTTTTTTATTATAACAAACCGAATTAACCGAATAGAAGGATGGAACCGAAGTAAAATCGAACCAAATTTTTTAGTTCGGTTCGGTTTCAATCTGAAATAACCGAAATACTAACTCTGATTTTTTTGATCTAGTGAATAAAATGCAAACTTTAGTATTTGTGTATGTTGTTAGACTATTTAAAGAGAAATAGAGGATCAGTTTGGGGTTTAGCCAAGAGTTACATCAGTTTGGTCGTCAGCGTGACCAGGTGTTTTCTCCTTGGCCGGCGCCGTCGTTTTCTCATCGGAGTCTTCTCGGTTTAGGAGCAGAGGGCTAACGGCAAGGGTGAGGACGGAAGTGAAGTCCGATGGCGGGGGAAAAGGGCGCCAGAGAGTGGAGAGAGAGGGCGCCGGGGAGTGGAGGCCTGGAGGGCGAGGGCAGATGAAGGGGGCTAGGGCGGAGGTGAGGTCAGACGGCGGGGGCAAGAGGGGAGGGAGTGGGGGGCAAGTGCAAGCGGCGAGGGCGAGGGCGAAGGCGAGGCCGTAGGCAGTAGTACGGAGTCGAGCGATGGGCGGAGCCGCCAAGAAGGATGAACTTGTGATGACAAAACCCCAAAACAGCCATCAACCTTCTATCTACCTTCCAATCAAACCCTCCCTCTTTTAAATCTGTCATTTTGCCCACCAAAATATCAAATATGACATAAAGAAATTTCAGTTTTTTGGGTTACCAAAATAACCGACACTCATAACCGAAACCGATATTCTCTCTATTCGGTTTCAACCGAAAAACCGAATTAACCAAACCGAATTTTCATTTTTTTTTTCAGTTTTTCGGTTTTAACCGAATAGTGATCACCCCTAGACGTGTCATTTTAATTTGCATGTCTCTCTTTCTATCTCTCGCCCACAAGAGATGGCTGAAGTGGCACGGCTTGGTGGGAGGCTCAAAGTCAGATTGCCAGATCCATCCATAGAGTTACTAATGGTGGTGATGAATTCTATTTTCTTTGCCATCCACAGAAGTATTCTCGTGGGGTCTAGTCAAAGTAAGGCCGTTGAAGAAGTTAGAGTCAACGGAAAAGGTTGTGCACGATGGGAGGAGAGGGGTGGCTAGTTGAGGGGCTCATTGAAGGAATTGTGATCGCAAGCCTTGGGCTAGAAGAAGTGAAAGAGCCTAGAATAGTATAAGTGCCTCCATTGGTGACGAAATCTTGCATCGCCATGTGAGAGTTGCAAATGCCTTTCCTTTGCCTTGATTTTGGTTCATTTGAACAGCAAACATCCTTCCTCTATGAAACATTTCATTGAACACCTTTTTTGGCATTCCTTGTCATCCTTAAGGCTCAAATTGCTTATGAAGCTTGAATTGCTTTAATTGGTATATTTGAAATCAATTTGGTGTTCAAAATTGTATTGTTCAAAATCATATAGAAATGAATAGGTCCTTTTTCTTCACGAAGGAGAAGGTGAAATCGGAGTAGGCTTTAGAGTTAATCTACTAATAATCAGACAGGAGAAAGGTCTTCCAGATGGCGTTGGAGTTGGCGATTGATCGGAACAAGGGAGAAAGATCATGGCCGATTACTTTTTTTTTTTAATTTTTTTTCCATGTCACATGATTAAATATATTTTATTTCTACCACATAATTAACATTTAACAAAATATTCTTTATTTCTAACAATATATTCACTTATTTAGCTACCAATGGTTTATCCGGGTTGATTTTAAAATATTAATAGTTTATTTAGCCCAAAAGAAAAACATTAATGGCTATTTTGGCCAACAAAATAAGGTTGGTGGTTTTTTTGTTATTTTTTGCCTAACACAAACTAAAATGTTATGGGTGGCATATGCGGTTTTACATCATTTGAAAATCAAGAGGGCAATGCAAATCATATTTAGGGTTGCAATTTCAGATCATATAACAAATTTAGAAGATTTTTTTATTATTTATGTTATAGTTTATGTCATGGATTGATTATTAGACATTGATCTACCTTTATATCTGATTGTATCATTTTGATTATGATCTTACTCTTCGTCTATTGTTTTTCAGTTATTTATGATTCATTTCTTTTAAGTTAATCTGGTGTACGTGAGAGGTTTGATTTAATATAATTATCTATCTTTCATTCGGTGCTGAAGAGACTTGTACCCATTTGTTATTAGTCAATATATGTTGTTATCTAATTATATATATATAAAGCAGAACAATTTTTAGGGAGGGTTTTGTCTTTTCCCTTTAACTATTTCTGTAATGGTGACATGTGTCATTTTTTATTTTTTATTTGAACACATTAGTGGTCACACAAAAGTGATATTCCACAAATACCCTCAATTACAAAATAACAGTAGACTTAATGGCGTTTTAATTATCGAAGAATTTCCATTATCGTACCAAATGCCATTTCCATATTTCCATTATCGAATAATTACCATGTGATGTCTTAATTTTCAATTAATGCAATCTCAATTTGGTGCGATTTTAATTCTGACAAATAATAAAGGAATCTATGAGCACAAGTATGTAAATAAAATATACTATTTTATTTACATGGTTTCCTATTCATGGTTGCAGTTGCAGAATTCCAGAATCTGTTGCACAAGATTGGAGATTAATGGCAGAATTCCATGTGACGCCTTAATTTCCAATTAATGCCATCTCAATTTGGTGCGATTTTTATTCTGAAAATAATAAAGGAATTGTGAGCAAAATTATGTGCACAACTATGTAAATAAAATATAATATTTTAACCCAAATTATGGATCCAATTGTGGAAAGTTGCGTCAGTGTGAGAATCAAAATTAAGATCAGCAGAAATTAAGCAACAGATTTGATTAAGAGATATAATACAAAACTTCAATCGGAAATTTACTTACTATATTTATATCCATACAATCACCTATATAAATTCTCGCCAACATCATAGCATGCTGACTAGCTAATGGTATAAATTGCCTATATCTACTCCACCTTCCCTACTAATTATTTTCATAAACTTGTATATAAACAACATACCATTCTAACTCAACATTTTCCTATTCTAGAAATAATTATTTCAGAAAATCAATAGAATGCCATTATACCATTAACAATTATCTACATTCCTAATTTATCATATTAGATCCCTTTAATTACATTGTTTAACAAGTAAACTTCCTAAATTACTTCAATCAACTAAGGTAAGGAAATCAATGGCCTCTAATATGGATACAACATTTTCTTTATAAAAGCCCACTTTTGGCTTTCTGTATTATCATTTGCGAACTAAAGGAGCCAAGTAAGTCTTTCTATATTCTTTTTGTCTAAACGTCTTTAAGTACTATAGATCAATTACCGTGATAAAGATCATCATACTGTGTTTTCCAGATAATTCTTCAGGTTTTCGTAGCAGTGAGAGAAAACATCAAATTTTCTTTTACTCACTCAAACCCACTTGTAAGTGATTCAACCACTATCTTGATATTGATTTATTTTTTGCTTCTATTAGTTTTTTGTGTTTTATTGACTAAAAGTAACCTAAGTTCTTATTAATTTGCAGGGAGTGGTGTCACAGCAAATGAGCAAGGGGGTTATTTATTCATACTATTGAATTTTAGCATCAAAAGGTATAATCTAGATAAAATTTTATGCATTTTCGTAATTCAATTTCACAATAATAATTTCCTATAGAAGATTGCTTACCTAGAATGTATAACTCCTTCTAGCCAGTTAGATCCCGTTCAGTTTGTGTTTCTATAAAGTTCAAACAGTACACATCATCATGCATATAAACAGGAATTTTAAGAAAACAACAAAAATAATAGTAGATTAATGAGGGCTTATAGAGACAATACTTTACTCATCAACTAAGTCATAAAGTTGATGATAGATCGGGTCTTTAATATTGTACGTGAGATCTCAATTTTTTCATCATATTTCCTGACAATAAATAAGATATTAAGAAATAACAACAACAATACTAGAAAAATAATACATAAAACTTAAAAATTTTTAAAAAGATTAAAAAATGATATATTAAAAAACGTCCACCAAAGTAAAAGAATACAAATTAAAGTTTATGCACTCCTTACTAAATTTAAATAATTTTTTAGTATAAAAAGTTTTCAGGGTTAAAAAAATACTAAGTGAAACAATTCATGCATGTAAAAAAAGTTATCTTAAAAAGAAACAAAAATAACAGTAGAGTAATGAGGGCATAATAAATATATGAAGTTACTCACCAACTAAATTAGAATGTTGATAACAGATTGGGTCTTGAGTTGGATTCGTGAGACTTAATAATTTCATCATCTGTTATGATAAAAAAAAAAGATATTAAGATATAACAAAAAAATATTAGAATAATCAATCCTTAAAAAGTTAAAATTTTGAAAATAAAAATAGAATTAAAAATAAATTTTTTTACTCACTCATGTCTTGAGTTGGATCCGTAAGACTTAATTATTTCATCATCTGTTATGATAAAAAAAAAAAAGGATATTAAGATATAACAAAAAAAATATTAGAATAATCATGACTTAAAAATATTTTACCCAGATTCTCTCCAATACCCACATAAACAACGTAGTACTTTGATCATGGTGAATTCTATTATGAACAAATATATAATTCAACGTGAATCATGATGGATGAAAGGAATAATCTAAGTAAAATATTATCAAAATTAGTCACAAAAAAATTAGTCATAATTAAGAAACAATTCAAACTTATTTAACCTAAAGGCTTCATACTATGTTTTTTGTATAAATAGAATTATAAGAAAAATAATTAAGATTATTGCAAAATTTTATTTATAATTAATTAACTAAAAATAAACTAACAAAATTCTCATAAACAATAACTGTTAAAAAATTACAAGGGAATACAAATCCTCTAGAATCAACAAATACAAATCCTGTCTTAGATGGATATAATGCCGTGAAATCACAAGAACATATTAGATCAATTAAAGACATTTTCAAACAACACCTTAAGCAACCAGTCATGTTTAGCCTTATGTCCTTTCACAAACTGCATGAAACCTCTAGAATAAGGAAAGAGGAGGAATATACAAAGATCAATTCTAATTCCAACTAACATTTAAAATCATCTTGAAGTAATATTATAAAAAAATAAATTATAAACAACAAAAACGCCAGTATAAGGAAAACGTTACCCCGGTAACTTTGACGTACTGGTCATCAACAGTCCCTCTAAACTCAGCATCTAGGTACGTGCTTACGTAGCGCAACAAACATCTCCTTTCCCACAGACAATTCTAAATCAAACCCAACCCCTTTGGGTCCACAGCCGCCGCCACAACCGTAAGAACCACTGCCTTCTTCACTGCCACTATCAACCCCACTAATAACATCACCATAACCACGATCACCACCCACACTACTGCCTTGGGCACGAGTTCGATCCGGATCGGATGGATCTGCTATTGGGCTGTGAAGAGGACAAAGTACGTGAGGGGTGCTGCTGCTGCCTGGAGTTGGGATTCGAGTTAGGCCTCAAAAGAGGATCTCCAGGGGAGTGATGATGGAGAACCGGGATGTCAAACATTTTACACAACTCGGCATGGATAGACCATAGATCTATAGGGACTGTAGCGCTATAGATTTGGAAGAAAAACCACAGATGTAAAAGAAAACCACAGAATCAAAGAATCAAAGATAAACCATAGATCTACAGGGAAAATCATAGATTCAAAAGAAAACTAAAGAATTTAAATCTCACAGAATTGGCTAATGCTAGGCGCTTCTGTGTTTAGTTCTTCGTTTGAGAGTGGGAAGAGGGGGGAGGACAGAAGATGAGAGAGTCGCAATTGTCCAATTTTTTCAGCCTTAAAATTTGACTTGGTACAGCCACAGTTACCGGATGGGTTCTATGACCCGATTAACTAACAATCCAAAATGCCCCAAAAATTAGTTGTTATTTACAATATATAGACCCATTATGATTTGTGATGTAATCAGGAAAAAAACTGTCATGAAATTAAATAATACAACCCCATTTTTTGGACTTAAAAAAAGGCCTAGAACTCAATTCAACCACTAAAATTTTTTTTTCACATATGAAATAATTTATTTCTTTATTGAATAAAATAATATTTGAATGATTTATTAAAAATAATTATACTTTTTTACATAAGAAAAAGTAATTATCTTATTATATAATAATAACATAAAATAAATTCACACTAATTGTTTTCATAATTCAAATTATTTCACAATAACTATATTATTACAAATAATTAAATTTTATAAATTTTTTCCTAAATTACACTAATTATTTAAAATAATTATGTAAATAATTTAAAAACCAAATTTTAAATGTTCAACCAAACTCTCACACGAACCAATGTATGGTGCTATTATAAACAACTAACATTTATACATTGATTTTCACATTATACTATTTTTTAAAAACATTACAGATGCCTACCATGAAAAAGAAAGACAAACAGCTGAGCCTTTCTAGTGATGAGGAAAGATCTTTTAGAAAAAACCATACTAATAAGCCAAAATGTATGGATGCAAGAAGATACAGAAAGTGGCTTCACAGTTTCAAAACAAATGTTGTTCACCAAGACCACAAAATGTGTAAAACATTAAAGGAAGAAGTTTGTGATAATTTTCATTTATTGAACCTTTGAGGAATTAGACTTATATTTACATTGTATAAAAAAGTTAGGCCCTCAAGTATATAAAATTTATTTTCAAGTATTGGCTAAAAGTTCAAATACACATATTAAGTGAGGGTTACATTAAAACATTTTAACTTTTGGTATCCAAATTAAAAAAAATATATTGGATGAGGCATTGTAGCTAATGCATGTTAAATATTTGTTTAAACAACCACAATTTCGTGTGCCAATTTCTTGTAGAATGTGTATTTGAGATTATTATGTGTTTCTCTTGCATGTATCATTTATGTGTGATATGACACATTTTTATATATGAGAAATTATTGCAGTGTGTTACTCCAAGACAAAATGGGAGAAAACCATTCGAATGATGCTGATATGTGTAACTAATTCCTTTGTTATTCATTACTTAAAGATTTAAGAAGACAAATAATTTTGTTTGTGATACTACATTAGGATATCTTATTCTAATGTTACTTGAAGTTATAATTCTGTAATGTTTTCATTAAATATTAATACATTCTCAGTCACCAAATACACCTTTCACCCCGGTCAATGATATATCAACAGAAAATGATGCTGAGGATGTGAACGGAACTGCTACCTGATTATCGGTTTGAGGTGGACAATTAGTGCACATTATAGGCTGCTAAAAGTATTTTTATTGCATGTACTGTTCAAATTTTCCAGTATTTGATTTTACTTTTATCTTTTTTTATTTTTTGTAGTTCCCGTGGCAATGCCGGGTATTTAAACTAGTTATTCTTAAAAGTCCTATATCGCTTATTTGTGAGATATCATTTGACTTATTACAGTTAGATTGAAGTAATTTTATAAAATAATGTTCATTATTAATTGGTTAGAAATCAATTATTTGCTATTTTTTATGATCACTAAAGGACAAAATAAATGTCTACCATGGGAAAACGGCGACGGCAAGAAGAATAATAAGCGACATGGGTTTCTCCGATCTTCATTCTTTCTGGTTCATGAATAACTAAACGATTTGACTGCAATTTTTGGCGATTGCAATTCATTATTTTAATAAGCAGAATGTAACTGTACGTTAATTAAGTTTAATTTAATCAAATAAGAGTTCGCAGGCATGAGAGCAAGAGTGACCAATGAAGAAACTTCTGTTTTATTTTGTATTTTCTAAAACTTCTATAAGTCTTCACATGGATTTTGCTATTTTTTTTTCTTTTTCCCTTTTTTGGTTCTCAACTTCACATGGATTTGATCTAACAACTCCTTCGGTATTATTCGGGGGTACAATTCTTCCAAAAAAAAAAAAAAACAAGAAAAGAAAATTCGAGGTACGGATCCTGGTCATTAAAATGTTTGTTAAAGATATTCTTACGTGTATATATGTTATATCAGCCCAGTCTAGCTCCTTTGTTTCTTTTAATCAAACTATAGTACAAACTATTAAAACTGAGAGAGGGAAAAGGCAATAATCAAATAAAGAGCAGGGATAAAAAATGAATGGGCAAGTCCAGTTGGTTTGAGTTCGACTCATTGTAAAACTTATTCGTGGTTTGTTGAAACTGTCAAATTATTATCAACTTAAATCTGAATAAAGTTTTAAATATAATGTACAATTCAAATAAAGTTTAATTTGCTGATTAGGTAGCTACGGTCAACTTGGTTTTAGTTTTTTTTCCCTTAATTTAAGTAAATAGGCCATCTTAACTTGAGTTTAATTTGTTAAAACCTTGTTTGCCGACTTATTCATATTATTTTCAATTCAAATGTGAGTAAAATAGCAAGTTCGATACATATTTCTAATAAAAAGTTGGGCATTTTTCCTTTGGAGAGCTTTTAGAATTCAAGTGCATTACCATAATCTAGAAGTATTGCAGTTTTTTTTTTAAAAACTGATTATGTAAATTACACTCATCAATTTTTAAATCAATTGAAATTTTTTAATATTCCAATGCAATACTGGCCTTTTTTTATTCACAATTAGTTTTTATAGTTTGAATTTCATGTGTCACAGCACTACTAAGAATTCTTACTATAAGTGAAATGTGCAATTCGTTTCGGATGTATTATTTTTATTCTAATCGTTTTTTCATGAAATTAATATGGTCTAAAATCAATATTGTTTAAATTATGTTTGATTTTTTTTAAGAAATCATTTGAAAGTTAATATTCTATTTCATGACAACTATTTGAATAATATTTTTTCATAGCATAACAATGTTCTTATATTTGTTTATTTATCAAACACAAAAAAAATCACTAACAATTGTACAATTTGAGAAAAGAAACTAGTATATATAAAAATAAATGCAACGCATTGTTAAAAATCTCAAATAAAACTGGCCAAAATTTTGTAAAAATGCTTTAATAAAATTTTATGTACACCTAAAATCACACGCACAGTTTATTATAAGATCACCAAAAATTGAACAACTAAAATTCGAGATACAAATTGATTTATTTTCTTTTCCTTTGACCTCCAGTGTATTTTTTTAAAAAAACAAGATATAGAAAAACGACGTTTCGAATTCCTTGGGCAGGCACGACATTTGCCTGTTTCCAACTTCGTTTTTGTTTTTTAAAATATTTTTGGTCTACATCCACTCTTAATCACATCCAGCTAATTATACCAAAACAGAAAGACACTTAAGTCTTGAGAACAAATTAATAAAAAAGCGGATTCTTATTAGCGTTCGCCAGCAATATGAAAGAGCAAATTCGAGATTTCACCGACGCCATTTGTTTTTGGGCTTGGCGGGCCGCCGTTCCTCAAGCTAAAAGCCAAAGCTCCAGCGACGAAATAGTCAAAATGCGTCGCTATCACAATCTCGAGGACTGAAAAGGACGGACGCACAAAGAAGCAGTCCTTGATCCGCTGATCGACCGTAACCTGGGTTCCACGGAAATCGATGGGGCATTTATGTGTCTGTTGTGTCCATCGTCTCCCATACAGTAGTTTTCAACTAAGAGAAGTGCAAACACAAAATTTAGACAAATTTATTTTAATTTAAGTTAATTTAATTTAAAATTATTTATTTTATTTTTAAATTTTTTTTTTGCCTTGCACCTGTTTCATTTAAAAGTTATTGTTATATAGGTACTAAACATAAAGTGCAAACACAAAAAAATTAGGGCCAAATTTTTTTTAACTTAAATTAACTTAATTCAAAATGATTTATTTTTATTTTATATCTTTTTTTTTTTTACCTTAAATCAGTTTTATTTAAAATTCATTATTATATAGATACAATAACCCAGTTGCAAAATATATTTTCATGATGTTATTAAATTTTTATAATTTTTTTATTTTTTAATGCTTAGAGTTAGAAAAATTCATAAAAATTTAGTAAGGTTATAAAAATTGAACTTTTAATGGATTATTGGACCTACATAATATTGAATTTTACATAAAATTAATTTTAGGTAAGAAAGATGAAAAAATAAAAATAAGTCATTTTAGATTTAATTGAAACGAATTGGCTTTTTGTGAAAAATGAAATTTATTAGGAAAAGTAAGTGGAATTCATTAATATACAATGTGTTGATTCATTGGAAACATATCTTGGATTATGATTTTTATGACTCTTTTTATTTTTTAAATTTTTAATGCTTAAAGTTAGAAAAAATTCATAAAAATTTAGTAAAACTAGAAAAATTGTACTTTTAATGGATTATTAGATCTATATAATATTGGTTTTTAAATAAAATTAGTTTCAGGAAAAAAAATGCAACAATAAAAATAAGTCATTTTGAATTAAATTGAAAAGAATTGGCTTTTCATAAAAGTGAAATTTATTAGGAAAAGAAAGTGGAATTCATTAGTGCACAATGCGTTGATTCATTGGAAACATATCTTGGATTTAGTAAATTAATACTACGAGCTAGAATTTTGTGCAAGAGGAACTAGAACAGTAGAACTGAAATACGATTGTGTATGTCCATAAAAAAACTCATACCTAGGTTCTCTTGCTCACCTTTTAATTATTCAATAGATTTCTGCGTTGTAGCTATTTTTCTTGAATTCCTTATGTTCATAAGAATAAGATCATGCGACAAAAGAGAGCGTAAACTTTTGAGCATTTTTTATTATTATTCAGCATTTTAATGCTATTAATACATAATATAAATTATAGGCATACCACATAGTATATTATATTGCATATCATATCGTGTTCATAAAAAAAAATAAATATTATTTTAAGTGAAAGATATCAAATGTAATTTCTTTTGCATATTCTTATATGTATCATAATTATTTTTATAATAATTATCCTAATATAATTAATTATATATGAAAGATAATATTTTCTATACAAAATAATACATAAAATGGAATATATAAAATAAATTATTTAACAAAAAATAAAATTAAAAATTAAAAATGAAATAATCTCAATATTCAAGTCAAAATATTTGTATTTATTATATATAGTACATTGATGTAAAATGAAAAAAAATATTTCCTTAACCTACGGGTGTGAGTTTACTACGCGCAATATAATGAACTCGACAATGATAAATTGAACAAAACACTAAAAAAATATTGGTATGTGAAATATTACATTGTACACGATATTGCTTGTTGTAACTCGACAAATCATAAAAATTTATGCTTTACATATTTGCGGTAAACAACATGCAACACAGTATATGACAGTATTTGAGACTGTGATTAATGTTGTCCATACTATTAAAAAATTAGAAAGGATTATGATAAAAGTGATACCAGAAATAATGATAAATATTCCTAGAAAACTATGAATTCAGATTGTTAACTAACAATTTGGTATATAAAGTTCCTAAAATTTCAAAACTTTTTGAAAATTAAAAAATTCCCCCAATGTAGAAGCTCCGGCTGGCCGGGCCGGCTGGAGCCTGGAGCCAACCCTCACCAGCAGGCTCTCTCACAATCAACGTGCCAACGCGTAATACAAATTCAACAACTTCTTCACTTTCTGGCTAATCACATTTAAAAAGTTCACGCATCAAATTGCAACTAACCAGCCAAAAAAAAAAAAAAAAAAGCCATTATCAATAATAAATGACCTAAACGCACCATTAGTCCTCTAACTTTGTCAACTCACACGAGTTGGTCCCTTCACTTTGACTCAGTATGACTTAGTCCTCAAACTTTGCAAAATCATGCGACTTAGTTCTTAAACTTATTAAATGGTGCGAGTTAGTCCATTGTCTGTGAGGACAAACTAGAACGTTAAGCTCTAACTTCCAATCTTTCAGCAAAATGACCCTTCTATTTAGAAACATCCATTATCACCAAATGCATAGGTTAATAAACTTTACTAAGTTGTTAAATACATAATTAACTAATTAAATAACTTACAAAATGATAATTCAAAAAAATCATATACAATAATTTAAAAATTTTATAATTATTTAATAATTTATATTTTTTAGAAATTACTTTGGTTGATTTATTGGAAAGCAAAAAAAATTATTTTTTTATGCACTCCACTATTATGTTGATCAATTATTTTTCTGCTAGGTATTTTTTCTCATTTTTTTATACAAAATGTGCAATATTACGGAGTTATGAATCTAGAGATCATTTTGAAACATTTTTTTTAAGTAGATTTAGTTTTCAAATAATTACTAATAGCATGCATAATTTAAAAGAAAGAAATCTAATAATTACTAATAGCATGCATAATTTAAAAGAAAGAAATCTAATAATTACTAATATGAAATTGGCATCGAATCTCTAGTACTAGCTTAATGGATAGATTCCACTTAATTAGAATATTGACTGTTTTTTTTCTTTTGATGGATTCCAACTGGTATTTATATTTGACCAAAAAATTTAAATTAAACAAAAAAAAGCCATTAATATACAAGAAATTGAAGAAATAAAGAAGGTAAAAAAAAAATGAGGAAAAAGATAAGGGAAAAATCATCAAAAAGTTAGAGGTTGAATTTTTTTTTTTGTGTAGAAAAATTTCTAATAATGGGTAATTTATATTACTAAAAAAGTAAGAAAATATATACTAAAAATAAATGATCAAAATAAAGGTGGAGAAAATAAAAAATAGATTTTTTGGCTTTCTAATTGGAATCCATCAAAAGAAAAAAAAGTAGTCAACATTCTAATTAAGTGGAATCCATCCATTAAGCTAGTTTTAGAGATTCAATACTAATTTCATATTAGTAATTATAAGACTTCTTTCTTTTAAACTATGCATACTCTAAGTCTGAAATTACAATTTTTCTGTTATTGTTATTTTTTGTAAAGGGGATATATCCTTATGTTACTTTTTTTATGGTTTATAGAGCAATTTTTTGTAGAACCAAAAAGTTCAAAGACTCAGTATAAAAGTTTTAGCTAATACATATATAAAAGTGGGTAAATTTTACTATTTTTTTTTAAATTTTTCTTTGGAAAAAAAATAATAAAAAGCCAAGAAAATTATAGTACCATCTTCATTAGCATGAGAGTTGTAAGGGATAAATTAGTTTTAAGATGATGTGATATAATAATTATAAATTACAAAATATTAATACAAAAAAGATTAATTTGGAAAATTGTTTGGAAACTAACACTCAATTTGTTTTAACTTAAGTCAACTTAATCTAAAATGGTTTTAAATCTTTTTCACCTAGAATCAATTTCATTTGAAAGCCAATATTATATAGGTGTAACAATCCATTTGAAATAAAATTTTTATCATGTTATTAAATTTCTATGAAATTTTCTTTTTTATTGTTTAAGAAAGAAAAATTCATAAAAATTAATAGTATTATAAAAATTTTATAATCAATGGATTATTTCACCTGAATAATATTGACTTTCAAATAAAATTGGTTTCAAGTAAAAAATATGTAAACATAAAAATAAGTTGTTTTGAATTAAGTTGGCTTAAGTTAAAATGAATTGGCACTAAATCTACTTAAAAAAACTCTTCCAAAATGATATCTAAATTCATAACTCCATAATATTGCACATTTAAAAAAAAGGTGGCAAAAAATATTTAGAAAAAAAAAATTGATCAACATAATAGTGGAGTGCATAAAAGATAATTTTTTTTCTTTCCAATAAATCAAGCAAAGTGCTTTCTAAAAAAATAAGCAAAATTTCAATTATTAAATAATTAGAAAATTTTTAAGTTATCATATATAACTTTTTTAATTATCATTTTGTAAGTTATTTAATTAGTTATTTGTGTATTTAACAATTTAGTAAATTTTGTTAACTCATGAGTTTAATGATAATGGAAGTTCCTAAAAAGAAGGTTTATTTTGTTGAAAGATTGGAAGTTAGGACTCAAAGTTGTAGTTTGCCCTGACAGACTAAGTAGAACAATTTAAAAAGTTTGAGGACTAAGTCGCATGATTTTGTAAAGTTTGAGGACTAAGTCATCTGAGTCCAAGTTAAGGGACCAACTCGTGTGAGTTGGAAAATTTGGAGGACTAATAATGTATTTAGGCCATTATAAATTCATAAATATATAATGACGACCCTGCAGGCCTGCTAGAAGCAAAAACACCAGAAAAGCCTCTTCCTCTTGCCTCTGTCCGCTCTCCCATCTGTCTGCCTCAGCCAACTCTCAACATTTCCCGAGGACAAAAAACATACGGACTTTTGAACTGGAGGTGCTCTGTGGCAGGTCCGATGAGCTCCTGGCGACAGTTTCCGTCAATGCTCGGCGGACTTATGGTTGTTGTTGCCTTGTGCTTGCTTCAGCTAGTTGTTCTGGCGCCGTCTGTCTCTGCTCAGCGATCTAATGCTACTTCTAAATGGCTGACTTTAAGCGGTTCGTTTCTAACTCCTCGTCTTCTTTCTTTATTTCCTGCTTCGTCAGACGCCGTGTTGCTTTGCGTTCAACATGGTTGGTTAGAGGATTTATTAGAATGTTCCGAGGAGAACAGCTGCTGTTCTGTTGTTACTTTACTTTGGGTTTTGTAATTCAGGTTGAAACTACTCATAATTATTTGCTTTGGAAGGGTTCGTAATAAAAGAAGCAGAACCCATATCGAAGAGCAATGCGGCGGATTCAAGCTTTATTCATATTTTTCTTTCCTTTCCTTTTTTTTTTTTTTTTTGTACTTCTCCAATTTAGTTACTGAGGTTGTGCTAACCTTAAGGTCAGTTATATGTTTAGAGAAGCTCTTCCTAGAGATAATGTAATAAGCAGTTTGCGACGACTTATTCACTGGGGGTTTCTTGTCACTGTAATATGTTGGTAATATATCTTGGGGGAAATAAAAAGAGAAGGACAGCCATAAGTTATGTAAGATAACCGGTCGATGTGGCTCCGTTTGCTGCTAAATTGGCTTTCTTGCCCCTGCCTGGCTGCCCCTTTCCCTTTACCTCAGAGCTGAATCTTCACAGATAACTGCTCTGTTAATAGGTTTGTCTACTACTTGGCAGGAGGTGCACCTTTTGTAATAGCACGTGGTGGGTTTTCGGGAATTTTTCCGGATTCAAGCTCAGCAGCTTATAGTTTGGCAGTAATGACCAGTGTCTCAGACGTGATTCTGTGGTGTGATGTACAATTAACAAAAGATGCGGCTGGTATCTGCTTCCCTGATGTCAAACTAGACAATAGCTCTAGCATTGCCACTGTTTACAGTAAGAATCAGAAGGTTTATGATGTTAATGGTGTCAATACAAAAGGATGGTTTTCCGTGGATTATACACTCAAGGATTTGGCTAATGTTACCGGTAAGTTCCAATCAAATTCATTTGCTTTTCTAAGCTCTTTAACCATCATTTAGTGTCCCTGTGATTGGTACCATCGATTAGTTTTTAATTTTATACCTTCGTGTCCTGGATATGTTAGGCCCCCTTTTAGCATATAACTTGTTGATTTGCCGACCATAAACATTTATTTCTTTCTCTCATGACACATGTCCCTACTTCAAGCAACTTAGTAGTCAAATCTATTGGCCAAACTAGCAGTATCTTCCAGAATCCAGCCCAACCATTTTGTTCTTCCTTTGTTTTAATTTTCTTTTTTAAGGGCTTGAACATGTTTATGTTTAACAATTTGACATGCTGTCGTTTTCTTTTGCTCTGACAGTAACTCAAGGGGTCGATTCTCGAACTAATAAGTTTGATGGGAACCTATTTGCGATTCAGACAGTTGATGATGTATTTTCCCAAATAAAACCCCCAGGTCTTTGGTTGAACATTCAGGTAAATCATAATATTCTTTAACTTGCACCTTCTAATATGCTTCCATTTCTTCTTTGGCAATCCTGTTTTAGAACTGTATCACCATTTCTTTTTGTTAATTATGTTACTCCATTCTTTTGCAGCATGATGTATTCTATTCACAACACAATTTGAGTATGAGAAGCTTTGTTCTTTCAGTATCAAGGCGTGTCATTGTGAACTATATTTCATCACCAGAGGTGGGCTTTTTGAGGAGTATTACTGCACGCTTCAAACCTACTACAACAAATCTTGTATTCAGATTTCTTGGGAAAGACCAGATTGAGCCTTCAACAAACCAGACTTATGGTTCTCTCTTACAGAACATTTCTTTTATCAAGACATTTGCTTCGGGAATTATCCTTCCAAAGTCTTACATTTGGCCAGTCGATCCTAATCTTTACTTGCTACCTCATACATCTATAGTATCAGACGCCCACAAAGAAGGGTTAGAAGTTTTTGCTTCAGATTTTCAGAATGATGTTCCATTTAGCTACAATTACAGCTATGATCCTGCATCTGAGTACCTAAGTTTCATTGACAATGGTGACTTCTCTGTTGATGGTGTGATAACTGACTTTCCGATAACACCCTCTGAAGCCATTGGTAAGCCCTCTCTTTATTGGTAAATTGAGCCACCTGCAAAAGGTTTTGCCTTGTGTTGCCAGTGCTGTCATCTAGTTTCAGTCATGTTGAATCTCCACGTGGTTTCCCACAACCAACATATGCTTGTTAGGCTATCTTGAGAGAGAGAGATTTACTCTCTAGTAGCTCCAGTGGCCCCTTGAAAAATTTATACCGGTTTGAAGTTGTAGCTCATGCCTAGGCTCTAAATGATCATCATTAGACAGTTCATTTATGCACTCACTTTTGATAACTGAAGATTCATAATTATGCTCGCCTATCTTTTGTGTTCACAACGTTGGCTATGGCTCCATGACAACTTCTCAAGGATGCATTTATTTCAGCTTAGTAGTGGTGAAATTGGTAGCTCCTTTGCTAGCGGGACCTAGACTTTCTTGTGTACATCTAGACTTTGGGTTAGTCAGTACCATACTTGCATGTATGCTGCAGATAGAAAGTATCATTGGTTCTGCTCATTGCCTGATACATGGTTTTTTTCAAGGTCTGCTAATGGCAATAAATATAATGTATAGCTTAAGGAATTTTTATTTAAATCGATAACCCATTTGCAAGATAAGAGAACAAATATACATATGATTCCCTTTCCTTTAGTCCATGACATTACACGCACCTGAATAGAAAATTTGGTGTTAGAATAAGCTTCCCTTCTTGTGGGATCTGAATTAGGTATCTTTAAGGAAGGCAACACTTCTCTTTGAATTCATTTTTGATACAGTTGAACCTCTCTTTGATGCTGCAGATTGCTTTGCTCATCAAGGAAGGAACACTTCAAAACAAGGTATGCAAGTATCATGGGGAACTCTTAACATGTGGTTTCAATGTTAGCACGTGGCTTTCAGAAATTGCATGAAGATACTCCTTAAATTGTTTTTTATTCTTTATTTTTTGTTAATTATCTTTATAATCTTTGTTTTTGCCTTTCCTTGGTGCAGTCGATCTTTTGGTCATCTCAAAAAATGGAGCAAGCGGTGATTACCCTGGCTGTACTGACTTGGCATATTCAAAAGCTATTAATGACGGTGCTGATGTGATTGACTGTCCTGTTCAATTGACCAAGGATGGAGTACCGTTTTGCCTGAGCTCGATAAACTTGATGGAAACTACAACAGTTGCTCAATCAAATTTTAGCAATCTTATGAAATCAGTTCCAGAAGTAATGCCAGGAAGTGGGATATTTACTTTTGACCTAACATGGAGTGATATTCAATCCTCCTCCCTGAGACGTAAGTTGAGTTTATTTGTAATTTACTAGCACTGGTGTATGTCACTTTTTTCTCAAGCACACTAGTTTCTGCTATTAGATTTGAGAACCTTCTAGGAGGGCTTGAAAGAGAAATAAATCCAGCTTATGAGTTCAAAGAATCTTGAAGTTAGCCAATAATGAAGAATCTTGCTAGCAAAAACCTTCACATAGTACAATGAATCCACTGAACTTATGAAAGTTGTGGGACATGGTTAACATGGTACTAGATATTGCTTGGGTGATCTGTGATACGTCAAGAACAAGCTTTGTGCTTGGTTTGGTGTGACGGTTACAAAACATGGACATTGTATTATGGTCTTGCTAACAACCAAAGCCTTGGACTAGTGGTTAGGACTTGTGACCCTTACCAGGAGGTCTAAGTTTCAATTCCTCACATCATGTAACAAAAAACAAAGATATTATTATTAGCAAAATTTATCTCTTTAGTTTATGTTTTGTCTTTTTCATTTTATTAGCAAAATTTTTTTTTTCAGGCATCTATTTTGGGCTCCTCTTCATGTAACAGCAAACAAAAATATTATTATCTTGCTTGTTTTTATTTTGAAGGAAATTTACCGCTTTAGATTATGTCTTATCTTTTTATTTTATCATCAAAAGTTTGTTTTTTTTTACTCAGGCATCTCTTTGTCTTACCTTTTTGTTTTTAATCATTTCTTTGCAGCTGCCATAGCAAATCCACAGGCCAGTTACAAATTATTTAGGAATCCTAAGTTCAAGAATGCTGGAAATTTCTTGTCACTTGCTGATTTTTTGAACTTGGCAAAGAATTCGAGCACACTTTCTGGTATCCTGATTGGCATTGAGGTGATCTTTCATTTTGCAAAACATCATTCCAGGCTTTCTTCTTAGACCTAGTCATGTAGAGTTACCCATTCTGTTGTTTATTGTTGCACTTGAATCAATTTTTTGGTCAACTTTTTGAGTTCATCCCTGAAAATGTAATTCAAGGTGTAAATGCACTATGGTGGAGGGTATGATAAACCCCGGAAATTCTTATAGTGATCAAGTCTTGATGCCTAATTGGTTTCTCCCCAATATTAGTTGGATTTAACACTAAACTTGAAGTATATCACCTTTTTTTCTTAAACAATAAACTTAAGTGGTCTTCAGCTCTAATTCCATTGAAGTATGCAACTTGAAATCAATTGGTGATTAGTGGAAATGTTTTCCATGATGTGAAATGCGGGCACCCTTAACCATATGGCCTCATACCATTTAGTGGAACGCAATGAGGAAAATGAGGACAATAGAGATCATCTGGCTTTCCAAAAATGATGGCTTTCTCTGCAAATGTAAATTTACCATGTTTCCTGTATATCATCATTTTTTTTTATTTAGCTCTGCTAATTTAGATGACTACTTAGTTACATATATCTAAAAAGTAAAATAAAAATTGAGTTTAAAGAACTAGTGGGGATAAGCCATTTAAAAGTAGGGCTGGAAAGATGGTCTGCCTTTTACTTATTTAAGTCTTGATTTAATGCTTGAGAAGTTGCTTGAGGTAGCATGCCTGACCAGTCTCTTTTTCATTTTAGAATGCTGCTTACCTTGCACAGAAACAGGGACTAGGCATAACTGATGCAGTAGTCAGTGCCTTGAGCAAAGTAGGCTTTGATAAACAATCGACTCAGAAAGTTATCATCCAGTCCAGTGATAGCTCTGTTTTAAAGGCATTCAAGGGTAATACTAGCTATGAGCTTGTGTACAGAGTTGATGAATCCATTCGTGATGCTCTTAATGGTACCGTTGAGGACATAAAGAACTTCGCTGATGCTGTTGTTGTCAACAAGAACTCTGTCTTCCCTGTAAATTTGGCATTCATTACTGGGGTTACAGATGTTGTAGCGAAGATGCAATCATTCAAACTTCCTGTTTACGTCGAAATCTTCAGCAATGAGTTCACATCCCAAGCGTGGGACTTCTTCTCAGATGCGTCTGTTGAGATTAACTCATTTTACATGGCAGCGAACATTAATGGTGTGATCACTGACTTCCCAAAGACATCTGCAAGATACACTAGTAAGCAAATGCTACAAAAAAGTTTCATTCTCATAATTACCTATCTAGATGCTATTAAATGAAAGCTTGCATTTCTGGTACTTATGTAGATATAAATATCCTTGTAGGAAACAGATGCTTAAACAGAGGGAAAAACACACCTTCATACATGAACCCAGTACAACCTGGCGCTCTTATGCAACTTATCACTGCTGCCTACTTGCCACCAGCTGAGGCTCCATTGCCAGTACTAACTGAAGAGGATGTAGTTGAGCCCCCATTACCTACAGTCACAAAAGTTCCAACAACCAGTCCTGGTGGTTCTGCAGCAGCACCTTCCCTACCAAGTTCACAGCCTAAAATTGCTGCAAGTTTATTTCTGTCAACTCTGGCAGTTCTGTTCACTGTTTTCATTACCTTGAAGTTGTAAAGCTACAACCTTCGAAGCTTTTCGTCCCACGCATTGACTTGGGGGCTCCAGATGCAATTTTCCACGCTTGGTCCAAGCTCAAAATCTTCTCTTTACATAATTTCTTGTAGGTATTATCATTCTTTCCTATGTATTTTGTTGTTGTACATGTCTGATGGTGAGAATATGTGTTATTTTTTAGTGTGTTTGTTTGAGTACCATGGTGAGAATCTGGTGAACTGGGGATGCAAGTCTTGAGCTTGCCATGAAAATGAGAATATGAAATGTCCTGCACAGGAATTGTTTTGGCTTTAACCAAAATAAAAGGAGATGGTACATTTGTTGAGAAGCATATTGTTTGGAAAAAGAAATCTTGTTTGTTCTTTTTTTGGTGAATAATCCATCGAATTAGGATAAACTAAAGGTTTACACCAACTAAGCGTTATCTACGTTAATGTAACAAATAACCAGTTTTGTGGGTAGTCGTTTGGAAGTAGCATATTCTAGTTGTTGGTCCCATCATGTCCATGGCAAAATCTGTATTGAAAACTACGAACTCATGCAAAACAAAATAGAGTTCATTAAAGGTAAAATGGAAAAAAAAGTAATTTACCAAAATTTCATTCCACAAGAAAATAAATAGCAAACTATCTTTGGATTCTACTAAATCATTCATTGGCATTGCCTTTTACCATAACAAGAAGCCAAAGAGGCTTCCTTGTCAAAGCCAAAATAATAATAATTCTAACCAGAGGACCTTACATCTACTCATCACCAAAGGAAATGGGCCAAAGCCATTAAATAGGAAGACAATGCAAGTTTTCTTTGCCACTAGCGTGTCCTTGAGAGAAGAAAATGAAACTAAATTTAGAACAAAAGACGACAGGTGGACAAAATACAGGATTCATGAACCACAAATTAGATAAGTAAAATAATGCGGTACTGGTACATATGTTTGCATAACATGCATGCTATTGCTAACTGAAAACCAATTAGGCAAATAATTAGCCATCAAGACACCCGTATTGAAATCAAACTAGAAATAGATGCTTCCAAGATTCAAAAGAATAGTACCGGTTAGCGGGATTCTGTTTCTCTGTCTCTCTGGATTCTCCATTTCACAATTCTTTGGCACTCATTGTCTATCGTACCAATAAGCCAAAGGGGTCGCCCTGTCAAAAGCACAACGCAACCTACAAGACCACCAAAAGCAACTCCACATCCGTATCCGATAGCCACAGCCCTCCAACCAAAACCATCCATAAATGAATCATCTTCTGGCACTTCCAAGGTAGATTTTGGTTCCTCACTGGGGTTGCATTTCTTTGATAGAGGGAACCCACATAAGCTTGCATTCCCAATGTAAGAATTGTTCTTAAACATGTTAAACTACGGGCCTTGAGGTATAGGCCCATCTAGTTTGTTGTGCAACAGATTGAGAAATTCAAGAAATGTTAAGATTCTAAGCTAATAAGGAATTTGTCCAACTAGCTTGCTTAAGGATAGATCTAGTGACTCCAATTTCTTTAAATTCCCCATTGATGCTGGAATGTGACCTGTTAGATTATTATGGGGAAAGTCTAGCAGTAAAAGTGCTTCAAGGTCTCCAACCATTCTAGGAATCTCTCCTTCAAAGCTGTTGAGAGAAATCCAAGGTTTTGAAAACAGTTAGAATGCTTTCCACCTCATCTTCCAATCCTTTGAATGTGATTCTTCGAACATACACTTCTAATCTCTCCACTCCTTGCCCTAGCATAGGAACCCTTGTACTTGCATCTTGCATCGCCTTCAAATCTCGAAAAAACAAAGTTGGGAGAAGACCAATAAAATTGTTCTGAGAGAGATCAAAGATTTGTAATTTTTGGAAAGAAGCCTTGCTGTGGAAATCTGTTAGACAACCATAGAACTGATTCGAGTGTAGAACTAGCACTTGGAGTTCTGGAAGGCTTCCCAACCAATAATTGAAGGCATAAGCTATCTTGGAGAAATTCTTGCATCCACCCTAGTGGACATACACTACTGGATGAAACTCTAATGGTGTTAATACTAGATGCATGAGACAATTTTTTATTTTTAAAATTTTGACATTAATTAGAGTGATAATCATGATATTTTGAATTTAAAATTAAAAATAAGATAATTACATCTCATTATTTCCATTAAACAACAAGGATTGATCGTTTTCCACATTCGTGATAATTAAAAGGAAAAAAAAGTTGTGCAATTTTTATATAACAAGTTAACCTGTTTAAATAATTCTTCTTCTTCTTTGTTCTCTCCTACCCTCTCTCTTCCACTTTTTCGCTTGTTTTTTGTTTCAAAAGCTAAGGAAAATAATGCTTTAATTAAAAAATGAAGTTTATATTGATTTCATATTTTACAATAATCATGATATTTTACAATTAAAATTAATATGAAGATAATCATACCATTTTTAAGATTTTTGTCCATAGTCTTAGATACTAGACTAACAAATTTATACATTAATATAACATAATTAGACACCAAGAAAGCAGTCACAGACATCAGAACAGTAGCCTTAGACACTAGAATAATAAATTTATACACCAATATAACATAATTGGACACCATTACTAGATACTAGTATAGTTGTTTTAGACACTAGAATAGTAGTACTAGATACTAAGATAACAGCACTATAAACTAGACTAATTAATTTATACATCAATGTAACATAATTAGATATCAGAAAAGTAATACTAGACATCAGAATAATAATTATAGACATCAGAACAAACAATTCTAGACACTACATTAGTTAATATATGACACTAATTTCATATTCATTACACACTAAATTCCAAAGATGCTAGCATTTTTGTTTGAAAATGGGAAACTTTTTCCCTACAGAAATAATTAAAGTTTTAAAAATTATTTATTCCATGATTATAGAAATTATCTAAAATGGTAACTCTCTCTCTTAATAATAACTACCATATCTACCCCATAATTACATATATTTATTTAAAATGATAACTTCTCATATCTTAGTAATAACTACCTAACACTGTTAGTTTTATTGTTAGTGTTGTACATACATCATAGTGGACATTCTTAGGTTTCGCCATCTTGTTGTTTCCAAGATCTAAGATTTGAAGGCTTGTACAGTACTTGGCCAAAGATCTTGGAATTGGGCCCTCCAATGTATTTCCTTTTAGGTTGAGAGTATTCAAATGATAGTTAGGCCCAAATGAATTTGGGATGACTCCGTTGAGTCGATTCATTTCCAAATTCAAGACATCCAAGCTGCTGCTGAGGTTCCCCAAACATTTAGGAATGATGACACTCAAAACTGTGTTTTGCAAGCAATAAAATACTGAGTGAACTCATGTTGCAGATGGAATGAGGGAACTCTCCAGTTAATCTATTTTCTGATGCTATAAATGTATTGAGCGTGTCCTTTCCAATTTCCCCCATCCCACTAGGGATTTCACCATGAATTTTGTTGTTGGAAAGATCGACGAAAACTAGTGCGGGAAGGCTTCCTATGATGAAATTGGGGAATACTGTTAGGCTACATGAATCCAAGTGCAAATACTGAAGTGCTGGAAATGTAGAGTTGAACAAGGGTGCAGTTGTCACGGACGTCATATTATTGCTTGAAAAATCATGAACGCTAAGGCTTTGGAGGTTTGTAGACATGGGAAACTCTACAGAACCACTGAAAAGGTTAGAAGCCAAAAGGAGTTGGCTGAGGTTGACCTGTTCAAACATGGAATTCGGAATTGAACCCTGTAACTTGTTGTCGCTCAGATCAACGAATTCCAACAATCTGGATCCAAATTTTTCCAAGGGGCCCATCAAGAAGTTACCATTCAGCCGTAAGTCTCGTAGTTGTGGGAGGCCGAGGATTCCAGGAGGTATCCCATTGATTGAAATACTGGAGAGTCTAAAACCAGTCAACTTTGGAAGACCAGCCATATGAGAAGGAATTGGACCTATAAAATTATTATAAGACAAGTCCACCCCTTGCAGCCGCGTCAAATTGACAAAAAAATCCGGAATCTGACCACCAAAATAGTTCAAGGAGAGATCGAGGAATTGGAGGTGGGTGACGGTTGAGAGGGAGAATGGAATCTGACCGTTAAAATTATTGTGTGACAAGTCCAGATGAGCGAGTTACTAGAGGTTACCAAGGGATGCAGGTAGTGAGCCGGAGAAATTACAGGCCGATAAGTCCAAAAATTCCAAGGACCTCAAATTGCCAATGGTGTCCGGAATCGGGGACCAGCCGAAGTCGTTTGGAGAGAGGCTGAGCTCTTGCAGGTGGGGAAGCAGGAGGAGGCCGGTGTTGTTGGAAGGAATGGGGCCAAGTGGAAAAAGGCCTTCGCAGGCTTTAAACAAGTGCTTAAAGCGGAGCAAGCGAAGACTTTCTTCCGGGGAGCAGACTACTCGTCTTCCCAGAGAAGAGAAGCAGAAGATGATTCGAGATTCCCGACTTACAAATAACACCAACCATACCAACACAAGCTGGAATCTCCCCATCTCTTAAGTTTTCGTCTGATTTTTCACAGGCATTTTTGGATCGGTTTTTATAGAAATCTTATGAAATTGGAACGGCCGACTAATTTGTTCTGGGTCCTAAATCGAAGTCAACTCTAAATCCCACATCGTTTTCACGCATCATTAATATCTTTGGACGACTATTCATAACTTTAGAACAGTATGGCAAAAGGTATGAAAGTTTGTGTAAAAGTTATTTTCTTAGCACACACGCACAGGTAGCACACGAGCGAGAAGAAACAACCATCCAGTAAATCCAGCTCAATACGATATAAATTAATCCAGAAAATTGGTTCAAACCCACGGTTTTAGCCGTCTTTCTCAGTTCAAATAAGTTTTAAACAAACTTTCCTTCGTACATAGCAAAAACTGATCTGAGCACACTTTGCCCAGATTGTTTCAAATTAAATTTAATACATTATGATGCATTTTTCTTATATGAAGTAATTATTTTTCAAATTATCAATTTATTCACTCTTTACACTTTAAGAATTCCCAAAATTTATTTTAGAATATATGTCTTTAAAAGCAATTATTTTTAATTATTTTTCAGGTTAGATAAGTTAAAAAATTAATAAAAATACTTTATTTTTACAAAAAAAAAAATAAATTAAATTCTTTTTTACTTGTTAAATGATAAGATTTCCATAAATTTATAATTTGAATAAATAATCCCTTTATATAAAACTAATACACAATAAACCGAACTGGCTCTTTGATTTAAATCTGGTCATGTTCATCAAACTTTCTTCTTGTCATCTCATTGGAATTTTATTCCAACCTATCCACCTAGAATGAGCATGGGTTCAGTAAAAATGAACCTTCACTCTCGACATGAGGTTTACCAAATCATATCTATGCATTTGGTTTTTGGTTTAGATAAAAATATATCTTAGTTTTCTTTTCTAAAATACAAATTGTTCTCAAATTCATATTGCTCTAAAATACAAATTGTTCTCAAATTCAAATGAAATATATATCATTAATATAAATTTTTTTCAATATGATTTATATTTTTCCACATTCAATATGATTTATATGATTCTTTCTTATACCGCAAAAGAAAGCGAAGTTGTTATAAGCTATTTAGCTGTAAATGGTTTCAATTTCACTTTTAGTTGACTAAAAAAGAATAGTTGCAAAATAGTCCCCAAAAGTAAGGGTTCCACCAAGGCACGACCATACAACTACCAAAATAGTGACCAAAACATTTGGCTACTAGACGACGGTCACTAGTGCAAGACCGTTTATTTGATTGCATAACTAGTGACCAAATTCGGGTCTATACCAGGTGGAAAGATCCAAGCTACCCACATCCTTCCAAGGGCACTAGTCAATTCGAAGAAGAGATCTCTCTCTTGATGCAACTTCATCTTTTGCATTTTCTTCTTTTGTAGCCCCCATTTACAGCTACTAATCAAAGCTCCATGTATTTTTTATGAACCTCAATGGCTTTCTTATACTCCACCTTAGCTAGATAGGCATTATTCTGTGACTACTCGAACTTTTGCTGTGTCTCATAAAACTGAGAGCAAAGTGTCTCATTCTCAGCAAACAGGCTGCTTAGTGCAGAATCTAACCAAGATTGGTTGGCCAATTGTAATTGCATATATGCTAGAGCAAAAATGAAAAAGAAAAGTAAAAGGAAAGACATTAATTTTCAAAGTACATAAAAATTGGGGTCATAAATTAGTTAGATATCTTTTAAAGATAACATTTTATTTTTTCCCTAATTTATTTAGTTATATATAGTCAAAAGAATCGACATTTAGATTAAATTGTATTAATAAATGTAAAAAAAAAAACTCTATGAAAAGATTGTACAATGCATGGTTGCAGTTTAGAGAAAAACATAAAGTGAATCGTTATATATCAATATTTTAGAGTGAAGGTGGTCAAAATAGGGAACAACATTGAATGGATATTTGTGAAATTACGCTGTATATATAAGGGTAATTTTTTCATTTAATAAAGGCAAAAATGAGTGACATTTAATTAAGCTTCAATAATTGGAAAACTATTAAAATTTGCTTTACCTCTCCTTACAATAAACATAATAAACTTGATGTTTAAACTTATAAATATTACATGTATTTCTCAAATTGAATGCCAAGAAGAATCACAAGGCTTTTCCTTGGAAGTAAAAAAAAAAACTAATTATAGCAATTAAAATTAAGGAGTAGATAATGAGTTTCTAAGTCATTGAAAATCAAAAGAACAATGATTAAACTAGGTTCATTTGCGACCTAGGGAAGATATAAAAAAAATTTCTAAAAGAACTCTACATTAGTAATCATTCGAAGTAAAAAACAACATGCTGTTGGAGATGTAATAATTTAAAATGGCTTATTTTTGTTACACTTACAAAATATTGGCTTTCAAATGAAGTTAGCTCATAATTTACTTGTGTAAACAACTTTGCAATTAATAAGCCTTTAAACTAACATCTAAATTCTCTAAGACAACAAACTTAAAGGTCAGACTATTTTTTCTTTTTAAAAATGTATTGCTTTCATTTTTTTTGTTCTTGATAGCCAAAGTACTATTGATAATAACATGAATTATTATATGTTTTTCTTCACATTTGTGCTTATTTCACTCCATTTTTCTTGTACTTAGTACCATTCTTAGCTTTGTAGGTCATATTGCATATTTAGAGAGCAGAGAGGAGCAAGGAGTTGACTTTTGGGGCTAAATTGGACTAATCAGTAAAGATGAAGAATTAAGGAGTAAAAGGGAGCTGGAGAGACTAAAAGTGCGATTGCATTTCCAAATGTGCGATCGCACTTTTGCTAGAGCCAAATCACTCGAGAAGCCTAAGTGCATCCACACTTTATAATAGTGATCGCACAATTTCTTGAGAAGATGAAAATGCATCCATACTTTCAATGTGTAATAGCATTTTCTGGTGGACAAAGAGGGGACCATATTTTTTTTTTAAGTAGAATTCTTAAAGTTTAAGGGCCCACTTCCTTTACCTACGAACATTTCTATTGGAGATTTAAAGGAAGATGGAAGAGGATAATTATGATGATAGACACATTTGGATGATTTTTATCCAAGGTTTTAAAGATTGAAAAAAGGAATTTTCATCTTGGTAGCCTCCATTCTAGAGGAGAGTTAAGGTTCTTTGAGTTTTTCTCTTGTGTTCATCTTGGAGTTCTTGCTTTCTTGGAAGTTGAGCTAGGAGTAACTTGGAGATCAAGTCATTAGTTACAAGAGGTTCTTGGTTTCTTCTTTCCTTTTCTTATTTCTTTGATTTGGTTTTTACGTATTTGAATTCAAGAATGTTGTTTTTTCTTCCTCTAGTTATAAAATAGTTTTTTCTACACTTTCTATAGTTGTACTTGCTTAACATTGGTTTCGTTGGTTGAATACATGATTAAGTTTATATTCTTCTTCCTTAATACTTGTTCTTCCCTTACTTTGATCTCAAATTATGCCTAATTGGTTGATAGCTACAATCGATTGATGCTTTAGATTTCTCTTTTTGTTTTGGAAAGTAAGAGGGAAGTTGGAATTGGGCAAGAGAGATAATGACTAGAGACATAGTTAAGAGACTTAGCTCATTTACTAGGGTGTTCGTAGAAAGAGTTTATAAAGCCTTTTCTTAAGGTAGCAAAGAGACAATTAGCATACAACACCAACAAATGAAAGAAGTTAGAAACCTAGGATTGTTTCACCTTCAAACCAATTCAAGTAAAAAAACCATAGGATGTGTGTTTGGTAAAATTAAGAAAATCACTAAAAAAGTGTGAGTTAGTGAAGTAGAGCAGTATTAGATTCAAGAACAATTTTTAGTAACCTAAGTTTGTTTGTCATTTCTAGTGTTCATTCCATCATTTGTTGTTTGGTTTAGCTAAGATTAGTTGTGAAAAAATTTGGAAGTTGTTCAAGTCAATCGCAATCTTCATGGGGTTGAGACCCACTTAACCACATTACAAACAACCCATGCACTTGCAGGAGAGTATGGTTTTAAAGCACATTACACATATGCAACAACTACTAACCGAACCAGTTGAACTTGCCCTGAAGCCAGAGTGGCATGGGTCAGAGTCTTGGGATGTTTATCCAGGGGCAAATCTTTTATGGTAAAGTCAGGCTTTCAAGTAGGAATAAAGAAGCAAGTGTGTAAGAATGCAACTAGTGTGTCATACCTAGGGGTTCCCCTTTTTATATTATTGGAGAATATCATGGGCGGATCATATAGAAGTGCGAAATCCTATAATGGAAGGACTCAGTTATCATTTTGATTGTTTCCTTCTTTATTTGGTTTGGGCATTCTAGGCCTTTGTTTAGGCCTATATCATATCAATATCCCCCCCTGTAGAATAAGGGAAAAGGCTTCACTTTTTTCTAGGTTCTGCTATACAATAGTCCCGTTTATTTGAGAAACAACGTCTTTAAAGAAGGAACCATGCCCAGTAAATGATATAGCGCTTATGGTAATGTCATTTTTCTCTCTCTTGGTTGTATGATGGCTATTTGATAGTGCAGTTAGAACGATGCCTTCATCAAGGCTGTTCAAGACAGCTGTGCATAGGGGTGGACATGTGTCATCTTCAAACAGTTGTTTGAAAGGCAAAACGATGCCTATTTAATGTTCGTCTGAGATGTGACTTGGCGTGAGACATTCCTTGCTTCTAGGAGCCAGAACACACTTTGTTAATGGCTCACCTATGGAGTTTTCATTATTTTAGTTTTTTATGTGGTCGATGAAGAAGTCATCTGTTGCCTATAAATGGTTAAGGTCTTTACCCGTCTCCTTTTTACTGTTTGTGCTACTCTTGTTTTTATTGTATTCCCCTTATTTTTTTTTACTTTATATACTTTTTTTGTGCTTTTCACCAGCAACTGTCAATTTTTTTATTGTCAGTCTTCTGTCATCATTGGCAATAAGGTAAACAAGGTCTTCTTTCTCGTATCATGGTTATCTTTGTATTTTTTTTAATTTTGAACCCCATGGCGGTCGGCTGCCCTTTTCGGTGGTTTTCTCATATTTTTTTTATTTTTAAGATGACTTCTTGTAAGTCAGTGTCAGGGAAGGCCACTAAGGTTAACCAATCACTTGTTACCGTGGAGGTTCTATCCAAGGGAGATCATTAAGTTCCTAACCCAGGGGAACTAGAGGATGTTAGGATAGCCCTTACACCGGGGTCAATGTGAAAAAACCTTCGGTGGTGGTACTGGCCTAATGGGGTGGCTACTACCTTAAGGAAAAATAAGGCTATAGAAGCGGTAAGCATTCCAGATGCCTATCTTAGAAAGGACATCCTAACCATATTCATTGCCAAACTTAATGCTGGCCTGTGCTTCCTTCTATGCCCCCTTATAGAACAATTTTGTAAGTACTACAAGTATAAGGTCTTGATGGCTTAGCTAGCCTACAGCTCCTTTACCCACCTGAACACCTTTATCATCTGCTATTGGTTCACAGGGGTCGATTTGTAGTTTTACACTTTGGACTTAATGAGGGGGTCTGCATTGCTTCATATTGCCATACGTATCTCGTGGGTTTGTATTCGTGGTTTGCAAAGGTTCTCAGGGTTAGTGGAAAATTTACTTTTTTTTTCACCACTGTGGATTTCCAATGCGGCTTTCCCTGTGGCGGACCAATCTCATCCAGCATGAGGTCATCCTACGTCCTCCATTGTTTAAAGGTTATGAGGGAGAGACATCTTGTAATGGGCTTCTGACTTGGTTGAAGGCCATTGTCCTAAACCAAGTTGTTTTTCAAATACTGATGAAACTTAATAAAGTTTAATGATATCAAAAGTTAGAGAATTCTTGTATTGGATTAATAAATTTATTACACTCAATTGAAAGGAACATTAACTTAAGTTCTTTAAAAAAGTAACAAAATTGGAAGTATAAGATATCAAGAGATAAAAATAAGTCCACTATAAAAATCTAAGGACAAAGAATATAAATATGGCATAGCAAGGACTAACGTGTAAGGATGGTAAAATTTGACCTGACCCGACCAACTCGAACTCAAGCTCTACCTAACTTAATTTGACTAAAAAAGTCAATGACTCAAACCTGAGTATACCTGTGACGACTCTCCTAGTTAATGACTAGCTTTGACTGGTAGGTATGTTTTATTTAAGTGTTTTCACTTAAGCACCTCAAGTTAGCACCTTGTTAAGTAAGAAAGACGCTAAGTAAAGAAAAAATGAGTTCTTAAGTATGATTTAGCACCTAAGAGTAAAAAAGGGCAAAATGGTAATTTTGACCCAAGTAATTGGCATGACTGTAATTTTGATAAAATTAGGGTCAAGTAAGAGATTTTGACTAGTTAAGTCAAGACCATAAGCTATTCTAGTTATTAGAGCTATCTTTTAAAGGAAAAGTTACACTAAGTGCTCAAATAAGCCATTTATGTCTCAAGTGGCTTAAGTGTCCAAAAGGCTAAGTGAAAGAGGCTTTTGGGCATCCTTTAGGACTAAGGAGAGATGGTTTTGGCTAAGTTTTTAGTGACTAAAGTGAAACAAATGATAACTTAAAAGTTAAGGGACCAGAAAACAAGAAGCAAACTTAGTGGGTTGGTAGGATGTTTCTACGCTTTTGTTGACTTCCATTTCCATTCTTTTGCTTGCCATTTTCATAGCTCCCTCTCTCCACTAGAAATCTTGCTTCAAACCTCCCCAATTGCTCAAGTTTTCATCAAATTTGAAGGCCTCGAGGGAATTACAAGAAGCCTCAAGCTCATTTTCTGTGTTCTTGCTTCAATCTAGCTATTTGATGTTTGTCTTATTGGTTTTGTTTGAGCTGGTTTTAAGTTGTTTGAGTAGTTAGAGATGGTCTTGATTTGAGGTTCTTGGTGCCATGTCACATTGGTTTTAGTTCCAGAACTCAAGAAAGCTAAGTTGAGCTCAAGTGTGCTTGTGCTTTATTCTTGATTTGTAGCTAAATTGAGGTAAGGGTTCAAGTTAATTTAGCTCAAATAATGCATAAAAATGTAATATTACATGTTGGGATGGAGTAGGAACAAGACCTATGTGAATTGGTTTTGAGGATTGAGAGGTTGGGCAAGTTTTGTGCGAGTTTGCATCCAGTCGCGCAATGCTGGAAAAGCATTGGCGGCACGTCGCCGCTGGCAACGCAGGTTGGCAACGTGTCACCTACGATTTCTAGGAAGCCCAAGCATTGATGCCATTGGCGACGCGTCACCGATGGTGTCGCCGAGGCACAAGTCTCTAAAGCTCGAGGCATCCTAAGAATGTCCCAATCTTTTAGTTCTTATCCTTAGGCTATTCTAAGGTATTCTGTAGCCTCGGTTAGGTCTAAGACTCATTCTTAAGTTGAGAATTATGCATTATTTAAATGGTAGCTAAATGGTATGGTTAAGGTAGAGCTAAGTATAATGGCTAAGGCCTAAAAGTGCTTAAGTCGCTAAAGGGGCACTAAGGGGATTAAATCGAGTTTTGGAGGCTTCATTGGCCTGAGTTAGAGGTCTTGGGCCTAAGGGAATTGAAGAAGAAACCTAAGAAGATGCCAACTAAACCATTTGGTTTGATAAGTGAGCCGCTAAGGAACTTTAAGCTAAACTCCAAGAACTTGGCAAGTTAAATCACATAAGATGGCTACCCTATACAATAAATTAAGGGCAAGACGGATAAGTTTTGAGGGAAGGTGATGACTTACTCTAAGGCCTATAAGTGGGACTTAAGGGAGGTAACATATTTGGGATACGAGGGCCAGTGTCTCAAGTACTTCTACCATTTGAGCTCACGGCAAGTATAAGACACCTAAGGTGTAAGAAGTCTCAATGATTGTGTGTATTGCATATCATACATTCATGCATTGAATATCTTTATGTTATTGTCTTGTGTTGATTGTTGGTTGATTACTTGATTGTTCATGTGCCATATTGCATGCTTGATTGCTATCTTCTTTGCAGGTACCTCAAGGGACCCTTATTGAGTACATTCATGTACTCACCCTCTTAAGTTTGTTGTGCAGGTTCTAACACTAGACCTAACAACCAGGGATAGTTGTGGGCTACATTTTTTTTTTTGTAAGTACTTGTTCTTCAGAATCCTTGAGATCCTAAGTTTACTTGTGACTTAAGCTTTGTACTAACTAAGTGTTATGCTTTTATAGTATAAAGGCTAAATGGTGCACAAAGATAAGGAAGGGCTTGCACTTGGAGCTTGATAGCTCAAAGGTGGGGCTTAAACAATGGATCTTAGTTAAAGATTTTGTCTTGAATGTATATAGTACCTTGTGTACTAAGATGTTGCCTCCATTAGGATATAATGTATTGTAAAACAATTGAGTTGCTTTTGGGTGCATACTTGTGATGTTAAGTGTGTACAAACTATTACTTGAAGCTGAAGTAACTGGTATTTCATTGTCTTGGCACGGTTTAAGTACTTTTTAAACGCAACGCTCGAGCGATGTTTTTAAAATGGTTTATTTAATTGTTTGCATTGCCAGGACAGACGCATGCATGTCTTCTTGCAGGGTAGGGTAAGAAACTAGTTACACATAAATTATTTTAATTTACCTATAAGTAATGGTTAGCTAATAGTAACTAAATGGGATTCACAGTTCCTAAGAGCCTACAAGTTAATTAGTAAGTCGGGGCACTAAGAGCCCCGCTCCATGACAGTACCCAACCCAACGTGAACTCGAACCTAATTGAGGTGAATTCGAGAAAACCCGATCTCGAGCCCCACCTGACCTAAATCCAAAATGACCCGATAACTAAACCCGACATGACTTGATTTTAACTTAAATCAACATAAAATACATGGTTAGCAAATATTTTTTAAAAAAATTACTCCCTTCGTCCCATAAATTTTGATACATTTGACTTTTTGTTGTATTTTGACTCAATTTTATTCATATTATTGTTTGTTAAAAAAAATCAAAAAAAATATATTTAGAAACTACATATCTTGAATTATCATTCATATACAAATATTTTGTATTTATATATTAAAATGTTGAAAATAAAAAATCATAGATTAATTGCCAAAAACAAATGGAGCAAAACTTTTGGGACGGAGGGAGTATGATTTAACATTGGTGGCTGAGTTTCCTCTATTTTGTTAATTTGTTTTATGTTGTGGAGCAAACAAGTGAGAGTTATGCGAAAGTATTAGTGAAATGGTGAGAGAGATATATATGAATAATTAGGTTTTGGAAATTGTAGTACCATTTCTGTTCCATATTTCTCGAAGCATTTGGCTTTATTTAATAGTTTGACTTGAATATATTCATATTATTACTTGTTAGAAATTTTTTTTAAAAAATATATATTTAGAAACTGTGGATCTTTATTTATTATTTAATATAAATATTTTTCATTTATATACTAAAATGTGGAAAATGAAAAGTTATTAATTAACTGTTGAATAGTGAATGTTGCAAAGAATTTGGAATAGATAGAGTATTTTATTAAATAAATTATATTTCAATATATCTTCATAAATTTTTATATTATGTTTTATGTCTAGTTAAATTAAATATTAATCAAAATTGAATAAAAAAATTAAATTGATTTAGTCATTTTGGCTTTTGCATCAATGAACAGAGTAAACCTGATGATCAAATTGAATCTAGTCTAAAACCAGAAACCCCGACCTAATTGGATTCGAACCCAAATAAACCCGGCCCGACTCAACCTGAATCTAAAATCATCCTAAACCTAGATAACCCGACTTAGATCTGAATAAATGCTAATTTGATTAAGCCTAAACCTAAATAACCTGATTTGACCTACCTAATTGTCATCCATGCTAAAGCAAAACGGGTAGCCATTCAGTTTGACCATGGACTAAGACGCACTATTTTTCGAACCCAGGGAGTAATTCCTCTGAGTCATCAAAGTTTAACTGCTAGTAGTGCACTTTGGCCCAGTGCTATGTTAACTCGCTCAAGTCCTTGCTCTATCCCACTGTCCTTTTCAAGTCGAGGCTCATGTGAAGGCACCTGCTGGTATAAGTTAAGCTAGCGTAGCTGATGGTTTTTGGTTAGGTCCACTAGCCTCTCAAACAACAATCAAATTTGTTAACGTGAATAAGATTTTCTCCATTTACATGAGATTTTTAGAGATAATTCTCTTTACTGATATTATTACTCCTTTTTAAAATCAATTCACTACAAGAGAAAATTAAAAAATTAATTAAAAGGATGATCAAAGGTTATAATTCAGTCACAAATTAGTCGTTATAAAGGTACTTTGTGACTAACTAGCAACCATTTTGATTTGTGGTTAGTTGCTAATTTTATCTCAGGATGTTAGTCACTACATTTTTTTGTAACCAGTAATTCAATTATCAGTAATTATCAATAAGTGAAACACTAATAGACCAATAACAAATTTAGTGACTAATTTTTCACATTTCTATTGTAGTAATTAAAGATTGACAATAAAGAGTGGAATGACTAAGGCATATAGAAAGGGTCATGGAAAAACTCTGTCCATAAATGAAGCTAAATTCACTTGTAGTTTACGGTCTTCCAAAAGTCTTCTCTGCTTCCCTCGGAGAAATTTCTCTACTAGTATCTAGTACGTCTGGGTCATATGCACAAATGTTTAGTAAGTGTAAATTCTATTGTCCCACTAGGAGGGCATCTCAAATTCGCGGTAAATTGTCTTTGTGATAGACAAAATGAAAAGAATTTTGCTTAAGACTTGTGAATTGTCATTAGTTCCTAAAAGGGTAAATTTTGCTAGTGGTCCCTAACCTTTATTTATGATTTTGTTTTCATCCCTAACATATCTAACATTCTATTATCATCCTAAACCTATTAAAAATATTTTTTTTTGTCCTTCGATTGACGGAATCTATTAAGTGAGATAGTTATTGCCTCATAAGCATCAACGTGGCAGTTTAAACATTATTTTCTCCACGTAACAAAAAGAACACGTGAAAATTGCCACCGAGCATTTTGGGCTTATGTAAAATCCCCAAATCCCTAATTATTTCATTCACTTAATGGCTTCTAGGGTGAGTGGTGTTGCTATCGTCAAGTGCCTCGGAATTCGACTAGCTCTTGAGAAAGCTGGGGATGCAAAATAAAGCCAGTGGGCAGTGGAGTGGGTAGAGAAAGCTTGACGACGCTGCAATCGATGAGTTGGTTGGACTCTGGATGGGTATCAGGGAAGGTTGGGGATGTGAGATGTGGCCGCTGAGTTGAGGAGTGGCTGGAGGAAGCTTGGCCGTCGATGCAATTTACGAGTTGGTTAGACTTTGACTCGGTCTTGGGGAAGGCTGAGGGCGCGAGACGAAGCTGGCAAGTGGAAGAGTGGCTGGATACAGCCTGACTGTAACCACAATTGACGAGTAGGATGGACTTCGACTTGATCTCAGTTAAGGGCATGAGACGAAGCTAGCAAGTGGAAGAGTGGCTGGATACAGCCTAACCGCCACCGTAATTGACGAGTGGGATGGATTCTGGCTTGATCTTCGGGAGGTTGAGGATGTGAGATGAGGTTGGTAAGTGGAGAAGTGGCTGGAGAAAGCTTGACTGCTACTGGAAATTTTTTTTATTTTTTTTTGCTAGAAATTTTGGTAATCATTTTTTTTTTCTAATTACAGGATCATTTTGATAGACTGAAGTAGTGGCTTATTATGGAACTTGCTGTACTAGATTGTTTTGTTAGATATTGCAAGGAAGTGTCAACAATGAGCCACTGTTGAACTTGGTGATTTCACTAGCAACTGAAGTTTATGTTCAAGTAATCAAGCAAGTAAAGACAAAGAAACACTACTTACATTGTAATGGTAGTATTTACATGGAACAGGCACAGCTGAACTGTATAATTTTGCTATCAAAGTTCTCTCTATGTGTGTAACAAGTGCTAGTATTGATTGGGGATTGACAACTTGCATCTGTATCGAAAACATGAAGGGAACACTGCAATTAGAGGAGGTGGTTTTGTCAAAGATTCAAGGAAACATCAACTAAATTTGTGTCCTGGACATAAGCAACTTTAGCTTGTGGGCAAATAAGTGGAGGTTAGGTGTATTTGCAACGAAGAGCTGATGTTTGTGAATACCAAATGAAGAAGTCCATGTTTCCCACTTGGTGGTTATGTTTGTAAGATGGGGCTTATAAATGCAAGCATTTTTATGGTTTTTGTTTGATATGTATCTGAAGAACAATTCTTAAGCTGAGATCACTTTGCGCCATGTATAGAAATAAAAGGCCAATACAATTACACAACTTTTTGGCACCAGTACTGTTCGTACTCTTATAATTGATATCCTATCTAAAATAAGGCCATGATCAGTTTCAAAAATATGACATCTCCAACCACATACAAAAAAAATGGCATCATCTAACTTAAATGGTTACATTCAAAATGCTGGACTTTATAACTAAGCCACAGTATTTTTTGTGCCTTTTGGTGTCCCTCTTCCTCTTGCATGTCCCATATTAGCTTCAAGTTGGTTGCGCAGCCTTTGAGCAGATCCACCATAAAAGGGCAGGGCAGAATTTCCTATAGACTAAAAAAAATATATTCAACAACCATGATTTATATTTAAGTTTAAGTCATCTAGTAAAAGTTAAACTTTAAACTTAGAACTGGATAAAAAGAAAACCTGAAACATACACTTTGTGAGCAACTTGAAACTTTATCTATGAATGCAGAAGAAGTTCTTCCACCACTTCTTGATGCAGTAACCTGAGATTCAAAGCTTTGTCCAATGGGAGTTTGGCTATTTCTCTTCTAAGAGTTGAAACATCTCAAAATCTCTACATAAATTTTAGTATGAATTAAGATATACTTACATCAGGTATCATTCTGAGAAAAAATGCATTGCCCTGCTGATGGTTAAGTGGGTTGCCGGTTAGGGAACTAGCACTTCCTTGACTAGTGGCAAGAGTAGGAAGGGCATTTTGTCCATCACTTTTACTAGCCCTTCTCTGCTGTAAAATGGAACAAACATTGAAAAAAAACAACCTTAACCTAAATTAATACCATGATCAGCTTTAATGACATGAAAATAGATTAAATATTGTATCCACTTGATATTTTTTTTTCTTTTGGTAGCAGTATTACTTGAACTTCCCCTTTTGTTAGCTTTACATGTTGCACTATTATGACTAATACCTTTGCATGTTTTGCAATGCATAATCATGCCAAATCTCCTCAACTTAGTAGGGTTTTCAGGTTCACCAACCTTTCTTTTTCTTTGTTTTTTTTGCTCTCCTACCATGCTTTGTTGTGCATAATGGGGGAGGCTTGATTGGTGGAAATTGTGTATCCTCTCACTGCTTCACACTTGTGATAGGGTTTATCACTTCACCATAAATTTTCTTGCATGTTTCAACCATGTAGCAAGGGTCTATATATTTCTCAAGATTGCATCGATTCATGGCCAAAACAGAGCATGCATGTGCACATGGGATTCCAACCAGCTCCTACTTTTTACAACTGTAACTTTTAGCCTCCATATCCACTACAAACTAACCATAAGAGGTTGTCACCTGAAATTTTGTACCACTAGATTTCATAGGGAAGCAATGCCTAGCCTCATCCATGTATTTTTGCAATTTGTTTTGAGTTTTGGGGCACAACAAGTTTGTCCACTTCTCAATTGCTGCCCACTTTTTTGCAATCCTCAATATTAACATGCTTCGTATCATTTCTAACATAGTTAAGATAGGCTTGTCCCTCGCATCGAGTATGAATCTATTGAAGCATTCTAACAAATTGTTCAACAGTATATCACACTTAGGGAATTCATCAAAATGTGACCTTGACCAAACAGTTGCTGGTATTGCATTTAACCAACTCCACACACTGGGATCCAATGACAAAATATATTGCATGTATTTCCTAAAATCAACCTTATATGTACTTCTAGTAGCATTCCACAACATATCCTTTAGCATTGTTCCAAGATACAAACTCTTGAAATTAGTGTATAAATGCCTCACACAAAATCTGTGACCAGTATTAGGAAACAAAGTTTGAATTGTTAGAATTAGTCCCTGCAAACATATAAGATATTTTCAATAAGAAACTAATTACAAAGACATAGTTTATTCATACTTTTAAGTTATTTACTCACCGACCTTTTGCCTATCAAAGACAAATGTCCAAGCAGCAGAGTTCTCTATGCAAAGATTTTAAGCTAAAAGTGTTAAAAACCATGTCCATGAGTTTCTACTTTCAAACTCAACAACAGCATACGTGATAGGCCAAATACAGTCATTTGTATCTACACCAATTCTGCTAAAAGTTACCCACCAAATTTTCCCTTTAGAAAGCACCCATCAATGCTTATAATGGATCTACATCCACCAAGAAATCCTTCTTTGCATGCATTAAGGCACAAAAAAAGTCTTTGAAACACCAGGTTGTTCAGCTTGAGGAAAAAAATTGACCCAAGATTCCATTTCTTAATTTCATCACCATAATTTGCCAACTTTAAACATTGTTCACTCTCATCACCCTTTATTAGTTCTAAGGCTCTGTTCTTCCCCCGATAAGCCCTGTTCTTTGAAATTTTCAAGTTATAATCCCTACTTACTTTATCAATTATAACATATAGTGGAATGTCAGGAGTAGACCTTATATCCTCCAAGTATGTTTTAGCGATCCACTAATATGAAGCATTTTTTGTATCAAAGACCTTAACACAATTGTGGCTGTCAATAAAGGTCCTAATCTGAAACCATTCTTGGCCTTCAATAATTGTAGGTGTTGCAGATAACTTCTATGTACATGCTTCCTTACACTTAACAACAACCCTGCTCTTGTCATTCTTGTGTAATTTAATTGGGAATCTTGACTTGACACCATACTGTCTAACTGCCTTTTTCAATAGAACTCTATCTATAAACAACATTCCCACCTTGAATTTTGGATCTTGCATATCAGTATTTACGTTAAAAATTGGATACCTAGCCTTTCCATCATCATTATCAGAGTGAATGCTATGCAAATCATCAAAGTTAGAATATTCAAACTCAATGTCAAGTAGGTATGACTCTACATCAAATGGACATGGAGTAATGTTTCTTTCCGCATCTGTAGCTTGAGTATCATTTCTTACATCGTTTAGACTTTGTTCTTTCCTTTTCATTTGGTCTTCAATGTCCAGTTGGCCCTTAACCTCATAGTCATCTTCTCCATTCATCAGCCATAGCTATGACATATTGGCATCCACATGGATGTCCAACTCATCATCATCTTCTAATATTTCATTATCAGACTCATTAAAGTCTTTATCACATGAACTAAAGTCTAACTCAAGTTCATATTCCTCATCCTTATTGCCATTAGTTCCTCTTTCGTCTTCAATTTCTATTTCTCTGGCTTCATCACCGGGCTTATCAATTACCCATGCCAAATCTCCTACAAAGACCACATTTTCACCACTAGTCTCTTCTCTTGCATGATGACAAGGATTTTCCTAATTATCTAATAGCCATTACAATCAATGCACACATTTTACACTAATAATAATTTGGTTGGCCTTATTGCCCAAAGTATATTATGTATTAACTTTCACATATTTATTATTGGCATTAAAGGAATTGAAAGAGCATGGAATAAAAGATAAGAAAAAAAAGCAAACAAACTTTTCACATGTAGTTTGTCCCCCATTAACACAGCAACAATCCACTATTAATTAAAAACATATTTTCAATAACATTGAAGCAAAATCATTGAAGTAAATATGTAGATTTTGGTTCCCATGTGGTCTTCCCCCAAATACGAACAAAAACCATTCTACCACTTTTATAACTGGGAAAATAAAATTTGAAAGAAACAAACATTGTCACTCACCATATTGTGCCCCCCCAATAATAGAGCCCTTCAAACCAGCCATGCTTTAAATTTGCTCTCCCTAAATTGATACTACTAAGCTTTTCATCACCTTTGTGGGAATATTCAGCTTTTCTTTAACCATCAATTGACAGGAAACCCTTTTTTCCTACAACCCTAATGCAAGTAATTACTCAGAAAAGCTTATGGGTGGTAATTTTCACGCATTTTCTATTGTTACGTGGAAGAAATAAGGCTTGAATTGCCATGTCGATGCTCATGAGGCAAAAGCCGTTTCTCTTACCAGATTCCATCACTTTAGGGACTAAAAAGAAACACTTTTAATAGGTTTAGGATGAAAATAGAACATTAGATAGGTTATAGATGAAAACAAAACATTAGTTAAAGGTTAGGGACCATGGGAAAAATTTACCCCATTTAAAAAGTTCACGCACCAAATTGAAACTAACCCGCCAAAAAAAAAAAAACCATTATCAATTATAAATTCATAGATATATAATGACGACCCTGCAAGCCAGCTAGAAGCAAAAACACCAGAAAAGCCTCCTCCTCTTTCCTCTCTCTCCTCTCTCATCTATCTGTGTCAGCCAAGTCTCTCACATTTCCCGAGGACCAAAACCTGCGGACTTCTGAACTGGAGGTGCTCTGTGGCAGGTCCGATGAGCTCCCGGCGACAGTTCGCGTCAATGCGCGGCGGACTCTTGGTTGTTATTGCCTTGTGCTTGCTTCAGCTAGTTGTTCTGGCTTTGTCTGTCTCTGCTCAGCGATCTAATGCTACTTCTAAGTGGCAGACTTTAAGCGGTTCGTTTCTAACTCCTCGTCTTCTTTCTTTATTTCCTGCTTCGTCAGACGCTGTGTTGCTTTGCGACTTCAACATGGTTGGTTAGAGGATTTATTAGAATGTTCCGAGGAGAACAGCTGCTGTTCTGTTGTTAGTTTACTTTGGGTTTTGTAATTCAGGTGAAACTACTCATAATTATTTACTTTGGAAGGTTTCGTAGTAAAAGAAGCATAACCCATATTGAAGAGCAATGCTGCGGATTCAAGCTTTATTCATATTTTCCTTTTCTTTCCTTTTTTTTTTTTTTTTTGTACTTCTCCAATTTGGTTACTGAGGTTGGGTTAACCTAAAGGTCAGTTATATGTTTAGAGAAGTTCTTCCTAGAGATAATGTAATAAGCAGTCTGCGACGACTTACTCTCTGGGCGTTTCTTGTCACTGTAATATGTTGGTAATATATCTTGGGGGAAAGAAAAAGAGAAGGACAGCAATAAGTTATTTAAGATAACTGGTGGATGTGACTCCTTTTGCTGCTAAATTGGCTTTCTTGCTGCTGCCTGGCTGCCCCTTTCCCCTTACCTCAGAGCTGAATATTCACAGATAACTGCTCTGTTTATATGTTTGTCTATTACTTTGCAGGAGGTGCACCTTTTGTAATAGCACGTGGTGGGTTTTCGGGAATTTTTCCAGATTCAAGCTCAGCGGCTTATAGTTTGGCAGTGATGACCAGTGTCTCAGACTTGATTCTGTGGTGTGATGTACAATTAACAAAAGATGCGGCTGGTATCTGCTTCCTGACGTCAAACTAGACAATAGCTTTAGCATTGCCACTGTTTACAGTAAGAATCAGAAGGTTTATGATGTTAATGGTGTCAGTACAAAAGGATGGTTTTCTGTGGATTATACACGCAAGGATTTGGCTAATGTTACTGGTAAGTTCCAATCAAATTCATTTGCTTTTCTAAGCTCTTTAACCATCACTTAGTGCCCCTGTGATTGGTACCATCGATTAGTTTTTAATTTTATACCTTCGTGTCCCGGATATGTTAGGCCCCCTTTTAGCATATAACTTGTTGATTTGCCGACCATGAACATTGATTTCTTTCTCTCATGACATATGTCCCTACTTCAAGCAACTCAGTAGTCAAACCTATTAGCCAAACTAGCAGTATCTTCCAGAATTCAGACCAACGATTTTGTTATTCCTTTGTTTTCATTTTCATTTTTAAGAGCTTGTACATTTATGTTTAACAATCTGACATGCTATCGTTTTCTTTTGCTCTGACAGTGACTCAAGGGGTCTATTCTCGAACTAATAAGTTTGACAGGAACCTATTTGCGATTCAGACCGTTGATGATGTGTTTTCCCAGATAAAACCCCCAGGTCTTTGGTTGAACATTCAGGTAAATCATAATATTCTTTAACTTGCACCTTCTAATATGCTCCCATTTCTTCTTTGGCAATCTTGCTTTACAACTGTATGATCCTTTCTTTTTGTTAATTATGTTACTTCATTCTTTTGCAGCATGATGCATTCTATTCACAACTGTTGACACCCAATTTTGTCCGGGCACTGACTTTTGTTTAAGTTTTAGGCTGGGAAAATTAGTTTAGGAGTATTTTGATTTTTACAGGGGCATTTTAGTCTTTTTAGGTAATTGTCAATTTTTTGGAGTTTAAAGTGGTCATCTAGGGTAGAAATAGGAGTTAATTTAGTTTAGGTACTAATTTGGAGTCTTAAAAGTGTTGTGGGGTCAATTTGGGAAAAGAGAAAGTTTGGGAGAAAATGGGAGATTTTTAGAAAGTTTTGAGCAAAATTCAAAGGTTTGGGGCAAATCTGTCAAGTTTGAAGAGTTTTAGTCAAATCTGGCGATTTTGCGGGATTTCAGGAAAATCTGGGACTTTTGCAAAGTTTTGGGGTAATCTGACAATTCCTGAAAGTTTTGGGTCAGAGTGAAATTCGCACAGAATTTAGGACTTGAATCAGAATTTTGACCAAAATCTTAAAAAATTGAATTTGGATCAGTTTAAACAAGGAAAACCTAGTTAATCTCGCTTAGGACTCTCTAGTATAAATATGGGACACTATTGACAGGAGAAAGGAGAGAGACGAAAGCCCTAAGCTCCCAATCCCGAAAAAGAGAAAACTGCAACTCTAAACCCTGCCTCTCCTCCCTTCTTCCCAGAAACCCTAAGCTTCTCCCCCATTGCGCCGCCACCCTTGGTACTTCCCCTCCGTCACTTGTCGCCTTCCAGCCTCAAGCCTTCGTCTTCCTCTCCCGTTCGTCGACCACCCTTCTCCGTCGTCTCTCCATCAACCCCTCCTAGCCCGACGCCGCCGTCCCTTGCACTGGGCTCCCCGGCCACCCGTCGCGTCACCATCCATCGTCGGCCAGCCGTTCGCGTCGTCGCCGCCATCGCCGCCTCGTCTCGTCGTCGCCGTCGTCCTCCCAACCGCTCGAGCGCCGGTGCTCCCACCGCCGCCAGCTGCTCATCGTCTGACCGCCGAATCGAAGAGGATCTGAAATCAGACCCGTTTCAGAACCTAGATTCGACCCGCCCAGTCAACTTTTTGGTATAACCCTCGTTTAGCCCCTGGATTTATTTGTTTTATTCACCTGAGTCACTAACGTTCTTCTATTTGCAGATCAATCACTGACAGCAAGTTTCTTATTGTTTACTTTTCTTTGTTTCTTTTGTTTGTTTGTTTGTTTTTGGGCACCCATTAAATTTAGTCGTTAATTTCACCTAGCATGTTTTTGGTTTATTGTATTTTATTCTCTTAAATTACCTCAGTCATCTTTTATTTTTATTAACTAACTTTGGGATTATGCAATTTGGTTTTAGGATCTCATAATGTGTCTTAGAATAAATAATAATTAGTTTTTTTAATTGCTTAGATTTTATTTATTTTTCTTATTATCCAGACATTAGCAAGAAATCAAATGAAGATAACTTTTTTTATATTTTTAGTACTTGACATTTATTTTTCAGGATGTTCATTCTCGTTGGTTTGATAAAATCCCGAGACGGATTATTTGTTCCATATTCGGTTGGTCTGATAAGATCCCCGGTTTGGAATTAAAAATTAGATAAAAATTCATAAAAATCACTTTAAATCAAGGATTAGATCAAGAAATAAATGGTTAGGAAAAGGTAAAACTGAACCACATGGTACCACTTCCTGGGCGCTTTAATAGAGTTATTTTAGCGTAACTGACTCATGATCTTAGAATCTCTTGCAGACAATTTTTTAGGTATCCAATCGACCTAGGAATGGCGACTCCTAAAAATCACGTTGCTACAGCATGGCGACTCCACTGGGGACGAGTCTAGCCATAAGGGTTTAGTTTTGTTTCTTTTTCTGCCTTGTTTGTCTTTCGATATACTGATTCGATGTGCTGTGTTGTCTTTTTAGGTTGGTGCACGCACACACTTCGGCATGCATAATGAGCTCAATACCCAAGCTCACTCCAACCAAGTTTTGCAAAATACCCGGGTTAGGCTAGTCGTGTGAGACGATAGTTTCCACGCTTTTTCTAATCCGTAGTAGTAAGTAGTGTTGCCCGAGTGTGACAGTAGTCACCCCATGGGACCATGAAAACAACGACTCGAATTAATCCTTCCTCACGTAACCCTTGTAGGTGAGGAATTGGGTCTTTTCTAGTCCGATAGGACTTAGTAAGAGGGATTCGAGAACCAACCCATAACCATTCTTTTCAAAAACTACCCACGCATATAGCGGCCATAGATCTATCCACTAGGACTACCGTAATAAAACACAGCCTGTTTATTGCTAACTCTTTTGTCAAACTAACCACTTTGTGCCTTGTTAGTACACTTGCTTTCTTTATAACATTGATTTATCTTTCCACAGTAGCTCATTATTTTGCTATGTTACTAACTCTCTTCAAGTTATTGTTCTCTTTGCATGCATTGCACTATAGGAAAGCATTTAGCGCAACCTTCATCACCATGGACATTCTTGACCTACTTCCGACAGATTACAACGAGACTTGGGCATCCACTATAGAAGAAGGTCAGCCAGAAGCCATGGACCTCTCTGAAGAGTCGCAGTCAATAAATGGAGATTGCCTATCACCTGGAAGTGAGATTGACTTGAAAAGCCAGATTCATTTTCGACTGGAACAGAATTCCGTGAAAGAGTTATCACAGATATGGAAAGCTTGGTCCTCTGCTGAAAGAGATATCTTCGATAGTGAATTCGGGCACATTGCCTATCTTTTGGACGTCAAGATCGACGAGGCTTTGTTTCGAACACTGATATCATTCTGGGACCCATATTATCGTTGCTTTTCGATCAACAAGATGGACTTGACTCCAACTATCGAAGAGTATGGTATCCTTTTGAACATTTCTCTTGACTTCCCGACTGAGGCATATTCTCCCGATCCGAAGAGTGATGTGTTACGATGTCTATCTCGCTTCCTGAACATGCAAGTTATGGATCTTAAGCAGCAAGCTACTAAGAAGGGTGGAAAAAACATAGCATGGAGTACTCTCAAACATCTTATGGAGACATTGACATCAAAGGCACAAAAGAGGAAGATGTTTGCACTAGCAATCTATGGGCTCGTCATATTCCCAAGAGCGTTATCACACATTGATGAAGGGGTAATCAAGCTATTGGATCAGATGCAAAGGAAACACATGAGCCCTCTTCCTGCTATTCTGGCTGAGACCATTCGCTCCCTCAACTTCTGTAGATGCAATGGGGGACGGTTTATAGGTTGTGCGCCGTTACTACACATCTGGATTAAGAGTCACCTGCCATGCCTAAAGAGGGAATTTGGCCGTCGCTTCTTCCAGGATTTTATTTCGATCAAAGCTTTCACAGACAACATCTGGATAGAAAAAGGGAGTAAAGAGGAGTGGAGAGATTTCCTTAAAAGCCTTCCAGACTCTCAGATTACATGGAGGGCGCCTTTAATCTCGGCAAGACCAGTACTTTATCGATGTAGGAAGCTTTCATGGGTTCCTCTCCTCGGAATATGGGGTGGAACAAGCTACGCCCCGACTTTGGCTCGCCAGCAGTTTGGGTCCCAGCAGTTTGTGCCAATGACACATCGATTGTATGAGCTCGAGTTCTCTTATGATGATCCGCAATGCCACCGTCTCATTTCTGGAATGGCAATAGCATGGAAGAAGGTTTACCTAGTAAAGCCTGGAACCTTAGTGTTTTCAAAAAGGTATCCAGAGTGGAGGCAAAATCGAAGGGAAGGTATTCTCCCACTGGATGGGCCTAGCTGCACTACTAAAAGGGATCTCGAGGAAGAGCTTAGGGAAGAAAGAGGCAAGATGAAGAAGATCCGAGCCGAGATAGATGAGAAAAACTCTGAACTAGAAGCACTAAGGAAAGAAAACTTACTCTTGCGAGGAAAGTTGGAAGACAAGCAAGCCATCATTAAGCAGTTAGTTGAGGATTGCGATAAGAATGAATGGGATAAGGAGAACTGGAAGCAAAAGTACATCCAGTTTGCATGTCAAGTAGAAGACTTCGTAGAAGAAGTACGGAAGGTCACCTGGGTTGCAAGAGAGATGAGTGAAGAAGCTGATGACATAATTGCTGGTACTTGGCCTAATTCATTCCCAGGATAGCAGGAGATGATCAGCTACATCAAGAAGGCTCACAAGCAATGCAACCATCTTGGAAAATTCTTTGTCCTTAATGTAATAAAGTGGGCTGACCCACTATGGCTTCCTTTATTTGGTTTTAGGATTCCTTTGGTGATTTAGTGTTGTGCTAAATGTTTAGTCATAAACAGTCATTGGAGTTTGAAAGTGCTACGATAGTAGCCGTTCAACTCAACTTCTCTAATCACATTAATAAAAATAGCATACGCATCATACATCATTTACCAATTCATACATAAAGTCTAATAAAAGAATTCTCACTTTTAAAAAAAGAGTGAAAGATTGGAACTCGACATCCATATTCAACTCGGTTGCAAGCGAGACTCATGGCAGAACAAATGGAAGGACGTCTTGCTGACATGGAGTCAAAAATCGAAAATATGGTAGAACAGATGAGGCTGTTGATGGAGTTGATCAAAAGAAAAATGATCCCAACCCCCGTCAAAGACCCACAGGATCCCATCAACCCTCCTGGATTCACCCCGCAACGGGCCCCAGTCCAAGAAATGCCTTTTCAAGACTCAGGTCCGTCCGATGGTTTTCACTATAGGCACAATCCCGTCTATGAAAGGAGGACAATAACAAAAGAAGAAGACGACACTCAAAAGCTCGAAACAATTGAGAAGAGGCTCCGAGCTATTGAAGGGGGCACGATATTTGGATCTCTCTCTATGGATGACCTTTGTTTGGTACCCGATGTGGTAATTCCCTCAGATTTCAAGGTGCCAGATTTCGTGAAGTACGATGGAACAAGCTGCCCCATCACTCACATCACTCTATTCTTGAGAAAGATACAACCACTCACAAAGGATGAGAAGGTGTGGATGGCTCTCTTTCAAGAAAGTCTTACAAAATCTGCGCTGCAATGGTATCTGAGCCAAGGCCCGAGGAACATCAAGACTTGGAGCGACCTCGCTCAAGCTTTTATCAACAATTATAAGCATGTCATGGACTTAGCTCCTGATCGTCCAACTCTTCAGAACATGGAGAAGAGGAAGCAAGAAACTTTTAAAGAATATGCTCAAAGATGGAGGGACTCGGCAGCGCAAGTTCACCCACTATGACGAAAAAAGAAATGGTGACCTTGTTCATCCAAACATTGAAATACCCATACTATGACAAGCTCATTGGCAACTCGGCAAGTAATTTCTCTAACATTGTCCTATCCGGGGAAAGAATTGAGCATGGGATCAAAACTGGGAAAATCATTGAGACTTACAGTGAGGGAACAAAAAGAGGGGGAATGCCTAGAAGAAAAGATGAGGAGATACAACACGTAAGCCGAGGAAGAGGAGTCCCCCTAGTGGGTGCCTTAGCAACTGGGCCTCGCCCGTGTTATCCCGCCGGTAAGCTCACTGAATCACGACCATCTGCTCAAGCTCCACCAATGGCCGTGCAAAGGCGAAAGGAAACATTCGCATCAATCCCTATGACTTATGTAGAGTTATATCCTAAACTCATTGAGAACCAGCTTATTCGCCCAATTCCCACAAGGCCAATGGAACCACCATATCCGAAGTGGTATGATCCCAATGTAACTTGCCCATATCACGATGGTGCTGCGGGTCATGGTATCGAAAACTGCCTGGCATTAAAACGGGTGGTCCAACAGCTAATTGAATCAAAGTGGATAGACTTTTCTGAAGAGCCAAGTGTCACACACAACCCATTACCATCCCATCAAGCTGGGCTTGTGAACATGATAGAAGAAGAAGATCGCCTCATAAAGACATCAGTTGATGATATTACAACTCCTCTCGAGTTCATATATTCAGGGCTCGTAAAAGAAAGAGTCATCATTGAAAAACATTCACGTGAGCATATAGAGAACAAGGATGGAAAGTGGTGTACTTTTCACAATAGTGAAAGTCGCTCTATTCAAACTTGTCCAAAATTTCGTGAACTCCTGCAAGGACTCATGGACTCATCCCAACTTATCATTTCTACGCCAGGAAGGGAAGTTAGCACAAATGTAATCACCAAAGAAGGGGAGGTCGACGCTGGGCCAAGGCCACTAGTCATAATAGTTCCAAGGCCTACCGTTAGGCTTTTAAGAATCCAAGTCCCAACTCCATTCCCTTACAAGTCGGACAAGGCAGTGCCATAGAGATACGATTGTACTTCTAACATCACATCGACCCTGCTTGAGGTTGGGGGCATGACTCGAAGTGGTCGTTTCTACTCATCAGAGCCAATGGGCAAGCCCCAACATAAGGATGGCATCGACCCGAAGTTAGCACCTACCACTACAGATATAACGCAAGAGTAAGGAACCCCTCGGGTGGTGACGGATGAACAGACATGCGAATTTCTCAAGCTTATCAAGCAAAGTGAATACAGTGTCGTACAGCAGTTGAGCCATCTGTGGGCAAAGATTTCCATACTCTCATTGCTTCTAAATTCTGATGCTCATCGAGAAACTCTCCTCAAAATTTTGAACAAGGCCTATGTTGCACAAGATATCTCAGTGAATAGCTTCGATCACCTTGTTAACAATATCACAGCTCAGAATCTCATTTCATTCACTGATGATGAGATACCAATGGAAGGGAGAGGACATTCGAAGGCTCTACACATCTTAACCAAATACCAATATTGGATCATGGCTAGGGTCCTCATTGACAATGGGTCAGCTTTGAATGTATTGCCTCTGGAAACTTTGCACAAATTAGGCATGGACCCATCTTACATCACCATCAGCCATGTAGTCGTTTGAGCATTCGATGGGACGAGGAGAGATGTTATAGGGAACATAGAGTTGCCGATAGCAATTGGCCCATGTATCTTCCATATTGCATTTCAAGTGATGGACATCAAGCCTTCTTATAGTTGTCTACTGGGAAGACCATGGATCCACATGGCTGGAGCTGTTCCATCTTCACTGCATCAAAGGTTGAAGTTCATTATCGAAGGAAGGTTGATAACTGTGTTTGCTGAAGAAGATATTCTACTATCTAGGCTAGCCGATGCTCAACATGTAGAGATCAACGAAGATACGCCGGATTGTTCATTCAGGTCCTTTGAGGTTGTCAATGCTACATATGTTGGGGAATATGGAGATGAGCCCATCCCTGGCATTTCTAAAACAAGTCGAATGGTGGCAAAGCTCATGATGAAAGGAGGATATTTGCCAGGACTAGGCTTGGGACAAGCCTTACAAGGGATTTCAAAACCCCTGGAGATCCCTTCAAATGAAGGAAGGTATGGCCTGGGCTTCACACCAACAAGACAAGACAAGATGAAGATGATAGCCGAAAAGAGGGAAATGAGGATTGTGCGACTGAAGGGGTACACTCTAGATGGAGGAAATATGAGCATCCCCTACATAACTGAAACGTTCGTGAGTGGTGGCTTGATCCCGAGATGTGACGACAATGGCACACTAATCATAGACGTCCATAAATCTCTTGAAGATCTTTCGATTCAGGTGATAACCAATGATTCACCCGACAATGAGAAGTTCGTGCAACCCTGTAGCTCGTGGGATGTGTTGGACAACTGGGAGGCGATAGATCTACCTGTTGTTATCGAGAGCTTTCCAAAGTAATTTAACAGTAAAAACCTCCTAGAGATAGGTCCAATCAATAGGGTGTAGTCTTTGCTTAGGTGGACTTTTTAGTTATTGCTATTCATTTCAATAAAGTTGTGATTTATGCACACTATCAATAAAATGTCAGTTTCGCATTCATCTCATTCTCGCCATTTCCTTCTTCTTTCTTTTTTTCTTTCTTATCACTGCAGACCTGAAATTCTCTTTGATGACAATGAAAGAATGAATTTCGATAATCCTATAAACACTGCTGACTCGGACGACAAAGATCTCCAAACATCTTCAGAATTACTGAAATTGATTGAGCAAGATGAAAAGGAAAGAGCCACAAGCCAGGAACCGACTGAAATAGTCAACCTCGGAGATGATCAGAATGTGAGAGAAGTTAAAATCGGCACTCTCTTTCCTTCTGAGGAGAAGGAAGAATTGATACTTTTATTAAAAGAACATGTGGATGTATTCGCTTGGTCATATCAAGATATGCCAGGCCTAAGCTCGGATATAGTAGTGCACAAGATACCATTGAAGCCCGGGGCAAAGCCTGTTCGACAGAAGCTACGAAGATTAAAGCCGGAGCTAATCTTAAGAGTCAAAGATGAAATTCAAAAGCTATGGGATGCAGGATTTCTGGGAGTTGCTGAATACACGGAGTGGGTTGTCAACATAGTCCCTGTGGACAAGAAAGAAAGTGGGAAACTAAGAGTCTGTCAAGACTATCGACCCCTGAATGAAGCCAGTCCTAAGGACAATTTCCCACTTTCTCATATCGATACGCTAGTGGATAATACTGCTGGGAACTCATATTTCTCCTTCATGGATGGTTTTTCTGGGTACAATCAGATCAAGCTTGATCCAGAAGATATGATAAAGACGGCCTTCGTTACCCTCTAGGGAACATTCTACTATAAAGTAATGCCCTTCGGGCTGAAGAATGCAGGTGCTACCTATCAAAGAGCGATGGTTGCCTTGTTCCATGACATGATGCACAAGGAGATTGAGGTCTATGTAGACGATATGATTGCCAAATCCCACACCGCTAGGGGGCATCTAGACGTACTCAAAAGGTTGTTCGGTAGACTTCACAAGTACCAGCTAAAATTGAATCCTGCTAAATGTACCTTTGGGGCTTATTCAGGTAAATTACTGGGATTTATGGTGAGCAAAGATGGAATCCGAATTGATCCAAGCAAGACCAAGGCGATTCAAGACATGCCTCCTCCGAGGACACCAAAAGAAGTAAGAAGTTTCTTAGGCAAAATCAACTTTATAGCGAGATTCATATTGCAGTTGACATCCAAATGCGAACCTTTGTTCAAGTCGCTAAAGAAGAACAATCCAATCGAGTGGAATGATGAGTGCCAAAAGGCATTTGAGAAAATCAAACAATATCTGTCTAATCCACCGGTTTTGGTACCACCCCGACCTGGAGAACCATTGATCCTATACTTGTCAGTGCAGGATTCTTCATTAGGATCTGTATTGGGTCAACGCAATGAGACTGACAAGAAAGAACATGCAGTTTACTATTTAAGCAAGAAGCTTACCACGTATGAAGAGAAATACTCAGTAGTAGGGAGGACCTGTTGTGCCCTTGCATGGGTAGCAAGCCGGTTGCGGCATTATATGCTCTACAACACCACATTGCTAATCTCTAAGACGGATCCTATTAAGTATATCTTCGAGAAGCCCGCTTTATCAGGAAGGATCGCGAAGTGGCAAATGCTTCTGTCTGAGTACGACATACAGTATGTCACTCAAAAGGCCATAAAAGGGAGTGCAATTGCTGAATATTTGGCCGATAGAGCATTGGAGGACTATGAGCCGATGAAGATGGATTTTCCCGATGGAGACATAATGATCGTAGAACATGAAGCACGAGATGAAGACAAGACATGGAAGATGGCATTCGATGGAGCATCTAATGCCTTAGGACATGGGATTGGAGCTGTACTCATATTTCCAAGTGGAGAACAGTACCCTCTCACAGCAAAAATCACATTTCCTTGTACCAACAACGTAGCAGAATACGAAGCATGCGCTATGGGACTCCAAATGACATTGAGATTGAAGGTACGAGATCTCCGAGTTTATGGAGATTCAGCGTTGGTCATATATCAAACTAGAGGTGACTGGGAGACTAGGGATTCAAAATTGATTCCTTACCAAAAACTCAAACTCGACTTGGCAGGACAGTTTGAAAGGATAAGCTTTCATCATCTTCCAAGGGAAGATAATCAAATCTCGGATGCCTTAGCTACTTTAGCTGCTATGTACAAGATAAGTAGCCATGAACACACTCCTGTCTTTGAGATGAAAGTACTGGATTCCCCGGCCTATTGCATGAACGTAGAAGAAGAACTGGACGGGAAACCATGGTATCATGATATCAAGAGATACCTCCAAGAACGAGTATACCCACCCGAAGCATCAGAAAATGACAAGAGGTTCTTACGAAGACTGTCAATAGGTTTCCTCCTAGATGCGAACATACTTTATAAGAAGAGCCGAATTTGGTGTTACTCCGTTGTGTAGATGCACCTGAAGCAAGAAGAATCATAGAAGAAGTTCATACTGGAGTATGTGGGGCGCATACTAGCGGCCATACCATGGCGAGACAGATAATGAGGGCTGGTTATTACTGGCTCACATTGGAGACTGATTGTATCAATTTTTTGAGGAATTGTCACAAGTGTCAGATATATGCCAACAAGATCCAGGTTCCTCCTGCTCCCCTCAATGTAACTGCAATACCCTGGCCTTTTGCTATGTGGGGAATAGATGTTATTGGAGCAATCACTCCTAAAGCTTCCAATGGTCACAAATTCATTCTTGTGGCGATCGATTATTTCACTAAATGGGTAGAAGCAGCATCTTATGCGAGCATGACTCGAAAGGTGGTATGCCGGTTTATCAAGAGAGAGATTATTTGTCAATATGGGTTGCCAGAACGTATCATCTCTGACAATGCCACAAATTTGAACAACGAAATGATGCAGAATCTATGCCAACAGTTCAAGATCAAACATCACAATTCAACACCTTATCGGCCAATGATGAATGGTGCAGTCGAGGCAGCCAATAAGAATATCAAGAGAATCATAGAAAAGATGACTGTAAGTTATAAGGATTGGCATGAGATGTTACCCTTCACGCTACATGCATACAGGACTTCTGTTCGCACTTCTACTGGGGCTACACCTTTTTCTTTAGTATATGGTATGGAGGCCGTATTGCCCATTGAAGTCGAGATTCCTTCACTGAGGGTATTGCTGGATACTCAATTGGAAGAAGCAGAATGGGTCAGGGCTAGATACGAGCAATTGAATCTGATCGATGAGAAGAGAATGACTGCCCTCTTCCATGGGCAACTTTATCAAAGGAGAATGGCCCGAGCTTACAATAAGAAGGTGGAGAATGGCCCGAGCTTACAATAAGAAGGTTCGCCCAAGACAATTTCAGGAAGGTGACATCGTCCTCAAGAAGATTTTACCCATCCAGCACGATTCTAGAGGAAAATGGACACCGAACTATGATGGACCATACGTAGTGAAGAAAGCCTTTTAAGGAGGAGCTTTGATTCTAACAGAGATGGACGGACGAGAGTTGCCGAAGCTGGTGAGCTCAGATTCAGTAAAGAAGTACTACGCATGATGGTGGAGTTCTTCGGATGAAGAGAAAGGAGTGGATGTAGGGTTATGAGGGTTTGTTCAATCAAAGTTGTCAAAGAGAACGTTCTTCTTTCACACCTTCGTTGTTCTTTGTTCATACCTGATGGCCAGGGGCCTCATCGTTTATAGTCATGGTGACTGGTGGAGGGACTTCTGGGAGGAAGAATGCCTGGTGGAATGGATAGCCCGAAGGAAAGTGCCTGAAAGCTCAGAAACAAAGGGTTAGGAGGCCCCCGGAGTGTTTTTCCGGGGGGGGAGCCTCCGACGCCCAAGTCAGTGGTGGCTGAGAAAAGGCAAAGGAAATAGCACAAAGGGCTGAAGAGTCTCGCCTGGTAGTTTTCTCAGAGTGTGGGAGCCGTGTTTGGCCAACCAACCAGCCTCCTGCCAAGTATTAATTCCTGGTATTTAAAGGAGTGCCTAGCCCGTTCAGATCACGACACGTGTTCGGTCGGATGTTCCCTGAGTTTCTGGGCGTAGGAGACAGATAACTGGTAGCAGGTTGTCCTGAGCCACGTGCTGAGATGGGCCATGATGTGATTCTGATGGCGTCCGTATGTCAGAGCGCCTATTCAAGCGACTTTATGACATCTGTGAAAGGACGTGTCAGAGGCTTCCTTAAATGCTTCCATAAACGCTCTTGCCGTACTCCCGAGGTCCCTGGGTGAGGTCGTCCTCTAGTTCGGACAGAGCCTCTTCGGGAAACAAGCCCTCAGTTCGGGGGTTCCCAGTTTCAGGGAGTTCCGCCTTCGGGGATATCATGTTCGGCTCGCTATTTCTGGTGCCGCTTTTCCGAAGGCGATATGTTCACAACCTTGGGGGGCGAGTAGTGTCCTCGGGGTTTCCTGGCGTGCCGGGCTCGGAGCTCTTCGGCTATCTCCCGAGGTGCCTAATCGCACATTTTCTTGGGTAGCGCCAGCTTCTTCTGGCCATCATTGTGGCAGGGAGTTCGGCCAGATAGAGGCGATAGCGTCGGTTACAGAGGGCGCGCCTTTTCAGGTGCAGAGAGCAGTTACGGCGACGGTTCGCCTCCAAAGGGTACTTATGACGATGTTTCGGTTACCCATCTCTGGCTTATAAATAGCCCACTCCATCATAAGTTCCTTTTGCTTTCTCTTCTGCTTTTCTCTCTGCTTTGCCCCTGTTCTTGCACTTTCTTGCTTTCTGTGGCGGAGCTACCTTAATCAGAGCTTTTTTCCAGCCAGCTTTCACGACGGCGTCCTCAGATTTTGGCAAATCTTTCGGTGGGTTTTTGTTTTTCAGAGCGCTTTGATCCCTGTGTTCTTTTGAGTTTTTCTCTGGAAACTGTTTTCTTCCATTTTCAAACTCGTTTTTATGTCGAAAATGCCCATTCCTGAGAGCTGGCAGCCTCTTTTAGCCCATCCTTGTTACACCACCCTTGAAAAGTTTGAGAGGTGGAAGAAAAAATTCTTTCTTCCCTCTTACGCCATTACTAGGCTGCCTCGTTCTAGCCATTATGCTTTTTCAAACCACAGTAAGGAGGTTACCGTTTTCCGAGCCCAGCTGAAGGTGGGTCTTCGGTATCCTCCCCCGAAGATGGTGTGCGAGTTCTGCAAATTTCATGGCATTGCTGTGAACCAGCTTCCCCCGAACTCGTTCTGCTATTTTAACGCCTACCTCTGCATGTGTGGCGTCTTCGGGATAGAACCCAATTTCAGAATCTTTATGCAGTATTACAAGCTCTCTGTGGTCCCGAAGGGTGGTTTCTATTTCATGCTACCTCGGGGATCCGGGAGCAAGAAATTCATGTTCACCTTCGCCACTAAAGATAGCTGGCGGGGGTGGCAACAGAAGTTTTTCTTCATGAAGATGGACGAGGCCTGGTCGTACGTTCCGACCAAATGGGCTCAGGGAACACTGGATGTGGACGTTGCTGATCCGAGGATGCTGCTGACCCCAGAGTTAGCTCCCTTGTTCGCGGATTTCGACGCCCGCATTCGGGCTGTCTCTGACTGGGATCCCGAGGTCGTTCCGCTCGCTCTTTACCCTTTTCCAATCAACTGGAGGTTGATGACCAAAGAGGTCCTTCGGGAGCTAAAGGTGGTAAAGGAGCACGAGACTGACCTCGAGATGCCAGCTCCTGCCATCGCCGGGAAGGATTCCTGGTTGGTCAAGCTTCTTAAGGAGGAAATCTCTTTCGAAGCACTTGCCGAAAGTGAGTTATCTTCTACTCCTTTACTGTTCTTTCCTCGGACTTACGCTGATGTTTCTCTCCTTTTTGAGAGATGGGCGACGCGACTGTCGCCTATTACAAGTCCCTTTTCACCGGCCAGGTGGAGAAGGGCGATCAGACGAACAAGGCGTCTTCTCGAAGGCGGAAGTCTACTGGTGCGGGACCTTCGAGGAAACGGGCAAAGAGAGCTGCCCAGGCTCTTTTAGAGGAAAATCCCGAGGAGACTGCTGAGGAGCCTGGGGCAGCCGAGATTCCGGAGTCTGAGGCTGCTGCTTCCGAGGTCCCTTCAACCGACGTCCCTCCTCAGAGTCCTACCGCGTCACAGGCCCTCCTTGATGTAGTGGTAGAAGTACCTTCTGCCGAGGAGCGGCGTAAGCGGAAGGGCAAGGGCATTTCGGCCGAGGACTCCGAGGACGATGTTGTCGAGGTTCCGCCAGGTTTGTTTCCAGACAAAGTGTACTTCCTTTGTTTTTTCTGGATTGGCTTCTTTGTCTTTAATCTCCTTCTCATTCTTATCACGCAGGGGAGTTGACTACCCCTGGCTGGGTGGCCGATCATGCTCGGAAACGAGCTCTTCGGGATGCCAAAATCCCGCAAGGGAAGATACCCAATGAGCCTTTTTGGACGTTCACGGAGGACATGAATATGTACGCCGAGGACGTTCCTCAAATGGCTAAGGAAATTTCGAAGGGGGTGCTCACCGAGGCCTCCTTCAAGGCTATAGCGGCGGCCCACCTGGGGGATAACACCCTCGCCACAAAGATCACCGAGCATGCTGCTCAGGTATATCCTTCACAGCTCTTTCCCTTCAATTTTTTCCTAAGTGTTTGGCTCTTACTGACCTTGCGTTTATTTTTTGCAGCTGATGGGGTACACCGCCTTTCTCCAAGTTCGGGTGGCCAGGGAGGTTGCTTTTCGAACTTCGGCCACTCGAACCATGAACGAGACAAGGACCGCACTCGCGGAGTCGGTCGCCAAAAACCAGCAGCTGAAAGAGGCTGCTGAGAAAGAAGTAGCTGCCCTTCGGGAGGAGTTCCGGAAGGAAAAAGAAGAACTTCAAAAGGACTCCTCCAGGAAGATCGTTGACCTCGGTGACCAAATAAAGGGGATGCTCGCCGCCAACGAAGATCTTCTCCAGCACAAGGCTGGTTCTGACGGCCGTATAGTGTCGTTGACGTGTGAGAATAACGCTCTCCGAGCCGAGGTCGAGTCGTTGAAGAAAGAGCCGAAGGGGGAGGAGCAGATAAAGGCGCTGGAGGAGGAGGTCGCGGATCTGAAGGACGAGCTTGACGACCTCGAGCTTGAGAAGAACAAGTCTGATCAGATGAGCAAGGTCGCGTTCCAGGACGGCTTCTGCCTTGCTCGGCACCAGGTTCTCCAGAGGTTCCCAGATCTGGACCTCTCTTTTCTAGAGGGTCTAAACATTCCTGGGGGACCTCGGTGGAAATGGTCCAAGGTCGAACATCTAAAACTTCCTCCTTCGGAAAAGGGCGGGCAGACGAGTGGCTCTCGGGACGCCGCGAACCCTTAGCCAATTCTAGGGCCCCTTTTCCTTCCCTTATATTTTGTAATCCTTCTTCGGGCAGTTCTTTATTTTAAAGCAGCTTTGCTCTTAATGAGGATTTTTTGGCTAAGTCTTTTCTTGCAAGTTTCTTCATTTCCATTGTCCCGAACACGTTCGCTCAAGAGACTTCGGAAAACCTGCGATTAAAGAAACTTTTTTTTTACCTTCCTTTGTCCCGAGTGCGCTTGCTCGTAAGACTTTCTGGAAGGCCTGAAAAAATTTGACTAAGTCTTTTTGCAGGCTTTTGCATTTCCAATTTACCCCGAACATGATTGCTCAAGGGACTTCGGAAACCTTCAGTCAAATTTTTTGTTTTTCCAGTTGTCCCGAGCATGTTTGCTCAAGGGACTTTGGAAAACCTTTCACGAGATTTTTCACTTCCCATTTTCCCGAGCATGTTCGCTCAAGGGAGTTCGGAAAATTATCTCTGCGCTGGCTATGGCGAGTAGTTCTGCGAGATTTTTGTTTTCCATCTTTTCCGAGCGTGATGGCTCAAGGGACTTCGGAAAGTCATATCTACGCTTTATCATGGCGAGCACCTTTGCGGAATTCTGTTTTGCATAATTTCTGTACACTTAAGAATTTTTCTCAAGGCCATTCTGTACAACATAACTCCTCCGCTCAACCTTAAGCGTAGAATTTTTTCAAGGCGTCTGAGTGCCAAGTGTTCTTCAATTCTACGCCTTCGGCGTCGCCAAGCTTGTACACGCCTTTTCATACTTCGTCAAGAACCAGATAGGGTCCTTCCCAGTTTACGCGAAGTACGCCATGGGATGGCCTTCGGGGTGCGAAGTCGGCCTTTCGGAGAACGAGGTCTCCATTCTTGATTTCTTTTGGCCTGGCCCGTAAGTTTACAGCCGCGGCCACTCTTTGCTGGAAACCTTTTCTTCTCAGCTCGGCTATTTCTCTGTGTTCGGCCACAAGATCGAGATTGGTTCTCAGGCCGAGGTCATTACCACCTTCATCAAATACTTGCACCCGTACTGAAGGTTGAACTACCTCTAGTGGGATAATGGCCTCTGTTCCGAAGACGAGTGAGAAAGGAGTCTCCCCTGTGGCTCTTCGGGGCGTCGTTCGGTAGCTCCATAATACACTTTGGAGTTCTCCTGGCCATTTCCCTTTGGCTTCCCCTAGTTTCTTTTTCAGGCCATCTTTTATGGTCCTGTTCGATACTTCCACCTGCCCGTTGCTTTGGGGGTGAGCTACTGGGGCGAAGTGCATCTTTATTCCGAGGTCGCTGATGAATTCTTGGAATCCTTTGTCTGTGAACTGGGATCCATTATCAGCTACTAGTACCCTCGGTATGCCAAATCTGCATACGATGTTCGTCCATAGGAACTTCTGCACTTCTTTTGCCGAGATAGTTGCTAGTGGTTCTGCCTCCACCCACTTTGAGAAATAGTCCACTGCTACAACGCAGAATTTCACGCCTCCGGGTGCTGTGGGGAGTGGCCCAATAAGGTCTATACCCCAGACTGCGAAAGGCCAAGGATAGTCTGCCGAAGTTACCATTTCCAAGGGTGTCCTCTGGATTTTCGCGTGTCTCTGGCAGCTACCACATTTCCGGGCGAACTGTCTTGCGTCCTTTCTCAGGGTAGGCCAGAAGTATCCTTGGCGGAGTATCACTGCTGCCAGGCCATCAGTTCCAATGTGTGAACCACACATGCCTTCGTGAACTTCTTCAAGGACCATTTCAGTATCCTTTTCATCCACACATCTTTGCAGCGGATTCGCATATCCCTGCCGATATAGCTCTTCACCAATCAGGAAGAATCTTTCGGTGCGTCTTCGCAGTCTTGCAGCATCGCCGGGGTCTTCGGGGAGCAAATTCTCTGCGAGGTATCTTTTTATTGGGTCTTTCCATCCTGTTCCCGAGGTCGTCATGCTCAGCACTGAGATGCTCGGATGGTCTAGCACCTCGGTATATGTTTTCGACTTCGCCAAGCAATCTGCCTCAGTGTTATTCCGCCGAGGTACATTTTCGATCCATACGGCGTCAAACTCTTGGATGAGCTTTGCTACTAGCTCATGATATTTTGCCAAAATTGGGTCCTTCGCCCCATAATCTCCTGCCGTCTGCCGAACTACAATCCCGCTATGAGGGCTTCATACTCAGCTACTTTGTTGGTGACGTTGAAGCTGAACTTGATAGCCTTCATTACCTCCAGGCCTTCGGGGACCCTGATAATACGCCTTGAGCTTTTATGGCCTTCCGAGGCTCATACGTAATTTCGTGTTCGCCCAGCTCTATGCACCACTTGGAGAGCCTTCCCGAATGATCTACTCTCTTCATGACATCCCGTAGCGGCAGACTACTTCGGACGATGATGGGGTGAGCCTGAAAGTATGGTCGCAGCCTTCTCCCTGCAAGCACCAAAGCGTATGTAGCTTTTTAAAGCAAAGGGTACCTGACTTCGGCGCCATGCAGGGACTTGCTGACATAGTAGACCGGCCATTGCTTTGACCCTTCTTCCTTCGCGAGGACCGAGCGCACAGCTTTTTCTGTGACGGTGAGGTACAGTACGAGGGGCTCTCCCTTCCGAGGTTGTCGCAGAGTCGCCAAATGATGGCCAGGTAGACTTTGAGTTCTTCCCAGGCCTTTTGGCAATCTTCATCCCAAGGATGATCATTTCTTCTGAGGTCGCCTTCCATTTTTGTTGCCTTTGTGAGGATTTTGAAGAAAGGTCTACACCTATCTCCGTACCTGGAAATAAACCTGCTCAGAGAGGTTATTCTTCCGGCGAGTCTCTGCACATCTTTGACAGTGCCAGGAGTTCGGAACTCAAGCAGAGCCTTAATCTTCTCGGGGTTAGCGTCGATGCCTCTTTCGGATACCATGTACCCAAGGAATTTTCCCGAAGTCACCCCGAAGATGCATTTTTTAGGATTAAGGCGGATCCCGAAGGCTCTGAGCTTTTGGAAGGTTTCCTCTAAATCTGCAACGTGGTAGCCAGGCAGCTTGCTCTTGACTATCATATCATCAACATACACCTCCATGTTTTTCCTCATTTGGTCTTTGAAGACTTTGTTCATCAGCCTCTGGTAGGTGGCTCCTGCATTTTTGAGCCCGAATGGCATCCTGATATAGCAGTATGTTCCTCCCTCGGTGATGAAGGCAGTCTTCTCTTCATCTTCGGGGTCCATCCTTATCTGATGGTAGCCACTGAAGGCGTCTAGGAAACTTAGGAGCCCATATTCAGCAGTTGAATCTACTAGTTGATCTATTGGCGGCAGAGGGTATGAGTCTTTCGGGCAAGCATCGTTCAAGTTTCTGAAGTCGATGCACATCCGGAGTTTGCTGTTACCTTCTTTTGTGGCGATGACCACGTTGTTTAACCACTCGGGGTACTTGACCTCCCTGATAACTTCAGCATCTAGGAGACGCTGGACTTCGGTTTTGACAAAGTTGCTTTTGTGGGCTGAGATGCTTCGTTTCTTTTGCCGGACAGGCCTTGCTTCCGGACTTACTTTGAGGCTATGCTGTATTATGCCAGGGTTCACCCCCGGCATATCTTTTGGCGAGTAGGCAAATAGATCTTTATTTTCCAGCAGAAAGGATACAAGTTTTTCCTTGTCACCTTCGGCCAAGCTCTTTCCTATTCGTGTAGATTGACCTGGGACAAGCTCTATTGCTTCCGTTTCTGTTTTGGCGAGATCTTCTTCTTCGCCTTTTTCTGGTGCCCTTGCCTCCATCGTTTGCGTGAAGTTGCTTGCCGTAGCTTTTCGCGCTTTTACAAATACCTTTCTTACCTCGGCTTGGTCTATGAATACCTCTGCATCTCCATCCTTGGTGGCGAATGTGACAGTCAAGTACTTCACATCAGGGCGAATATGCAGATTCCCCATTGTCTTCCTTCCAAGGATGGCATTGTACGAGGACGGGACGTTCATGACGATGAATCTCGCCATTGTGGAGGCGTTCAACTCAGCTGCTCCGTTCACCGAAGTCCCTTTCATCATCAGCGGGAGGTCGATACATCCGAGGACGGGGAGTTCGGGTGGTCCAAGCCAAGAGTGGGCGAGGTGACAGGCTTCAGTTCGCTGCCGGAGATGCCCAAGCTCGGCAGCGGGTGCGAGAATAGGACGTCAGCGTTTGAGCCATCATCAAGCAACACTCTTTTGACGTCCCAGTTCCCTACTCTCGCCATAATCAGTAGCGGATCGCCGTGGGGGAAGACGACGGTGGAGCCATCTTTGCGAGCCAGCTTCTTTGATGGACTTTGATACTCCATGACTGCAATTTCTCTGGCTTTCCGCTTTCTTTCCGAGGATGGGAGCCCCGTGGTGATGGTTTAGATAACCCCTGCTGGAGGTGGAGGGCGCTTTTTTGGACTTCTATTTCTCCGCCTGTCGGAGTCATAGTCCTCATCTTTGGCCCTTTCTTCCTCCATTTTTCTGTCTTTCGGGGATGGCATCCTCAGGTATTTCCGAAGTTGGCCCAGTTTTATCAGCGACTCTATGTACTTCTTCAGCTGGAAACAGTCTTCGGTGTCATGACCGTGGTCACGATGAAACTGGCAGAACTTCTTTGCATTCTTCTTATTATCGGCGGTCATGGCCCTTGGTCGCCGAATCTGCGTCCCTTGCCTTTCCAGCGCCATGAGAATGTTGGTCCGTGAAGTGCTCAATGGTGTGAAACTTTGAGGTTTCCTTCCTCACATCCTCCGAGGTCGTCCTGCGTGTTCGGTAGGATGCCGAGCTTGTTGACTGGACTCTTCGGGGCGGTGGTGATCAGACTTTGGCCCAGCCATTCTTAGTTCTTCGGCGGTCATGTGCTGTTCTGCTCTTCGGTAAAATTCTCCGAGGGTCTCCGGGGGGTCTTTTGAGAACTCGTAGAACAGCTGTGAGTCTCGCCGAAGGCCTCGTGTCATGGCAAGAATGCGGATTTCGGGCCTGAAGTCTGGGACGCTCAGAGCTTCCCTGTTGAATCTTTCGACATAGTCTCGGATGGTTTCTCCATTCCTCTGCTTTATGTCGAACATCTGCACAGGCATCTTCACCGTAGGTCTGCTCCCAATGAATTGCTGTGTGAAGGCCGTGGACAACTCCTGGAACTCAGTGATGGTCCCTGAAGGCAATGAATTGTACCACGCAGTTGCTGGCCCTGTGAGGGTGACTTCGAAGCACTTGCACATGGTAGCGTCGTCAGCACCGTGTATTATCATGCTGCGTCTGTACTTCGTCAAATGGGCCTGTGGATCAGTACGGCCATCATAAATCTCCAACCGAGGTACTCTGAAGTCACCTGGCATGGCTGCCTCAACAACGGCCTGAATAAATGGCGAGTCATCTTCGCAGCATGTTCCCGAGAGTCTGGCCCAAACGGGTTTTCTGGCCACTTGTTTCTCCACTCTGCCCAGCTGTGCTAGTATCCTCTCCATCAGCACTGTGGCGCTAGGGCCTTCTTCAGGGAATGGAGATCGCCGGCGCTTCTTCGGGGGGTGAGTTCGGCGCTGAGGGGACAAGGACCTCGCCTCAGGCGACGAACTACTTCGCTGTGAGACTCTCGGTCGCTTGGACCCGGTTTGTCCCACAGGCCGTTTCCCGAGGGCTATATTTTCTGTGGATGATTCTTCGCGAGGGTCTCCACTCCCCGAACTGCGATGTGTAGACTTGGGGTTTTTCTCCCGAGGGCGTGTCGGTGAGGGGGGTCTCTGGGCCTGTGCTTGCTGTGGCCACCTTCGGTCGATCTGCTGGGTCATTTCAGACACGACCGAACGCTGAAAGTCCCTCAAGAAGCTCATGGTGATTACCAGAGGGCGGTCTTCCTCAGGCGCAGAAGTCCCTGGGAGTGTTTGCTCAGCAGCCGGTTGCATCTCAGGCGCGGACGGGGACTTCGGGAGCCTCTTGTCCTTAGAACGCCGAGTCTTAACGACGGCGATCTCAGAGCGGGTTCCCACAGACGGCGCCAAATGATGGCCAGGGGCCTCATCGTTTATAGTCATGGTGACTGGTGGAGGGACTTCTGGGAGGAAGAATGCCTGGTGGAATGGATAGCCCGAAGGAGAGTGCCTGAAAGCTCAGAAACAAAGGGTTAGGAGGCCCCCGGAGTGTTTTTCCGGGGGGGGGGGGGGGGGAGCCTCCGACGCCCAAGTCAGTGGTGGCTGAGAAAAGGCAGAGGAAATAGCACAAAGGGCTGAAGAGTCTCGCCTGGTAGTTTTCTCAGAGTATGGGAGCCGTGTTTGGCCAACCAACCAGCCTCCTGCCAAGTATTAATTCCTGGTATTTAAAGGAGTGCCTAGCCCGTTCAGATCACGACACGTGTTCGGTCGGATGTTCCCTGAGTTTCTGGGCGTAGGAGACAGATAACTGGTAGCAGGTTGTCCTGAACCACGTGCTGAGATGGGCCATGATGTGATTCTGATGGCGTCCGTATGTCAGAGCGCCTATTCAGGCGACTTTATGACGTTTGTGAAAGGACGTGTCAGAGGCTTCCTTAAATGCTTCCATAAACGCTCCTGCCGTACTCCCGAGGTCCCTGGGTGAGGTCGTCCTCTAGTTCGGACAGAGCATCTTCGGGAAACAAGCCCTCAGTTCGGGGGTTCCCAGTTTCAGGGAGTTCCGCCTTCGGGGATATCATGTTCAGCTCGCTATTTCTGGTGCCGCTTTTCCGAAGGCGATATGTTCACAACCTTGGGGGGCGAGTAGTGTCCTTGGGGTTTCCTGGCGTGCCGGGCTCGGAGCTCTTCGGCTATCTCCCGAGGTGCCTGATCGCACCTTTTCTCGGGTAGCGCCAGCTTCTTCTGGCCATCATTGTGGCAGGGAGTTCGGCCAGATAGAGGCGATAGCGTTTGGCTATCAATACCCAAGACTTTTTGTATCCCACTATTCATAAATAAAAAGCCATTTCTCTCTAGTTCTTTTCTTCAAATACCATGTTACTGCCAGTTTCTAAGTGTGCTACAAATTATGACTTTGTAGAAAGGGTAGTAATAATTAAAACTTGGAAAAAGCAAAGACCGTAAATTACTCTGGTAAGCTCTTCGGGTTAACACGGGTAAGATCGAGGTCCTGCCTTACGAAAGGTGCAAAACATTGGCTAACAGGGAAGAATGAGTAACAAGTCTTCGGGTGATACCTTGGTAGTCATCTGGATGGTTGCTTCAAAAGTATTATAGTCGAAAAATCGGGACATGGCCAATATCAACAAAAAGAAAGCGTACTCACGAAAGTTTCATAAGCACAACAACAAGGATAAGTATCCAACAGGACGAAGGCATGAGGCAAGCATATGATAAGGAAGTTGAGATAAAGATCCGAGACCAGGCTAAGAAAGTTCCTTTGAAGAGAGTTTCAAAAAGTGAGTTTTTGAGACAAGAGAAAAAGAACTGGGAAGCATAAAAGAAGTTCAACGATAATCCAAGGGGGCAGTCAGCAAAAGAGAAGCCAGCAAAACAGAGACAAGAAGAACCAGATCCATCCGACCAAGTAGGCGACAGCAAAACACAAACAGAAGGAAGTCAAGATAATAAAGAGAGTCATCAGTCGTGCATGTTTTGCATTCATTACATCTCACATTATGCATGCATAGTATTTACATAACAGGAATCAAAAGGGAAAGCACATCCAGGAGGTAACTATGGCACTACTAAACACAAACAAGGGCTTTAGGTGAGTAACAAGGTACGTCTTACACAAGCCGACTCAAATTCTCATTGATAGCAATCAAAGCAATAAGAGAAGAAGATAGGCAAGTTACAGAGGTGGTAAAGAGTCAGGATGCTCTACCTCAAATATTTAGAGGTTGTAAAGAGACAGGGTTCTCTACGTCAAAAGTCATCAGAAGTGGTAAAGAGTCAGGGTGCTCTACCTTAAAGGAATTTGGAGGTGGTAAAAAGTCAGGGTACTCTACCTCAAAGAAATTTAGAAGTTGTAAGAGACAATGTTCTCTACCTCGAAGGCTACAAGAGGTGGTAAAGAGGAGGTTCTCTATCTCTTAGATCATGGTGTGAGAGAGTTATCTACCAAAGTTAAGATTGGGAGAAAAGTTTCTCTCTTCTGTAGAAAGGTTTCTATAGGGACAAGGGTGAGGAAGGTTCCTTAACCCGTCAAGAAAAGAGGAAAAAGTTTTCCTCTTAGGTTTTGAAGCAATAGGAAAGTTCTTATTGCGAAAAGCCTAGGAAAGTTCCTAGACTTGGTAGACGGGGAGGAAAGAGTTTTTCTCCTTAAATTCTTAGACGATAGGAAGGTTCTTATCGTAGAGGTACTAAGGAACGTTCCTTAACCTCACAAAGAAGAAAAATGTTTTTCTTCTTAGGTTTGGAAGTAGTAGGAAGGTTTTTATTGCAAAAGGCTAGGAAAGTTCCTAGGCTTGGTAATCAAGGAGCAAAAAGTTTTGCTCCTTGGATTCCCAAATGATAGGAAAGTTTCTATCATAGAGGTAATAAGGAAAATTCCTTAACCTCAAAGGGGAGGAGAGGAAGGTTCCTTCTCCTCAAGGTTTCGGCGGTGAGAAGGCTCGCATCGTCTAGGTAAGGCCGACAAAATTTAGTAATGGCTTTGCATGCGTCATATTCTATGAGACATGCAAAGGGGGGCAGCTGTTGACATCCAATTTTGTCCGGGCACTGACTTTTGTTTAAGTTTTAGGCTGGGAAAATTAGTTTAGGAGTATTTTGATTTTTATAGGGGCATTTTAGTCTTTTTAGGTAATTGTCGATTTTTTGGAGTTTAAAGTGGTCATCTAGGGTAGAAATAGGAGTTAATTTAGTTTAGGTACTAATTTGGAATCTTAAAAGTGTTGTGGGGTCAATTTGGGAAAAGAGAAAGTTTGGGAGAAAATGGGAGATTTTTAGAAAGTTTTGAGCAAAATTCAAAGGTTTGGGGCAAATCTGTCAAGTTTGAAGAGTTTTAGTCAAATCTGGCGATTTTGCGGGATTTCAGGAAAATCTGGGACTTTTGCAAAGTTTTGGGGTAATCTGACAATTCCTGAAAGTTTTGGGTCAGAGTGAAATTCTCACAGAATTTAGGACTTGAATCAGAATTTTGACCAAAATCTTAAAAAATTGAATTTGGATCAGTTTAAACAAGGAAAACCTATTTAATCTCGCTTAGGACTCTCTAGTATAAATATGGGACACTATTGACAGGAGAAAGGAGAGAGACGAAAGCCCTAAGCTCCCAATCCCGAAAAAGAGAAAACTGCAACTCTAAACCCTGCCTCTCCTCCCTTCTTCCCAGAAACCCTAAGCTTCTCCCCCATTGCGCCGCCACCCTTGGTACTTCCCCTCCGTCACTTGTCGCCTTCCAGCCTCAAGCCTTCGTCTTCCTCTCCCGTTCGTCGACCACCCTTCTCCGTCGTCTCTCCGTCAACCCCTCCTAGCCCGACGCCGCCGTCCCTTGCACTGGGCTCCCCGGCCACCCGTCGCGTCACCATCCATCGTCGGCCAGCCGTTCTCGTCGTCGCCGCCATCGCCGCCTCGTCTCGTCGTCGCCATCGTCCTCCCCAACAGCCCGAGCGCCGGTGCTCCCTCCGCCGCCAGCTGCTCATCGTCTAACCGCCGAATCGAAGAGGATCCGAAATCAGACCCGTTTCAGAACCTAGATTCGACCCGCCCAGTCAACTTTTTGGTATAACCCTCGTTTAGCCCCTGGATTTATTTGTTTTATTCATCTGAGTCACTAACATTCTTCTATTTGCAGATCAATCACTGACAGCAAGTTTCTTATTGTTTACTTTTCTTTGTTTCTTTTGTTTGTTTGTTTGTTTTTGGGCACCCATTAAATTTAGTCGTTAATTTCACCTAGCATGTTTTTGGTTTATTGTATTTTATTCTCTTAAATTACCTCAGTCATCTTTTATTTTTATTAACTAACTTTGGGATTATGCAATTTGGTTTTAGGATCTCATAATGTGTCTTAGAATAAATAATAATTAGTTTTTTTAATTGCTTAGATTTTATTTATTTTTCTTATTATCCAGACATTAGCAAGAAATCAAATGAAGATAACTCTTTTTATATTTTTAGTACTTGACATTTATTTTTCAGGATGTTCGTTCTCGTTGGTTTGATAAAATCCTGAGACGGATTATTTGTTCCATATTTAGTTGGTCTGATAAGATCCCCGGTTTGGAATTAAAAATTAGATAAAAATTCATAAAAATCGCTTTAAATTCATAATCCCCGGTTTATTGTATTTTATTCTCTTAAATTACCTCAGTCATCTTTTATTTTTATTAACTAACTTTGGGATTATGCAATTTGGTTTTAGGATCTCATAATGTGTCTTAGAATAAATAATAATTAGTTTTTTTAATTGCTTAGATTTTATTTATTTTTCTTATTATCCAGACATTAGCAAGAAATCAAATGAAGATAACTCTTTTTATATTTTTAGTACTTGACATTTATTTTTCAGGATGTTCGTTCTCGTTGGTTTGATAAAATCCTGAGACGGATTATTTGTTCCATATTCAGTTGGTCTGATAAGATCCCCGGTTTGGAATTAAAAATTAGATAAAAATTCATAAAAATCGCTTTAAATTAAAGATTAGATCAAGAAAAAAATGGTTAGGAAAAGGTAAAACTGAACCCCATGGTACCAATTCCCGGGCGCTTTAATAGAGTTATTTTAGCGTAACTAACTCACGATCTTAGAATCTCTCACAGACCATTTTTCAGGTATCCAATCGACCTAGGAGAATTGATTGGTGGCGACTCCTAAAAATCACGTTGCTACAACAACACAATTTGAGTATAAGAAGCTATGTTCTTTCAGTATCAAGGCGTGTCATTGTTAATTTTATTTCTTCACCAGAGGTGGGCTTTCTGAGGAGTATTACTTCACGCTTCAGACCTGCTACAACAAAGCTTGTATTCAAATTTCTTGAGAAAGACCAGATTGAGCCTTCAACAAACCAGACTTATGGTTCTCTCTTACAGAACATTTCTTTTATCAAGACATTTGCTTCGGGGATTATCCTTCCAAAGGCTTACATCTGGCCAGTCGATGCTAGTCTTTACTTGCTACCTCATACATCTGTAGTATCAGATGCCCACAAAGAAGGGGTAGAAGTTTTTGCTTCAGATTTTTAGAATGATGTTCCATTTAGCTACAATTACAGCTATGATCTTGCATCTGAGTGCCCAAGTTTCATTGAGAATGGTGACTTCTTTGTTGATGGTGTGATAACTGACTTTCCAATAATGCCCTCTGAAGCCATTGGTAAGTCCTTTCTTTATTGGTAAAGTGAGCCACTTGCAAATGGTTTTGCCTTGTGTTGCCAGTGCTGTCATCTAGTTTCAGTCATGTTGAATCTCAACCTGGTTTTCCACAGCAAACATATATGCTTGTTAGGCTATCTCAAGAAAGAAAGAGATTTACTCTTTAGTAGCTCCAGTGCCCCCTTGAAAAATTTATACTTGTTTGAAGTTGTAGCTCATGCCTAGGCTCTAAATGATCATCACAAAACAGTTCATTTATGCACTCACTTCTGATAACTGAAGATTCATATTCATGCTCGCCTATCTTTGTTGTTCACAACATTAGCTATTGTTCCACGACAAATTCTCAAGGATGCATTTATTTCAGCTCAGTAGTGGTGAAATTGGTAGTTTTTCTGCTGGAGGAACCCAGACTTTCTTATGTAAATCTAGAGTTTGGGTTAGTCAGTACCGTACTTGCATATTTGCTGCAGATAGAAAGTATCATTGGTGCTGCTTATTGCTTGGTACATGGTTTTTTTCAAGGTCTGCTAATGGCAATAAATATAATGTAAAGCTTAAGGAATTTTTATTTAAATCGATAAGCCATTTGCCAGATAAGAGAACAAATATACATGACTCCTTTTCCTTTAGTCCATGACATTACATGCACCTGAATAGAAAATTTGGTGTTAGAATAAGCTTCCCTTCTTGTGGGATTTGAATTAGGTACCTTTAAGGAAGGCAACACTTCTCTTTGAATCCATTTTTTATACAGTTGACTTCTCTTTCATGCTGCAGACTGCTTTGCTCATCTAGGAAGGAACTCTTCAAAACGAGGTAAGCAAGTATCATGGGGAACTCTTAACATGTAGTTTCATTGTTAGCATGTGGCTTTCAGAAATTGCATGAAGATACTCCTTCAATTGTTTTTTATTCTTTATTTTTTGTTAATTATCTTTATAATCTTTGAGTTTGCCTCTCCTTGGTGCTGTCAATCTTTTGGTCATCTCAAAAAATGGCATAAGTGGTGATTACCCTGGCTGTACTGACTTGGCATATTCAAAAGCTATTAATGACGGTGCTGATGTGATTGACTGTCCTGTTCAAATCACGAAGGATGGAGTACCGTTTTGCCTGAGGTCAATAAACCTGATGGAAACAACAACAGTTGGTCAATCAAGTTTTAGCAATCTCACGAAATCAGTTCCAGAAGTAATGACAGGAAGTGTGGTATTTACTTTTGACCTGACATGGAGTGATATTCAATCCTCGTCCCTGAGACATAAGTTGAGTTTATTTCTAATTTACTAGCACTGGTTTATGTTACCTCTTTCTCAAGCACACTAGTTTCTGCTATTAGAATTGAGAACCTTCTAGGAGGGCTTGAAAGAGAAATAAATCCAGCATATGAGGTCAAAGAATGTTGAAGTTAGGCAATAATAAAGAATCTTGCTAGCCAAAAGCTACACATGGTACAATGAATCCACTGAACTTATGAAAGCTTTGGGACATGGTGAACATGGTACTAGATATTGCCTAGGTGATCTGTGGTATGTAAAGAACGAGCTTTGTGCTTGGTCTAGTGTGACTGTCACAAAACATGGACATTATATTATGGTCTTGCTAACAACCAAAGCCTTGGCCTAGTGGTTAGGACTTGTGACTCTTACCATTGGTCTAAGTTTCAATTCCTCACATCATGTAACAGAAAACAAAGATATTTTTATCAGCAAAATTTTCCGTTTTAGTTTATGTTTTGTCTTTTTATTTTATCATCAAATGTTTTTTCTTTTTAGGCATCTCTTTTGGCCTCCTCCTCATGTAACAACAACCAAAAATATTATTATCTCGCTTGTTTTTATTTTAAAGGAAATTTACCGCATTAGTTTGTCTTATCTTTTTATTTTATCATCAAAAGTTTGTTTCTTTTTCTTAGGCATCTCTTTGTTTTACTTTTTTTATTATTTCTTTGTAGCTGCCATAGCCAATCCATAGGCAGGTTACAAATTATTTAGGAATCTGAAGTTCAAGAATGCTGGAAATTTCTTGTCACTTGCTGATTTTCTAAACTTGGCAAAGAATTGTAGAACACTTTCTGGTATCCTAATTGGCATTTAGGTGAGCTTTCATCATGCAGAACATCATTTCAACCTTTCTTCTTAGACCTAGCCATGTCTAAGAGAAACCCATTTAGTTGTTTATTGTTACACTTGAATCAATGTTTTGGTCAACTTTTTGAGTTCATCCCTGAAAATGTCAGTCAAGGTGTAAATGCACTATGGTGGAGGGTATGATAAACCCCGAAAATTCTTATGGTGGTCAATTCTTGATGCTTAATTGGTTTCTCCCCAATATTAGTTGGGTTCAACACTAAACTTGAAGTGTATCACTTTTTTTTCTTAAACACTAAACGTCAGGCGTTTTCAATTCTAATTTCATTGAGGTATCCAACTTGAAACCAATTGGTGATGAGTGGAAACATTTTTCATGATGTGAAACATTGACACTCTTAACCAGGTGGTGTTATATCATTTAGTGGAAGGCAATGAGGAAAATGAGGAAAATAGAGATTTGGCTTTCCAAAAATGATGGTTTTCTTTGCAAATGCTAATTTTCCATGTTTCCTGTAGAGCACCATTTTTTTTTCTTAGGCTTCGCTAATTCAGATGACGGCATAGTTGCATATATCTAAAAAGTAAAATAAAAATTGCGTTTAAAGAACGAGTGGGGATAAGCCGTTTAAAAGCAGAGCTGGAAAGATGGTCTACCTTTTTCTTATTTAAGTCTTGATTTAATGCTTGAGAAGTTGCTTGAGGTAGCATGCTTGACTAGTGTCTTATTCCTTTCAGAATGCTGCTTACCTTGCGGAGAAGCAGGGACTAGGCGTAACTGATGCGGTATTCAGTGCCTTGAGCAAAGCAGGCTTTGCGAAATAATCGACTCAAAAAGTTATTATCCAGTCCAGTAATAGGTCTATTTTGAGGGCGTTCAAGGGTAATACTAGCTATGAGCTTGTGTACAGAGATGATGAATCTATTCGTGATGCTCTTAATGGTACGGTTGAGGACATAAAGAACTTCACTGATGCTGTTGTTGTCAATAAGAACTCTGTCTTCCCTATAAATTTGGCATTCATCACTGGGGTTACAGATGTTGTAGCAAAGATGCAATCATTCAAACTTCCTGTTTGCGTCGAAATCTTCAGCAATGAGTTCACATCCCAAGCGTGGGACTTCTTCTCAGATGCGTCTGTTGAGATTAACTCATTTTACATGGCAGCGAACATTAATAGTGTGATCATTGACTTCCCAAAGACATCTACAAGATTCACTAGTAAGCAAATACTACATAAAAGCTTCATCTTCATAGTTACCTATCTAGATGCTATTAAATAAAAGCTTGCATCTCTGGTACTTATGTAGATGTAAATATCCTTGCAGGAAACAGATGCTTAAATAGAGGGAAAAACACACCTTCATACATGACCCCTATACAACCTGGCGCTTGTATGCAACTTATCACTGCTGCCTACTTGCCACCAATTGAAGCTCTGTTGATGTTACTAACTGAAGAGGATGTAGTTGAGCCCCCATTACCTGCAGTCACAAAAGTTACAACAGCCAGCCATAGTGGTTCTGCAACAGCACCTTCCTCACCAAATTCACAACCTAAAACTGCTGCAGGTTTATTCCTGTCAACTTTGGCAGTTCTTTTCACTGTTCTCATTGCCTTGAAGTTGTAGAGCTACAACCTTTGAAGCTTTTCGTCCACGCATTGACTTGGGGGCTCTAGCTACAATTTTTCATGCTTGGTCCAAACTCAAAATCTTTTATGTTTACATAATTTCTTGTAGGTATTATCATTCTTTCCTATGTATTTTGTCGTTGTACATATCTGATGGTGAGAAGATGTGTCATTTTTTAGTGTGTTTGTTTGAGTACCATAGTGAGAATATGGTGAACTGTGGATGCAAGTCTTGAGCTTGTCTTGAAAATGAGAATATGAAATGTTTTGCACAGGAATTGTTTTGGCTTTAAACAAATGAAAGGAGATGGTGCATTTGTTGAGAAGCATATTGTTTGGAAAAAGAAATCTTGTTTGTTCGTTTTTGGGAGATTAATCCATCGAATTAGGATAAACTGCACGCTTACACCAACTAAGTGTCATATACTTTAATGTAACAAATAACCAGTTTTTTGGGTAGTCGTTTTTGGAAGTAGCATGTTCTAATTGTTGGTCCCATTATGTCCTAGGCAAAATTTGTATTGAAAAACTATGAACCCGTGCAAAACAAAAGAGAGTTCATTAAAAAGTTAAAATGAAAAAAAGTAATTTACCAAAAATTCATTCCGCAAGAAAATAAAGAGCAAACCATTTATGGTGCCAAATCAAACTGGAAGACACTACCACGACTTAGAAGACAAACAGCATTGGTGTGTGGGCTTTTGTTTCTTTCCCAGCTCTTTGGATTCTACGTTTAACCATTCTTTGGCATTGCCTTTTACCATAACAAGAAGGCAACAAGGCCTCATGTCAGGCCAAAATAATAATAATTTTAACCAGGGGACCTTACATCTACTCATCACCAGGGGAAATGGACTAAAGCCATTAAATAGGAAGACAACACAAGTTTTCTTGACCATTGGCATGTCCTTGAAAGTAGAAAAATGAAACTAAATTTAGAACAAAAAACAACAAGTGTACAACATACAAGGTTCATCAACCACAAATTGGATGCGTAAAATAATGTGGTACTGGTACATATGTTTGTAGAACATGCATGCTATTGCTAATTGAAAACCAAATTAGGCAAATAACTAGCCATCAAGACACCCATGATGAAATCAAACTAGAAATATATGCTTCCAAGATTCAAAAGACAAACAGTACCGGTTGTTGGGTTTTTGTTTCTTTGTCTCTCCAGATTCTCCATTTCACAATTCTTTGGCACTCATTCTCTACCATACTAGCAAGCCAAAGGGGCCTCATTGTAAAAAACATAGCACAACCTACAAGACCACCAAAAGCAACTCCACATCCGTACCCGATTGCCACAGCTCTCCAACCGAAACCATCCATAAATGAATCATCTTCTGGCACTTCCAAGGCAGATTTTGGTTCCTCACATTTCTTTGATAGAGGGAGCCCGCATAAGCCTGCATTCCCAATGTAAGAATTGTTCTCAAATGTGTAAAACTGCAGGCCTTGAGGTATAGGTCCATCTAGTTTGTTGTATGAGAGATTGAGAAATTCAAGAAATGTCAACATTCGAAGCTGGTCAGGAATTTGTCCAACTAGCTTGTTTGAGGAGAGATCCAGTGACTCCAATTGCTTCAAATTCCCCATTGATGATGGAATGGGACCCGTTAGATTGTTATGGGAAAAGTCTAGCACTACGAGTGCTAAAAGGTCTCCAACCATTTTAGGAATCTTTCCTGTAAAGTTGTTGTGAGAGAAATCCAAGGTCTTGAAAATAGTTAGAATACTTTCTACCTGATGTTCCAATCCTTTGAATGTGATTCTTAGAATATAGAACTGCCCCTTCGCGTTCTCCAGCTTATCAAAACTTATACCTTTACTTGCATTTTGCATGGCCTTCAAATCTTGAAAAACTAGAGTTGGGAGAAGACCAATAAAATTGTTCCAAGAGAGATCAAGGATTTGTAGGTTTGGGAAAGAAGCGCTCTTGCGGAAATCTGTTAGACGACCATAGAACCGATTTGAGTGTAGGGCAAGCACTTTGAGTTCTGGAAGGCTTCCTAACCAGTAAGGGAAGGTATCAGCTATCTTGTTGTTTCCAAGATCTAACACTTGAAGGCTCGTACAGTACTTGGCTAAAGATCGTGGAACCGGGCCCTCTAATATATTTCCATTTAGGTTGAGAATATCCAAACTACAGTTAGGCCCAAATGAATCAGGAATGATTCCGTTGAGTCGATTCATTTCCAAATTCAAGATAGACAAGCTCTTGCTAAGGTTCCCTAGACATTCAGGAATGATGCCACTCAAATTGTTGTTTGCAAGCAATAATATACTAAGTGAACTCATGTTGCAAATGGAATGAGGCAACTCTCCTACAAAGTTGTTGTGAGAGAAATCCAAGATCGTGGAAATAGTTAGAAAACTGTATACCTCATATGCCGATTCAAATATGAATTCTAGAGTATAGGAATGCCCCCCCATGTGCTCCGGCTTATCAACACTTACAACTTTACTTGCATTTTGCATGGCCTTCAAATCTCGAAAAAATAGAGTTGGGAGAAGACCAGTAAAATTGTTTCGAGAGAGATCAAGGATTTGTAGGTTTGGGAAAGAAGCGCCGCTTCGGAAATCTGTTAGACGACCATAGAACTGATTTGAGTGTAGAACAAGCCCTTGGAGTTTTGGAAGGCTTCCCAACCAGTAAGGGAAGGTATCAGCTATCTTGTTGTTTCCAAGATCTAATACTTCAAGGTTCATACAGTACTTGGCTAAAGATTGTGGAACTGGGCCCTCCAATGTATTTCCATTTAGGTTGAGAGTAGTCAAACGACAGCCAGACACAAATGAATCAGGGATGATTCCACTGAGTCGATTCATTTCTAGATTCAAGACAGACAAGCTGCTGCTAAGATTCCCAAAACATTCAGGATTGATGCCACTCAAGCTATTGTTTGCAAGCAATAAAATGTTGAGTGAACTCATGTTGCAGATGGAAAGAGGCAGCTCTCCAGTTAATCTATTTTCTGATGCTATAAATATATTGATGGCACAACCTTTTAGAATTGGAATGGGCCCTTGAAGCATGTTGGAATGAAGATCAACAAATATATGTTCCCCCGAAAAAACTGGTTGTGCACGGATAGAAGTTCTGCTGGAAACATTGAGTAGGCTAGGAGTGTACTTTCCAATTTCCCCTATCCAACTAGGGATTTCACCATGAATTTTGTTGTTGGAAAGATTGAGGAGAGCTAGGGCGGGAAGGCTTTCTATGGTGAAATTGGGGAATACTGTTAGGCTACATGAATTCAAGTGCAACTTATGAAGCGCTGGAAATGTAGAGTTGAACAAGGGTGCAGTTGTCACGGACGTCAGATTATTACTTGAAAAATCAAGAACTCTGAGGCTTTGGAGGTTTGTAGACTTGGGAAACTCCACAGAACCACTGAAAAGGTTAGAAGCCAAATGGAGTTCGCTGAGGCTGACCTGTTCAAATATGGAATTCGGAATTGAACCCTGCAACTTGTTGTCACTCAGATCAACAAATTCCAGCGATCTGGATCCAAATTCTTCAAGGGGGCCCGTCAAGAAGTTACCATTCAGCCGTAAGTCTCGTAATTGTTGTAGGAGACTAAGGATTCCAGGAGGTATGGTCCCGTTGATTGCATTATAGGAGAGTCTAAGATCAGTCAACTTTTGAAGACCAGCCATATGAGAAGGAATTGGACCTCCAAAATTATTATAAGACAAGTCCACCACTCGCAACCGCGTCAAATTGACAAAAATATCCAGAATCTGACCAGCAAAATAGTTCTCGGAGAGATCGAGCAATTGGAGGCTGGAGAGGTTACCAAGGGATGCAGGTAGTGAGCCGGAGAAATTACAGCCAGATAAGTCCAAAACTTCCAAGGACCTTAAATTGCCAATGGCGTCTGGTAGTTCTCCTGAGAGTTCTGTATTAAAGAGATCCAGAAACTTGAGGCGGCTGCTTCCATTTCCATTATTAGTGGTACCTGCACCTGCTGGAAAGGAGCCTGTCAAGGCATTACCACCCAAGTGGAGTTCCTCCAGGCGTGGGAGCTGCTGGAAGGTGTTATTTGGCAGCTCTCCTTCCAATCCACACCCCAGAAGACTCAATGACCTCAAGGACGAAGAAAACAGGTCAAGCAAAGGAGCTAGTGAAACTGACGACAGATCAATGTCGTCAAGAAGGAGTTGTTGTAGATTTGTCATGTTCCTGACCACGGTCCTTAAAGCATGATCACTGATGTTTAAAGAATTCCAAGAGAGATCCAGGAGAACCAACTGGGGCAGTTTGGCCAGCTCTGCAGTTACTTCCCCCGTAAAGGAAGCCTGTGAGAGGTTTAGATGCGTCAAGCTAGCCAATCTGGTGATGTCCTCCGGAATCGAGGAGCCATTGAAGTAGTTGAAAGCGACGTTGAGCTCTTGCAGGTGGGGAAGCAGGAGGAGGCCGGTGTTGTTGGAAGGCATGGAGCCAGAAAGGCCGTCGCAGCGGAGGTCGAGGCCGATCACGTGGCCCTCCTCCTCATCGCACCACACACCCTCCCATAAGCAGCAGTCCGTCCCCTCCCTCCAAGACAGCGTTCTGTGATGATAGTTGCTGCAGACCGTACTGGAGTTTTCAAACGAATAAAAAAAGAAGTTATTAAAGCGGAGCAAACCAAGACTTTCTTCCGGGGAGCAGGCTACTCGTCTTTCCAGAGAAGAGAAGCAAAAGATGACTCGGGATTCCCGACTTACAACTAACACCAACCATACCAACACAAGCTGGAATCTTCCCATCTCTTAAGTTTTCGTCTGATTTTTCACAGGCATTTTTAATCGGTTTTTATAGAAATCTTAAGAAATTGGAGCGGCCGGCCAACTAATTTGTTCTGGGTCTTCAACCTGATTTCAAGTCAGCTACCCTAAATCCCACATCGTTTTCACGCATCAATAGCTGTGGACGACCATTCATAACGTATTGAATAACTTTAGAATAGTATAGCAAATGGTATGAAAATTTGTGTAAAAGTTATTTTCTTAGCAAACACGCACAGGTATAGCACACAAGCGATAAAAAAAAAAACCATCCAATAAATCCAGCTCAATTCAATCGAAATTGATCCAGAAAATTGGATGAAACATATCAACACACGCACATACACAAACCTACGGGTTTAGCCATCTGAGCACACTTGACCCGGATTGTTTCAAATTTGATTTAATGCATTATCATGCATTTTTCTTATATAAAGTAATTATTGATTTAAGTTATCAATTTTTTTTAAACTTTAAAATTTAAGAATTCCAAACAGTTATCTAGAATTTCTTTAAAAGCATTTATTTTTAATTGTTTTTTTAGGTTAGATAAGTTAAAAAATTAATAAAAATACTTTATATTTACAAAAACATATTTTAAAATTAAATTTAGTCTTGTTAAATGATAAAATTTAAATAAATTTATAATTTATATGAATAATCACTTTATATAAAACTAATACACAATAAACAGAATTGGCTCTTTGATTTAAATTCGATCATGTTCATCAAATTTTCTTCTCATCATCTTATTGAATTTTTTTTCCAATCCATCCACCTAAAGTGAGCATGGGTTCAGTAAAAATGAACCTTCGCCCTTGACTCTAGGGTCACTGAATCATACCTATGCATTTGGTTTTGGTTTGGTTTGGTTCAGATAAAAATGGGTCTTAGTTCTATTGTATACGGTACAAAGAGTTCTCAAATTCAGATATAGTGTGAATTAGAATCAAGAAAAAATTAAATTCAATTGAAATATATATCTTTAATGTAATTCTTTTCAATATGATTTACATTTTTTCACATTTGGTATGATTTATATAATTGTTTCTTATACTACAAAAGAAAGCAAAATTGTGGCTGATGATTCAGTCGCAGTGGTTGCAATTTCACTTTTAGATGACTGAAAAAAGAACAATTGCAAAAAAATCGCCAAAAGTATGGGTTCCACCAAAGCATGACCATATAACTACCAAAACTGTGACCAACACATTCGGCTGCTAGACAGTCGCTAACGCATGACCGTTTATTCTACTGCATAATGTCAATGAATGAATGATTGCACTACATTGACAGCTCCAATATTATGAATCTAATAAAAATTTTATTAAATATAAAAATTAAAATTTTATTAATTGTATTGTAAATGTAATTAAGATTTACAAAATAATAATTATTCCAAGAAATTAAATATATATAATTAGAATATCCAAATCTTTAATAATTAATAAAAATATTCATAATTTTAATAAATATAAAATTACAAAATATCCATAATTATCCTATCATATCACCCTAAATCCTACACCTTGAGTAGTTTTCCAAATCCTCCTGAGTCTTTGCCTCATCGTCAGTGTCATCCATACCATGAGGAAGGATCCAAGCTACCTGCATGCTACCAAGGGTGTTAGTCAAGGCAAAGAAGAGGTCTCTTTCTTGATGCAACTTCATCCTCTGCATTCTCCTCACTGTGGCCCTCATTTAAAGCTACTAAAGCTTCATGGATTTTTTATGAACCTCCATGGCTTTGTTATATTCCACTTTAGATAGATAGGCATTATGCTGTGAACTACTCAAGCTTTTGCCGTGTCTCGTAAAGATAAGAGCAAAATGTCTCGTTCTTAGCCAACAGATTGCTCAGTAAAGAATTTAACCAAGATTGGTTGACCAATTGTAATTCCATATATGCTAGAGTAAAACTGAGAAAAAAGGGTAAAAGTAAAGGCGTTAATTTTAAAAAATACATTATTATTTGGGGAAATAAATTAGTAAGATATCTTTTAAAGATACCATTAGTATTTTTTGCCTAATTTATTTAGTTAGATATGGTCAGAAGATTCGACATTCAAATTAAATTGAAATTTTAATAAATAGTAATAAAAGATTCCAAGAAAAGATTGTATAATGTGTGGTTGCAGTTTAGATAAAAAATCAGAAAGTCGATTGTTAAATATCAATATTTTAGATTGAAGGTGGTCAAAATAGGGAAGAACATTGAATGGATATTTATGAAATTACATCATGAATATGAGGGTAATTTTATCATTTATGAAGACAATTATGAGTGACACTCAATTAAGCTCAATAATTTGAAAATTACTAAAATCTCCTTTACCTCTCCCTTATAATATTATACTAGACTTGATGCCTAAACTAAAAAATATTGCATGTAGGTCCCAAACTGAATGTCAAGAAAAATCACAAGGTTTCACCTTAGATTAAAAAAAACTAATTATAGCAATTAAATGAAAATTAAAGAGTAGATAATGAGTATATGAGTTATTGCAAATCAAATGAACAATTATTAAACTAGGCTCATTTGACACCTAAGGAAGATATAAAGAAATTTTCTAAAAGGACTAGACATTAGTAATCATTCAAAGTAAAAAAGAAACATGCTGTTGGAGATGCAACAATTCAAAGTGACTTATTTTTTATTATGATTACAAAATACTGATTTTCAAATGAAATTAGTTTTGGCAAAAAATGATTCAAAAATAAAAAGGCTAGATCGCTTCCATCATCCTTAAACTATGATCCATGTTACTTATTTGTCCTTAAATGCTTAATTGTTGCATTATTCGTCCTAAAACTATCATAATGCTACACCATTCGTCCTTCATTAGTCATACAGTTAAAATGAGCCAAATTGAGCAGATGAACCAAACTAGAGGTCTAAAATACGAATTTCACAACAAACATAAAAAATTTTGAGTTTCAAAGTTTCGGTGAGGATTCATAAATGATAAGATAAGATTTTAATTTTGATACTTTAGTAAAAGTTACAAAGGAGAGCAGGAAGAATTGAATCATAGAAATATTTTAAAAATTTAAAAATTTTTCATGTTCATGGTCAAGTTCCTTGTTTAGATCCCCAATTCATTTCATTTGTTAACTTTGACCTATTTTAACGATAGAACTAACATAGGACAAATAGTGCAACATTAATGATAGTTGAAGGATGAATGATGCTATTTATTCAAATAAAAATAAGTCATTTTGGATTAAGTTGATTAAGTTAAAATGAACTGGCTCATAATTTACTTTTGTAAAAAATTTGTGCCATTAATAAGCCTTTGCACTTTACATCTAAGTTATCTAAGACAATACACTTAAGGGTTAGACTATTTGTTATTTTAAAAAATGCATCATTTTCATTTTCTGTCTTTAATTTCTTGATAGCCAAAGTACTGTCCATAGAATTGGGTGAATCAACCTTGAAAGCTGAGCAACATAGATCAAGAAGCCTGTACTCCAAGGTATTGTTGGAGTCCTAGGATGTGTGCGTAGGGGAAACCTCCTGACTCTAAAGTTAGGCTTTTCAGTAGGAATAAGGAAACAAGGGTGTGAGAATGTAAATAGATTATCATACCTCAGGATTCCCCTTTTTATATTGCTGGAGAAGATCATGGGAGTATCAAGTGGAAATGGGAGATACTGTAATGGAAGGGCAATTATCATGAAGACTGTTTTCATCAATATACATGCCACAATAGATCTTTTATGTCATTGAGGTGAGAAGCTAAACTGGGCATTGTTCCCATCAAACCAGTCCGGGTATTCTAGGCTTTTGTCTAAGCCTATATCATATCAATATCTCCCCCTTATAAAATCCCATCCTTTTCTTGGGCTTGATGTTTAAGAGTCTCATTTATTTAGGGAGTGATGTCTCTGAAAGAGGAATCATGCCAAGTAAATGATACAGTTCCTATGGTAATGGCATCTTTCTTGGTTGTATGATGCCTATTTGATAGTGCAGCCATAATGATGCCTTCATCAATGTGGTTTAGGACAGCTGTGCATGGCGGTGGACATGTGTCATCTCCAAATAGTCATTTGGGAGGTAAAACCATGCTTGTTTAATGTCTGTCAGAGATATGACCTGACACAAAACATTAATAGCTCCTAGGGGCTAGGTGGTACTTTATTATGACTTGTCTGAGGAGTTTTGGTTGCTGTAGTTTTTGAGGCGGTAGACGAAAAGTCATCTATTGCCTATAAATGGTTAAAGTCTTTAGCCTTCTTCATTTTAATGCTTGTGCTGCTCTTGTTGTTACTAATTTGCCATTGCTATTTGTTATTTTGCCTACTTCTTCTCCACCTTTCACTGGCAATTGTCAATTTCTCTATCGTCAATCTTTTATCATCATTGGCAACCAGGTAAACAGGGTATTCTTTCAAGTATCATTGTAATAACCTTAGAAATTAAGTAAAAGAAAATTTCCAAATTACCCTTTTACACTCAAGGGTATTTTTGTAATCTTACCTATCAATTTAGAAGATCAATATAAATTAAGAATATTGATCCTTAGATAATTCATTTAGTGGTTATTAAGTTAAATTTTAAATCAAAAGTTCAAAGTCATTTTCTTTAGGCTAAGGGCATTTTTGTCATTTTTAACCTAGCATCAAATGGAAAATCTGGGAGCACCATTGGATTCTTCTTGCAAAAATGAGTCAAAAGAAATTTTTCTCACTTAATTCTGAGTCCGTTTACTTAGGTTTTAAAAAATTTAGCCTACATGTGCACGGTTTAAATTGGGTTCGTGCTTTTGTTACATTGAATAATTTCTCAACTAACCCTAATCTTAAATTACAAAACTTTCAGCTACATAACTCCTTGAATTTTTTTTGTTTAAAAAAAAATTTAATTTAATTTACCAACTTATCTATATTTTCCTTATTTTAAACACTTTCATTATTATCCTAATATAACTAAAATTCTTTCTCCTAATTTATTATTCTTTCTCGTATATCTCTTAGGTCAAAAAACTAAGTTGGCCCTAAATTAAAACCTAAAGCCTGCTGCCGCCTCTTATTCTCTTCTTCTTCAACAACTCACCACCACAACAAAACGAAAATTGAATTTCGCGAAAAAGGCTGTCCACAATTCTTTGGTCCTCTTTACACCTGTTGTTTGCCTTCACTTATTTCTCCGTCAAACTGTGCAAGTCAATCCCTTCATGCTTTGATTCTTAGTTATTCTAGGGTATTGGAACATTAATTTAATTCCATATTCTTGCCTAGATTCATTAGATTGAAAGGAAACCGAACACAAAAATGATCATATGTGCATAAGCGATTCCGAATTTGTTTGTGTGAGTCTAAGTCCTTCCATATCACTTTTTCACTTTTATTTCCAGCACCTACATACCTTATTTTTGTTTTATATTTTGTTGCTAGGTTTTCCTTATTTAAAATTTTAAGCTTGTACTCTCGTTTCTGATGCTATCGAACCCCTACTTGCACCCGAGCCATAATAAGCCACTGTAACCTTTTTGGAATAATTTTTGGCTGAAGATTTTAAACCTCACAGCCCTATTAAGTCCATTATCCGTGCTACCCAAGTTGTTACAGTGGCCTAGGAAATCCTTACTGAAAGGTTTAGTGCTTTTTTGGATTCTTGGAGCATCAGAGATCCCAAAAACATATCGGTAATTGAAATAAAATTTTGCCCTTCCACGTTCAATTTTTACAGCCATTAATTGAGCATATAACTCGATGTATTAGCCACTATAATTTTAGGATTAATATCAAGAAGGCACCCAACACGATCCCGAATAGGCACTAGGCCACCAAAGACATCCTGAGGCTCTTTTTGCCCACTAGGTAAAATTTCAGCCTAGATGTCTAGAATGTGAACCTTCCAAGTGTCATTTAGGAAATTTTTAAAATTTAGCATATTTTATAATTTTCCACCTTACTAATATTTTGTAGGACCGTTTTAGGAAACCGACTTGTTTCACCATGTTATTTCATACTAAGTAAGGGGGAAAAGTGAGTTAGTTCTTGTGGGCCCTCTTAGGCTCAAAATAAATATCAGCCTGAATAATAAATTCTAAGTAAAAAATTGGGCTAAATAAAATCTTTAAATGCGTAGGCAATATGAGTTAGGTAATTAAATAGTTTTCTAGAATTTTATTTTGTTTTATTTTATTTTAGTTCTCTTATCTTGGTTGGTTGGTTGCATGGTTGTAATGACGTGATATATGATATATGTTTGCCGCTAGTATCATACTAGGACCGTTTGTAACAATAATTAAATTAGAAATATGTTAAGACCGCTCGAATAACCTGTTAGTACCATGTTTAGGGCCGACAAGCTCGCTAGCAACATAATGAGATTGAAAGCAACCGTTAGTGGTATGTTAGGGCCGTCATAAATTACTATAAGCCGGTAGATAAAGGATTAGGAGTGTAAATGTTAAATCACAAACTTCGAAAGAATTCATGAGAGAGGAAATGAACATTTATCATAAATACACTTGGCAAGATATCATTAATTATCATACCATCATGTATCACTAAGCTAAGATAACAAGATAAAAGAAATAAGATAGACTAGAATCATGACACTTTACTGGAAATGCCAAAAATAAAATGAGCTATAGTCATGCATCAATTGGTTGTTGCATATGATTGAATTTTTTCATATACAAGACTGCATTAAATAAAAGATTTGAGGAATAAGATAAAACACGAGGCATGCAATGTTAGCGACGAACCATATCTGCATGACCTGAGGAGCCGTAAATTTAGAAGAGATGTGCGAAATGGACGATTTGAACCCGGGAAGGATGTTAGGGTGGCAACAAACCATCCCTAGTCATGACCCGATATTGATATGGAGTATAAAGATATGATTTGTGCACAGACAGACTATAGCTGGTGGGGGACCATGCTTATGGCTGGTATCACGAGAGGCTCTACTTTGGCGTAGGTATCCCGAAAGGCTTTGACTTGGTGGCATCCATAGTGGCACTGCCTGAAAGTTATCCTGAGAGTGGCTAATGTACACACTCATTACCCTAGGTTCGTCCGACGGCATTCAAGTATTGGATTAAATGATTGATCAATAAGATATGATTTACTCGATAAAAAGAATTATGCATTTGCATATTGTTGTTATGATCTTGTATGAAATTGTTCTTTAGTTAAATTGCTATAACTTAAAGTTTATTATTCATTGTTGTTTGTTGCAAAAATATTAGGACTCACGTGATGGGTCTGATACTTCTCCCTTATTGAGCAAGTTGTGCTCATCCCTCATTCTAACATGTTTTCTTAGGTGAGTATTATGAGAAGATAGAGTACACTGAACCGTATAATGAGGTTCAAGATGTGGAGCAGACTGAATGATCATATGTTGTATGTTGTAACCCCCCAAAAGTAAAACTGGCTAAGACTGCATTTCTATTTTGTGTTTTTTTATCTGGAAAAAAAAAACATATGGTTTGTTTAAATTGACATATTATCCGTATGTTAGTTTTCATGAGATTAATTACTTTGATTTCATTTAATGCTCTTATTATTTGGAAAATATATTAAAAAAAGTGTTTTACCTCATATTTCTTAAATTATTTTTAATTAATGACTCTAGGCAATTCAAATATTTTCCTAAATTAAAATTTATGAAATTGGGGGATGTGACAATCACAGTTGTCTTCATGATTTTTTTTTTTGTGCCCCATGGTGATCGGCTACTCTTTTTGGTGGTTTTCTCATAATTTTCTTCTAGTTTTCTAGATGGCCCCTCGTAAGTCAATGTCAAGAAGGGCCACTGAAGATGATCAATCACCTGTTGCCATGAAGGCTATATTTTGGGGGGATCATTCAGTTCCCAACGTAGGGGAACCGGAGAATGTTAGGACAACCCTTACACTGGGGTCCATGGCAAAAAAATCCTGTCAGTGGTATTGGCCTAATGGGGTGGCTGCTACCCTAAGGAAAAGGGAGGCTGTTGAAGCGGTAGGCATTTCAAATGCTTCTCTTAGAAAAGACATCTTGATTGTATTCATTGGACAACTTAATGCTAGCTTGCACCTCCCTCTCCACCCCCTAGTTGAACAATTTTGCAAGCACTATAAGGTCTTGACGACTCAGTTGGCCCCAGCTTCTTCACCCACCTGAATGCCTTCATCATCTGATGTAGGTTCGTAAGGGTGGATCTACGGTTCTATACTCTAGACTTGAGGAGGGGGTTTGCATTCTTTCATATTATCATCTGTATCCCGTTGGGGGCAATAAGTCCTTTTATTCATGGTTTGCAATGACTCTTGGGGAGCCAGTGGAAAGTCCGCTTCTTTTTCACCATTGGGGATTCCCAATGGGGCTTTTCTTGTGGTGGACTAATCTCCTCTAGCTTGAGGTCATCCAGAGTTCTCCCTTGTTTGGAGGCTCCAAGGGAGAGGCATTGTATAATGGGCTTTTAACTTGGTTGGAGGCAATTGTCCCCAACCAAATTATTTTTCAAATATTGATGAAACTTAATATAGTTTACCAATATGAAAAGTCAAAGAATTCTTGTATTGGATTAATAAATTTATTACACTCAATTGGAAGGAACGTCAACTTGAGTTCTTTCAACAAAATTCAATCTAAAAAGTGATAAAATTGGAAGTATAAGATATGAAGATATAAAAATAAGTCCACTAAAAAAATATCCAAGGACAATGAATAGAAATCTGCCACAGCAAGGACTAACGCGAGTAGCCATTCCGTTTGACCGTGGACTAAAGCGCACTATTTCTTGAACCCAGGGAGTAATTCCGCCAAGTAGCTAAAGTTTGAGTGCTAGTTGCGCACTTTGGACCAGCTCTACAGAAACTCGTTCAAGTCCTTGCTCTACCCCACTGTCCGTTTCGAGTCGAGGCTGATGTGAAGGCACTTGCCTTCTGGTATACGTTAAGCTAGAGTAGCTTACGGTTTTTTGTTAGGTCCACTAGCCTCTCGATCAACAATCAATTTTGTTAGCCCGAATCAGATTTTCTCCACTTACACGGGTATTTTAGAGAAAATTCTCTTTACTGATATTACTACTATTTTTTCAAATCAATTCCCTGCAAGAGAAAACTAAAATATTAATTGAAAGGTGACCATATTTCAGTCACAATTCAATCTCAAATTAGTTACTAAAAAGGTACTTGATGACTAACTACTGACCGATTTTAGTTTGTAGTTAGTGGCTAATCCTGTATCTGTATGCTAGCAACTATGTTTTGGTGACCGCTAATCAGTTAATCGCTAAAAAATGAAATATTGACCGACTAACAACAAATTCAATAACTAGTTTTTCACATTTCTATTATAATGGCTAAAGATTGACGATAAAGGGTGGACTTACTAAGGTGCACAGGAAGGGGCATGGAAAAACTGTGTCCCACAAATGAAGCTAAATTGACTTATAGTTTATGGTCTTCCAAAAGTCCTTGCCCCCCCTCCGAGAAATTTCTCAAGTTCTCTCTTGTACGCGTGGGTCTTATGCACAAATGTCCAAGCCAGCCATATTTAGTAAGTGCAAATTCTATTCTCCCACTTGGTGGGTATTTCAGATTCTGGGTAAATTGCCTTTGTTATAGACAAATTGAAAAAATTTTTGCTCAAGACTTGTGAATTGTTATTACTTCATAAAAAAAAGATCGATGTTAGACAATGTATGAAAGAAGTGTCAAATTGATGAGTTCATAATTTATATATATTTATTTAATAATTTTCTTTGCTTTTGTCCTAATTTATTAAGTTGATAAGGCTATTAATGATCTATTTTGTGTTTTGAAGGAATTAAAGGCACCGTGGCATTTTTGGACTAGAATGAACAAGCTTCCTCTTTTTGTCTTGGCACCAACTCTTCACGGATAGAGGAGTAATTAGCCCACTTGTTTAATTTTATTCGAGAGCTCGGAGACGTTGCCGTTTGGACAATGAAGAAGAAAAGTTCAACTTGGCTTTTTAAGCGCAGCCTTCTCTGTGTGGATTTCTTTCCATTGGCTGTGTTGTCGCGGCCTACAGTTTCATTCTTTACGCAATGGTTCAAGGCAGTGAATGACAGAAAATTGGCTTCCAATGTTCTGAATTAAGCTCCCTTTCTTGTTTCCATTTGAACTACAGAAGTTGAGCTAAAAAATGGCCGTTTATGCTCCAAATTTCTGACGCCTGCAAGGTGCTCGTTTAAATGCTTGTGAGAGTCAGAATAAAAGGACTGGATAATTTAGGACTCTCAAGTTATACGTACTGATTAGGCAATCAGAAAAGATCCCGGATATAACCTGATTTGAAGAGGTATTTGGTCAGCCTAAGTCTTTATTTATTTTTTTTTAGTGCACTTTTGTTCCCTGGAAGAGAAAAATTTCGTGACAATAAAAGGGGCTAGAGAGAACGTACCAGGGAAGAGAAAGTTTTAGGTTTTTTTTTTTTATTTTCTTGTGCTTTTTGTCTCAAACATGAGTGAGTAATTTTTTTGTTCAATTCTAGGTACGATTTCAATCGTCAATATCAGTTGTGAGAATTGATTTTTTTTGTTAATTTTTTTTAAATTCAAGTATTTATTTCTTTGTTGTTAAAATTTATTGAAATTAATTTTCCTATTCTCATTTATTGAATTTGGTTCTACGATTGTAAATTTGCTTGATTTTCTTTCAACCGCTTAATTAAAGAATTCAATTTAGAAACAAGTGAATTTAACTGAAGATTGCTTTTATTTCTAGTTAGTTCATACAGAGAAGTAAAACAGGTTAAATTGTTCAAGTTTTTTGATTATTACCTAAAATAAACTTTTGTTCATTATTCTTATTAGATTTAGAATGGTATAAGGATACATTCCTTACAAGAGTTTACGAAAAAGATGATTGTAGATCCTCAATTTGGAAAGATAATTCATCTAAGGATTACCCAAACATTTTGGCTAATTAGTCATGGACCATATAAAAGAAAAGAACCAAGGCCTTCAACCTAACCTAGAAAATTATACCTATGGTTAGATCATAGCAAAAGTAAAAGAAGTTGGTTTAAAAATGAGTTATGAAATGAAATGGCATAAACATTTGAAAAGAGAAAGGCTAACCAGAAGAAAAGAAATAGGAAAGTTTTTGCTCTCAATTTGGTTATGACATTCCCAGACTTCATATAGATTATGAACCCATAAAACAAAAAACAAACACAAAGTCCTATAAAAAATATAAGAGAAGAAGATTTGAAAGGGAAGAAAAGACATGACCATCTAGGAGAATTAAAAGAAGAAAATTTAAACCTAGAAAAGATCAGAAGGTTTGCTGGAAATGTGGTAAGCCAAGACATTTTGCTAATAAATGCAAAATAAAATAAAAAATAAACTCTTTAGAAATAGATGAAGGCTTAAAAAAGAGTTTAATGCAGATTATGTTGAATAGTGAAAGTGAACCTGAAGAAGTTCCAAAAGAAATAATGTTTGAAAGTTCTGAAAAAAGTTAATGAAATAGGTCTTTTAGATAGTTCAGAATCTAATTCTAAAGATTTTGGTTCTAATTGTGGTTGTTAGTCTTGGCAGTTATAGAACACTTTCGAAGGTCTTCAATTAAATGTTATTCAGATCAATGTTCTAATTGAAGAAGTTGAAAAGATCTTAGAATTTGCAAAACAAATCAATCACATAGAGCTTAGAAAATAAATTTTGTTTAAGCACCTTGATAAAGCCAATAAACAAGAAAATTATTTTATAAAGGAAGAAAATTTTTCAAGAAAAAGGTTGATATCAAAGAATTGACTAAACCTCCTGTTTATAGTCTAAATGAAATCTTAAAAAAGATAGGTGAGGTGCAGAAAAGTAACAAAGAACCCACAATAGCAGAATTAAAAGGAGAAATTTCTAAGGTAAAAGCTAAAATAAAATCTTTTAGAAATAGAATTGAGATTTTAGAACTTCACAATTTTGAAGGATATTCACGGTATTTTCCAGAAAGATGAATTGGTCATGGAAGACATGGAAGAATTTGAGTTCAAGACGAAACAGAAAGCAAAAAGGAAAGAATGAATTAGGCTAATTTTGAGATAGAAAATCTCCCAGAAAAACCCTTACAAATTAATGACGTCTATTTCATGCCTAATCAAAGATTTACCAATAAAATGACTTTGTTAATAGAAAATCAATTTAAAATAACAACAATTGTCCTAGTTGATTCAGGAGCCGATCACAATTACATCAAGGTCCCTTATTAGTATCTTGATAAGTCTTTTGGATCAATCACTATCGCTAACAAGGAAACTATTCCAATTCGGTTTAAGCTAACAAATGTTAATGTATATAATGAAGATATTTGCATTAAATAACATTTTACAGTTTTAAATATAAATCAAGAAATAATTTTAGGAACTCCAAGCTGCTATCATGCCTTTCAAAGTAAGTATGAATGAGATTTCCATTAAGAAATTTGGTAAGAAAATTACTTTCGAGTTTGCTGAACTACCAAAAAGATCTTTGCTTAAAGAACTTAGCATAGATTTAGGAAGAAAACAAAATGTTTTAATGTGTCTTCAGGATGAAGTAAAATACAAAAAAGTTGAAGAAAAGTTAAGAAGTCAAGAACTAAAATAGAAAAGAGAAAGTTTTAAGGGGGTCTTAGTTAACAAAGTTTGTGCTAACATTCCCAATGCTTTTTGGCAAAGTAACATATTATAAATCTGGCTTATGAGCCAAATTTTAATGAAAGAAACATTCCTACCAGATGTAGAGCAATACAGATGAATGAAGAACTAATGGCTCATTATAGAAAAGAAATCTAAGATTTACTGGATAATAAATTAATTAGGAATAGTTCTTCTCCATGGAGCTGTTCTACCTTTTATGTGAGTAAAAACTCAGAAATTGAGTGAGGAGTACCAAGGTTGGTAATTAATTACAATCCTTTGAACAAAGCTCTCAAATGGATTAGGTATCCTATACCTAACAAGAAAGATTTACTTTCAAGATTTCACAATGTTGTAATTTTTTTGAAATTTGATATGAAGTCAAGTTATTGGCAAATTTAGATTGCTGGAGAAGATATAAAACTGGTATTAATGTTCTGTTTGGTCACTATAAATGCAATGTTATGTCCTTTGGTTTGAAGAATGTACTATCAGAATTCCAGAAAATTATGAACGAGATTTTTAATTCTTATAATTCGTTTACTATTGTTTACATTGATGATGTACTTGTGTTTTTCTAATCTCTTGATCAATATTGGAAGCACTTAAACAAATTTGTAAAAATAGTAGAAGAAACAGAATTAGTTGTGTCAGCAAAGAAAATAAAATTGTACCAAACAAGAATCAGATTTTTAGGCCATATGATCTATAAAGGAACAATTAAACCAATTGATAGATCAATTAGTTTTGCTGATAAATTTCCTAATAAAATTTGGGACAAGAAACAATTATAAAGGTTTTTGGGAATTTTAAATTATGGCGCATATTTTTATAAATATCTTGCTAAAGATTGTAAACCTTTGTTTGACAGATTAAAGAAAAATCCTCCTAAATGGAGTCTAGAACAAACTAAGGATGTTCAATTAATCAAAAGAAGAATTAAAGAAATTTCTTGTGTTAATATTCCTAATCCAGAAGATTTCAAAATTGTTGAGACTGATGCTAGTGATATTGGATATGGTGGAATATTAAAACAGAAAAATTAATGACAAAGAGCAATTGGTTAGATTTATATCTGGAGTTTGGAATCAAGCTCAGAAGAATTATGCTACAATTAGAAAATAAATTTTGGCAATTTTCATTTGTGTTGCAAAAATTGAGAAAGATCTCTTCAATAAGAAATTTTTAATTCAAGTAGATTGTAAAGCAGTTAAAGACGTTTTGCTTAAGGATGTTAAAAATTTAGCTTCTAAGCAAATTTTTGCCCGATGGTAAGCCATTTTATCTACTTTTGATTTTGAGATTGAACATATTGTCAATGATACCAATTCATTGCCTGATTTCTTGAGTATATAATTTTTGTCACAGAGAGAAGATGACCAAGAATTTCAATTAAAAAAACAAATCCATTCTCTATCAAGAAACAGAGGAAGAAATGATAGAAGCAATGAAGGTGGAAGCTTGTTTAGAAATGGACATGGAACTGACCAAGGTACTTTTGGCCCAACATCATTATCCTCTAGAAATCCATGAAAAAGAAGAAAAATCTCTCCATGAAATAATCCATTAAAGGGTAAAATCTGAGGAAGAACCCTCTAAGAAAAGAAATTGAAATTTAAAGAATTCCCAAGACCTGAAATAGAAGAGTATTGCTCAAAGGTTTTCAAAGCCTTAAGAAATATCACTATACAGTTTGGGCATTCCAACTGGGTTCCAGGAAATTGATAGGAAATGTTTGTTTTCCCCAAAATATAATGATTTTAAAAATCTTTTATTAATTGAACTGGTAGAAAAATATTGACCAGATCACCAAAATCTTCAATGGCAATTATAGTCACTCAAGAAACCTCAATTTTTTGAGTTGATGCTCCAAGAAATTGGTTCTGTTGAAATAGAACATAAACTCAGATGAACTAAAATCACTGTAAAAAACAGTGATGGAGAATCTAAAGAAAAATATATTACAGAACTAGGAATTTCCTCATTTAAAATTCTTAAAGTTTGGAGTTTTGAAGAATGGGGAGCTCCATCTGGACGAAGAAGAATCCTAACTATAGGAAACTATGAAAATACACTACTTTCATACTGAGATTACATCAAAGCTTGGGAAAAAGTTTTCCACATCCAGAACCGCGATCACCAACATTCATGAATGATCTTGTTTAAGACCAAGCAAAGCAAGTTCCCTACTTGGTTCCATAATTGGTACATGGGAAAAGGATTATTCTGAGATTCTTTTCCAGAACAAATCATGAAATCCTTTGAAGGATTTTTCATGTTCCAAGAACAATTCTTGAAGAAAGATCAGAAAGTGCCGTTCCCAAATTTTTACTTTGTGGGACGAATGCATCATCCATCAGTATTTGCCCAAGAATTTTGAATTAAGAAAAATTGAAATAATTGATGAAGAAGAAAATCCAGACGATGATTTTCTGGATGTTATGCTAAGCCAGTTCTATTAAGGAGGACAATTCCGAGATAGCTAAATTCCCATGGCTATAATGAAATAAAGGATTTTAAAATCAGCACAGAAGCAGTTACAGAAAGGACAAGAAAACATTGGATCCTCATTCGGCAAAGATGACTCAGCAGGATCCCAGTAGAAGCTAACTGCCCAAGTGTTGGCAGAAGCAGCAAACTAGCTGTCTAGAAGTTAAAGATAGCTAGCTAGCTGTCCCAGTTTTTATTTCCACCATTAGAATTATTGCCAACCGCCCGTAATGGAAGATAGTCCTAGATTCCCACTTATCCTAATTGGAGGAAGCCAAACGAGCCTGTCAAAAAGGCTCCCAGACCTTGCTTATTTGAGGTGGCCATTTGCTTAGTTTATGTGGCAACGTAGGGTTTTCGGGAGTCGCCACCAATCTGTTTACCTAGGTCGATTGATCACCTTAAATATTGGTCTGCGAGAGTTCGAGGGTTCGGGAGTACGGTTACGTTAAAACAACTTTGTTAAAACGCCCAAAAATTGGCACCTTAGTTGATTTTAATTTTATTTCGCTTTGCTTTTAAATAAATTTCAGTTAATTTTCAATCTAGAATTTTTAACTGAATTAATCGGACGTGGATTTTTGGTAATTAATTTGTATAGAATTTTATACTTCCGAACCATGGACTCTGCCGAGTCATTTGGACACGGAAGATTTTTATTCCGAACCATGGACTCTGCCGAGTCATTTGGACACGGAATTTGGTGAAAATTTTAATCCATATCGTAAAAATATGGATTTTTATCTTTTTATTTAATTTATTTATTTTGAAAGTTTGATATTTTCCAAACCGTAGATCCTGCTGGATCATCCGGATATGGAAATTACTTTAATTAATTGTTAGTTATATAATTATTATTTTTATGGAATTTATTAATACTAATTTGTAAGTCTTTTGTTTTTAGATTAATAATCTAAAAAATTTATTTTTTATTCTTTATATTTTCTTTTCTTTTCTTTCTTTTCTTTCTTTCTGATTTTATCTTTCTTTTAGTTTTATTTTTCCTTTCTTTTCTTTCTTTTCTTTTCTCTTCTTTTTCTTTTCTTTCTTTTCTTTCTTTCTTTTCTTTTTTTATCTTTTCTTTTTCTTTTCTTTCTTTTCTTTCTTTCTTTTCTTTCTTTCTTTTCTTTTTTTATCTTTTTCTTATCTTTCTTTTAGTTTTTTTTTAGTGAAAGTTATTTATTATTTAAATAATTATTCAATTTATAAAAGAAAAATAAAAATAATTGGCTTTTTAAAAAATTATTTTTATTAGGCTTAATAATTAATTAAAAAATAATCTTCTTTTAATTTTCATTTATTTATTTAAGTAAGGGTAAAGGTGAATTAAATTAAAAAAAATTATATAAAGGAAAATTAATAATAATAAAGTGGGGCTTTTTGGCCATCCACTTTAAAAATAAATAATAATAAAGGTTAGCAAAGTTAATTAAATTAATTAACAACAATAATAAAAATTAGCCAAGTTTAATTAAATTAATTGATTAAAAACAATAATAAAAAGTTAGTCAAGTTAATTAAATTAATTAATTAACAACAATAATAAAAAGTTAGTCAAGTTAATTAAATTAATTAATTAACAACAATAATAAAAAGTTAGTCAAGTTAATTAATTAATTAACAAAAATAATAAAAAGTTAGACAAGTTAATTAAATTAATTAACAACAATAATAAAAAGTTAGCCAAGTTAATTAAATTAATTAATTAACAACAATAATAAAAAGTTAATTAATTGTTAACAACAATTATAAAAGTTAGTAATAATGCAAAAATTAAAAGGTTAGTAACAATAATAATATTAAAAGTTAGTTGTTAGTAAGTTAATAACAAAAAAAAGGGTTAGTAATAATAACAAATAAGTAAAACAAGTAAAAATTAAAATAGTTAGGAATTAATTCTGCAAGAACAAAATAAAAGGTTAGTGACCAAAGTGAAAGAAATTGAAAAATTGAAGGACAAAATGAGAGTTTTACCCTAGATTTTAATTTTTTTAAATTTCCTGTTAAGAAACGTGACTTCGCGCGCACAGGGAAGGGAGCAGGGAAGGAGGAGGGAGGAAGGAAGAGCAGGTGGCGGCGGCGTGGGCGGCACGGGACGTGCGACGGCAGCGTGGGGGAGCGATGGGCGGCGGCGGGACGGCGTGGAGCAGCGTGACAGAGTAAAAGAGAAGAGAGAGAAAGAGAAGGAAGAAGGAAGAAGATGGTCAATTCGTAAGGAAATAAAATTTGGGAATTTCTGGGCAGAGGGGAAGATAAGCTAAGGAATAAGGCTGTAATTTTATCTTTTTTTTGAAACGGAGCTCTAAGCTTTATTTTTATTTTTTTTTGTGTTCAGCACAAAATTTGGGGGGCTATTCATAGAGGAAGTTTGGCAGAACTGTTGATGGATAAATTAATAAAAAATTTCAAACTTATCTTTTAAATTGGTAAAATGACAATTTTAGTCCTTTACGTCTCTCAGCCTCTGGATAAGTTCCTGAAGCTTCTGATTTTGACAATTTTGTCGTTTTCTGTCAATTTGCGCCAGAAACGTCGGCAGGCCCAAAATTTTATGTGACAAACTACCAAATGCTCCTGGAACTTTCAGAATTTGTCAATTTTTCCCGAAACTTCTTAATGTTGTCATTTTTACCTCAAACTTTTAAATTTTTCCATTTTTTTGGAGTTTTCTTTTTTTCTTTCAAATACACACATATATCATTTTAAATCAAATCTTCACAAAAAAAAAATGTATTTTAAACTAATTAAAATTTTTAGTAATAATAATAATAATAAAAATAATAATTTTTTTTTATTTAATTTCTTTTAATTAATTTCTTTTAAAAATTTTTTATTGTCGGACGAAATTGGGTGTCAACAGTTTAAAGCATCCGGAAAAAACACACACACACTCTCTCTTGTTCATATGTTGAGCACCCTTTCTTCCACTAAGATATTAGGTTGTAATAGTGTGCTTGACGCGTGTATCTTGGTGAACATTGGATTTCTGCTTCATCGTTTCAACTTGTAATATTCTTCGTCATGTGATAAACTAGTTTTCACTAGTTTTTGTAAGTCTTTATTATGTTCATATTTGATGAATAAAGTTTGAATGTGTTTTGTGATGTGTTGTGATTTTGTGAAACCCAAAATCTAAGTAAAACCTGGGCACTGACATTTTGGTATCAAAGCCAAGTTCAAACAACTATTTTAAGAATGTTTTACCAAACACATGGCATAGTGGCTGAAAACTGTCTTGTACCAACTTGTAAGCAGCTTCACCTAGTGAAGAGGGTATAGCTGAGGAACAACAGCCCGTACCATGTACAAACTTTGTTTCTAAGAAAATTGAATGTTTCAAAAGAAAGGTTCTTCTTTGAAACATTTTAGAAAGTTTGAGGAAAAGAAGGAAACAGGTGGTACCAGGTGGTTGGGTATTTTAGAACAGCTCGAAAATCTGTGTCCCACAAATGAAACTAAATGGGAAAGTTACAAAAACCTCCCTGTGGTTTGGTCTAACCTACAGTTTGCTCACTCTATTTTGAGAAACCTACACTTTGCCCCCTATATTTTTTACACTTTCTGATAACAACTTCTAAAACTATATTTAAACTGTACGATAATTATCTTTCAATAATTTTAATCTCTTCAATATTTTTTTTATAGTTAATAGACATTTTAAACTATCAATTTTTTCTTTCTGTAAATGTACTTTCCCACCTATAATTATATATCAGTATTTTTTAAAGGTCGGTTGGCTGTGAAAAAAATATTAAAAATCTTAAAATTACTAGAACATTATTATCATATAGTTTAAATATAGTTTTAGAAGTTGTTATCAGGTAGTGTAAAAAATATAGGGGTAAAGTGTAGGTTTTTCAAAATAGATGGGATAAATTATAGGTTAGACCAAACCATAGGGGAGATTTGTCATTTTCCCAAGCTAAATTGACTTGTAGTTTATGGCCTTCCAAAAGTCCTCTCCGCCCCCCACCGAGAAATTTCTTAAGTAGTGTCTAGTACCTGTGGGTCTCATGCACAAATGTCCAGGCCAGCCATATTTAATAAGTGTAAATTCTATTCTCTCACTTGGTGGGTATCTCAGATTCTCGGTATGTTGTCTTTGTGATAGACAAATTGAAAAGAATTTTGCTCAAGACTTGTGAATTGTTATTACTTCCTGAAAAAATGATTGATGTCAGACAATGTATAAAATAAGTGTCGAATCTAGAGGTAAAAAAGAGGAACGTAAAATGTAATTAGTAAATTGTAAATATCCGTTATAATTTTATTCACGTGCATTCGTTTTATTTTTTAAGTCGTCATCATCAGTGCAGTCACCTTAATTTTTTCTAGTCCGGCATGTCACACTCTTTGAATTTATAAATTTGTTTACACTTTGCATTCATTTATTTTTTGATTGGCCATAAATCAATGTAGTCACAATATCTTTTTTTCTCTTCCAAGTAAAGCGATTGTAAAAAAAAAAAAAAACCAATTAGCAAATTCCGATTGGGTCTGAACGCGAAGATCACCATTTTATGTGGCTGTAATCCACTACTTTCATCTAAATAGCATGCATCTGGAAGATACAGTATAAAAAGAGTGACATGTCCGAAGAGAAAAAAAATTAAGGTGATTGCATTTGATGACGACCAAAAGATGACCAGTAAAAAGAAAAATGAATGCATGTGCAATTGTAAACCACTGAGATAACATGTTTGTAATCAAAAGAAATAAGCAAGCTTCAATTGGGTTTAACCCTAAACAAATGAGAAGTCTCGTATAGCCACAGTTTCAAATGGTTTGCTAAGACCCTAGTCCTAGTTTATATAAGAAATTTTTCTCTTTGCATTCAGTGAGTAGGCTTAGCTTAGGTGATGCAAGTCTAAGATAAGTTCAGTTGTATAATATATTTTACATTGGATAAATTCATCCAATGATCCCTTAACTTATTTTCATGTATTAAAATGGTACACTGTCTTAAATTTGTCCTAGAAATACCTTACACCTTTTTTGCATCTCTATTAGGTCGTTTTTTTTGTGTAGTTAGGGCCATTGAATATTCTGTAGTACAATTTTCAAATTTGTTGGATTTTTTTCTTTTACTTTTATTAAGATTTCTTTGATGATTTTTTGGACTTGGGAAAGAATTCTATCTCACTTCAATTGAGGTAGAATTCTCTTTTTTTCCCCCCCTATATTATATTCTTACTGGACAGGACACTATAACTAATTAACTTCGTCAATGAAGACGTTATCAAGGGTTGGAAGAATAAAGGAATCTTGACTTGAGCTCTAACCAATGAACTGCTTTGTTCATTATAAACGCTAAGAAACTAACCACTTTATCAAGGAGGATTAGACCACATGGTAGGAGGCAATGAGGATAGCGAGGAGAATAGAGATTCTCAGATGTTCCCAAAAAGAGAGTTTTTCTTTTTGCAAATGCACCATATTTTATTGTTCATGAAAGAAAAAAAATCACTCAAGGGAGATTTCTATAGACGCTGATTTTATCTTGAGGAGATTAATGATCTTCAAACATTCTAACAGAGGAAATTATACGCACAAAAAAACACGTGTACATACAATGTTTCTTTTATATGTCCATTTTAATTTTTTCAATATGTATCTCAAAACTTAAATAAAAAAACACATAAACAAGTAAATTTTAAAAGAAAATTGAAACCAATTTTAAAGGGCATTTTTGGGGGGTAAATACTGGCGTTCAACCATCTTACAAACTAGGTATTCCAACATTTACGAAATGTGTAAATAAAAGATATTGGATATTGCATACAGATATCTTTGGCATTTAAAAAAAAATCGAATGACCTCATATAACATATAATGTTTAGTTTATTCAATGTATTTTTCAATATCATTTCATAAGTATCTACCTATACTAAACGTAATATATCAGAGATGGCGCACCAATAAAATGGGATTCTTCAGATTATTCTACACGGAAGTTTGGATTTCCTTTTTCCCGAAAGGAAAAAAAAAAGGTCACAAGGGGAATTGATTGATAAAAATAGATTGGAAGTGGAAGCCAACTAGCTAGCATATTTAGAGCTTGCCAAGACAACTGGCCAAAAAGAGCAATCATGGTACATGCCAAGCGTGAGTTAGACGATCATAATAATGATGAAAACAAGAAAATTCGGAAGATGAAAAAGAGCAAGATAACAATTTCAGTGAAATCATACTTTAAGAAAGGAAATTGGGCACCCTGAAACGTGGTTCATGAGGTTAATTTGTGTGTTAATTTTAATATCTATTTTAGGTTAGTTTTGTTATATTTAAGTGATTTATTACCCTCACTTGTTTATTTTTTATTTTATTTAGGGTAAAGATGTTGTCAAATAAGTTGACCAGATTTTTAAGAAGTAAAAATACTAACTTGCAAGAAATTATAAAGCAAGAAGTACAACTGGAGATTGGAAAAGATTCTCTCCTTTAGTTGATTGAGATACCCTTTTCGTAATATTATGCTCTATTTTAAGTTAAGGGTATTTTAGTTATTTGGAATCATAAGTATTAAGGCTAAGGATGATAATTGGGTGGATCGAGTTAAGTCATTCAGGTTCGAGTTTAGTCGGGTTAACATCAATTCGGGTTCAGGGCAGGTTATTTGGATTTGGGCTGATTTCAGGCTCAAGTCAAGCTTATTCGAGTTTGGGTTTAACTCAGGTCAGATTAATTTCAATCTCGGATAACTTCAGGTTGGGCTATTTGATTTTCGAGTCAGATTTGAGTTGATATTCAGGTCTAATCGGGTTAATGGTGCATAAATAGAATAAATAGGATTCATTTTTTATGCAAATATTAGAAAAGTGTAGAGATCCTTGTTGCAATTTTTATGGGTAAATAAAATGAAAATTTTAAAATTTAGGTACCTCATAACTGAAAAATTACTTGGCATAAAAAATCATCTAAAAAAATTTAATTCAACTAGATATAAATATATTAATATACAATTACTGAAAAAAAATGCCTAATTCAAAACTTTGTAAATTCAATTCATGAAACTATAAACTTGGTCATTTTATAACTTATGAAGTTAGTTGTAACACCTCTATATCCCATGTGGGAGAGATGTGGGAAGCCTTACGTGGATATATAGGCTCAAATTCTAAAGCACAAGCATCTAGCGCTTATCCTTTTCCAAATAATAGCATATATAGTGTATTCAGGTTTTTCGTTGACCGGTTATAGACTTGGGTTGTTACAGATAGTATTAGAGCCAACCTGAGATCACGATGGTGTGGTATAATGGGTGTGTATATGCATCGTCTATCGGGACTGATCTTAGATTTAAGAGACTACTTGGCCAAGGGCTAAGTAGTCTAATTAGAGAAATTACTTGATTCAGGAACTAAGTAATTCGACTGACCACAATGAGGATGTTGAGTACATAGGGAGGGAGTTTGTAACACCCTCATATTTCACATGGGTGAATTGTAGGAAGCCTTATATGAATATATAAGCTTCAGTTCTAGAACATAAGCACCTAGCGTTTATTTTTTTTATAAAGAATAACTCATGTGGTGTGGGCAGGTATTCTGTTGATCGGTTCTAGACTTGGGCCGTTACAAATGACACTAGAGCCGACGTGGGACAATGATGGTATGGCATAGTAGGTGTGCGTATACATTGTCTACCGGGACTGACCTTGGATTTGAGAGACCCCTTAGCCGAGGGCTAAGTAGTCTGATTAGAGAGGTTATTAGTCTAGGGGACCAAGTAATCCAAGTGACCCCAATAAAGACATTGGGTACATACGGGGGTTTTGTAACACCCTTATTTCTCACTTGGGAGAGATATGGAAAGCCTTATATGGATGTATAGGCTTAAGTTCCAGAGCATAAGCATTTATCCTTTTTCCAAAAGATAGCCTATATGGTGTGGGCAGGTATTTCATTGACCGATTCTAGAATTGGGTTATTGCAGATGGTATCAGAGTTAGGTTTTGTTCAAGGTATGTGGTTGAGTCTATCGATATTGGACGTAGGAACTTCCTTATACTAAGCATCTATTCCTAAGTACATAGCGCTTATCATTTTCCAAATGATAGCCTATTTAGTGTAAACAGGTGTTCCATTGATTGGTTTTGGACTTGAGTAATTATCGATGGTACTAGAGCCAACCCTTGACCAAGATGATGTGGCATAGTGGGTGTGCACATGCATCGTCTACCAAGACTGATCCTGGATTTAAGAGGCTACTTGGTCAAAGGCTAAGTAGTCTAATTGGAAAAGTTAGTGGTCCGAGAAACCAAGTAATCTAAGTGATCCCAATGAGGACGTTGGGTACATAAGGGGGGAATTTGTAATACCCTCATATCTCATATGGGAGAGATGTGGGAAGCCTTATATGGATATATAGGATCAAGTTCAAGAGCATAAAAACCTAGTGCTTATCCATTTCCAAATGATAGCCTATGTGGTGTGGGCAGGTGTTTTGTTGACCGGTTCTAAACTTAGGTCATTACAGATGGTGTCAGAGCCAGCTTTGATTCACAATATATGGTTGAGCCTGCCGACATGGGACAAGGGAACTTCTTTATACTAAGTTTCCATTCTTAAGTACCTAGTGCTTATTCTTTTCCAAAAGGTAGCCCATGTAGTGTGGGTAGGTGTTCCATTGATCGAGTCTAGACTTGAATCGTTACAGATTGTATCAAAGCTGACCTAGGACCACGATGGTGTGGCGTAATAGGTGTGCACATGCATCGTTGATCAAGACTGATTTTAGATTTGAGAGGCTTCTTGGTCGAGAGCTAAGTAGTCATATTACAGAGGTTACTAGTCCCAGGGGCCAAGTAATCCAAGTGACCCCAATGAGGACATTGGGTACATAAGGGGGGAGTTTGTAACACCCTCATATCCCATATGGGTGTGGGAAGCCTTCTATGGATGTATAGGCTCAAGTTCCAGAGCATAAACACCTAGCACTAATCATTTTTCAAAGGATAACCCATGTGTTGTGGGCAGATGTCTAGAACCGATTAACGAAACACCTACCCACGTCACATTGGTTATCATTTATGAAAATGATAAGCACTAAGTACTTATGTTCTAGAACTGATATCCACATAAGGCTTCCCACAATCCACCAATGTGGGATGTGAGCGTGTTACAAACTCCCTCCATTATGTAATCAACTTCCTTGTTGGGGTCAATTAGATTAATTGGTTTCCCAAACCAAGTAATTTCTCTAATTGAACCACTTAGCCCCTAGCCAAGTAGCCTCTTAAATCCAGGATCGGTCCCAGTAGACGACGTATGTGCACACCTACTATGCCACACATCGTGGTCTTGGGTCAGCGCTGATACCACCTGCAAGGACCCAAGTCCATAACCTGTCAACAAAACACCTACTCGCAACATATGGGCTATCTTTTGGAAAAGGATAAATGCTAGGTACTTGTACTCTAGAACTTGAGTCTATATATCCACATTAGACTTCCTACATTTCTCTCATGTAGAATATGTGAGAAGCCTTATACAGATATATAGGCTCAACTATAACACCTTCAATTTTATAAATCTTAATTATGAAAAATGCCTTAATTTCCCAAAATTATTATGCAATTAATTAAAATAATTTAAGAAATATAAGGTAAAATATTTTCTTTTAATCTATTTTCCAAATTATAAGAGTACTAAATAAAAACAAAGTAATTAAATGACAATCCCAGGAAAACTAACGTACAAATAATGTGTCAATTTAAATAAGCCATTTTTTTTTACAAATGAAAAAACACAAAATAGAAACCTAGTCCTAGCCAGCATTTCGAAAGGCTATAGCGTACCATCACTCTGTCTACTCCACATCCTGAACTTCATCAAATGGTTCAGTGACTTCATTTCCTCATATTGCTCACATAAGAAGACATGTTAGAAGCAAGGGTAAGCACCACTTGCTTAGTATGAGGGAAGTATCAAGTCCATTTTGTAGGTCCTGATATTCCCTCCACAAACAAAAAACAAATAATAAACTTCAAGTTACGGTAATTCAACGAAAAAACAATTTCATACACATCATAGTAACAACATTAAAGCCTTGCTAGCATCTTGAAATATGCATGTGCATAATTCCTTTTATTAAGTAAATCATATGGCATTGATCAAATTGTTTAATCGATTACTTGAATGCCATCAAAAAAATTTAGGGTGGTGAGTATGCATATCACCCACTCTCGAGATAATTCTTAGGCAGTGTCACTAGGGATGCCATTAAGTTATAGCCTCTCGGGATACCTATGCCGAGGTAAAGTCTCTAGTGATACCACCCATAAGCATAGTTCCCCATCAGCTATGGTTAGGCAACACACAAATCATATCTCCAATCTCCATATCAATATCAATCATGACTAAGGATTATTCGTCACCACGCTAACATGCCACTTAGGTTCTAATCATCCATTTTGAACCTCTTTTCTAAATTTACAACCCATTAGGTCATGTAGATATGGTCCGCCACCAACCTTGCATGCCTCATGTTTTATCTTTTCTCATAAATCTTTTACTTAATGCAGTATCGTGTAAGACAAACATCAATCATATTCAATTATCAAGTGATGTATGACCGTAACTCATTTTATTTTAAAACCTTTTTAGTATAGTGTCATGATTCTAATGCATCCTATTTTATTTTATCTTCTTATCTTGATTTAGTTTTGCATGATGACATGACAACCAATGATATCTTTTTAAGTCATTTATGCTCAATGTCCATCTCCTTTTTGTGAATTCTTTCCAAGTTAGTCATTAGCTTTTGCGTGTCAAATCATTTATCTATTGGCTTATGGTAGTTTATTACAGCCTTAGCTTGCCACTAACGGTTGCTTCTGACCTCATCATGTTGCTAGCGAGCTTTTCGGCCCTAAAGATGGTACTAGCGGTGTTTGTCTTACTGGCTCTAAACATGGTACTAGTGGGTTTATTCACGCGGCTGTAACATCTTCTAACTTAATTCTTGTTGTAAGCAGTCCTAGCATGATACTAGTGCCAAACATGCATAATATATATCTCATCATTACAACCATGCAACCAACCAATCAAAAATTACATCTCAATAGAAGGGAATTAAAGTAAAATAAAATTTTAGGAAACTAATTATTTACCCTAACCATATTGCCCATGCATTTAAAGATTTTGTTTTGCCCAATTGTTTACTTACAATTTATTATTTGAATTGATGCTTATTTTGGATCTAAGAAAGCCCATAAGAACTAACCTACTCTTCCCCCTTACTTAGTACAGAATAACACGGCGAAATGGAAAAGTTTCTTAAAACGGGCCTACAAAATATTAGTAAGGTAGAAAATTAGAAAATATGCTAAAATTTGAAAATTCCCTAAATGGTACTTGGAGGGTCCACATGCTTTACAGCTAGGCCAAAATTTTGCCTAGAAGGAAAAAAGGGTCTTGGGGTGTTTTCGGTGGCCTCGTGCCTACTCGGGATCATGTTAGGAGCTTTTTTGATGTTGATCCTAAAATTACAATGGCCAACACACTGAGTTATATGCTCAGTTAGTGGTTGTAAAAACTGAACTTGGAATGGAAAATTTTCATTTTGATTACCGATATATTTTTAGGATCTTTGGTGCTTCGAGAGTCCAAAGAAGCGCTAAACCTTTCAATAAGGATTTCCTAGGCCTCTATAACAACATGGACAACAATGGGAAAAGATTTAACAGGGGCTATAAGGTTCAAAATCGGCATCCAAAAGAATTCCAAAGAGACTACAGTGGCTTATCGGGGCTCGGGGGCAAGTATGGGTTCGATCACTCTAGGAACAAGTGAAAAAACCCCATAAATTTTGAATATCAATGATCTACCAAAGATATAAACAAAATATAAGGCATTTAGGTGTTAAAAATAAAAGTAAAAGAGTGATATGAAAGGATTTAGACTTATAGAAACAAATTCAGAATCACCGGAACATGTATGATTGTTTTTGTGTCCTGATGGGGTTTCCCTTCAATCTAATGAATCTAGGTAAGAATATGGAATAAAATTAATGTTCTGATGCTCTAGAATAACCAAGAATCAAAGCATGAGGAGATGGCCTTACACAGTTTGATGGAGGAATAAGTAAAGACAAACAATCAGTGTGAAAAGGACCAAAGGATTGTGGACGGCCTTCTTCCCAAAATCCAATTTTTGTTTTGTTGTGGTGGTGAGTTGTTAAAGAAGAAGAGAAGAAGAAGTGGTAATAGGCTGTAGATTTTAATTTAGAGCCAACTTGGATTTTTGACCTAGGAGAGATACAGGGAAAGAATAATAAATTAAAAGAAAGAGTTATAGTTATATTAGGATAATAATGAAAGTGTTTAAAATAAGAAAAATATAGATAAGTAGGTTGTTGACACCCAATTTCGTCCAACTTTCATAATAATTGTTGACACCCAATTTCGTCCGACTTTCATAATAATAATAAATTAATTAAAAATTTATTAAATTAAAAAAAAAACTAAAAAATATATTATATATATATTAATAACAATTAGCTTAGGAGGGTGGCATTTTTTTTTTTAAAAAAATATATAAATAAAAAAATAATAATAAAATAAAATAAAATAATGATAATAATAATAGATAAATAAATAATACATAATAAAAATAAAATAATAAAATAAAAAAAATGGGGTTCCAGCATCTTCTTCTCCCATTATTAAAAAAAAATTAATGAAAATTAAAATTAAAATTAATTATTTACATATTTCACTCCCACACGGCTCTCTCTTCTCGCCTTCTCGAGAATCTTCTTTTCCCCCCTTCTTATCTGCTCTCGATCTGCTCAGTGAGAGAGACAGTCTCTATCCGAACCTATCTCTCCCTCTCGCGCACATCTCTCTCACTCTCCTGGTCTATCTCCCCAACTCTCTCTCTTTCTCTTTAAAACACATTCACAGACACAGAGAAAAGAACTCACGCTCTCCCTCTCTCTCTCTCGGCCTACAGCTGTTGCTCTCTCTCTCATCTCCCCTGCTGACCCGCGCCCAGCGGTGCTCTCCTCCGACGCCTTCCCTGTCACCCAGCAGCCGCCGCGTCGCCGCTGCGTCGCCACTGCTCTCGCTGTCACAGCTCTCTCCCTGTTCGCGTCGCGTCACCTCCGGCCTCCCCTCGCCGTCTTGCCTTGCGCCTAGCTCACCTGTTCGCCCGGCCAGCCGCCAAATCGCCCCCTGCTCCCGTCAGCAGCCGCGTCGCCCCCTTTGCCGTCGCGTCACCTCCGGCTCCCCCCTTTCCCTCGCCACGTCGATCGCCCAGCTGCCCTGCCAGTGCCCTCTGCCTTGCCCAGTTGCCCCGCCATCGCCCTCTGCCTCTGAACTTGCTACGCCTGCCCCATGCTGGAGAACGAAAAGCAAGGAGCTGAAGACAAAAGATAAATTAAATGAATAAAAATAAAAGAGAAGTCAAACGCGTTTTGCTTTTGACCAGGTCAAAGATTTTTGGGTAAAATTCTGGTTTAGACCCTAGTTTTTTTATTTCATCCATTTAAGTCACTAACCTTATTTTCTTTGCAGATCAATCATTGACAGCATTGTTTTTATCTATAGTTTTGTTTATTTTTGTTCAATTGCTCGTCTTATTATTTTGGATCATGAATTTGTTGATGAGTTAATATAAAATTGTATGTTTAAATTAGATCAGATATTTACTTATATATTGATTTTAACTTTTCATTGTTAGCATAAGTTTAAAACACATGTTTACATAACATATTTGAAAGATAATCTTTACGAGATTCAATTTTGAACGGGTTTTAATAAAATTCTAAAAAAACTGAATTTAGGACGATAGTAAATCACAAATCCATGTCCAGATGATTCGGTTAGAATCCATGGCTTGGATATTAACTGAAATTGTTTAAATTAAAATTTAATAACGAAATCCCGATGACGAACCGACTCGTAGTTCGGATCTGTTATGAAAGCCTATAATTTTGACATAATTTTAATTTTTGCTTATGAATTTATTGGATTTGTCTAATTGATACTTTAACTTAGTTTTAATTTTTGCAATTAAGTCATTAATTCACTTATTTTCTATTATACTTTTGTTTGTTCAGCTAATTAAAAGCATAAATTAACTTAGGAATTGACATTAAGCTTAATTATATGATTAAGTTAAATAGGTAATTTTAATAAATAATTTGTCCTTGAATTTATTTGATTTATTTATCTGAACTTTGAGTTTGTTTTGATTTACAATTTGCGCATTGATTTCCTTTTATTGTCTTTTCGTTTGCTCAAATAATTAAATGTGTAAATTAACTGAGGAATTAATGTTAAGCATAATTATATGATTAGATTAGATAAACCTTTTTTTAATTAATCTAAAATTAGTTTGACATAATAAAAATCACACCTAGGAAATATTCAGTCTACCTGTGCCATTTAATAATTAATTAAATAGCTAATAATAAATTAAATTTAAATTAAATTCCATGACCAGATGATTCGGTTAGAATCTATGGCTTGGATATTAATTGAAATTATTTTAAAGAATAATAATAAAATAAAATAAAAATTTAATAATGAAATCCGTTCGCGAATCCTCAACTCGATTAAAAGTCGATTCAGAATCTCGGTACAATTCTTCTCTTATTCTCCATATTTTTATTTATACAAGTCACTAACCTTTTTTATTTCTACAGAACTAACAATAATCTTTATATGTTTATTATTATTATTATTATTATTATTATTATTCTATTCAGATTACTAACTATTTAATTTTTGCATAAACTAATTACTAACTCAACTAACATCACTAACCATTTAATTTTTGCTATACTAACAATTAATTGTGCTAACCACTAACTTTTATTATTATTGTTATCACTAACTTTAATTTTTGCTATACTAACAATTAATTGTGCTAACCACTAACTTTTATTATTATTGTTATCACTAACTTTAATTTTTGCTATACTAACAATTAACTGTACTGACCGCTAACTTTTATTATTATTGTTGTCATTAACCATTTAATATTTGTTATACTAACCACTAACTTTACTAACTTTATTAATAACTAACTTTAATAATAATAATTATTATTATTATATTTATTATTATTACTATAATGGAAGGTTATGCCTCCTATTTATTATTTTAAAAAAAGTGGATGGCCGAAAAACCCCACTTTACTTATTTATATATCATCTTTTGATATTCTTTTGTTTACTTTATGTGTTTTCCCTTTATCTATTTGCATGTGTTATTTAATTTATGCATCTTTTTTTTTAATGGATGTTCAAAACAAAAAAACAAAATAAAAAAAAAAAAAGAAGAAAACCTCCACTTTATTTATTGTTATTTAATTTTTCTTTATTTTATGGTTAAACTCATTTCATTTAAAGAAATTAGCCATAAAAAAATATATATATGTAAAATAAATTTGAACCATGTTGTTAAGTCAAAAAAATTTTTTTTTAGTTCATGGTATATTGGCTGGAAACTGTCTCGTGCCCGCTTTTGAGCTGCTTCACCTGGTGAAGAGGGTCTGGCTGAGTAACAACGCCCCGTACCATGATCAAAAATTTTTATTTTTAAACTCTTTGATTTCTTTAAATTAACTTCTTATTAAATAAAAAATTAATTATTTTTTTTATTCTTTTATAAATTGAGTAATTCTTTAAATAATAAATATCCTTCATTAAACAAGAAAAATCAGATAAGAAAAAGAAAAGAAAGATAACAGAAAGATAAAAATAAAAAAGATAAAGAAAAGAAAAGAAAAGAAAGAAAAGAATAATAAGATATAAAAAAGGAAGATTTTTTTAAAAATCATTAACAAATTTAATAAAAAAGACTTATAAGTTAAACTAATAATTGATTCCATAAAATAATAAAATAACAATTAACTATAAATAATTTTCATATCCGCATGATCCGGCAGGATCTACGGTTTGGAAAATATCAACTTTTTAAAAATTAAATAAATAAAAAGGTAAAAATTCATATTTACAATGTGGATTAAATTATTTAAAATTTTGTCAAATTCCGTGTCCAGGTGACTCGGCAGAGTCCGTGGTTCGGAATCAAATCTTCCGTGTCCAAATGACTCGGCAGAGTCCATGGTTCGGAAGTATAAAATTTTATATAAATTAATTTAAAAATCCAAATCCGATTAATTCAGTTAAAATTTCTAATTTGAAAATTAACTGAATATTTTCTAAAAGCAAAGCAAAACAAAATTAAAATCAACTAAGGTGCCAATTTTGGGCGCTATAACAAAGTTGTTTTAGCGTAACCGTACTCCCGATCCCAGAACTCTCACAGACCAATTTTAAGGTATCCAATCGACCTAGGTAAACTGATTGGTGGCGACTCCAAGAAAACGACGACGTTGCCACATAGGTAAATTAAATTAATTTGTTATAAACAAAAAAAGAATTCCAAGGATGCATGTAGCTGAAAGGTTTGTAAATTTAAGATTAGGGTTAGTTGGGAAATTATTCCATGTAATAAAAACATAAAGCCGGTTTAAACCATGCACACACGTAGCCGTAGGCTAAATTTTTTGAAATATAAGCAAACAAATTCAGAATTAAGTGAGGCAAATTTCTTTTGAGTCATTTTTATGAGAAGAATCCAATGGTGCTCATAGATTTTCCATTCGATGCTCGGTTTGAAATGATAAAAAAGCCCCTAGCCTAAAGGAAATGACTTATTGGTTTTTTTCCTGGTCTTCTTTCTATTCTTTCTTATTCTTCATTAGTAATAGTGCCTATAGGTGCCTGGTCTTGGCCCCTAATAAGAGCTTGCATGCCTGCTACCTACTGAGCAATAGTGGCTTGCATCATTTCTATCATATTTTCCAGTCTATGCTGACCATGTACACTAGGTTCAGGCTTTATGGCCCTATTCGGAGGTCCTGTCCTGCTTTCAACTACCTCCTCATTTTCAAGCTGTTGATAATTGTTCAGCCTTAGAATTAATCTGGTTCCTCATTTTTCTATCTCTACCTCTGGCCATTTAGTCTTACAAAACATAGGAATGGTAGTGTGTCATACTGGTAATTTGCCTAACAGACCTTTAAGGCCTTATAAAACCTTAGGCTCTAATACCAACTCTGTCAGGACCCAAGTCACCCCCAACCCTGAACCTTTTTAGAGGCTTTAGACCAACCAATTATTTTTAGTCACTCAGCTGATTTTTCATAAAGTGAATAAGGTTTTGACTCCCAGGATTCTTAATCCGAAATTGTTATTTACTTAGGTGGGAACCTCAAGCTTTTGAATTTCTAGTAGGTTTTAGTCAGTTCAGCCAATTGATTGAATTTCACCCAGTTGAAACTACTAGGTGAGTGCATATAGGGTTTAATGAAGCTACGTGACTTATGTGTGTGTTCTGTGTCCTTAGTGTCTTAACCAAAATACACACACACACACACACACACTAGGTTACAAACCATGCATGCCTTTATCCTAGCTTGTTACACAAAGTGCCTTAAGGCTTCCTCAAGCCCAAAATACATGCAAGGCATAAACCAAGTTTTACTCTAAGTCCTACTACCCTTAGTTACTCATAAATACAAGCCAAAATTTAGCAAAAGGGGACTACGTGGCCCAAATTTATGTACAACAAAAGTTTGGTCCACTGAGTGCCATGCATGATACATAGTCAGGCTTAAACTATCTCTAAGCCCACAGTTACTTTGACCTTCACTTTCATATAACACTTAGGCCTCAATTGTCTTATTACTTTTCTAGTTCTGACTCATACCAAGATGGATCCAAACACAACAACTCCTATAATAGCCATTAGGGCCTACAACCATAACAGCATAACACAACCATTAGTTTATTCTTATGTCATGCTTCCTTTTTCATAAACCATAAATCTAGAGTATACCTTTGTGTACATAGACTACTCCTAGAGGTTCCTTAGCCGTTCACTCTTCCACCTCATTACCTAAAATGGGCAAAAGAGGGCATGAGTACATAGGTATTCAGTAAGAAACCAAATACAGCACCCAATGCCTTCATAATGTTTATGACATTACTATACATATAAACCTCAAATTTTGCTTAATAACCTGCATCCAAAGACAAGGAACACACAAAAAACAGCATATACAAGATAATACATGATACTTATATATACAAATAAAAGGTTAGCACACGCGTACAAATAGAGAAGCACACAAACACAAACACCATATACACACAGTTTCCTTAACATAACAAGCTTGATTTTTCTTCAATTTCTTCATGTAATTACTTTGATTAGGTTCAATTATCATAGAGCTCTAGATGATTGATCAAGCTTGGCCAAATCTACCAAAAGCAAACTAGCTAGCTTATCATAGTACTTAAAGTACATATAGCCAATTACATAACCTTTAGGTTCCTTTGGCTTTAGCCATCCCTTAGGGTAGCTTTTTGCCTTCAAAATACAAGATAAAAAGCTTCATATAGTTCCTCACCTATGGCTAAAATTGCATCAAGGAAGCTTGATCATATACCACGTAGCATAGATACCACCATGAGCTAGTTTGGTATCACCATGTCTTGAATTTGTCTTGCTTGTGTTCTTCTTTGTGTTCCTTCTTTTCGGTAACCTTAAGGTGTCTTGTAGAGGTTTGGCCAGGTTTTAGAGGATGAGAAGACAGTAAGAAAGCAAGAAAACATCAACTCACAAAGAGCATCGTCATTTGCTTGTCATACACCACCATACATAGTTTTAGTTTTAGCTAGTTTGATTTCTCTTTTGTTTTGTGTATATCTCAGTGCTTCAGTAAGTATTTGGCCTAGATTTTAAGGTCATAGTGGTGCTAGGAACCAACTAAGAAGCTACAATGAATTTTATTTGAAGACTACAAAATCAAACGGTGGTCGAATGTGATGATGGCCAAGGATTTTAACTAGACCTTGGTCCAATATCCTCCCAAGTAGCTCAAATCTCTTAATACTTCATTTTTTCCTACTTTGCTCTTCATTTTGGCCAATTAGACCTTCAAACTTTGCATTGAACATAGGTACACTTAAAGCACATCCGAGAAGTCTTTAGTGTACTTTAAGGTTTTTTCATAGATTCTATGTGTTTTCACCTTCTCTTGGTCCATATTGTAGCCTTCATTCTCGTTTTAATGATAAGCATCAACCTCATGTAATTCTTTTCAAGACATTAGGCTTTAGAGCTTTCACATGTTCATAGTTGCACACAAATGTGCACTTAAGGGTCCTCTAGTGCACCCTAGAGTGCCCTTGTCATTTCTCATGTGTCTTTCATATTTTTGGGCTTATGCAATTGTCCTCAATTGGATCTTAACCTTAGGTATTGAGCCCACACAATCCCTTTAGTGTTTTAGGATTTAGAGCCCTCAAGTTCACATAAGTGCACACAAGGGTGTGCTCAAAGTCCCCATCGTGGCCCTCCTTGGTTTTTCTCTTAATGCTTCATAACTTGCATTGTCTATTCACATCTTTGATGTTCATCATACTCACATAAGAGCCATGGCCATAGCCTACACAAGTTGCAAGCATGACAAACATGAAACACGTTATGAATTCCAGCCAAATTAGGTGGTAAAGTGACTTGATGTGCCACATCTCCAAGTCGCTCTAATACCTTAAAAGGTCCAACAAAGTGCAGGGCTAGCTTCCATTTCACTCTGAAGTGTTGAACTCCTTTGGTTAGTGACACATTTAGAAACACATGATCACCAACGGCAAACTCCAAAGGACGACGCCTTCAGTTTGCATAACTCCACTGCCTATCTTGAGCTGCTATTAATCATTGTTTGATTATTTTGACCTTATCCGAAGTTTGTTGGACCAAATCTAGTCCTAATAAAGGCATGTCACTCACTTTTTCCCTACACACCAGAGTATGACAACTATGACCATACAAAGCCTCATATAGGGCCATCTGAATGCTGGAGTAATAGCTATTATTATTAGCAAATTCCACTAAGGGCAGGTACAATTTGGGTTTGGGTTTTTCGGATTTTGGGTTTGCTTAGATTTCACTTTAATTGGGTTCGGGTTCAAGTAGGGTTAGGTACAACCGGGTTCTTGTCATTAGCTTTTTCTATCAAATCAGGTCAAATAAGGTTTGGGTTTGAAAAACTTAGCCTGGGTTTTCGGACCGGGTAAAATTTTGCCATCATTAATTGAAGATTAGAAACCCTACAAATATATGAAGAGAAAAGGGCAACTAGATAAAAAGATATGATGAATTGTGAACTAAGAATATGAGTGATTGTGAAGAAAAGAGACAGAAATTGTGAACAGAAAATAGATGACCAAGTCTCAATTAAAGGTGGAAAAGAATTGGGAAATTGGAGCAGAAACAATGCAATTAGGAGCAAGAAAGAAACAAGATAAAAGAGAGAAAAAAAAATGATTTTGTTATTTCTTTACTCTCATCTATGTTTGAATTAATTTGAGATTATATGTTCATGTGTTGTTTTTGTTTCTTGATTTTATTGGATTTTATTATTGAATCAAGCATCAAAGGCTAAATTTCTATGCTAAGGTTAAGGATGTAGTCTAGTTGAATTATTTTAGTTAATTTATTTAGTTTTCATTTTAGTTTATTTCATTTGGAACAATGAATAGTGTCTGTACTTGATCACCATGGAGAATTTATTTTAGAGATCATTATAACATATATGTAAAATTCTAACTGAAAGCCCAGTCACTTATCAGTTGCGATATTCAACAAAAGTGGCTATTTCGCTACTGTAGATGACAATAGCATTTTTTCAAGTTGCAATTTTTTCACGATTGAATCTATTGAAAGCGACTGAAACCTTTAGTAAAAAATCAGTCAAAAGTATTGTAAGTTGCTTTAAACCATGTGACTGACTACTTTAGTCACTATATTAACGACAGCCATGGTCAGTCATTATATTAGTACTTTTACCTTTTAAAGAAAATACATTAATACTGAATATGATTATTATTTAATTAATATTATTTAATATAATTGTTTATTTATTTCACTTGTTATTTAATTGATATTTACATTAAATTGGTATGAATATTAAGTTATTTTAATTATTAATAATAAAATATTCAAATAATGAAATTAAAATTTAAGTAAAAATAAATTTATATTAATATGAAAGTCAACTTACATACCCAAATATAAAATTCAAAAATTCACAAAATTCAAAAATCGGAATTCAAAAATCATAATTCAAAAAATTTAAAACTCAGATCTAGAGAGGAATGTGGCGGAGAAAGATAAGGGAGAGGCGAATGAGGTCAAGGGTGAGGTAGAGGAGACTGAGGCAACAGTGGTGAGGTTGAAGTTGAGGCGGAGGAGACCAAAGTAACGATAGTATGGCCGAGGACAAGGCGGCGGTTGTTAGGCTGAGGTTGAGGTGGAGGAGGCCGAGGTGATGGTAGTGAGGCCGAGGAGACCAGGTGACAACAGCGAGGCGGAGGTGGAGGAGGAAGAGATCGAAGGGAGAACGGCAAGGTTGAAGAGGATAGCGAGTCGGACGGTGATGTGGCTAAGGATGTGACGACGGGGAGGTCAATGAGGCAAGGTGGATGGGTGAGAAAAAAAATGATGATACAGATGGCTGGGTGAGGCGAGAAATGGTTGAGCCAAACAGTAACGTGGATGAAGATGATGGACAGTGGACTGACAAGGTGAATGGATGGTGACGCAGACGGGCATGGTAGATTGGCAAATGGAGATGAAAGATGAGAGTGAGATTAGAGTAAGATGGTTGAAAGAGATGACTCAAATGAGAGATAAGAGTGGGATGAGGGTATATGAGGATATATATAGTTACGGTTAGGTTGGTTTGGGGTTTAGGTTAGGTCGTATGATATATGGGCTTTTAATAAAAGATATGTAAATAATAATAATAATAATAATAATAATAATAATAATAATAATAATAATAATAAATAACCATATATGATAATAATAATTATTAAATATATAATTTATATTAAATATAATATATTATTATATATGATACATATGATACATTATAATAGATATGAAATACATTATAATATATATGAAACATATATTATAATATATGATACTTTATATACCTAAACCCTAAATAATATATTAATAATCATAATATAATATTATATATATATATATATATATATATATATATATATATATATATATATGACATATAATAATAATTATTAAAAATATGACAATTGGGTAAAAAAGAAGGAAAGTAGAAAGGAAGTAGTTGGAGCGACTTAACTCTGACTGCAACCCAATTGACAAAGTCAATTGCAAAAGTCATTAATATAGTCACCCCATCAGATGAACGCAGCTACTCCATACATGAGTGTAGTCAGAATTCTGTTACTATGTTCATCATTTTTTCCTTTTTTTTTACTTTATATTTTCATATATACAAATACATATAGAACAAATATAAATATAAATATATGTATATATGAATATAATTTTATATATGGTACAATCATAAATATGTGTATAAATATGTGTGTGTGTGTGTATGTACATACATGAACATAATTACATATGTGGTACAATCATAAATATATATAAGTTCATGAAATTTTTTCCACATACATAATTTAAAAGATTAAAATTTATAAATAAATTATATCATATATATGGAAGAAAGAACCATAAGAACAATTCTTATACCTTAATAATTAATTAGACTTTAAGCATGCAAATCCTAAATTAAACCTTAAGACCTAAAACCCTAAACCTTCTAAGACCCTAAAACCCCAAACCCTAACTCTATATCCCTAAATCGTAAACATTTGACCTAATTATATACCATTAACCATAATCCCTAAATCCTAAAACCTAAAACCCTAAATTAAACCCTAATACCTAAAACCCTAAATTGTAATTCTATATCCCTTAATCCTAAGGCCCAAGCCCTAACCATATTTCTATATGTCCCTAAATCTTAAATCTTAAACCTAATATACCATTAATCCTAAACCTTAAAACCTCAAAAAAATCTTAATACATATATCTGTAAACTCTAAAAAAACTCCAAAACTTAAACCGTAAAACCTAAACCTTATAAACCTTAAATCCTAAACCATCATTAAACCCTAAACTATAATTCCATAACCCTAAACCCAACTACCATTAACCCTAAATAGTAAATACAAACCCTAATTAAAACCTAAATCCTAATTAAACCCTAAACCCTAAACCCAACTACCATTAACCAAACCCTATTAATTAACCCTAAACCCTAACCTTAACTGCGATTAATCCTAAACTCTAAACCCTAAATACCCTAATTAAACCCTAAACTCTAAATACAAATCATAATTAAAACCTAAACCCAAATTAAACCCTAAACCAAACTACCATTAATCCTAAACCCTAAATACAAATCCTATTAATTAAATCCAAAACCCTAAACCTAACTATTATTAACCCTTAAACCTAAATCCTAAATACAAATCCTAATTAAACCTAAACCCTAAATACAAACCCTAATTAAACCCTAAGACCAAACCCTAATTAAACCTGAAATGCTAAACCTAATTTATAGCATTAACCCTAAACCCTAAATCCTAAACGTAATATATACCATTAATCCTAAATCCTAAACCATAAATGCAAATCTTATACCCTAAATTTCAATACCCTAATTCTTAATTAAATACCCTTAAACCATCTTAATTCTATATCCCTAAACCCTAAAAAAATTCACAAACCCTTAATCATAAAAAGCTCTAAATTAACCCTCAAATAAATCCCAAAACCCTAATATTAAATTAATTCAATTAATACCCCAACCATATACTAATTCCAAACCCTAAACCTTAAATAAAAATCCCAAACCCTAAATTTATGTCTAATACCCTTAATCCCTTAAAACCCCTAAACCCTAATTCTACATCCCTAAACCCTAAAAAGAAAATTACAAACCCTAAAAAAAATCCTAATACATATACCCCAAACTCTAAAAAAACTCAAACCTTAAAATCCCAAAACTTCTAAATCAACATAGCCACTAAGAAGGCGACAGAGGTAAATTGGACATCTAAAAAACCGACTGAAGGGCGACTGCAGTAAAATCTATAAAAAATTATCAACTGAAGGGTGACCACTATATGGGTAACTGAAACTTTCAGTCACCCACCAGTCGCAATAAGAAGTGCACTTTTTTTATTCTAACTGTTTAGTGGCTGCAATATTTAGTGACTGACTTTTAGTTACGATTTTCAGTTGCAATTTTGTATCAGTGTTGTAGTAGATTTGAATAAAGGATTGAAAGATAAAATTTAATCTGTCCATTAGGGAAAAAGAGTTACAATAATTAGGATAGAAATATACTTATTTTTTGTGATTTCTAGGTTTGACAACATGCACTACTTAAAAACCATTTTTTCCAACGACCCAATTTCCAACGTGTTAGGCTGTTGGAAATTTCCAACGGGTTGACCCTTGTGAAAAAAAAATCTCCAACGGTTTGACCGTTGGAAGTGTTGAAAAATTTCCAACGGCCTAAACCATTGGAAAATAGTGAGTTAAATTGTACATCTCAGTATTTATTGTTCCCAACAGCCTAAGCCGTTGGAAAATATGTAAGTTAAAATGTGCATATCAGTATTTATTGTTTCCAATGGCTTTAGCCATTGGAAAACATTTTATTTTTCCATTGGCCTAGGCCATTGGAAAATAATTTTATCATAATATATGTCATAATATGTATTTATCATAATATATTAGTATAACATAAAATTTTTTGTAATATAATATATGATATGTTAAAATGTATCATAATATATAATGTATCATAAGTATTGTATATATCATAATTATATATATATATATATATATATATATATATATATATATATATATATATATATATATATATATATATATATATATAATATCATAATTATAAAATATTGTTATAAATATTTATAATAATATGTATATATATTATATTATAAATATTGATTATAATATGTATGCATGTATGTATGTATGTATATATGTACGTATGTATATCATATATAAAATATTTATGATATTTATTGTATAATTTTAGAAAGTAAAGTAATTATTTTGAAAATATTTTGTTATAAACAACAACAATAATAATAGTAATAGTAATAGTAATATATATATATATATAATTTTCCCTAACCCAAAAGAAATGATCTATTGGGCCAAAAATGCCCAAACCCAGCCCTAACTATAAATACTATCACTTACCCTCCCATCTCCCTCAACCCCTCTCCGTCTCTGCCTTCTCTCAGCGCTCTACCTCTCTCTCCCTCCTCTCAGCCTCTCCATCTCCTCTCACCCTCTCCTTGCTCTGCCGTTCACCGCCGTCTCTTACCTCTGTCTCCTCTCTGCCCTATTCTTTGTGCTTCGTCTCCTCTCTGCCCTCCGTCTCCTCGCTCAGTCGTTCATCGCTGTTTAGTCGCCATCCGTTTGGCATTTGCTTTACCGTTCGTTGCCGTCTGTTCTACCACTCATCACCGTTTGCTCTACCGTCTGCTCGCCATTCGCTCGCCGTCCGTCGCCCAGATCTGCACCAGATACGTTCGTTCTCATCTCAGCTCGCATTCTCCACTCAAATCCGCACCAGACCCATCGCTTGTCGTCCACCATTCGCCTTGGCTCTGTCGCAGGTCGTCCACTTTGGTGATTTCACTCCGCCAACCTCCTCTGACTACTGTGTCTGGAGATCTACAAACTCATTATTGTTTGTTTGTTGTATTTGTTTTTAAAATTTTCTAGATCTAGTTTTATTTAGTTTTTGGGTTTGTTGTACTTCTTGTCTTTTATTTTATATTTTGTGGATATCTGATTTCAGGACAACTTTTCTGATTTTTCATAGTTTATGTAATTTTTGTGATTTTGTTATTATTAGCCCGTTTTTGTAATTTTGTGGTTTTTATCTCTTGCTTTTAAATTTTGTTTTGTAAGTATAAGATATAATTTTTTTAATTTTTTTATATTATGAAATACAAAATATAATTCAATACTGTACAAAATATATCTTTTATTTTTTTAGTATAAAATGTTTCCAACACCTTTAGCCATTGGAAAACCTGACCAAATAACTCCATCCACTTCGGCCGTTGGAAATTTCTAACGGCTAATTTTCCAACGGCAAAAATAATGAGCCGTTGGAAATATTTTTGCAACACATGTTTTGCCAACGGCCCTAAAACTAATTTTCCAATGCGAAGTGGTTGGAAAAGGCTTATTTTTTTAGTAGTGCTAAACTTAATGTGTTTGATTAATTATATGAGAGATCGAGAGATAATTATAGGTTAATCGAACATATTGCAATTGTTTGAGAGAGAGTTGTAGTACTAGAAGTGATTGTTGACAATTAAAAACTTGCCAAAATAATTAATTGGAAGACCCTCATTTAGGTGAAACCCAAACTTTAGCTATCTCACAATTGCTTTCTTCACAATTTGTTATTTTGGTCATTGGTTTATTTTAATCTTAGTTTAATTTTAGTTTATTTTACTCCCTTAAAATCTTAACTTATTTCTTTTGTTTTTCAGAAATAATTAAATATCTGTTCCTCGTGGGGTCGATACTTTGGTTTATCTTATGGATTAAAACATGCTATAACTTACCCTATACACTTGCAAAATTAGCCATATCAAGTTTTTGGTGCTGTTACTGAGAAATGTCCATATTTGATTGTATAATTTTTTTTCTCATTTTTCTTTTCTTTCTATCTATTTTTAGTTTTATTTTATTTTATTTTATGCGGGTAGGTTTATTTTCTTTTATATTGATTTACCGTTTTAGTTTTTTCCCCTAAGCCTTCAGTTGACTTCCTATATGCTTCTTCCTAAGCCTAACCCCCATGCAGTCTTTCTTATTAGCTATGCATTTGTTATTTGTTTGGTTCTTATCTCCGACCCTTTCCAGAGGCAACTGATAATGTCGAAGCCCCGGAGGTCCCTCCCCTCGTGTCGACAAGCTTGGCTTGTGACCTGGCGTCATCCCTCATTACTGGTCCGCGCATGATGTGGAAAGGGCTCTAAAAGGAAAAAATACAAAGAAAACAGAATGTGTAATCTATATGTCATATATCTTACCTAAAACTTCCTATGTTGCCACTACAATTTAATTTTTGCGGCATACCTCTCTTGTTTTCATATTATTATAGAAAAACCTTAAGTACAAGATTTTATCAATTTTATCACTCTTTAACTTCAATAAAATATTTTTATTGACACTCAAAAATGTAATTTATTATTTTAGAAACATTCCCAGATAAATATTTTATTTTTTATTTAATTAGTTCCATATATTAGTATTGGGATTTAAAACCAAAAAAATAGAAAAAAAAATCAATCTTTTGTGTGATTTATCATTTATAGAAATGATGTTTTAATCCATGAATTGTCATCAAAGTAGGACTTTTGTAACAAATACACCTTCAAGTTTATAATCTACATGAAAAATAATTAATTGAAAATATTTATTTATTATAATATTGAAATGTTTCATATACATATTCTTAGTAATTTAGGATTAATCAGAGCATTGCTTCAAAGTATTCATGTCCCTCTTAGAAGTATTTAAATTTTACATATTAACAATATTTTTATAGCGCTACATTTAATTTATATCTAATAAGCAATTTGACTCTAAAAAGAAAAAAATTTTAAAATTTAGTCAATATTTTGACGCATAATCTATTCATTATATTACTCTTGTGAGAAAATATATCATATTGCCACTATAATTAAAAGTGTATTGCAAAGATACTAGTATATCTATATTGCTATCACGGAGGTACCTCAAAATACCAAAATATAAAAAATATAAAATAAAATAAAATATTAAGCTACAGTTCTTACTTTTCGGGATTAGTTTTTTCGGATGAAGCTATTGTAACCCCGTATTCGTATATTTGATGAATATATCACGTAACTTCTATTTGTAATAAAAGATCTATTGAATAATAGTTAATGAAATATTTTATTGAAACATCATTGTAAAATATCAAATATTGTTTGACCTTTTTACTCTTAATTGATTATATAATTCCCTTTAATGGAACCTAATTTTTTGCATTATTGCTTTTCTAAGAGGTTTAATAGTATAATGAGTAAGAAATAAACAACAAATACTCTGAGTTAATAGATTTCATCCAATCAGGGATTAATATGAAATATTTTTTAAAAAATTTAGAGCCAAAACAGAATGCTTAATAAGAATGATGAGGAAAAAAAATTAAAGGTTATAGACTATCTACTAAATTAACCCTATTCTTTATGGTACCAAATTTTCTTTTAACTTGGATAAAATATAGTACTATATATCTTATTTCAAATAAAACTGTTGGATATATCAAACATTAATTTCTGCATTTTTATATCTACAATGCACCTTTTCTTTAACTTGAAAATATATTTTTAAATATTTTTATTTAATTAATTAAAATTTCATGTATTTTTCATATTTAAAATGTTAAATAAAATTGTACTATATATCTATATATTATAAAAAGTATGAAGATGTCAAAGGGTTTAATTAATGATTTTTTACCCTTGTATTATAAGTTATTTTCTTATTTTGATGAAACCAAATTTTGCCATAGTCTACTTAATTAGAGTTATACAAGCACTAAAACAATAAAGGAACTCTTAAGTTGCCACAAAATTTTATTTTTTGTTACAAACTTGTCTACCATTGATTCTATATTACAGAATCAAGTATCGCATGCAGTTCTTTTTTACGGTAATCTTACTTTTAAAAGTTAAAACTTCTAGATTGCTACTAATTTTTTTTGCATGCATCAAACATATCATTATCTATATATTATAAAAAGTATGATGATACCAAAATGTTGAACAATTTTTTTATCATTACTTTACAATTGTTTTTCTTTTAATAAAACTTAATTTTATTATTATCTGTTTGATTGTAGTTATAGTAGCAACAAAACACTAAAAGGGAAAGGGGAAAAACCGAGTGAGAGAGAGAATCATGTATTTCTTTGCATATGTGTTATTATTACGTCTTATGGCTACAACCCTTAAGTTGCCATTAAAAGTCACTTTTTGTTAAAACCTTGCATGCTCTAGATTCTATATTATAGAATTAAGTACTAAATGCAATTTTTTTTGCGTTAATCTTACCTTTAATGGCTATAACCCCTAAATTGCTACTAAAATTTATTTTTTACAACAAACATGCCCACCCTTAGTTCTATATTACTATAAAAATTACCTTGGTACAACAAATAGTTTATAAAGCTTAGAATTTAACATGGTATTTCAAAAAACTTCGCAATCAAATATTTTATTTGAATAAAATATTTAAATATCTGGTAAAACTCATTCTAAAGTTCCTAACAATATAAAAAATGCCTTTGAACATAAAATTTTTGTTAACTATGTTTTTTTTTCAACTTGGATGAGTATATGCTATGAAAGCTTATTATCTAGTAAACTCATGTTAAATTTTCACATGACAATCTATAGGCATTGCATAACAAAAAAAATTATGTAAAATTTATATATTAAAAATGTACGTAAATGAACACTTTATAATAGTTCACGTGAAGTTTGTCCTTACCTGAAAATTATAGGTTCTTTTGCTCTTGTAATGATATACATTTTTTATTGTCTATTCAATCTGAGTTCTGTCAGTATTAGGACACTAAAAGGGGGAAGGGGGAACAATCCGCTGACATAGATTTAAATACATCAATGCCTATTTAATTATAGATTTAGTAGCACTAAAATACTAGAAACATAATAAGAGAGTAAAACAGAAAAGTGGGGTGTGTTTAGTCTACTAAACATACTTTGCCTACAAAACTTAGTTAGTTTTAACAAGTACGAACTATGTTTGTTTTTGTTAAAAATTTGCTGCCTTTGACTCTATATTACAAAATTAAGGATTATATGCAATTTTTTTTGTTAATCTTGTGAGCTTTAATGGCTAAAACTCCAAAATTGCTACTAAGATTTATTTTGGCCTTAAACTTATCTACCTTTGGTTCCATATTACTATCAAATAATACCACAAGCACAATAAATATTTTATAAAACTCAAAATTTAACTTAGCATTCCAAAAACCTTCAAAACCAAATATTTTAATTTAATAAAATATTTGAATATATAGTAAAACTCATGCTAAAGTTTGTACTACTACAAAAAATGCACTACTATAAAAAAAACCTTTGAACTTAAACCTTTTTGTCAATTAAGTTTTTTTTGGCAACTTGGATGAGTACATAATACGAAAGCTTATTATCTAGTAAACTCTTGCTAAATTCCAACATTAAAATTTTTAGGTATTGCATATTAAAAATAATTTTAGATATAAAAAGAATATATTAAAAATTTATGTAAGTAAACACTTTATAATAGTTCACCTAAAGTTATTCGTTTAACCTGGAATTATAAGTTCTTTTTTATTTTTTAATGATACACAAATTTTGTATTGTGTATTTAATTAAATTTATGTTAGTATTATGACTTTATAGAGGAGGAAGAAAAGAATCCAATGAGTAGAATTAGAAATATAATAAGAAACAAAAAAATATGAGTTGGATGCGTTTAGTCTTTAGTTTTTAGAAAAATTATCTTAGTTAATTTTAACAAGTGTATATCAAGTTTATTCTACTATAAAAATGTCTTTTAATATAATATTTTTGTCAATTTAGTTTATTTAATGTATACTATGAAAGCTTATGCATTTGGTAAATTTTATACTAATAAATTATTGTGTTATTTTACTTATAAAAATATTTTTTCATAATCATAAAAAAATTAAAAAAGAAAGATAAATAAACTTTGTAACAGTTCAGCCTTATTGTTGTTTGTTTATCTAAAATTCCATCTTAGAGCAATTATATAATTAAAGGATAACTCAGGCTCTTGATGCAACTAGACAAAATGAATGGGAGAATTTTTCCATGTTGTTCCCCAGTTCACTGGAGGAACAGAAACAATATTGTCCATCGTCAGCCTACAGCAATCTAGGAGGCCATTGCCTAGCAGGTTTAAGTGCAGCGTAGTGATAATTTATTATATGCAAACTTGCCGTGAGAGAAAGAACATGTTAAAGGATGGCAGAAACCCCCTCCAAATTGGATAAGTTGAACACGGATGTGGCGGTGAGTGAGGATGGAAATCTTGGCCTTGGTGCTATCTTGAGGACGGAGAAAGGAGAGCTGTTTGCAGCACTGGCAGTGAGAAAGAAGACCGTTCAGCCCATCGATCTGATTTCACAGCAGTTACAGGTAATAAATTTTCATTTACCACTACTAAAAATGTTTTAAAAATATATTAAGTGTCTTACTAACTCTAATTTATTTTTCTTGTAGGGTGTATATGTCCAGCGGATTCAAGAAAATACCAGAATCAGCAAAACCGCCTGCAATTCGATCCAGGGGTATGGAGCGAGGTACGAGGCCCACCAAAAAAAGGCCGACTACCAGGTGTTCTACTCCAACTCACTGATCCCCACACTTTTGGACCAAATCAGGTATTTTTCATTTCTATTTAACTTAATTAATTACTTATATCACTTTTACATTGCTAATGCTGATTTAGCTGAGATTGCTCAGCTGAGGGCTGAGAACACCCAACCACGGAGTGATTTTACCTGGTTACAGGCAGAGGTTCACACTTAGGTCTAACGAGAGACTGAGGCTGCAATGAGCGCCATGCTTAATCGGTTGATCCAGTAGGGTATTATACTTGCATCAGCTTTTTCAGACGACCTACGGACCGAATCCTCCACTCAGCATCATGACGACAATCGTAGCCAGCGAGATGGTGATAATCAACTCGGCATTGCAGCCCATTGATTTTATATTAGACCTTCAGTTATTTGTAATTGACTTTTTCTGTGAGATTTGATTACTTTTATGTATAGTAAATTGTTGACTACTTTGATCAATTGTTATATAATAATAATAATAATAATAATAATAATAATAATAATAATAATAATAAAAATAATAATAATAAAATATTACTTATGAAGTACCTTAAATTATTATGTGCAACTAATTACTTAGCCTATCCTACATAGGAAATGTGCATGCATTGTCCTAGCTATGCAATAACTATAAATAAAAACAACACTAAAGATAGTTCCGTGGCAATTCAAAAAAACATAATTCAAAACAAGGCAAGACGTAAAATTTTAGTAGTTTTAACTTCAAGTAACAACTATGTGCATACATATCAATGTTATATACACCTAAATGTAACCCTAGTGTTATACACACCAATAGACACTAGTAGAGACAATCTTATTGTATGAAAATACCATACATTTGGAAGAAGTAACATATATCTACTAAAATCTATCCTTAGCTCTTCACTCAAGCAGGCTAGGTTCAGGTGATGACCACACTTTCCTTATACTCACATAGCTTCAAACTGTAAGGCAAACACTTTAGTCAATACTAGCTTATGACATAAGTAACTTAGAAACTTTGAATTTCCTACTTAGAGAATACCTTCAAACCAAAAACTTAGTATTAACAGCTGCCCCTTACCAACTATTAAGCCCAACTAGCCCACTTAATACCTGCATAACACTTAAAATGTGAGTACTCTAAAGTACTTAGTAAGAGATTTGGTACCTACAGGGGGAAACAAAAGCAAACATGCAAAGCACAACAAACATACATTTATATATAACATATAAAGCAAAGCAAGCAACCAATAGCATAACCAGAAATGAGAATAAAAACAACAAACAATGCAAATAATGGATGGATGAATGAATAAAATATGCACATGCAAATGCACTTAGGACTTTCTTACACCTGAGGGTGCATTGAACTTGTCGTGAGCTCATACGGCTGGGGTGCTTGGATACTGGTCGTTGCCTCCTATGCTATCACTTAACTAACCTCATGAAGTCCTTTTATGGGTGCTTTAGACTAAGTCTTCACTTACTCAGCCCGTGCCCACCACTGACGAGTTACTTAGAGTAAGTCACAGCTTACTCCTTCCTTATCCGTCTCTTCCTATAACTTATTGTGCAGGGTAGCTTAGGGTTCCTTAGTGGCTTATTTACCAAACCATAAGGATTGGTTAGTATCCCCTTAGCTTTCATTTTGATTGCCCAAGGTTTAAAACCTCCCACTTGGGCCAACAAAGAGTCTGAAACCTAACTTAATTCCCTTAGTACTCCTTTAATAACTTAAGCACTTTAACCCCCTTAGCCACCATTACTTACCCTACCTTAACCACACCACTTAGCTACCACTTAAATAATGCATAATTTCTGACTTGGGAATGAGTTCTAGACCCAACCGAGGCTACGGAACATCTTAAATTGGTTTAAGGAAGATAACCGAGAGTTTGAGACATTTTTAATGTACCCCGAGCTTGAGGGACTTATGCCTTAGCGACGCCATCGATGATGCGTCACCAAAGGCATTAACACTCGGGTCCCTTGGAGATTTACCGGCGATGCATCACCAATTCATATCATGGTCGCCAATGCTCTTCAGCATTGCACGACTGCGTGCGAACTTGTACAAAACTTGCTCAAACTTTCAATCCCCAAAGCCAATTTACATAGGTTTTATTCCTACTTCATTCCCACATATAATCCTACATTTTTATGCATTATTTGGGCTGAATTAACTTAAATCCCTTACCTCAAATCCTCCTTAAAGCAAGAAACAAGCAATAAGCAATAAGCAACAAGCACACTTGAGCTCCATAGAGTTCGTTTGAGTCTCAAGCTTAAATTCAACCAAATTGGACATCAAGGGCATGAAATTAAGACCATTTCTAACCATTTAACAGTCTTAGAACTAACCTGCAATGATCAAACACGTTTACCTTAAGGTTTGAACCAAAAACTTGCAAGAACAACTCCAAATGCATCAATTCCACAAAAAATGAGCTAAGGGCTTGTTGGGATAGCTTTGGGACCTTCAAATTTCATGGAATTTTGGGTGAAATGGGAGCTTTGATGAGGAGGAGCTATGGAGGAGAGAGAGCCACGAAAATGGCAAATGGGGAAGATGATGAATAGTTCCTTCCAATTCTCTTCCTCTTGTCACTTTGGCCTTCATGCTTAACTTTAAATCACTTAAGCCACTTAAACTCTTCCAACACCATTACTCCTTGGTCCCATAGAAAGGTTTTTCTTACCCAAACACTTTGCCCTTAACTCACTTAACCCATTATAGACATAATAGCTCGGTTTCTCATTTAGTGCATTTTTCACCCTCAACTCGCACTTTTGGTTCAAATGGCTAAAAATACTTATGGTCTTAACTTATCTAGCTCAAAACACTTGCATAAACCTAATTTTACTAAAATTATGATAATGCCACTAACTTGGGTTAAAATTACCATTTTGCCCTTCTTTCCCCTTTAATTGCCAATTATACTTTGGAACTCAACTTAACCTTACTTAGTTTGCTTTCTTTGCTTGCTTAATAAAACTTATTTGAGAGAAATAATTTGGGATTTACTTATCTCAACATTCAAAGTAGAGGAAGCACTAGGAAAGCCTTTACATTCGGCCTATTCGGTTATTAGTATATAAGATCGAAAATTGAATAAATTCAATTATTCGGTTTCAATTAAACTGAAAAAATTGAATAAGCACCCCTAGCAATAAGTCCTTTGTATTCATGGTTTGCAAGGACTCTTGGGGAGCCAGTGGAAAAGTCCACTTCTTTGTCACCATTGGGGATTTTCGATGGGGCTTTCCCTGTGGTTGGCCAATCTCCCCTAGCTTAAGGCCATCCAGCGTTCTCCCTTATTTGAAGGCTCTAAGGGAGAGGCATCATGTAATGGGCTCTTGACTTGGTTAGAGGCAATTGTACTTAACCAAATTATTTTTCAAATATTGATGAAACTTAATATAGTTTAACGATATGAAAAGTAAGAGAATTGTTGTATTGGATTAATAGATTTATTACACTCTGATAGCCAAGGTGCCCATCACTGGCCGAGCTCCCAGACTTGACGAAGTGCCGACCTCGGCAGAGGAAAACTATTAGCCAAGGACAGAAGGATGAACGACTTCCCTGGCCTAATGTTGGGAATTCGCCTCCTTAGGGAGTGGTAAGACCAACCTCGGCAAGATGATCAGACCCTCTTCGGAAGCAGAAGCATCCCTCGGGGGGACCATCCTCGGCGAATATACTCCTGCAAATGATAGAGTAACCTCGGGGAAGTACGAACAGAGCATTTAAGGAGCCTCTGACACCTCCCCATAAAGTCCTCCCCCAAGTACATTCTGACACACTATCACTGGAGCACGCCATCACAAGGACACCCCGACACGACACTCTCGGAATGCCTAGGCTCCTAGCTAGGCGATCTTCGCTGAGATAAGTGTCCCTTTATTCCCCGAAAAGTAGGGATTACATCCCACCGAACACGTGTCATAATCTGGGACGACCACGTGGGGAGAATGACTTCTGTACACCCCCTTTATAAACATCTAGGAAGCATCCCAGGTAGGTAAGAAGAAAGTTCTCTTTGAATACACAAAAGAGCACATAATCCAGTTATCTATAAGTGCTAACTTGGACGTCGGAGGCTCTTCCCCGGAAATACACCCCGGGGACCTCCTAACCGGCGTTTTCTGAAGTGTTTCAGGCATCCACCACTGGGGAATCTCCTCCCAAGGTGCTCTCCTCCATCAGAAGTCCCCCTACCTGTACAATGGCACACAATGAAGCCGCCGCAGGCCACCAATTGGCGCCGTCTGTGGGAACTCTGTCCAATGTCGGCGTCGTGGAGACTCGGCGCTCGAAGGACAAAGGGATTTCAAGATTCCCCATCGCACTCGAGACTCAACAGGCGACCACTTTGCCTGTGGCAGAAACTTCTACGATGGAGGATGATCGTCCTATAACAGTAACGATGAGCTTCCTACGGCATTTCCAGCGTTCTATCGTTGCCAAAATCACTCAGCAGCTTGATTAGAGGTTGCCGCAACCTCTGCCCGCTCAAATGGCTTCACCCCTGATTATTCGTCGGGAAAGGAGCTCGAGATCTATTCACCGGAATTCAGGAAGTGGGGACTCCCTTGATGCATACTCAATAGAAAATGAACCTGTTGAGGTGCGCCCCACCAGAAGGGGAGCCCCAAAAGAAACCAGGGCCTCTTGTCAACGGAGCGCGTCCCTTTACCAGAGGTCCCCATCTTTCCCTCACCGGAGTCGTTCCCCAAGGCGGAGGAGAAATTGGCCACTACCGGTGAACACGCGGCGGCAGGAAGGAACCGGCACTGCTGCCCTTATGGAAAGGATCCTGGGAAGACTGGAAAAGGTCAAGAAGCAGATTTCCCGAAAACCAGTCTGGTCCCGGTTGTCCGACTCCTACACTGGAGAGGAGTCGCCTTTCGTAAGAGAGGTAGTGGAGGCGCCTATGCCTAGTGATTTCAGGGTACCTCGCCTGGAAACGTATGATGGGCAAAGTGACCCCCAGGCGCACCTGAAAAAATACAGGCGAAGTATGGTGCTGCACGGCGCGGACGACGCCACGCTCTGTAAATGCTTTGAGGTAAGACTTTCAGGACTAGCAACAACGTGGTATAGCTCTTTGTCCCAGGGAAGTTTGTTAAGCTTCCAAGATCTATCTACTGCCTTCACCCAACAGTTTATTGGTAGTAGGCCAACCGCCAAAATGCCAGTGCAAATGTTTGACATATCTCAGAAAGGAGGGGAGACCATCCGCGATTATGTTGAAAGATTTAATCGAGAAGCACTAAGCGTACCAGACTTTCGGCCAGAAATTTGCATCCTGGCAATGGTCAGGGGACTACAGAAGGACTCCCAGCTATTCTACGAGTTCTCCAAAAGACCTCCTAGAAACTCTTGGGAATTTTACAGAAGGGCCGAACAACACATGATGGCCGAAGAACTCAGAATGGGAGGACCCAAAGGCAAACACCCTCGCGCCGAAGGGCCTAGCCATTAGCCGCGCCAGCAGAATGAGGGAGAACGGTCCCGCAGGCAAAAAGGGAAGAGGCCCGTAGCATTCACTCCCCTGAACACCATAAGAGCTAGCATTCTGATGGCATTAAAAAGGCAAGGGACCACAGTCCCAAGGCCAAAGGCCATGGCCCCAGAGAATAAAAGGAATATGAAAAAATTCTGTCAATTTCACCGGGACCATGGCCATGACACTGAAGCCTGTTTCCAGTTGAAGAAGTACATCGAGACCTTGATCAAACAGGGTCAACTTCGACGGTACCTGCGGATGCCTTCTCCAAATGGGAGAAAGGAATAGCAAAGAAGAGCAGATGATGAAGAGTATGACTTTGATAGACGGTGGGACAGGAGTCCCCGAAAACGTCTGCCACCCTCGGCAGGGGTTATCCAAACCATCACCACTGGGATGCCCTCAGCTGAGAGAAAAAGAAAAATGAGAGAAGTTTCCGTCATGGAGTATGGGAACTCCCCGCAAAGGCTCACCCATAGGGATGGGTCTGTAATAAAGTTCCTGCACGACGATCCCCTCCTTGTCATGGCGAGGATAGGGAACTGGGACGTCAAAAGAGTGCTCCTTGACAACGGTTCAAACACCGACGTCATTTTTTCTCATCTGCTGGGTAAACTAGGCATTTCAAAAAGTGATCTTAGCCCAGTCAGTTCCCCCACCTTTGGTGTCGGACCATCTGAACTTCCAGTCCTCGGGTACATCGACCTGCCCGTGATGCTGAAAGTGGTCTCACCCTAGAGCAAAGAAGAGTTAATCGTCTCTGGCAGAACAAGATTTATAGTCATTGATGTACCATCAGCATATAACGCTATTCTTGGAAGGCAGACTCAGGGGAATTTTCACATTCGACCAGACGTAAGATACCTGACGGTCACCTTCGCCACCGAGGACGGAGATGCCGAAATCTTCATAGACCAAGTCGAGGTTAGAAAAGTCTTTACAAGGGCCAGGCAAAGCCCGGCCAAGATCCAGGTGCAAACTTCGGTAGGAGGAAAAATGGTCTTAATGAACGAAAAGGCAACAGCAGAGGAGACGGAAAGCCTCGAAAAAATAGAAACGGAAGATGTAGAATTGATCCCTGGCCGAAACACCCGAATTGGGAAAAAACTGGCCGAAGGGGACAAAAAGAGGCTTGTATCCGTTTTATGCATGAACAAGGACCTATTTGCTTATTCGCCGAAGGATATGCCTGGGGTTGACCCCGGCATAATCCACCACAATCTTAGAGTACAACCACACGTCAGACCAGTTCGGCAGAAAAAACGGAATCTATCAACTCACAAAGATTCCTTCGTCAAAGCCGAAGTTAATCGCCTCATTGAGGCCGGGGTAATAAGGGAAGTAAAATACCCCGAATGGCTCAGCAATGTGGTTATAGCCACAAAGGAAGGTAGTGAAAAGCTCCGAATGTGCATCGACTTCCAAAACTTGAACGATGCTTGTCCAAAAGACTCCTACCCATTGCCGGCCATAGATCAACTGGTAGACGCAACTGCCGAGTATGGACTGCTTAGCTTCCTCGACGCCTTTAGCGGGTATCATCAGATCCGAATGAACCCCGAAGATGAGGAAAAAATGGCCTTCATCATAGAGATAGGTACCTACTGTTATGTTAGAATGCCCTTCAGGCTCAAAAACGCAGGGGCCATCTACCAAAGATTGATGAACAAGGTATTTGATGCACAGATCGGTAGGAACATGGAAGTATACGTCGATGATATGATAGTCAAGAGTAAAGTACCTGGTAATCATATCACCGACTTAACTGAAACTTTCCAACGACTTCAGGAGTTCGGCATACGCCTTAATCCCGAGAAGTATGTGTTCGGAGTAAACGCAGGAAAATTTCTCGGGTTTATGGTGTCAGAAAGGGGAATAGACGCCAAACTTGAGAAAGTGAAAGCCCTGCTAAATTTCCGAACACCTACGTCTATCAAAGACATATAGAGGCTTACCGAGAGAGTCACTTCTCTAAGTAGATTCATCTCCAGGTATAGTGACCGATGTCGCCCATTTTTCAAAGTACTCACCAAAGTCTCCAAGGACAGTGGTACCTCCGAAATCCAGGAGCATCCATGGAATACAGAATGCCAGAAAGCCTGGGAAGAGCTCAAAAGCTATCTGGCCCGCCTTCCAACACTCCGGCAACCTCGGAAAGGAGAGCCTCTCATTCTTTACCTCGCAGTCACTGAAAAGGCGGTAAGTTCCGTCTTAGTGAAAGAAGAAGGTGGGAAACAATGGCCAGTGTATTACGTAAGCAAGTCCCTACATGGCGCCGAGACGAGATACCCGTTGCTCCAAAAAGCTATCTACGCGTTAGTATTCGCGGGCAGGAGATTGCGACCCTACTTCCAAGGACACGCCATCACCGTCCGAAGTAACTTGCCCCTACGAGATGTGATGAAAAAAGTGGAGCATTCGGGAAGACTGTCAAAATGGTGCATTGAGCTCGGTGAATACGACATTACTTATGAGCCTAGAAGGGCAATAAAGGCTCAGGCACTAGCAGACTTCATGGCTGAAATCCCTGAGATCGAAAAAACTGAAGCACTCGGGGAAAGTGAAACAAAGGCTGATCCAGAATGGAAGCTCTTCGTCGATGGAGGCGTCAAGCACAGAACATAAAGGAGCTGGAATAGTCCTTCAGGGTCCCGAAGGCATGGAAGCTTCTAAAGCAATCAAATTTGGTTTTAATGTTACCAATAACATTGCCGAATACGAAGTCCTCATAGCCGGACTGAAAATGGCCAGAAAAGTAGGCGTAAAAAACCTTATTGCCCACAGTGATTCACAGTTAATAGTCCGTCAGACGAAGGGAGAGTATGCCGCAAAGGACCCAGTTTTGGCTAAGTATCACGACCTTGTTCAGAGACTCAATGAGGATTTCGACTCGGTGCACATCAAGAACGTGCCTCGAAGGGATAATACCCAAGCTGATGCCTTGGCCAAATCCAGGGAACCCACCGAAGTACTAAAACATCCCAGCACGGAGTCAATGTGCATAGAGACCTCGGGGGAGGGATGACAAGGCTCCCTCAAGAAATATTTAGCAACTTCGGAGCTTCCCAAGGACCCTAAAGAAGCCACAAAAATACGAAAGCGTGCAGGAAGGTACTTCCTCATTGGGGAAGAACTGTACAGACAAGGGTATGCAAGTCCCCTACAAAAATGTGTAGGCGAGGATGATGTCAGAGTAATACTTGAAGAGGTCCACGAAGGAGTGTGTGGTTCCCATATAGGAACAGACGCCCTCGCTGGGGTAATACTCTGCCAAGGTTACTTTTGGCCTACCCTAAGGAAGGATGCAAGGCAGTTCGTCCGAAGATGTGACAACGGCCAAAGGCACGCCAATATCGAAAAGCTACCTTCGGAAAGAATAAATGCAACGGACTATCCCTGCCCCTTTTCCATATAGGGCATTGATCTCATTGAACCTCTCCCAAACGCTCCCGGCGGGGTAAAGTTTTGCATCGTCACGGTGGACTATTTCACTAAGTGGATAGAGGCAGAGCCGCTGGCATCAATCTCGGTGAAGGACGCTCAAAAGTTCATATGGAAGAACATTATATGCCGATTTGGCATTCCGAGGGTAATGTTGGCGGATAACGGGACTCAGTTCACAGACAAGGGGTTCCGGGAATTCATGGAGGACCTTGGCGTCAAAATGCATTTTGCTCCAGTGGCCCATCCTCAGAGTAATGGGCAGGTCGAGGTATCTAACAGAACAATAAAAGATGGCTTGAAGAAAAGGCTAAAAGAGGCAAAAGGGAAATGGCCAGGAGAACTCCCAAGTGTGCTATGGAGCTATCGAACGACTCCCCGAAGAGCCACGGGAGAGACTCCTTTCTCGCTCGTATACGGGACTGAGGCCATTATTCCCATTGAAGTCATGCAGCCTTCAGTGAGAGTACAGGTGTTCGATGAAGAAGGAAATGATCTGGGACTAAGGGCAAAACTGGACCTCCTCGAAGAACACCGCGAAATGGCCGAATTAAGAAGAAAGGCCTTCCAGCAGAGAATAGCACACGCCATCAATTTACACGTAAGATAAAAGGAGATAAAAAAAGGAGACCTTGTTCTCCGAAAGGCCGAATTCGAACATCGAAGGCCATCAGAAGGGGAACTTCGGGCAAATTGGAGTGGACCCTATTTGGTCCTCGACGAAGTTCGCCCGGTGGTCTATAAGTTGGGTGATATCGAGGGAGTGGAGTTGAAGAATACTTGGCATTCAGACTCTCTGAAAAAATTCTATACTTAGACATTTTTTCAAAGAAAGCCTATAGTTACTCCTCCCCGAAGTCATCAATAAAAATACATGCCGAATATGGCCTCATTACTGAAAGGGTGTGCCTTAATGATTCTTCTTTCGGAGCAAAGTTCCTTACTAAGCTTAAAAACCCGTTCGAACACAAAAGCAGTCTAAAAAGGTTCCTTCTGAGAAATAAGGCGTAGGTGTTCGCCAAAAATGCACACTTAGAATCGTACTAGCTTCTGATAACTCATGTTCGGAAGAAAGAATGGAGAATGGAGAAAAATTCTTCATTAAAAATTCTAAGACAAAGAATACAAAGAAGGAAGAAGAAGTATATGACTGAGCCGGGGTGTCTAACGTCTCTTCAACATTATCATCTCCGGATGGCTCAGACGGAGACACAGGCCCAGCTGGAGGAAGATTGAGAAACTCGATTTTAGACCATGAAGATCTGGGCTCTTTTGGAAAGTCCAGAGCAGATAAGTAAGAGAGTTCAAGCCCAGGGTGCCGAGCGAGGACTTGGTGACGAGCCAAGCAGAAGCCGTCTTGGTAAGACGTCGTCGACATTTGCTCGGTATGATCCTTCTCGGCTCTGAGAGCTGCCAGCTCAGCTTTTAGCGTGACAATCTTCCCCTCCAGCTTCTTCTTCTTCTTGCTCTTCGTCTCCTTCTTCTTCAACGACGCAACCTCAGCTTGGAGGTCGGCATTCAAAGCGAGTGCCTTCGTAAGATTTTCGCCGTCTTGAGCGATCTCTTTCAGAAGGGCTTCATTCTCTAAAGAAAGAGTCACGCACTTTGAGCCGAGGTCTTCGACCTTGGCTGAGAAGTCGGTAAGAAGCTCCTGTCTGCTGGACACAACCTCGGCTCGAAGATTCCCAAGGTCCTCTTTCGCGATTTTGTTCAACTCACCATATTTGAGGGCGTATTGGGCAAGGGATTCCTTCGTTTTGCGCAAGAAATCTTCGGACCGAGAGTGGGTCTCCGTTTGCTTCGCTGACCAGGAGCGGAAGTACCTATTGTATGCCAAAAGATGCAAAAAACAGAGGCCTCGAATGAGTATCACAAAGAAGTGACAGCTTAGAAGAACAACTTTCTAAAAAACAAGAGAAGAAAGGATCACCTGAGCAGCGTGCTCGGTCATCCTCGCCGCAAGGATGTTTTCACTAGGGCACTTAGTGGTGAGGGACTGAAAGGTGGCGTTAGTCACCACCCCCGTCGCCATTTGAGGAGCCATCAGCTGGCTATCCTCAGAGAACAAATCCATGTCTTCTGTGAACATCCAGAAGGGCTCCCGGGGCACCTTGTCTTGCGGAATCTGTCGGTCCCGAAGAGCCTTCCGACGGGCATAAGTCTCCACCCAGGCAGCAGTGGGCGTGTTTTCTGCAAGGTCACGCCGAAGTTCCGTCAAGACATCATCCCTTAGCCATTCATCCAAAAAATCGTAGAAACGAAAAATACTGAGATTTGTAGCGGAATGGCTAAGGAACCAACCTGGTGGAACTTCGGGGACGTACTCTTCAGAACCAACCTCCAGAACTTCCTCAGGGATATTCTTTCCTTTCCTCCTTTTGCCCTCTTCAAACTCCTAAGCAGACCTTCGCTCTGCTGAAGTCTCGGTAGCAGTGGCAGGACTCAGTGTCTGCCCGAGAAGGACAGGGTTCGAGGGAGGGTTCACGGAGGTCGGAAGTTGAGCAGAAGACTGATCCTCCGCCTCAACTACGTTCTCGGGGGGAGGAGGAGTGGTAGCCTTGGCCTTCTTGGACTTAGAAGAGCCGGTAGTCGTCTTCTTCCTCTTAGTAGGAGCTTTCTTGCGAACTTGTTCCCCCCTCTCAGCCTAACTGGCATAGAGTGACTTATAAAAGTCGACAGATTGATCGCCCATCTCTGCAAAAAGATAAAATATCAGTGTAAGTCCAAAAGGAAAATAGATACCAAACCCTGAAAGATGACTCACTCTCGGAAAAAGCCTCATAAGAAATCTCGCGCCGAAGGAGCATGACTATCCAGGCTTTTTTCCCTGGAAGAACAGGCACGGGCATGCCGGGGTCACCCTTGTGGGCAGTTATCACTCCCAGTTCCCGAAGGACTTCCTCTGACATAAGATCCCACTTAATGGGAAAAGGGTAGGGTGAACGTAAGGGGACCCCAGAGTCCCAGTTCGCTACTGTCCGAATGCGTCTGTCAAAGTTGTCAAATTCGGCAAGCAACACTGGAGTTAGGAGCTTCCGGGGATTGACGACGTCGACCTTCAAAGTCCCCGAAGCCCATCTAATAGGCACATGGCTCCAAGACTTGGGAATCCGGAAGAAGAAAAACTTCCTCTGCCACCTTCGCCAACTGTCCTTATTGCCGAAGGTAAACATAAACTTCTTGCTCCCGGACCCTCAGGGAAGGAGGTAGTAAAAACCACCTTTCGGGACCGGGTGAAGTTTGTAGTATTGCATAAAGAAGAGAAAGTGGGGTTTTATGTGGAACACCCCACACATGCAGAGGAAAGAATTGAAGTAAGAACAAGAATTTAGCGAGAGTTGGTTCACGGCAATACCGTGGAATTTGCAGAATTCGCATATCATGCGATAAGGGGGATACCGAAGATCGGCTTTCAGCTGAGCTTGGTAAACGGTAACCTCCCCCAAAGAAGCTGCGTAGCTATAGGATCCCGGGAAAGGCAACTTCGGTGTGATATAAGAAGGAAGGTAGTACTTGGCCACCCACTTTGTCATCTTTTCCAAAGTAGTGGAACAGGGGTAAGCCTCAAGAGAAACGAAGGTTTCAGGAAGAGGGCGCACAGTCATCAATGGAGTCGGATTTGACATCTTCCAAAAGAAAAAGAGAGATGACTTTGGGAGAAATAGAGAAACAACGATGGAAAGAAACCACAAAAAGCAACACCCACCAAAGATTTTGCTAAGATCTAGACTGCGAAAACACCGCCGCAAGAAGTCGCTGAAGACCGCTCTGCCGTAGGAACCGCTGCTGGAGAAAGAAAAAGAACGAGAAAAGACTTTAGAACAGACGAGAGCTAAAACAAAAGAGTGAGGCAAAATGGGACGGAAGGTGCTTATATAGACCGAAGAAGGATAAGTGAAACGTCGTCATAATCATCCTTTGAAGATGCAACCGCCTCATTATTACTCCTTGAAGGCGAAGAGGTGCAGATAGCGTAACCAGCGTAACTGTTCCGCCATCCAACAGTGTCCACATGTCACGCACCGCGAGGAACCAGGGCACGCCCCTCTGACATCGCGAAAACCCAGGCACGGTTTCCCATAACTGACACGTCTGGGCAAAGGATGCGACGGTTCACAGACCCGCGGCAGGAAAAGCAAAAAGCAAAAAAAGTAATGTACTCCCCGAGGACATTAAGAAAATCAGAGAAGGGCACCTCAGCGTCAAGGAAACACCTTCTGAAAAAAGGGTACCTCGGCGTCAAGGAAACACCTTCTGTAAAAAGCAACTTTCCGAGAAAGGTTCCAGCCGCGAGATCGGCAAAAAGACCTTCCCGGAAACATAGCCGAAGCCCCCGCTTCGGCTCTCTAGGAGGGGGCATGTGATAGCCAAGGTGCCCATCACTGGCCGAGCTCCCAGACTTGATGAAGTGCTGACCTTGGTAGAGGAAAACTATCAGCCAAGGACAGAAGGATGAACGACCTCCCTGGCCTAATGTTGGGAATTCGCCTCCTTAGGGAGTGGTAAGACCAACCTCGGCAAGATGATTAGACCCTCTTCGGAAGCAGAAGCATCCCTCGGGGGGACCATCCTCAGGGAATATACTCCTGCAAACGATAGAGGAACCTCGAGGAAGTACGAACAGAGCATTTAAGGAGCCTCTGACACCTCCCCATAAAGTCCTCCCCCAAGTACGTTCTGACACACTATCACTGGAGCACGCCATCACAAGGACACCCCAACATGACACTCTCGGAATGCCTAGGCTCCTAGCCAAGCGACCTTCGCTGAGATAAGTGTCCCTTCATTCCTCGAAAAGTAGGGATCACATCCCACCGAACACGTGTCATAATCTGGGACGACCACGTGGGGAGAATGACTTCTGTACACCCCCTTTATAAACGTGCAGGAAGCATCCCAGGCAGGTAAGAAGAAAGTTCTATTTGAATACACAAAAGAGCACATAATCCAGTTATCTATAAGTGCTAACTTAGGCGTTGGAGGCTCCTCCCCGGAAATACATCTCGGGGACCTCCTAACCTGCGTTTTCTGAAGTGTTTTAGGCATCCACCACTGGGGAATCTCCTCCCAAGGTGCTCTCCTCCATTAGAAGTCCCCCCTACCTGTACAATGACACACAATGAAGCCGCCGTAGGCCACCACACTCAATTGGAAGGAACATCAACTTGAGTTCTTTCAACAAAATTCAATCTAAAAAGTGTGAAATTGGAAGTATAAGATATCAAGAGATAAAAATAAGCCCACTAAAAAAAATCCAAGGACAAAGAATATAAATTTGCCAAAGCAAGGCCTAACACGAATAGCCATTCCGTTTAGACCATGGACTAACGCGCACTATTTCTTGAACCCAGGGAGTAATTTTTTGGAGTAGTCAAAGTTTGAGTGCTAGTGGCGCACTTTGGCCCAATCCTACGTCAACTCATTCAAGTCCTTGCTCTACCCCACCGCCCCTTTCCGGTTGAGGCTAATGTGAAGGCACTTGCCTTTTGGTAAAAGTTAAGCTAGCGTAGCTTGCGGATTCTGGTTAGGACCACTAGCCTTTCAAACAACAATCAATTTTTTTAGCCCGAACAAGATTTTCTCCACTTACACGAGATTTTTAGAGAAAATTTTCTTTACTGATATTACTACTATTTTTTTAAAATCAATTCACTGTAAGAGAAAATTAAAAATTAATTGAAAAGGCGACCAAATTTCGATCGCAATTCAACTGTAAATTAGTCACTAAAAAAGTATTTGGTGACTAACTAGTGATCAATTTTGGTTTGTAGTTAGTCAGTAATTCTGTCTCAGGATGTTACTACTACATTTTGATGACCGACAGTTCAATTGTCAGTTAATGGCTAAAAAGGTAAAACACTGGCCAACCAATAACAAATTTAGAGGCTAATTTTTCACATTTCTATTATAGTGGTTAAAGATTGACGATAAATGTTGGACTGACTAAGACGCATAGAAAGGGGCACGGAAAAACTCTTTACCACAAATGAAGCTAACACTTTGTTCTTTATATGCGCTAAGAAACTAACCCCTTTATCACGGAGGATCAGACTACGTGGTAGAAGGTAATGAGGATAGCGAGGAGAATAGAGATTCTCCGATGTTCCAAAAAAGAGAGTTTTCTTTTGCAAATGCACCATATTTTATTTTCATGAAAGAAAGAAAATCACTCAAGGGACATTTCTATAGCGTTGACTGCATCTTAAGGAGATATATCCATTTTAATTTTTCAATATGTATCTCAAAACTAAAAAAAAACTGATAAACAAGTAAATTGAAAAAAAAAACTGAAACCAAGTCTAAAGGGCACTTGTGGGGGACACGTACAGGCATCCTACCATGCTCACGAGATATGCTTTCCAACATTTTATGAAATTTGTTAATAAAAAATATTGGATATTGCACACAAATATATTTGGCACATAAAAAAATATCGAATGACATTATGTGCCATATAATGTTCAGTTTATTCAATGTATTGTTCAATATCATTTCATAAGTATTTACCTATACTAAACGTAATACGTCAGATACGGTGCACTGATAAGATGGGGTTCTTGAGATTATTCTACACGGGAGTGTGGATTTCGTTTTTCCCAGAAGAAAATAAAAAAAGGTCACAAAGGGGAATTAATTGATAAAAATAGATTGAAAGTGAAAGCCAACTAGCTAGCATATTCGGAGCTTGCCAGGACAACTGGCTCATGGTACACGCCAAGCGTAAGTTAGACGATCATAATAATGATGAAAACAAGAAAATTCGCAAGATGATAAAGAGGAAGATAGCAACTTTGGTGAAATTATATTTTAGGAAAGGAAATTGGCCCCTGAAACACGGTTGATCAGCTTAATCTGTGTGTTAATTTTAGTAGATATTTTAGGTTAGTTTTGTTATATTTAAATGATTTATTGCCCTCACTTATTTATTATTTATTTTATTTTATTTAGGCTGGAGAGGTTGTCAAATGAGTTGACTAGATTTTTAGAAAGCAAAAGAACTAAATTACAAAGAAATTATAAATCAAAAAATGCAGCTGGAGATTGGAAAAGATTCTTTCCTTTAGTTGACTGAATTACCATCTTTGTAATATTATATTCTAGTTTAAGTTAAGGGTATTTTAGTTATTTAGAATCCTAAAAATTAAGGATTAGAAACCCTATAAATATAAAAAGAAAACTTTAATATGTAGGACAAATGCGAATGGCCAACTCAGCCCTCCTCCACCATGGAAGCGGTGGAGATAAATGGAGAAACTTTTTCTGAGAAATTTCGGTGGCCATAGCAGCAGTTCCCACCCAAACCATCACCCCAATAAAGAGGCCTTCAGTTGACTTCCTATGCTTCTTCCTCATCCTAACCTATGCAGTCTTTTGTTTGATTTATCATTTATAGAAATGATGTTTTTAATCCATGGGATGTCATCAAGGTAGGGCTTTTGTAACAAATACACCCTTTAAGTTTATAATCTACAAGAAAAATAATTAATTAAAAATATTTATTTATTATAATATTGAAATGTTTCATATACGTATTCTTAGTAATTTAGGTTCAATTAGAGTGTTGCTTCAGAGTATTCATGTCTCGCTTAAAAGTATTTAAATTTTACATATTAACAATATATTTTATAGCACTACATTTAATTTATATCTAATTAGCAATTTGACTATAAAAAGAAATTTTTTTTAAAGATTTACTTAATATTTTGACGCATAATCTATTCGTTATATTACTGTTGTGAGAAAATATATCATATTGCCACTATACTTAAAAGTGTATTGCAAAGATACCAATATATCTATATTGCTATTAAATAGGTACCTCAAAATACGAAAATATAAAAAATATAAAATAAAATAAAATATTAAGCTACAATTCTTATTTTTCGGGATCAAGTTTTTTTGGATGAAGCTATTGTAGCCCCCTATTCATATATTTGATGAATATATCACGTAACTTATATTTGTAATAAAAGATCTATTGAATAATAATTAAGGAAATATTTTATTGAAACATCATTGTAATGTGTCAAATATTGTTTGACCTTTTTTCTCTTAATTGATTATATAATCTCCCTTGAATGGGACCTAATTTTTTGCATTATTTGCTTTCCTAGAGGTTTAATAGGATAATGACTAAGAAATAAGGAAAATATTAATTAGTCACAACAAAGACTCCGAGTTAATAGATTTTATCCTATTGGGGACTAAAATGAAATATTTTAAAAAATTTAGAGCCAAAATAGAATACTTAATCAGAATGACGATGAAACAAAAATTAAAGGTTATAGACTATCTACTAAATTTACCCTATTCTTTATGTTACCAAATTTTCTTTTAACTTGGATAAGATATAGTACTCTATCTGTCCCAAAATTCTTTGCACTATTTACTTTTTCAGCAATTATTCTATGATTTTTTATTTTTAATATTTTAGTTTATAAATGAAATACCTTTATATATGAATGTTACATCAAGAAATAGATTTTCTAAATATAATTTTTTAATTTTTTTCTAACAAGAAATAATATAAATAAATTCAAGTCAAACTAGTCCAAAAAGTAGTCAAATAAAGCAAAGAAAGTGAGACAGAGGGAGTACTATAAATCTTGTTTCAAATAAAACTATTAGATATATCCAACATTAATTATTTTTTATATCTACAATGCACATTTTCTTTAATTTCAAAATATATTATTAAGTATTTTTATTTAATTAATCAAAATTTAATTTATTTTTAACATTTAAAATGTTAAATAAAGTTGCACTATATATCTATATATTATAAAAAGTATGAAGATGTCAAAATGTTTAACGACTATTTTACTCTTACATTATAAGTTATTTTGTTGTCTTAATGAAACCAAATTTTGTCTTTGTCTATTTAATTAGAGTTATACAAGTACTAGAACAATAAAGGAACCCTTAAGTTGCCATTAAATTTTATCTTTTGTTACAAACTTGTCTGTCCTTAATTCTATATTACAGAATCAAGTATTGTATGCAATTCTTTTTTATGGTAATCTTACTTTTAAAAGTTAAAACTTCTAGATTGCCACTATTTTTTTTTTTGCATGCATCAACGCATCCATATCTATATATTATAAAAAAGTATGATGACACCAAAATGTCGAACAACGTTTTTATCCTTACTTTATATATATTTTTTATTTTAATAAAACCCAATGTTATTATTTTCTGTTTAAATGTAGTTATAGTAGTAGTAATACACTAAAAGGGAAAGGGGAAAAACCAAGAGAGAAAGAGAGAGAGAATCATGTATTTCTTTTCTTATGTGTTATTATTACATCTTATGGCTAAAATCCTTAAGTTGCCATTAAAAACCATTTTTTGTTAAAACCTTGCTGGCTCTAGATTCTATATTATAGAATTAAGTACTATATGTAATTTTTTTACGTTAATCTTACCTTTAATGGCTACAACCCCTAAATTTTCTACTAAAATTTATTTTTTGCAACAAACATGCTGGTCCTTGGCTTTATATTACCGTAAAAAATTACCTTGGTACAACAAATATTTTATAAAACTTAGAATTTAACTTAGTATTTCAAAAACCTTCACAATCAAATCTTTTATTTGAATAAAAGATTTAAATATTTGGTAAAACTCATTCTAAAGTTCGTCACACTATAAAAAAAGCCTTTGAACATAAAATTTTTGTTACCTATATTTTTTTTCCAACTTTGATGAGTATATGCTATGAAAGTTTATTATCTAGTAAACTCATGCTAAATTTTCACTTGACAAATCTATAGGTTTTGCATAATAAAAAACAAATTTAGGTGTAAAATGTATATATTAAAAATTTATGTAAATGAACATTTTATAATAGTTCACGTAAAGTTTTTCCTTTACCCTAAAATTATAGATTATTTTTCTTTGTTAATGATACACATATTTTTTTATTGTCTATTCAATTAGAGTTCAGTTAGTATTAGGACACTAAAAAGGGAGAAGAAAATAAACCGCTAAAAAAAATCTGAATATATGGTTAACTATTTAATTAGAGATTTAATAGCATTAAAATACTAGAAACATAATAAGAGAGACAAACTGAAAAGTGGGATGTGTTTAGTCTCCTAAACTTACAATGATTACAAAACTTAGTTAGTTTTAACAAGTACAACCTATGTTTATTTTTGTTAAAAACTGGCCGCCTTTGACTCTATATTACAAAATGAATCATTATATGCATTTTTTTTGTTAATCTTACCAGCTTTAATGACTAAAACTCCTAAATTACCGGTAAATTTTGTTTTTTTTTTCCATAAACTTATCTGCCATCACTACTAAAAAAACCGTATTTTCCAATGGTTAAATTTTCAATTGTCATAACGTTAGAAATTTCCAACGCGCTAAGCCGTTGGAAAATGTTTCATTGAGACAGCCTTTCATACTTAGTGTTTTCCAATGGCTCAAGCCGTTGGTAAATAGTTGCCTATTTTGTGTTTAAAGTTTTCAACGACTTAAGCTGTTGGAAAAATAGTCAGTAAATAGTCGTTGGAAAATTTTAACTAAATTTCCAATAGCCTAGGCCGTTGAAAAATTTCACCTTATTTTCCAACAGCCTAATCTGTTGGAAAGTACTAATTTAAATAGTCTTTCACCTTTAGATTTGATTCATTTTCATTTCCCTTCATCGTTTTTTCCACCGGCATCTCTCTTCCTCTCCTCTCCCACACGCACACACCACACATAGCTAGCTTGAGGGATGGCAAAGGTTCAACCTCCGTTTTTTGACACTGGCATTGGCTTTTCTGTAGCTCAAAGTTCTAGATCTTGTAAGTATTTCTTATTTTTTTTCTTTTTCGTTTCAGATTTTTTGGTTTTTTTCTTCTTTGAGGTTTAGCATGTTAATGGGTGCAAGATTTTGCTTGTGTTGCCAGATTCAAAGCCATTCCCATGCATTTTCAAAGTTCATTTTTGGATTTGAGGTAAGTTGTGCAAATATTTATTTTCGGGTTTATTTAAGTTTTTTTTACCGACAAATGCAAGTAAATCCGGATTTTCCTGAGTTAATTTGGTTTGAAATATGTGAAATGTATATGATTTTTAGTTGTTGATGGTTGGAAGTGAAGTATTTAGGTTACCCATTGATATTTTGAATTTTTTCCGATTTTGTAAATTATTTTTAATTTCAGGTTTAATTTAAAATTAGGATATAATTAGTTTTAATTAAATTGTTTAATTGGGTAGTGTATTTATGTGTGAAATTATAGCTGATAGGTGACCCATTCAAATAATATAAGGAATATGTGTTTTTGTTTTTAATTTTTGGATTTAATAGAATATTGGTATACTATTAGTGTTAATTATGTTTGTATTGTATTGAGTGGGATATTTATGTATGAAATTTTTTGAATTAAGGATTTAATTAAATATTAGTATATTGTTAGTTTTAACTAACATTTTTTAATTGGATTTATTTTAAAAAATTTTTAATTTAGGGAATTAATATAAATCATAATATTTTTATATTTAAATAAGTTTGATTGATTAAGTTTGACTTTTAATATAATAAATGTAAATAATAATAATAATAATAATAATAATAATAATAATAATAATAATAATAATAATACAAAAAAGTAGTAGTAGAAGTAATAATAATAATAATAATATTAATATTAATATTAATAATAATAGTCGTAGTAGTAGTAGTAGTAGTAATATTCATAATAATAATAATAAGAGTAATAATAATAATAATAATAATAATAATAATAATACATTAGGGAGATCCAAGGTTACAATGTGTATTAAAACCAAAAGTACTTCTAATGTGTTAGGGATATATAAATTATTTATATAATAATAATAATATATCATTTATGTAATAATAATAATATGTTTGATTATATATGATACATTATACTATAAATGATACATACATTATAATATATGATATATTATATCCCTAAACTCTAATTAAACCTTATGCCTAACTGGCATTAACCCTAAACCTTAATTCTATACCTCTAAACCCTATACCCTAAATCTATATCTCTAAAGCCTAAACGCTAAACCTTAAGCCTAACGACAACCATTAACACTAAACCTTAAACATAAACCCCAAACCCATATTCCTAAATGGCCTTTAAACCCTAAATTCTAATTATATTCCCCTAAACCCTAAACCTTAAACCTGCTACCTTAAACCTAAGTAGTATTAATCGTATCTAAACCCTAAATCCTAAATATGCATTAATATATGTAATTTTTCTAGAAGTTATTAAAATTTGTCTGATGTAATGATTTAATTAGAACTTAGCATATTCTTATTTTAACTTACATTGTTTAAGTGAGTGAAATACTTATCCATGCAATTAAAAATTATATGTTGCCTATTGATATATGCAATTCATGGATTTAATTTTTTATTTTTTTAAATTTAGGGAATTAATTTTATTTGTTTATGTTTTTTGAGATGTCATAAAGGTAAATATATAATTTGCACTGGTAGGACTTCATGGAACAAGAACGCAGTTGGATGTATAATAATCATTTTTTACCCGGGCGAGTTGGGTATAAAGAGGAGTAAGAGACAGGGGTTGAGAAGTTTATAACATTTAACGGTAGTAATCTAGGCCATATGGATAGAAACAAAATATGGTGCCCGTGTAAGAGATGTAAAAATTTGAGGTTTAAGGATTGTCACGAGGTTAGAGTTCATCTATACAAAAGCGGTTTCATGCCTTATTACTTAAACTGGACAGCTCATGGAGAGCCGTTTAATGACCCTACGTATCAGCCGTTTAATAATTCTGATTGGTATGAGCAATATGAGTATAGTTCAAATGTAAATCCATATGCTTGAATGGTATTTGATGCAGTCAAACCAAGTTCCCATCAAAATTTCACTGAAGGCAATGAACAACCTAATTAAGGTTTTAGATGATTTTCTGATTTATTGTACTCGGCAACTACACCTCTATAGGATGGATGTAATATACATTCTGAGCTGTCTGCTGTAGTTCGTTTGTTAAACCTTAAAGTAGAATATCACATACCAAAAGACTGTTATGATGGCATTGTGGCCTTGATGACAGAGACGTAACCAAATGACAGCAAGATGTCATCCAATTGGTATGAGACAAAGAAATTAGTTTCACAATTAGGTTTAGCGCATCTTAAAATTGATGCATGTGTTAATGAATGCATGTTGTTTTGGAATAATGATAAATATGCTACTGCCTACAAGTTTTGTGGTGAATCTCGCTTTAAGCCGAGAAAAACTGGAAGGGGTAAAGATAGTGCAAAAAAGACATGCACCATTTACCACTAACTCCTCGCCTTCAGCGACTATATGCTTTACTTTCAACTGTAGAGCACATGAGGTGGCACAGTGAGCATCAATCCGAGCCAAATGTTTTAAAACATCCTTCAGATAGGGAAGCATGGAAACATTTTGATTCAACGTATCCATGGTTTGCCATGGAGCCCCAAAATGTTCGCCTTAGCATTTATTCTGATGGCTTTGTTCCGTTTGGAAACTCTGGTAAACAATATTCATGTTGGCTGGTCATCGTTTCTCCCTATAATTTACTTCTGTGGATGTGTATGAAGAAACCATATATGTTTTTGACTGCATTGATACTGGGCCCTCGAAGTCCACATCAGAATATTGATGTGTATTTACAACCTCTTACCGATGAGTTGAAGCAGTTATGGGAGGATGGTGTCAAAACATAAGATGTTTCACTAAAACAAAATTTTCAGCTCTGAGCTTCAATTTTGTGGACCATAAATGACTTCCTGGCTTATGGGATGTTGTCAAGATGGATGACTCATGGGAGGTTATCTTGCCCTATTTGCATGGATTATAGTGAAGTCTTCCAGCTTGAGCACGAGAGGAAAACTTCCTTTTTTGATTGTCATCAGCAATTTCTGGAGCTGGATCACCCATATAGAAGAAACGGAGTTGCTTTTAAGAAAGAAAAAGTTGAGAAATCGTTGCCTCCTGAGTGTTTTCCACCGGAATCTATATTTGAACGTATCTCAAATTTGCCTTCTGTAGTTCATAATGGACAGGTTTGTACTATACCAGCTTATGGCAGAACTTATAATTGGACAAAATGAAGTATTTTCTGGGAATTGCCTTACTAGAAGAATAATTTAATCTACCATAATTTGGATGTGATGCATAGATAAAAGAATGTGCTTGACAATATGTAGAATACAGTGATGGATGTCAGGAATAAAACTAAGGACAATGTTAAGGCTCGTAAGGACCTTGAAATGTTGTGCAGTCGATCAAAGCTAAATTTAATTCCTCAAGCCAACGGCCGAACATTCAAACCCAAAGCCACTTTTACACTAAACACACAGTAGAGATCTGATGTGCTCAATTGGGTTAAAACACTTAGACTCCTAAACGGCTATACGTTGCACCTTGGGAAGTGTGTTAACAGTAATGTTAGTCATATGTCTGGTATGCAAAACCATGATTGTTATGTAATGATGCAGAGGCTTCTCACAATAGCCCTTCAAGCGATACCTGAAAATATATAGAAACCGTTGACCGAGTTAAGCCAATTCTTCTAAGATTTATGCTTTCCAAAGTTGGATGTGAATCACATGGTCGTGTTGGAAGCCAATATTCCTGTCATACTCTGCAAGTTGGAAAGAACTTTTTTACTTGCTATTTTCGATTTGATGGAACATTTGCCAGTCCACCTACCTTACGAAGCAAGGGTTGGAGGCCCTGTTCAGTATAGGTGGATGTACAAATTTGAGCGTTGTATGCATGACCTCAAAATGAAGGTATCAAATAAGGCTCATGTAAAGGATTCAATTTGTGAAGCATATCTAATTCAGGGGACCTCTAAATTTTGCTCTCACTACTTTGAATCCCATATTCAACATATGGCAACTAGAGTACCTCAAAATGATGATAATGAACCAGGATCATATGATAAATCATTGTAGTCTATCTTTAAATACCTGGGTTGTTCATATGGTGTTTCAAAATATTGATATCTTAATAACAATGAAATGAGGGTCGCTACTGCATATGTCTTACTGAATTGAAATGAGGTGAAGCCGTACCTCGAGTAAGAGCCATAAAACCTTTTTTCTTTATATACTCTACTATAATAATAATACATTTTTTCTTTATATACTATACTCATCAAGTTTATGATCTATTAATCTCTATCTATATCTTGTAGTTTGTTTGTTGATGAAGTGCGTATGCATGAACCCAATTTAGCTGTGTCAGACCTGGATGTCTACACTGAGAATAACTTTGGCACATGGCTTAGAAACTATGTAAGTTACCTACATTTGAACTTGAGCCATATTTTGCTTTTCGAGGGAAAGACTTATTCATATTATTGATATGTAACTAGGTGGATGATGTGTGTAACACTATCACAGACCGCTTCTTGTCAGATGTTGCATGCGGCCCATCACGTCGTGTTGAGACTTGGCCTGTTTATTTCATAAATGGGTACAAATTCCATATTAGCAACTGGGGTCGCGACAAAGCAACATTTAACAGTGGAGTATGTATAAGGACTTCAGGATCAAGTAAGGTTGAATGTGATTTTTATGGGGTGTTAGAAGAAATCATTCAACTCAAATATCCTAGATGGCCACACAAAAATGTTGTATTGTTTAGGTGTGCTTGGTTTGACCTTACACCAGATCATGGCACTCGGGTTCATAAATAATATGGTATAGTTGAGGTTCGTGATGGTCGTCAATATGGGAAGTTTGACTTGTTCATTCTTGCCTCCCAAGCTGATCAAGTTTACTACACCCCTTACCCAACAAAGTCACGTGAAAATACAGGGTGGTTAGCCATTTTGAAAATCAAACATAGGCGCATCATTCATTATAATGTAAATGACATTGAAGATGCATTTCAGGAAGAATTATTGGGCGGTGTTAACAATCCTCCCATAATTATGGATGACCCAATCGACAATTTAGTTGAAACAGGAGTGGGGGAAGTTGTAGCGGATGACATGCCGATCAAGGAAGGAACTTTGCCACATGACAATGATTCTCACGAAGAGAAGTACCTTGAAGCAAGTGATGAAAAAGATGAATTTGAATTTGGGGATACTGAGAATAGCGATTCAGAGGCACAATCTGATGACGATAATGTCGATTGACTGTAATGTAAACGTGGAATTACTTCTAATATGTAATGTGGATGTGGAATAACTTTTAATATGTAAATACTAAGTCCAACTTTGTTGTGGTAGGTGCAGTGGCAATAGCAAGACTTTTTCCCATATGTTATCTTTGTAAACTATTGTATGGTCTTTTAAAATAATGCAGATGCCACATAAATGAGATGCGACGTATAAACGTTACCCAGGGAAAGGCCTATTTGAGCAAATGAAAGAAGTGTTAGCAGAACCAATTGCCAGACATGAAAGGCCAGGCCAATTGCATTCCCGCCATTCAGCTTCACAGCCTTCAACAGAACAAACAATTGTTCCACATCTCAACCCTCCTACAGGTGATATTCGCATTATGTTTGTCAGCTGTAGTGCAAGTCTATCTACTTCGGCCCCTATACCTTCACCCAATGGTGCAAATTCCAATGGTCAGTCATCGGTATCCTAAGCCTCGATTCAGGCGCGCTTACGGATTACACCTCACGGTAACATGTAAGTAATGCACCATTTTTAACAATAATAATTTATGTTACCTGCAGTATGTTTAGTGCCATTCAAAATTATATTTATTGTGTTGGAACATGCACTCCATGTAGTTTCCTTCTAGCAAGAGCAACACGGTTGGTGACTAGATGCTTCACCACACACTTCAAGCCATATCATGACTAAACGACCACAAGCCCAACAAATATTCAGGCGTGGTGGCACATATTTGAGGTATCCACTTTTTATTCACAATTTCAATTTTTGCAATCATGTTGGCAACTATTCGACTCCTTACATTTTATTTTACGTCCAGGGATTATATGAGTGGGATCCAGCTCACCATAATGAGGTGTATCGCGTTTGGCATATGATGATGGCTAATCATTATTGATCGATGCTGGGAGACATCCGCCGCGAGAAAGATCTTGCAAAACAGCAAGCAAGGGCATCTTTTATGACCGACGCACAATATGCAGAAATGGAGGAATTGTGGGCTTCACCGGAGTTTCACGAGCGATCGGCTAAGGGTAAGACAATTCGAATATCATCATCGCAATCCTTTAACTCGACTAGTGGATGTAGTGCTACTTATGTAGGAGGCTCTATTTCAATTACTGCACACCGAGAGTGAATGGTAAAATTATCAACCTCTTTTACACATAATTCAAGTTATTTATGTTGTCATAAAATTAATCTTACTAACAACCAATGTAGAGCGAAAAAGATCCGGAGAAGAGGAACCCTAGCTTGTTCAAGGTCATGCAGCAAACTCATAAGAAAAAGAGTAGGGAATACGACAGGCGAACTGAAGAAGTGGTGGTAATTAGCATGCTAGATAATATGAGCTTTTTACATAGCATTTATGAGAGTCTTACTAATAAACTATCTTTACCCTTACTTATGAAGGCAAAGATAATTACTGAGATCGAGGAACAAATGCAATAAATGGATGAGGAAGGAGGCTTACATGACATTGATGAGGTTGCGATTATGAGTGCAGCTGCTGGTGGCAGGAAGAAAGGGTGTGTATTTGGCCTTGGATCAGAACAACATGTTGTGGTTGGACGATGATGACCGGGGAATACTCTTGCAACATATGTTGATGTTACTCAGACGCCGGAGTTCACTGAACAAGCACAGTTAGTGGTAGCGGAGCATACTATACAACAAGCATCATATTATGAGCGGAAGCTGGAGCGTCTTAAGATGAGACAATGAGCTGAGATGGAGTACATATGTCAATCACTTGGCATTCCTTCGCTTGTGCTTGCTGAAGATGATATAGATACCTCGGGATCAGATGAAGATTAGATCAGGCATATCATGCTACTATGTGTATTTATCAACAAACAAACACATATTAGGAGAATGGAACAACTGTAATTTGAATTATGTATGTTTTTATATGGATTTATGACTATATTTATGTTATATCAGCTAAATATTTGACTACATCTGATACAATCAGTTGGATTGTAATGGTTTGACGTTGAAACAAACAGCATTGGAATAACCATTATCCAAAAAAAAATTATTTCCAACGGCTTAGGCCCGTTGGAACAAGGAAAAAAAATTAATTATGGCCATTAGAAATTTCCAACGGATGACTGTTGGAATTTCCAACGATTCTCATCTAGGTCATTGGAATGACAAATTCCAACGCATTGATTACCAACGACTGAATTTTCAATGGCTTCACGTTGGGAACTAGCCAATTTCCAATGCGAGCCCGTTGGAAATGGCTGTTGGAAAATCCCCATTTTTTAGTAGGGCATTGGTTCCATATTACTATCAAATAATTAGATCAAGTACAAAAAAATATTTCATAAAACTTAAATTTTAACTTAGCATTCCAAAAGCCTTCATAACTAAATATTTTAAATTAATAAAATATTTGAATATGTGGTAAAACTCATGCTAAAGTTTGTACTACTACAAAAAAAATGCACTACTATAAAAAAAAGTGTTTGAACTAAAAGTTTTTTGTCAATTAGTTTTTTTTTTTTTTGCAACTTGGATGAGTATATAATATGAAAACTTATTATCTAGTAAACTCTTGCTAAATTCCAACATGACAATTTGTAGGTGTTGCATATTAAAAAAAAAATAGATATAAAAAGCGCATATTAAAAATTTATGTAAGTGAACACTTTATAATAGTTCACCTAAATTTATTCAGTTAACCTGGAATTACAGGTTTTTTTTTGCATTTTTAAGGGTACACAAATTTTTTATTTTTTATTTAATTAGAGTTATGTTAGTATTCTGACTCTATAGAGGAGGAAGAAAAAAATCCATTGAGTAGCATTAGAAATATAATAAGAGACAAAAAATGAGTTGGATGCGTTTAGTCTTTAGTCTTTAGAAAATTATTACTTTGACTACTAAACTTAGTTTGATCTCTAAACTTAGTTAATTTTAACAAGTGTACCCTAAGTTTGTTCTACTATAAAAATGTCTTTTAACATAATATTTGTTTCAATTTAGTTTATTTAATGTATACTGTGAAAGCTTATGTATTTGGTAAATTTTTATACTAAATTATTGTGTTATTTTATATATAAAAATATTTTTTTTATAGTCATAAAAAATTAAAAAAGAAAGATAAATAAACTTTGTAACAGTTCAGCCTTATTGTTGTTTGTGTACCTAAAATTTCATCTTAGAGCAATCATATAATTAAAGGATGACTCAAGTTCTCGATGCAACCGGACAAGATGAATGGGAGAATTTTTCCATGTTGTTCCCAATTCGCTGGTGGAATAGAAACAATATTGTCCATGGTTAGCCTGCAACAACCTGGGAGGCCATTGCCTAGCAGGTTCAAGTTCATCATAATGATAATTTATTATATGCAAACTTACAGCCCGGTAAGCTGCCGTAGCCTTTTTGGAATTCTTTTGGCTGCCGATTTTGAACCTTACAACCCGAGTTAAGTCTTTTATTGTTTACTGTCTACATTGTTATAAAAGCCTAGGAAATCCTTAATGAAAGGTTTAGCACTTCCTTAGACTCCTAGAGAGCTTGGTATCCCAAAAACATACCGGTAACAAAATCAAATTTTGTTCTTCCAAGTTTAGTTTTTATAGCCATAAAATGAGTATATAACTCATGATGTTGGCCGCTGTAATTTTAGGGTTATCATCAAGAAAGTCTCCTAACACAATTTCAAGTAGGCACAATGCCATCGAAGACTCCCCAAAACCATTTTTGCCCCACTAGGTAAAATTTTGGCCTAGATATAAAAAATGTGAACCTTCTAAGTACCATTCAGAAAATTTCCAAATTTTAGCATATTTTTTTATTTTCTATCTTCATAATCTTTTGTAGGATTTGTTCTAGGAAACTGCCACTTTTTGTCGAGTTATTTCGCATTAGGTAAAGGGGAAGAGTGGGTCAATTCTTATGGGTCTTCTTAGGCCCAAAATAACCATCAACATGAATAGTAAACTCTAAGTAAGCTATTGGGCTAAATAAAATCTTTAAAAGCATGGGTAACATGGTAAATTAATTAAATTAAATTTTCCAAAATTTTATGTTATTTTATTTTAGTTTTTTTTCCATTTGGATTTAATTTTGATTGGATGGTTGCATGGTCATAATGATGTGATATATGATATAGGTTTGGCACTAGTATCATGTTAGGACCGTTTAAAGTAAGAATTAAGTTATAAGTATGCTAAGACCGTTTGAATAAACCCCGCTAATACCATGTTTTGGGATAGTAGGATAAACATAGTTGGTACCATATTTAGGGCTGATAAACTCGCTAGCAGCATGATTAATGCTGAAAGCAACTATTAGTGGTATGTTAGGATAAACAGAGCCGGTACCATATTTAGGGCCAATAAACTCGCTAGCAGCATGAGTAATGCTGAAAGCAACTATTAGTGGTATGTTAGGACAGTAATAAACTAATATAAGTCGGTAGATAAAAGATTAGGAGCGTAAATGTTTAATGATAAACTTGGAAAGAATTCATGAGAGAGGAGATAAAAATTTATCATAAATACACTTATAAAGATATCATTGATTATTTGCCATCATGCAAAACTAAACCAAGATAACAAGATAAAAGAAATATGATACACTAGAGTCATGGGACTCCACTAAAAACGGTTGAAATAACATGAGCTATGATCATGCGTCAATTTAGTTGTTGCATATGATTGATGTTGGTCATATATGGGACTACATTAAGTACAAAATTTGAGAAATAAGATAAAACATGTAGCATGCAAGGTTGCTGACGGAACATATCTGCATGACCTAACGAACCGTAAATTTAGAAGAGAGGTTTAGAACAGATGATTCAAACCCAATAGGCATGTTAAGATGGCAGTAGACATCCCTAGTCATGGCTCGACATTGATATATAATTTGGAGATATGACTTGTGCGTTACTAGACCATAACTGGTGGGGGACCATGCTAACGGTTAGTATCACGAGAGGGTCTACCTAGGGATGGCAACGGGGCGGATCGGGCACGGATATCCCATATCCACCATCTGTGCCCGCGGGTTTTTTCATACCCGCCAGCTCGCGGATATCCGTTAACGGGCAGAAAACAGCATCCGCGCCCGCAACCCGTGGATAATCCATGTCCGCGGGTAATCCGCAGTTTACGCTAGTTTTGTAAATTTCATAAAAGAAACATGAAATATTCATCACTAAGTCATAAATTACACATATCCACATCATATCCAATAAAACAAGAAACATTCATTAACACAAATAATATTCATATCTTTACATGTGACTTATGTGGCAGTTTTTCCTATTTGTTATTTTGTTAATTTTATTGTTCAAAAGGCTTAGGTGGCGAGATTATGTTGCTGGACATGCCAACTGCTTGCTATGGGATGTGTACGTGTTTGTATGTATGAAGGTGGGGTTGCCAGCTCAAAAGGAGAAGAGTAAGGAACATCATACCGACCACATCACATCACATCCAACTTGGCGGGTTTCACGGGTAGACGGGCGCAGATTTATCCGTGATGGATACCCCCTACTCGTCACTCGCCCAAGCCCGCCAGACGGGTGAAATTTTTTACCCATACCCGCCCCATCGTGGGTATTTTCACCCGTTTACCTGTACGTCATGGGTGGATATCTACGGTTCACGGTGTTTGCCCGCTCTGTTGCCTTCCCTAGGTCTACCTCGGTGTAGGTGTCCCAAGAAGTTATGACTTGGTTGTATCTTTAATGGCACTATCTAAGAGTTATCCCCAGAGTGGGTGATGTACACATTTACCACTCTAGGTTCATTTGATGGCATTCAAGTATTAGATTAAATGATTTGATCAAAGTGATATAATTTAATCAATAAAAGAAATTATGCATATGCATATTAGTTCAAGCATGCTAGTAGCAATTTGGTGTTGTTGTTGTGATGTTGTATAAAATTCTTCTCTGATTAAATTACTATAACTTAAAATTTATTATTCATTTGTTGTTTGTTAAGGGAATATTATGACCCACATGATGGGCTTGACACTTCCCCTTTACTGAGCAAGTCATACTCACATTCCTTTTAAATTCTTTTCCTTATATGAGTACTATGAAGAGATGGAGTATTGAACCATGTGATGAGGCTCAACATGTGGAGCAAACTAAGTGAGAACACGCTGTAGCCCCTTAAAAAAAACTGGTTAGGATTAGATTTTAGTTAATGTTGTTTTTTTTAAAATAATATGGATTGTTAAATTTTGATCATTATTCGTATTTTGGTTTTCCTGGGATTATTGTTTAATTATTCTGATTTGCTTTAACTCTTTTATTAATTGGAAAAAGATAAATTAAAAAAAAAAAGTTTTTACCTCACATTTCTTAAATCATTTTTAATTCATTGCTTATTAACTGAAGGAAATTAAAATATTTTCCAAAATTAACATTTATAAAAGTGGGGACATTACAGAATTTTACCTTATTTTTATTTATTTTTTAATCAAAATTTTAATTTACTTATAATATGTAAAATGATAAATACATTTGTATTCATATCTAGAGAACATGTCAAAGACCAGTGTCACGCATGCTATATGAGAACCAAGATCAAATTATTCATGCTGATATATGAATCAAACTAGAATTAAATTTACCATGACTTAATAGACAAATAATATAAGTCCACAGGCTCTTATCACTCTGTCTCTTTAGATTCTTTGTAACTCTTCCTCTACATGACAAGGCATGAGGCCTCCTTCATTATAGGAGAAATCAACTTGGGCAATCCACTGTATGCCAGCCAAACAGAGGCCAAATTACTTTTTGGATAACTGAAACTGATTCACTAGATGGATTATTATTAGTCATGGGTCTTATTAATCACTGATACATACAACAGATAAAAACTATTGTACAAAATTAATAAATTCTTGATTTATATGTCCACCTTCCAACAATCATTTCTATATTCATTAATATCTATCAACCATACTGATAAGTAACTCTTAAAAGCAAACAAGCACACACACACACACACACACACATAGATCATTGAGTCATTAATGTAAAAAATTCATGTTTCCCTATAATCCAACAATAATCTCCAAAGGGAATGTTCTTCACCTATTTAGAAAGCACAAGCCATATCATGCATCCACATTGTGATTCATCTCAGTAGTCTGAATATTTTATTGTCGCTAGCACTTGGCCAGCTAGCGAAGGCAACACATTGTTACAACTGAAAATAAGTTAGTGAGCCTTGCTGTGACTAAGCTTTGGTCTATTAGCATTGGCAAATCATCGCTACATGTGGCCATAACTTAGCAATGGCCTAGTCCATGGACTTTATTGACAACTAACCATCGCTAAATCTTATGGATTATTAGCTATGTGCAACTTTCATTAAAATGTTACTAGACTTTTAATGACAATTCACCATTATTAATTAGCAATGACTAAAGTCATTGCTAATTTAGTTGTCACTAAATCAACTTTTTCTAATAGTGGGTATAAGTTTGAAAAATAGGGTAATTCTCCTGAGTATAAGGAATTTGATGTCTACCATAAAATCATTCGAAGATTTATAGTCTATATAAGTTTAGCTTTCATTAAACTTGTTCAGATTTTTTGCTGGTTCAATAAGAACATGATCTTAAAGCTGCTAACTAGAGTTCAAAAACTACTCTGCCCTTATCATCAAGTCTCATAACAGATTGTATTGTTTTTGTAGGATATCACATATTCATTCTTCTTAAATGGAAGCTTAATGAAGAATTGAAGATTCTTACACAAAGAATGAGAAATATGCACATGATTGTTTGACAAATAATTGCATGACCTTCCCAAACACCAGATTTATTATGGCAGTCTCTTGATGATTTGCTTAAAAAGCTTCTCCTCCAAAAGAGTAAAGCTTTTTGGTTCACATCCATGGAAGGAAAAACTTTTCTATCCTCTAGCCAATATAAGTCTAATGTACATAAGGAAGTTTCTATATGAGATCAAAACCAAAGTTCATTTATTAATTAGGGTCTATGAATCCAATACAGAGGTTACGAGATAGTTGGATGGAGACAAACAAATTATGATTTATTTGCTAATTTTCTATATATAATACACACCAGAAGAGAAATGTTAAAAGGTTTTTCTATGTTAATAAATTAATCGAAAAGCTTATTGACCATTTGTCTTTAGGACAAAATTCAAATAAGTTTGTTTAATATTTTTATCATCATGCCTAGAGTTGAATAAATAATCATTTCATCATCCTTTGGACATGTTTTTCCAAATCCTTTCTATTATATAAGCAGCATCTTATCTTAAAAGATTCTTCTGGTGCCATATTAACAATAGGAGTTTGGTCAATGACTGTGTCCTATTTTTTGTTGGCAAATGGTTGTACTACTGATTGATTCTCCCTTATTACTGAAATTCAACAAGGAGATCCCCTATCTCCATATATTTTTATTCTGTGTGCATAAGTTTTATCCAGTTAGCTTTAAAAGCTTTAATTTTCAGCAATCATTTATGGCCTCTGAGCTAGTAGGAATGGTTTAGAAATCAGTCACCTATTCTTTTGCTGATGACTAACTTATTTGCTTCCGTACAACTATGACAACAGTTCAGGCCCTAAAACGAGTAGACTCTTTAAGACTTTGAAATTGCAGCAGGCCGATGCATTGATATCCATAAATTAGAATGATTATTTAGCCAAAATGTGACAAGAGCACTATGGAGCAACATTCTTTAAATTCTTCATTTTCAGATTAATAACACCATACCCTTTTGATTATCTAGGTTTTCTCTTCACTCAAGATCTTTCCCACCAATTTTTTTAAAAATTCCTTGTAAATAAAGTATGTCGACATCTAGTCCGTTGGAAAATGAATCTTCTAAACCCTACAAGGCATCTTACCCTTATCCAATCTACTTTCTTCTTTATCCCCATTTATTTCATGTCACTTCTTAAGGTTCCCTTAACCATGACTAACAATCACTCTAAGCATTTTTTTTGGCTTTGGTAGTAAGGAGGCTATGGTAAGCATTAACTTCATTTACGGCATCAAAGTCTGTCACACCTTCCTAAAGGTCTCGGAGGGCTTAAGATTAAGGGTCTTAGGTTCTTTAATCAAATTCTTCTTGTGAAAACTGTTTGCCAAATTTTTACAAGGTATAGTGAATCATTGGTTATCAAGTCCCTATTGCTAAATATGGAAAAGCTCATTCAATTTGATCAGTTAAATCTAATAGGAATGCTACCACTATTTGGAGAAGCCTTTTGCATTGCCAAGCCCTGCTTCATGATTATATTCAAAAGAATATTGGGGATATAACTAAAGTTAGAGTATTTAAGGATGTATGGATTCCAAATATATTACTAGCCCACTTATGTGCTCATCCAGGAGATGTGTTCAAAGGACCCAACCTTCAGGTTGCAAACTTTATGATTTTCAGGAGTGCTGCTGGAAGTTGTCATTACTTCATCATCTTTTCCCATCACAAATTGTGGATCGATATACTAACCATTATCCTCTATTTTGACATGGATTCCTAGCTAGGATTCTTGGGAGTGCCTTAGAATTTTTCTCTATCAAGGAAAGATATAATCTGGAATTGCGAAACTAATCTATAGATTTCCTTAACCTAGTAGGTAATGCCTTCAGTTGCTCACCACACCCTGATTTCTTGGCCATTCTTCAATCTATATATTCCCTGAAACTGTAAATCCTTTCTTGAAAATATTTATCACGAGCTTTGCTAACAAAGGCAAATCTTGCTATCCATAGTGGTTTGATGGACACTTGATGCCCTCAATGCCATTTTCTCCAAAAATGATGTTTCACCTTTTTTAGGAATGTGTGGGATTTTAGGACATCTGGGGAAACTTTTGCTCTCATATGATACCTTTTAATTATTTGTCCTTTGTGGCATGACTTACTTCCTTCTTAAGTCACCTGAAGTATCATACATCAAATTGGCTTTGTTTCCATATTGTCACCCTTTGGACTATCTGGATCTATCATAGTGAGTGCATTTTCCAAAATGCTACCTTTTGTGTTGTATCTCTAATTGTCAATAGAGATGAACTTTTACTCTAATTGTTATAAAAAATTTCAACAGAAGTTTTCCCTTTTTTCTTATAATGCTCCTTGGAGTGAATCTGCTCTAGAGAAAGAACTTCAGGTTATCCTTGAATCTTCACTATCTGCGAATACTTACTGCCTCACTACAGTAACTATTCTAACATATTAGTAACAAGTTCTTCGAGCGCTTTTTGGTGCTCTATACAGTAACTATTCTAACATATTAGTAACAAGTTCTTCAAGCGCTTTTTGGTGCTCTATCACTTAGTAACTCCCTTATTGCTTTAATTTGTCAGATTGCAGCTATTGAATTCTCTTTAGTGTTGCTCTTTGATTGTGGTTTCGAGCCAAAAACTTTTGATAAAGTAGTACCTTCTTTTTGTATTTGCATTTGACACCATACATGCATTTTAAAAAATCTATCATGTCATTGGGATGGTAGAATATCATACACAGTTAGCTTGGCTAAACTAGAAAGGGGTACCTAAATAGGAAAATTGGAATGAGATATAGGTGCTAAATTTGAATCATCACCTAATGTTTTTTTGCACTTTGGAGGCTTCAGCGTCATTTGGTTAAGCCAAAACAAGGTTACGGCCAAAGGAGGTTGAATAGGTTTAGGATTCGTAGTAACCATCTTCAGATGTATTTGAGGTTGAAGAAGAATCAAGTTCAACATCAACCAAAGACAAATTTGATTGGGTAATATGAATCTAATTTTCCAAAAAGGTAGTAATAGGGTTGGGTTGAAGGGTCATAGTATGATGGGTTGGTTCTGTGATCTTTATAGGAGAAGACAAAGTTTGAAGTGTTAGAGTTGGAGTTGTAAGTATAGCATGACCTTTATTTAATGTTCCTTTTGCGACTTGGAAGGAGAGTGAGACAAAATATTGTCATGAGGTGAATGAGATTGTGGTCTTGACTTGTGAGGGTGTTGGGTTTTTGGGAATTGATATATAGATGGGGGAGTGATAAACATATTTTCGTGAGAGAGTAATGTTTGGGTGGAAAATAAGCCAAAAGGTTGGTAATGAGAAATAGTTAGGCTGATGGTCAAAAGTTGTATTTGTAGGTAGTTTCCAGATGTTTCAGGTATTGTGCCTTCAGATGCATGATTTCACATTCTTGGGTTGAGAAATGAGATTCATGATCTCATTGTGAGAATAACCAATCCTTTGTTTGTATTTAGTCAAAAGATTAACTATAGCTGTATCCACTTTCTTCTTAAGGCAAATCTGGCTTTACTCTATTTTGCTAAGGATACGGTCTTGGGAGACCATATTCTGGCACTACGAATTCAAAACCTACCGAGTAGCACATGTATCCTTTCTTCTGCCTAGGAGTCAACCGTGGTTGGTTGAGGGGCTTTATACGGACGTTTGTTGCGGAAGAGGGATCTTCAAACTTAAGTCGAGGAAAATCCTTGTATTTCATTTGAAACATGTTTAGCTGGAAGGTTGGAGGACCAAGAGGTTGTTCCTTGCCTGCTTAAGCATTTTTCATATTAAGGATGGTAGCCATCCGTACTTTCGGATCAAGAGGAGGAAAATCGAATGAATCTTGTGTAGGATGATGTGTTGTTTGAGGAGTACACTTTTGGGAGGAATAAAGAACATAATAATTAAACTTTCTTGATCGGCGATTCTCCAAGAAGTCCAGCAAAGTTGTCACCATCTTCATAGGGCTTCTAAAGAAGCTGCCTTGAAGAATACTTTTTCTTCTTCTTCTTTCGAGTAGCATTTGTGTCCTCAAATGTTTAAAGAAAGTCTGAACAATAACAAGTAACAAAGTGCTTGTGATCGGATTGATCCTGAAACTGATAAAACAGTAGAGCCTCAGCATCAAAGGCTTTAATAGGCACATGAATTTCTGGATCTATTGAATCGTAATGGGAGTGGTCTATCGCTTCGAAGCTTTATTACAACGTACGTCACCTGTTGCAGAACCCCTTGTCCTCGTCAACCTCAAACTAGCAACGCCCGCCTCGCGCGTCCTCCGCAGTGGGAGTTCCGCTCCACCTCTAAAGCTGTTATTTTCCACTCTCAACGCTCTGATGAGGCCTCCCTTTACAGCCCTCCCTTTATAGCCCTCCGGCTCACCCTCTTGAGTCACTTTCAAGCCGAGGAGAAGGAGAGGAGAAATCGAATGGCACCTACCTCATTGTTCCCTGGAGATCGAAACCGAGAAGAGAGAGAACCATGCTCGTCGGACTCGCCACCGTTGCTCGCCAACTCGTCGCCTGTGTGTGTTACTGTTCCCTGAGGAGGAGATGAAGATAATTCTTGGAATACAAATTCTTTTGTAATTTTAACGGAATATATTGCACGTACTCTGCAGCATATTGAGTTGCAAAAATAAAATTGTACTAATTTGGCAACTACAGTAGGTGATTGGTCCCTTTAATTAATTTTTAAATGACTTTAATCATTTATTTGGACCAATTTCGTGGCATAATTGGTCCACAGCATCAAAATTGATTGTTTATTTGCTTTTTTGCCATAAATTTGTGCTTTTTTCATCCTCTCTCATTCTAGGAAATTTTTTACATTTTCATTTCTCCGTTAATTGTGCAGGGCCGGTCACACATGATGTCGATTGTAAATTGTGAAAAAAAAAAAAAAAGACTTGTCGAAATATTTGTAATGTAATATCTGTTACTTTTTAACTCTTTGGGTCTGAAAATATATCTGAGCATCTACTAGATTAAGATATATAGAACAACAAGAGTAGAGATGGAAACGGGGATATGACTTGGGAATTAATGGGGGAAGAGATTAATTAAGGTGGGTACAATTAGTGGCCCGGAAGCTTCACAGATTATGGTTACTTCGGAACACATTTTTTTTTCCTAAAAGTAGGGCAAGACATCATCAAAGCCATCAAACCTTTCTTCAATCAAGCTACTCCCGATCCTTCTTTTTACTCTCTACTTTTAATGGAGTTGTTTGTCCTTTTGTTTCCTTGATAAACTCTATATTTTAGGTTGAAAGTGAGGCAGATGAAGCCAATTCTATTAGGCTTCAGCTTAGTTCATTAAGATATTTGTACAAAACTTGACCTTGAACAGCTCGAGAACATGGCTTTATGTTCCATTTCAATATATAACTTGATAAGTTTCATTAAAACAATGGTTAACTATAACTTTTGTGACCTTAGAAAGTTATATGCTTACTTATTTTACCTTGGTAAATTGTTGTTATTTTGAGGGGCGGATATAGAAAGTTTTTCCTATGGGGTTCATATATAATTATTGTTTTATGTATAACATACTCATTAACGAGGAATATTAAATTTTAATTTAATTTTAATGTATTTATGGAAAAAAATAATTTTAATTATTCATGTTTTTACTTCATTTTACTTATTTTCTTAAATTAACATAACCATTTAAAAAATTTCAGCGGAATCCCTCTAAAATTTACTTAATGTTTTCTAAAAAAACTAAAAAAAAATTAGTGGGGTCCGTGTACCCCACAGAATTATACATAGATCCGTCTATGGTTATTCCATATATAATTTCACTTTTCAATTAGTGCATAACTTAAATTTTGAAACTATTTCTTATAATATTTGAAGGCTCAATAACGTAGCTTCATCTCCCTAAACTCGAACCTTGTCACGAAAAGGTATTAAACCACTTAAAAGACTAGGAAAATTTTGAAAAGGTGTAGAATTTACTTCTTATAAATGGACATCAACAAAAATTTTGACAAGGGTTATGTTATTAACATCCAACTAATTGAAACATTCTATTATGTGCCTTACTTGTTACATCATAAGTTCATTTAAGCTCGTGACAAAAATGGAAGATAAATCTGCATGCATGGAAGGAACAAATCAAAGAAAACGCCAAACGATGATTGAGGTGCCATGAGGAGAAGTTGCATGTACCGTCTAATTGCAAGAGTCCAAGCCAAGCAACGGACATAGTTCCAAATAAGCTTCCGGAAGCAATAAAATGGGCCACAGTTTGCCTCAATAACAAGCCAAATAGATTGAGGGGAGGTATTGTACCAACTAACACTACTAGAAAAATGTCATTTAGCGACGGTTAAATTAGCGACGGCTAAAAACCGTTACTAATTAACGACGGTAAGTAGTCGCTAAGAGTTCCACTACAAGAAAACAAGTTATTTGAGACGGGAAAAAATGTAGGGAAACCGTAGGAAATGGTCATTTCCTACAATAAAAATCGTCGGACAAAACCGTAGGAAAAAGTAGTGTCGGAAATAAAAACCGTCGGATAAACGTAAAAAGCTCCTACACTTTTATGACGCCAGCATATCCGACGGTTTTGAGATGAATTATTTCCTACGCTTTTATGACGCCTGTGGTCCTCATTATTTAAGACGGTTTTGAGATGCCTCTTGTCCTACGCTTTTATGACGCCAGCATATCCGACGGTTTTGAGATGCATTAATTCCTACGCTTTTATGACGCCTGTGGTCCCCATTATTTAAGACGGTTTTGAGATGCCTCCTTGTCCTACGCTTTTCTGACGCCATTATTTAAGACGGTTTTTTGACGCCCATTATTCCTACGGTTTTCTGTCATTAATATATCTCCTACGCTTTTGTGACAATTTAAAGATTTTAGTAAATTAATTTATATACAAAATAAAAACATATTATATTGCATTATTTAATAATAATAATAAAACACAAATTATTATTATTATTATTATTATTATTATTATTATTATTATTATTATTATTATTATTATTATAATATAACAATTGATCAAAGTAATCAATAAAATTACTATACATAAAAGTAATCAAATTTTACAGGAAAAAGTTAATTACAAAGAACTGAAGGAGATCTAATATAAAATCAATGAGATGCAGTCCCGGACTGATCATCGTCATCTCGCTGGCTACGATCGTCGGCAGGAGGCTGAGTGGAGGAACCGGTCCGTAGGTCGCCTGAGAGCGCCGATGCAGGTATAATCCCCTGCTGGATCAACTTGTTAAGCATGGCGCTCATTGCAGCCTCGGTCTCTCGCTGAACCTGAGTACGAACATCTGCCTGTAGCCGCGTAAAATCACTCCGTAGCTGGGTGTTCTCAGCCCTCAGCTGAGCAATCTCCTCGGAATCAGCACGTGGAGCCTAAAAAATTTTGTAAGTAGCAATTAGCAACGTAAAAGTGATAAAAATTATTAATAAAGTTAAATAAGAATAAAAAATACCCGATGTTGTCCAAATGTCTGGGGATCAGAGAGTCGGCGCAGAAGACCCGGTAGTCGGCCCTTTTTTGGTGGGCCTCGTACCTCGCTCCATACCTCTGCATCAAACTGCGGGCGGTCATCCGGATTCTGGTATTTTTGTTGCATCCGCTGGACATATCCATCCTACAAGAAAAAGAAATTAGAGTTAGTAAGACAAATATTATATTTTTAAATCAATGTTTGTAGTGGTAAATGAACATTTATTACCTGCAGCTGCTGTGAAATCAGATCGATGGGCTGACCGGTCTTCTTCCGTCTATGAGTATGAGACCACCACTCATCAAATGATGGCTCAACTCCATCATTTGCTTTTGTCTGCACAATTTTAGATATCATTAAAAATTTATGTAATTAATAAATCATATAAAATTTATAATGTATGGAAAGGTCCAAGTTGGTACCATACGATCCCAGTGCATCTCGCCTGGGATTGAGCCCATCGTGTGCTTCGGAACAAGGCCTGAGCTATCCGCTATGTGCTTGGCATGGGAGCCAACCTCCGATAACTTCTTCCATCGCTCCTGCTCCCACTGGTCACACAACTGATTCCACACCTGCTGACTGTAGCAGGGTGGAACATGTGGCCGCAGCAAATTGTAGTCAGGGTTGTCGAAGAAGGCTGGGATCTTCTGAATCGCGACGGACCTCCAATGATAGACGCGGTTCCGCACGGACCGCGAACAGTAGTCGAACACGATTCGGCGGATGGCGCCGAAGTCTCTAGGGTCCCATCTATAGTAGTTCTGCAATTTCACAAAGAAGAAAAAAATTATTAATTTTTTCATATGTAAAGTATTGTTTAAAAATGTATAACAACCAATTACCTCTAACGTGGTCACGTGCTCCTCTCGTGCAGCTCGAGATGTATGTGACCAAGCTATAGAACCTTTGTCCCACAACCTCACATGAATAGAGGCTATGGTGGAACGAAGGGAGTCATCAGTGAGTAAGCTGTAACAAATAATGATTATAGTAAGAAATATATATAAATTGATGTAACTAAGAACAACATATAAGTATATCATAATTAATGACTTAAGAGTCACTAATACTTACTCTCGAGGGACGATGAGCGGACGGTCCTGCGGAGGTGGAGGTGGTGGTAAGTCAACTACCCGTGGGCTTCGCCCTCTAGGTAATGGGGCCCCTGCAGCGGGATGCGCGTCAGGTGCGACCGCTGGGCCGCCAGTGGCCTGGCCCTGCTGAGCCGGCTGCTGCTGCTGCTGACTCGGGTGCAGGCCGGGTAGATGAGAAGTGGATATACCCAGCTCCTCTGGATCAATGAATGTGTTAGGATCGACGTCCCATGTGGACTGCCCGATCCCTGTCTGCTGGAACTGAAATGACCCGGATATTCCACTCATATCCGGGTAATACGCATCAGTCTGCGTGTCTCGAAACTGCTGAAATGATGAGCTCGATGCGCCAAACGTCTGCGGCACATGAGGTCGTGTCACCGGAGTATATGGCTGCTGGGTCTATGGGACCGATGTCGACGACTGGGTCTGTGGCACCGACGTCTGCGCCTGGGTATCTGGGACCTGGGTCTGAGTCTCAGTCTGTGACACCTGTGTAGGTGTCACAGCAGGCTGTCGTCGACATGTATGTCCTTGGCCGGGGCTTTGCCCGAGCCGGACTGTCTGGGGGGAACCATCCTAAAATTAAAATTTAACATGTTTATTACATATATATATAATACTAAATTACCATTACGTCACTAACATTTACATATTAAATTTCATTATTTTAGTAAACTCATTAATTTTGAAATTGCAGTCATTTGAATATTAGTTGTGCAGTAACACTTTTTAAAATTGTCAATTATTCGATATATTCTTATTTATAAAATTAAATTATTAAACTAACATTAGCTGATTATACTTACATTATTGAAGTAACATTAGTGATTTTCCATTATAAAACACTGACTTATTAAAGTGATAACAATATTACTGTAACATTACTGAACTAACAGTTTTTTATGTTAACCACATATATAGTAACATGTTGTTGTACAAATAGAAGTTACCATTATTACATAAAAAATTATTCCTGATCCTAAAACATACATATTAATTACTAACCTCCATATATAAGATTACCTAAAACATATAATATAAAAACTATATTCTTAAAATGTAAACAACAACTATATATATATGATAATAAACAGTAATTATATATGAAAAAGGTACTTAAAAATAAAACTTACCTAGTTTAAATAGCTCTGGGGGAGATTTGGGGGAGAAGGTTTGGAAGAGTTTGTCGCAGAAATGAAGTGTGAAAAACTGAAGAACTCCCACGAATTTAAAGGGGAAGTCTGGCGATTTAGCTACCCCAAAGACCTACGATTTTCCTGCAGTTTTTAAAATTGTAGGAAAACTGTAGCAACTTTTCCTACGCTTTTCCTACTAAAAATATAATATGTATGAAAACCGTAGGAAAATAAAAATTGAAATTTCCCTCCATAAATTCGTTTCCCGCCAGTAGCTGGAATTTCCAACTAATCTGCTACTTTTTTGCTACTTTAATCCTACGGTTTTATATATTTCCTACACTTTTACTACTAAACTGAATTATTGACTCAAAACCGTCGGATAACACGCTCTCCTAGGTGCTTAGGGTCCTACATATTTCCTACGATTTTTTCCCTAATTGACTTAAAACCGTCAGATTAATCTCCTACATTTTTCCTACTCTTTTTTAAAGTTGACTCAAAACCGTCGGATTACGTCCTACATATTTGCTACGCTTTTTTAAAATTGCCTCAAAACCGTCAGATATATTTCCTACATATTTCCTACCCTTATTAATTACTAACTTAAAACCGTCGGACAGATAAATATCAAATATTATACCCATTTGATATATATATATATATATATATATATATATATATATATATATATATATATATCTACGTAATTTATAATGTGTTTAATTATATATGTATCTATCATTTTATTTCTCCTAGGTGAAATTTATACATATTTGTTATCTAATTTGTACGTATTGCTAATTTTGATTACTCAAGCAGTTTTAATGCATTCACACTTATTTCTAGTATGAAGGCTTGAACTCATTTACATAATTCAATATAATAGTAACACATTTATGATCTCCTTTGGCCTAAGAGGTAGAGTGGTGCATATCACACTTGGTAAGAAGTTACAAAGTTTTGGTATTAAATTATATGTATATATGTTTTATAGGAAAACACTTATATAATCTTTTTTTCTTTATAATGGGCCCCTATAATTGTTTTAGCACGTATTGTTGAATAATTTTAAGTAATGAAAGTAACACTCAGATTTGACAATTTTATCTCTTTCTGACATTCTACATAAATGTACTTGATTTTTGTCACTAATATTACAAAATTCTAGCATGAAATAATTGGAGTAGATGTAGTTCACGCCGCATATTTTTTAGCTCCTGAAGTGAAAGGCGAGAATTGGAGTTATCTTTTGTTTTCCCACGTATATCCATAACAGTATTAAAAATATTCTCGAAACAATTTTTTTCAATATGCATGACGTCCAAAGTATGGCGAACTAGCAAATGCTTCCAGTACGGCAACTCCCAGAATATACTCCGCTTTAACCAATTATGCCATTCTCCAAACCCCGCAACTCGGTGTGTATCATATAAAGAGCCAAACGGAGGAAAACAATACCCAACCAACATATCATGTATGTCCTCACCTGACTTATATGGACTAGCGACAGCACTAACCTTCTTCCCTGGGATGAACGATGTTACATTCGAACGGAATGTGTGATTATGCGGTAAAAAAACCCTGTGACAATCAAACCAACATGGCTTTCTGCATTTCTTCAACATAAATGTGTCAATTTCATCCATGCAATATGGACACGCCAGCTTACCATGGGTACTCCAACCTGAAAGGTTTCCTAATGCAGGAAAATCATTAATTGTCCATAATAAACATGCCTTCATAACAAAATTTTGTTGTCGACAACTGTCCCATGTAACAACCCCTTCCGACCATAAAGTTTTCAGCTCCTCAATCAATGGTCGTAAGAATACATCAATGTTGCGTCCTGGTGCTCTAGGACCAGGAATGAGGAGAGTCATAAAGATGAAGGGTTCTTTCATACACAGTTCTGGCGGAAGATTGTAAACAACTATAAAGATTGGCCATATCGTGTATGTTCCACCAACAACATTATTCGGGTTAAATCCATTGGTACACAATCCGAGCCTAACATTTCTAATTTCATCAGTGAATGATGGAAATGTTCGATCTACGTGACGCCACGCTTCAGACTGACATGGATGACCCATACTTCCATCGTTGCATGAATTATTATAAGCATGCCAAGTCATGTGAGTCGCTGTTTTTGATGACATGTACAAGCGCTTCAACCTGCTTGTTATTGGTAGATACCGTAACAATTTTTTCGGAATCAACGTCTTCCTTCCGGAGGTTACTCTTTCTTTATATCTACTGCTTCCACATTCACGACAATGTGTTAATTTCTCATCTTCCCGATAGAATAGCATACAGTTATTCTCACATGCATGAATTTTTATATAAGGCAACCCAAGTCTTTTTGTGAGTTGTTTCGTATCATATAGGGTGGATGAGAGTCTATTACTTTCAGGCAACATTTCTTTCATAAGCTCCAGTACTCTATCAAAACAACGATCTGTCATATTAAACTCACTTTTGCAACTTAACAATTGCGTCATTGCAGACAACCGTGTTTGTTTAGTGCACCAATCCCACAATGGTGCATTTGCATCGTCCAACAAATTATAAAATTGTTGTGCGGTCGGATTAGGTAACCCCTCTCTCATTTCAGACACATCGAACACATTATCATTACTATCACTGCCATTATCAGGTTCTTCGACATCAGCATCGATAAACTCTTCATCCACCAACATTCTTTCACTATTTCCAGATCCTAAATTCGATGATAACGGACCCATTGATTCACATACCATCTGTTCATACGCATTTACACTACTTGATTCTCCCCGTGTCCCTCCATGTAACTGCGATGGAAAATAGCTACGGGCCATATTGAAATTGTGCAGATTGCTATCATATTGTTCGTTGTGAAAGTGCCATATGTAATAGTTTGGCGTAAATCCATATCGAAACAAATGCTCTCTCACTTTCAGCTCTATTCGATAAAATCTATTATTACATTTACGACAAGGACATTTAATCATTTCTGACTCCTTTCCACTAAATGCAAACTGTAGAAACTCATTAACACCAGCCATAAACGCAGAATTCATATATCTATCTGTATCTGTCCTCTGGTACATCCACTCACGTCCATTAGCAGCCATTTTGTTTCCCTTGTAAAATAGACAATAAAAACCCTCAACATAAATACATAATATATTTATTACATTTCATATAATATAAATATAATGAAACTGTAAATGAATTACTTATATATGTCATGCATACATGTCAACCTTCTATAACTGAACTACCTAACTACTCCATTAAGGTAAGGGCCCTACTCCATTGAAAGTTGTATAAGCAGTAAACCATTTTAACTGTTCCATGTTAGTAGCATTTTATGTAAATTTCGGCAGCATTTCCCTTCAGTTCCCGTTTACAGTGTTTCTCAATAATATCAACTTATTGAGAAACACATGACGGGAACAATTTGGGAAATACTATACCAAATTTCACATATTGCTACTACAGCAGGAACACATTAACTGAAATACTGCTTATACAAGTTTCAACTGTTCAACTTGGACAATCCATGATTATGTTAATTAGAAATATAACTTAATCCAATACATCTTGTTTGCCAACAATCTAAATTGGAGCAATATTATATTTGTCATCAACACAATCATGGATGGAGAATCTAAGGTATAATAAATAAACACTTATATTATGCAACTACATGATGTGATAAGTCATCTACCTAAAACAACATAAGTATATCTCATAAAAAATAAATAATTACCATTTAAATCACTAACATCTAAAGTCAGCTACCTAAAACAACATAAGCATATCTTATAACAAATAAATAATTAACAGAAAAATAACTAATCTATAAATTACTTATAAATACCTCTATTGAGCTGAAGAAGATGTTGAAGCGGAAGTGAAATTTGATGTACCAATTGTTGCTGGGGCGAGTTGGAGAAGAGAAGTAGGAGGGTATTTATAGCCAAATTTTGTAGTAATATCGTAGGTATTATATATGAAAGTTAAAGTGCAAGATTAATGTAGGAAAGTTGTAGTAACTAACGTCAAAAAAATGTAGGAAAAAATAAACTGTCGGAAAATTGTAGGATTAAATTTCCTACATTTTTAAGACACTCACGCTTTTTATGTCTCAAAAACGTAGGAAAAAAAATGAGGGAAAACCGTCGGACATATTTTATCTCAAAAACGTAGGAAAAGTAAATGCAGGAAAAGCGTCGGACAGCGTGTCCGACGCTTTTCCTACAGAAACGTCTCAAAACCGTCGGACAACTTGGCGCCATTAATTCCCGCCATTTTTCGCTGACATTTATCCTGCGCTTTTTTGTGTCAGAAATTTATTGAATGAAAACCGTCGGAGATAATATTTTGTCCGACGGTTTTCCTGCGAATTATTTTCCTACGCTTTTTTCCGTAGCAAATTTCCGTAGCAAATAATCCTCATTCTTGTAGTGTTCGGTGAAGCTTTAGTGACGGCTGTAAGTCGCTACCTATTAGTGACGGATTACCGTCTCTAAATTAGTGACGGTGAATCATCGTTAAAGTTAATGACGGCTTACCGTCGCTAATTTAGTGATGGTTAACTGTCACTAAAGTTAGTGACGGCTTACCGTTACTAATTTAGTGACGGTTATGCGTCACTAAAGTTAATAACGTTTTACCGTCACTAATTTAATGACGATTAGCCGTCGCTAAATTTAACAAAATCCAAAAAATAGTAATAGCTCTCATATGTTAGTCATTTTTTATGTTAAATTGTCATCTCCTTTAACATAAATATTTTTTTTGGAAGTATATGTACTGTTGTTGATATGTGGACCTTAAAGTCGGATAAAAGTTTAGTAGAGGGTTATGGTTTGCTACCTGACGTATTCAAGATGAAAGCAAATAAACTACTTGATGATATTACTCAGAAAAAATATTTTGGCAAATGAGTGGTGGGTAAGCTATTATTTCATTGATATCTAATTAAATATTACTTTTTTATTATAAACAATAACGAATTTCATTATTTATTAAACTAATTTAATGCATATTTGTTCATGTAAATTTTTTCACTACTTTATGAGTCATGGTTTATGTGGAATAGAAAAATCTTCATCTTTATTTAAGAAAAATAATCAATATAGTAAACATTTCCCAAAAAATGGTATGAAGCACATACTAATGTGCAATGGTGTACCAGGTCAGAAATGTTAAAATATCTTTTTAAGTACAACAATAAATGACCAAATAGAGTAAGAGTTATTATAGCTGAAAATGTAACTGTTGACTCAAATTCTCACACAACATAATTTTTTAAGTTGATATAATACAAATGTATTTAGATTGTAGATAATTTTTTCCTCACGAAAAAATTTTAAGATTATATGAATTTCATTTAAGTTATAGAGATCATTTTATCGAACAAGTTGCTGTATCTTTACCATTACAACAAACAATTTTGTTTAAAGAATCAGAATAAGAAAACAAAAATATTGATACAAAATGAATGCATGCGCATGCGCTAAATATCATTACACGTAGTTTAACTTCTGCAGACTTTTGAACACAATTAGTTTGTTGCTGCTATGTTGTGATTGATATCTATCGCTAAAGTTTTACCAGGCTCTACGTGACAATTTACCGTTGCAAATGTAGTGACTGATAACCATGTACCCAAGGTGCAAATAACAAAAAAAAAAAAATAGTGCCTTAGAAAAGATGCATGTGTTGGGCACATGAAAAGGTTTCATTCTACATCTAATGTAGCAACTATTTTTTCGCTCTTTTATCCCCGCACCCCAAGTGGGTTGGTGCGAGGGAACATACCGGAATTCAAATCTCTTTCCTCTACTTGCCTGATCAAATTAAAATATTAAAGATGGCTTGAAGCACATATGCAAGTAATTCACAAACCTTCATTAACTATCATAAATATTCTTTCATTGTACACTCGTAAAATAATTACAATTATAAATACTACACAGATATATATATATTCTTTTTTCTTTTTTTCTCTCATGGAGGTGCATATGGTCAAAATCTTGAGATTTGATATATAATTTTGTGGCTGGTTAGTAGGCTCTCTATCCACTTTATCCAAGCATGGATTATCTTATTGATTTTAACTAGTTTGCATTACAAGTGCAAATAAATATGTGCAAAGGCTTGAATTCCTAACTAAAAGCTCTAAATGGTTTTATACACCATTACCAATTAGATTAAGCTTGAAATGTAAGTAAATGGAGGGGTTTAGTTAGTTTAAATAGCAACAACTTAACTATTAAGTCAAGTATAGCAATTAATTATATATTGTTTTACTTTCATTTGATTGAGAAAACAATACAAGAATGTATAGTAATAATGTATTAGCTCTTTATTTGGGGGTTGTCCAATTTTGCATTTAATAAGACCAACCGTCCAAACCGACCACTTTCATCAAACTCAAAAACATTCCATACGCGCATGTGGTTTACACGACGTCCACATTTGTGGAGAAGAACAAATTAAAGAATGTGCCTTTTGATTTGTTGTTAAGTTAGGTGTCCTAATGATCATAAATCTTATTTATATAATGCCATTAGATTTTTTTTGTTCTTCTAATGCCGCCGCGACCTTTGTCTGAGATGATTTGCGCCTACCCTTTCAATTAAGGTTTCACTTTAAGGGACACGAGGTCATAAAAAGGTGAAAATCAATGATTAAAAGTTTTAAGCAAGCAAGTGTAGTGGCTAATCTTTGCTTGTCTTCTAACTTGCCTGATTTGATGCAGGAAAGAGAAAAGACCTCGTGTAGTCCTTCTTGTTTGAGTTATTGAAAATGGCCCACATGTTTGTCCCTACGAATGGTGATGTGTTCGAGCCCAGTTATATTAGGCCTATAATGGGCACAGAAGGCAGAATAAATTAGATTTGGACAAAGCATGTGTCTATTATTACACTACACTTCTAAATATCAATATTGGTAGTGTTGGATGAACTATGACTTGGTTTTGGGATGGTTGAGCCCAGTTGGTTTTGGGATATGGTTCAATATCATTTTTTTTTTATTTTTTTAGGATACAATTTGCTCTTTTTTTAGTTTTATATCATTTCGTAAGGCGTTTGCCTTTATGAGGGTCTAAGTTACAATTTTCTCGATTTTCGTCTGTTCCACATTTTTTCAGTTAAAATGCGATTTCATTCCCTAACTTTCTAACTTTTTTTTTTATTTTTTGGACCTGAGTTACGTCTATCTTACATTTTAGTCCCTAAATTTTATAACTGTTTAATTAAATCTTTTATTTGTTCTCTTGGCCCCCAAATTTTTCTTTTTGTTGTTTTTTATATACTATCTCCTAAAGTAAGATAATTGGTGACCATAATTTGTTCATTTTAAAGTTAAAATTTATTTATTTTTTAGTTAAACCATTTTCTATCTACATTAAGTCAATTGTTAAATCCTTAATGCCTAAATTTTTTCTATTTTTTTTTTGTCTTGATCCTAACTTCTTTTTATTGATTTTCTTTATTGTGGTTTTTTAAAATGAAGCTTTAATCATTATTTTTATCATTATTCTTTCATTATTGATTATTAAGATTTGTAGCATCAATTATTTATTTCAAGCTCTATAGTTTAATAAAATAATTTGGTCCATAATTGTTCAATTTGAGAGTAAATTTTTCTAGATAAATTTTTCATTGATATTAAAAAATGGATTTTGTGTTAATAGGAGATGAAAAATTTTATTGAATTGTTTTTAATTAACAGACCTATTATGCATTGTTTCGAAGCATGTAACCTATTTTGTGTCACACTATTATTATTAAAATTTATTACCAAAAAATATCCACTACAATATGCGGGTCACCAAATCTCTCTATTTGTTCTCTTGGCCTCTAATGTTTTTGTCATTTTTTTATTATCCTCTAAAGCAAAATATTGATAGTCATGACTTGTTTCTCTTATGTTTCTGGTAGTAGCATTTTTTACTCCAGTCTCCACCTAGTAAGGTATGAATATTATTTTGTTCCAAAATTATAACAGCTGAAACTTGAAAGCATATTTTTTTTGTTATATCAAGTTTCTACATCTTTTCATGAATTTATGCAATGATCATATGAACCGCCGCAACACGCGGCCTCCATGCACTTTGTTAATTAGTAATAAGGAATAAGAAGCAAATAAGCCACTCAAATTTGTGAAATGGACGGATTAGCCATCATTATTTTTTTTTCAGTTAAATTCATCATCAACGCTTAAGCGTTTTCATTTAACCCGCTCAACCCGCAAAACTGTATAGACAGAATCGAACCAACCCAGTGGCTATGCTGGTTTATGCTGGTTAAAGTGCGGTTTGAGTTCTAAAATAGAAAATCGATGTATATGCGGTGCGGTTTGGGTTTTAATTTAAAAATCAGTAAAAACCACACGGAACTGCAACTTTTGCTAACCAATGAAAAAGTTAAGCTCAACCCCCTTTTACTACTCCTGCAGGTTTGAATGAGTTTACATTTTGTGCTTCTGAAATGTATTATAAAAAGTATTGTCTTGTATCTTGGGCTAACCAAAAATCTTATAGCAATGTAGTGAAACTAAGTAGATATCTTTGACAACATTCTGTGGTAAGAAGGAATTACGTATGAGAAGCAGAAGAATTCTAAAGTGGCAAGAGCTTTAGACTCTAAATACTATTTTTTTTTTTTGTAAAAGTAAGGCTATTTTGTGATTACGATAATTTAAGGTACGGAATTGTTGATGTTTCATAAAACTATTTGGTTTTGAGAACAATGTATTAACATTCAGATAAGTGTTGTGAAGTAACTCAAATTATTTTATATGATAAAAAAGACAAATCAGCCAAACTGAACCATCCCGAACCGCATTTTATGAGGTTTGGGTTTTAATTGGATTTTGTGGTATATGGTGCAGTTTGGTTTTATGTAGTGTAACTTGGTCATTTATAGGGGGCGGTTCAGGCTTAGTGCGAACCCAATCAAACCCACCCTATAAACACCCCTATCAACATTATATTATCAGTGGAATTAAGTCATCCACGTTACAGTCATCAGGTTGGATGCAAATGTGGCAAATATAGTCGACGTGGCGAGCATATGTGGAGGATGAAGTAATACATATTATCTTAACTTAGCTCGTAAATTTTTGTTCAATATTATAAATCTTCCGAAACTTTGTTTGTTCCCTCTTCTACCATCCTCTTCCTTTTTTCCCCCAAAACTGCAGCTCTTCCATTACCAACCATTTGTCCTTCGCCTTTCCCCCAAAATTCCCAAAAGTTGTTCGTAATCATGAAATCCTGGGCTACCACAAACATGCCATGGAACTCGATTGGAAGCCCTATTTCTTTTAGTCTTTTTGAACCAACCAGTTTCAATTTCAAGAATCAATTGTATTAATTCCACAAACAAAGTCCAAGAACCTAACAATGTGGAGATATTGCAGATACTTCAGCGCACTATTGAGTTTAAAAATTGAACAACGACGAAGATTCAAAGCCCAGAATGGGCTTTGACCGCAACCACAACTATTGCAACAAGAACAACCAAAGGAGACCCAGTTGTTGAAATCAATCGATGTGCTCACAAGTTTTAGATTCAGATTTCACCATCACTGGTCCGCTAGTCAGTGACGGAGCAGGAGTAGCGGACTATGCTGGTGCCAACGGTGACGCAACGGTGAAGAGCAGGCGGCGAAAACCACTACGAATCTTGGTTTGTTGTGTGGGGATTATGCCTGAGTCGACAGAAACAAAACGGCGAAGAGCAGGACAGTAAATACCAGGAAAAGAACGAGATAGACTAGAAACCCAAAAATCTGCCGCTCAAGATCTTGGTTGGTTGTGTGTGCCTGTTCGGGAAGAGGAGAGAAAATAGCAGAGAAAAAAATGGTGTAATTATTTTTGGCTTGGCGGCATATGTGAATTAATGAATATAGTTTTTGAATAAATTTTGTTATTTACCTGGGATGGTAATAACGTTGCTTTTTTTATTTTTATTATCCAGCAAACTTAGCAAAATATTATAAAAAATAAAATATTCTTTCTTTTAGTTTATAAGAAACTAATTTGTCCACATTCAAAATAACAATATTAGATTTCACTTGCACAAAGAGGTTAATGATAGATTTAACTACACAAAAAAAATTATACTTGCTGATCTATGCTATACCGATAATGCTAATGGAGAATTTGCTCCTTTTGCCTTACTAATAGCCGGGAAAATTATCTGCTTCCCTCAAGAAAATTAATAGCTATCAGGTACATGCCTGCAATCCAATGTTGGGCTAGAGAAAAAGTCCAAAGAACCATTCATGGCAATTTTCCACAAATCCTTAGTTTTGTTAAGGTGGACTTCACATTGTTTCCGCTGAAATCTATTGGATTTATTATTTTGTTAGATATTGCTTTTAACATTACACGACATGTGTTCTAGAAATTTATCCATTGAAATATGGATTGATCTCATGCTCTAATTGGAGAAAAGCGGGGTTTTTGTGAAGTTGCTCATCTTATCAACAACAATTTTATTCATCAATGGAGGAATGAAAGTTTAAGCAAACTACAACAATTGCAAGGAAAAAGTAACTGAAACCAATCAAACTGACTTGTTTTCTTAGCAAGGGAAGCTAGTGAATCAAACTCACTTGCACAATAAGAGGAAATCACAAGCTAACCAGGATTCTTTCATGGAAAATTTTTGTACTCATCAAGGTCATGAATTTTCAAATCATTGCTCTTCGTTAGTCTTTGTTTAGAATGCCAAAAAGAAAAAAACAAAAAAACACCTAAAGCAATTGTTTGTTTTGAAACCATGAAACCATAAATAATACAATTTATTCAAATAGATATTGCTCAATTCAGGAGGCAAACTTCTTTATATTTTTTAAAGATAGGAGGTAAACTTTTAGTCACCAAAGTTTTGTATTCAAGTGTTGACCTACGCCAGAACTGGTGTTCCATCATTAATCTTCGCATTACTTGGCTATTCATAATGTCATTTTCATTGAGATTTTAGATCTTTGCAACATTGAGCCTATTTTGGTACTGAAAATAGTCAAGGACATCTATTTCTCATAGCTATACATTTGAATTAGAGAAATGGAGATGCAGAGAGGACACAAAGGTGCCTCTTGTATGTTCCGGAGTTGACTGTTGAATGTAGATAGACTAGCCATTTGTTCATTTAAATTCAATTTCCAATAAAAGAAGGATGCAGAAGTTGTTTTTTTTCCGAAAGGTTGTGGAAAGAATTATGAAATTTATGATGTTATGAATGAAAAATAAAGTTAGCAGACTTCTAACATATTTTACCCAATAGAATAGAAACGGTATAAAGAATGAAAAGTGTTTAAGTGTACCATTTTACGAAGTTGAGGGGCAAGTTGGACCGAGTTGATATTCAAGAGGTTAAGTGTCTGAGTCATCTAAGTTTGAGGGCTAAAATTGCCTTTAGGCCATAAAGAAATCATCTCACTGTTAATCCCCAATAAAGATATATAGCTAAACCTTTTCCATTTGTTCTCTATCTTTTGATTACCGTGCATAAAAACCTTTATAATTGTTCATAAAAAGAAAAAAAAACCTTTATAATTGATTCTATTATATTTCAGGCATTATTTTGAATTTATGTTTACATGATAATGTCTTGTTTATCTGAATGATTATTTGTTAACTTGAATTCAAATAACTAAAACAAGAAAAAGGAAACAAAAACTAATGCATCATATATTTTTCATTTCTTTTATTTGAGAAACTTTCAGACATTTAATTAGACTAGAAGTTTCAAATAGCTACTTTTCAAGCCTTTCTTCACATTTTAATAAAATTTTAGAACTATTTTAGAAAAGTTAAAAGATTTAGCACTCAAATAAAAAAAGGATAAATTTTAGGACTAAAAACAAAATTTCTTTGTATTTATATCATGGTATTAATAGCATATTCAATAACTTTCCTATAATTTTTGCAACACTGGGAAGTAAAAAACTAAAATTTTCATAATTTTTTTACTCTGACTCCAACACCTTTCGTATTTTGCAGGGTCTTTTCATTACTTTAAAACAACAAAATAGGGTAAAATCCAAATATTATCCCCTAACTTTAAAGAACATCCCAAAGTGGTACTATAACTTTTCTTTGTCCTCTTAAGATCCCGTAACTCAACTAACGTGTCCTATTTTTGTCCCTATCGTCAGTTTAATAGTTAGTTTGGAAGGAAATTGCCCACGTGGCACAGTAACTGTCATGGGACATTCTCTTTTATGACAATAAGTGAGAAGACTGAAAGAATAATAAATTTCAGGGTAGAATTGACACAAAAAAATAATCGTAAGGACATAAAATGTACATTAATCAAATCTTTTTCTCCTTCCCAAAATCGTGCCCGATTTGCAAACGGCTACGACGTTTGAATTTGCTAGGCGAGGCAAAGGTCGACGAGGTGAAATTGACGGACCGAGAGGAGAGTGAAATTGAAGGAAGTCGGTGAAATCAAAGGACCAAAAGGATGGGTGAAATTGAAGGAAGGGGAAATCGAAGGGGAGAAATCGGGACAGCAAAAAGGGGAAATCATGATAAGGAGAAGAATAGAAGGGGGAAAGGAGAAATTGAAGAGATATGAAGGGCAAGGGGAAAAATTGAGGATGAGGAGGGAGAAATCAAGATGAGGAGAAGCGATCGGGATGAGAACGGGGATGGGCATGAGTCAGCGGGAGAAATAGAATTGAGAAGAGGGCAGGGACTGGTGTGGAGAGGATGCAAGCAGCGGCAGGCGTGGGCAGCAGCGAGATGGTTACTAGTATGGATAGGTGGGTACGGTGAGCAGTATACAATGAATAGGTGAGAAAAGAATAAAATTTGGATTAACCAACATCTAAAGTCTCAATAATTATTTGTCTATGTATTCTACCATGAAATTTATTATTTTTTTAGTCTTGTCATTTATTATCATAAAATAGAATGTCACGTGGTAGTTGAGGTACTATGTAGGTAATTTCCATCCAAACTAACAACTAAACTGACGGTAATGACCAAAATATGACACGCTAATTGAGTTAGAGGACCTTAAGAGGACAAAAAATGTTATGGGACCACTTTAGAATGATTTTCAAAGTTAGGGGACCATATTTGGAATTTATCCCAATAAAATATTATGTATTTAGAGCAAATTCAATTATAGTGCAATAAAATAGAGAATATAAGTAAGTCTTGCTTTTTTTACTTATATTTTTCTTATTCTTTGCACACACATTAATTTTTAGAGTTTTGCATTAATTTTTAGAGTTTCTACAAATATAAAAAATTGGCTATTTTATTTTATTACTACTATAGAAAATGATATGGGTAAATTATTTACAATGAAAAAGTGTTCAATATTCCCTAAATAGAGAAAACTATAAGGAAAAATCATTTAAACCACCATTGAGGTATAGCCTAACTTATACTTATGGTCCCCATTTTTCAAATATCTACAATTGTCCCCATGAAAAATTAACTATGTTAATGATTGTTGCCACTAAAAGGGGGAAATACCTGACTTTCCCCACATGACCTTCAATCACAGAAATTTTACCAACAAAACTGTGAACAAAAAACAAGATCTAATAGATGAAAAGAAAAATAACTCAAACCTAAATCTAGCAAATCATGAACCCTAAGTTTTACCCTGAAACGAATCAATACCTCGAACAAGAAATCACCCAAAACGCAAGCTTTACACTCTTGATCCAACCTTGTAGTCTCCAGAACCAAAGTCAGAAAGGCGAATTGAAAGAGAGCATAGAGAGAGCTTTGCGTTTCTTTTCTGTTCAATCCTTTCATAAAACCCAAATAGAAAATAATGGGTACTGTCTCCATTTAATCACTTCCTCGTTGAACCTTATCATCTAAGCCAAATCATTCAAGGGACTCTTCAGATCCCTCAATTGTGTTGTCAGGGCCCTTATTTTTTTAATTATTTTTCTCTCCTTTTTCTCTATCCTTTCTTTCTTTGCTCACTTTCTTTATCTTTGTTTCTTTTCTCCTTCTTGGTCCAAGATTGCGGCTGGTAGGCAAAACAATTGAAACAATTGCAGCAAAATTGAAATCAGGTGCAGATACAGGCTGGAGGTGGTGCCAAATTTGGCTGGGAGCAGCACGTTATTTTGGCTATAAATGGCCTTGCGTTCTCCTCTCTTCAGCACCCCCGGTGAGAAGCTTGCTTTGTTCTGAAGAGCAAAAGAAAATTGTAAGAGAGAGATTTATTTTTGGAGACTGATAAAATAGTAAAATAATTTTTTGGCGTGTTTAGAAAAAACTTGAGTGCCACTATTTTGGGTTTATCTCATACCTCTAAAATTTTTGTCTAGAAAAGATTCTCTCTTTGTAAACCTATTATTTTTATAGTGGAAGAAATTCTCGGAGATTATCCTGTAGACGTAGCCTTAAAATTAAGGGTGACCCACGTAAACTTTCAGGTGTCATTTTTACTAATCATCTTGCTCTCAGAGTTATCACCCGCTACGTGACCCCAATAACTAGTATCAGAGTAAAGCCCGGTGTTTATATCTACTTATCGTATGCTCTATGGTTGCCACTGAAAAGTGGATCCTTCACATCAGAAAATAAGTTAGATTATTATTCACAATTTTTGCTTGATATTGGGTATTTATTAGCATCATGAAGGCCAAGACTAGCAAGATGATTAGTCTGAACGGCTCAAATTACCACATATGGAGAAGCAAGATGAAGGATCTCTTATATGTGATGAAGATGCACTTGCCCGTGTTTGGTACAACCAAACCGGATGACTGATCGGAAAAGGATTGGGCATTCGAGCATGAACAAGTATGTGGTTTCATCCGACAATTTGTCAAAGATACTGTTTACAACCACATATCTACGGAAACTCATGCAAGGACACTGTGGAGCAAGCTTGAAAAGCTGAACGCTTCAAAAACCGACAGCAACAAATTATTTTATCTAGCAAGATTACTTCAGATAAAATATCGGGAATGTTCATCCATGGCAGATCACCTGAATGATTTGCAAGGAATCGTGGAACAGTTATCCACAATAGGCATAAAGTTTGACAATGAAGTACTCGCTCTTATAATGTTGGCATTATTACTAGAGTCTTGGAAGATTTTAAGAATTTCACTTACAAATTCTGTACCAAATGGTGTAGTAAATGTGGAATTCATCAAAAGTGGAATACTGAATGAAGAGATGAGACAAAGATCACGAGGATCTTCTTCATCACAATCAGATCTCCTTGTAGCAGATTCTAAAGGGAAAAGTGAGACCAAGGGGCCAAAGCCAAGAAATAAAAGTATAGGAAGGTCAAACAAATATGCAAATATTGAATGCTATTACTGCAAGAAAAAGAGGCATATCCAAAAGTTCTGCCGAAAATTTAGGCAAGATCAGAAGAAAGGTAAAAGATCGAATAAAGATAACAGCAGTGATGATGAGCAAGCAAATGTTGCCGATAAGTTCAACATTGTCCATGATGATGATATTGTCAATCTTGCAACCTATGAACCGAGTTGGGTGATTAATAATGGTGCTATCATTCATGTCACTTCTCGAAAAGAATTTTTCTCATCTTACACACCTGAAAATTTTGGTGTTGTGAAAATGGGAAATGAGGGTCTCTCATAAATTGCAGGAAAAGGAGATGTTTATCTGGAGACTCAGAATGGTACACGGTTAGTCCTGAAAGATGTTAGGCAAGTCCCAGATTTGCGCCTAAATCTGATTTTTATAGGAAGACTTGATGATGAAGGTTACTGCAACACCTTCTTTAATGGCCAATGGAAGATGACTAAAGGAACCCTAGTAGTGGCCAGGGGAACAAAGAACTTAAAACTATACACGATGCAGGTAAAGCTCTGCCAGATTGCTATGTATGCAATAGAGAATAACAGTACAGTGGAGTTATGACATAAACGATTGGGTCACATGAGTGAGAAAAACATGACCCATCTTACCAACAAGAAGACGTTACTTGAACTAGATCAGGTCCATTTGAAGAAATGTGCTGATTGTCTGGCAGGAAAGCAAAACAGAGTGTCTTTTAAGAGTTTCCCTCCTTCAAGAATGAAGAATGTGTTGGATCTTGTACACTCAGATCTGTGTAGGCTAATATCGAAGTCACTTGGTGGTGCTCGATACTTTGTGACTTTCATTAACAATCATTCTCGTAAGACATGGGTATACACTCTAAAGTCAAAAGATTAGGTGTTAGAAGTTTTCAAACAATTTCTAACCTTGGTTGAGAGGCAAACCGGCAAGAAGCTGAAGTGCATACGAACAAAAAATGGTGGAGAGTACATTGGACCATTTGATGCTTACTGCAAAGAGCATGGTATCCGACATCAGACAACACCTCCTAAGATACTATAGTTAAATGGTTTAGTTGAAAGGATGAACAGAACTTTGCTGGAGAGAGTCAGATGTTTACTTTCACATGCAAAGTTACCTCAGATGTTCTGGGGTGAAGCACTGCTAGCAGCTGCTCATGTGTTGAATCTTTCACTATGTGTCCCTCTATAGTACGATGTTCCAAAGAAGGTATGGTCAGGAAAGGATGTCTCCTATGACCATCTGCGAGTGTTTGGCTGTAAAGCCTACATGTATATCCTGAAGGATGAGAGGTGTAAACTTGATGTCAAGACATGGCAATGTGTGTTTATTGGTTATGGCCAAGATCAGTTTGGCTATAGATTTTATGATCCAGTCAGGAAAATGCTTATCAGAAGCCGTGATGCTGTATTTGTTGAAGATCAAACTATTAAGGATATTAAGAAAGTTGAGAAAAATGCTTCAGGATTTAATGGTAGTTAAACAAACTTATAGCTGATTCCTTCATTGTTAGTGCAAAGGCAGGTTGGAGATGATGTACAACATGATCAACCAGAGAAATGTGATCATGATGCTCCCATTGAGAATAAACTAGGAAATGCAGATGATGATGGTGTTCATCAACAACCATTAGCACCAGTGGGTTCTCCAGTTTTAAGGAGATCTAATAGATTCAGACAACGCTCTACTAGTTATCTTGAAAATGAGTATGTGTTATTGACTGACGGGGGAGAACTAGAGAGCTTTGAAGAAGCTATGGATGATGAACACAAGAAAAAATCGATTGACGCCATGTAAGAAAAAATGAGATCCTTGCATAAGAATGGAACATTTGAGTTGGTGAAGTTGCCAAGAGGCAAAAAGGCTTTGAAAAACAAATGGGTATTCAGAATTAAGTCTGAAGAATCAAATTCACAACAGCGGTTCAAAGCTAGATTAATTGTCAAGGGTTTCAGTCAAAGAAAAGGTATTGACTTTGATGAGATTTTTTCACCGGTTGTGAAAATGACATCCATCCGTACAGTCCTAGGACTTGCAGCAAATCTCAACTTGGAGATTGAGTAGATGGATTTGAAGACTACCTTCCTACATGGTGACTTAGAAGAAGAAATATACATGGAGCAGCCAGAGGGTTTCAAAGTAAAAAGAAAAGAGGATTACGTTTGCAAGCTAAAGAAAAGCTTGTATGGTTTGAAGCAGGCACCCAGGTAGTGGTATAAGAAGTTTGAGTCGGTTATGGGAGAGCAAGGTTACAAGAAGACTACTTCAGATCACTGTGTGTTTGTGCAAAAATTCTTTGATTATGATTTCATTATTTTATTGCTCTATGCGGATGATATGTTGATTGTTGGCTAGAATATTTCCAGAATCAATAGCTTGAAAAAGCAGTTGAGTAAGTCTTTTGCTATGAACGACTTGGGGCCAGCAAAGCAAATTATTCGCATGAAGATAACAAGGGATAGAAGTGCCAAGAAACTGTTGCTATCACAGGAGAAGTACATTGAAAAATTACTTTAAAAGTTCAATATGGATAAGGCTAAAGCGGTTAGTTGTCCTCTTGCTAATCACTTTAGATTAAGTTCCAAGCAATGCCCCTCTACTGACAAAGAGAAGGAAGAAATGGAAAATGTTCCATATGCCTCAGTAGTTGGAAGTTTGATGTATGTCATGGTATGTACACGACCAGATGTTGCTTACCCAGTTGGTGTAGTGAGTAGGTTCCTTTCAAATCCTGGTAAGGAACATTGGGCTGTAGTTAAATGGATTTTCAAGTATCTTCATGGTACTTCTAAAACGTCTTATGTTTTGGAAATGCAAAACCTGCGTTAGTTGGCTACACAGATGCAGATATGGCTGGCAATGTTGACTTAAGAAAATCTACATCAAGATATCTAATTACATTTGCACGGGGAACTGTGTCATGGCAGTTAAAATTACGGAAATGTGTTACTCTTTTAACAACAGAGACTATGTTTATAGCAGCAACATAAGTATGTAAGGAGTTGCTGTAGGTGAAGAAGTTCTTAAAAGAACTTGGTTTCCACCAGGAGAAATATGAATTGTTCTGTAATAGTCAGAGTGCAATTCATCTTGGTAAGAATTCCTTTTTTCATTCCAGATCGAAGCACATTGATGTAAGATATCACTGGATAAGGAATGCATTGGAGATGAAGCTATTACAGCTTGAAAAGATCCATACTGATGAGAACGGATCTAATATGTTGACCAATAATCTACCGAGAGAAAAGTTTGATTACTGTCGACTTGCAGCAGGAATGGTGGGACTCCCACATGAGGCGGGAGGGGGAGATTGTTGACTTCCCAGCCCCCATGTGGAGGCCCTTATTATTTTTATTATTTTTCTCTCCTTTTTCTCTTTCATTTCTTTCTTTGCTCACTTTCTTTATCTTTGTTTCTTTTCTCCTTCTTAGTCCAAGATGGGTTGGTAGGCGAAAAAATTGAAACAATAATGGCAGAATTGAAATCAGGTACGGATACAGGCTGCAGGCGGTGCCAAATTTGGCTGGGAGCAGCGCATTATTTTGGTTATATATAGCCTTGCGTTCTCCTCTCTTCAGCACCCCCGATGAGAAGCTTGCTCTATTGTGAAGAGCAAAAGAAAATTGTAAAAGAGAGATAGATTTATTTTTGGGGAGTGACAAAATAGTGAGATAATTTTTTGGAGTGTTTGGGAAACACTTGAGTGCCACTATTTTGGGTTTATCTCATACCTCTAGAATTTTTGTCTAAAGAAGATTCTCTCTTTGTAAGCATACTATTTTTATAGAGGAAGAAATTCTCAGAGATTGTCCCGTAGACGTAGCCCTAAAATTAAGGGTGAACGACGTAAATTTTCTAGTGTCATTTTTACTAATTATATTGCCTTCAGAGTTATCACTCGCTGCGCAACCCCAACAAATTATTTGTATAAATTAAACTTGGAACACCCAGAATCCTACCCCAAAGCACCAGTTTCTGGTTAAGGAACCATCAGGGCTAGTCCCGTGTTCGAGGGTAGTGAGATGGGGAACTGCCATGGGTGGCCATGGCAGAAGGGGCACCTCAAGAAGTGATGGAGATCAAGAGGTTTGCCGAAGTCGGAGTCAATTTAGCCTATTCTTCCATGTCATCATCAAGTTTGTTTGTGGAAAAATAGGGGAGGTTGTTAAAGACGTTTATGTTTTTCCTTGCTTTGTTTTTCGTCTTCCGCAAGTTATGTATCAGATTCTTTCTAGGACTCCTAGTCGTACTCGACCTCTTGTAGTTAAAACTTCTTTTGACTGAATACAATACAAGTTTTTGCTGCAATTAGCAACTTCACATGGTATTAGAGCAGGGCTCGATCCTAAACCCTAAATCGTTAAATCCCTAAATCCCAACAGCAGCCGAGTTCTTCCTTTTCCAATCTTCAATGGCGGACGATGGTAGAAGGCACAGCTACGGGACTGGATTAAGCATAATGCTCTTTGCTTTGGATCCCTCGTCTCCGTTTTATCTAAACTCGTCGGACAGCCCCGGCGCAACCTTGGTCACCTGTCTCCTTCAAGGAGACAATTATCCAACTTGGCATAGGGCCATGAAAAACGCCTTACATGCAAAGAACAAACTCAGTTTTGTCAATGGAACTCTTGAGAAGCCTGGAGAAGATGATCTGATCAAACCCGCTGAGGAGAAGAACAACTTAATGGTTATAGCATGGCTGTTTAATTCGCTGTCACTAGAATTGCATAGTAGCATCGCCTATACAGAAACGGCCCATGAAGTATGGCTGGACCTCCATGAACACTTCTCGCAAGGCAATGCCCCAAGGATCTATGAGTTGAAGAGAGATATTACCTTGATGCAGCAACAAGATTTTTCAGTTGTCGCATATTACTCTAAACTTAAAGCATTATGGGATGAGTTAGCCACTTACTCAAATGTGCCGTAATGCACCTGTGGTGCCATGAAGGAACTAGTAACCGAAAAAGAAAGTGAAAAACTGTTTCACTTCCTTATGGGGTTAAACGACAAATATGGCATTAGATCACAAATTCTTAATATGGATCCACTGCCAAGCCTCAACAAAGCTTATGCCCTCGTAGCTAAGAAAGAGAAGCAACATGGAGTTGTTATTTCTCGGAATGCTCCAGGAGAGGCAGCTACCTTTGCAGCTAAGCAACCAAAGGGTCGTGTTACTGCCTCGAACAAGAACATAGACAAAAGCAAACTGCATTGCTCCCATTGTTGGAAGACAGGGCATCTCTCAAAAGGTTGCTTCGAACTTATTGGTTACCCAGACTGGTGGAAGAACCTAGGGAAAAAGACACAGAACAAAATGATAGGGAAGTTTGGCAGGACTATAGTGAATAAAGCAAGTACAAGTAGTGGCGTCGACGCTCTGAAGAAGGAGGATGGCAATCTAAATATCACATAAGAGCAATTCAACCAGTTCATAACTCTCCTATCTAATCAGAACACAGCTGTTAAATTTGTTGGTAAGGTCTCCAAACTTTCCTCAAGATGGATTATTGATTCTGGTGCTTCTGAGCATATGACGTTGCAACCAGCTTTGCTTACAGACTACCAACCGGCCGCATCTTACTCACCAGTAAAATTACCAAATGGGAGTTGCATGAAAGTGCATTCTTATGGCCAGCTGTCGTTGACTCCTAATTTTAAATTGAACAATATCCTATATGTGCCTTCGTTCACTTGTAATCTGTTGTCTATCAGCCAGATTACAAAGGCATTGAACTGCTTCGTGACCTTTTTCCCAAATTTTTGTGCAATGCAGGACTTGAAGTCAAATAGGCTGCTTGGCAAAGGTGAAGAGTGTGATGGATTGTACTTCTTCAAAGAAGTCAAGGCGCATGCAGCAGTCCCAAAGTCAGCTGAAAAAACCATAGTTACCTGGCATAGACGATTTGGCCATTTACCCTTTGAAAAATTGTTACAAATTCCTCAACTTAGCAACTTATCTATTAGAAATTTAGATAAATGCTGTGACTCTTGTCATCGGGCCAAGCAAACCCGAAAACCTTTTCCGAGAAGCTTGAGTACCAGTAATTCATGCTTTGATTTAATACATATTGATATTTGGGGACCATACAAAACACCTTCATTGTCTGGTGCTCATTATTTTCTGACCATTGTTGACGATTACAGTTGTTGCACGTGGGTGTATCTGATGAAACACAAATCAGAAGTTGCTGTTCACTTTGCCACATACTATGCCATGATTAAAACTCAATTCGGCAAAACCATACTTCAAGTGAGAAGCGACAATGGCCAAGAATTCGTTGCTGGCCCACTCTTCCTATTGACTGTAAGTGGGTTTATAAAATTAAATACAAGGCAGATGGCACCATTGAGAGGTATAAAGATCGATTAGTAGCGAAGGGGTTTAGTCAGGTTGAAGGAATTGACTACACCGAGACCTTTGCCCCTGTAATAAAGCTCACCACCGTTAGGTGTGTATTGGCCATTGCTGCAACGAAAAAATGGCACTTGCACCAACTTGATGTCCATAATGCCTTTCTTCAAGGTGATATGAATGAGGATATATATATGGTGCCGCCGCTAGGAATGATCAAACAGGAAGGCAACTTAGTATGTAAACTTCAGAAGTCCCTCTATGGCTTAAAACAGGCCCCTCGACAGTGGTTCGAAAAGCTATCAGGTGCACTTGTTCAATACGGTTTTGTTCAATCCAAGGCAAACTATTCTTTGTTCACCCGGAAATATAAGAGGCACTTCACTGCTGTCTTGGTTTATGTTGATGACATGATTATTGCTGGAAGTGATGCCACTTAGATCAACGAGTTGAAGAGCTATTTGCATGATAAATTTCACTTGACGGACTAGGGGAAGTTGAAATACTTTCTCGGTTTGGAGCTAGCCTGGACCCCTAAAGGGATCTTTCTTTCTCAAACGAAATATGCTGTTGACTTGTTGAAGGATACAGGGATGCTAGGTGCCAAACCAAGTCACCTCCTTCTTCAACAGCATCATCGACTCGGTTCTGTTGAAGGTTCTAGTTTACAAGATCCAAGACAGTTTAGAAGACTTACTGGCAAACTTATTTATCTTACCACTACCCAGCCAGATATCACATATGTGGTGAATCTCCTAAGCCAGTTTATGAAAAAGCCTTGTGAACAACACCATAACAAAGCCATGCAAGTTGTGCGGTACTTGAAGCAAGCTCTCGGGCAAGGTCTCTTCTTTCCAGCTAAAGGTTCTCTTACGTTGCACGCCTTCTGTGATGCTGATTGGGCAGCGTGTCCTAAGACACAACGATCTACTACTGGATTCATTATCAAGCTTGGCAATGCATTAATCTCATGGAAGTCGAAGAAACAGTCCACCGTGTCGCGATCTTCAGTAGAAGCCGAATATCGATCAATAGCGGCAGCTACAAGTGAGTTGACTTGGCTTAAAGTGTTGCTTAAAGATCTCACTGTTGATCAAACTGAACCGATGACACTTTATTGTGATAACCAAGCAGCTGTCCATATTGCAACAAACACAGTATTTCATGAGCGTACAAAGCACATTGAAATTGACTGCCACTTTGTACGTGATAAAATAGCACCAAAGGATATCATACCTCGCTACATTCCTAGCAAGTGCCAACTTGCAGATGTGTTAACAAAGGCACTAGGAGGAACTCAGTTTGATTTTCTGGTGAGCAAGTTGGGCATGCTCAACCTATATGCTCCAACTTGAGGATGAGTGTTAAAAACGTTTATGTTTTTCCTGGCTTTGTTTTTCTTCTTCCGTAAGTTATGTATCAGAGTCCTTCTAAGACTCCTAGTCTTACTCGACCTCCTGTAGTTAAAACTTCTTTTGACTAAATACAATACAAGTTTTTGCTGCAATTAGCAACTTCACAGAGGTTAAGGCACTTGGAAACGACATGAGGATGACCAGAATGAGTGTAGATAAGGCACTGAAAGACGAAACTTACTACAGAAAATTGTTGATCTAAAAGCCAAAGAGAAGGAGCAGTGAATTGAGGAGATGGTTCTGGGCACACGAAGATGGTCAGATCAAAATGGTTTCTGAGCATGCGAATGAGTGGAGAGGGTAAAGGAAGCATCGGCCTTGCGGGAGAGGCAGCGAAGTAAGGTACTTCATATCAACTGCAATTGCCGATCTGAGAGCAAAGAGCATAGAGAGAAAAAGAGAAAAGTGTTTAATTTGATTGAGAAAATAGAATTGTAAAGTTTGGGAGCAAAGTTTCTAATGAATAAGGCTAGGATAACAAATTTGTGAAATTTTCTCTTTTTTTTTTTTTTCTTCAACAGTGGATAATAGAGTTAACTTTAGATGGGTGATTGTAGGTATTTAAAAAATGGGGACACAAGTGTATCCTAGAGTATACCTGAGGACGGGGGGGAAGGTGTAGGTAATTTTTCCACACTACAAAATGCTTAATCTGTTAAGGATGCTCTGACAATTGGGTTAGACGAATTTTTCACGCCAAATCCATGTCGTTGACTGCATTTTTGCAGGGTAGTTGGGCCTACTTGCTGATGTGGTCCTGTGGCACTATTGTAACTGAGTGGCTCGCAGTATGCAATACAAAACATTTTAACGATTTCCATCACCTGGACAACTCCTTGCGCTTTTCTCACCAAAAAAGCGAAAATTTTTATCCTCAACTTTCTTTTTTTTCAATATTCAAAACATCATACAAATGATTTTCCTATTATCTGATATATTAATTTACAAATTTCACCTTTCCACTAAATTTTTGAAGACTTTAGAATTATTTTTAAAGGTTAATCTAAGACAAATTTTCATAAATAAGACGCATCAAATTGTTATCACATACGCCGGTTCTTTAATAATATTTTTAGCAATTATTTCGCACCAGTAATTTAATATACGCCGGTTCTTTAATAATATTTTTAGCAATTATTTCGCGCCACTAATTTAATAAGAAAAATTTCCTAGAACGTAGTGTGTTTGACATTTTCGGGGTCAGTATATTGTGGTGACAATTGTATACTATATATTATTTGCCTGGAATGTGAAACTTCCTCCACTTCATTGTTTTTGAATAAATTTGTTTTCCTCCTTCCGTTTGGCAAAAAATAATGAAGAAACAAATATTGTTTTAGGGTTGGCACTAATGTTTTTTTTTATGCCAAATGAACCATTAATGTTCCTAAGTTGGACAGAGTTGCCTATTGCTGTGAAAATGACGCTGACGTGTCATCCTAATCTACATGTCTCTCGTCCATCAAGATAGGGCTAAAGCGGCACGGCTGGCATGTGGTCACAGTGAGATTGACGGATCCATCCATAGAGTTACTATATATGGTGGTGACGAATCCTCTTTTCTTTGCCATCCACAGAAGTATTCTCGCGGGAACTAGTCAAAGCAAAGTCATCGTAGAAGTCAGAGTCAATGGATTGGCTGCGCACGGTGGGAGGAGAGGGGCGGCTGGCCGAGGGGAGCATTGAAGGAGGAGTTATCACAAGCCTTGGGGTGGAAAAAGTGGAAGAGCCTGGAACGGTGTAGGCAACTTCGTCAGTGACAAGATCTCACAATGCCATGTGAAAGTTGCAAATGCCTCTCTTTTGCCCTGATTTTGGTTCATTTGAACAACAATTCCTCTATGAAACATTTCATTGAACACCTTTTATGCATTCCTTATCATCCTTGAGGCTCAAATTGCATACGAAGTTTGAATTGCTTTGATTGGTGTTCGAAATTGATTTGGTGTTCAAAATTGTACTGCTCAAAATTATATATAAACGAAGAGGTCATTTTTCTTGGCAAAGGAGAATATAAAATTAGAGTAGGATTCAGAGTTTATCTACTAATAATTGAACGGAAGAAAGGTCTCCTAGATGGCGTTGGAGTCGACAATTTATTGGAACAAGGGAGAAAGAACGTGGGTGATTATTTTTTTTTGTTATATCACCCAATTAAATAGATTTTATTTTTGCCACATAATCAACATTTAAATATAATATTATTTACTTCTTACTGTATATTCGCTTATTTAACCACCAATAATTTATTTGGGTTGATTTTAAAACATTAACGGTTTATTTGACCTAAAAAAACATTAATGACTGATTTGGACGATGAGAAAAGGTTAGTGGTTTTTTTTTTGTTATTTTTGCCTAATACAAACTAAAATGTTATGAGTGGCATATGCGGTTATACATCGGTAACATCATTTGAAAATCAAGAAGGCAATGTAAATCAGATTGAGGGTTTTAGATCATATAACAAATTTAGAAGATTTTTATTATTTATGTTATATTTTACGTCATGGATTAATTGTTAGACATTGGTCTACCTTTATATCTGATCATATCATTTTGATTATGATTTGTAAGCTATCATTTGACTTATTATAGTTAGATTGAAGTAAATTTTTTAAAATAAATTTTACATTATTAATTAGTTATGTTTTTTTTTTCAGAAATCAATTATTTGTGGTTTTTTATGATCACTAAATGACAAAATAAATGTCTACCATGGGAAAACGGCGACGGCAAGAAGAATAATAAGCTACAGAGGTTTCTTCGATCTTCATTCTTTCTGTTTCATGAATAACTAAACGATCTGACTGCAATTTTTGGCGATTGCATACATTATTTTAATAAGCTGAATATACCTGTACATTAATTAAATTTAATTTAATCAGATAAGAGTTCGAAGGCATGAGAGCAACAGTGACCTCACCAATGAAGAAACTTCTGCTTTATTTTGTATTTTCTAAAACTTCTATAAATCTTCACATGGATTTTGTTTTTTTCTTTTATCTTTTTCCGATTTTTGGTACTCAACTTCACATGGATTTGATCTAACAACTCCTTCGGCATTATTCCGGGGTACAATTCTTCAAAATAAAAAAAAAATTCGGGGTACGGATCCTGGCCATGAAAATGTTTGTTAAAGATATTCTTCCGTCTATATATGTTATATCAGTCCAGTCTAGCTCCTTTGTTTCTTTGAATCAAACTATAGTTCAAACTATTAATAATGAGAGAGGGAAAAGTCAATAATTGAATAAAGAGGAACGATAAAAAATGAATGAGCAGGACGAGTTGGTTCGAGTTGACTTGGTGTAAAACTTATTCATGGTTTGTTGAAACTGTCAACTTATTATCAAGTCAAACCTGGATAAAATTTTAAATATAATGTACAATTCAAGTAAAGTTTGATTTGCATATTATACAGCTTGGCTCAACTTACTTTTAGTTTTTTTTTCTTAATTTAAGCACATAGGTCATCTTGACTTGAGTTTAATTGGTTAAAACCTTGTTCACTGACTTATTTATATTATTTTCAATCAAAACCTGAACAAAATAACAAATTGGATGGATATTTCTAATAGAGAGTTGGGCCTTTTTCCTTTGGAGAGCTTTTAGAATTCAAGTGCATTACCAAAACCAAGAAGTATTACAGTTTTTTCCCCTTTTTCACAAAATATTCATGACATACAGTTTAAGAGTTTGAAAATTATATTATTGCAAAGTGGCCATTGGAGAAAAAAAACTGATTATGTAAATTACACTCGCCAATTTTTAAATCAATTAAAAATTTCAATATTCCAGTACAATAATGGCATTTTTATTCACAATTAGTTTTAATAGTTTGAATTTCATTTGTGTCACAAATTACATTCACAAATTGCACTGAACTAAGAATTCTTACTATAAGTGAAATGTGCAATTCGTTTCGGATGTATTATTTTTATTCTAATAATTTTTTTATGAAATCAATATGGTCTAAAATCAATATTGTTTAAATTATGTTTGATTTTTTTTAAGAAATCATTTGAAAGTTAATATTCTATTTCGTGACAACTATTTTAATAATATTTTTTCATAACATAACAATGTTCTTATATTTGTTTATTTATCAAACCCAAAAAAATCACTAAAAATCGTACAATTTGAGCGAAGAAACTAGTATATATAAAAATGAATACAACGCATTGTTAAAAATCTCAAATAAAACTGGCCAAAATTTTGTAAAAATACTTTAATAAAATTTTATGTACATCTAATGTCTTCCTAAAATCACACGCACAGTATATTATAAGATCACCAAGAATTAAACAACTCAAATTCGAGATACAAATTGATTTATTTTCTTTTCCTTTGACCTCCAGTGTATTTTTCTTTTTACAAAAAAAAAGATATCGAAAAACGGCGTTCGAATTCCTTGGGCAGGCACAACATTTGCTTGTTTCCAACTTCGTTTTTGTTTTTTAAAATTTTTTTAGTCTACATCCACTCTTAGTCACATCCAGCTAATTATACCAAAGCAGAAAGACTCTTTTAAGTCTTAAGAACAAATTAATAAAAACACGGATTCTTATTAGCGTTCGACAGCAATATGAAAGAGCCAATTCCAGATTTCACCGACGCCATTTGTTTCTGGGCGTGGCCAGCCGCCGTTCCTAAAAGCCAAAACTCCGGCGACGAAATCATCAAAATGCGTCGCTATCACATTCTCGAGGACTGAAAAGGACGGACGCACAAAGAAGCAGTCCTTGATACGCTGATCGACCCTAACCAGGTTTTCATATGATTTGGGTTCCACGGAAGTAGACAGGGCAATTATCTGTCTGTTGTGTCCATCGCCTTTCACACAGTAGTTTTCAACTAAAAGAAGTGCAAACACAAAATTTAGGGCGAATTTGTTTTAAATTAACTTAATTTAATTAAAAATAATTTATTTTTATTTTTCTATATATATATTTTTTGCCTTGAACCAGTTTTATTTGAAAGTAATTATTATGTAGATGCTAAACATAAAGTGCAAACAAAAAATTTAGGGCAAATTTATTTTAATTTAAGTTAACTTAATCCAAAATTATTTATTTTTATTTTTATATCTTTTTTACCTCGAACCAGTTTCATTTGAAAGTCATTATTATGTAGATGTAAAAATCTATTTGAAAGTATATGCTCACAATATTATTAAATTTTTATGATTTTTTTTATTTTTTAATGAATAAAGTTAGAAAAATTCATAAAAATTTAATAAGATTATAAAAATTATACTTTCAATGGATTATTGGATCTACATAATATTGGCTTTTAAATAAAATTAATTTTAGGTAAAAAAAATATAAAAATAAAAATAAGTCATTTTGGATTAAATTGAAACAAATTGGCTTTTCATGAAAGTGAAATTTATTAGGAAAAGTGAGTAGAATTCATTAGTATACAACTAATTTAAATACTCGGCGTTGCCACGGGATTTCAAATTGAATTAAGTTTTTGAAAACTATATATGTTTAATTGTTATGAAAATATTATTCTAAAAGGTGAAGGTAATTTTATCATTTATAAAAGTAAATATAATATTTCACTAAATTATATATGCTACACTACTTAGGGTATTTTATTGTATATTACATTTTTTTTATGGATCTTTACTTGAATTCATCTCCATGCATATGTACCCAAATTGATTGAGGTTAAATTTGAAACCACATTTATGCAAAATGATAGATAAAATTATTTTCATAAAAAATGTAATTGGTTGATAAAGATCAAACATTTCATACAAATAAATAAAATTAATATGAACATAGGTAATAATAATCAAGTTTTAAAAATTTAATTCAAATTCAAACATATCAAATATAGATAATTGAAGAAAAATTTTATATATAGAAATTTTGCAAACTAAAAAAATTAGAAGTATATAAAAGAACATAAACATAACCTTATTTGTTTAAAAGTGGAGCATTGACAAAATCATACAAAAGAAAATTTTGTAAGAAATAAAATGAATAGGGGTGATAAATGAATGGTATATATAATATGATGGAAATGATGTCAAAATGAAAAAGAGAAAATGGAAAAGAATTTTACCTTTGTGTAGAATGTTACCTTTGTCTAGAGTTTCATGGTGATGAAATGTTTGTATATATAAATATAGAGTAAAATTTTTTAAAAACACTAATTTCTAAAATGCGTTAAATATAATACGACATAACAGGGGTATTTTACTCTATATTTATATATAGATAAAATATTAGTATCCAAATTAATGTAATAGGACAAAAATACACCTTTCAAATTTATTTGATTGGGTAAGTAAGGATAAAAGTAGACCCTATTTTTATTTTTGGTTAAACATGCGACTGATATTTTTACCTAATATTTATTGTAAATAGATATAGTTAGAAGATCAAATTTTTAAATTAGTTTGCATTGTCAAATAAACGTTGAAGAATAGTGGTAATAATGTGGTTATAATGTGTTCCTTTTAGTTTTCATAAAGACATAATTTATTTTGTTAAATAAGAATATTTTGGAATCGTGGTCAAATATAAGCAATTGGCGAGTCAAAAAATATTACACAGATTAAATTTTAAAAAATAATTATAGAATGACTAAATTAAGAAAAAAATAATCACTCCTTGTAAATGGATCCTAGCTAGTGGGTGCATAACTATAGAACATTAAAAAAAACCCAGGACTAAAAGACAATAATTAATAAATTAAAGTATAAAAGAATTAGAATTGAAGACCGAAAGTAAATTACCCTTAAAGAAATACAGGAGAAAAGGCTATCACAATATCCTTAAAGAATACAAAAAAGAAGAGTAGGAATCTCAATTTATAAACAAATTAGGATATAACGGCATGAACTTTATTCACAACACAAGCAGCCATCTCGTCATTCATCATAATCATCATAATAGCCCTGCATTACTAAAAAATCCACATTTTCCAAGGCAGTTGGAAATTTCCAACTGCCAAAACCGTTAGAAGGAACATAAAACTTTTTCCAACGGCCTAGCAGTTGGAATTTTAAGACATTAAATTTATATAATATTTCCAACGGCTGTAGCCGTTGGAAAACTGAGAAAATAATGGTATTTTTCCCTAATTTTATATATATTTTAGTTCCAACGGCTGTAGCCGTTGGAAAATCTGCATATGAGTTACAATTAATTTGTTTGATATATTCATAATATTTCCAACGGCTTTAGCTGTTGGAAAATGTAAAAATGACGAGATTTATTTGCAAATTATATATATAATATTTCCAACGGCTACAGCCGTTGGAAAATAGGTAGTAAGTTATATTTAATGTGTTTTGTTCTATATAATGTTTCCAACGGCTAAAGCCGTTGGAAAATGGGGAAAATAATGGGACATTTTGCATTAATATTTAATATTAATATATATATATAATATTTCCAACGGCTATAGCCGTTGGAAAATAGGTAGTAAGTTATATCTAATGTGTTTTGTTCTATATAATGTTTCCAACGGCTATAACCGTTGGAAAGGAGTTAATTTGTTTTTTAAAATCGGATAATTTTTCTAACGGCTAAAGCCGTTGGAAATGAGAGTTTGTTGAATTAAGGGTAAAATTGTTCCAACGGACTTAGCCGTTGGAAATTTATCACACATCTTCCAACGGTCTGAACAGTTGGAAATTCATTCAATTAAACGGTGCATTTTGGAAATTTTTTTCCAACGGCTAAGGCCGTTGGAAATTGTGAATTTAAATTCCCCCCCACCTGGCGTGTCGTCTTCTTCCTGCGTTTCTTCTCCAGTTTCGTCTCTCTCGTCTCTGTAATTTTTCTTCCTCCCACACGCACACACAACACCTTCGTTTGTTCGATTAAGGGGTTAATCAACTTTCTGGAGCTTATTTTGACGTGGATCTGGTCTCATTTTTCTTGATCTATAGGTTAGTTTGGATTTTTTTTTTATTTTTCTCCAATTTTTTTTGGCGGTTTTGCGTTCTTTGCTGTTGTTTGTTGACTAATGGGTTTTGATTTTGCTTATTGTAGCTGATTTGAAAGCTATTTCGAGGCATTTGAAGCAAGTAATCTGTTGGATTTGAGGCAAGTTTTTTTAATCCGAATTTTTAATTTTTTTTCTAAAAATTAGTTAAAATCGGGATTATTTCATGGTAATTTGGTTTGAAATATGTGATTAGTATGTGATTTGTAGTTGTTGATGGTTGGATGTGAAGTATTTGGGTTACCCATTATAATTTAACATTTTTTTCCATTTTCTTACTTTTTTTATTAATTTCAGGATTAATTAAAAAATAAAAAATACTTAGTTTTAAGTAAATTGTTTAGGAAGTATATTTATGTGTGAAATTAGTTAGTATAATTGAAAATAGTTAATAATTAGTTTTAAGTAAATTGCTTAGGTAGTATATTTATGTGTAAAATTAGTTAGTATATTTAAAAGTAATATTTAATTAGTGATATTTAAAATTAGTTAGTGATCTGAAAGCAGTTTTCATTTTTAAAAATATGAAATCTTTTGTTGATTGTCAATTGTTTAGGTAATACATATTGTTAGTGTGTATAATGTTTAATTTGAATCATTCTTACAATGTTTTCATAATTGAAATTAATATAAACGTACAAAATATTTCTATTTAAGTAAGTGTAGTTAATTAAGTTTGCCCTTGAATAATAATATATGTCAATAATAATAATAATAGTAATAATATATAATACTTCAAACAATAATTATTATTGTAAGAGTTGTAGTAAAGTCACAGTAAGATTAATAATAAATATTATCATTATTATTATTATTTAAATTGATTAATAAACTACGAGTAATAATAAATCTAATAATAATAATAATAATAATACTAATAATAATAGTAATAATATATTATTAGTGAAAGAATAAATATTATTGTAAGAGTAGTACTAAAGTAATAGTAATAATAATAATGATGATAATTATTATTACAGTAATAATAAATCCAATAAGAGTAACTAATAATAATTATTATTATAATTATTATTATTATTATAATATTAACAATAGTATAGTTAGTAGCACTAGTAAATGTAATAATTATTATTATTATTATAATAATTATACAAATAATTAATCCAATAAGAGTAATAATAATTATAATAATAATTATTGTTACAAAGAAAATAGTAATTATGGAGGTTTTATTGTTAATATTATTATTATTTGCATAATAAATCCAATAAGACTAATAATAATAAATCCAATAATAATTATTATTATTATTATTTTCCAACTGGCCAGCCTCATTTCCAACGGCTGAGGCAGTTGGAAAATATGGAAATTCTCCAACTGCCTGAGCAGTTGGAAAATTTTCATATTTTCCAACGGCTGAGGCAGTTGGAACACAAAAAAAAAAATAAATCACTACAGCCGTTGGAAATTCTCCAACTGCTTATTTTCCAACGGCTGACAGTTGGAAATTCCAACTGCTAAAACCTGGGCTGTTGGAAGTAAAATTTCCAACGAAAGGATTTCCAACTGCCTTATTTCCAACTGCCAGCCGTTGGAAACATAAAATTTCCAACGGCCAGCAGTTGGAAATGAAAATTGGAAAAACAGGTTTTTTTAGTAGTGCTGGTGGTGATGTTGCTTATAGCGAGGGGGTTCTTCCTCCTCCTCCTTATCCCCTTATTTCTTGCGACCACCATAGCCCTCTTCATCATCGTAACTTGGCTTCGGATACTCTTCTCCCTCGCCCATAGCTTGGCCTTTCAAATTCACTCCTACCTTCTTCATACAACTCGCTAGAGCCCAATTTTTGTCCATATCCTAATCCATATTTAGATTCAGCCCTTCCTATGTAACCAGAACTGTATTTGGTCTCAGTCCTTCGCTCATAAACTGAATTCATACTTGGTGTTGTCCCTCTTGTACTCTGTTTTCCTCCCATATCCTAAACCATGTTTTGATTGACCTCCCTCATATTCCATCTTCCTTCCATATCCAGAGCCATATTTAGATTCTATATGTTTATAATTGAGATTCCATCCATAACCTGATCCATACTTAGAGTTCGGGCGCCCATTGCCGATCCGTATTTAGTATTGAGATGCTCGTACTCAGTCTTCTATCTATATTTGAATCTGTACTTAGATTTAGGGTGCTCATAATCAAGCATGTAGCTATACCTGGATTCGAATTCAAATTCAGGACGCCCATAATCTGGCTTGCGTCCATAATCAATTTCAGGGTAACTGCAACTAGAACCAATACTTCAATTCAAATCGATAAAAAATTAGAGGAGGAAGAAAGAGAGATTAGAGGAGAAAAATGGCATTGCTTGAATTATGTTGTAGTTTTTTCTATCATTTTTTTATAGGAAATATAGACATTCATTTTTTTTTCTAGTATGACCTATTTAAATGAAAAATTAGTGTTGACCATTTATAATTGAAAATTATGGTGATTTAAAGTTTCCTTTTTAAGTTGAGAATTTTAAATTTGAATGTGTTGTTAACCCGCCAAAGAGGGTTATGGGCATTATTGGGACATTAGTATTAAATTTCTTTCCTAAATTTAAAATATTGTTACATGTCATCACCTTATTAAATCTGTTAAGTGAAAAGTCATTTTGTCATGAAGTGTTTTATAATATATATTAGATGCTTTGATTCATTGGAAACATATCTCGTATTTAGTAAATTAACGAGGTTATGTTTGACCAGCACATTGTAGCGGGTAATTTTTTTAATAAATTTATAATTAGAATAAATATCAATAATAATAATTTAAAAATTCTAAGTCATAACTTTATGTTCTTTGATTAAAAGTTTATTTTATCCTAATTTTGAGTTAAGATTTTTTTATGGTATGTTCTTATTATTAAAACTATTAATTATGATCAAAACATAAAACTGTGAAACATAATATTGTACATTATTTGAAATGGTAGATATTTTTTTGGTGATTAAAGAATAATTGACTAAAAAAATTTATCTCTTATCAATTTAAATTCAAATTTTTCATATAGATGAAAAATTTATTTAAAAAAATTCACTTTTAATTTTAGGAATTATTGACCAAATTACTTCATTAAACCATAGAGCTTTTTTTTTACCTTTACTACATCAATGGTAAGCAATGTTTTACTTTAGAAAATAATACATCATAAAAAAATATAAAATTGTGTTTAATTTATGTTAATCAATGAATTGTTTAACCATTAATATAGTAAAGGTAAAAGAAAAAGAAAAAAAAATAAATTTATTAAAGTTATTTCATATTAAATACCAAAAGGTGGCGACAGAAAGTGAAAGTTAGGGAGCATTAGGGCAGAAGTGAAACATCTAGGGACCAAAAGAGGGGTTTGATCATATTGGGGAGAAGTTAAAAAAAAAAAAAGGCCAGCAGAACATGAAAGACGAAGGACAAAATGGGAATGACACTGTTCTGGCCTGTAGTTTGAATAGTACCGCGCTCAGGACTTTTAGAAGTTAGTTTAATACTACGAGCTAGAATTTTGTCCAAGATGAACTAGAACGGTAGAACTAAAATACGATTGTGTATGTCCATAAAAAAAACTCATACCCAGGCTCTCTTGCTAACCTTTTAATTATTCAATAGATTACTGCTTTGTAGTTATTTTTCTTGAATCCTTATGTTCATAAGAATAAGATCATATGACAAAAGGGAGCGTAAACCTTGAGCATTTATTATTATTATTCGGCCTTTTTATGCTATTAATACATAATATAAAGGGAATCTTCCAATTACCCCTTAAGGTATGCTCTAACTCACAGTTCGCCACATCTATTTTAAAAACCTACACTTTGCCCCCTATATTTTTTTACAGTATCCAATAACAATTTCTAAAACTGTATTTAAATTGTATGATGATCATCTTCCAGTAATTTCAATCTCTGCAATATTTTTTTAAAATTAATAGACATTTCAAATTATCAATTTTTTTCTTTCTGCAAATGTATTTTTCTACATATAAATGCATATTAGTATCTTTTAAAGGTCAGCTAGCTGTGAAAAAAATATCAAAAATTTGAAATTATTATAACATGATTATCAGATAGTTTAAATTACGGTTTTAGAAGTTGTTGTTAGACCCTATAAAGGAAATAAGGAGTAAAATGTAGGTTTTTGAAAATAGGGGGACAAAGTGTAGATTAGACTAAACCATAGGGGTTTTTTTTTATAAGTTTCCCTAATATAATTTATAAGCATACTGCATAGTTGTTGGCCCAAATGCAATCAAGAGGGGGGGAGTGAATTAATTGAGTTCTAAAACAAACCGAAATTGGGTTCTTAAACCCTCAAACTAAAATTTAATTCAATGAGCAATAAATAACCCTATTCTAACCAGAAAATGACTACCACAATCCACCTAAAATTTGCTTTGAAAGCTACCTTTGAAGTATTTTTGAAAACAAATAAATTCAACTAAGATAGGAAGCATAAAACACCAACCAATGATCAAGTATGTAGAGAGTTAGAGAAGCTTGCACAAGGGAATTTTTATAGAGCTTCGGTCTTTCCTCTTGAGAGCCTACTCCTCTCCTCAAGTTCACCACTTGAGAGTTTTATTCTCCACTATGAAACAAAAGAGCACACAATGGCATACAAGATCACACACTCCTTTGGTAATTCCTTCTACCTTAACCTCTCACTAATTTTTCTATAAGCTAACTAGAAACCTCATCAACACTCTTTCCCTCACTAGTTTTCCTAGAGGCTAACTATAAACCTTACCAATTCAATCTCAACAAATGGTGTTTACAAGGTTACAAGGTGGTAAGAATAACAGAAGCTCTCAAAGCTAGATAAACAAGTGATAGATCAATCTCTTGGCATTTCTCAAACTCAAGTTCTTTGAAGATGAAATCTCTTTTCTAGTTTCCAAGAGTTCTTTTTAAAGTGTTTCTCCATGTTTTTATACTCATTTAGGAGCCAAAGGGACGTTAAAATCCTGCTTGAGACATCTGGAAAAAGTCCTGAAAAACTGGTGACCATTACTCTGTTTTTTATGTAAAAAAAGTTCCAGACTTTGTATTAAGTTTTGGGTTTAACACGTTAAACTCGATTTCATCATCTAACGGTAAAAAACAACTAGAGACAGGTCATTAAATGCTCTGTCATACTGCCCAGGTGGCATCCTCTAATTTGTCCAACTTATATTTCAAATTTGGGTTGAAATTGCGTCAGTCGAAGATTTTGGGCGAAAGTCTTCAAGCTTGCGATTAACAGGTTAAAATAGGAGTTTAACGCATTGCCTGATGTTTAAAAAATAGATAATAGCTCCATACTTTGAATTAAAGCCTTTTAACACATTAAAACATAAACTTAGGAGCTGGGTAAACTTAGGTGATAAAAAGACATGTTAAACTGTTTCTTTAATGGATTAAACATGAAACAATTTAGAGAAACTTGTCATTTAGAAATCAAACTTGATTCAAACACTAACATATTTTGATGACCTACTAACTTCTCTTCAAAACTAAGTTTCCTTAATAAACTTAAAACATATTTTTTGAGATAATACTTGAAATACTTCGAAATTAAGTACAAGTTTAACCAATCTTATTTTGACCTAATAAAATGAGATTAAGCACACTAAAACAATACACTTGTCATCATCAAAATTAAATATTTGCTTGGAAAAAATCCAACAATCTCCCCCTTTTTGATGATGACAAAACAACATTTCAAAAAACACATATAACATCCAAACAATAATGATTCACCTTTTTAAAAAATACATATAACATCCAAACAACAATGATTTGCCTTTCAAAAAAATACATATAACATCCAAACAATAAACATAAACAATAATTCTCCCCCTTCATTAAATATTCTTCAATTTTATCTGTCCCCATTTTTTTCATAATAAAAAAGACATATTTATCACCAAAATAAATCATGAAAAATTCTCAACATCACAACATGCAACAAGCTCCTCCTTAATTAAGGCATATAAATTCTAAGGTAATTTTACAAGAAAACATGCTCCTTATTAGTCCAAACATATAAAAAATTTCTCCCTTTTTCTAAATCAATAAAATAACCTAATATCAATTAATAGGTTAGCAACATAATTAACAAAATATCGTATCATCAAACTATTGGAACAAATCCATAATGATCATGGTAACATAAAACACATCACAAATTTTTCAAGAATTATGAATAACTCATATATACTTATTAAGTAACATACCACAAATAAATAGCTCAATGCACCAATAATTACTATTAACCAATAAAAAAATCAACAATGTTACCACATTAGAGCTTTAATCTCAAGCATTTGTCATTGTGCTTCAAGTCCCAATTCCCTTGTGCTTGAAGCTTCATATAGAATTATTCTTTGATTGCCCCATACTCTAGCACCCTACATGAGATTTCAAGTTTTGATTTTTGGTACCTAAATTTCTTTGGGTTCTTGAGGGTTAGCTCTAATAATTTTAGTTCCTTTAGGAACTCATACCAATTTATAGGCAATAGGAACTTTTCCTCTTCTAACCATGCATTCATAAAAATAATGTCCTTTTCTACCACAAGCACAGCATGTTATGAATGAACTACTCATGGATGATGAAGATGCACTAATAAACCCATTTCCAAATTTCTTTTCCTTAAGTAAATGATCATAGCCTATACTCGCTTTGTCATAAACACCTTTTTGAGTACTAAGCAATAAATCAAGGTTTTCTTTACCTTTAACAAATTTAGACAAAGATTGGGTGAGATCAAGGTTCTCCCTTTTTAGTTCATCTTTTTCCTTAGGCAATGAAGCATTTAATGCTTTCAATTCACCTAGTTGTTTAGTGAGTTGTTAGGAATCCTTATGAAGAGCATTGAAAGCATTTTGCAATTCTAAGTATTCACTACCTATGGATATGTATGAGCTAGAAAAGTCACTTGAGTAGTTGTTTACCTCATCTTCCTCCTTTGCCATAAAACATACATAAGGGTGGCTTTGATTTGTTGAGGAGGCTTCATCTTCATCTATCATTAAGCACAAGCTAACATCTTCACTTAATTCACTTGAAGTTAAGCTCTCACTTGAGGATTGGTTACTATCACTACATGTCCTCATAGCCTTTCCATTTTTCTTCTTACTTCATTTCTTTTGCTTTTTTTTTATTCAATGGACAATCAAATTGTACATGCTGGGCCTTCTTGTAATTGTAGCAAATCATATCATCCTTTATCTTCCCATGTTTTTCTCTCTTGAAGTTTTTGCTTCTTGGTTTCTTAATCATCTTGCTAAACTTTTTTGCTAAGAGAGATCAATGTCTCCATCTTCACTTGATGATGAGTTGTCCTCTTGTGTATTCAAAACCATTGACTTATTTTTCTTGATGAATCTTTCTTCAACTTGCTCATTCATCTCATAAGTCAACAATTTTCTAAAGAGCTCATCCACATGCATGGTTTTGATGCTTCCTCCTTCATTAATGACTTCAACTATGCTCTTTCATGATGAAGGTAGGCTCCACAAGATTTTTCTCACCAATTCTTCATTTGTATATTCATCCCCAAGTAACTTGAGTGGCGTTAGGATCTCATTGAATCTCTTAAATATGTCTTGGATGCTTTCATTTGGCTCAATGGTGAACAACTCATAAGCTCTCACAAGCATGTACATCTCGGTGTCTTTTACTTGTATGGTTCCTTCATATGTGACCAATAACTTGTTCCATATGTCCCTAGCACTTCCACATGAAGACACTAAATTGAACACATCCGGGGTTAGTGCCCAATATATAATGTTCATAGCTTTTGCATTCATAGTGCACATAAGATCATCCCCTGGTTCATATTCCGTCCGATCTTTTGGTACTTGTTTACCATCAACTACTTTTATAAAAATTTTAGGACCATCCTTAATGATCCTCCAGAAAGCATAATCAATTGCTTGAATGTGAATTTCCATCTCAGTTTTCCACCAATTAAAATTTGTAGAATCAAACAACGGTGGCATAAATAGACTTTGCCCCTCAAGATACATAAAACTAGTGGTTGTCATAGATCTTTTGATTTTAGAACCGTAAGGTTTTCAAAACAAAAATCACCAAGCTCTGATACCAATTGTTGGCCCAAATCCAACCAAGAAGAGGGGTGAATTTTTTGAGTTCCAAAGCAAACCGAAATTGGGTTCTTAAACCCTCAAACTAAAATTGAATTCAATGAACAATATATAACCCTATTTTAACCAAAAAATGACTACCATAATCCACCTAAATTTTGCTTTGAAAGCTACATTTGAAGTATTTTTGAAAACAAACAAGTTCAACCAAGATAGGAAGCATAAAACACCAACCAATGATCAAGTATGTAGAGAGTGAAAGAAGCTTGCATAAGGAAATTTTTATAGAGGTTCGGTCTCTCCTCGTTGCCTGGTACATGAATTTTTTCAAGGTCTGCTAATGGCAATAAATATAATGTAAAGCTTAAGGAATTTTTATTTAAATCGATAAGCCATTTGCAAGATAAGAGAACAAATATACATATGACTCATTTTCCTATAGTCCATGACATTGTACGTACCTGAATAGAAAATTTGGTGCTAGAATAATCTTCCCTTCTTGTAGGATCTGAATTAGGTACCTTTAAGGAAGGCAACATTTCTCTTTGAATCCATTTTGGATACAGTTGAATTCTATTTCATGCTGCAGATTGTTTTGCTCATCTAGGAAGGAACTCTTCAAAACAAGGTACGCAAGTATCATGGGGAACTCTAAACATGTAGTTTCAATGTTGGCATGTGGCTTTTAGAAATTGCATGAAGATACTCCTTCAATTGTTTTTTATTCTTATTTTTTGTTAATTATCTTTATAATCTTTGTGTTTGCCTTTCTTTAATGCAATCGATCTTTTTGGTCATCTCAAAAAATGAAGCAAGTGGTGATTACCCTGGCTGTACTGACTTGGCATATTCAAAAACTATTAATGACGGTGCTGATGTGATTGACTGTCTTGTTCAAATGACCAAGGATGGAATACCATTTTGGCTGAGCGCGATAAACCTGGTGGAAACTACAATAGTTGCTCAATCAAGTTTTAGCAATCTTACAAAGTCAGCTCGAGAAGTAATGGCAGGAAGTGGGATATTTACTTTTGACCTAACATGGAGTGATATTCAATCCTCCTCCCTGAGACGTAAGTTGAATTTATTTCTAATTTACTGGCACTAGTGTATGTCACCTTTTTCTCAAGCACACTAGTTTCTACTATTAGATTTGAGAACCTTCAATGAGGGCTTGAAAGAGAAATAAATCCAGCATATGAGGTCAAAGAATCTTGAAGTTAGCCAATAATAAAGAATCTTACTAGCCAAAACCTACACCTAGTACAATGAATCCACTGAACTTATGAAAGTTGTGGGACATGGTAAACATGGTACTAGATATTGCCTGGGTGATCTGTGATACGTCAAGAACGAGCTTTGTGCTTTGTTTGGTGTGATAGTTACAAAGCATGGACATTGTATAATGGTCTTGTTAACAACAAAAGCCTTGGCCTAGTGGTTAGGAATTGTGACCCTTACTAGGAGGTCTAAGTTTCAATTCCCCACATCATGTAAAGAAAATAAAAATATTACTATCAGCAAAATTTACCACTTTTGTTTATGTTTTGTCTTTCTATTTTATCATCAAAAGTTTTTATTTTTTTAGGCATCTCTTTTGGCCTCCTGCTCATGTAACAACAAATAAAAATATTATTATCTTGCTTGTTTTTGTTTTAAAGGAAATTTACCGCTTTAGTTTATGTATTTTCTTTTTATTTTATCATCAATTTTTTTTTTCAGGCATCTCTTTTTTTTAATCCTTTTTTATTATTTCTTTGCAGCTGCTATAGCAAATCCACAGGCAGGTTAAAAGTTATTTAGGTATCCGAAGTTCAAGAATGTTGGAAATTTCTTGTCACTTGTTGATATTTTGAACTTGGCAAAGAATTCTATCACACTTTCTGGTATCCTGATTGGCATTGAGGTGAGCTTTCATTATGCAGAACATCATTTCAGGCTTCTTTCTTAGACCTATTCATGTGGAGTTACCCATTCTGTTGTTTATTGTTGCACTTGAATCATTTTTTTGGTCAACTTTTTGAGTTCATCGCAGAAAAATTTCATTCAAGATGTAAATGCACTTTGGTGGAGGGTATGATAAACCCTAAAAATTCTTATGGTAGTTAAGTCTTGATCCTTAATTGGTTTCTCCCCAATATTAGTTGGATTTAACACTAAACTTGAAGTATATCACCTTTTTTTCTTAAACACTAAACTTAATGGGTCTTCAACTCTAAGTATCAAACTTGAAACCAATTGGTGATGAGTGGAAACATTTTCCATGATGTGAAACATTGACACCTTTAACCATATGGCATTATACCATTTAGTGGAAGGCAATGAGGAAAATGAGGACAATAGATATCATCTGGCTTTCCAAAAATGATGGCTTTCTTCGCAAATGCAAATTTACCATGTTTCCTGTAATGCACCATTTTTTTTCTTAAGCTCCGCTAACTTAGATGACTACATAGTTACATATATCTAAAAAGTAAAAGAAAAATTAAGTTTAAAAAACTAGTGGGGATAAGCAGTTTAAAAGCAGGATTGGAAAAATGGTATGCCTTTTACTTATTTAAGTCTTGATTTAATGCTTGAGAAGTTGCTTGAGGTAGCATGCCTGACTAGTCTCTTTTTCCCTTCAGAATGCTGCTTACCTTGCGGAGAAACAGGGACTAAGCATAACTGATGCAGTATTCAGTGCCTTGAGCAAAGCAGGCTTTGCTAAATAATCGACTCAAAAAGTTGTGATCCAGTCCAGTGACAGCTCTATTTTAAAGGCGCCGAAGGGTAATACTAGCTATGAGCTTGTGTACAGAGTTGATGAATCTATTCATGATGCTCTTAATGGCACAGTTGAGGACATAAAGAACTTCCCTGATGTTATTGTTGTCAACAATAACTTTGTCTTCCTTGTAAATTTGGCATTCATCACTGGGTTTATAGATGTTGTAGTGAAGATGCAATCATTCAAACTTCTTGTTTATGTCAAAATCTTCAGCAATGAGTTCACATCCTAAGTGTGGGACTTCTTCTCAGATGCGTCTGTTAAGATTAACTCATTTTACATGGCAGCGGACATTAATGGTGTGATCACTGACTTCCCAAAGACATCTGCAAGATACATTAGTAAGCAAATACTACATAAAAGCTTCATTTTCATAGTTACCTATCTAGATGCTATTAAATGAAAGCTTGCATTTTTGGTAATTATGTAGATGTAAATATCCTTGCAGGAAACAGATGCTTAAATAGAGGGAAAAACACACCTTCATACATGACCCCTGTACAACCTGGCGCTCTTATGCAACTTATCACTGTTGCCTACTTGCCACCAACTGAAGCTCCCTTACCAGTACTAACCGAAAAGGATGTAGTTGAGCCCCCATTACCCGCAGTCACAAAAGTTCCAATAGCCAGCCTTGGTGGTTCTGCAGCAACACCTTCCCCACGAAATTCATAGCCTAAAACTGCCCCAACTTTATTCCTATCAACTCTGGTAGTTCTTTTCATTGTTCTCATTACCTTGAAGTTGTAGAGCTACAACCTTTCAAGCTTTTCGTCTCATGCGTTACCTTGGGAGCTCCAGCTGCAATTTTCATGCTTGGTCCAAGTTCAAAATCTTTTCTATGTACATAATTTCTTATAGGTATTATCATTCTTTCCTATGTATTTTGTCATTGTACATATCTGATAGTGAGAAAAGGTGTCATTCTTTAATGTGTTTGTTTGAGTACCATAGTGAGAATCTGGTGAGCTGCGGATTCAAGTATTGAGCTGGCCATAAAAATGAGAATATGAAATGTTCTGCACAAGAATTCTTTTGGCTTTAACAAAAATGAAAGGAGATGGTACATTTGTTAAGAAGCATATTGTTTGGAAAAAGAAATCTTGTTTGTTCTTTTTTTGGAGAATAATCCATCGAATTAGGATAAACTACAGGCTTAAACCAACTAAGCATCATCTATTTTAACGTAACAAATAACTAGTTTTTTGGGTAGTCGTTTGGAAGTAGCATCTTCTAGTTGTTGGTCCCATCATGTCCATGCCAAAATCTATATTGAAAACTACGAACCCATTTAAAACAAAGGAGAGTTCATTAAAAAGTTAAAATGAAAAATAATAATAATTTACCAAAAATTCATTCCACAAGAAAATAAAGAGCAAACTATTTTATGGAAGGCACTGCCATGACTTAAAAGGCAAACAGCGTTAATGTGTGGGCTCTTGTTTCTTTCCCAGCTCTTTGGATTCTATGTTTAACCATTCTTTGGCATTGTTTTTTACCATAACAAGAAGCCAATGAGGCCTCCCTGTCAAGCCAAAACAATAATAATTTTAACCAGGGGACCTTACATGTACTCATCACCAAGGAAAATGGGCTAAAGCCATTAAATAGGAAGACAATGCAAGTTTTATTTGTCACTAGTGCATCCCTGTCCTTGAGAGCAGAAAATGAAACTAAATTTAGAACAAAAAACAGCAGGTGGACAAAATACTGTTGGGACCGCGCAACAGGTGATAACTTCGGGAGCAAGATGATTAGTAAAATGACATTAGAACAATTTACATGGTTCACCCTTAATTTAGGGCCACGTCCACGGGATAAACTCTGAGATTTTCTTCCATTATAAAAATAGTATGCTTATAGGGAGAGAATCTTCTCTAGATAAAAAAATTCTAGAGATATAAGATAAACAAAAAATAGTGATACTCAAGTGTTTCCCTAACACCCCAAAAAATTATCTTACTATTTTGTCACTTCCCAAAAATAAATCCCTCTCTCACAATTTTATTTTGCTCAGAGCAAATGAGCAAGCTTTCACTAGGACAATTTAACTGAGGAGAAAGCATGGCTATTTATAGCCAATGCACGGTGTTACTTCCTTCCATTTTTCAACAAAGTTGGCACCGAATCCCAGCTGTTTCACCACCCGTTTTCAATTCTGCTGCAATTTGTTGCAGCCTTCAACCATCAGCCGCAATGTTGGACCATGAAGAGAAGAAAAACAATGAGAGAAAAAGAAAGGAGAAAAGTAGAAAAAGTAAAAAAAAATGAACCCCACATGGAGGGGGGAAAAAGTCAACAATCTCCCCCTCCCGCCTCATGTGGGAGTTCCATCATTCCTGCAGTCATATTCAAACTTTTCTCTCGGTAAAGACTTAGTCATCATATCAATTCCATTTTCATCAGTATGAATCTTCTCAAGCTGTAATAGCTTCATCTCCAATGCATTCCTTATCCAATGATATCTTATGTCAATATGCTTGGATCTTGAATGAAAGGAGGAGTTCTTACCAATGTGAATTGCACTCTGACTGTCATAGAACAATTCATATTTCTCCTGGTGGAAACCAAGTTCTTTTAAGATCTTCTTCATCCACAGCAACTCCTTACATGCTTTTGTTGCTGTTATAAACTCAGCTTCAGTTGTTGAAAGAGCAACACATTTCTGTAATCTTGATTGCCATGACATAGCTCCCCCTACAAAAGTAATCAGGTATCCTAATATAGACTTTCTTGAGTCAACATCGCCATCCATATCTGCATCTGTGTAGCCAATTAACATAGGCTTTGCATTTCTAAAACATAAGCACATTTTGGAAGTACCACGAAGATACCTGAATATCCATTTTACTACAGCCCAATGTTCCTTACCAGGATTTGAAAAGAACCTACTTACTACACCAACTGAGTAAGCAATATCTGGCTGTGTACATACCATGGCATACATCAAACTTCCAACTTCCAACTGTTGAGGCATATGACACCTTTTTCATTTCTTCTTTCTCTTTGTCGGTAGAAGGTCATTGCTTGGAACTTAATCTAAAGTGATTAGCAAGATAACAACTAACCGCTTTAGCCTTGTCCATATTGAATCTCTGAAGTACTTTCTCAACGTATTTCTCCTGTGATAACCACAATTTCTTGGCACTCCTATTTTTTGTTATCTTCATGCCAAGAATTGCTTTGTTGGCCCTAAGTCTTTCATAGCAAAAGACCTACTCAAGTTCTTTTTTAAGTTGTTGATCCTGGAAATATTCTGGCCAACAATCAATATATCATCCACATAGAGCAATAGAACAATGAAATCATCATCAGAGAATTTCTGCACAAACACACAGTGATCTGAAGTAGTCTTCTTGTAACCTTGCTCCCTCATAATCGACTCAAACTTTTTATACTGCTGTCTGGGTGCTTGCTTCAAACCATACAAGCTTTTCTTTAACTTGCAAACATAGTCCTCTTTTCCTTTTACTTTGAAACCTTTTGGTTGCTTCATGTATATTTCTTCTTCCAAGTCACCATGTAGGAAGGCAGTCTTCACATCCATCTGCTCAATCTCTAAGTCAAGAATTGCTACAAGTCCCAGAACTGTATGGATGGATGTCATTTTCACAACCGGTGAAAAAATCTCATCAAAGTCAATACCTTTCCTTTGACTGAAGGCCTTGACAACTAATTTGGCTTTAAACCCTGGTTGTGAATTGGATTCTTCAGACTTGATTCTAAATACCCATTTAATTTTCAAAGCCCTTTTGCCTTTTGGCAACTTCACCAGCTTAAAAGTCTTATTCTCATGCAATGATCTAATTTCTTCTTGCATGGCATCAATTCACTTTTTCTTGTGTTCATCATCCATAGCTTCATCAAAGCTTTCTAGTTCTCCCCCGTCTGTCAATAACACATACTCATTTTCAGGATATTTAATAGAGCGTTGTCTGACTCTATTAGATCTCCTTAAAATTGGAGAACTTACTAGTGCTGGTGGTTGTTGATGAACATCATCACCATCAGCATTACCTAGTTCATTCTCTATGGGAGCATCATGATCACCTTCCCCTAGTTAATCATTTTGTACGTCATTTCTAACCTGTCTTTGCACTGCCATTGAAGGAATCAGTTGTAAGTCTATTGAACTACCATCAGATCCTAAAACATCTTTCTCAGTTTTCTCAATATCTTCAATGGTTTGATCTTTAACAAATACAACATCACGGCCTCTGACAAACCTCTTTGTGGCTGGATCATAAAATTTACAACCAAGTTGATCTTGGCCATAACCAATAAACACACACTATCGTGTTTTGACATCAAGTTTAGACCTCTCATCCTTCAAGATATGCATGTAGGCTTTACAGCCAAACACACGCAGATAGTCATAGGGAACATTCTTTCCTGACCATACCTTTTCTAGGACATCATACTATAGAGGGACACACGGTGAAAGATTCAACACGTGAACAGCTACTAGCAATGCTTCACCCCAGAACATCTAAGGTAAGTTTGCATGTGAGAGTAAACATCTAACTCTCTCCATAAAAGTTCTGTTCATCTTCTCAACTAAACCATTTAACAGTGGTGTCTTAGGAGGTGTTGTCTGATGTCAGATACCATTCTCTTTGCAGTAAGCATCAAATGGTCCAATGTACTCTCCACCATTGTCTGTTCGTATGCACTTCAGCTTCTTGCCGGTTTGCCTCTTAACCAGGGTTAAAAATTGTTTGAAAAGTTGTAACACCTGATCTTTTGACTTCAGAGTTTATGCCTATGTTTTTTGAGGATGATCATCAATGAAAGTCACAAAGTATCGAGCACCACCAAGTGACTTCGGCATTGACCCATACAGATCTAAGTGTACCAGATCCAACACATTCTTCATTCTGGAAGGAGAGGAACTCTTGAAAGACACTCTGTTTTGCTTTCTTGCCAGACAATCAGCACTTTTCTTCAAATGGACCTGATCCAGTCCAGATAACGTCTTCTTTTTGGCAAGACGAGTCATGCTTTTCTCACTCATGTGACTCAGTTGTTTATGCCATAACTCCACTGTACTATCATTCTCCACTGTATTCACAGCATCCTGAGAGAGCTTTGCCTGCATTGTGTACAGTTTTGAGTTCTTTGTTCCTCTGGCCACCACCAAGGTTTCTTTTGTCAACTTCCACTGGCTATTAAAGAAGGTGTTGCAGTAACCTTCATCATCAAGTCTGCCTGCTGAAATCAGATTCAGGCATAAATCTGGAACATGCCTGACATCTTTTAGGACTAACCATGTACCATTCTGGGTCTCTAGGGAAACATCTCCTTTTCCTGCAACTTGTGAAAGGCCCTCATTTCCCATTCTCACAACACTAAAATTGCCAAGTGTGTAAGATGAAAAGAATTCTCTTTGAGAAGTGACATGAATGGTAGCACTACTGTCAATCACCTAACTCGTCTCATGAGTTACAATATTGACAATATCATCATCATGGACAATGTTGAACTCATCGGCAACATTTGCTTGTTCATCATCACTATTGTCATCCTTTTTTGGTACTTTTCCTTTTTTTTTGTCTTGCTTGAGTTTTAGGCAAAATCTCTTGATGAGCCCATTTTTTCTGCAGTAATGGCATTCAATTTTTACATTTTTGTTTTAACTTTCCTCTGCTCTTATCTCTTGGCTTTGGCCCCCTGGTCTTACTTCTTCCTCTAGAATTTGCTACAAGAAGGTCTAATTGTGATGAAGAAGATCCTTGTGATCTTTATCTCATCTCTTCATTCAGGATTCCACTTTTGATGAATTCTACATTTACTACACCATTTGGTGTAGAATTTGTAAGTGAAATTCTCAAAGTCTCCTAAGACTCTGGTAATGAGGCCAGCATTATAAGAACAACTACCTCATTGTCAAACTTTATGCCCATCGTGGATAACTATTTCATGATTCCTTGCAAATTGTTCAGATGATCTGCTATGGATGAACCTTCCTGGTATTTTATCTGAAGCAATCTTGTCAAATAAAATAATTTGTTGTTGCCGGTGTTTGAACCATACAGCTCTTCAAGCTTGTTCCACAGTGTCTGCACATGAGTTTCTGTAGATATGTGGCTGTAAACATTATCTTCAACAAATTGTTAGATGAAACCATACACTTGCTCATGCTCAAATGCCCAATCCTCTTCCGATCTATCCTCCGATTTAGTTGTACCAAACACGGGGAAGTGCATCTTCGTCACATATAAGAGATGCTTCATCTTGCTTCTCTATATGTGGTAATTCGAGCCATTTAGACTAATCATCTTGTTGGTCTTGGCCTCCGTGATGCTAAAAATACCCAGTATCAAGGAAAAAATGGTGAATAATAATCAAACTTATTTTCTGATGTGGAGGATTCACTTTTCAGGGAACCACAGAGCATACGATAAGTAGATATAAACACCGGGCCTTACTTTGAAACTAGTTGTTAGGACCGCGCAGCAGGTGATAACTTCGGGAGCAAGATGATTAGTAAAATGGCATCAGAACAATTTACATGGTTCATCCTTAATTTAGGGCTACGTCCACGGGATAAACTCCGAGATTTTCTTCCACTACAAAAATAGTAGGCTTGCAGAGAGAGAATCTTCTCTAGATAAAAAATTCTAGAGGTATGAGATAAACTCAAAATAGTGGCACTCAAGTGTTTCCCAAACACCCTAAAAAATTATCTCACTATTTTGTCACTCCCCAAAAATAAATCCCTCTCTCACACAATTTTATTTTGCTCAAAGCAAATGAGCAAGCTTTCATCGGGATAATTAACTGAGGAGAAGGCATGGCTATTTATAGCCAATGCACCATGTTACTTCATTCCATTTTTCAACAAAGTTGGTACTGAATCCCAGCTGTTTTGCCACCTGTTTTTAATTCTGCCGCAATTTGTTGCAGCCTTCAACCATCAGCCGCAATGTTGGACTAAGAAGAGAAGAAAAACAATGAGAGAGAAAAGAAAAGAAAGAAGCAGGAAAGGAAAAAAAATGAACCCCACATGGAAGGGGGAAAAAGTCAACAAATATAAGGTTCATTAACCACAAATTAGATAAGTAAAATAATGCGGTACTGATACATATGTTTGCAGAACATGCACACTATTGCTAACTAAAAACTAATTAGGCAAATAATTAGCCATCAAGACATCCATATTGAAATCAAACTAGAAATAGATGCATTCAGGACTCAAAAGACAAACAGTATCGGTTGGTGGGCTTTTGTTTCTCTGTCTCTCCGGATTCTCCATTTCACAATTCTTCGGCACTCATTCTCTACCATGCCAGCAAGCCAAAGGGGCCTCCCTGTCAAAAGCACAACGCAACCTACAAGACCACCAAAAGCAACTCCACATCCGTACCCGTTCGCCACAGCTCTCCAACCAAAACCATCCATAAATGAATAATCTTCTGGCACTTCCAAGATAGATTTTGGTTCTTCACTAGGGTTGCATTTCTTTGATAGAGGCACCCCGCATAAGCCTGCATTCCCAATGTAGGAATTGTTGTCAAACGTGTTAAACTGTAGTCCTTGAGGTATAGGCCCATCTAGTTTATTGTACGAGAGATTGAGAAATCCAAGAAACGTCAAGATTCTAAGCTGATCAGGAATTTGTCCAACTAGCTTGTTTGATGAGAGATCCAATGACTCCAATTGCTTTAAGTTCCCCATTGATGATGGAATGTGACCTGTCAGATTGTTATGGGAAAAGTCTAGCACTATGAGTGCTTCAAGGTTTCCAACCATTCCTGGAATCTCTCCTTCAAAGTTGTTGTGAGAGAAATCCAAAGTCTTGAAAATAGTTAGAATACTTTCCACCTCATGTTCCAATCCTTTGAATGTGATTCTTAGGACATAGTATTTCTTCCTTGGGATCTCCAGCTTTTGTTCACTTTTATTTTGCATCACCTTCAAATCTCAGAAAAAAGGAGTTGGGAGAAGACCAATAAAATTGTTCTGAGAAAGATCAAGGATTTGTAAGTTTAGGAAAGAAGTGTTGCTGTGGAAATCTGTTAGACAACCATAGAACCGATTCGAGTGTAAAACAAGCACTTGGAGTTTTGGAAGGCTTCCCAACCAGTAAGGGAAGGCATCAACTATTTTGTTGTTTCCAAGATCCAAGACTTGAAGGCTCATACAATACTTGCTCAAAGATTGTGGAACTGGGCCCTCCAATGTATTTTCATTTAGGTTTAGAATATCCAAACTACAGTTAGGCCCAAATGAATCAAGGATGATTCCGTTGAATTGATTCATTTCCAAATTCAAGATAGACAAGCTCTTGCTAAGGTTCCCCAGACATTCAGGAATGATGCCACTCAAACTATTTTTATCAAGCAATAAAAAACGAAGTGAACTCATGTTGCAGACGGAATAAGGTAACTCTCCAGTTAATCTGTTTTCTGATGCTTTAAATGTCTGGAGAGTGTCCTTTCCAATTTCCCCCATCCAACTAGGGATTTCACCAAGAATTTTGTTGTTGGAAAGATCGAGGAAAACTAGTGCGGGAAGGCTTCCTATGGTGAAATTGGGGAATACTGTTAGGCTACATGAAGCCAATAACAAATATCGAAGCATGGGAAATGTAGAGTTGAACAAGGGTGCAGTTGTCACAGACGTCAGATTATTGCTTGAAAAATCAAGAATGCTGAGCCTTTGGAGGTTTGTAGACATGGGAAACTCTACAGAACCACTGAAAAGGTTAGAAGCCAAAAGTAGTTCGCTGAGGTTGACCTGTTCAAATATGGAATTCGGAATTGAACCCTGTAACTTGTTGTCGCTCAGATTAACAGATGCCAACGATCTGGATCCAAATTCTTCAAGGGTGCCTGTCAAGAAGTTACCATTCAGTAATAATTGTCCTAGTTGTGGGAGACCAAACATATGAGAAGGAATTGGACCAACAAAATTATTTTGTGACAAGTCCACCAATTGCAGCCGCGTCAAATTGACAAAAATATCCGGAATCTGACCAGCAAAATTGTTGGTTGAAAGATCGAGGAATTGGAGGTGGGTGACGGCTGAGAGGGAGAATGGAATCTGACCGTTAAAATTATTGTCTGACAATATCAACCAAGGGAGTTGCGAGATGTTACCAAGGGATGCAGGTAGTGACCGGGAGAAATTACAGCCACTTAGGAACAAAAATTCCAAGGACCTCAAATTGCCAATGGAGTCTGGTAATTCTCCTGAGAGTTTTGTGTAAGAGAGATCCAGAACCTTGAGGCGGCTGCTTCCATTTCCATTATTACTGAGACCTCCACCTACTGGAAAGGAGCCTGCCAAGTTGAAATTATTACCCAAGTTGAGTTCCTCCAGGAGTGGGAGCTGCTGGAAGGTGTTATTTGGCAGCTCTCCTTCCAATCCACACCAAGAAAGACTCAATGACCTCAAGGATGAAGGACAGAGGTCAAGCAAAGGAGCGAGTGAAACTGACGACAGATTAACGTAGTCAAGAACGAGTTGTTGTAGACTTGTCATGTTCCTGACCACGCTTTTTAAAGCATGATCTCTGATGTTCATTTCCCCTGCAAAACCACAAGAGAGATCCAGAAGAACCAACTGGGACAGTTTGGCCAGCTCTGCAGTTACTTCCCCGCCAAAGAAAGCATTTGAGAGGTTTAGATGCGTCAAGCTAGCCAATCTGGTGATGTCCTTCGGAAAGGGGGAGGGGTAGAAGTCGTTGAAAGCGAGGTTGAGCTCTTGCAGGTGGGGAAGCAGGAGGAGGCCGGTGTTGTTGGAAGGCATGGAGCCAGAAAGGCCGTCGCAGCTGAGGTCGAGGCCGATCACGTGGCCCTCCTCATCGCACCACACACCCTCCCATAAGCAGCAATCCGTCCCCTCTCTCCAAGACGCCGATCTGTGATGAAAGTTTCCGCATATGTAGAGATAGTTGGCATCATCCAGAAGAGTAAACAAGTGCTTAAATCGGAGCAAACCAAGACTTTCTTCCGGGGTGCAGACTACTCGCCTTTCCAGAGAAGAGAAGCAAAAGATGACTCGGGATTCCCGACTTACAAATAGCACCAACCAAACCAACACAAGATGGAATCTCCCCATCTCTTAAGTTTTCGTCTGATTTTTCATAGGCATTTTTTAATCGGCTTTTATAGAAATATTATGAAATTGGAGCGGCCAACTAATTTGTTCTGAGTCAACTCTAAATCCCACATCATTTTCACGCTTCAATATCTTTGGAAGACTATTCATAACGCATTGAATAACTTTAGAATAGCATAGCAAAAGGTATGAAAATTTGTGTAAAAGTTATTTTCTTAGCCAACACGCACAGGAAGCACACAAGCGAGAAAAAAACAACCATCCAATAAATCCAGCTCAATTCAATCGAAATTGATCCAGAAAATTGGACGAAACATATCAACATACGCACACCCACAAACCGACGGGTTTAATTAGCCATCTTATAAGCTAGCAAAAACTGATCTAAGCACACTTGGCCAGGATTGTTTCAAAATTGATTTAATGCATTATCATGCATTTTTCTTATATAAAGTACTTATTTATTTAAATTATCAATTTATTTAAACTTTACACTTTAAGATTTCCAAAAATTTATTTAGAATTTCTTTAAAAGCAATTATTTTTAATTGTTTTTTTAGGTTACATAAATTAAAAAATTAATAAAAATACTTTCTATTTACTAAAAATATTTTAACATTAAATTTAGACTTGTTAAATGATAAAGTTTCAATAAATTTATAATTTTTATAAATAATCACTTTATATTAAACTAATACACAATAAACCGAACTAGCTCTTTGATTTAAATATGATCATGCTCATCAAACTTTCTTCTCATCATCTTATTGAAATTTTATTCCAACCCATCCACCTAGTGTGAGCATGGGTTCAGTAAAAATGGACCTTCCCCCTTAACTCTAGGTTTACCGAATCATACCTATGCATTTGGTTTTGGTTTGGTTTGGTTTGGATAAAAATGGATCTTAGTTCTAAAATACAAACAGTTCTCAAATTGTGAATTAGAATCAAGGAAAAATGAAATTCAATCATTAATGTAATTCTTTTCAATATGATTTATATTTTTTCACATTCAATATGATTTATATAATTGTTTGTTATACTACAAAAGAAAGCAAAATTATGGCTGATGATTTAGTTGCAGATGTTTGCAATTTCACTCTTAGACAACTGAAAAAGAAAAGTTGCAAAACAGTCACCAAAAGCATGAGTTCCACCAAAGCATGACCATACAACTACCAAAATTGTGACCAACACATTCAGTTGCTAGACGGTCGCTAGTGCATGATCGTTTATTCGACTGCATAATGTCAATGAATAAATGATTGCACTACATTGACAGCTGCAATATTATAAATCTAATAAAAATTTTATTAACATTAAAAATTGAAATTTTTATTAATTCTATTGTAAATTTTATTAAGATTTACAAAATAATAATTATTCCAAGAAATTAAATATACAATTAGAATATCAAAATTTTAAATAATTAACAAAAATATCTATAATTTTAATAAATGTAAAATTACAAAATATCAATAATTATCCTATCTTATTGCCCTAAATCCTAAGCAAATTGATCTCTCTCCAGATCCTCCTAAGTCTCCGCCTCATCGTCATTGTTGTCCATTATTGCTCTTCATGAAAGTAGCATGCGCATGGGAGCTTCGGCTCCATACCATATGAAAGGATCCAAGCTATCTGCATCCTAGCAAGGGCACTAGTCAAGGCAAAAAAGAGGTCTCTCTCTTGATGCAACTTCATCCTCTACATTCTCCTCTCTGTGGCCCTCATTTACAGCTACTAAAGCTCCATGGATTTTTTATGAACCTCCATGGCTTTGTTATACACCACTTGAGATAGATAGGCATTATGCTGTGACTACTCAAAACTTTTCCTATGTCTCGCAAATGTAAGAGCGAAAATGTCTCATTCTCACCAAACAGACTACTCAGTGAAGAATTTAACCAAGATTGGTTGACCAATTGTAATTCCATATATGCTAAAGTAAAAATGAGAAAAAAGGTAAAAAGGAAAAGCATTAATTTTAAAAATGCATTATTATTTGGGGAAATAAATTAATAAGATATCTTTTAAAGATAACATTAGTATTGTTTGCCTAATTTATTTAGTTAGATATGGTCAGAAGATTTGACATTTAGATTAAATTGAAATTTTAATAAATATTAGTAATAAAAGGCTCCAAGAAAAGATTGTATAATGCGTGGTTGTAGTTTAGATAAAAAATCATAAAGTCAATTGTTAAATATCAATATTTTAGATTGAAGGTGGTCAAAATAGGGAAGAACACTGAATGAATCTTTATGAAATTACATCGTAAATGTGAGGATAATTTTGTCATTTATGAAGACAATTATGAGTGACACTCAATTAAGTTCCATAATTTAGAAATTACTAAAATCTCCTTTACCTTCCCCTTATAATAATATAGTAGAGTTTATGCCTAAACTAAAAAAATATTACATGTAGGTCCCAAACTGAATGTCAAGAAGAATCACAAGGTTTCTCCTTAGATTTAAAAAAATAATTATAGCAATTAAATGAAAATTAAGTAGTAGATAATTGGTATCTAAGTTATTGCAAATCAAATGAACAATTATTAAACTAGGTTCATTTTACAACTAAGGAAGACATAAAGAAAATTTCTAAAAGACAAAACATTAGTAATCATTCGAAGTAAAAAGAAACACATTGTTGGAGATGTAATAATTCAAAACGACTTATTTTTATTATGATTACAAGATACTGATTTTCAAATGAAATTAGTTCCAAAAAAAATTTAAAAAATAAAAAGAGTAAATCGCTTCCATCGTCTCTAAACTATGATCCATGTTACTTATTTGTCCTTAAACTATTAATTGTTGCATCATTCATCCTAAAACTATCGTAATGCTACACCATTTGTCGTTCATTAGTCCTACAGTTAACATGAGCCAAATTGAGCAGATGAACCAAAATAGAGGTCTAAAATAGGAGTTTTACCACGAACATAAAAAATTTTGAGTTTCAAAGTTTTTATGAGGATTCAGAGATGATAGGATAAGATTTTGAATTTGATACTTTAGTAAAAGTTACAAAGGAGAGCAGGAGGAATTTGAAGGATGAATGATGCTATTTATTCAAATAAAAATAAGTCATTTTGGATTAAGTTGATTAAGTTAAAATGAATTTTCTCATAATTTACTTTTGTAAACAAATTGTGCCATTAATAAGCCTTTGCACTAACATCTAAGTTATCTAAGACAATGAACTTAAAGGTCAGAGAATATTTGTTATTTGAAAAAATGTATTATTTTCATTTTTTATTTTTCTTGATAGCCAAAGTACTACCAATAGAACCAAGTGAATCAACCTCGAAGGCTGAGCAGCATAAATCAAGAACTTGTATTCAAAGGTACTGTTAGAGTCCTAGGATGTGTGCCCTAGGGGAAACCTCTTGAATCTAAAGTCAACCTTTTCAGTAGGAATAAGGAAGCAAGGGTGTAAGAATGTAACTAGTATATAATGCCCTAGGATTCCCCTTTTTGTAGTGCTAGAGAGGATCATGGGAGTATCAAGTGGAAGTAAGAGATACTGTAATGGAAGGACAATTATCATAAGGACCATTTCCTTCTATAACCATGCCACAATAGATCTTTTGTGTCATTAAGGTGAAAAGTTAAACTGGGCATTGTTCCAATCAGACCAATCCAGGTATTCTAGGCCTTTGTCTAGGTCCATATCATATCAATATCTACAATTATAAAATGTGGAAAAGGCCCCATTTTTTTCTTGGGCTTGATGTTCAAAAGTCTCATTTATTTGAAGAGTGATATCTCTGAAAGAGGAACCATGCCCAATAAATTATACAGTGCTTATGGTAATGGCATCTCTCTTGGTTGTATGATGCTTATTTGATAATGCAGTTGTAACTATGCCTTCATGAAATTGGTTCAGGATAGTTGCGCATGAGGGTGGACATGTGTCATCTCTAAATAGTCATTTAGGAGGCAAAACCATGCATGTTTAATATCTGTCGGAGATGTGACTTTATGCAAGATATTAGCGGCTCCTAGGGTCTAGGTGGTACTTTATTAATGGCTCACTTGAGGAGTTTTGATTTTTGTAATTTTCGAGATAGCAGGCGAAGAGGTCATCCGTTGCCTATAAATGGTTAAAGACTTTACCTCTCTTCTTTTTACTGCTTGTGCTACTCTTACTGTTATTGTCTTGCCATTGTTATTTGTTACATTGCCTACTTTTTCACAGCCTTTCACCATCAACTGTAAATTTTTCTATCGTCAATTTTTTACCATCATTGGCAACCAGGTAAACAGGGTCTTCTTTCTAGTATCACAGTTGCCTTCATGCTTTTTTTTTTTTATTTTGCGCCCCATAGTAGTCAGCTACCCTTTTTGGTGGTTTTCCCATAATTTTTCCTTTAGTTTTCTAGATGGCTCCTCATAATTCAGTGTTAGGAAGGGCCGCTAAGGCTAACCAATCACCTGTTATAATGGAGGCTTTTGTTTGTGGGGATCATTTAGTTCTCAACATAGGGAATTTGGAGGATGTTAGGACAACCCTTACACTGGGGTCCATGGCAAAAAACCTCCGTTGGTGGTATTGGCCCAATGGGGTGGCTGTCACCCTAAGGAAAAGGGAGGTTGCTGAAGTGATAGGCGTTTTGGATGCTTATCTTAAAAAAGAATCCTGATCGTATTCATTGCACAACTCAATGATGGAATGCACTTCCTTCTCCACCCCCTAGTAGAACAATTTTGCAAGCACTACAAGGTCCTGATGGCTCAGCTAGCCCCCAACTCCTTCACTCACCTGAATGCCTTCATCATCCGTTGTAGGCTCGTAAGGGTGGATCCACGGTTCTACACTCTAGACTTGAGGAGGGGGTTTGCATTCTTTCATATTACCATCTATATCCCCGCCCCCGCGGGGGGGGGCCGCGGAATGAGTCCTTTGTATTGGTGGTTTGCAAGGACTCCTGGGGAGCCGGTGGAAAGTCCGCTTCTTTTCCACCATTGGGGATTCCCAATGGGGCTTTCCCTGTAGCGGACCAATCTCCCTTAGCTTGAGGTCATCCATTGTTACCCCTTGTTTGAAGGCTCCAAGGAAGAGGCAACGTATAATGGGCTCCTGACTTGGTTGGAGGCAATTATCCCCATCCAAATTATCTTTCAATTATTTGTGGAACTTAATATAGTTTAACGCTATGAAAAGTCAGAGAACTCTTGTATTGGGTTACTAAATTTATTACACTAAATTGGAAGGAACATCAACTTGAGTTCTTTCAACAAAATTCAATCTAAAAAGTGATAAAATTGGAAGTATAAGATATCAAGAGATAAAAATAAGTCCACTAAAAAAAATCCAAGGAAAGGGAATATAAATCTGCCACAACAAGGCCTAATGCCGGTTGCCATTTCGTTTGACCATGGACTAACGCGCACTATTTCTTGAACCCAGGGAGTAATTCCTCCGAGTAGTCAAAGTTTGAGTGCTAGTGGCGCACTTTGGCCCAGTGCTACGTCAACTCGTTCAAGTCTTTGCTCTACCCCACTGTCGCTTTTGAGTCGAGGACTCGAGGCCGATGTAAAGGCGCTTGCCTTCTGGTATAAGTTAAGCTAGGGTAGCTTACCGTTTTTGGTTAGGTCCACTAGCCTCTCAAACAACAATCAATTTTGTTAGCCACCGAATAAGATTTTCTCCACTTACACGAAATTTTTAGAGAAATTTCTCTTTACTGATATTACTACTGTTTTTTCAAGTCAATCCATTACAAGAGAGAGCTAAAAAATTAATTGAAAGGGTGACCAAATTTTGGTTGCAATTTAGTTGCAAATTAGTCACTAAAAAGGTACTTGCTGATTAACTGGTGACCAATTTTGGTTTGTAGTTAGTCGCTAATCCCGTCTTAGGATGCTAGTGACTACGTTTTGATGACCAGTAGTTCAGTTATCAATTAATCACCAAAAAAGTGAAGCATTAACAGACCAATAACAAATTCAGTAGCTAGTTTTTCACATTTCTATTATAGTGATTAAAGATTGATGATAAAGGGTGGACTGACTAAGACTCATAGAAAGGGGCATGTAAAACTCTGTCCCACATATGAAGCTAACACTTTGTTCTTTATATACGCTAAGAAATTAACCCCTTTATCACGGAGGATTAGACCATGTGGTAGGAGCAATGAAGATGGCGAGGAGAATAGAGATCCTCCGATGTTCCAAAAAAGAGAGTTTTCTTTTGCAAATGCACCATATTTTATTGTTCATGAAAGAAAAAAAAATCACTCAAGGGATATTTCTATAGAGACTGATTATATCTTGAGGAGATTAATGATCTTCAAACATTCTAATAGACGAAATTATTGGCACAAAAAACACGTACACGCATACAATGTTTCTTTTATATATCCATTTTAATTCTTTTCAATATGTATCTCAAAACTAAAAAAAAAAACTAATAAACTAGTAAATTTAAAAAAAAAACTGATAACAAGTCTAAAGGGCACTTGTGGGGGATACATACAAGGCATTCTACCATGCTCACGAGATATGTGTTCCAACATTTCATGAAATGTGTGAATAAAAGATATTGGATATTGCATACAAATATATTTGGCACATAAAAAAATATCAAATGACATCATGTACCATATAATTTTTAGTTTATTCAATGTATTGTTCAATATCATTTCATAAGTATTTACCTCTACTAAACGTAATAAGTCAGATATGGCGCACCAATAAAATGCGATTCTTGAGATTATTCTACATGGGAGTGTGGATTTCTTTCTTCCCAAAATAAAAAAGGTCACAAAGGGGAATTGATTGATAAAAATAGATTGAAAGTGAAAGCCAACTAGCTAGCATTGCCAAGACAACTGGCCAAATCATGGTACACTCCAAGCGTGAGTTAGACGATCATAATAATGATGAAAACAAGAAAATTCGCAAGATGATAAAGAGCAAGATAACAACTTTGGTGAAATCATACTTTCCTAATGGCCCCTTGAAATGCCGTTGATCAGTTTAATTTATATGTTAGTTTTAGTATCTATTTTATGTTTGCTTTGTTATATTAAGTGATTTATTACCCCACTTATTTATTTTTTATTTTATTTAGGTTAAAGAGGTTGTTAATGGAGTTGACCAGATTTTTTTGGAGTAACAGAATTAAATTGTATGAAATTATAAAGAAAGAATTGTAGCTGGAGATTGGAAAAGATTCTTTTCTTTAATTGACTGAAATGCTCTTTTTGTAATATTATGTTCGATATGTTAGTGATTTAGAATCCTAAAGATTAAGGATTAGCCCTACAAATATAAAAAGAATACTTTAATATGTGGGACAAATGCCAAAGGCTAGGAGTGTAAATGTGTAGGCCTTTTATCGGGCTACCTGAGCTTGAGTTCGGCTTGAGCCTTATCGAGTCAAACTTTATCAAGCTCAAGTGTTAATAGCCTTATCAACTTAATAAATTAGAATAAAAGCTAAGGCAATTATGGAATAAATATATATAAATTATAAACTTATCATTGCCCTTCAGTCAAAATTCAGTCACTCCAACAATTTCCCTTCTACTTCTCTCCTTCTTTACCCGATCAAAGCTCTCGTCTCTCACTCTCATCTCACTTTTGTCTCACTCTCATCTCATTTTCTTCTTTCATTCTCATCCTACTTTCTTTTCCACCCATCCACCTCGTCATTCGCCTTGCCCTTCCGCCTCACCGTCTGCCTTATCGTCCACCTCTCTCGTTTGCCCCTCTTTGATTGCTCGCCATTCCTCGTCATTGCCTCTTCGGCCTCCACCTCAAACTTCACCTCCATCCGACTAGGTCTCCGCATCGGCGCTTCCATCGTCTGCCTTGGCCTCCCTCTCGACCTCACCACCGTCTGCCTCTGTCTTATTGGCCTCGTTGCCGCCCACCTCCGCCTCAGTCTCCTCAGCCTCCTCCACCTCATCCATCTCAGTTTCCTCCAGGTCTGAGTTTTGAAATTATGATTTTTGAAGTTTTGTACTATTGTATTTAAATTTTTGAACTGTTCTCTAGATCAAATTTTTGAATTTCATTTTTTTTAATTTTATATTTTGGTATATATGTTGACTTTTATATTAATGTAAATGTATTTTATTTAAATTTTAATTTCATTATTTTGTTTATTTTATTATTAATATTTAAAATAAGATAATATTCGTAGGAATTAAATGAAATTATCAATTAAATAACAAATGAAGTAAATAATGAATTTAATTAAATAATATTAATTAAATAATAATTATATTACATAATAATGTCTTTTGTTTGAAAAATAAAAATCTTATTATAGCGACTGAACACGGCAGTTGCTACTATAGTGGCTGAACTAGTCAGTCGCAACCTACAATGTTCTCGACTAATTTTTGATTGAAAGTTTCAGTCGCTTTTTGTAGTTGAGATTCAGTCATGATAAAGTTGCGACTTGAAAAAATGCAACCACCATCTACAGTAACAAAGCAGTTGCTTTTAGTCAATATTGCAACTAAAATTTCAGTCATGATTTTGCATCTATTTTGTAGTGTGGGAGGCGCCAGTGACTGAATTCGGGTCCTTACCATGTGGAAGGAACCAATGTACCTACATCCTACCAAAGGCGCTAGTTAAGGCAAAAAAGAGGTCTCTCTCTTGACGCAACTTCATCCTTTTCATTCTTCTCTCTGTGGCCCTCATTTACAACTACTAAAGCTCCATGAATTTTTCATGAACCTCCATGGCTTTGTCATACTCCACTTGAGATAGATAGGCATTATGCTGCGACTACTCAAACTTTTGCTGTGTCTCGTAAAGGTACGAGTGAAATGTCTCATGCTCAGCAGACAAACAGCTCAGTGAAGAATTTAACCAGTAGTGGTTGACCAATTATAATTCTATATATGCTAGAGTAAAAATGAGAAAAAAAGGTAAAAGGAAGGGCATTAATTTTAAAAATACATTATTATTTGGGGAAATAAATTACTAAGATATCTTTTAAAGATAACATTATTATATTTTTCCTAATTTATTTAGTTAGATATGGTCAGAAGATTCAACATTCAAATTAAATTGAAATTTTAATAAATATTAATAAAAGGCTTCAAGAAAAAGATTGTATAATGCATGGTTGCAGTTTAGATAAAAAATCATAAAGCCAATTGCTAAATATCAATATTTTAATTGAAGGTGGTCAAAATAGGGAAGAACATTGAATGAATATTTATGAAATTATATCATGAATGTGGTAATTTTGTCATTTATGAAGACAATTATGAGTGACACTCAATTAAGCTCAATAATTTGAAATTTACTAAAATCTCATTTACCTCCCCTTTATAATAATATACTTGACTTGATGCCAAAACTAAAAAATATTACATGTAGGCCCAAATTGAATGTCAAGAAGAATAACAAGGTTTCTCCTTACATTAAAAAAAACTAATTATAGCAAAATTAAGGAGTAGATAATGAGTATCTTAGTTATTGCAAATCAAATGAACACTTATTAAACTAGGTTCATTCGACTCCTAAGGAAGATATAAAGAAAATTTCTAAAAGGACTAAACGTTAGTAATCATTCGAAGTAAAAAGAAACATGTTGTTGGAAATGCAACAATTCAAAATATTGATTTCAAATGAAATTAGTTCTAGGAAAAAAAAGATTCACAAATAAAAAGGGCAGACACCTCCATCATCCCTAAACTATAATCCATGTTACTTATGTGTCCTCAAACTATTAATTGTTGCATCATTCATCCTAAAACTAGTGTAATGCTGCATCTTTCATCCTTCATTAGTCTTATGGTTAAAATGAGCCAAATTTAGCAAATGAACCAAAATAGAAGTCTAAAATAGGAATTTTACAATGAACATAAAAAATTTTGAGTTTTAAAGTTTCGGTGAGGATTTAGAAATGATAGGATTAGATTTTGAATTTTATGCTTTAGTAAAAGTTATAAAGTAGAGCAGTAGGTAATTGAATCGTAAAAAAAATTTAAAAATTTTTCATGTTTGTGGTCAAGTTCCTTTTTTAGATTCCCAATTTAGTTCATTTGTTAACTTTGGCTGATTTTAATGGTAGAACTAACATAGGATGAATAGTACAATATTAATGATAGTTGAAGGATGAATGGTGCTATTTATTCAAATAAATTTAAGTCATTTTGGATTAAGTTGACTATTTAAAATGAATTCACTAATAATTTACTTTTGCAAAAAATATTCTGCCATTAATAAGCCTTTGCACTAACATCTAAGTTATCTAGACAACAACTTAAGGGTCAGAGTATTTCTTATTTTAAAAAATATATATTTTTTATTTTTCATTTTTCTTGATAGCTAAAGTACTACCAATAGAACCGGGTGAATCAAACTTGAAGGTTGAGCAGCATGGATCAAGAAACCTATACCCAAAGGTATTGTCAGAGTCCTAGGATGTGTGTGTAGGGCAAACCTCCTGACTCTAAAGTTAGGCTTTCCAGTAAGAATAAGGAAGCAAAGGTGTAAAAATGTAACTAGCATATCATACCTCAAGATTTCCCTTTTAATAGTGCTGGAGAGGATCATGGGAGTATCAATTGGAGGTGGGAGATACTGTAATCGAAGGACAATTATCATGAGGACCATTTCCTTCCATATCCATCCCACAATAAATCTTTTGTGCCATTGAGGTGAGAAGCTAAACTGGACACTGTTCCCGTTAATTAGACCAGCCTGGGTATTCTAGGCCTTTGTCTGCACCCATATCACAGCAATATCTTCCTCTTATAAAATGTGGAAAAGGTCCCACTTTTTTCTTGGGCTTGATGTTCAAGAAAGCCATTTATTTGAGGATTCATGTCGTGGAAGGAGGAACCATGCCAAGTAAATGATACAGTGCCTATGGTAATGGCATCTTTCTTAATTTTATGATGCCTATTTGATAGTGCAGTTGAAACGACTCCTTCATCAATGTGGTTCAGGATAGCTATGCATAAGGACATGTGTCATCTGCAAATAATCATTTGGGAGGCAAAACCATGCCTGTTTAATGTCTGTCAGATACATGACCTGACGCGAGATATTAGTGGCTCCTAGGGGCCAGGCGGTGGTTTATTAATGGCTTGCTTGAGGAGTTTTGATTGTTGTAGTTTTTGAGACGGTAGACAAAGAGGTCAACTGTTGCCCATAAATGGTTAAAGTCTTACCGTTCTTCTTTTTACTGCTTGTGTTGCTCTTGTTGGTACTATTTTGCCATTGTTATCTATTACCTTGCTTACTTCTCTGTCTTTCACCGGCAACTATCAATTTTTCTATCGTCAATCTTTTATCATCATTGGCAACTAGGTAAAAAGGGTCTTCTTTTTAGTATCACAGTTTTCTTAATGTGTTTTTTTATTTTGTGCCCCATGGTTATCGGCTACCCTTTCAGTCGTTTTCTCATAATTTTTCTCATAGTTTTCTAGATGGCTCCTCGTAAGTCAGTGTCATGAAGGGCCACTAAGGCCGACTAATTGCCTGTTGCCGTGGAGGCTTTCATTTGGGGGGATCATTCAGTTCCCAACCTAGGGGAACTGGAGCATGTTAGGACAACCCTTACGTTGGGGTCCATGGCAAAAAACCTCTACTGCTGGTATTGGCCCAATGGGGGTGGCTGCTGCCCTAAGGAAAAGGGAGGCTGTGAAGCGGTTGGCATTTCGGATGCTTATCTTAGAAAAGACATCCTGATCGTATTCATTGCACAACTTAATGCTGGCTTGCACTTCCCTCTCCACCCTTTGGTAGAACAATTTTGCAAGAACTACAAGGCCTTGACGACTCAACTGGCCCCCAACTCCTTCACCCACCTAAATGTCTTCATCATCTGCTATAGGCTCATTCTACAGTTTTAAACTCTAGACTTCAGGAGGGGGTTTGCATTCTTTCATATTACCATCTGTATCCTGTGGGGGGCAATAATTCCTTCGTATTCGGGGTTTGCAAGGACGATCCTAAGGAGCCAGTCGAAAGTCTGCTTCTTTTTCATCACTAGGGATTCCCAATGGGGCTTCCCCTGTGGCAGACCAATTTCCCCTAGCTTGCATTCGTCCAGCGTTCTCCCTTGTTTGAGCGCTAGTGGGGCACATTTTCTTGAACCCAGGCAGTAATTCCTCCGAGTAGTCAAAGTTTGAGTGCTGATGGCGCACTTTGGCCCAGTGCTTCAAGTCCTTGCTCTACCCCACCGTCCCTTTCAAGTCGAGGCTGATGTGAAGGCACCTGCCTTTTGGTATAAGTTAAGCTTGCATAACTTACGGTTTTTGGTTAGGTCCGCTAGCCTCTCAAACAACAATCAATTTTGTTAGCCCCGAATCGCCCGAATAAGATTTTCTCCACTTACACGAGATTTTTAGAGAAAATTCTCTTTACTGATATTACTACTATTTTTTCAAATCAATTCACTACAAGGGAAAACTAAAAAATTAATTGGAAGGTGACTAAATTTTGATCACAATTCAGTTACAAATTAATTACAAGAAAAATACTTAGTGACTAACTAGTGACCGATTTTGATTTTTATTTAGTTGCTAATTCTGTCTCAGGATGCTAGTGACTATGTTTTGGTAACCAGTAGTTCAGTTATCAGTTAATCACCAAAAAAATTAAATATTGACCAGCTAACAACAAATTCAACTACTAATTTTATACATTTCTATTTCAGTGATTAAAGCTTGACGATGAAGGATGGAGATGGACTGACTAAGGCCGATAGAATGGGGCATTGGAGAACTTTGTCCCACAAATGAAGCTAAATTGACTTATAGTTTATTGTCTTTCAAAAGTCCTCTCCGCCCCCCTCCGAGAAATTTCTCAAGTAGTATCTAGTACGTGTGGGTCTTATCCACAAATATCTAGGCTAGCCATATTTAATAAGTGTAAATTCTATTCTCCCACTTGGTGGGTATCTCACGGTCTCGGTAAATTGTCTTTGTGATAGGCAAATTGAAAAGAATTTTGCTCAAGACTTGTGAATTGTTATTATTTTCTAAAAAAAATGATCGATGTCAGACAATGTATAAAAAAAGTATCAAATCTATAGGTAAAAAAGAGGAGCGTAAAATGTAATTGGTAAATTGTAAATATCCGTTATAATTTTATTCACACATGTATTCGTTTTAATTTTTAAGTCGTCATCATCAGTGCAGTCACCTTAATTTTTTCTATTCCGGCATGTCACACTCCTTGAATCTATAAATTTGTTTACACTTGCATTCATTTATTTTTAGATTGGCCATAAATCAATGTATTCACAATATTTTTTTTTCCCTCTTCCAAGTAACGCGATGGTGATAGAAAACCAATTGGCAAACTCCGATTAGGTCCTAACTCGAAGATCATCATTTTATGTGGCTGTAATCCCCTACTTTAATTTAAATAGTATGCATCTGTAAGGTGATTGCATTGAAGACGATCAAATATTGTCAATAAAAGGAAAAAAATGAATGCATGTGCAATTATAAACCACCTAGCTAACGTGTTTCTAATCAAAAGAAATGAACAAACTTCAATCGGGTCTTAATCCTAAACAAATGAGAAATCTCTTAGCCACAGTTTCACATGGTTTGCTGCCACCTAAATCAGAGGCGGAAGTAAGTGGAGCTAGCAGGGTTCTCGGCTCCCCCTTCAGTTTAAGAAATATATAGGGTAATAGTATTAGTTTGTACGTAGAAATATTTAAGAGAGTTTTATATGTCGACCCCCTCAAATTATTTTGTACATTTGGTTCTATCTCTATCTCACTTTTTTATGTGAAGTGTTTATTATGACTAAGATTAGTTCTTTTAACTTAAGTTATTATATTAAATGCTATTTAAAATAAATAATTATTAAAAAATAAATTTAAGTTTACTGTAAAAAAATTAAATTTAAGTTTTGTTTAATTAAAATTTCTCTTAAGGAACCAAAACACACTCTAACTCTTCTTGCCTTTTGGAGTTCTTCTAGAAAACGGGGTGAAAAAATAAATTTAAGCTTTCTTTAATTAAAAGATTCTTTTAATTCATTTAATGCATAAAAAATTTACAAGCTTGCCCAGAAATATTATCTTAAAGATTTTAGTGAGCAAGAGATGAAGCATCTGGTTTATGAGTTGAGACTATATCAAATTGATGTGCCACAAATTTCTGATTCAAGAAAATTTTCAACACTTTCAAAGTTTTATCAATGATTAGTGCAAAGTAGGAAATTAGAAATATATCTTCTGGTTGATAGATTGATTCTATTTGTGCTTACTTTTCTAATTTCTACAGCAGTCTATAGAGCAAGTTTTTTCTGCTATGAATATTATAAATACTTGACTTTGCAACAAGATCAATAACGACTTTTTTAGGGATTCTTTATTGATGTATATAGAGAAGGAGTTTGTTGTAAAAATTGATACTGATGTAATTATAGATAAGTTTAGTTCCCTACAAAAAAGATGAGTACAATTTAAATAAGTTATATCTATATTTTAGATTTCTTTATTATATTGAAATATTTTAAGATCTTTGTAGTCGACCCCCCTAACAAAAATTTCTGGGTCCGCTCTTGACCTAAATCCTAATTTGTACAAGAAAATTTTCTCTTTGCAATTAGTGAATAGGTTTAGTTTAGGTGACGCAAATATAAGATAAGTTTAGTTGTATAATATATATTTTGCATTGAGTAAATTTTTTTAGTGGTCCTTTAGCTTATTTTCATGTGCTAAAATAGCACACTGTATTAAATTTGTCATATTGAAGTATTTTACCCTATTTTTGTGTCTCAATTAGGTTCTTTCTTTTGTGTAGTGAGGCCCATTGAATATTTTGTAGTACAATTTTCAAATTTGTTGGATTTTTTTTACATTTATTCAGATTTCTTTGATGATTTTGGACTTGGCCAAGAATTCTACCTCAATTTCTGGTGGAATTGCTAACTTTTCACTACTCTGCAGAAAATATCTTCATTAATTTCAGGCTTTCTTCCCAAACATGGTCATGTATATACAAGAGGGTGACAATTGACTAATTAAGCAGGAGAAGTGTAACGGAACGTGAGAATTAAGACTACCGATTCCTGTACTGGTGGTCAAGTCTGTGCCCTATGGTGCTTCAATTATTCTTTTTTTTTTTTTTCTTTTTCGTTTTCCCCTATATTCTTATAAGACTGGACACCATAACTAATTAACTTCGTCAATGAAGATGTTATCAAGGATGGGAAGAATAAAGGAGTACTCTTGACTTGAGCTCTAATACAATTCCACCGCATTATGAGGCACCAATGGACCACTTTGTTCTTTATATACGCTAAGAAATTAATCCCTTTATCACGGAGGATTAGACCACTTGGTAGAAGGAAATGAGGAAAGTGAGGAGAATAGAGATTCTCCGATGTTCCAAAAAAGAGTGTTTTCTTCCCCAAATGCAAATGCATCATATTTTATTGTTTATGAAAGAAAAAGGAAATCACTTGAGGGGAGATTTCTATGACGACATCTGATTGTATCTTGAGGAGATTAATGATCCTCACACATTCTAACACAGGAAATTATAGGCGCAAAAAACACGTATACATACAATGTTTCTTTTATTATCCATTTTAATTTTTTCAATATGTATCTCAAAATTAAAAAGAAAAACTGATAAATAAGTAAATTCAACAAAAAAAAACTGAAACCAAGTCTGAAGGGCACTTGTGGGGGATACATACAGGCATTCTACCATGCTTACGAGATATGTGTTCCAACATTTTATGAAATGTGTGAATAAAAAATATTGGATATTGCATACAAATTTATATATTTGGCACATAAAAAAGATATCGAATGACATCATGTACCATATAACGTTCAGTTTACTCAATGTATTGTTCAATATCATTTCATAAGTATTTACCTATACTAAACGTAATAATTAAGTCAGATATCGCGCACCAATAAAATGGGATTCTTGAGATTATTCTACACGGGAGTGTGGATTTCATTTTTCCCAGAAGAAAATAAAAAAAGGTCACAAAGGGGAATTAATTGATAAAAATAGATTGGAAGTAAAAGACAACTTGCCAAAAGGAGCAATCATGGTATACGCCAAGCGTGAGTTAGACGATCATAATAATGATGAAAACAAAAAAATTCGCAAGATGATAAAGAGCATGATAACAACTTTGGTGAAGTCATACTTTAGGAAAGGAAATTGAGCCCATGAAATGTTGAACAGGCCCATAAGCCTAACAAATCAGTAGAAGCACGAGCCTCCCGGGTTGATGGGCTTATAAGCCCACGAGACCCAACACTTATAACTTGACAAGACAAGCTCCAGTAATGGGCTTCTCTAGGGTTGACCAGCGTTATGAAAGCTGGACTGGACAGTCCGGTTCAACTAGTTCGATCACAAACCGGTCACACTGGCAGTCTGGTTGACGGGTCATTCTATGGTTGGTCAAAAGCCAGTTAAAATTGGGAAAAATCTCCTAAAACCGCTAAACCAGTGAACCGTCAAACCGACGGTTTTGCAACAAATATTTGAAAATCATAAAAACAAATGTTGAACAAGAAAGAAAAATAAATAAACAAGATGAAATAAAAAGAACAAAACAGAAAAGAAAAATGATGGAAGACGAAAAAGATAGGAAAACAAAAAACCAAAAAAAGAGAAGAAGAAAGAAAGAAGAAGCAAGAATAAGAAGAAGCATAACTAGAATACACTAGAAAAGAGAAATAGAAGACAAAGAACGAAGACTTAAAGAAGAAAAAGAAAGAAGGCAGGTCGTGTAATGAAAGAACAAAAGAGCTCAGCGGCGTTTTGGACTTGGATTAGGTTTTGTAGAGTTGATTCTGATATACTTTTATGTTACGTAAAATATCAATTTAGTCCTTGTATTCTGTGCATCTTATCCTTTAAGGCCATGTTGTTTTCTTTTTCACAACAAAGGCACTCCTAATCATGCAAATATAAATACAAGAGTGTGTTTGGCCCAACAGTTGAACCGGTTAAACCGTAACCATAAACCCTTAACGGTTTGAGGAACGGTTTGGGTTTTAAAACACTGGGTTTTGATCCATGAGGAAATCTTTAGTAAGCACTTGCCCTATAGAGTCCTCAGTCAGTCTTCAGTGTGCATCCTAGCCAATGTGCCAATACCTAATAGGATATCAATGACTCCACCATGAAGCTAAAAGAAAAGGAGTAGGGTGCCTTGCGCTTTGGGCTAGTCCAGGTGCGGCTTCCATATGATGGTATTGCACTGGGTGGAAGTATTTCTTCGAAGAGAAAATATTCACCTTTAAGCACTTCTGTTACGTCTTGGAGTCAACCTTTCAATTTGCTGCTCACAGCACCCCTTGTGTGTTCACTTGTTGCACCATTAATTTCATCAAAGTCAACCTTCTTATTCCCATTCTTCAGCTTTATCCACCGTTTTCTCTGTGAGGTATGTAAGGGGGCCCTTAAGCTTTCTTATTGTTATCATTCACAGAACTTTGTCCATCTATTCTTGATGGGTTCCTTGGCCATTTGGCCAGCTATAAGGTATTGCCCCCAGCTCTAACATGTTGATATCCGAATTACTAAGTGAAATGCTCAAAACCTTAGACACAGATAGACCCACAAGCAAATATAAGGTTAGAGGGTTATAGGGTTGTGTGCCTTGGAAAGACCCTTTGATGCTTAAGTCAATAATGACCCAAGAGATGATAAAACTTAGTGAAAGCTGTTGGTGGGAAGGTAGAACATATGTCATCTCCTTATGCCGAAGTCCTCTTATATGTCCTAGGAATATGCAAACATCAAGGGGGAAATTCCCTCACTATAGAATCACCATCGTGATCATAGGGGTTCCCCTTAATGTGTTTCTTGCATTGTTAATGGTCAACTTATTAACTCCCTTGGTCTGAGAATTGTCGCTCTAATGGGCTCCTCCAAGTTTGACTAATGAATACTCATAAGTGTATTGCTATTATGGGTTTAAATTATCATTATACATTTTGAATATGATTAATTTCTCTATTTTGAGCATTTATTCCACCGCATTACTATTCATACGTGTATTTACTGTTCATACGCGGTTTACTGTTCATTAATATTAAAAATATATATTAAATAATTTTTTTTTATGTAGGTGGATAAAATCATCATTTAGCGACCCTTCATGAAAAAAATCATATCTGGAGTTGTAGATGTTAGAGCTAAGTGATTCTAAATTCATCCGAAAACCAATACATAGATCTCCAACTCTACTTCATTTTGAGAGCTAGTTTGATCATTTTCATTGCTGAAATATGATTATAAATGAGACCATTCGTTCTTCTATATTCTGATGAGCAGTTTTGGTTGAAAAATCATAACTTCAACTATAGATTTCAGATTTGAATGAGCAAGCTATCATTTTGAAGCTAAGGAAGAGATCTACATATCTCATGCTTTGAAGAAGAGCTAAATTGATGTGTATGGTGGTCAAAAAATTAAAAGAACTTTGGACCACCTTTGTTGACTTGTATTCACCTACCTTGACTATTCTAGCCTACCATTTACTATTTCACCCACATCAAAACTATATAAATAGGCACCTTGGGAGGAGAACAAAATTAGGCTAGTTCCTAGGCCATTTTAGAGTTCTTGTATCAAAGTTAGCTTTCCATCCTTAGTTTTGTTATTGTTTTCAATACCGAAGCTCTATCCAAGTTATTTTCTACTTATTCTTCCTTTGATCTTTCAATCTATGTTTATTTCATCTTTATTTATGTTGTGTACTTTTATCATGGCTAACTGATTCTTCTTTTGCTAAGGTAAAATGGCGAAGTTTTTGGTGTAAAGGTTATGGCGAATTTGAATAGATCGCAACGTTAACGGTATTTACTTTTTTAATCGTTTTAACCACCATCTTTGTTAAGTGAGAGTCTTGATTCATTATAGTTAATTATTGGTACAAAAACTACTTGATTCCTTCTATAGAACATGACTCTGCCGACTATAAGGGAATCTTGAGTTATTGTAGACAAAGGTTTACATGATGAATACTTGAACTCATTACCAAGTGTTGGCATTTTAAGATCAATGAAAGCTAATACTAACTCATGCCTAACAATTCTGAAATTTGATTACTAAATTCCCTGATTAGGTCATCCTCTATGTGTGGATCCTAGTTGAGTGGAAAGATGAGCTAAAATTAATTATGATCGATATAATATAAGTAGATCCCCTAACCTTAGCTATTTTTTTGAATTTGAATTTTAATCCACACTTGTTCACACTTTGCACCAAAACTTTCTTTGTTAAAAATTTGCATTTCTAAATTCACTTTCCTGTGGTTCGACACTCAGACTCCTGAGATTTACAACTTGTGACAATCAACATTTGGGTTACAATTGATAGAGCGCAGCAAGTGTTTGATGCCATTGCCGAGGAAGTAAAATTAGATTTCAAGTTTATTTTTATTTTATTTTATTTTATTATTATTGAATGGGAGGCTGAGCTTCCTACATTTTCTATTTGTTATATGGAAGGTTGAGCCTCCTACATTTTCTATTCATAAAATGGAAGGCTGAGCCACGTATCTCTTTTTGTTGTTTATATTGTTTTTTTTTCTTGTTGTTATTTTGTTTATACATGAAAGCTTGGTTATGCACATCAAGTGGTAGGCTAGTAAGAAAATTTTCATCTTCTTCAAACATGGCTAAACACATTAATGACCAAGAGGATAACCATTGTTTATATAATGACCAATATCAGCCTAAGACACTCAAAGAACACATGAACCCCATAAGAAATAACACTCCATCATATTTAATTTTCCCTGCTGATGGATGTGACTTCAACTTTAAGCCAGATATTATTTAGCTTTTACCAACTTTTCATGGCTTTGATTCTGAAAATCCATACTTGCATTTGAGGGAATTTGAGGAAGTTTGTCACATGTATAATAACCTAAACTATAGCATGAATACCATCAAACTTAAGTTGTTTCCTTTTTCTTTAAAAGATAAAGCTAAAACATGGCTACAGAATCTTAGGTCAGGCTCCATTAATTCATGGGATGAATTGCAACAACAATTTTTGAAAAAAAAATTTCCTGCCCACAAAACAAATTCTTTCAAAAAGCAAATCACCACTTTCATACAAAAATCAAGAGAAACTTTTTACCAATGTTAGGATAGAGACAAAGATTTACTTAACACATGCCCACATCATGGTTTTGAAACATGGGAATTAGTATCACATTTTTATGAAAATTTGACACCTAGGGAAAGGGAAATGGTAGAATTGATGTGCAATGAAATTATTAAGGATAAGGATCCTGTCGAGGCAATGAATTACTTAGATATGTTAGTAGAAAATGCAAAAAATTAGGACATCACTGGCACCTATGAGGCTCCAGGTAAGACTCAATCCCTTACATCTAGTGAAGGCATATATCATCTTAAGGAAGATAATGACCTTCAGCAAAATTTGCATTTTTAGCTAAAAAGGTTGAGCCTTTAGAAATGAAGAAAGTTGGTCAATTAAAATATGTTAAAGAAGTTGTTTGTCACATTTGTAAGACTAATGACCATTCCATTAGCAATTGCCCAACCTTGCCCTTTTTCAAAGAATATCTCCATGAACAAGTTAATGCATTGACCAACTTCAAGAGGCCAACCGAAAATCCATACTCACAAACTTACAATCCTGGTTAAAGGAATCATCCGAACTTCAATTGGAGAAGTGATAATCATGCTTAACCATCACAACCACCTCCACACACCCAACAAAATTTTCAACAATTTCAAGGTTATGCACTAAATGTTCCTCCTTTTAGGAAAAAATTTAAAGATACATTGCATTCATATATTGAAAAGCAAATGTCCATTAATGCTCAAACAAGTCAAACCATGATTGATTTGAAAGATACTCTTACAAAATTTGCATATGCACTCAACATTTAAGAGGAAGGGCAATTTCCTTCTCAACCACAAGTAAATCCCAAAGGTTAAACCATAGATTAAGTGAAGTCAATCATTACACTCCGCAGCGGTAAGGTTATTGAAAAATCCATTCATGATCCTTGTGAAGGAAATGATGAGTCAATTTCTAAAAGTAAAGAAGGGGTTGAACCTATACCAAGTGAAGAACAAATTGAATCTCCACCAACAACTCTATTTCTTTAGGCATTAACTTTTCCTAAGAAGGCGAATGAGAAACCTAAAATTCTTAATATTTTCACGCAAGTAAAGATCAATATCCCCTTGTTGGATGTAATTAAACAGCTATCTTGTTATGCCAAATTTTTTAAGGATTTGTGCATTGTTAAAAGAAAACTTAATGTGAAAAAGAAAGCCTTCTTGGCTGAGTAGGTAAATTCTGTTATTCAAAATAACACTGTTTTGAAATACAAGGATCCTAGTTGTCTAACAATTTCATGTTTCATTGGAGAACATAAAATTGAGCAAGCATTACTTAATCTTGGGGCTACTGTAAACTTACTTCCATATTCAGTTTACCAAAAACTAAATTTGGGTGAGTTAAAGCCTACCGAGGTAACTCTTTTGCTTACTAATAGATCAATAAAAGTATCTAGATGAGTTGTTGAAGGTATATTAGTCCAAGTTAATAAATTTATTTATCCTATGAATTTTATTATTTTGGACACACCGCTAATGGAAATTAAAAATTTAATACCAGTTATTTTGGGATGTCTATTTTTAGCAACTTCTAACACTTTGATTGATTGCATGAACGGACTGATGAAGTGGTCATTTGAAAATATGAAATTAGAGTAAAATGTTTCCAACTTGCTTAAGCAACTACCTGAAAAACAATATGATAGTGAAGAAGTTTCCAACATCGACACTATTTTCGAAAATGATATCCAAGAAGGGAGTATCTCTGATCCTTTGGAAAATTGTCTAGTTAATTCATTTAAATCAAGTATGCAAATGGATCAAGATGCTTCTAATATATGTGAATTGCTTGATTTTTCACAGGTAGAAGAAAAATACATGTTGGAAACCAAAAGTTAAAGAGTTTGGACAACCAAAAGATGAATGAAGAGCAAGATAAAATACCCATACTGGTATTGAAGCTTTTGCCTAAAGAAATGATGTACTTAATGTCAAAGCAAGATGCTAAACCAAGGCTAATACGTTGGATCTTATTATTTCAAGAGTTCAACACTATGATCAAGAATAAGAAAGGCACCGAAAATGTTGTCGTTGACCATTTGTGAAGGCTGACAACGGATTCATTAATTGAGGCTACACTTACAAATGATTGTGTTTCCTGATAAATTTTTATTCTCTGTCATTACAGTACCTTGATTTGCTAATATTGTCAATTTTTTTGGGACAGGATGAATGCCAGCTTAATGGAATGCTTAAGATAAGAAGAAATTTCTGCACGTGATGAAAAATTTTTACTGGAGTGATCCTTGTCTTTTCAAATACTGCCTTGATCAGATATTCCAAACATGTATAGCCAAGGATGAAGTAAAAAGTGTCATTGAATTTTGTCATTTAGAAGCATGCGGGGGGCATTTTTCGTCAAAGAAAACAGCTGCAAAGATTTTACAGTTTGGATTTTACTGGCCCTCTTTGTTTAAAGACGCATATGTATTCTACAAAGTCTGTGAAAATTGTCAGAAATTAGGATTAATTTAAAAAGAAACATGATGCCTTTGACTCATATCCTCGTGTTTCAAATTTTTAACTGCTAGGGGATAGATTTTATGGGACCATTTCCACCATCATTTGGATTCATGTACATTTAGTTGCAATATATTATGTTTCAAAATTGGTAAAGTCAATTCCTTGTAAAAAAAATGATCATAAAACTGTGCTAAAATTTTTGAACGAAAATATTTTGAGTCGATTTAGAATTCATTCGGCCACAATAAGTGATGGGGGAACACATTTTTGTAATAGACAATTTGATTCTTTATTGAAGAAATATGGTATCACACACAAAATTGCCACCACTTATCACCCACAAACAAGTGGACAAGTAGAACTGGCAAATAGGGAAATAAAACAGATCCTTGAAAATATAGTCAACTCAAATCGAAAGGATTGGTCTTTGAAACTAACCAATGCACTTTGGGCTTATCACACTACTTTTAAAATGTCATTGGGTATATCTCTCTATAGATTAGTTTATAGAAAACCTTGTTATTTGCCTGTAGAACTTGAACATAAAGCGTACTGGGCTATTAAAGCTTTCAATTCAAATATTGATGATGCTGGTGTTTTTGCGCAAGTTATAACTAAATGAGCTTGAAGAGTTGAGAAATAATGTATATGAGAATTAAAAAATATATAAAGCTAGAACCAGAGCTGTTTATGACAAAACAATCTTAAGAAAAATACTTAAGGTTGGTCAAAAGGTTTTGCTTTATAATCTTCCACTTCACATATTTCCTGGAAAATTGAAATCTAGATAGAGTGGACCTTTTGTTGTGAAACATGTTTATCCTTATAGGGCTATTAACATTGAAAATCCTAAAAATGGTAATGTATTTAAAGTAAATTACAAAGAGTTAAACCATTTTTTGAGAATCATGGTTTGCAGGAAGAAGTTGTTCATCTCAACGATCGTCACAATGATCATGGTAAGTAAATGTAAATATATTTTCTCTTCTTAGATAGGTTTCTTTTAAGTTTCATTTTTTTCTTTTTTTTTCTTATCTTGCTTTTCTTCTTTTCTCGGTTAAGTGGCTGATATGGTACTCTATGACTCTCAAGTCGTTTATCTCAGTTTCTCATAATAAATGATTTCTTTCTTCCTTCCCTTTCTTAATTTGTTTTTAAAAAATTGATTTTGTCCTTCCTGCTTTGCAAAAATACTCTTCTTCTTTCCCAATGAATGTTCTTAAAAGGATTTACCAAGCTAGATGTGAACGATTAAGAGTTTTGATACACAAAGGAACCCCTGAAGATGTGCGTTGGTTAATTGAAGCTAAAGTTTGTCTAGCTAGTGAAATCCTAGATGCATTCGTGTATCGTATGCCTGGCTTAGGCAAAAGCTCTTATGCCAAAAACGAAGAGGAAAAAGGTTATGAGTCTATCACAAATGTAATCGATGGACTTGTAATACTAGATGTCCTTATTTAGTGATGGTGTCCAATAATCGAGAAGATAAGATATACTCCCTCCGTCCCATATATTTTGCTCAATTTTCCTTTTTGGGTAGTCCTAAAACTCTTGCTCCATTTCCCTTTTTAGTAACTCTTTACATCTCATGTACTATTATGCCCCTGACCTAACTTATCTCTCTCCCTCCCCTCTTGACAGATCCCCTATCTCTGTGACTCTCTCTCGTTTCCCCAATTTCTACTTTCTCTCCCTATGGTGGCACTACAAATCGGCGACAGAAGTGTGGCAGATGGAGGCAATCGATGACGAATGCATGATCAACAAATTTTCTCTCCTTATAGTGGCATTATGAATCGGCGACAGAAGCATGGCAGATAGAGGCGATCGAAGACGGATGCGTGATGAACAGAGGTGCGACTAACGAATGCGCGATCGCCGGAGGTTCGATCGATGAATGCACGATCTACGATGGAGGCGTGACCGATTGGATGCGTGATCAACGAATGGGTGACACCGGTGGATGCATGAGCGACAGAGGGGTGACCGATGAAGGCGAATCAATGGATGCAAATTGATGAAAGCGAATCGACAGAGGGGTGGCCGACGAAGGCAAATAGACGGATTTATGACCGACGGAGGCAAATCGAGGCTTCGATCGAGGTGAATCGAGGATGAAAAAGGCTCCGATGGGACTGTTGGGATGGGTTTACCGTTGATTCTCGTGTTTGCTTTCCTCCTAAGTTGCCGGTTTGCCCTCACCCTCCTCCACTGTAACCGGTCTCCTCGTTGCAGAGCACCATAAAACCAGATTAGACCAGAACGAAGGAAGCTAAAAGGGCAAAATTGTCAAACGCGTGAAAAATAGTAAAACACCTAAAACTACGTGCAAACTAAAATGGTGCAAAATAAATGGGACTGAGGGAGTAATTCATTAAGAATGGCCTGAGTAAAGATTTGTTGGATAATATCTGATTGACTCTTGAGACGCATTCTTATAGATTAGTGTAAAATGAACTTCTTGGTTTATTGAGTATTTTTCATAAAGAACGACATCGTTATAGTCGTGAGAATTTGACTTTAAAGGACCCTGTTTGCCAGTTTGTAAGAAAACTAGATGGGAACCAAATCTCTGACTCATAGAAGGCATTGAAGCTGTTACTAGACGTAAAACCAGAGTAAGATGTGAGCCACAATCACAACTACTATATGTATGTGTCATTTTATTTTTGTTAATTTTTCCTTTACAGGTTGTCAATCTTAATAAGTGATGAAGCACTGTGGAAGAGAGCAATCTAGACTTGTGGATCTGTTTATCATGTCTTTTAGTTTTACTATTAGCATTTTCTTTATTTTGGTTTAATTTATTTCAAGGTTTTCATTTTCAATAACTACCATTTCAGGTAACTTCTTCTTCACTCTTCTTATCTATATTTTGACATTGAGGACAATGTCTTAATTTGGTTGGGGGGAGGGATAGTTGGCACATGATTGTTTTTTCTTTAGGATAGTTTTTCTCATACTGATATTAAAACCATTAGACAAAATCCTTAGTTTATGATGGTTGAGTAAAAAGTAATTTTTCACTCTTGAGACACATCCTATTTTGTATGATTGGCATAATATTTTTTTTGCAAGAATAAATAGTTACATGTAGGAACATTTAGCATGAATTTAGGTTATTTATTTGCATTTAAGAACCTAACTCATAGAAATATCATCATTGGATGTATACCTTGTAAATTCAAAATGATTGTTAATTTTTAAAAGTAATTAAAGTATGTTACTTGTTACATAAGGAAAATAAATAACCAGTGAGCACTTTTGAGCCCTTAGTGTTTATTAGAATGTGTGAATTTCTTTGTTGAGAGTGCTTACTTTGTATTTTGAGCTAGACCTTGTTTGGATGGATGACCTTAAGGACCCATATAACCGTACTTCTTATATGTAAATTTAAGGAAAAAGATGACATTTTAGGACTAACCACTTTCCAAAAGGCTAATCTTAGTGAGCCCCTTTGAGCCTTATAGCTAGCCCTATTCTTTGTTTGAATCCTATATGTTTAACCACTTCCACTTCATTTCGATCATTTATTATCCTTGGAACTAGTAATGCTTATATGATTATGGGCTTAGAGAATTAAAATGAATGTATTATTTTAGGTAAAATAAAAAATAAGTGTGGGGTATACTTCAGAATATATCGGGTTACCTTGTGTTTAAATTTTCATAACTGAAGGTTTAGGGTGAGTTGAGCTTGAATAATAAAATTGAGTGCATATCATTGCATGGTTGAGTTTTAAACAAATTTGATTTGGTATCTCTCGGAGAAAAAAGGCAAAAGTGAGATATAAGAAAAGTCCTTGTAAAATAAAGTCAAAAAAATAATAAATAAAATAAAATAAAAAATATTCCTTCCCTTTCATAATACTTGACTTTTTTCTTTTATGGCAATCTAAAAAAAGAAAAAAGAGTTGGCATCTTTCCTTTTCATGTAGAATTATATATGCTCATTCACAAAAATACCTATGTGAGACCCATGTTAGAATATAGGTCAAAAACATAGTAAAAAAAAAGAAAAAAAAGGAAGAAAAAAAATGTTAAATTCAAAACTCAACCATATTTTCTCTAAATTCATGTGTTCATACGGAATTGTGTCTTGGAAAGGGCTTTGGGAGACTACAGGTGATTGGGAGACTTTGGGTATTTAGTGTTTTAGGTGCCCATATTTATTGTTGATTGCATTGCTAGTTTTCTGGTCGGTCGTCGAAACCACAAAAAATAATTCTGGTATCACTAATAACTCAGAATAAATAAATTTGTAGTTTAACAGTAAAAACCAGGTCGAATCCCAAGGGAAATTTTTTATTGAAAACTTCCTATCAGAAAACTGAAATAAAATATTGGGGTGTTTTCTTGAATTGAAAGCTAAACTTAACTGTAAAATTAAAATGAAATTAACCAATACGAAAAACTCTCAGTTTAGGGTTGATTCTCTATTCTAATCACGCAGTTGATCATAAAAAAAAAGTACTTCTTCAATCTAAGCAAATAAATAAGACTCTTTTTAAAGCTAAAAAGAACTAAGGGATTCAGCAGTTAAATTATCCAGAAAAAACTTCAGATTAATTTCTTAATTTTGAGTAACCAAATATTGAAAAGCAATTTCTAATAAACCCAAAATTAGCATTAAGAGCAATGAACAAAAGTTTATTCCAAGCAACAATCCAAAAGCTTGAACAATTTAACCTGTCTTATTTCTCCCGAATGAACTAACGAGAAATAAAAGTAATCTCCAATCAATTCACTTGCTTCTAAATTGAATTCTTCACCTAAGCAGTTGAAAAGAAAATCAAATAAATTTGCAAGCGCAGAACCAATCCAATAAGCGAGAATAGGAAAATTAATTGCAATAAATCTGAACAATGAATAAGTAAATACTTGAATTTAAAGAAATTTTAAGCAAGAAAAATCAATCCTCACAATCGGTATTGGCGATGGAAATCGTCTCCTTAAACTGAATCAGAAAATTACTTACTTATGATTGAAAAAAAATAAAGAATAATAATAAAAAAAAACTAAAATTGCGAAAAAGAGAGAGAGGGAGAGAGGAGGAGGCATTCAGCCGCAAGAGAGCGAGCAAGCCACGAGCTGCTGTACTCCAATTCTAATAAAGCTAACCTAAGGTGCTAAATTTAAAAATTCTCCCTAAACTTTTTATAGTTTTACAAAATTACCCCACACAAATAAAAAGATTCAAACTAACTAGAATGTTTCAAAGTAGTGAACTAAGAAATGCTCCAAAACAGCAGCAGCAACTTCAAGCTAAAATTCAACCTTTATTCCAGAATTATTACTCAAAACTCAAAGAATGAAAGTTGTAGATTTCTTTCTTAGCTTTAACATGACACCTGAATTGCATAAAACGGACATCTACAGCCAAAGATATGCCCAAAATACCGCAACTGCTTCTGAACCAGCTATGACTGGCAAATCGAGACTTTGAAGCTAAATTTGACCCTCTTAACGTGTAAAATGGGTTTCATGGTCTGCATATGATTTGTAGCTCCAGATGTTAGATTTCCAATGGATCAAGAATCACTCAATTTCAATCTTTGTATCTCAAGATATGATTTTTCTACCGGAATATCACCAATCTGTCAAAATCTCAAAAGAACATAACCAAATTAAAATTTGTAAAATTGTAAATGAAATCCACTTTCAAAAAATTGAGGCCATATATACTCTAAGCTATAAAGCATACTAAAAAAAGATATTGAAGGTTCAAAACACATTAAAACATACTAAATATGAGAGAAATAACAAATGTGAGTTTATCATTCTCTTAAACTCCACCATTGAAAGGCCTCCATCTGATTCCCACTTTCACCAAACCCAGCCTCATTACAACATTATATAAAAACCATTGGACTTATATTTATATGCAGTCTCTTTTAATAATCTAGTGGGGGTGTAGTTGAATCCCCTTGCAAACTCCGGATTGAGAAACACAATGTAAGCTGTTTACAAACTCATCTTAAAAGGAGTGCAAACACTTAGAGATTGATCATTTACCTTTGGCAACAAGTACTCAGCTTTTTTTTTTCCTTTCATTAATTACTTTCAAATCAAGTTTACAAGTGTTATATATTCATAGCAAGATGTGTCGTGAGTTGTTAGACTATATGTTTAGTTTATTTTCCTTAGATTTTTTTTGTAGGTTACACTTGCTAGGGACTAGCAAGAACCTAAATGGGGGTATGAGGAATACTCATAAGTATATTGCTATTAAGAGTTTAAATTATCATTATAGACTTTAAGTACGATTTATTTTTCTATTTTGAGCATTTAATCCACTAGGTTACTATTCATGCATATTTTATTATTCATACATGTATTTATTGTTCATATGTGGTTACTGTTCATTAATATAAAAAAAATATTAAATAATTATTTTTTATATAGGTGGATAAAATCATCACTTGCCGACCCTTCACAAGAAAAATCATATCTAAAGTTGTAGATGTCGGAACTAAGTGATTCTAAATTTATCCAAAACCCAACATATAGATATTCAACTCTACTTCATTTCGAGAGTTGGTTTGATCATTTTCATTGCCAAAATCTGATTATAAATGAGATCATTCGTTCTTTTGTGTGCTGAAAAGCAGTTTCAGTAAAAAAATCATAACTTGAGCTATAGATGTCCGATTTGAATGAGCAAGCTATCATTTCAAAGCTAAATAAGTGATCTACAAATCTCATGCTTTGAAAAGGAGCTATGTCAATGAGTATTATGGTAAAAAAAATTAAAAGAAATTTGGACCACCTTTGTTGACTTGTATTCACCTATCTTGACTATTCTAGTCTACCATTTACTATTTCACCCACCCCAAAACTCTATAAATAGGCACCTTGGGAGGATAACGAAATTAGGCTAGTTCCTAGGCCATTTTAGAGTTCTTGTATCAAAGTTAGATTTTCTTCTTTAGTTTTGTTCTTATTTTTAATACCGAAGCTTTGTCTAAGTTATTTTCTACTTGTTCTTCCTTTGATCTTTCAAACCATGTTAATTTCATCTTTATTTATGTTGTGTACTCTTATCATGACTAACTAATTATTCTTTTGCTAAGGTGAAAGGGTGAAGTTTTTGGTGTAACAGTTATAACTAATTTGAATAGATCGCAACGTTAACAATGTTGACTTTCTTAATCATTTTAATCACCCTCATTGTTAAGTGGGGGTCTTTATTCATCATAGTCAATCATTGGCACAAAAGCTACTTAATTCCTTTTATAGAACATGGCTCTATTGACTATAAGAGAATCTTGAGTTATTATGGACACAGGTTGACATGACGGATACTTGAACCCATTAGCAAGTATTGGCGTTTTAAGATCAATGAAAGCTAATACTAACTCATGCCTAACAATTTTGAAATTTGCTTACTAAATTCCCCAATTGGGTCCTTTTTTATGTGTGGATCTTAGTTGAGTGACATGATGGGCTAAAATTAATCATAATCAATATACTAAAAATGGATCCCCTAACCTTAGCTATTTCTTTGAATTTGAATTTTAATCCACACTTGTTCACACTTTGCACCAAAACTTTTTTTTGTTAAAAATCTGTAATTTATATTTCTTAATTCACTTCCCTCTGATTAACACTCGGACTCTCAAGATTTACTATTTGCAACAACCTACACTTGGGTTACAACTGCTAGAGTGTATCACTAACCCATAAGTAAATCTCCAATAAGCCACTCGTCTTGTAGAGTCACTAGTTAGTGTTTAGTGGCCCTCCTAGCCAGTACATTAATGCCCAATAGGATATTAACGAGCCCTTATGAAGCTAAAACGAAGGAAGTAGGGTGTCTTGCACTTTGGGCTACTCCAAGTGTGGTAGCCATGTCATGGTATCGCACCAGGTGGAAGTATTTCTCCCAAGAAAAAACCTTCACCTTTAAAGACTTTTTTTATTTATTAAAGTCAGCCTTTCAATTTCCTACTCACAGCACTCCTTGTGTTTCACTTGGTGCACCATCGAGCTCATCAAAGTCGACCTTATTTGGTGTCATCCACAGTCTCCTTTGTGAGGTATGTACAAGGGCCCTTAAGCCCTCTTGCAATTATCATTCATAGGATTTTTTCCATCTATTCTTGATTGGGTTCATTGGCCATTTGGCTAGTGACTGTTTGCTACCTTTGGCTCTAACTACATTTTGTTTACATGTTTGTAGATGCCTAATGCTAGGGGAAAGGCATCCGCCTCTGTCTCAAGAGCAAACGCATTGAGTTACAGCCTTTTGATCTCAGGGAGGTCTGTGGTCAGAGAAGTATATAGACCTCTGATGCCTCATCCAGTCTCCGGAAGGACCACTTCATTTGTATAAACTTGGACATTTTTATTCAAAATGAAAATGAGAGGGCTAGCAAACCTAGGGAGAAGAAGGCCGTCTATTTTGACTAGGCCCTAGTAGACCTTGGCTTTCTCATTCACACCTTAGTCCCTTATATCTACAATCACTTATAAATCCGCCAGTTCGAGTTGGCCTGCAATTGTTTCTTGCACATCAATGCATCCTCTCGGTGTGCCACCTAACAGGGGTTGGGTAAGAGTACTCTTTTTCTTCTAATCCTTGGCCTTTTCAGAGATCTCCCATTTCTTCTTTAACCCAAAATCCTATACTATGACATTATCTCAAATAGTAAGCTCCCTGTGTTCCAATAGTGCTTTCCTAAGCTTTAGTACCTTTGGGCTGATGAAATTGTGTATGAGCACATCCTACAGTATGCACTCAATGTTAGTGTTGTGCCCAAAAGCCAATTATGAAATGATTGTATTTTTGTACATTGAGCCGTGGTATTTTATTAAGGTATTAATCCAGCAACTATGTTTATTGTTTTGTTTTGTGTAACGTAATAAACATAATTGTAACACTAGAATAATAATATTCTCAAATGTCCCTGGTTTAGCATTATTGTGGAGCGGGTTACAATAATACATAACGACTAGTATATGTGGAGACTAATATGAGATATGTAGTTTACATATGGGTACAAGTTGGAGAACTTGTTACTGGACCGACTTACTATAAGAACACTACATGAATCGTTATATGAGTGTCATAAGTGATTCTCATAGTGATCATGGTATATGTAGTTCTTTAACTTAAGGTCATCAAGGCTCCCTACATGTAAGTTATTTACTTTGTTACTTCCCTTTGTTGCTCGTAACTGAGTAAACTTGAAGGAGGTCATTGGGTATGTCACATATCATGCGGAGGGATTTGTATGATCAAGATGTGATTTGTCCCTCCTATGTAACGAGAGTGATATCTTCGGGCCCCTTGATAGAGTGAGACTTAGAAAATGCATGGCAATGCTCGGATAAATTAATATACGATATCAATGTCATCAATTTAAGTTGGTTTACTCGGTAATTAAGAAACCAAAGATTGAGCTATACGAGATTGACACATTCCATGTCTCGTGCCTAGTCTTGATATCTTGGACAAAGGGACAATAACATATATAGGTAATGATCATAAAGGTTTAGTCGAATCACCGACAATCTTGCCACTTGGGTAATAATGATGTGTGGCTAGACACCGCTCATTACTTATGATTATAAATGTGAATTATGATCATTGCCAACGTGGTAATAGCCTATTAGGTCGCACACATAGAGCTATTTGGATTATTAGAATGCATGGGCTAATTATTTGGGTTATGGTTTCATAATAATTTCGTGTTAATAATTGGCCCAAAAGTTGAGTCATTATTAAGCCTGAAATTAAAGCCTAATTGGATTAGAGCTTTGAAACCCATTAGGCCTGGAAGTTGAGTGTCACTATAAATACAATTTTTAGTGAGAAATTCGTAGCCTTGCTTTAGCCTCCCAAAAGAGATAGCCACACTCTTCTCTTGCAATTCCTTGGAGGACACAAGCTAGCACTGCGAGCGCAAAAGAAACACATCTGCCGGGTCGTGGTGGAAGCATGGTGATCCTGAGAGTCTCGTGTGGATACTATAGAGAGCTTGAACACCCCAACTGTTCAGATTTTGTGATTCGACTCTACAGTTAGGTGAAAGATCTCAACACCGAAATTAGGTATGAAAATTTTTGAACACCCGGTTTTCTCCGTTTCACCTGGATCCTCGGGGCCCTTTGAAAGGCTAAAAGCTCCCCTGGTGCCATGAAGAGGGCTAAAATGTTGCCCCCGGAACCTATCTTGGTTCAAAAGAATACTTTAATATGTAGGACAAATGCCAGAGGCAATCTGGGTCCTCTTTCACCATGGAAGTGGTGGAGATAAATGAAGAACCGTTTTTTGAGAAATTTTGGCGGCCATAGTAGCGGTTCCCACCCAAACCATCGCCCCAATAAAGAAGCCTTTAGTTGCCTTCCTATGCTTCTTCCTAAGCCTAACCCATGCAACCTTTCCTATTAGCCATGCATTTGGTATTTGTTTGGGTCTCATCTTTTACCTTTTCCAAGGGCAGTTGGTAATGTCGAAGCCCCATATGCCTCTCTCCTAGTGTCACCAAGCTTGGTGGCAGACCTGGGGTCATCCCTCATTACTGATACGTATGATGTGGAAAGGGCTTTAAAAGGAAAAAATACAAAGAAAAAAATATGTAATCTATATGCAATATATCTGACCTTTATTGCCAAAACTCCCTATGTTGCCACAACTATTTAATTTTTGCAACAAGCCTCTCCTTGTTTTCATGTTATTATAGAAAAAAACCCTTATGTACAAGATTTTATCAATTTTATCACTCTTTAACTTCAATAAAATATTTTTATTAACATTTAAAAATGCAATTTATTATTTTAGAAACATTCCTAGATAAATATTTTATTTTTAATTAATTAATTCCATATATTAGTATTGGGATTTAAAATGAAAAAAATTAGAAAATAAAAAATCAGTCTTTTTTGTGATTTATCATTTATAGAAATGATGTTTTTAATCCATGAGTTGTCATCAAAGTAGGACTTTTGTAACAAATACACCCTTAAGTTTATAATCTACGTGAAAAATAATTAATTAAAAATATATATTTATTACAATAGTGAAATGTTTCATTTACGTATTCTTCGTGATTTAGGTCTAATCAGAGCGTTGCTTCAGAGTGTTCATGTTTCTCTTAAAACTATTTAAATTTTACATATTAACAATATATTTTATAGTGCTACTTTAAATTTAGCATAAACTCCACCGATCGTCCCTAAATTATATCCAATGTTACTTATTCATTTTTAAATTATCAAAATGTTACTTAATCGTCCCTAAATTATATACAGTGTTGCTTAATTATCCTATTATTCATTACAGCCGTTAAGGATGGACAGGAAAATGATGTGGCTGCTGATGTGGCATCACTTTTCCATCAATCTTTAATGGTATGATAGACGGTAGAATAATTAAGTAACACTAAATATAGTTTAGGAAAGATTAAGTAACATTTGATAGTTTAGGGATGAATAAGCAATATTGGATATAGTTTAGGGATGAACGGTGGAATTTACTCTTAAATTTATATCTAATTAGCAATTTCATTCTAAAATGGAAAAAAGTTAAAGATTTTCTTATATTTTGACGCATAATCTATTCATTATATTACTCTTGTGAGAAAATATAACATATTGCCACTATAATTAAAATTGTATTGCAAAGATGCCAATATATCTATATTGCTATCAAATCAGGTTCCTCAAAATATCAAAATATCAAAATATAAAAAATATAATATAAAATAAAATATTAGGCTACAATTCTTATTTTTCGGGATTAAGTTTTTTCGGATGAAGCTATTGTACCCCTCTATTCATATATTTGATGAATATATCACGTAACTTCTATTTGTAACAAAAGATTTATTGAATAATAATTAATGAAATATTTTATTGAAACATCACTGTAAAGTGTCAAATATTGTTCAACCTTTTTACTCTTAATTGATTATATAATCCTCCTTTAATGGGACCTAATTTTTTGCATTATTGCTTTCCTAAGAGGTTTAATAGGATAACGATTAAGAGATAAAAAAACAAAGACTTCAAGTTAATCGATTTCATCAAATCAGGGATTAATATAAAATATTTTAAAAAATTTAAGGCCAAAAGAGAATACTCAATAAGAATGATGAGGAAACAAAAATTAAAGGTTATAGACTCCACTAAGCCCTATTCTTTATGTTACCAAATTTTCTTTTAACATGGGTAAAATATAGTACTATATATCTTATTTCAAATAAAACTGTTGGATATATCCAACATTAATTTGTTCTTTTTTATAAATACAATGCACATTTTCTTTAATTTGAAAATATATTATTAAATATTTTTATTTAATTAATCAAAATTTAATGTATTTTAAATATTTAAAATATTAAATAAAGTTGTACTACATATTTATATATTATAAAAAGTATGAAGATGTCAAAATATTTAACAACATTTTTATGCTTACATTATAGTTATTTTGTTGTTTTAATGAAACCAAATTTTGCCATAGTCTATTTAATTAGAGTTATACAAACACTAGAACAATAAAGGAATCCTTAAGTTGTCACTAAATTTTATTTTTTATTACAAACTTATCTACCCTTGATTCTATATTACAGAATCTAATATTGTATGCAATTCTTTTAACGATAATCTTACTTTTAAAAGTTAAAACTTCTAGACTGCCACTAATTATTTTTGCATGTGTAGCAACACATTTTTTTAGGAGTCACTACTAATCGGTTTGCCTAGGTCGATTGGATACTTGTTATGGTCTACAAGAGATTCTAAGATTGTAAGTATGCTATGCTAAAATAACCTTATTAAAGCACCCAGAAATTGGTACCATGGGGTTCGGTTTTATTTTTTCCCAACTCTTTATCTTCTTTGGTTGATCGTTGACAAAAAATAATTTTTATTTAATTTTATTTAATTTTTAATTAATTTAATTTTAAACCGTGAATCTTACCAGACCAATCAGATATGGAATATTAGATGTCCTAGAAATTTCGAGACTTTACTAAATCCACGAAAAATTTAAAGAGAATATCTTGTTCTAAGCCGTGAGTCTTATCAAACCAATCGGATTTGAACTAATAATCTAATTGGGGATTTTATCAAATCCACCAAAAATGGATTCCCAAAAATTTGTTAACTAATTAAAATTTAACTAACCAATATTTTGTGTATGTTACTATTAGACGCATCATGAGAATTAAAATTAAACTATTCTAAAAAAAAAAATAAACAAGCGATGAAACAAACCAAATCAGAATCCCATGTTATTCCTCTATGTCAATTTAATGACCAAGTTTAATGCAAGGCCAAACCAATAATAACAAAGAAGACAAAGAAAAGAACAAACAATAAAAGCTTGCTATCAGTGACTAATCTGTAAAATAAAAGAAGGTTAGTAACTGAATGGATGAAATAAAAAGATCAGGGGGCTAATCAAGAGTTTACCAACATGAAGGTTGACCGGGTCGGATGAAGTTGGAAACGGGTCATGTTCGCGGGTCTAAAACGGATCTCGCTCTATTTCGCGTCGATTCTTCCTTCTCTGGTGACAGAGGAATGGGCGGCTGACTGGGCTCTGGTGGGGCGATGTCAGCAACCCTGGGTGGTGCAAGAACGGCGGCCGGAGACCACTGGGTTGCGGTGGGCGGAGCTTGGAGAGGACTCGAGCGGCTGCGGGATGCCTTTGGAGACGGCAGCGCAAGGTCGGACGAGGCAGAGGAGGCAAGTTTGGCCGACGATGGCGGGGGTGACGAGGAGGAACGGCCGGTAGTGGCAGGAGGCGTCGGGCAGTAAAGGGACGCACCAGGAGTTGCGGTAGAGATCAGAAAAGCCTAGGGTTTCTGGGTAGGGTAGCAAAAAGTAAGGGACTTAAGGCTGCAGTATTCCCTTTCCCCACTAAGAGCCCAGGGTTTCTTCTAATCTGCCCCCCTTTTCATCAATTAATGGCCTATATTTATACTAAGAGAGGCTAGGCGAGATTAGTTAGGTTTAACAGAGTTTAAACTTGATCCAAATTCAATTTGAGGGGATTAGGATATAATCTAGTAAAATACCAGTTTAATCCCAACAAAACTCCCAAGCTGCTGATCTTGCCCTAAATTCTTTACGAATTTCAATTTGACCCAAAATTTTAAGGATTTGTCAATTGAGCCCAAACCTTTCTAAAATTTTCCAGATTTCGTTAAAATTTCAGGAGCTCATTTGCCCCCAACCTCTCCATTTCTGACAAATTTACCTCAAATTTTTTAATTTTTTCCAAAAATCCTCTAAAAATTCTGGTTTCTTCCTAAACTTTCCGTTTTCCCTAAATTGACCCAATAAACTCTTAGGATTCTAAATTTTTGCCTAGACTAAATTAATTCCTATTTCTACCCTAGGTAAACACTTTAAACCTAAAAAGACCAAATTGCCCCTACAAAACCAAAACGCTCCTAAATTAATTTTTTCTAACCTAGAACTAAAACAAAAGTTAGTGCCCGGACAAAATTGTATGTCAACAGCATGCACCAGACATATCCATATCTATATATTATAAAAGTATGATGATACCAAAATGTTGAATGACTTTTTTATTCTTACTTTATAATTTTTTTATTTTAATAAAACTTAATTTTATTATTATCTATTTAATTGTAGTTATAGTAGCATTAAAACACTAAAAGGGAAAGGAGAAAACGGGGGAGAGAAAGAGAGAGTCATGTATTTATTTTCTTATCTGTTATTATTACATCTTATGGCTAAAACCCTTAAGTTGCCATTAAAAATCATTGTTTGTTAACACCTTGCCTGCTCTAGATTCTATATTATAAAATTATGTACTATATGCAATTCTTTTGCATTAATCTTACCTTTAATGGCTAAATCTCTTAAATTGGTACTAAAATTTTTTTTTTGCAACAAACATTCCCGTCCTTGGTTCTATATTACTATATATAAAAAGTTACCTTGGTACAATAAATATTTTATAAAACTTAGAATTTAAGTTAGTGTTTCAAAAACCTTCACAATCAAATCTTTTATTTGAATAAAATATTAAATATTTGGGACAACTTATTCTAAAGTTCCTAACACTATAAAAAATGCCTTTGAACGTAAAATTTTGTTAACTATGTATTTTTTTTCAACTTAGATGAGAATAGGCTATGAAAGCTTATTATATGGTAAACTTATGCTAAATTTTCACATGACAATTTGTAGGTATTACATAATAAAAAAAATTTAGGTGTAAAATCTATATATTAAAAATTAATGTAAATGAACACTTTCTAATAGTTCACAAAAAGTCTTTCCTTTACCCTAAAATTATAGGTTCTTTTGCTCTTTTAATGATACACATATTTTGTATTGTATATTCTATTAGAGTTATGTTAGTATTAGGCCACTAAAAAGAGGGAAAGAAAATAATCCATTGACATATTGTTGCCTATTTAATTAGAGATTAAATAGCATTAAAATACTAGAAATATAATAAGAGAGAAAAATTGAAAAGTGGGGTGTGCTTAGTCTACTAAACTTACTTTGACTATGAAACGTAGTTAGTTTTAACAAATACGACCTATGTTTGTTTTTGTTAAAAAATTGCCGCCTTTGACTCTATATATATTACAAAATTAAGGAGTATATGAAATTTTTTTTGTTAACCTTACTAGCTTTAATGGCTAAAACTTCTAAAATGCCACTAAAATTTATTTTTTGCTATAAACTTATATGCCCTTGGTTCCATGTTACTATCAAATAATACCTCAAGTACAATAAATATTTTATAAAACTTAAAATTTAATTTAGCATTCCAAAAACCTTCATAACTAACTATTTTAATTTAATAAAAGATTTGAATATATGGTAAAACTCATACTAAATTTTGTACTACTACAAAAAAATGCACTACTATTAAAAAATGCCTTTGAACTTAATTTTTTTTCAATTAATTTTTTTTTTTTTGCAAATTGGATGGGTATGTAATATGAAAGCTTATTATCTAGTAAACTCTTGCTAAATTCCAACATGAAAATTTGCTTGTATTGCATATTAAAAAATAATTTTAGATATAAAAAATATATATTAAAAATTTATGTAAGTGAATACTTTATAATAGTTCACCTAAATCTATTCAGTTAACGTGGAATTACAAGTTCCTTTTACCTTTTTAATGATACACAGTTTTCTATCCAAGAAAAGAATCCACCAAGTAGCATTAAAATACTAGAAGTATAAAAGAGACAAAAAATGAGTTGGATGCGTTTAGTCTTTAGTTTTTAGAAACATTATTACTTTTGACTACTAAACTTACTTTAATCTCTAAACTTAGTTAATTTTAACAAGTGCATCCTAAGTTTGTTCTACTATAAAAATACTTTTTTCAATTTAGTTTATTTAAAGTATACTATGAAAGCTTATGCATTTTACAAATTTTTATACTAAATTACTGTGTTATTTTATATATAAAAATAACATTTTTTATAGTCATAAAAAATTAAAAAAGAAAGCTAAATAAACTTTGTAACAGTTCATGTTAACCTTGTTAGCCTTATTGCTATTTGTTTATCTGAAATTCTATGTTAGAGCAATCATATAATTAAAGGATAACCCAGGTTCTCGACGCAACCGGAGACGATGAATGGGAGAATTTTGCCATGGTCAACCTGCAGCAACCAAGGGCCATTGCCTCGCTGGTTCAAGTCCAGCGTCGTGATAATTTATTATATGCAAACATGTTATTAAAGGATGTGGCGGTGACCTTTTAGCTAAATTGGGTCTCTCTTGTGACCAATTCTCTCAGTGGACTGGAAATTATCTGTCCCAGCTTCTTGATGTTTGTTTGGGTGACTCGGTTTATTGATGAGAATTGAAGTGCCTTTTGATCAAAATAAAAATAAAAATGATGACTTAAGCTCCTATTATGAAAAAGATAAAAAAGAAAAGGTGTTTATAAAGAATTTTAGGAAAAAAGTTTCATGCTCCTAAAATTAGTTGCTTATATTATAATAAAGGGGACCTTTATTAGCAACTTTTTTACATTTTTAATGTTTTAAAATGTTGGAAAAATTATAAGAATTATTTTTCCCACATGTTCATCCCTTTTAATATTATAAAAAAAAATTTATTCTTGGCAATTGACTCTTTTTTATACTAAGTCATATGAAAGTATTTTTTTTCATCTTTATTTTTTTTTAGAGCCAATCAAATCTTAGGTGCCAGTGTGTTAAGTGATCAAGATATTAATTTTATGTGATGACAGTAAATTTTTATTTTATTAGATATTAACTAGAATAAGAAGAGAAATTTAGGGATTTATATGTTCAAAATTTATAATTAAATTACATAATCTTAGGTTGTGACTGCTAGTACCAACCACATAAGGAATTATATGACAAGGAAGAAGTTGGAGAGTTTTTAGGAGGATATATAATCAGTTGTAGTAGAAAATAAATCCCAACATGTATTATATATATCAGTTCAAAATTTTATTCATTTTTATCTGAAATATAAATTCTTTTAGACTTTTCATTTTTTCATTTTCGTAGTACATAATTCATATAGTTTTGCTACTTCATATTTGACATCGTTACAAAAAAATTCTCCAAAACATATTTTGAGAAAATTTCTAATTTTTTGAAAAATTGTATTGTTCTATTTAGTTTACTATGTTAATATTTATATTGGGTAAAATTCATTTGTGGTCTTTAGCCTTTTCACATTGTCCAAAACGGGGCTCCGCGGCAAACCACGGATACATGGAATCAAAATGTTTCCATGTTTCCCTATTTGAAGGATGTTTTAAAACATTTTGCTCGGATTGATGCTCACTGTGCCACCTTATTTGCTTTGCAGTTGAAAGTGAAGCATATAGTCGCTGAAGGCGAGGAGTTAGTTGTAAATGGTGCATGGTGCATGGTCTTTCTTGCTCTATCTTTACCCCTTCCAGCTTTTTTCGGCTTAAACCGAGATTCACCACAAAACTTGCAGTTTGTAGCATCTTTATCATTATTCCAAACAACATCAACTTCAAGATACGCAAGACCTAGTTGTGAAACTAATTTCTTCATCTCATACCAATTGAATGGCATCTTGCTGTCACTTGGCTGTGTCACTTTTAGCAAGGCCGCGATACCATCATAACACTCCCTTGGTATGTGATATTCTGCTTTAAGGTTTAACAAACAAACTACAGCAGACATCTCAGAATGCGTATCACATCCATCCCATAGAGGTGTAGTCGCCGAGTACAATAAATCAGAAAATCGTCTAAAACCTTCATTAGGTTGTTCATCGACTTCAGTGAAATTCTGATGGGAACTTGGTCCGACTGCATCAAATACCATTCGAGCATATGGGTTTACATTTGAACTATACTCAGCATGCTCATACCAATCACAATTATGAAACGGTTAATGCCGAGGGTCATTAAACGGCTCCTCATGAGCTGTCCAGTTAGTGTAATAAGGCATGAAATCCCATTTGTATAGATGAACTCTGACGTCATCATAATCCTTAAACCTCAAATTTTTACATCTCCTACATGGGCAACGTATTTTGTTTCCATCCATATGGCCTGAATTACTACAACCAAATGTTATAAACTGTTTAACCCTTGTCTCTCATTCCTCTTTGTACTCAACTCGTCCAGGTAAAAAATGATTACTATACATCCAACTACGTTCTTGTTCCATGAAGTCTTACCAATGCAAATAATATATTTACCTTTATAACATCTCAAAAAGCATAAACAAATAAAATTAATTCCCTAAATTGAAAAAAAATTAAAAATTAAATCCTCAGTGGCTGTTGCTACGATGAATTCGATCATGGGTTTGCCTCCGCTGGAGAGAGGCTTCATGCCGGGTCTGATTGAGAGAACGTTTATGTCCGGTAGGGTTTCCTAGCTGAATAGAGAATTGGGCCATAAATCTCACGTCGAAACAATCTAAGAAATGCTATGTACTGGAGGTGGGAGAGATTGTTAATGAGGTTGTGGGACTTTCTTTTTCTAGGGAATTAAAATTGATGAGAGAGAGGATTCGCGAACAAAAAGAACTGTCAAATTTACATGTTTGAGGGTACTTTAAGTGAAAGGAAGAAGATGTAGGAATTAAAGTTGGAATTTTTCCTAAAATTCCATTTAAACTTAACTGAGAAATTAACTTAAAGACCATAATTGAGACAAAAATAAGAAGCTTAGGGACTTTAGAGAACAAAATGAATGTTAGGGATCTATTTAGCGCAACGCTAAAAGCTTAGGGACCACAAGTGAATTTGTAATAACCCTAGAAACTTAAAAAAAAAAATTAACAAATTACCTTAAAGATAAAAATTACCATTTTACCCTCAAGCGTATTTTCATAATTTTACCTATTAATTTACAAAATTAACGTAAAAATAAAAATCTTGATTATTAGATAATTTCTTTAGTGGTTACTAAGTTAAATTTAAAACCGAAAGCTTAAAGCCATCTTCTTTAGGCTAGGGCCACTTTTGTCCTTTTTCAACTAAATATTGAATTAAAAACCTGAGCACACCATTGGATTCTTTTCATGAAAATGAGTCAAAGGAACTTTGTCTTATTCAATTTTGAATTCGTTTACTTAGATTTCCTAAAATATAGCCTATTTCATGAGTGCACGGTTTATATCGGGTTTGTGTTATTTTTACATAGGATAATTTCTCACATAACCCGAGTACTTATTTTTAAAAAAATCTGCAGCCGCATCAATCTTAGAAATTTTTTTTTCAAAACCAAATTCAATTTAATTTACCTATTTATCTTTATTTTTTTATTAACTAAATCACAATCAATTTGTCATCATCAGAATAAAGCTCTCTCTTTTTCTTTTTTTTTTTCCCCCGTAACTCTTTCTAGGTTCACCAAAAAACTAAAGCGTAGGCAAATTTGTTCTCTTGGCTATTTGCTGTCCAACAAGTTGTCAAGCAACAATGGTAAAAGAAATTACCATGGCCGCCACTCTTAGCCTTGCCATCCTTGTCACCTCCTTGTAACTTTGGTCATATTCCTCTCTCCCATTCTTTTAGCTCAATTTGATAGCCTCATAATTCTTCCATTATTCCTGATCTTGCTCATTAAAGTGGATAAGAAGGCATCACACTAAAGGATCGTAATCGCACTCTCCGTGTCATTGCATTGTTGGTCTTATTCCTTGTCGAACTGGTGTAAGACAAGCCTTTTAGGTTTTGTTTCTCTATCATCCAAGCTATTCTAAATGTCATTTAATTCTCTATTCTTGCGTATGTTCATTAAGTTGAAGGGAAATCTCATCCGGACACTGAAAGCCCTCCGACACGCACCAATGATTCTTAATTCATTTGTGTGAGTCTAAATTATTCACTGGTTTTTTTTAATTTTTTCCAACACCTAAATATCATATTTTTGTGCTATATTTCATTGCTAGGTTTTTCTTATTCAAAATTCTAGGCATGTGCACTCATTTCTGATGCCATCAAACCCCTACTTGCACTCGAGCCCTGGTAAGCTACTATATCCTTTTTGGAATTCTTTTGGCTATTGATTTTGAACCTTATAGACCCTGTTAAGTTTTTTCTCTTTACTTTCCACATTGTTACAGAGGCTTAGGAAATCCTTACTGAAAGGTTTAGTTCTTCCTTGGACTCCCGAAGCAGTAGAGATCCCAAAAACATATCGGTAATCAAAATCAAATTTTATCCTTCCAAGTTTAGTTTTTGTAGCCATAAAATGAGTATATAACTCATAGTGTTGGTAGCTGTAATTTTAGGGTTATTATCAAGAAAGGCTTCGACACAATTTCAAGTAGACACAAGGCCACCGAAGACTCTCCGAAACCATTTTTGCGCACTAGGTAAAATTTTAGCTTGGATATCAAGAATGTGAACCTTCCAAGTACCATTCAAGAAATTTTCAAATTTTAGCATATTTTCACATTTTCTACCTTCCCAACCTTTTGTAGGACTTGTTTTAGGAAACCGACAATTCTCGCCAAGTTATTTTGCATTCAGTAAGGGGGAAGAGTGAGTTGATTCTCATGGGTCCTCTTAGGCCCAAAATAACCATCAACATGAATAATAAATTCTACATAAACTATTGGGCTAAATAAAATTATTAAAAGTGTGGGTAACATGGTAAATTAATTAAATTAATTTTTCCAGAATTTTATTTTTTATTTTGGTTTAGTTTTTTTCCCATTAAGATGTAATTTTTATTGGTTGGTTGCATGATTGTAATGATATGATATATGATGTATGTTTGGCACTAGTATCATTCTAGGACCGTTTACAGCAAGAATTAAGTTATAAGTATGCTAAGACCGTTTGAATAAACCTCGCTAGTATCATGTTTAGGGATAGTAAGACAAACACAGTTGATACTATAGTTAGGGCCAACAAACTCGCTAGCAACATGATTAAGGTCGAAAGCAATTATTAGTGGGATGCTAGGGCAGTAATAAGCTACTATAAGCTATTAGATAAAGGTTTAGGAGTGTAAATGTTAAATGAAAAACTTGAAAATAATTCACAAAAGAGGAGATGGATATTTATCATAAATACACTTAAAAAGATATCATTGATTATCACATCATCATAAAAAATTAAACCAATATAACAAGATAAAAGACATATGATACACTAGAATCATGGCACTCCACTAAAAATGGGCACTCCACTAAAAAGGGTTAAAATAACATAAGCTACGGTCATGCGTCAATTAGCTGTTGCATATGATTGATGTTAGTCATATATAAGACTACATTAAGTAAAAGATTTCAAGAGTAAGATAAAACACGAGGAATGCAAGGTTGGCAGCAGACCATATCTAAATGACCTGACGAATTGTAAATTTAGAAAAGAGGTTCGAAACGGATGATTCAAACCTAAGAGGCATGTTATAGTGGCATCAGGTCATCTCTAGTCATAGCCTGATATTGATATGGAGTTTGGATATATGATTTGTGCCCTACCAGATATAGCTGGCAAGGGGCCATGCTTATAGCTGGTATCATGAAAGGCTCTACCTTGACGTATGTAATAACCCTAAAATAATAATAATAATAATAATAATAATAATAATAATAATAATAATAATAATAAATTATTGAAATACCCTAAATACAAAAAATTACATTTTTACCCTTAGCGGTATTTTTTTAATTTTACTTATTAATTTATAAAATCAATATAAAATTAAAAATCTTGATCCTTAGATAATTCCTTTATTGGTTATTAAGCCGAATTCCAAACCGGAAGCTCAAAGTCATTTTATTTAGGCTAGGGGCATTTTTGTCATTTCTAACCAAGCATCAAATGAAAAATCTGGGAGCACCATTGTATTCTTCTCAAAAAAATGAGTCAAGAGAAATTTACCTCACTCAATTCTGAATTCGTTTGCTTAGATTTCCCAAAATTTAGCCAACACGCATGTATAGTTTAAATTGGGTTCATGTCACCGCTACATAGGATAATTTTTTTTTCCTAACCCTAATTTCTTTCTTACAAAACTATCCAGCCGCAACAACTCCTGGAGTATTAAAAAAAAACTAATTATCTCCTTGTCTCCATTTTCCCTTAATTAAACCCCATGCACTAATACATTTTTATAAGTCCTTTTCTTTCCAATTTTTTTATTCTTTGTTTCTATGTGACCAAGAGTCCGAATTGGTTTAGAAACTAGGCCTATCTTTTCTTCTCGCAACCAACTGCCACTTCTTGTTCTCTCCTCCTTCAACAACTCACCACCACAAGAAAGCAAAAATTAGATTTTGGGAAAAGGTAGCCCACCATCCTTTGGTCCTTTTCACGCCGGTTATTGTCTTCGCTTATTCCTCCATCAAAACGGTGTAAGTACAGCCCTTTATGCTCCAGTTACTTTTTATTCTGGATTATTAGAACAGCAATTTTTGCCCTAATCTTGCCTAGCTTCATTAAGTTGAAGAAAAACCCCATCCGGACACCAAAAATTGATCCCACGTGTACCAAGGATTTCAAATTCATTTATGTAAGTCTAAATCCTTCTATATTACTCTTTTAATTTTTTTTTTCCAGCACCTAAAGCCCTTATATCTTTGCTGTAAATTTTTTGCACTTGTTTTCGGTGCAATCGGGTCCATACTTGCTTCTAAGCCCCGGTAAGCCACTGTAGCCTTTTTAACATTATTTTGGCTGCCAATTTTAAATCTTACAACCCTAATAATTCTCTTTTCCTTGTTATCCATGTTGTTACAAAAGGCTAGAAATTCCTTACTTTAGGATTTAGTGTTTCTTTGGATACTTAGAGCGCCAGAAATCCCGAAAACACATCGGTAACTGAAATAAAAACTTTTCCCTTCCAAGATCACTTTTTACAGCTACTAAATGAGCATATAACTCAGTGTGTGGCCACTGTAATTTTTAGGATCAATATCAAGAAGGCTCCCGGCACAATCCTGAGTAGGCACAAGGCCATCGAAGACACCCCGAGACCCTTTTTGCTCACTAGGTAAAATTTCAGCCTAGATGCCTAGAACATGAACCTTCCAAGTACCATTTAGGAAAATTTCTAAATCTTAGCATATTTTCTAATTTTCTACCTTGCTAACATTTTGTAGGACCGTCCTAGGAAACCGCCTCATTTCACCATATTATTCTGTACTAGGTAAAGGGGAAGAACAGGGTTAGTTCTCGTGGGCCCTTTTAGGCTCAAAATAAGCATCAACCCGAATAATAAATTTTAAGTAAACAATTGGGCTAAAAAAAATCATTAAATGAGTGGGCAACAAGGGTAAGGTAATTATTTAGTTTTTCTAGAATTTTATTTTAGTTCTTTTCCAATGAGATGTAATTGTCGTTGGTTAGTTGTGTGGTTGTAATGATGTGATATCTGCTATATGTTTGGCGCTAGTATTATACTAGGACTGTTTGCAACAAGCACTAAGTTATAAGTATGTTATGACTTCTTGAATAAACTCGTTAGTACCATATTTAGTGCCAGTAAGACAAACACTGCTAGTACGCTGTTTAGGGCCGGCCAGCTCGCTAGTAGCTTGATGATATTGAAAGCAACCATTGGTGGCATGCTAGGGCTATAATAAATTACTATAAGCCGATAGATAAAAGATTGGGAGCATAAATGCTAAATGACTAACTTAGAAAGAATTCATGAAAGATGAGATGAACATTTGTCATAAGTACACTTAAAAAGATATCATTGATTGTCATGACATCATGTAACACTAAGCTAAGATAACACAATAAAAGAAATAGGATACACTAGAATCATAGCACTATACTAAAAAGAGCTAAAATAAAATGAGCTACCGTCATGCATCAATTGGTTGTTGCATATGATTGATGTTTTTCATACATAATATTGCATTAAGTAAAAGATTTGAGGAGTTAGATAAAACACGAGACATGCAAGGTTGGTGACGAACCATATCTGCATGACCTAACAAGCCATAAATTTAGATAAAAGGTTTTGAATGGACGATTCAAACCCGAGAGGCATGTTAGGGTAACAGTGGGCCATCCCTAGTCATGACCCAATATTGACATGGAGTATGGAGATATGATTTGTGCGCTGCCAGACCATAGCTGGCGAGGGACCATGCTTATGGCTGGTATCACAAGAGGCTCTAACTCGACGTAGGTATCCCGAGAGACTCTAGCTTGGTGGCATCCCCAGTGGCACTGCCTAATAGTTATCCCGATAGTTGGTGATGTACACACTCACCACCCTAGGTTCGTCCGACGGCATTTAAGTATTGGATTAAATGATTGATCAATAAGATATGATTTAATTGGGAAAAGGAATTATGCATATGCATATTAGATCAATTATGCTAGTAGGATTTTAATATTGTTGTTATGATGTTGTATGAAATTATTCTTTAATTAAATTGCTATAACTTAAATTTTATTATTTATTGTTGTTTGTTGCGGGAATATTAGGACCCACGTGATGGGCCTAATACTTCCCCCTTACTGAGCAAGTTGTGCTCACCCTTCCTTCTAACATGTTTTCTTATGTGAGTACTATGAGGAGACATAGTACATTGAATCATATAATGAGGTTCAGGATGTAGAGCAGACTAAATGAAGGTACGCTGTAGGCCATCGAAAGTAAAACTGGCTGCGACTGGGTTTCAACTTTGTGTTATTTGATTTCTAAAGAAACATATGATTTGTTTAAATTGGCATATTATCTGTATGTTAGATTTCTTGGGATTATCACTAAATTACTCTGATTTTCTTTAATACTCTTATTATTTGGAAAATAGATTAAAAGAAAATATTTTACCTCATATTTCTTAAATAATTTTAAATTAATAACTCTGGGCAATTCTGATATTTTCCTAAATTAAGCTTTATAAAATTGGGGGTGTTACAACGTAAGTATCTCGAGAAGTTATGACTTGGTGGCACCCCTGGTGGCACTGCATAAGATTTATCCTGGGAGTGGGTGACGTACACACTCATCACCCTAGGTTCATCTGATGACATTCAAGTGTTAGATTAAATGATTTGATCAAAGCTATATAATTTAATCAATAAAAGAAATTATGCATATGCATATTAGTTCAAGCATGCTAGTAGAAATTTAGTGTTGTTGTTGTTGTTGTTGTGATGTTGTATAAAATTCTTCTTTGATTAAATCATTGTAACTTAAAGTTTATTATTCATTTGTTGTTTGTTAAAGGAATATTAGAATCCATGTGATAAGCCTAATACTTCCCCATTACTAAACAAGTGGTACTCATATTCTTTTTAAATTCTTTTCCTTAGGTGAGTACTATGACGAGATAGAGTATGTTAAACCGTGTGATTAGGTTTAAGATGTGGAGCAAATTGAGTGAGAAAACATTGTAGGCCCTCAAAAAAACTGGTTGGGATTAGATTTTAGTTAATGTTGTTTTTCTAAATAATATGGATTGTTAAATTTGGGTCATTATTCGTATTTTGATTTTCCTAGGATTATTGTTTAATTATTCTGATTTGCTTTAACTCTTTTATTAATTAGAAAAAAAATAAATTTTTTTAAAAAAAAGTGTTTGCCTCATATCTAAAATTATTTTTAATTAATTTCTTATTAACTAAAAGAAATTAAAATATTTTCCAAAATTAAGATTATAAAATTGGAGATGTTACAAAATTTTTCCCTATTTTTATTTATTTTGTTAATCAAAATTTTAATGTACTTGTAATATATAAAATGCTGAATACATTTGTATTCACGTTCAGAGAACATGTCAAAGACTAGTGTCATGCATGTTGCATGAGAACCATGATCAAATTATTTATGTTGATACACGAATTAGACTATAATTAGATTTATCAGGAATTAATAGACAAACAATATAAGTCTACAGGCTTTTGTCTCTCTGTCTATTTAGATTCTTCATAACTCTTCCTTTACTATCGTGACAAGCCATGAGGCCTCCTTCACTACAAGAGAAATCAGCTTGGGCAATCCATCGTTTGCTGGCCAAACAATGGCCAAATTACTTTTTGTATAACTAAAACTGTTTCACTAAATAGATTATTATTAGTCACCGGTCTTATCAAATTAATCACCATTTGCTTTTACTCATCTCTAATGTCATATACAATATGATTGTCTAAATTTGTTTTCAATGATGATAGATTTGATACTTCTGCCTTATCTATGCCCATGACAATACCACAGAAAATAATTCTCTATAAATCCAAATCAATACAAATGTTGTCATAAATATTTTTTTGTTTGAAACTATCTATTACGACATTAACGACATGGACATTTTTAGCAATTATATCTCAGCACTGTTATTGTCATTTAAACCAAAAAAAAAAATTTACACGCAGAAATTTCAACATATGATAACTTTTTGTCGGCAAAGGGGTTATGTGTCCCAATTTACAAAGTTTGGGGGCTAAGTTACCTTCAATCATAGCTAAATGGATTAAGTGTCCAACTGAATGAAGTTTGGGGGCAAACTATGGATTTAGGCCTTTGTTTTTCTAATTTCCCTACTGCTATACCGTATTTGCTCAATATTTTGGCACTCTTTGGAAACAAAGTCAACTAATAACACTAGCTAAATTTAGCTTGAAGAAAAATTTGCACTATTTTCCCTTAAATTTATACACAAATTGGAAATTTTTTCCTAAGGTAATGAATGTAACAAATGTGTCCTTATACCAAGAAATTTAGTGAAGCCAATTCCTTGAAAAAAGAAAAAGAAAAAAGAAAAAAGAAATTTATTAAAGTCGAATGGAAGCAATAAATAATAGGGAAATTTAAAAAAAAATTAGTAAAGCTGAATGGAAACTTCACTTACCCCCACTATTTGGAGATCCTTCATTTTACCCCTAAAGGTTTAATGAATTCCTCACTCACTCCCTCCCATAATAATGAGAACCAAAAATGCCTATTCCTTGTCTCTTTAGATAGGATAAATTGACCATAATGTCCCTAAAAGGCAATAACACTTTGCTAAATTAACTAAAAATTTGTATAAAATTATATGTGATAGAAATTATTTTTTCAATTATCGATAAAATTTTATCAGTCAAACTTAGTATAGTTAACACTGCTGTTTGAGAATTGTGTCGCAATTGTAACATTTGAAATGTAGTAACCAGACACAATATGTAATTGAATGTTAAATATGTTTGATAAATCAGCAATTAAATATATTTTTTAATAATTAAAAGTGTTTGACAAACTAGTTGTTTCATTAAGTGGTAACTAAATTGTCCATTAAAAACATAACAACAACAACAACAACAATAACCTAAACCAATTCAATAAAAAATAAGAATAAAGAAAAAATTTTAAGATTTCAATGAAAAAATAATTATGGAGTATAAAAAGAAAGATGTGATCAGGCCGATGGGGTGTATCTGTCACAGTAATTAAAGGTCAAACACTAACATTAACAAACCTCTTTTTTATATTCTATAACTCATTTTCTATTGAAATTTTAGAAACTTTTTCTTTGTTTTTTTTTTGTTGAATTTGTTTAGATTATTATTATTGTTATTGTTGTTATTGTTCTTGTTCTTGTTTATGATCTAGTTATATGAACTAAATTGAATCTTTGGAATAGTATCTGCTTCCTTAAATTGTTTAGCATTGAACACCAACTCATTCCCTACTTTCCAAATTGCAGAAGCCAAAATAAGTAAAATCGCTTCCCACATTTTAGTTTGGACCTCTTTAACCTTCCAGTTGGCTTGACTTGAGCCACATCAATATGTTTTCCTTATTTAGCGTTGGGCAGTTGACTAACAAGATTCCAAACGTGATTGACTACATAGCATCAAAATGATAGTATGAATTACATTCTCAGCCACATTGTTGCCTAATGAGCATTGGTTATTCTGAATGTGTAGTCCTCTCATACTTAATTTTTTTTTTGTTGGAATCCTGTCTTGTAAGGACACCGGATGAAGATATCCACCTTTTGAGGTAAAAGCTTGTTCCAACATTCCCTACATGAAGGAGATATCACTATCCTTAAATTCTTGTCAAGCAAGATTCTAATCACCTTGACTAAGTATACACCTCCTTGATTACCTGAAATAAACACCGTCTAAAGGATGGATTTGTAACCTAAAAATTAACTGTTTGATTTTTTTTTTTTTGTTTTGCGATTTTCGTTGGTTTAAACCAATAAAAATGTTTCACTTTGGTCCCTTAGAACATGGAATCATATATTATACTTTTACAAAATATTAGTCCTAACTTTCACATTCCTAAAGATCATTTCTGAATCACATATTGTTTTATAAATATTAATTAAATTTCTAGAATTATTTTATTTATATTTATTCTACATTATATAATCAATATCTTTTAGAATTTTTTATTTATGCAATATAGATTCAATGATTTTTTTGTATTCCCATACATCATGTATATATGACGAAAATGAAAATATAATAACATATAGGAATCTTTAATACATGTATATCTATATATATTTAATAAACAAAGAAAATTAAAGGTTAAACTATAAAGACTATCCTACTATTCTATAAATGGCGAGATGAATTATTTAAATGCTATTTACAAATCTCTAAATGCATGTTTATACATAATGATCAATGAAATTTTCTGGTGGAAGCATAAAAATTTTGCTCTTATCAAAACAATTTGTCTTATTCCTAAAGTACTATATAAGTTATTAATCAACATATCCTCCTATCTAAAAAGGTCAAACACTTTTTGTCTCCTCTTATTACACTTCTTCATTTACAATTTTTTTTTTTTTGAGGTTTTTTTTCCTCCTAAACAAAATACCCCGTATTCCTCTCAATTTTAAAGAAATTTAAAGGAATAAGAAATTTATATTTTTTCAAACACCTTACACCTACTCTCTTTTTTTTTTTTTTTATGATAAACAAATTGACTATTAACAATTTATGTTGATTTTAGTCAAGTTGAGAATAGTCCTTAAATTTTTATTTTCTCTATTAACAAAGACAACTTTAATGCTAGCAACAATTTTCCTTTAATTCTATATCATTTATTTCACTTATGTATAGGAAAATTTTTTATTTTTTCTCACTTGGTTTCAGCCCTCCTATCGCAAATATATTGCAAAAATATTCTTTTATTTCTTTTATGACAATTTATAAATCAGTAATCAGCAGATGTCATGAACAAAGTGATTAAAAAACCTACTACCTTAAATCTTATAATTAATTCAATAGCTTTATTTTTTTTATGTTTTTTTCCACAATACAAGTCATCTTCACTTTTACTTTTTTTTTTCACAAATAAAGTCCATCTCTACCACCTACTTATAAAATATATTAGTGAACAAAATAGTTGTCTTCTCTTTATATGTGTTGATTTAAAAAAATATATAAAATTTATGCTGCTCCAGAATGACCTCACTTTAATATCATAATTTCTAAAATTTCTATAATAATTAATAATCAAGATAGAATTTATAATCAAATAAATATAAATTCTTTATATATTAAAATATACCAGCCCTGTGCATCGCACAGCCATGTTTAACTAGTTTAGAGAAATTTTGTGTTGGATTAATAAAATTATTACATTCAATTGGAAGGAAAATCAACTTGAGTTCTTTAAAAAATCAATCTAAAAAGTCACAATATTGAAAGTATAAGATATCAAGAGATAAAAATTAGTCAACTAAAAAACATCCAAGGACAAATAACATATATCTGCCATAGCAAGGCCTAACGCGGGTAGCAATTCCGTTTGACATGGACTAATGCACAAGGAGTAATTTCTCCGAGTAGTCGAGGTTTGAGTGCTAGTGGCGCACTTTGGTCCAGTGCTAACGTCAACTCGTTCCAAGTCCCTGGCTCTACTACACTGTCCTTTTCGAATAGGGACTAATATGAAGGCACTTGCCTTCTGGTATACGTTAAGCTAGCGTAGCTTACGGGTTTTGGTCACATCCACTAGCCTCTCAAACAACAATCAATTTTGTTAGCCCGAATAAGATTTTGTCTTCACTCACATGATATTTTTAGGGAAAAATTCTCTTCACTCATAATACTGCTCTTTGTTCAAATCAATTCACTACAGCAGAAATCTGAAAAATTGATCGAAGGTGACTGAATTTTGGTTTGTAGTTAATAAGAAGGTACTTGGTGACCAACTAGCGACCAACTTCTATTTCTAGTCAGCCGTTAAACCTGTCTTCAGGACGCTGGTGACTATGTTTTTGGCAACCGACAGTTCGGTTGTCAGTCGATTGCCAGAAAGTATGCTGAGTGACGAACAACAAATTCAGCTGTTAGTTTTTCATATCTCTGTTGCAATGATTGAAGATTAACGATAAAGGTTGGAACGACTAAGGCGCATAGTAAGGGGCATGGGAAAACTCAATCGCAACAAATGAAGTTAAATTGGGTTATAGTTTACGGTCTTCCAAAAGTCCTCTCCCTGCCCCTCCGAGAAATTTCCCTTGTAGTATCTAGACTCACAACAACATTTATTTTACCTCTTTTTTGCGTCTCAATTAGGTTCTTTCTTTTGTGTAGTTAGGCCGATTGAATATTTTGTAGTACCATTTTCAAATTTGTTGGGTTTTGTTTTACATTTATTGAGATTTCTTTGATGATTTTTGGACTTGGCAAAGAATTGTACCTGACTTTCCGGTGTCTTGATTGGGATTGGTGACTTTTCACTACTCTGCAGAAAATCTCATCATTAACTTCAGGCTTTCTTCCCAAACATGGTTGTGTATATACAAGAAGGTACTATAATTGACTAATTAAGCAGGAGAAGTATAATGGAGCGTGAGAATTAAGCCTACCGATTCCTGTACTGGTGGTCAAGTCTGTGCCCTATGGTGATTCAATTCTTTTCTTTTTTTTTTCTTCTTTTTCTTGTTCCCCTATATTCTTATATTCTTATTGGACAGGACACTATAACTAATTAACTTCGTCAATGAAGATGTTATCAAGGTTGGGAAGAATAAAGGAGTACTCTTGACTTGAGCTCTAATACAATTTCACCGCATTATGAGGCACCAATGAAACCACTTTGTTCTTTAGAAACGCTAAGAAATTAATTCATTTATTGCGGAGGATTAGACCACTTGGTCGAAGGCAATGACGAAAGTGAGGAGAAAAGAGATTCTTTGGTATATGCTCCAAAAACGAGTGCTTTCTTCTGCAAATGCACCATATTTTATTGTTTATGAAAGAAAAAGAAATCACTTGAGGGGATATTAATGATCTTCACACATTCTAGCAAGAGGGACTTATACGCACAAAAAAAAAAACTTACACATACAATGTTTCTTTTATATATCCATTTTAATTTTTTCAATATGTATCTCAAAACTGAAAAAAAAAACAAGTAAATTTTAAAAAGAAAACTGAAACCAATTTTAAAGGGCTTTTTCAGGGTACATGCTGGCGTCCTACCATCTTACAAGATATGTATTCCAACATTTAAGAAATGTGTGAATAAAAGATATATTTGGCATTTAAAAAAATGCCAAATGACCTCGTATACCATATACTGAATGTAATACGTCAGATATGGTGCACCAATAAAATGAGATTCTTGAGATTATTCTACCCGGGAGTGTGGATTTCTTTTTTCCCAAAAGAAAAAAAGGTCACAAAGGGGAATTGATTGATAAAAATAGATTGGAAGTGAAAGAAAATTGGCCAAAAGGAGCAATCATGGTATACGCCAAGCTTGAGTTAGACGATCATAATAATGATTAAAACAAGAAAATTCACAAGATGATAAAGAGCAAGATAACAACTTTGGTGAAATCACACTTTAGGAAAGGAAATTGGGCCCATGAAATGCGGTACAGGCCCAAATGCCTAACAAATCAGTAGAAGCATGAGCCTCCCAGGTTAATGGGCTTATAAGCCCATGAGACCCAACACTTATAACTTGACAAGACAAGCTCCAGTAATGGGCTCCTCTAGGTTTGACTAGTGTTATGAAAGTCAGATCAGACCATCCGGTTTAACCGGTTCGATCACAAACTGATCACACTAGCGGTCCAGTTGACGGGCCATTCTATGGTTGGTCAAAAGCAGTCAGAATCGGGAAAAACCGCCTAAAACCGCTAAATCGGTGAACCGTCAAACCGACCGTTTTGCAACAAATATTTGAAAATCATAAAAACAAATGCTGAAGAAGAAAGAAAAAAAAATAAAGAAGACAAAATAAAAAGAAAAAAACAGGAAAAAAAAACCGATGAAAGGAAACGAAGAAGATAGGAAAACAAGAAACCAGAAAAAGGAGAAGAAGAAAGAAATAAAAAGAAAGAATAAGAAGAAACATAAATAGAATAAACCAGAAAAGATAAATAGAAAACGAAGAACGAAGACTTAAAGAAGAAAAAGAAAAAAGGCAGGTCGTGCAACGAAACAACAGAGGAGCTCAGCGGCGTTTTGGAGTTGGATTAGGTTTTGTAGAGTTGATTGTGATATACTTTTATATTAAGTAAAATAACAATTTAGTCATTGTCTTCTATGCATATTTTCCTTGTTTTCTTTTTCACAACAAAGGCACTCCCAATCATACAAATACAAGAATGTGTTTGACTCGGTGGTTTAACTGGTTGAACCGAAACCATAAACCCTCAACAGTTTGAGGAATGGTTCAGATTTTAAAACACTAGGTTTGACCCATGAAGAGATCTCCAGTAAGTGTTTGTCCTATAGAGTCCTTAGTCAGTCTTTAGTGTGCCTCCTAGCCAGTATGCCAATACCTAATAGCATATCAACAAATCCACCATGAAGCCAAAACAAAGGGAGTAGGGTGCCTTGTGCTTTGGGCTAGTCTAGGTGCGGCTGCCATGTGATGGTATTGCACTAGGTGGAAGTATCTCTTCGAAGAGGAAATATTCACCATTAAGCACTTTTATTACGTCTTGGAGTCGACCTTTTAATTTGCTACTCATAGCGCCCCCTGTATTTCACTTGTCACACCATCAATTTCATCAAAGTCAACCTTCTTATTCACATTCTTTAGCTTCATCCACCGTTCTCTTTCTGAGGTATGCAAGGGGGCCCTCAATCTCTCTTACTGTTATCATTCACAGAACTTTGTCCATCTATTCTTAATGAGTTCCTTGGCCATTTGGCCAGTTACGGGGTGTTGCCCTCAACTTTAACATGTTGATATCTAAATTACTAAGTGAAATGCTCAAAACCTTAGACATAAATAAACCTGCGAGTAAATATAAGGTTAGAGGGTTGTGTGCCTTGGCAAGACTCTTTGATGCTTAAGTTAGTAATGACCCAAGAGATGATAAAACTTAGTGAAAGCTGTTGGTAGAAAGGTAGAACATATCTCGTCTCCTTACGCAGAAGTCCTCTTATATGTTAGGAATATGCAAACATCATGGGAGGAATTCTCCCCACTACAAAATCACCATCGTGACCATGGGGGTTCCCCTTAATGTGTGTCTTTCACCGTTAATGATCAACCTATTAACTCCCTTAGTCCGAGAATTGTCGCTCTAATAGGCTACTCTAGGTCTAACCCATGAGTAAATCTCCAATACGCCGCTCATCTTATAGAGTCCCTAGTTAGTCTTCAGTGGGCCTTCTAGCCAGTGCACTAATGCCAAATAGGATATCAAGAAGCCCCCATGAAGCTAAAACGAATGGAGTAGGGTGTCTTGTGCTTTGGGCTACTCCAAGTGCGGTAGCCATGTCATGGTATTACATTGGGTGGAAGTATCTCTCCGAAGAGAAAACCTTCACCTTTAAGGACTTATGTTACTTATTGGAGTCAACCTTTCAATTTCCTACTCATAGCACCCTTTGTGTTTCACTTGTTGCACCGTTGAGCTTGTCAACGTCAACCTTTTTATTTGGCATCATCTGCAGTCTTCTTTGTAAGGTATGTACAAGGGCCCCTGAGCCCACTTACTATTATCATTCATAGGATTTTGTCCATCTATTCTTGATTGGGTTCACTGGCCATTTGGCTAGTGATGGAGTGCTACCCTTGGCTCTAACTACATTTTGTTTACATGTCTCGCTTCTATCTTGAGAGCAAACATATTAAGTTACAGCCTCTTGATCTCATGGAGGTCTGTTGCTAGAGAAGTATACAGACCTCTAATGCCTCGTTCAGTCTCTGAAAGGACCACTTCATTCACACAACCTTGGACATTCTTATCCACAATGAGCATGAGAAGGCTGGCAAACCTAAGGAGAAAAAGGCCATCTATTTTGACTAGGTCCAAGTAGGCCTTGGTTTCCTCATTCACCCCTTAGTCTCCTTCTCTACAATCACTTCTAAGTCCCCCAGTTTGAGTTGGCCTGCAATTGCTTCTTGCACATCAATGCGTTCCTTTTGGTGTGCCACCTAGTAGGGGTTGGGTAGTACTTGGAGTGCTTTTCTTCTTTTTCTACTCCTTAACCTTTATAGAGATCTCTCATTTCTTCTTTGACCTCAAATCCTAGACTACAACATTATCCTGAATAGTAAGCTCCCTGTGTTCTAATAGTGCTTTCCTAAGCTTTAGTACCTTTAGGTTGATGAAATTATGTATGAACACGTCCTAGAGTAGGCACTCAAAGGTCCTCAAGGCCCTTTGAAAGGCTAAGAGCTCCTTTGGTGCCATGGACAAAGCCAAAATGTTGCCCCTGAAACCTATCTTGGTTGAAAAGAAGGCTCTAATATGTAGGACAAATGCCAAAGGCAATTTGGGCCTGCCTCCATCATGGAAGTGGTGGAGATAAATGAAAAACCTTTTTCTGAGAAATTTTGACGGCCATGGTAACAGTCCCCAGCCAAACCATCACCGCAATAAAGAGGCCTTCAATTGACATCTTATGCTTCTTCTTAAGCCTAACCCATGCAATCTTTCCTATTGGCTATGCATTTGGTATTTGTTTGGTTCTCATTTGCTACCCTTTCCAGGAGCAACTAATAATGTCGAAGCCCCATATGCCTCTCTCCTAGTGTCACCAAGCTTGACGGCAGACCTGGGGTCACCCTTCATTCTTGATACGTGTGATGTGGAAATGGCTTTAAAAGGAAAAAATATAAAGAAAAAAATGTGTAATCTATATGCCATATATCTTACCTTTAATGCCAAAACTCCCTATGTTCCCACTACTATTTAATTTTTACAACAAACCTCTCCTTGCTTTCATGTTATTATAGAAAAACCTTAAGTACAAGATTTTATCAATTTTATTACTCTTTAACTTCAATAAAATATTTTTATTAACATTTAAAAATGAAATTTATTATTTTAAAAACATTCCCAGATAAATATTTTATTTTTATTTAATTAATTCCATATATTAGTATTGGGATTTAAAATGAAAAAAATTAGAAAATAAAAAATCAGTCTTTTTTGTGATTTATTATTTATAGAAATGATGTTTTTAATCCATGAGTTCCCATCAAAGTAGGACTTTTGTAACAAATACACCCTTAAGTTTATAATCTACATGAAAAATAATTAATTAAAAATATATATTTATTATAATATTGAAATGTTTCATATATATACGTATTCTTGGTGATTTAGGTTTAATCAAAGCATTGTTTCAAAGTGTTAATGTTTCTCTTAAAACTATTTAAATTTTACATATTAACAAGGGTAAAAAGCACCAGTCGTCCCTAAACTAAGACCCATGATTCGGATTTATCCTGAAACTACAAAATGTTACACCATTTATCCTTTAACTATGAAAATGTTACACCAATCGTCCTACCGTTAACTGCAACCATTAAAATGGATGGAGAAAAATGTAAAAAACAAATTTTAACCCCTGAAAACCTTCCATTTGTCATAAAAACCTCAAAACTTTTATGTCTTACAATAAAACCACATTCTCTTGCCTGTCCTCCCTCCTCCATGACCGCCGCCATCCTTTATTTCCCCCATTTGATTCTCGCGTCCTCTGTCATCAATTCCAAGCTGGCCTCCCCATTTGTGAGCCCACCTCCCCTCTTTTCCTGCCAGATTGTTAGTAGCCGTTTCCCTCCTATGGTGTGCGGTCGTCTTCCTCCGGCTATACACGATCATCTTCATTCAACGAAGCACAGATCTCAATTTTCGTCTTCCTTCATCAGTGTACAATTGAAGAGAAATGACGATGTTAGAGCACAATTGAAGGGAGACGTACAATCGAGATCGAAGGAAAATGACAATAAAGGACAATGATGGGCAAGATTAAAGTGCAACAAGAGAACACTATGGAAGAGGACGCTTAATCGATAAGAGCGTGTGACAAGCAAAATGTTAAATATTGTTACTGCTAAGTATACCACACCTCATATTTTTAAGATATATTGTACCACATATCATTACCATTTTTATAAAAAGAAATAAATGTTAGAATATTATTTTAAGATGAAATAAATTAAATAAAATTTTTTGCACATCTTTATATGTATTCAAATTTTTCTCATCATAATTTGTCAAATATAAATAAAATATATATGATAAAAGATATTTGTTATACAAAAAACCATAAAAAAATATTATATATAGAGAAAAATAAATATTATTCAGCAAAAAAAAACTAATTTATTGATACAAGAGAAAAAAAAAAGAAATAGTACTTTTAACAACAACAATACATTTTCTAATACCCAAAAAAAGAAAGCAAAAGTAAAAGAGAACAGAACAAAAAAATAAAAGTAAATATTTATGTAAAAATATGAGTATTAATTATATTTTACTATTTTATATATTTATGTATAATATTTTGATTTAAAATGACCAAAAAACATCTCACACACGTCCGTGAAAAATAGAATATTATGGTACAAACCTCACAGTATTTGTGGTATACCACAGTTTTTAGGTAAAATGTACATAAAAAAGTTACTGGTATGCAAAATACCGTGAAATATAGCGGTATACCACATATTTCATATGAAAAAAATGACAGAATGTAAAAACATTTGTATTGCGTACTGCTTGTGGGAAGCAGTATACTGCGGTATTTAATTCCATAGTAACGAGATGACAACTGAAAATGGTGACAGAAGAAGATGACGAAGGACGATGATTAATAAGGAAAAAGGTCGTGTTATGGCCTCAGGCGTCTCAGCCTTTTGTTCTCCTTGTTCATCGATTAATCATTAATGGTGGCTACGACATGGGATGTTGGTGGTGGGATAAGAACGTGATAGTGGCAAATTAGCGCCGGCCATAGTAGAGGTAAAGGCCATGAGGGGCGAAGGAGCAGAAGTGAAGGCTATGATAGGATGGTGGTTTTATTGTAAGATATAAAATTTTTGAGGTTTTTATGACAAATGGAAAGTTTTTAGGGGTTAAACTAGGTTTTTATGTTTTTTTTTGTCCATTTTAACGGTTGCAATTAATGGTAGAACGATTAATGTAACATTTTCATAGTTAAAGGATAAATGATGTAATATTTTGTAGGTCAAGGATAAATCCGAAATGTGGGTCTTAGTTCATGGACGACCGGTTCTGTTTACCCTATTTACAATGTATTTTATAGCGCTACCTTAAATTTAAGATAAACTCCACCGATCGTCCTTAAACTATATCCAATGTTCCTTATTCGTCTCTAAACTATCAAAATGTTACTTAATCGTCTCTAAACTATATCCAATGTTATTTAATCATCCTGTCATTCATCATAGTCGTTAAGGATGGACGGAAAAATAGTGTGGTTGCTGATATGATATGGAAAAATGATGTGGCTGCTAATGTGACATCACTTTTCCATCCATCTTTAATAATATGATAGACAATAGGGCAATTAAGCAACATTGGATATAGTTCAGGGATGATCAAGTAACATTTAATAGTTTATGGACAAATAAGCAATATTGGATATAGTTTAGGGATGAACGGTGGAATTTACCCTTAAATTTATATCTAATTAGCAATTTCACTCTAAAAAGAAAAAAAATTAAAGATTTTCTTAATATGTTGACGCATAATCTATTCATTATATTACTCTTGTGAGAAAATATATCATATTGCCACTATAATTAAAATTGAATTGCAAAGATACAAATATATCCATATTGCTATCAAAACAAGTTCCTCAAAATACCAAAATATAAAAAATATAAACTAAAATAAAATATTAAGCTACAATTCTTATTTTTTGGGATTAATTTTTTTCGGATGAAGCTATTTTAGCCCCATATTCATATATTTGATGAATATATCACGTAACTTCTGTTTGTAATAAAAGATCTATTGAATAATAATTAATGAAATATTTTATTGAAACATTACTATAAAGTGTCAAATATTGTTCGACCTTTTTACTCTTAATTGATTGTATAATCCCCCTTTAATGGGACCTAATTTTTTGCACTATTACTTTCCTAAGAGGTTTAATAGGATAATGATTAAGAAATAAAAAACAAAGACTCCGAGTTAATAGATTTCATCCAATCAAGGATTAATATAGAATATTTTAAAAATTTAGAGCCAAAAGAGAATACTCAATAAGAATGATGCGGAAACAAAAATTAATGGTTATAAACTCTCTACTAAATTTACCCTATTCTTTATGTTACCAAATTTTCTCTTAACTTGGATAAAATATAGTACTATATATCTTATTTCAAATAAAACTATTGGATATATCCAGCATTAATTTGTGCTTTTTTATATATACAATGCACAGTTTCTTTAATTTGAAAATATATTATTAAATATTTTTATTTAATTAATCAAAATTTAATGTATTTTTAATATTTAAAATGTTAAATAAAGTTGTACTATATATTTATATATTGTAAAAAGTATGAAGATGTCAAAATATTTAACAACGCTTTTACGCTTACATTATAAGTTATTTTGTTGTTTTAATGAAACCAAATTTTACCATAGTCTATTTAATTAGAGTTATACAAACACTAGAACAATAAAGGAACCCTTAAGTTGTCATTAAATTTTATTTTTTATTACAAACTTGTCTACCATTGATTCTATATTACAGAATCAAGTATTGTATGCAATTCTTTTTAATGGTAATCTTACCTTTAAAAGTTAAAACTTCTAGATTGCCACTAATTATTTTTGCATGCATCAGACATATCCATACCTAAATATTATAAAAGTATGATAACACCAAAATGTTGAACGACTTTTTTATTCTTACTTTATAATTTTTTTTCTTTTAATAAAACTTAATTTTATTATTATCTGTTTAATTATAGTTATAGTGGTAGTAAAACACTAAAAGGGATAGGGGGAAACGGGAGAGAAAGAGTCATGTATTTCTTTTCTTATGTGTTATTATTGCATCTTATGGCTAAAACCCTTAAGTTGCCATTAAAAATCATTGTTTGTTAAAACCTTGCCTGCTCTAGATTCTATATTATAAAATTAAGTACTATATACAATTTTTTTTGCATTAATCTTACCTTTAATGGCTAAATCCCCTAAATTGCTACTAAAATTTGTTTTTTTACAACAAATATTCCCGTCCTTGGTTCTATATTACTATATATAAAAAGTTACCTTTGGTACAATAAATATTTTATAAAACTTAGAATTTAAATTAGTATTTCAAAAACCTTCACAATCAAATCTTTTATTTGAATAAAATATTAAATATCTGGAAAAACTTATTCTAAAGTTCCTAACACTATAAAAATGCCTTTGAAATTTTTGTTAACTATGCTTATTTTTTTTCAACCTGGATGAGTATATGCTATGAAAGCTTATTATCTGGTAAACTCATGCTAAATTTTCACATGACAATCTATAGGTATTGCATAATAAAAAAAATTAGGTGTAAAATCTATATATGAAAAATTTATGTAAATGAACACTTTCTAATAGTTCACGTAAAGTTTTTCCTTTACCTTAAAATTATAGGTTCTTTTGCTCTTTTAATGATACACATATTTTGTATTGTATATTCAATTAGAGTTATGTTAGTATTAGGACACTAAAAAGGGAGGAAGAAAATAATCCACTGACATAGATCTAAATATATTGTTGCCTATTTAATTAGAGATTTAATTGCATTAAAATACTAGAAAAATAATAAGAAAGAAAAATTGAAAAGTGGGATGTGTTTAGTCTACTAAACTTACTTTGACTACGAAACTTAGTTTGTTTTAACAAGTACGACCTATATTTGTTTTTGTTAAAAACTTGCCACCTTTGACTCTATATTACAAAATTAAGGAGTACATGCAATTTTTTTGTTAATCTTACTAGCTTTAATGGCTAAAACTCCTAAATTGCCACTAAATTTTATTTTTTACCATAAACTTATATGCGTTCCATATTACTATCAAATAATACCTCAAGTACAATAAATATTTTATAAAACTTAAAATTTAATTTAGCATTCCAAAAACCTTCATAACTAATGATTTTAATTTAATAAAAAGATTTGAATATGTGGTAAAACTCATACTAAAGTTTGTACTACTACAAAAAATGCACTACTATAAAAAATGCCTTTGAACTTAATTTTTTTTCAATTATTATTATTATTATTATTATTATTATTATTATTATTATTATTATTATTATTATTATTTGCAAATTGGATAGGTATGTAATATGAAAGCTTATTATCTAGTAAACTCTTGCTAAATTCCAATATGACAATTTGCATGTATTGCAGATTAAAAAATAATTTTAGATATAAAAAGCATATATTAAAAATTTATGTAAGTGAATACTTTATAATAGTTCACTTAAAGCTATTCAATTATCATGGAATTACAAGTTCCTTTTACCTTTTTAATGATACACAATTTTCTATTGTGTATTTAATTAGAGGTATGTTAGTATTATGACTCTATAAAGGAGGAAGAAAAGAATCCACTAAGTAGCATTAAAATACTAGAAATATAATAAGAGACCAAAAATGAGTTGGATGCGTTTAGTCTTTAGTTTTTAGAAAAATTATTACTTTTGACTATTAAACTTACTTTGATATCTAAACTTAGTTAATTTTAACAAGTGTATAATAAGTTTATTCTACTATAAAAATGTCTTTTAATATAATATTTTTGTCAATTTAGTTTATTTAATGTATACTATGAAAGCTTATGCATTTGGTAAATTTTTATACTAAATTACTGTGTTATTTTATATATAAAAATAACATTTTTTATAGTCATAAAAAATTAAAAAAGAAAGATTAAAAAACTTTGTAACAGTTCATGTTAACCTTTTTAGCCTTATTGCTTTTTTGTTTATCTGAAATTCTATGTTAGAGCAATCATATATAATTAAAGGGTGACTCAGGTTCTCGATCCAACCGGAGAAGATGAATGAGAGAATTTTGCCATGGTCAGCCTGCAGCAACCAAGGAGGCCATTGCCTCACTGGTTCAAGTGCAGCGTCGTGATAATTTATTATATGCAAACATGTTATTAAAGGATGTGGCGGTGACCTTTTAGCTAAATTGGGTCTTTCTTGTGACCAATTATCCGTTCCAGCTTCTTGATGTTTGTTTGGGCGACTCGATTTATTGATGAGAATTGAAGTGCCTTTTTTTTTTTTTGGTAAATTAGGCGATATATAGAAAAGCAAAAGATCAGCCGGAAGACTTATTACACGGTCCAGAATTACAAAAGTTGTAAGCTCTCAAGGCTGAGCTACTAGTGCTACAATCTCTAGATCTAGAGACACCAACAGAATCTTCACAAAAACTGATCCTAATACAATTAGGTAATTGCCAAAAAATAAGTGTGCCTTCTAACTCTTGATTGGCCGCCATATTAGCAAGTTGGTCAGCTACATGATTGGCTTCTCTGAAGACATGATGAACCTGATGAACTCTCCCTCTGCTCCTAAGGAACCTACATTCAAAAAGTAGTGGCATTAGCATAAAGGAAGAGCATTGAGATGAATTTAGAAGTTGAACCCCTACTTTCGAATCCATCTCAACTTGTAGAGGAAAGGTGTTAAGCCGATGAGCAAGCCTTAGACCTTCTCTAACTGCCCATAACTCTACTTGTAAGGCAGAGGAAGCGCCTACATTACGAGCAAAAGCAATCACAAATTCACCTTTTTCATTTCTGATGATACCACCAGCCCCAGCCTTACAGATGGCTGATTTTGAAAAACCATCTGTATTGAGTTTAAATATGCCAATAGGGGGGTCCATTTGACATCAATATAAACTCTGAGATGGGGAGCAGGCCGAGAGGCTAACTGGATAGCAAAGAATTCACCAGCTTTTTTCTTAATGTTATCAATGAGAAAATTAGAAGAACAAGGCTTGTTCTCAAATAACAGTTTGTTCCTGCTGCACCAGATTTCCCAGAAACAAAAAGGAAGCAGAATATTCAAAGGGATATTACCATAAGTGGACGGTTGAGAATTGGTACAACTTACCTTGATGAGCTGGTTGAAAGAAGCAGTCAAGTCCCAAGTAATGTGAAAATGATCATAAATAGACTTACTCATAGTACAAGAAAACAGCATATGGAATTGATCCTCATTGTAGCTACCACACCGACAGTACAAAGGGTTAATATTAAAACCTCTACCATATAAATGTAAGCTCGTGGAAAGTTTACCATGAAGAGATATCCAGAGGAACATATGAATCTTGGGAATGGTGGGAATTTTCCAGAGCCAAGAATAATCCATAAAATCAGATGAAGAAGTTCTATTCTTCTCAAACAGATAGGCAGACTTAAAAGTAAGATAACCATCTTTAGAAAATTTTCAAAAATCTTTATCAACAAAGGTACTATCATGGTGGATATTAATGGCATGAATCTGATTCTTTATAGATAAGGGAAGCTCAAAAGAAAGTTTATCCCAATTCCAACAATCACCATTAGAGACATCAGCAACTGTAAGGGAAAATTCATCACTAGTTAAGGGCCCTTCAATGCAATTTCTTAGACTACCAAAAGGAAGCCAGCTGTCCAACCACCAAAGGGTATTTTGACCAGTAAAAACAAGTCTGACTATTCCCCCAATCAAGTAATCAGCACTAATAACCTGTTTCCAAAGTGGGGAAAATGACCCAGTAGTTGTTACATTATTATACTTAGAAAAGAGGGTACAACTAAGCAAGGAATTCTTCTCATGTTTAATCTTCCAAGCAAGTCTTAACATGTGAGCACGATTGAGACACCTAGCTTGTCTTATACCCAGACCACCCTCTTTTTTCCTTCTAGTAACCGTCCCCCAACTAATAGAGTGGATGGATCTTTTTTCATTGGTAGAACCCCACAGAAAGTTCCTACAAATTTGATCAATATTATCCAAAGTTTTAACAGGCAGGCTAGTTACTTGCATGTAGTAATTGCCCATGGTAGCCAAAGTTGACTGGGTCAAAACAGTTCTACCAGCAAGAGATAAGTACTTGGTTTTCCACCCAGCTAACTTAGCATTAATTTTCTCAAGGATGAAATTACAATCAGAATTTTTCCACCTTTTATGGGAGATAGGGAAGACTAAATATTTACCAAGATTGTCAGTTTCTTTAACCTGAAGGATGTTAGCACAGATGGTTCTAGTGTTTGCTTTAGTGTTTTTACTAAAAAGCAACTTAGACTTACTAAGATTAATAGTCTGACCAGAGAGAGCACAGAAGGTTTGTATGGTATGTTGGGCAATTGTTTTCATTAGCCTCGGTAATAAAAAAAAGATCATCAGCGAAGAAAAGATGGGTTAGCACAGTACCCCTGGAACCCATTTTAAAACCCCTCCAATGACCACTCTCATGTTGAAAATTAATCATCTAGAAAGGATCTCTAAGCAAAGGATAAAGATATAAGGCGAAAGGGGGTCTCCTTGTCTAATACCTCGAGAAGGTGTGAAAGAGTCAGACATAGAGCCATTAATCAAAACTGAAAACTCAGAAGAAGAGATACATTCTAAAATCAAGGATCTCAATCTTTCGGGAACCTGAAAATAATGCAGCATATTTCTGACAAAGCTCCATTCAATCTTATCATAAGCTTTTTCAAGATCAATTTTAAGAACAAAAAAACTCCTGTTTCCTTTCTTTTTGTTGAAAGAATGCAGAATTTCTTGTAAAATGATGGCATTATCAGCTGTACTTCGACCAGGAATAAAAGCTGATTGAAAAGGGCAGATAACAGACTTGATAAAAGGCCTTAATCTGCTCACAATTATTTTAGAAACAGCTTTGTACAACGTATTGCAAAGGCCTATAGGCCTGAAACTTGTGATGGTCTCAGGCTGAGCAATTTTGGGAATAAGGGTGATTAGCGTTTTGTTCCAGCTATTAGGTAAATTTTTTATAGTGAAAACTTGTTGAATATCATGAATGATAGAAGGACCAGTGCAATCCCAAAACTTTTTAAAGAAAGCTGCATGAAACCCATCAGGCCCAGGAGCTTTTAAGTTCTTAATGGAAAAAATAGCTCTTTTGATCTCATCAACATCAGGAATAGAGTCAACAAGAGGTAAAGAGTTCCAGTCAAAAAAATCGACTTCAGACCAAAGAGGAGCACTGGATAAAAGACTAGTAGTAAAAAGCTCAGAGAAATGATTTACAATAAAGCCAGACAATTCAGCAAGGTTATGGATCCAGTTACCAATGAAATCTTTAAGACCAACAATTTGATTATTTTTCCTCCTGTGCACAGTAGAGATATGAAAAAATATAGTATTTCTCTCCCCATCTTGTAACCAGTCTATTCTAGACTTAAGTCTCCAAAGATCCTCTTCTCTAAGTAAAATTTCTTTGAAATCTTGAACTAAGGAAGTCTCTAGCTTATGAAGAAAAGCATTAGGTGGCCTGCTCTGGATACCTTTAATACGAGCAAGGAGAACCTTTTTTTGGTGAAAAATGTTACCAAAGATCTCTTTGTTCCAAACAGAAAGTTGGTATTTAAAAGCATCAAGATTATCAGAAGAAGAAGATATGGGAGACCAGTTACTGTGAACAAAGGGCCGAAACTCAGGGTGCCTCATCCAAGCCAGCTCGAACCTAAAAGGTTTGGGCCCAATTCTACCAATGAAGTGCCTTTTGATCAAAATAAAAATAAAAATGATGACTTAAGCTCCTATTATGAAAAAGATAAAAAAAGAAAGGTGTTTATAAAAAATTTTAGTAAAAAAGTTTCATGCTCCTACAATTAGTTGCTTATATTATAATAAAGGGGACCTTTATTAGCAACTTTTTTACATTTTTAATGTTTTAAAATGTTGGAAAAATTATAAGAATTATTTTTCCCACATGTTCATCCCTTTTAATATTATAAAAAAATATATTCTTAGCAATTGACTCTTTTTTATACTAAGTAATATGAAAGTATTTTTTTCATCTTTATTATTTTTTAGAGCCAATCAAATCTTAGGTGCCGGTGTGTTAAGTGATCAAGATATTAATTTTACGTTATGACAGCAAAATTTTATTTTATGAGATATTAACTAGAATAAGAAGAGAAATTTAGGGATTTATATGTTCAAAATTTATAATTAAATTACATAATCTTAGGTTGTGACTGCTAGTACTAACCACATAAGCAATTATATGACAAGGAAGAAGTTGGAGAGTTTTTAGGAGGATATATAATCAGTTGTAGTAGAAAATAAATCCCAACATGTATTATATGTATCAGATCAAAATTTTATTCATTTTTATCTGAAATATAAATTCTTTTAGACTTTTCATTTTTTCATTTTCGCAGTACATAATTCATATAGTTTTGCTACTTCATATTTGACATCGTCACAAAAAAATTCTCCAAAACATATTTTGAGAAATTTTCTAATTTTTTGAAAAATTGTATTGTTCTATTTAGTTTACTATGTTAACATTTTTATTGGGTAAAATTCATTTTTGGTCTTTAGCTTTTTCCATTGTCCAAAACGGGTCTCTAACTTTCATTTTATCCTCTAAAAGTCCTCAACCTCTATATTTTTGTCCCAATCGTAGTTCATCTATTAACTACTCGGTTAAGTTTAATGGAATCTCAATAAAAATGTCAATTTTGATCTCCACATTTTCTTTCTCTCACTCAAATCACACTCAAATATTAAACACTTCAACCTTTCCTTCCATTTTTGGCCAACGTTTACTGTAAAAGATTCAAGCCCAACTTCACTCTCAGCCACTTGCCCTAGACTCCAATCTCTGTCGTGCGCCACCCCAGAGGCTGCCACCATCTCCAGCCGCCAAATCAGCCACCCCTGCCGTCGTCCACGCCTCGCTTCTCTCCGAACCACCTAGCCCATTCCTCTGTCGTCAGCGTTGCGAGCTGCCATCAAAGCCCAGCCACCGATTTCGCGCCGCTGCCGATACCGCGAGCTGCAAGAGAGAAAGAGAGAACCGAGTTGCGCGATCAGACCCAGTCAGATTCTTCCACTCCGAAGTGAAATCAGGGCGGGACTTGCACTCTTCAGTCCTTGCGGCGGTCGCCGGAGAAAGGAAGTCAAGTTATACATGTCCGAGTCGCTCGACGAGGATCTGGGTCACTCATTCTGCTACGTGAGACTCAATATGAACCCGCTCACATCATCCAATCCTCAGTGGCTGTTGCTACGATGAGTTCGATCATGGGTTTGCCTCCGCTGGAGAGAGGCTTCATGCCGGGTTTGATTGAGAGAACGTTTATGTCCGGTAGGGTTTCCTAGCTGAATAGAGAATTGGGCCATAAATCTCACGTCGAAACAATCTAAGAAATGCTATGTACTGGAGGTGGGAGAGATTGTTAATGAGGTTGTGGGACTTTCTTTTTCTAGGGAATTAAAATTGATGAGAAAGAGGATTCGCGAACAAAAAGAACTGTTAAATTTACATGTTTGAGGGTACTTTAAGTGAAAGAAAGAAGATATAGGGATTAAATTTGGAATTTTTCCTAAAATTCCATTTAAACTTAACAGAGAAATTAACGTAAAGACCATAATTGGGACAAAAATAAGAAGGTTAGGGTCTTTAGAGAACAAAATGAATGTTAGGGATCTATTTAGGGCAACGCTAAAAGCTTAGGGACCACAAGTGAATTTGTAATAACCCTAGAAACTAAAAAAAAAATTAACAAATTACCCTAAAGACAAAAATTACCATTTTACCCTCAATCATATTTTCATAATTTTGCCTATTAATTTACAAAATTAAGGTAAAGATAAGAATCTTGATTATTAGATAATTTCTTTAGTGGTTACTAAGTTAAATTTAAAACCGAAAGCTTAAAGCCATCTTCTTTAGGCTAGGGCCACTTTTGTCCTTTTTCAACTGAATATTGAATTGAAAACCTAAGCACACCATTAGATTCTTTTCATAAAAATGAGTCAAAAGAACTTTGTCTTACTCAATTTTAAATTCATTTACTTAGATTTCCTAAAATACAGCCTATTTCATGAGTGCACGGTTTATATCAGGTTTGTGTTATTTTTACATGGGATAATTTCTCACATAACCCGAGTACTTATTTTTGAAAAAATCTGCAGCCGTGTCCATCCCAGAAATTTTTTTTAGAAAAACCAAATTCAATTTAGTTTACCTATTTATCTTTTTTTTATTAACTAAATCACAATCAATTTGTCATCATCAGAATAAAACTCTCTTTTTCTTTTTTTGTTTTCCCCGTAACTCTTTCTAGGTTCACCTGCAGAAACTAAAGCCTAGGCAAATTTCTTCTCTTCGCTCTTTGTTGTCCAACAAGTCGTCAAGCAACAATGGTAAAAGAAATTACCATGGCCGCCACTCTCGGCCTTGCCATCCTTGTCACCTCCTTGTAACTCTGGCCATATCCCTCTCTCCTATTCTTTTAGCTCAATTTGATAGCCTCATAATTTCTCCATTATTCCTGGTCTTGCTCATTAAAGTGGATAAGAAGGCATCACGCTAAAAGATCGTAATTGCACTCTCCGTGTCATTGCCTTCTTGGTCTTACTCCTTGTCGAACTGGTGTAAGACAAGCCTTTTAGGTTTTGTTTCTCTATTATCCAAGCTATTCTAAATATCATTTAATTCTCTATTCTTACCTAGGTTCATTAAGTTGAAAGGAAATCTCATCTAGACACTAAAAGCCCTCTGACACGCATCCACAATTCCTAATTCATTTGTGTGAGTCTAAATTATTCGCTGCTTTTTTTTAATTTTTTCCAACACCTAACTACCATATTTTTGAGCTATATTTCACTGCTATATTTTTCTTATTCAAAATTCTAGGCTTGTGCACTTGTTTCTAATGCCATCAAACTCCTACTTGCACTCGAGCCCTGGTAAGCTACTATATCCTTTTTGGAATTCTTTTGGCTATTGATTTCGAACCTTATAGCCCCTGTTAAGTCTTTTCTCTTTACTATCCACATTGTTATAGAGACTTAGGAAATCCTTACTGAAAGGTTTAGTTCTTCCTTGGACTCCCGAAGCGTTAGAGATCCCGAAAACATATCAGTAATCAATATCAAATTTTATCCTTCCAAGTTTAGCTTTTATAGCCATAAAATAAGTATATAACTCATAGTGTTGGTAGCTATAATTTTAGGGTTATTATCAAAAAAGACTCCCGACACAATTTCAAGTAGACACAAGGCCACCGGAGACTCCCCAAAACCATTTTTGCGCACTAAGTAAAATTTTAGCCTAAATATCAAGAATGTGAACCTTCCAAGTAACATTCAAGAAATTTTCAAATTTTCGCATATTTTCACATTTTCTACCTTCCTAACCTTTTGTAGGACCTGTTTTAGGAAACCGACATTTTTCACTAAGTTATTTTGCATTCAGTAAGGGGGAAGAGTGAGTTGATTCTCATGGGTCCTCTTAGGCCCAAAATAACCATCAACATGAATAATAAATTCTACATAAACTATTGGGCTAACTAAAATTATTAAAAGTGTGGGTAACATGGTAAATTAATTAAATTAATTTTTACAGAAATTTATTTTATTTTAGTTTAGTTTTTTTTCCCATTAAGATGTAAGTTTTATTGGTTGATTGCATGATTGTAATGATATGATATATGTTGTATGTTTGGCACTAGTATCATACTAGGACCGTTTACAGTAAGAATTAAGTTATAAGTATGCTAAGACCGTTTGAATAAACCTTGCTAGTATCATGTTTAGGGATAGTAAGACAAACACATTTGATACTATATTTAGGACCAACAAACTTGCTAGCAACATTATTAAGGCCGAAAGAAACTATTAGTGGCATGCGAGGCCAGTAATAAACTACTATAAGCTATTAGATAAAGGATTAGGAGTATAAATGTTAAATGACAAACTTGAAAAGAATTCACAAGAAAGGAGTTGGATATTTATCATAAATACACTTAAAAAGATATCATTGATTATCACGTCATCATAAAAAATTAAACTAATATAACAAGATAAAAGAAATATGATACACTAGAATTATGGCTGAAATAACATAAGCTACAGTCATGCATCAATTAGTTGTTGCATATGATTGATGTTAGTCATATATAAGACTACATTAAGTAAAAATTTTGAGAGTAAGATAAAACAAGAGGAATGCAAGGTTGGCAGCGGACCATGTCTACATGACTTGACGAATCGTAAATTTAGAAGAGAGGTTCGGAACGAATGATTCAAACCTAAAAAGACATGTTAAGGTGGTGGCAGGTCATCTATAGTCATAGCCTGATATTGATATAGAGTTTGGAAATATGATTTGTGCGCTGCCAGACATAGTTGGCAAGGGACCATGCTTATAGCTGGTATCATGAAAGGCTCTACCTCAACGTAAGTATCCCGAGAAGTTATGACTTGGTGGCATCCCCGATGGCACTGCATAAGATTTATCCCGGGAGTGCGTGATGTACATACACATCACCCTAAGTTCATCTGATGACATTCAAGTGTTAGATTAAATGATTTGATCAAAGCTATATGATTTAATCAATAAAAGCAATTATGCATATGCATATTAGTTCAAGCATGCTAGTAGAAAGTTAGTGTTGTTGTTGTTGTGATGTTGTATAAAATTCTTCTTTGATTAAATCATTGTAACTTAAAGTTTATTATTCATTTGTTATTTGTTAAAGGAATATTAGAATTCACGTGATAAGCTTGATACTTCTCTATTACTAAGCAAGTGGTACTCATATTCTTTTTAAATTCTTTTCCTTAGGTGAGTACTATGACGAGATAGAGTATGCTAAATTGTGTGATGAGGTTTAAGATGTGGAACAAATTGAGTGAGAGCACATTGTAGCCCCTCAAAAAAACTGGTTGGGATTAGATTTTAGTTAGTGTTGTTTTTCTAAATAATATGGATTGTTAAATTTGGATCATTATTCATATTTTTATTTTCCTAGGATTATTGTTTAATTATTCTGATTTGCTTTAACTCTTTTATTAATTGGAAAAAAAAGATAATTTTTTTAAAAAAAAAGTGTTTACCTCATTTCTAAAATTATTTTTAATTAATTGCTTATTAACTTAAAAAATTAAAATATTTTCCAAAATTAAGATTTATAAAATTGGGGATGTTACAGAATTTTTCCCTATTTTTATTTATTTTTTTAATCAAAATTTTAATGTACTTCTAATATATAAAATGCTGAATACATTTGTATTCACGTTCAGAGAACATGTCAAAGACTAGTGTCATTCATGCTGCATGAGAACCATGATCAAATTATTCATGTTGATACACGAATTAGACTATAATTAGATTTACCAGGAATTAATAGACAAACAATATAAGTCTACAGGTTCTTGTCTCTCTGTCTATTCAGATTCTTCAAACTCTTCCTTTACTATCATGACAAGCCAAGAGGCCTCCTTCACTACAAGAGAAATCAACTTGGGCGATCCACCATTTGCTGGCCAAACAACGGCCAAATTACTTTTTGGATAACTGAAACTATTTCTCTAAATAGATTATTATTAGGCACCGGTCTTATCAAATTAATCACCATTTGCTTATACTCACCTCTAATGTCATATACAATATAATTGACTAAATTTGTTTTCGATGATGATAGATTTGATACTTTTGCCTTATAATACTATGACCATGACAATACCACAGAAAATAATTCTCTATAAATCCAAATCAATACAAATTTTGTCATACATAATTTTTTGTTTGAAAATATCTATTACGACATTAACGACATGGGCATTTTTAGCGAGTCTATCTCATCACTGTTATTGTCATTTTAACCAAAAAAAAAAAATTTACATGCAGGAATTTCAACATATGATAACTTTTTGTCAGCAAAGGGGTTATGTGTCCCAATTTACAAATTTTCTTTTTCTTAATTTTTTTTTAGGGTTATTACAGCCTCTTCCTGTTAAAAGGAATTTGTCCCCAAATTTGAAAGAGGGTGTTAAGAAGTACCTCAAAGCAGTGGATACTTCTTCCAAAGCTCATCATCAACTTCCCAGGTTGCTTCTTGCTCTCCATGATTATTCCAAATGACCTTTACCAAATGAATGTCTTTGTTGCGCAAAACCTTTTTTCTACGATTCACAATGGCCAAAGGCTCCTCGACGTAAGTCAAAACCTCGCGCAACTGCAACGGCTCCCACGGAATAACGTGTGCTAGATCTGGCTAATACTTTCAAATATTACTCATGTGAAACACGTTATGAATTCCAGTCAAATTAGGTAGTAAAGTGACTCCATAAGCCACCTCTCCAACCCGCTCTAAAACCTCAAAAGGTCCAACAAAGCGCGGAGCTAACTTTCCTCTCACTCCAAAGCATTGAACTCCCTTGGTCGGTGACACTTTTAGAAACACATGATCACCAACGGAAAACTCCAAGGGTCGATGCCTCTAGTTTGCATAACTCCGCCACCTATCTTGAGCTGCTACCAATCGTTGTTTGATTATTTTCACCTTATCTGAAGTTTGTTCTACCAAATCTGGTCCTAATAAAGACCTATCACCCACTTCTTCCCAACACACCGGAGTATGACAACTATGACCATACAAATCCTCAAATGAAGCCATCTGAATGCTGGAGTGATAGCTATTATTATAAGCAAACTACTAGTGGCAGGTCATTATCCCAAGAGTTCTTGTAATCTAGTGCACAAGCTCTAAGCATATCCTCAATAATTTGTATAGTCCTCTCTGACTGCCCATCTGTCTGTGGTTGATAAGCGGTGCTCATTAATGTCACATTGCCCAACTGTTCTTGTAAAACCTACTAAAACTGTGATGTGAATCATGGATCCCTATCAGAAATAATGCTCCCCGGTACTCCATAAAGATGAACTATCTCAAATATGTATACTTCAGCTAATCTAGCTACAGGCCAAGTCTTTTGGATTGCCAAAAAGTGGGCTGACTTGGTTAACCGATCAACTATAACCCATATTGCATCATGTCAACGATGAGTAGCAGGTAGCCCAACTATGAAATCCATTGCAATGTCATCCCACTTCCATTGAAGAATCTCTAATGGCTGTAGTAGTCCTCCAGGTCTCTAGTGTTTTACTTTGACCTTCTGACAAGTCAAATATCTAGATACAAACTCTGCAATATCCTTCTTCATACCACTCCACCAAAAGCTTTTCTTCAAATCAAGGTACATCTTGGTGTCCCCCGGGTGGATGGTTAACCGAGATGCGTGTGCCGCAGATAAAACATCATACTTTACCTCACTACCTTGGGGAACAACAAATCTGTTTTGAAATTTTAGTGTACCATCCACATCCACACTGAATCCTTTCTGCCCTAAAACTAACGATTCTCGGCATTGTGGATCCTTTCTTTGAGCCTTTTTGACCCTTGCCACAAGTGTAAGCTCTATATGCAAACTGGCCATGAGAACCTGGGGTCCCTTCACTTGAACACCTAAGCTTATCTAACAAAACTCCTCTAGTAGTTTCCACTCAGAAACCACCATAGCATTCAGTTTAGCACCCGTTTTTCTACTCAAAGCATCAACCACTAGGTTAGCTTTACCTGGGTGATACTGAATAGTGCAATTATAATCAGAGAGATATTCAAACCAACGACGTTGTCAATTATTGAGTTCCCTCTGTAACAATAGATAATGTAGACTTTTATGATTAGTGAAGACTTCAAACTCTTCTCCATACAAATAATGTCGCCAAAGCTTTAACGCATGTATGACAACTGTCAACTCCAGATCATGAGTTGGGTAATTAAGCTCATGAGGCTTCAACTACCTAGACACATAAGCGATCACCTTTCCCGCCTACATTACTACACAGCTAAGCCCCTGATGTGATGCATCTATATAAACTGCAAAACGACTTCGCCCATCAAGAAGAGTAAGAACAGGTGCAGAGACTAACTGCTTCTTCAACTCCTGGAAACTATTTTCGCACTGCTCGATCCATCGGAATGGTTGATCCTTCTTAGTCAGTTGGGTTAAAAGGCATGCCAGCTTCAAATAACCTTCTACAAAATGTCTATAATACCCAGCCAAGCCCAAGAAACTACGAATCTCAGACACAGTCTTCGGTTGTTGCTAGTTCACCATAGTTTCAATCTTACTAGGATCCACTGAAATTTCTTCCTTAGTTACCACATGGCCTAAAAAGGTGACACTGTCCAACAAAAACTCACACTTGCTCAGCTTTGGATATAGCTTATGTTTCTTCAACATCTAAAGTACAATCCTCAAATGTTCTTTATGGCTTTCAACATCTGGTGAGTAAATCAAAATATCATCTATGAAAACGATGACAAACTGATCTAGGTATGGTTGGAACACCCTATTCATTAGGCCCATGACAACTGCGGGTGCATTTGTTAACCCGAAGGGCATCACTAAAAACTCATAATGCCCATAACGAGTCTTGAATGTTGTCTTTAACACATCTCCCTCTTTGATTTTTAGTTAATAGTACCCAGACCTCAAATCGATCTTGGAAAACACTGATGATCCCCACAGCCAATCAAACAGGTCATCAATCCGAGGTAAAGGGTACCTATTCTTTATCGTCACCAGATTCAGCTATCGATAATCGATGCACATCCTCAAGCTGCCATCCTTCTTCTTCACGAATAAAACAGAAGCACCCCAAGGTGAAGTACTTGGACGTATGACCTTTTTCGAGCAGCTCCTATAATTGACTTTTTAGTTACGCCATTTCTGACGAAGCCATTCGATAAGGTGCTTGAGAGATAGAAGCCGTTCCTGGTAATAAATCAATGGCGAAGTCGATATCCTGGCTAGGTGGCATTCCAAGAAACTCCTCTAGAAACACTTCTGAAAATTCTTCCACAATGAGAATACTAGCTACTAATTCACGCTTCTTTGACTCTGTCTGTGCATAAGCCAAATAGCCAACACCGCCCTGACGGAGATATCTATTAGCTTGCAAACTAGAAATTAAGATTAGAGTGAAGCTTTTTTTATCCCTAACAAACTACACTTCTGACCCATCAGGCAAGGAGAATGTAACTAGCTTCTGATAGCAATCCACCTTAGCATGGTGCCGATGTAGCCAATCCGTGCCCAAAATACAATCAAATTCAGATATCCTAAGCACAAAGAGGTCAATGTCTAGATCACGTCCTCTGAAAAAAATCGAGCAAGATTAAAGTACCCGAGTAGAACTCATACTAGTGTCTGATGGTGTAAAAACCACTAGTATGAAAGGAAGCTCTTTAACAGGCATACCTAACTGATCAGCTAGTCTAGGAGATATAAAAGAATGTGTGGACCCCGAGTCTATAAGAACTCTAGCAGGAAACCCAGAAATAGAAAGAGTACCTATGACCAATTTAAAAAAATTACTAACCTAAGCATGCCACTACCATGAACTTGAAATTAAAGGCTATAATTAAAAGCTATAAATAACAGTGTACCTTGCACCACACCTGAAGCATCCTCTGCCTCCTCGGCTGTCAATACATAAACACGTCCTTCCAGACAAGGTTTTTTTGTTGGTGGTCCTACCGGTGCTACTAGTAGAGCATCCTTCTTAGGACATTACCTGGATAGATGCCTTATCTCTTGGCAATAGAAACAGGTCACACACCGCCCTCCAATTAGGTGAAAGAAATGACAAGTCTGACATCTAGGCTTTCCTTGGCCCTGAAAAACTAGTTACACTGTAGGCCTTCCTACCCCATTAAGCTGTAGTCGGGTAGCTATACTATTGATTGGCTGACCTCTGCCAAAATTTCCTTGCCCCTGAACAGGCATCGGTCATGCTATAGGACGAAAACTGCTTACATGTGTAGGTCATGATGGCACACGACTCCGACTCGTGTCAACAGGTCTAGATAGTTGCTTATCTCTTATCCTTGCCTTACCCCATTGAGCTAAGGATACCGTCTTCTCAAAGGTATTAATCTCTTGCATAATCAGCCTATCTACCAGCTCGTCACGTAAACCATTAACATACCTCTTGATTTTCCTTAGTTCATGTGCCACAATGTGCTCAACATAGTGGGCTAAGGCATTATATCTAGCTGTGTACTGATCTACTGTCATGCTCCCCTGTACCAGTGCAAGAAATTCCTATTCTTTTCTATCTCTCATGGCCTCAGAGAAGTATCGACCATATAGTATGCATAAATGTCTCCCAAGTGATATATCCACCCTCAATCCTCGGAACCCCTGGTTGAGTGGCCTCCCAGCATGTCTGGGCCTCCTCAACCAAGCTAAAGGTAGCTAAGTCCACCTTGTCCTCTTCTGGAATTCTCAAAGCTGAAAGTGTCATCTCTGAAGCCCTGATCCACTCCTCAGCATTGGTAGGGTTAACCCCACCAGTATACTCACCAGATAGCCTTTTGAACTGCTCAAGTAGGTCAGCCCTATGCTGACATCTGGCTAAGGCATGAGGCTGCTGCTCTCGCTCATTCAAATTCTGAAAGTACTGGCCTAAGGCAATAACTGTCTGACGTAATGGATCATCATTGGCCTATTGACCAAGATTCTGGGCTTGTTGCCCATGATTCAGCATGTTCTATCCAGACACTTGAGCATGCTGACCTCGACCTCGTTGGGGTCATCCTCAACCACGAGCTTACGGCTCATCCTGTGCGCCTCACCCAATACCCAAGGCAGGGTACTCATGTGGGTCCATGACCTAAAAAGGAAAAGGTTTAGTCTAATCCAGGCAATTTTTTTTTTTTTGCAGCTTTTAATTTATAACACTATGCGGGGCTCTATGTAGCTCATATGTTTTAGTTGTTGAATTATTTGGTATATTGGTTTACAAGTCCCTTTATTGAAAGCCAAGTTGTTAACTTTTATTTCTAACCTTGCTAATATATATTATGCTCAGTTATGGAAACTTTTCAAAACCTACTTAAGGTCCTTAACTTAGGCAAATAAACAAGAAGCATACTTGCTGAGTGAGGCTGCTGCCTTCCTTGAATCTGGCTATGATACCAAACTGTAATGGCCCCAATTTTATAAATCTTAATTTAGGAAAATATCTTAAATTCCTAGAATTTTAAAGCATTTAATTAAAAATAATTTAAGAAATATAAGGTAAAACATTTTTTTTTTAATCTATTTTCCAAATAATAAAAGTATTAAATGAAATCAGAGTAATTAAGTGACAATCCCAGGAAAACTAACATATGGATAATGTGCCAATTTAAACAAACCATATGTTTCTTTAGAAATCCAATAACATAAAGTTGAAACCTAGTCTAAGCCAGTTTTACTTTCGAGGGGCTACAGCGTACCTTCACTTAGTCTTCTCCACATCCTGAACCTTATTATATGGTTCAGTGTACTCTGTCTCCTCATAGTACTCACCTAAGAAAATATGTTAGAAGGAAGGATGAGCACAACTTGCTCAGTAAAGGGGAAGTATCAAGCCCATCATGTGGGTTCTAATATTCCCGCAACAAACAACAATGAATAATAAACTTTAAGTTATAGCAATTTAATTAAAGAACAATTCCATACAACATCATAACAATAATATCAAAGTCCTACTAGCATGCTTGAACTACCATGCATATGCATAATTCCTTTTACCGACTAAATCATATATTATTGATCGATCATTTAATCCAATACTTAAATGTCGTCGGATGAACCTAGGGTGGTGAGTATGTACATCACTCACTCTTGGGATAACTCTTAGGTAATGCCACTAAGAATGCCACCAAGCCAGAGCCTCTCGGGATACCTACGTCGAGGTAGAGTCTCTCGTGATGCCAGCCATAAGCTTGGTCCCTTGCTAGTTATGATCCAGGAGCACACAAATCATATCTCCATACTCCATATCAATATCAGGTCATGACTAGGGATGATCCGCCACCCTAACATGCCTCTCGGGTTCAAATCCTCCGTTTCGAATCTCTCTTCTAAATTTACAGCTCATCAAGTCATGCAAATATGGTCCATTGCCAACCATGCATGCCTCATGTTTTATCTTACTCCTCAAATCTTTTTTACTTAATGCAATCTTGTGTATGACAACATCAATCATATGCAACATTCAATTGATGCATGACCATAGCTCATTTTATTTTAGCTCGTTTTAGTAGAATGCCATGATTCTAGTGCATCATATTTCTTTTATCATGTTATCTTAGCTTAGTGTTACATGATGTCATGACAATCAATAATATCTTTTTAAGTGTATTTATGATAAATGTTCATCTCATTTCTCATGAATTCTTTCTAAGTTGGTCTTTTAGCCTTTACGCTCCTAATCCTTTATCTATCGGCTTATAGTAATTTATTATGGCTCTAACATGCCACTAACGGCTGCTTTCAATCCCATCATGTTGCTAGCGAGCTTGTCAACCCTAAACATGGTACTAGCGGTGTTTGTCTCACCAGCCCTAAACATGGTACTAACGGGTTTATTTAGGTGGTTCTAACATACTTCTAATTTAATTCTTGTTACAAGCGGTCCTAGTATGATACTAGCATCAAATATACATCATACATCACATCTTACAACCATGCAAAATTACATCTTAATGAAAGATAACTAAAATAAAATAAAATAAAATTCTAGGAAAACTAATTAATTACCTAACCCATGTTGCCTACGCATTTAAAGATTTTGTTTAGAAAAATTGTTTATATAGAATTTATTATTCGGGTTGATGCTTATTTTGGGCCTAAGAGGGCCCATGAGAACTAACCCGTTCTTCCCCCTTTCATAGTATGGAAAACACAGTGAATCAAGGTGATTTCTTAGAACGATCCTACAAAATATTAATAAGGTAGAAAATTAGAAAAATATACTAAAAATTGGAAATTTTCTGAATGGTACTTGGAAGGTTCATGTTCTTGGCATTTAGGCCGAAATTTACCTAGTGAGCAAAATGGGTCTTGAATTGTTTCCGGTGGCCTCATGCTTATTCGGGATCGTGATGGAGCCTTCTTGATATTGATCCTAAAAATTACAGCAGCCACACACTAAGTTATAAGCTGATTTAATGGCTGTAAAAATTGATCTTGGAAGAAAAAAATTTTTATTTCGGTTACCGACGTGTTTTCAGGATCTCTAACGCTCCGAGAGTCCAAAGAAGCGCCAAACCTTCAAGTAAGGATTTTCTAACCCTTTGTAACAACATGGACAGCAAAGATAAGATAATTTTCAGGGATGTAAGATTTGAAATTGGCAGCCCAAAAGAATTTTAAAAAGGCTGCAGCGGCTTAGCGGGGTTTAGGAGCAAGTATGGACCCGATTGCACCGAAAACGAGTGCAAAACCCAAAACTTGGATTAACAATGATCTACCAAGAATTTACAGCAAAAATATAAGGACTTTAGGTGCTAGAAGAAAAGAAAAAAAATTAAAAGAGTAATACCGAAGAATTTTGGCTCATGCAAATCAAATCAGAATTGTCGGTACTCGTAGGATCGCTTTTGCTGTCCGGATGTAGTTTCCCTTCAACTTAATGAACCTAAGCAATAATAGGGAATTAAATAGAATTCAAAATTGGTTAGATGATGGAGAAATAAAAGCCCAAAGGGCTGGACTTACACCAGTTCGACAAAGAACACGATCAAGCTAGTAGCAGAGCGGAGAGTGCGACAACGATCCTTTGGTGTTCTGCCTTCTTCTCCACTTTAATGAGCACGACCCCGAACAATGGAGGAATTATGAGACTATTTAATTGAGCTAAATAAATGGGAGGACAAAATATTGTCAAGCTAGAAGAAAGTTAAGGTGAATTGAAGATGGCGGCCATAATTTTTTTCTTCTTTGTGGTTGGCAGCAAGTTGATACGGAGAAGAAGAAGTGAAAAGAACTAGTTGCCTAGGTTTTGGTTTGTAGTGGTGAAACAGATTTTTTTTAACCTAGAAGAGTTACGGCAAAATAAAATAAAAGTAATAAAAAATGAGAAAGAGTTTTACGTGGATGATGATGGCTGGATAGTGATTTAGTTAACAAAAATAGAATTAAGTAGATAAACTTAATTGAAATTGTTTTTGAAGAGAAAAACAAAATTCTAGTATGTGTGCGGCTACAAGTTTATTTATTTTAATAATAGGGTTACGTGGGAAATTATTCTATGTGACAGTAGCATAAATTTGGTTTAAACCGTACACGCGTATAGGCTAAATTTTTGGAACCTTAAGAAAATGAATTCAGAATTGAGGGAAGTAAATTTCTTTTGACTCATTTTTACGAGAAGAATCTGATGGTGCTTCTAGATTTTCCATTCAATGCTCGGTTGGAAATGGCAAAAATGCCCTTAGCCTAAAAAAAATGACTTTGAGCTTTCGGATTGATTGGAATTTGACTTAACGACCACCAAAGATATTATCTATGGATCAACATTTTTAATTTTAAGTTGATTTTCTAAATTGGTAGGTGAAATTACAAAAATACCCTTGAGGTTAAAGGGGTAATTTTTGCATTTAGGATAATTTGGAAATTTTCTTTTTCTTAATTTTTTTTTTAGAGTTATTACAATTGACTTAAGTTCAAATGAATTGCCCTTTATTCATCATCCTTTATGCGTTCGACTAATTACCTCAAAGAATACTGAAGGTAATACTGGTTACAAAAAAACTGTAAAGTTTTTTTTTAATGTGCCTATAAGATCTTATTGATACTTTTAATATCTTATACAAAAATCTAAAGTTTCTTTTCTTGGTGTAAAATATTAATAGTATACAATTTGTTAAGCAAAAATCTTAATTTAATATCTTAATAGTATTACATATTTAGAAATTTTATTAAAAATTAAGTTAGTAAATTTTTATCTTAAGTTATGTACTTTAGATTCAAAAAACTAATCGTTAAGAAGAAGATGTAATGAACAATTAAACATATTTATGATTAATGTATTATCATAAGTTTAACTTTTTAAAGAGACATAAGCTTATTTTTTAATATAACTATACACTTTTCAAAAATCTTAGTTACCCTACTCCTGAATTTTAATCAAATTACACTCATTCCCAAGGTTTCAAAATCTACACTTACCCTTTATTTGGGCAAAATCCATGTTTAGTCCCCTAAGTTTAAAGGTCATCTTAATGTGATCTCTTAACTCAAAAAGTGACTATTAAAGTCTCCTAACTCAACTTAAGTATCCTATTTTGGTCCCTATCTTAGTTCTACCGTTATTTTGGATGAAAATTGTCTACGTGGCACGTATATTGCCACGTGGTAGTTTTTTTATGATAAGAAGTAACTAGATTAAAAGAACAATAAAGTTCAAGCTAATTAGCACAAAAAGTAATTTTATGGACCCAAAATGATAGTTAACTCAATCTTCCCCAATCTTTAATTCGAACGTAGCCGCCACTGCCCCTCGCCCTCTCTCGAACTCAAATCATGCTTGCTACCTTAATACTATTCTTGCTTCCTATATTTTCTCTCCTTCCCAACCTTCACTGGAATCAGAATCGAGCAAAAACCAAAAGACAAGGATTGGATTTGTCCAATTCCAGAATGAGTTCGAATGGCAGTGTGGCATGGGTAGTAATCGAGAACGTCGAACGTCCAAAGACCAGAGCTAGTGAGGCGGAGGGAGCATCAGTAATCAGCGTGGGTAGTGGTTAGGTGTTGGCCGGGTGTAATCGGCGCTGAAGGGCAGCGGTGAGAGAGAAGAACGGGAGTAATCGGTGTGGGTGACAACGAGATGGTGGTGGGTATAATCAGTGAAGAGAGAGGACAAGTGTGGCAGTGATTGGGAAGACGAAGACGGGTTGGTGGTTTGGTGAGGAAATGGTGAGACTGAGAGATGGAAAGGCGGAAGTCGACGTTGTAGTATCGACGGAGAAGGTTTGGAGAAGAAGATAATGGATTAAACCATGTATTAGGACTTTAGGATTATGCGTTTACGTCACTTAAGTCTGAAATTTGCTGTTCTTTCAGTTTAGTCATCACTTACTGTAATGAAAGGGACTCACACGTGGCAGTAAGGGTGCCACATAGATAATTTTCATCTGAAATAACGGTAAAACTGATAGTATGGATCAAAATAAGACACTTTGGTTGAGTTAAGAAACTTTAATAGTCACTTTTTTAGTTAAGGGACCACATTATGATGTCCCTTAAAGTTAGGGGACTAAATATGAATTTTACCTCCCTTTATTTTATAGTTGATTCAGCATGATTATTCCAAATACTAATTTTTTTTTTATGTTTCCTTTTCAAATACTAATCTTATTTTTCTAATATGAAGTATAAGAGTTTGCCATCACTTTATTTTTTTTTTAATTTTTTCCTTTCAATAATTTTAATGTTTTAAAATTTAAGAAATAGGAAATGTCAAATTTAAGTCTCATTAACAAAGGGAAATAAAATAAAACTTAAGGATAAAAAGGTTTTATGAGTTTTATCATATTTAAATCATTGATTCAAATAGACATAACTATGAGGTTTTTGTGACTTTTAAGTTCCAATTAAGATACTTTGTTCAAATTTTATAGTATGAAGAAATTGATAAATTTTTATGTTTAAGGACATGTCCCAAAAATATATATAAATTAATTAAGGACATATTTGTTACAAAAGTTTAATTGTTATAGCTATTTAAGATTTTTTTCACCATTAAAAATATATAACTTTAAGTAAATGCAGTAAATCTAAAAAATAGAATCACCTTCTTTTTTTTGTTCTTTACTCTCTTTGTGTGAAAATTAGTAGTTTGACATAGTAAAAGTCTTATACTTTCTCAATATATGTTATAAGAATTTATTCTTTTTTTCCAGGTAGATAGAAGTGTTAGGGTGAAAAATATTTATAATTGAGCAAGAAAAGCCTTAATTATATAATCAGTATATGTCAAAGGATTCTTTGCATATAAAACTAACTTGTAATAAGAGAATCGAAGCATAGAACATCAACCAAAAAGAAGTTTGAACCTAACCATTAAGATAAAGAGTTAATTCATTTAGCATTAAGTCAGATTAATCCAAATATGTTTTTATGGCTTTTTGTCTGGAATCAATATTATCAAAAATTAATACTATATAATAATAATAATAATAATAATAATAATAATTCATTGAATAATATTTTTATGGTGTAACTGAATTTTAATTAATCTTTGACGTTGAATAAGTAAAAAATTCACACTAATTACATTATAAAAATGTTATTATTAAATTATTATACATATATAGAATTAGCTTTCAAATGATATTAGTTTCATATGAAAATCCCACAAAAATAAAAGTAAGTCATTTTTGGATTAATTAACTTCAAACAACCATCTTTTTTTTTCAAGTGTATCATTTAAACACCAGAGCTTCATATTAGAGCATTCATGAAGCCTTATAACTCTCTAATAAGTAGGCAACTCTATTTCCATTTGACAGAATGAGGTCTGATTGGTATAGATAAGCCGATGGTTTAAATTCCTATGAGGAGCATTCATGAAGACTTATTACTCTTTAATAAGTATATCAAGTTAACTAGATAACTCTAATTCCACTTGACAGTATAAGACCCTAATTGGTATAAATGAAGCCAAGGGTTTAAGTTTCTATGAGGCATACAAGTGTAAAAGAGACTCTTGTTTAAAATTTAATTTTTTTTTTTTGTAAATAGAATTAAAATTTAGAATATTGTTATTATTATTCAATGTATAAATAACTACTAATTAAAGATTATAATTTTTAAGTATTATTATTATTATTATTATTATTATTATTATTATTATTATTATTATTATTGTAGTTTGAACAGCAAGCAAAGGAAAGAGGAATTTAATTGACCCAAAAATAAAGTTCAAAAGTATTTATCAAAAATTGCGGGCATATTTGCTAAATTTAAAAAATTGCTGCTAAAATTCATTTATTATAATATAAAAAACTCATTCTATAAGCCAAAAAAAAAATTTCTAAAATTTTTCATAATGACCTTTGCTACAGTAATATATATTTTTATTTTTTCATAATATATGTTTGACTCATGCGAATCATATAATTGTTATGAGATGGACCAAATACCTAAACTTTCAAAGTATATATTCATCCAAGTTAGAAAGAAAAAAATTAATTGACAAAAATTTTATATTCAAAGATACTTTTTATAGTAAAACAAATTTATGCTATGCTTGTTAAAATTAATCAAATTTAGTGGACAAAGCAAGTTTAGTAATCAAAATAGTAAATTTCTTAAACACTAAACGTCAAACACATCCCACTTTACATATTTAGATCTCTGTCAAATTTTTTTTTTTTTTTTTGCTATTTTTAGAATCCTAATACTAACATTTGTGCACATTTGTATTTTTATAATTTATATTATGTATAAGATAAGATGTGTGTTGGATTGTGATAAGAGATGTCATTCTTTGGTCATTTTCATTTGAGCAGCAACGTAAGAATTTGGTAAAATGGTGACTAATGAAAAGGAGATGGTTCATTCATTTAGTTGCCCAAGGCAGTTGAAAACATTTCTTAAGAAAAGCATATTGTTTGGTAGAAGATCCTCTCCTCCTTCTTTTCGGGTCGAAAAACCAGGGAATTGAGATAAACTACAGTCGTAAACCAGTTAGTCGTCATCTACATTAGTGTGACAACCAATTTTTAAGGGGGTACAGTCCCTGAGGGTAGCTTTTTCCAGTATCGATATTGAAAACCATAAGCCATACAAACGACAGATTAAAAAAAAAAAAAAAGAGTTATTAACCAGCTATTCGTTCCCGTTCGACAAGAAAATGCAGAGCAAATTATACATAGAGCCACCCAAATCAAACTGGAAAACAATTCCATGAGTTAAGATGGTGTTTGGGCTATTGTTTGTCTGCCAGCTCTTTGGACTCTTCGTTTAACAATTTTCCGGCATTCGTCCTCTACCATACCAACAAGCCAACGAGGCCTCCCTGTCAAAAACACAACATAACCTACAAAAATGCCTAATGGTACTCCGCATCCGTACCCCATCGCCACAGCTCTCCAATCAAAACTGTCCACAGATGAATCATCTTCATCATCTTCTAGCACTTGCAAGTCTGGTTTCACGCTGGAATTGCATTTCTTTGATAGTGGCAACCCGCATAAACCTGCATTCCCAATGTATGAATTGTTCTCAAATGTGTTAAACTGCATGCCTTGAGGTATAGGCCCATCTAGTTTGTTGTAAGCCAGGCTAAAAACTTCAAGAAACGTCAAGCTTCTCAGCTGATCAGGAATTCGTCCAACTAGCTTGTTTGAAGAGAGATCCAGTGACTCAATTTCTTTCAAGTTCCCCACTGATGATGGAATCTGACCTGTTAGTTTATTGTGGGAAAAGTTTAGCACTTTGAGTGCTCCAAGGTCTCCAACCATTCCTGGAATTTCTCCCTCAAAGTTGTTGTGAGAGAAATCCATGGCTTTCCAAGTAGTTAGAATCCTACCCAGCTCACGCTCCAACCCTTTGAGTGTAATTGTTACAGTTATGAACTCGTCATAGTACTTCCCCCCAATGTACTGCAAGTCAGTTCTGCATTCACTTATGTTCTGAATTGCCTTCAAACCGCGGAAAAATGGAGCCGGGAGCAAACCACTGAAATTGTTCCAGGAGAGGTCAAGGATTCGCAAGTTTGGAAATGAAGCATTGCTTTCAAAATCTGGTAAACGACCATAGAATTGATTTGATCGCAGAGCAAGTACTTGCAATTCCGGTAAGCTTCCCAACCAGTATGGGAAGGCATCTACTATCCTGTTGTTTCCAAGATCTAAGACTTGCAGACTTACACAGTTGACCAAAGATGGTGGAACTGGTCCCTCCAGTAATGTATTTCCGTTCAGATTGAGAGTCTCTAGATGGAAACTTGTCATAAAAGAATCAGGGATGATTCCGCTGAAACGATTCATCTGTAGATTTAAGACAGACAAGTTCTGGCTCAGGCGGCCCAGGCATTTGGGAATGATGCCACTCAAGCTGTTGTTTGCTAGATCCAAAATGACAAGTGAGTTCAGGCTGCAAATGGAATGAGGTAACTCTCTCGTTAATTTGTTGTCTGACATTATAAATGTCCGAAGCTGTGTCGCATATCCCAAGCTGGTCGGGATTCTGCCTGTAAGGCTATTCCTTGCAAGATTTAAAAAGGTAAGATGTGAGCTTCTACCCCAGTTTGATGAAACTTCACCATAAAATTTGTTCCCGCTGAAATCGATCGATGTAAGGTTGGGATAGACACCAAATTGCACTGACGCATTTCCTGAGAAACTATTGTTCTGCAGCCAAAGTGTGACCAGGCTTTTGCAATGCCTCAAGCTTCTAGGAATAGAGCCACTTAGATTGTTGGAACCGACGGTGAAATTAAGCAACACGCGGTTCTCGCATATGTTGGACGGTAAGTGCCCTGTCAACCGGTTGTTGTCTAGCGCCAGCGTCATGAGCTTCTCAAGACTTGTCACTTCCTGTGGGATGGCACCGGAGAGATAGTTGTTCTGGAGGAACAAATACTGCAAATTGGTCAAACGGCCAAGCGAAACAGGAATGGAGCCATGGAGTTGGTTGTGACTCAACTCGAGATCAGTCAAAGAGTTCAAATCACCCAACTCTTCTGGAATAGGGCCAGTAAGATGATTGTCGTACAACTGAAGTGACTGGAGGCGTCTTAGCCTTCCCAATGACGCCGGGATTGAACCGGTTAGATTGTTTGAATAAAGGATTAGTCGCTGAAGGGACATCAAGTTTCCCAGCTCCTTAGGTATGGGGCCGGAAAGTTGATTGTTGTAAATGTACAAGAAAAGCAAGCTAAAGAGGTTACCAATATCCGGAGGAATTGATCCTGAAAGCAAATTCTGATTCAGATATAACTGCTTCAGGTTGGTCAAGTTGCCAAGGGAAGCCGGAACTGGGCCATTGAGATTGTTTCCATACAAAGATAGGTCGGTAAGGGACTTCAAATGCCCCATTTCTGGAGGAATGGAGCCATTCAACTGATTTAAGGAAAGGTGGAGGCTCTCAAGCTTCTTCAGAAGTCCCATCTCAGGAGGGATGGCCCCAGAGAAATAGTTAACGCATAAATCAAGATGTACAAGATTATGGAGCTGACCGATTTGAGGCGGTATGGCACCATAAAGTGCGTTGGTACCGAGAGCCAAATATGCAAGATTAGGCAGCGACAAGAAGGGGAAGTGGGCGAGCGTACCTGTAATGCCTGCATTGGAAAGGTCTATTTTGATGACACTTCGGGCAGCATTGCAGGAAATCCCAAACCAAGCACAAGGACTTGTATGGGCGGCGTTGTTGGGAGGCAGAACCCAAGAAGGAGCCAAAGAAAGGTTGGTGTTTCCAAGGTTGGCCTTCCATTTGAGAAGAGTGTTTGCTTCTGAAACAGAGTTAGAAGCAGCAACATTTGGTAACCAAATACCAGGGAACACGACCAGGAAAATTAGTAAAACTAGATGGGCAAAAAGTGTTTTCTCAAAGGTTGTCTCCATGTCTGGTAAGGCTACGTGCATGGCTTAAGCATGGATTTGGAATCTGTATTTAAAGAAAAACATTTAGCAGTTGCTGATTAGTGAGGCCGTGGACTCGTTCAAGTCCTTGCTCAAGCTGGCCCAGTGTCCCTAGCCTGTCCAACTGCCTCCGTCAAGGTCAAATAGCCAATTAATTTCTGAGACTTTTGGCCAGAAAAGTTAAAGGCGGCATATTGTGTTCTCTATTTCACTTCTACTGTAATGAAAGGAAGATAGCTCACGGCACCAGTTGAAGACATATATATCACTCTACACCAAGAAAGGAATTGAAGTAAGGCAGCGATTGGCGCAAGAGAGCGTGTGTCCGAGGGCAGCCATACCCTCCGCCTTTGAACTGTCCTCACTCAACTCAACCTTCTCCATTCTATATATCCTAAGCAACAGGCAAAGTTGGAAAACACAGGGTCATCCCCGGCATAGTTGGATTTGTTTCCCTCCAATGGTGGATTATTCACCAATGTTGCAATTTGTTATATCTTCCTTTCATTTCTTGTCCTGTTTTGTAATACTTTGACGCGCTTCGTTGATTTTCGACAAATGCTAATACTAATATGATGTTGTGTTCCCCTTTTTGTCTTTGTTCAGATTTTTAGCTTCCATCACCCTCACGCCGTAGAATGTTCTTAAAAGAATAAGAACGGTACATTATTTGACAAGAAAGATAAATTAGCAACTAGTTTATATATCTGCAGTTACATCGGATTATATTTTTCTTTTTTGGTTCTAAAAAATAATATATATGGTTTCAAACTACAGAGAAAACAAAAAAAATGTGAAGAAATATAGTTCAAATAAATTAGTTATATATCTGGTTGCATTATTTTCTTTATGCCACTGAAATTTTTGATAAAATTAATATTGGATAATTTTATAATCAAATTTTTGTATCAAATAATATCTATATAATCATTTTTAAAAAAAGATAATATCATAATATTTGATTGAAAATGTCTTTGTAAATCAAACATTGCAACTTTGACAATCATGTGTTACCATCATATTGCATCAAAGGGCTAGATGTATGTATGATAAACCATTTACAAAAATTTGCAATTAATGTACTAAGAAAGAAAAGTGTGTCACGTTCTACCTTCACAATCTTTCTCATTAAGGAAAAGTCAAAATTACTTTTAGATATAGCTTACTTTATATATATATATATATATATATATATATATATCACATTAGATGTTGTATCAACACAACATATACGGGCTTTTCCTATGGCCACAGTCGGCGCTCACTCATAGCAAATTAAGTAAAATCTATGACATTTGAAATCTTCATAAAAAACACGAGGTTTTTGGTGCCCACTTGTTACAGCAGTTCAATTCTTGTCAACATTAAATATAAGTATAAATAGTGGTGATCATTGACAAATGAAAAAAATTTCATAAAATAAAAAAAAATAAGAATCGGGATAAAAAGTCAAGGTAAAGTTTTAGGACTAAAAGAGCAAAAGAAAAAAAGATTCTAAATATCAAAAGATAAACCATGGCGGCTAAATTTTTTTTTTAAGAAAAGAGAAATAATATGGAAAACGTTATTATGGTTGACTAAAATGAACTAATAAACCATGGCAGCTAAAATTTCATTTTAATCAACCATAATCATTACAATATGGGTCCTTAAAATTTTTTACTTTTTACATTTTCACCAAAAATTTTTAAAATTTTACAATTTAGTCACTATTAATGAATTAGAGTTACATTTCATAGCAAAAGTTGAAAATCATAGCATATTCATTTGAACATAATTAAGAATTTTTCAATGATTTTTTAATTTAAATACTAAAAAAAGAAAAATTAACCAAAACTAAATCACACCATAAATTAAATTCTTTACTTTAAATTTTTACAAAAATCTGAAAGAAAATTAATTGATTTGGTCATTTTAGCATATGTACTAGTAAATTTGGCCTGAAACCTAAATAATATGGCATGAAATTACCCATAACTGAAATTGACCTGATTTGTATTAAACCTGAACTCAAATAAATACGACCCAACCTAACTTGAACCTGAAATCTACTTAACCTAAAATTAACCCAACCCCAAATAAACTAGCTTGAACTCGAGTTAAACCCAAACCTGACCTGATCCATCAAATTAACATCTCTAGTATTCATCCAATAGAATTCTGATTATAATACTAAGTGGAGTCCAAAATCGCATAATTAACTTCTCAATAATTAAAAATAACACACTTCAGGATTCGAGATGTGGTCAGCCTAGTACAGTGACCATGTGCTCAACGGTCATCCAATTCACTAGTAATGATGTTGCATACATCATATAGGTGATGCCGTGACAGCTGCCACCCAACTCACTGCCAGGGATGCATGCGACGCATACTTATAGTAACATATCTCTTCAGCTTAGCCATACCCAGACACCTTCAAGCCATATCTTTGAGACCTTCCATGTTTGTCTAAATTGTTGTAGTATAGACCTACAACCCAGCAAGGGCTGCATTACAATTATGGCAAGTGTTATGACGATTTTCTTGATTCTAACTTTATTTTTAGGGCTGTAAATGAATTGAATGAATATGAATGAGCTTTGTTGATGTTCATTCATTTATATTTTAACCAAACACAAACACTAAGTAATCCTTGTTCTTGTTTGTGTTCGTTTGCGAACAATAATAAATGAATCAAATAAATGAACACATTTGTGAATAAAAATAAATGAACATGTTCATGAATGATATGTATGAACAAGTTCATGAACAATATAAATGAACATAAATAAACAAACTTAACAAATGAATACATACATAAACACAAACAAACATAACTTTGATTTAAGTGACCAATGAAAACCTAAACTTAAAAGGAAACAGGAATTACATATGTGAAGACATAATTTTAAATGGGTAAATAATAATAAATTAGTAAACAAACAAATGAACATTGAACAAATAAACGAACATAAATAAACAATAATCAAACTAAGTGTGAATATAAATGGATGAATAAAGACTTTTTCGTATTTATTTGTTTAAAGCAATGAATAGAAAATTGTGTTTGTATTTATTCGTTTAGTTTAATAAACGAAAAAAAAAAATGAACTCTCACAAACGATTTATAAATTGTTCACTGAACATTCTATTTATTTATAACCTCACTTACATGTGCACCTAATGTGGCCAACCAACCACAGGCTCGGGTTTTTCACAAGGATGTCGACATTGGGCTATCCTCAGATGATGAGTGGACCGAGGATGGATGATCGGGCCATATAAACCCTCCTCCAGCATGTAGGTGAAGGGTGTTTGATATTCCGTCACCTCTACCACTAGACCTTGTTTGATTGTCTAACATGAGTGAGTAATTTTTGTTTTCTCAATCTTGTTTTTAAAACTAAATTCGTTCTTAGTTAAAACCTTTTTTTTCAATCTAATTAATAAGTTTTCAACTATTGTAACGTTCTGATGGATGATGAGTCCACCGGTTAGACCTTTATGTTGATTCATAGAAAGCTGTGGGACAAACAATTGGCCACTAGGATACAAGTGCCCTGACCCATACAAAAGGAGCACTTGTTTCAACTACAGAAAAAACCACAAAAAGTTTTAGGACTAATTATTTATATAGTTGTATTTAGAAAAAACCATAACCATAATGTCAATTTATATAATATACTAATTAATAACATAACTTGCTTTCAGAAAAAACCATAGCCAATTGCACGTAGTTGCAAAATTATTGCATACTAGGATCATCATGATAAACTAATCATAGTAGAATTGTCATTCTAAAAATTGTCACAAAATTGTAGCTCAGCACCGTCCTCGTTTCATCATCGCAATCATTAAAATGATTTGTATCATCACAATATTGCATCAAATTTCTGACAATTTTTATCTGTAACATAAAAATTTCCTATTATGCTATATTTTAAAATAGGAGAAGATTTCACTGTTCATTAACAGTAATTACTGTTGAAGTATAGTTCTGTGCTTTATATTTTTTTTTTTTCCTTTTTCGGATGCCATTTGCTTTTTTTTTAGTTCGATCCTCTTTTAACAATGTACTCACCTTTTTTAGGTCCTATGTTGCAACTTTCTTAGTTTTAGTCTATTTTATGTTTGTTTCAGTTGAAATGCAGTTTCAATCCTTAACTTTCTAATTTTCTCATTTTAGGCTCTTATTTATGTCCATGTTACATTTTCATCCTCGAATTTTATAATTGTTTAATTAGATATTCTATTTGCTCTCTTGCTCCCCCAAGTTTTTTTGTTGTTTTTGTTTTATATACTATCTTCTAAAGTAAGACATTGGTGACTGTAGTTCGTTTATTTTTTAGTTAAACCATTGTTTATTTTTATTAAGTTAATTGTTAAATTCTTAATACCTAAAGTTTTTCCTTTTTTTTGGTCTTGATCCTAATTTTTTTTATTGATTTTATTTATTGTTGTTTTCTGAAATGAAACTTTAATCATTATAATTTACCTACTTTTGCCCTAGTTCTAGTTGATTCGGCTTTAGTAAGTTTTTTTTTTACTTTCATTTCTTTTTATCTTTATTAAGTTAATAGTTAAACTGTTAATTGATTAACATATATTAAATATATTTTTTTATTGTAGTTATTTTTTTTATCATTGTTGATGAATTATATTTTTGTAACATCAATTATTTACTTCAAGTTCTATAGTTTAATAAAGTAATTTGGATCATAATTTCTAAAATTGAAATTAAATTTTTCTAGATAAATTTTTCATCAATATTAAAAATTATAGTTTGAGTTAATAAGAGATGAAAATTTTTAGTCAATTATTTTTTAATTAAAAATAATATGCATTGTTTGAAAGCATATACTATAGTTTGTTTCATAATGTTATATTTCAATCATAACTGATCATTTTGATGATATGAATATAGCATGAAGAGAGACAAACGCAAATTTGAAATACATAGAAATTTTGAATTGATTGTCATGAATTTATTGATGAGAAATATTTATTTATTTATTTTTAAAATTTATTACAAAAAATATCCGATATGATATGTGGGTCACCAAACATCCACATTGTTCTCTTGGTCTCTATTTTTTTTAATTTATTGTCTTCTAAAGCAACATCTTGGTAACCATGGTTTGTTTCTTTTATTTTTTTAATCAACCATAGTGATTTCATTTAACTCTTTTTGTTGGTGTTTTCTATTGTTGTTTTTTAAAATAAAACTTTAGTCACTATGAGTTGCTTATTGTTTGGTATGGTTCAGGCTAATTCATTTTAGGCAATGTTTTCTTTTTTTTTTCTTTTTTTCCTTTGTTAGGTTAATGGTTAAACCTTTAATTCCTAAAATTTTTGCATTTACTTTCTTTACTTGAAGAACAATTTTTTTTTATTTATTAATCATTAAACCTTACTTTTTCTCACTGAAATTACACTAATTGTCTTATATTATAACTTTTTCATATTATTTCTCCTTTCTAAAAAAAATTTTTAGCCGCTACGATTTATCTTTTGATACTTAGAATCTTTTTTCTTTTGCTCTCTTAGTCCAAAAACTTTACTTTGACTTTTTATCCCAGTTCTTATTTTTTTTTTATTTTATAAAACTCTTTTTCTTTGCCAATAATCACCACTGTTTATACTCATATTTATACTCATATATATATATATATATATTACATTAGATGTTGTATCAACACAACACATAAGGACTTTTCCTATGGCCACAGTCGTTGCTTAATCATAGCAAAGTAAAATCTATGACATCTAAAAACTTCATAGAAAAACATGAGGTTTTTTGTGCCCGCTCGTTATAGTGGTTCAATCTTTGCCAACATTATATATATATATATATATATATATATATATATATATATATATATATATATATATATATATATATATATATATATATATATATATATATATATGTAAAGTAAGCTATATCTAAGAGTGATTTTTACTTTTCCTTAATGAGAAGGATTGTGAAGCTAGCACGTGACACACTTTTCTTTCTTAGTACATTAATTGCAAATTTTTGTAAATGGTTTATCATACATACATCTAGCCCTTTGATGCAATATGATGGTAACACATGATTGTCAAAGTTGCAATTTTTGATTTACAAAGAAATTTTCAATCAAATATTATGATATTATCTTTTTTTTTTTAAATGATTGTCTAGATATTATTTGATACAAAAATTTGATTATAAAATTATCCAATATTAATTTTATCAAAAATTTCAGTGGCATAAAGAAAAAAATGCAACTGGTATATAACTATTTTATTTGAACTATATTTCTTCACAATTTTTTTTTTCTCTGTAGTTTAAAACCATATATATTATTTTTTAGAACCAAAAAAGAAAAATATAATCCAATGTAACTGCAGATATATAACCTAGTCGCTAATTTATCTTTCTTGTCAAATAATGCACCGCGCGTTCTTATTCTTTTAAGAATATTCTACGGCGTGAGGGTCATGGAAGCTAAAAATCTGAACAAAGACAAAAAGGGGAACACAACATCATATTAGTATTTAGCATTTGTCGAAAATCAACGAAGCGCGTCAAAGTATTACAAAACAGGACAAGAAATGAAAGGAAGATATAACAAATTGCAACATTGGTGAATAATCCACCATTGGAGGGAAACAAATCCAACTATGCCGGGGATGACCCTGTGTTTTTCAACTTTGCCTGTTGCTTAGGATATATAGAAAGGAGAAGGTTGGGTTGAGTAAGGACAGTTCAAGCGCGGAGGGCATGGCTGCCCTCCGACACACGTTCTCTCGCACCAATCGCTGCCTTACTTCAATTCCTTTCTCGGTGTAGAGTGATATATATGTCTTCAACTGGTGCCGTGACCTATCTTCCTTTCAGTACAGTAGAAGTGAAATAGAGAACACAATGTAGGGACCTATGTTGTAATTATTATGGTTGACTAAAATGATTTTTGTTTTTTCAAAATATAGGTATCTTATTGCACTATACTTAAAAATTTTAGGGACCAATGTTATAATTTTGACATTTCTCTACCAAAATAACTAAACTTACGGAATATGGAAGCTACTAGTTTTGAAAGAATCCAAATATAAGACTTATTAAATATGAAAATCCTAAAAATATGAAACTTACTAAATATGGATGTTCTAAAAAATAGCAATGGAAGCTACTAATTATAAATGCCCCTAAACATTAGATTTGCTAAATACAAAAGATAATGCATGAGAAAAGTTAATGTTTAAGGTGAGGGTTAGGAGTGAATGTTAAGTTTTAGGGTTTTATTGTTAGGATTTAGGAGTTTAGGTTAGGATTGAAAGTTTATGGTTAAGATGAAAGATTTAGGGTTTTAGGATTTTAGGTTTATGTTTATAGTTTAGACTTTAGATTTAGGGTTTATGATAAAGATTAGTATTAAGTATATGGTTGGAGTTAGGGTTAGGATCTAAGTTTACCGTTTAGAGTGTAGATTTAGGTATAGAGTTTACTATTAGAATTGAGAATTTATGGTTTAGGTTAGTATTAATGATTAGGGTTTTAAGGTTTAGGGTCAGGGTTTTGGGTTATTTTAATAAAATATCATAATTCAAAACATTTCAAATATTTCAAATTTATAATTACTTTAAAAAATATCATAATTTAGAAAATTTCAAATTAATTGGTTTGAAATTCAATTTAATGATTTAGGTTAAAATTGGGTCTTGTCGAGTTCAATTATTAAGTCATTTCCGGTTTGGGTTAGGTCAGTCCTTGGTTCAATCAATTCAGGTTTAGGTATTTCTAATTTGATTATTTGGGTTCGAGTTTCCTCAATATTTACTCCAATTGGATTCAGGTCATTAACTTTTCCACTCAAATTGGATTAGGTCGGTTTTGAATTTTTGTGAGTTGAGTCGGGTCACATTTTGGATGAATATGCATTTTGTTCATTGATTTTGCACATTAGCACGCACAATATGTCTTTAGATAATATAAGAAAATTTTATTTCAACTAAGACATTACCTAGAGTAACAAATGATAGCTAATCATGAAATGATTATACTTAGATGGTCTTACTATCCTCAAAAGTGTGTATGGCTAAATTATACTTGAGTCATAACACTTTAGCTGCTCAAATAGGAATATAGGATTATCAAAAGTTTGTTACAATATTTTGAGAAGTTTCGTTTCCCATTTTCTTTTAGTTTCTTTGGTGATTTGTAGCAGTAAACCGTATTAAATGCCAAATTTACCACTAAAAAGTATTGAAATGACCAAATTTACCATTAAACTTTTAAAAATATCAAATTTAATAATGAACTTTATTTTTTAGACCAAATTCACCATCCTTTGCAAGCTCAGCTCTTTCACCACTTCCCTGTCCCATTTCATCAATATCTTCCTCACGTGACTGAAGCTCATTTGAATTATCTTGAAAAACTGCTTGTGTAGATATTTATTTTAAGATTGATCTGATTGCTTTTTTTTCTTTTTCTTTATTTTTCCTTTTTTTTTCCTAGCCAAAGATTTTCATTAAGAAGAAATTAAAGAGGTATATACAAAGTTTGATAGCAATAGCTTGAACTTTGAAAAATTAGTATTGCTTTGAATTGAATCTCAATTAATAGAGGATTGCTAAATTGGGGAGTCTTTTTAGTAGGTTGAATTAAGAATCTTTCAATTTCTTATTCCAGTAGTTGCAGACAAAATGAGAAATAGTAATTAATGATTTTAAACAATTCCTATTCTTACTTCAAAAGGTCCTTTCAGGAAAAGTCATCAACCACCACTCTAGACTTATGATAATTTCATTTTTCACATATAATATGTAGACGTTGTTCCAATATACTGTCTGGCACTCTCTATTGAAAAAAGATGATCAGTTTGCATCCAGTGACCCAATTTTTTTAAAAGAGTGGTTTGTGTCGGGTATGGATGAGTTGAGTCCACAGCTCTGGTTGTGCTTGCATGGTGGGTGCGAGAGGCTAGAGATGAAGGCCCATGAATTTAGGAGTGTATGATGGCAAAGAGGTGGCTAGATGATGTTGTTGGTGGGGAGTGGTCTTTCTTCTCTTGAACAATATGATATGATCATTAGATAGAAAAAGTTATGGCATTAGTAGAAGATATTCAATTTGATGGTCACTTAATGGAAGAGTGGCAAATATGCTACTTTCTGTAACATCGGTGGTAATTTTGAACTTAAAAGTAAAGTTCAATATGAGATTTAGTACTTTTGGAAGTTTGATAGGAAATTTGATCCTTTCAATACTTTTGAGTAGTAAATTTGGTGTTTAATTCTAATATTTTTATATTTTAAAACTATTGGATTAAATGAAAAATTTACGACTTAAAAGTATAGAATGGACTAAATTTAATTAAACTTTCAAAGGTATCAAATTTAATACTAAACATTATTTTTTGGCAAAAGGGGCAATTTTGCCACTAATGTATAGGGTCCGAAGTAGTTTCGCCACTAAAGTTCTATTTTGGAGAATTTTTCTATTAACATTTTTGAAATGAGCATATTTGTCACTAACGTTAATAACATATCAAGACATGCTGCCAAAGTGATGATGTGGTAGTATTTTGCCGACATGTATAACACATTAAGGCACACATTGAAATGGTAAAAAGGAAAAATTGTTATATAGTCGCTCAAGTTGTATTTTTTTTTTCCTACTTTTCATCTTAATCTTTCATCTCTAACACTAGAGCAACTATCTTCAACTTGTCTTCCTTAATCCATTGGAAATGGAAAGCCAGATAAGTGTACTGACGAATTCTTCAACCACAATTTCCCTTCAAATAGCTCACAAAACTGCTACATTTTCAACCCCCGCCTCAACCCTAACCACAACAATCCAAACTTATGAATTTGCTCAACTCCAGCGGCATTAATTACTAGGCAATTATTGCTTGCCCGCCGTGATTACCAGCCAATTGTTACTTGTCATGTCTCGTGTGTGATCTGCCGTCATTGAACAACTAGCCACTTCATTTGCCCATCCTGGATGTTGCCACCGTCACTAGTGCCAAAACTTGATGGCAAATATACCCGTTTCAAAAACATTAATGGCAAAACTGCCCATTTCGAAAACATTGATGGCAAATATGCCATATTTTGGCTGACATGGCGATGAATTGTCCAACCACCCCCACTCTGATGGACAATTCTTTGTAATAACGGAATATTCCTACCATTAACCGCCATAGTGGTAAATATCCCCCCATTTTAAACCATTGATGGCAAATATACCCATTTTGAAAATGTTAGTGGCAAATTTATCCGAAATAGAACTTTAGTGGCAAAACTACTCTGGGCCCTGTACTTTAGTGGAAAAATTGCCCCTTTTGCCATTATTTTTTGAACTAAATTTACCACCACCATTAATTGACCATTAAATAAAGGGGAAAAACAGTTATTGTTATTGACACCCAATTTCGTCCGACCTTCATAAAAAAAAATTAATTAATTAAAAAATATTAATTAAATTAAAAATAATATTTTATATTTATTGATAACAATTAGTTTAGGATGGGGGCATTTTTATTTTATAAGTTTAAAAAAAAAATAAATAAAATATAATAATATATCTGTTTGTGTGTGTTAAATTAAAAATTAAAATTTTATTATTAGTTAAAATAATAATAAAAATAAAAAAATCTCATCTCCAGAGACTTCGAGGCCCTCTGGAGCCTTCTCCTTTCTTCTTCTCTTTTCTATTTAGCAGGGGGCCTTCTTAGCTCTCTCACTCAGGAAGCTCCCTAGCTGGAGCGGATCTCTCACCTGCTCCCTAAGCTCTCTCTCTCCCGAAGGCTCTCCCTCTCTCTCTCTCACAACAGCTTTTCACTCTCAATTTTCCTTCCTCCCTCGCAAACAACCATCTTCTCTGGCCACACAGAACTAATTTCCTTCTCTCGACTCTCTTCTCTCTCTCTCTCTCTCTCTCCAGGATGATCTCTCTCTCACCTTCTCCTACTTCAATTGTTTCCTCCTCCTCTCCCTCAGAAGTTCGCCGCGTACTCTTCCAAGCTCAAGGCCCACGCCCACGATTCATCTCTTTCGCTCGAAAGAACAAAATATTTCCTGCTGGGTGGTATATGATTGGCGACTGTGGCTGGGCTATAAATCCATCTCAGTTGCTGTTGCTGCTGCCTCCCTCGGCAGTTGGCAGACGCGGTGACGCTGACCGTAGCTCGCTCTCGCAATCCCTCATCTGCTCGCCGCCTCGCTCGCTCCGTCTTGATCGACCTCGTGAAGCCTGAAGGTAGCTACTCAGTGCGCCATCGTCCATCAGCCACAGCCACCGGCGGCGTCGAGATTCCCTGTCTGTCCTCAGTTCCGGAGATGGAACCGCCACTGAAGCTATTCCCTTGCTCCACCACACCGCGCCCGTGCTTCGTGCCGCGCTTAGACTTCCCCCTCGGTCGCCCTGCCGTCCCCTTTTGCTGCAGCGCCACCATCGTCCCGACGCCGGAAGAACAAAAGAAGAAGACGAAGACGCCAGACGCATCTTTTATTTTGACCAAGTCAAAGTTTTTTTTTTTGGGTAAAACCCTTATTCAATCCTCCATCTTCTAATTTTATTTCATATGAGTCACTAACTTCATTTTATCTCGCAGATCAGTCACTAACAGCAGGATTTTTATTGATTTCTCTTTTCTTTTGTTTTATTTATTTTGTCTGTTTGAGCTTTGCATTAATTTTAATTATTAAGTTTATACAAAATATGACTTATGTGTTTTACTTCATGTTGTCTCTTTTGTTTTGTTTTTTTTTTTTTTTTTGTTTTCTTTTTATTTGTTCTCTTTATTTACTCATCGGTTGATTTATTTACTTACTTACTTGACTATCTATTTTTTTTTTACTTATTTATTTATTTACTTACTTCTTTATTTATTTTACTTTCTTTGATTTCTCTCTTTGTTCTGTTTAATTTGTCATCTATCAAATTAAGTCATTAAATCTATATAGGCATATCATTTGGAATGTTTAATTCATTTTTATATTTTCTGGTTCTTATAATTGTAATTTAGATCTCATAATGCATCTTGAAAATAAAAAATATTAATAGGATATAAGAATAATTAGTAAATTAATTGCTCATGTATGCTTACTTTTCTCATCATCTAGAAATTAGGAAGAGATTTAATAAGAGATCAATTTTATAACACATGGCAAATTTCAGAGATCCGCCCTTAGTAATTAATAAAATCCGAAATCAATCCTTCGTCCATATCCAGGTGGTTCGGTTAGAATCCATGGTTTGGATATTAATTGAAATTATTTAAAACAAACAAAACAAAAAAAAAATTAATTAAAATTAAATAATGAAAACCAGATCGCAAACCAACCCGTTGTCGACCCGGATTTGATCTGAAAGTCATAAGTTCGGCATAATTCTAGTTTTACCCCTGGATTTATTTGATTTATCTAATCGAGACTCCAATGTTGTTTTGATTCATAATTTAGTCGCTGATTTACTTATTTTCTTTTTGTGTTTTTTGTTTGTTTGTTTGTTTAGTTAATTAAAGGCATAAATTAACTTAGGAATTTACATTAAGTTTAATTATATGATTATGTTAGATTGGTGATTTTAATAAATAATTTACTCCCTGGATTTATTTGATTTGTTCATCTGAGACTTTTAGGTTGTTTCGATTTACAATTTGGTCACTAATGTTTATTTTCTTTTATGTTTTTGTTTGTTCATTTGATTAAGAGTATGAATAAACTTAAAGAAATTAATATTAAACATAATTGTGTGATTAGTTTAGATAAATATTTTTAATAAATAATTTACCCCTGAATTTATTTGATTTGTCTAATTGAGCCTCTAATGTTGTTCTGATTTACAAATTGGTCATTGTTTTACTTATGTTTTCCTTTTATAGTTTTGTTTGGATAATTATGAATTAGTTTAGGAATTAATATTAAACATAATTAGATTTGGATAGACTTTTTAATAGTTAATCTAAAATTAGTTTTAATATAATAAAAAAAAATCACATTTAGGAAAATTCAGTTTGCGTGTACCGTTTATTAATTAATTAAATAATTAAATTTAAATTAATTTTCATATCCGGATGATCCGGCAGGATCTACGGTTTGGAAAATATTAACTTTTAAAATAAATAAATTAAATAAAAAGATAAAAATCCATATTTTTACGATATGGATTAAAATTTCACCAAATTCCGTGTCCAAATGACTCGGCAGAGTCCATGGTTCGGAATCAAAATCTTCCGTGTCCAAATGACTCGGCAGAGTCCATGGTTCGGAAGTATAAAATTCTATACAAATTAACTTAAAAATCCACATTTCGACTAATTCAGTTAAAATTTCTAATTTTGAAAATTAACTGAAAATTATTTAAAAGCAAAGTAAAACAAAATTAAAATCAACTAAGGTGCCAATTTTGGGCGCTATAATAATATTGTTTTAGCGTAACCGTACTCCCGATCCCCGAACTCTCGCAGACCAATTTTAAGGTGACCAATCGACCTAGGTAAACGGATTGGTGGCGACTCCAGAAAACCCGACGTTGCCACAATTGTCTTTCAATTTTTACTTTTCTTCTACTACTGCCCTAACTTTGCCCATCTGACAATCATGTAATCTTCTTCAACCAATTGCCTAGCAATTTTTTGCCACCATCCTTTGCAAGTTCAGCTCCTTTGCCACTTCCCATGCTCATCTCATCAATATCTTCTTCACATGATTAAAACTGATTTGAATTATTTTGAAAAGCCACTTTTATATATGCTTATTCCAAGGTTGATCTGCTTGCCTTTTTCTTTTTCTTTATTTTTCCTTTTTCTATTTTGTGGCCAAAGATGTTCATTACTAAGAAATTAATAAGGTACATACAAAGTTTGGTAGAAACAACTTGAACACAGGAAAATTAGTATTGCTTTGAATTGAATCTCAATTAATGAAGGACTGGTAAATTGGGGAATCTACCTAGTGAATCGAATTAAAAAAAATTTAATTTCTTATTGTAGTAGTTGCAGGTGAAATAACAAATAACAATGAATTTGAACAATTCTTATTCTTACTCAAAATGTCTTTTTAGGAAAAGTCGTCAGTTCCCACTCTAAATTTGTGATAATTACATTTTCCACATCTAATATGTAGATACTATTCCAGTATATTGTCCAGCACTCTCCATTTAAAGTAAATGATCTATTTGTATTTGGTGAACCAATTTTTTAAATGAGTAATTTGAGTCGGTATGGGTGATTTGAGTCCGGAGCTCAAGTTGTGCTTACATGGTAGGAGCGAGAGACCGGAGATGAGAGCTCATGAGTTTAAGAATGTATGCTGGCGGAGCAGTGGTTGGATGATGTTTTCAGAGAGTGGTCATTCTTCTCTTGAAGATGCTATGATCATTATATGGAAAAAAAATTATGGCACTAGTTGTGACAGCTCTCCTAGTCAACTAATCAAGTAAGTGTTTATTTACTTTGATTAAGTGTTTATGAAATTAAGAACCTCAAATTAGTGCCTTGTTAAGCAAGTAACATAAGCTTAATTAAGTTAAGTGAGTTCCTAAGTGTGATTTGGCATAGTTAAGTCAAGACCATTAGTTGTTCTAGCTTTTAGAATCATCCTAGTAAGTTTTGACAACTTGTGGCACTAAGTGTTCTTTTGAGCCATTTAGAACTTAAGTGGTTAAATTGTTCAAGAAAATTAAGTTTGGGGAAACTTTTAGTGAGTTTGAAGTGTGAATTAGTGGCCTATTTGAAACGAATGAGAGTTTTGGGTGAGAGTTTAGTGAGCTATTTGAAGCTTTTGAAAGTTTGAGGACTAAAGTGCAAGGGAGGGAAAAGTTGTTTTGAATGCTTATAAGCTAAGTTCCTTCATCCTTAGCCATTAGTTCTAAGCTCCAAATTTTCGTAGCTCCCTCTCCTCTCCCAAATTCACAGCCCAAACTTCCTTTTCCTTGATAGATTTCATCAAAATTAAGAGTGCCAAGGTGTTAGGAAGATCACTAAGCCTCTTTGCTAGTGTTCTTGCTTCATTTGATCTTTGGAGCTTGTTTTGGAATCCAATTTTCGTAGGTAAGCTTCTTGAGATCATTTGGTGTGTTTATAGGTTGTTTCTAGAGCTAGAAATGGTCTTGGTTTGATTGGTTTGGGTGCCAAATTGCTTTGGTTTTAGGCTTGGAACTCAAGGAAGCTCAATTGAGCTTAGGAGGCTTTGTTGCATTGCTTGCTTTGTGGCAAAAATTGAGGTAAGGGTTCAAGTAATTAAGCTCAAATAATGCATGGTTTTGTAGTTTTGTGTGTTGGGATGAATTAGAAACAAGACCCATTAAGTTTGGATTAGAAATGAGAGAGTTTGAGTAACTTGTGTACAAGAACGACGCTGTCGCATAAACCCAGAAAACAGAGTTGGCGACGCGTCGCCAATCTGGCCTCGAATTGGCGCCGCGGCGCCAGCGTGCGAAAATGTACACAGAGCGTTTGTTCGGCGGCGCCGCGTCGCCAAAAGCATTTGCTCTTTGGCGCCGCGTCGCCAAATGCAAATTTGGCCTCGATTTCTGGCCATCCTAAGATTAACTTAGACTCTCGGTTTCTATCCCTAGGCTATTCTAAGACGTTCCATAGCCTCGGTTGGGTCTAGAATTCATTCCTAAGGCCGGAATTGTGCATTATTTGGAAGGTAGTCAAGTTGTGTGGTTAAGTGTAAAAGAAATGTGACTTGGTGGCTAAGTAACTCATAGTATTTAAGTTTTTAAATGGATATTGAGGAGATTAAGTGGGTTTTTAGACTCTTTATTGGCCGTATAGAGTATCAATTACATATGGTCAATAGAGAGAAAAACCTAAGTCGATCCCAACCAAGCCATTTGGTTTGGTAAGTGAGCCACTAGTAGTATTTTGAGTTAAACCTTGAGGGTTTGACTAGTTAAACCACATAAGAAGACTACCCTGTACAATAAATTAAGGGTAAAGGCGGGTAAGTTTGAGATAGGTGACGACCTACTCTAGAACCCGTAGATGGGACTTAATTGAGGTAAAGTGTCCGGGATACGAGGGCCAGTATCTCAAGTACCTCAGCCGTTTGAGCTCACGGCAAGAATTAAGGCACTTAAGTGCAGAAAGTCCCAAGTGCATGTGTTGTGTGCATTCCATACCATACATCCATACATTGCATTTTTGGCATTTTGTTGACTGTTTGTTGATTGAATTGCTTGGTTGCCATATTGCATATTTGTTGCATATTTCTTTGTAGGTATTTAAGAAGGGAATCCTTACTGAGTACTTTTAAGTACTCATTCCCTTAGTTTTATTGTGCAGGATCTAATCCCGGGCCTAATCACTGAAGTGATAGCTGAGACCTAAGCTTTCTGTTTTGCAGGTATTTTATTGAGAATCCTAGTTATTCTAGTTTCTTACAGTATAAGTTATGTGCTAACCAAGTTGTGCCTTTACAGTGTAGAGGCTAAGAGTACACAAGAACAAGGTCTAGTGAAGGGCTACACTTGGAGCTTGGCTTAGCTCAAGGTGGGCTCAAGTAGTTCGATCTTAGTTAGTAGTAATTTTGTCTCTTGTACATAGTACATGGTGTACTAAGTAAGTTGCCTCTATTGGGATACAATAGGATGTAAATCCATCTTGTTACTTTTGGGTGCATGCTAGAGTTGTAATGTATGCACAAAACTGTTACTTGTAGTTAAAGCAACTAGTATTTCAATGACTTAGGTACGTTTTTATCATGTTTTGAGTAAATGCTCGAGCAATGTTTTAATTCAAGACTTTTAAATTTCGGTTGCATTGCCAAGTTAGAAGCATGCATAACTTAATCTGAGTAGGCTAAGTAACTAGTTGCATATAAATTGTTTTAATTTATATTGACGAGTAATAGTTAGCCAATTGTAACTAGTGGGATTCATTATCCCTAAGAGCCTACAAGATTAGGGGCACTGGGGCCCCGTTCCGTCACAGAAATTGGTATCAGAGCGGGTTAATGTTCCTAGTAGAGGCAATAAGTGAACTAAGATCAAAGTGTTCTTGTGTTAAGTGTGGTTAGTACTGCTTCTAAGTTGCTCTGGGTATGGTCTTCTGGCTGTGGTTGCAGGTATGGTGAATACACGGGCAGGCACTGCTGCTGAGGCTCAGGGTTCCGGTGCAGGGACTAGTGATCCCGGTGGATCAGATATGAGGGAAGTGGTTTCCTTGTTGAGGAGACTTAATGAATCCATGGACCGGATGTTACATGGCATGGCCATTTTGCTTGAAGAGCGTGCTCAACCTCCAGTACAGGGGGAGACCTCGGAGGACCCTATTGGGGTAAGGGCCGAAGTGCACCAAGGCCCAACGGTGCACCAAGGTCAGGGGAGAAATCCCCCGCCCCAAGGGCAAGTTCAGGGTCAAGAGCAAGTAAATGAGCATGTTCAAGTAGAGTCCAGTGAGGACAGTGAAGAGGACAGTGAGGAGGAAGATGAGGAGGACATCCATCCAAGGAGGAGACGGAGGAGACCCGTCATTCCAGACCATATGGGACTTGTTTCCTTATGCCGGGACATCAATACTCCCAAGTTCAATGGCATAGGAGATCCCGATATGGCTGAAGGGTGGTTGTATCAGATTAATGAGATCTTCAAGAACATGAAGTTGGATGACAAAGTAAAGATGGATTTAGTACCTTTCTTTTAAGAGGGCAAAGCGTCATTATGGTGGAAGGATGTCATGGAAAGGCTTGATGCTTATAATGAAGGGAGGATCGGGCAAAGGCCTAAGGAGCTTGTTTGGATTGAATTCGAGAAGGAGTTTCGAAATGAATTCAATAGTGAGGCTGCCCAGGATCAAAAGCGGATTGAGTTTGATGAACTAATCCAGGGAAGGCTAACAGTTCATGAGTATGAAAGGAAGTTTAGTTCTCTTTTTCAGTATGCACCTCATTTGGCCGGGAAAGATGAACTAAAGGCAAAGAAGTTCATTAGTGGACTTAAGGTGGAGCTGAGGAGTTTTCTGACAGTGATTGGAGTTAGAACTTATCATGAGGCTGTCCAAAAAGCCTTAGTGTTGGAAAGGGAGTTGATGGAAGCAAAACCCAATGAAAAGGCCGTTGAGCCGAGGGTTCCAGTACATTCAAGGTTAATGGATAAAAGGCCTAGTATGGGAGGTGATCAAGGACCTTCCAAGAAAATCAAGAAAGTTGCAAAAGGCCGTTGTCCTAAGTGTCAGAGATTTCATGGTAACAAACCTTGTACTCTTGGAACCGATCTCTGTAATTACTGCCGTCAGCCAGGACATTGGGCGAAGGAGTGCCCAAGGCTTAGACAAGACCAAGGTCAAGGACGACCGGGAGCCTCAGGAGTTGGTAGTGCTGGTAGTACTTTTGTCAGAGTTCCTCCTGTGCCACCACGAGTTTTTGCACTGGCAAGCCAGGTATCCAGAGAGCCTACAGCTGTGCAAGGTAACTTTAATGTTCAGAATAGTAGTATTAGAATTCTGTTTGATACTGGTGCTACTATTTCTGTCATTACTCTAGGCATGGTTGTTAAATTTGGTTTGCATAGAACTGTGCTTGATGAAATGATGTTCATTAAGTCAGTGGGGAGTAACCTTGTGTTTACCAATGAAATGGTTGTGGGATATCCTTTGGAATTAGGAGGTAGTAAATTTTTAAGTGACCTTTGGGTCTTGGCCTCAATTCCTTATGATATTGTCCTTGGAATGGATTGGTTAAGTAAGTTTAAGGCCCAGATTGACTGTGCGGGTTGTAAGGTCACTCTTGAGGATGCCTCAGGGGTAAGTATAACTTGCACAGGCGGTTTGGCAAGTAGTGTAAAGAGTTTGCACCTCAAGTTATTGGAGTCCATTCCCGTTCCGAGTGAGTTGGTCGCTTGCTCGTTGAACGGAGTGGCAGTCGAGGAGCAACTCAAGGAAATTCAAGTAGCCAATCTATTTCCAGAAGTTTTTCCTGTAGACCTCCCAGGGTTACCTCCAAGAAGGGAGATTGAATTCTCCATACATTTACAGCCTGGGGCAGAACCAATTTCCATACCCCCTTATAGAATGTCAGCACCTGAAATGGATGAGCTGAAAAAGCAATTAGAAGAGTTGCTTGAGAAAGGCTTTATTAGGCCAAGTATTTCCCCGTGGGGTGCTCCAATGTTGTTTGTAAAGAAAAAGGATGGAACCTTAAGGTTGTGTATAGACTATAGAAAACTGAATGCAGTAACGGTAAAGAATAAGTACCCATTGCCCAGAATTGATGATCTATTTGATAGATTAAGAGGGGCGAAGGTCTTTTCGAAAATAGACCTAAGGTCTGGATATTTCCAGATAAGAGTTAGGGATGAGGATATCCCGAAGACTGCATTCAGGACTAGGTATGGGCATTATGAGTATACCGTTATGCCGTTTGGAGTGACTAATGCTCCGGCAGTTTTCATGGATACCATGAATCGGATTTTTAGGCCCTACCTAGATCAGTTTGTTGAGGTGTTTATTGATGATATTTTGGTGTATTCCCCGACTCCCCACGAGCATGAAAAACATTTAGAGATAGTTTTGCATGTACTCAAGAGTAATCAGTTTTATGCGAAGCTATCTAAGTGCCAATTTTGGGCAAGTGAAATTCCTTTCCTTGGACATATTATAAATGCTCAAGGATTAAGTGTGGACCCAGAAAAGGTAAAGGCTGTGGTGGAGTGGAAACGCCCAACAACTGTAACGGAAGTTAGAAGTTTCTTGGGTTTGGCAGGCTATTATCGAAGGTTTATTGAGAAATTTTCTATAATAGCTTCGTCATTGACCGCCTTGACAAAGAAGGCACAGAAGTTTATTTGGACTTCTAAGTGTGAGGAGAGTTTCCAGGAGCTTAAGAACAGGTTAATTTCTGCTCCCATCTTAATCCTACCAGACCCGCATGAGACTTTTGTGGTTTATACCGATTCATCTGGGACAGGATTAGGATGTGTGTTGATGCAGGATAAACAAGTGATTGCATATGGGTCTAGGCAGTTAAGGCCTAACGAGTTGAATTACCCAGTGCATGATCTTGAGTTAGCAGCAGTTGTGTTTGCTTTAAAGCTCTGGAGACACTACCTTATGGGAAGGTCCTTTAAGATCTTTACAGACCATAAAAGTCTGAAGTACTTATTTACCCAAAAGGATCTTAGCATGAGGCAGAGAAGATGGGTCGAGTATATCAAGGATTATGATTGCTCGATAGACTATTGTTCAGGTAAAGGCAACGTGGTTGCTGATGCATTGAGCCGTAAGTATTCTGGGGTAATTCTCTCCAAGGATCAAGTAACACAAACCTCAAAAGATCCTAGTGCAGAGCAATTCACAGTTTTATATGAATTGTGGAGAGAATGGGAAATGGCTCAAGTCATGGTCCTTGAAATTCAGTCAGCATGGCTGACTAGAGTTAAGCAAGCTCAAGAGAGTGATTCGAGCTTGAAAAGAATTTCTGGGGAGGAAAAGCATGGTACTGTACTGAAAGAATTTCAGTACAAGGATGGGTTACTTTACTTTGGTGACCGGCTCTATGTGCCAAGTGAATTAAGGCAACAAGTGTTGCAGGAGGCACATACGAGTAAGTTTAATGTTCACCCTGGTGTGAATAAGATGTACCATGACCTTAGGACTCATTTTTGGTGGCCAAAGTTTAAAAGAGACATGTATGAATATGTGTCTAAGTGCCTCACCTGTCAAATGGTGAAGGCAGAGCACCAAAGGCCATCAGGAATGTTGCAAAGTTTACCACTCCCAGAAAGGAAATGGGGATCCATCACCATGGACTTCTGTGTTGGGTTGCCAAACACAAGAAGTCAGCATGATTCCATTTGGGTGGTGGTGGATAGGTTAACAAAATCTGCACATTTTGTCCCCATTAAAATCACTTATACCATGGAGAAATTAGCCCAGTTGTATATCCGAGAAGTAGTAAGACTTCATGGTATTCCTGATCAGATTGTATCTGATAGAGATCCCCGTTTTGTTTCAAGGTTTTGGAGTGCCTTTCAAAAGGCTATGGGTTCCGCTGTGAACCTAAGTACTGCATATCACCCTCAGACTGACGGGCAGACTGAGCGGGTGATCCAAACCTTGGAAGACATGTTACGAAGTTGTGTGATGGACTTCAAAGGGGATTGGGACCAACATCTGCCTTTGATTGAATTTGCCTATAATAATAGCTATCAAGAAGCTATTAAGATGGCGCCCTACGAAGCTTTGTATGGGCGTAAGTGTGTGACCCCTCATTGTTGGGCAGATAAAGCTGATGAAATAGTTGTTGGTCCAGAAATCATTGCCGAGACCACGGCAAAGATTAAGTTGATCCAAACAAGGATCAAAGCTGCCTCAGACCGGCAAGCTAAGTACGCCAATGTGCGAAGAAAAGATTTAGAGTTTGAGGTAGGAGACCGAGTACTCCTTAAGGTCTCACCTATGAAAGGTGTGGCTAGGTTTGGTCAAAGGGGTAAGCTGGCACCAAGGTTTATTGGTCCTTTTGAAATTCTCGAAAGGGTAGGAAAAGTGGCTTATCGGTTGGCTTTACCGCCAAGTTTAGCCCATGTTCATAATGTGTTTCATGTGAGTTCCTTAAGGAAGTGCATTGTGAACCCTGGGCAAGTGTTAACCCCGCCCACTATTCCCTTGAGAGAGGACCTAAGTTATGAGGAACATCCTATCAAGTTTCTTGACCGTCAAGTCCGGAAACTAAGGACCAAACGGATCCCAATGGTCAAAGTACTATGGTCTAACCATGGGGAGGAAGAGGCCACTTGGGAGACCGAGCAGGATATGCTAAGGCAATATCCAAGTTTGTATGCTCAATTAAGTCAGAATTTGGAGGACCAAATTTCTGAAGGAGGGGAGGATGTGACAGCTCTCCTAGTCAACTAATCAAGTAAGTGTTTATTTACTTTGATTAAGTGTTTATGAAATTAAGAACCTCAAATTAGCGCCTTGTTAAGCAAGTAACATAAGCTTAATTAAGTTAAGTGAGTTCCTAAGTGTGATTTGGCATAGTTAAGTCAAGACCATTAGTTGTTCTAGCTTTTAGAATCATCCTAGTAAGTTTTGACAACTTGTGGCACTAAGTGTTCTTTTGAGCCATTTAGAACTTAAGTGGCTAAAATGTTCAAGAAAATTAAGTTTGGGAAAACTTTTAGTGAGTTTGAAGTGTGAATTAGTGACCTATTTGAAACGAATGAGAGTTTTGGGTGAGAGTTTAGTGAGCTATTTGAAGCTTTTGAAAGTTTGAGGACTAAAGTGCAAGGGAGGGAAAAGTTGTTTTGAATGCTTATAAGCTAAGTTCCTTCATCCTTAGCCATTAGTTCTAAGCTCCAAATTTTCGTAGCTCCCTCTCCTCTCCCAAATTCACAGCCCAAACTTCCTTTTCCTTGATAGATTTCATCAAAATTAAGAGTGCCAAGGTGTTAGGAAGATCACTAAGCCTCTTTGCTAGTGTTCTTGCTTCATTTGATCTTTGGAGCTTGTTTTGGAATCCAATTTTCGTAGGTAAGCTTCTTGAGATCATTTGGTGTGTTTATAGGTTGTTTCTAGAGCTAGAAATGGTCTTGGTTTGATTGGTTTGGGTGCCAAATTGCTTTGGTTTTAGGCTTGGAACTCAAGGAAGCTCAATTGAGCTTAGGAGGCTTTGTTGCATTGCTTGCTTTGTGGCTAAAATTGAGGTAAGGGTTCAAGTAATTAAGCTCAAATAATGCATGGTTTTGTAGTTTTGTGTGTTGGGATGAATTAGAAACAAGACCCATTAAGTTTGGATTAGAAATGAGAGAGTTTGAGTAACTTGTGTACAAGAACGACGCTGTCGCATAAACCCAGAAAACAGAGTTGGCGACGCGTCGCCAATCTGGCCTCGAATTGGCGCCGCGGCGCCAGCGTGCGAAAATGTACACAGAGCGTTTGTTCGGCGGCGCCGCGTCGCCAAAAGCATTTGCTCTTTGGCGCCGCGTCGCCAAATGCAAATTTGGCCTCGATTTCTGGCCATCCTAAGATTAACTTAGACTCTCGGTTTCTATCCCTAGGCTATTCTAAGACGTTCCATAGCCTCGGTTGGGTCTAGAATTCATTCCTAAGGCCGGAATTGTGCATTATTTGGAAGGTAGTCAAGTTGTGTGGTTAAGTGTAAAAGAAATGTGACTTGGTGGCTAAGTAACTCATAGTATTTAAGTTTTTAAATGGATATTGAGGGGATTAAGTGGGTTTTTAGACTCTTTATTGGCCGTATAGAGTATCAATTACATATGGTCAATAGAGAGAAAAACCTAAGTCGATCCCAACCAAGCCATTTGGTTTGGTAAGTGAGCCACTAGTAGTATTTTGAGTTAAACCTTGAGGGTTTGACTAGTTAAACCACATAAGAAGACTACCCTGTACAATAAATTAAGGGTAAAGGCGGGTAAGTTTGAGATAGGTGACGACCTACTCTAGAACCCGTAGATGGGACTTAATTGAGGTAAAGTGTCCGGGATACGAGGGCCAGTATCTCAAGTACCTCAGCCGTTTGAGCTCACGGCAAGAATTAAGGCACTTAAGTGCAGAAAGTCCCAAGTGCATGTGTTGTGTGCATTCCATACCATACATCCATACATTGCATTTTTGGCATTTTGTTGACTGTTTGTTGATTGAATTGCTTGGTTGCCATATTGCATATTTGTTGCATATTTCTTTGCAGGTATTTAAGAAGGGAATCCTTACTGAGTACTTTTAAGTACTCATTCCCTTAGTTTTATTGTGCAGGATCTAATCCCGGGCCTAATCACTGAAGTGATAGCTGAGGCCTAAGCTTTCTGTTTTGCAGGTATTTTATTGAGAATCCTAGTTATTCTAGTTTCTTGCAGTATAAGTTATGTGCTAACCAAGTTGTGCCTTTACAGTGTAGAGGCTAAGAGTACACAAGAACAAGGTCTAGTGAAGGGCTACACTTGGAGCTTGGCTTAGCTCAAGGTGGGCTCAAGTAGTTCGATCTTAGTTAGTAGTAATTTTGTCTCTTGTACATAGTACATGGTGTACTAAGTAAGTTGCCTCTATTGGGATACAATAGGATGTAAATCCATCTTGTTACTTTTGGGTGCATGCTAGAGTTGTATTGTATGCACAAAACTGTTACTTGTAGTTAAAGCAACTAGTATTTCAATGACTTGGTACGTTTTTATCATGTTTTGAGTAAATGCTCGAGCAATGTTTTAATTCAAGACTTTTAAATTTCGGTTGCATTGCCAAGTCAGAAGCATGCATAACTTAATCTGAGTAGGCTAAGTAACTAGTTGCATATAAATTGTTTTAATTTATATTGACGAGTAATAGTTAGCCAATTGTAACTAGTGGGATTCATTATCCCTAAGAGCCTACAAGATTAGGGGCACTGGGGCCCCGTTCCGTCACAGAAATTGGTATCAGAGCGGGTTAATGTTCCTAGTAGAGGCAATAAGTGAACTAAGATCAAAGTGTTCTTGTGTTAAGTGTGGTTAGTACTGCTTCTAAGTTGCTCTGGGTATGGTCTTCTGGCTGTGGTTGCAGGTATGGTGAATACACGGGCAGGCACTGCTGCTGAGGCTCAGGGTTCCGGTGCAGGGACTAGTGATCCCGGTGGATCAGATATGAGGGAAGTGGTTTCCTTGTTGAGGAGACTTAATGAATCCATGGACCGGATGTTACATGGCATGGCCATTTTGCTTGAAGAGCGTGCTCAACCTCCAGTACAGGGGGAGACCTCGGAGGACCCTATTGGGGTAAGGGCCGAAGTGCACCAAGGCCCAACGGTGCACCAAGGTCAGGGGAGAAATCCCCCGCCCCGAGGGCAAGTTCAGGGTCAAGAGCAAGTAAATGAGCATGTTCAAGTAGAGTCCAGTGAGGACAGTGAAGAGGACAGTGAGGAGGAAGATAAGGAGGACATCCATCCAAGGAGGAGACGGAGGAGACCCGTCATTCCAGACCATATGGAACTTGTTTTGCTTATGCCGGGACATCAATACTCCCAAGTTCAATGGCATAGGAGATCCCGATATGGCTGAAGGGTGGTTGTATCAGATTAATGAGATCTTCAAGAACATGAAGTTGGATGACAAAGTAAAGATGGATTTAGTACCTTTCTTTTTAGAGGGCAAGGCGTCATTATGGTGGAAGGATGTCATGGAAAGGCTTGATGCTTATAATGAAGGGAGGATCGGGCAAAGGCCTAAGGAGCTTGTTTGGATTGAATTCGAGAAGGAGTTTCAAAATGAATTCAATAGTGAGGCTGCCCAGGATCAAAAGCGGATTGAGTTTGATGAACTAATCCAGGGAAGGCTAACAGTTCATGAGTATGAAAGGAAGTTTAGTTCTCTTTTTCGGTATGCACCTCATTTGGCCGGGAAAGATGAACTAAAGGCAAAGAAGTTCATTAGTGGACTTAAGGTGGAGCTGAGAAGTTTTCTGACAGTGATTGGAGTTAGAACTTATCATGAGGCTGTCCAAAAAGCCTTAGTGTTGGAAAGGGAGTTGATGGAAGCAAAACCCAATGAAAAGGCCGTTGAGCCGAGGGTTCCGGTACATTCAAGGTTAATGGATAAAAGGCCTAGTATGGGAGGTGATCAAGGACCTTCCAAGAAAATCAAGAAAGTTGCAAAAGGCCGTTGTCCTAAGTGTCAGAGATTTCATGGTAACAAACCTTGTACTCTTGGAACCGATCTCTGTAATTACTGCCGTCAGCCAGGACATTGGGCGAAGGAGTGCCCAAGGCTTAGACAAGACCAAGGTCAAGGACGACCGGGAGCCTCAGGAGTTGGTAGTGCTGGTAGTACTTTTGTCAGAGTTCCTCCTGTGCCACCACGAGTTTTTGCACTGGCAAGCCAGGTATCCAGAGAGCCTACAGCTGTGCAAGGTAACTTTAATGTTCAGAATAGTAGTATTAGAATTCTGTTTGATACTGGTGCTACTATTTCTGTCATTACTCTAGGCATGGTTGTTAAATTTGGTTTGCATAGAACTGTGCTTGATGAAATGATGTTCATTAAGTCAGTGGGGAGTAACCTTGTGTTTACCAATGAAATGGTTGTGGGATATCCTTTGGAATTAGGAGGTAGTAAATTTTTAAGTGACCTTTGGGTCTTGGCCTCAATTCCTTATGATATTGTCCTTGGAATGGATTGGTTAAGTAAGTTTAAGGCCCAGATTGACTGTGCGGGTTGTAAGGTCACTCTTGAGGATGCCTCAGGGGTAAGTATAACTTGCACAGGCGGTTTGGCAAGTAGTGTAAAGAGTTTGCACCTCAAGTTATTGGAGTCCATTCCCGTTCCGAGTGAGTTGGTCGCTTGCTCGTTGAACGGAGTGGCAGTCGAGGAGCAACTCAAGGAAATTCAAGTAGCCAATCTATTTCCAGAAGTTTTTCCTGTAGACCTCCCAGGGTTACCTCCAAGAAGGGAGATTGAATTCTCCATACATTTACAGCCTGGGGCAGAACCAATTTCCATACCCCCTTATAGAATGTCAGCACCTGAAATGGATGAGCTGAAAAAGCAATTAGAAGAGTTGCTTGAGAAAGGCTTTATTAGGCCAAGTATTTCCCCGTGGGGTGCTCCAATGTTGTTTGTAAAGAAAAAGGATGGAACCTTAAGGTTGTGTATAGACTATAGAAAACTGAATGCAGTAACGGTAAAGAATAAGTACCCATTGCCCAGAATTGATGATCTATTTGATAGATTAAGAGGGGCGAAGGTCTTTTCGAAAATAGACCTAAGGTCTGGATATTTCCAGATAAGAGTTAGGGATGAGGATATCCCGAAGACTGCATTCAGGACTAGGTATGGGCATTATGAGTATACCGTTATGCCGTTTGGAGTGACTAATGCTCCGGCAGTTTTCATGGATACCATGAATCGGATTTTTAGGCCCTACCTAGATCAGTTTGTTGAGGTGTTTATTGATGATATTTTGGTGTATTCCCCGACTCCCCACGAGCATGAAAAACATTTAGAGATAGTTTTGCATGTACTCAAGAGTAATCAGTTTTATGCGAAGCTATCTAAGTGCCAATTTTGGGCAAGTGAAATTCCTTTCCTTGGACATATTATAAATGCTCAAGGATTAAGTGTGGACCCAGAAAAGGTAAAGGCTGTGGTGGAGTGGAAACGCCCAACAACTGTAACGGAAGTTAGAAGTTTCTTGGGTTTGGCAGGCTATTATCGAAGGTTTATTGAGAAATTTTCTATAATAGCTTCGTCATTGACCGCCTTGACAAAGAAGGCACAGAAGTTTATTTGGACTTCTAAGTGTGAGGAGAGTTTCCAGGAGCTTAAGAACAGGTTAATTTCTGCTCCCATCTTAATCCTACCAGACCCGCATGAGACTTTTGTGGTTTATACCGATGCATCTGGGACAGGATTAGGATGTGTGTTGATGCAGGATAAACAAGTGATTGCATATGGGTCTAGGCAGTTAAGGCCTAACGAGTTGAATTACCCAGTGCATGATCTTGAGTTAGCAGCAGTTGTGTTTGCTTTAAAGCTCTGGAGACACTACCTTATGGGAAGGTCCTTTAAGATCTTTATAGACCATAAAAGTCTGAAGTACTTATTTACCCAAAAGGATCTTAACATGAGGCAGAGAAGATGGGTCGAGTATATCAAGGATTATGATTGCTCGATAGACTATTGTTCAGGTAAAGGCAACGTGGTTGCTGATGCATTGAGCCGTAAGTATTCTGGGGTAATTCTCTCCAAGGATCAAGTAACACAAACCTCAAAAGATCCTAGTGCAGAGCAATTCACAGTTTTATATGAATTGTGGAGAGAATGGGAAATGGCTCAAGTCATGGTCCTTGAAATTCAGTCAGCATGGCTGACTAGAGTTAAGCAAGCTCAAGAGAGTGATTCGAGCTTGAAAAGAATTTCTGGGGAGGAAAAGAATGGTACTGTACTGAAAGAATTTCAGTACAAGGATGGGTTACTTTACTTTGGTGACCGGCTCTATGTGCCAAGTGAATTAAGGCAACAAGTGTTGCAGGAGGCACATACGAGTAAGTTTAATGTTCACCCTGGTGTGAATAAGATGTACCATGACCTTAGGACTCATTTTTGGTGGCCAAAGTTTAAAAGAGACATGTATGAATATGTGTCTAAGTGCCTCACCTGTCAAATGGTGAAGGCAGAGCACCAAAGGCCATCAGGAATGTTGCAAAGTTTACCACTCCCAGAAAGGAAATGGGGATCCATCACCATGGACTTCTGTGTTGGGTTGCCAAACACAAGAAGTCAGCATGATTCCATTTGGGTGGTGGTGGATAGGTTAACAAAATCTGTACATTTTGTCCCCATTAAAATCACTTATACCATGGAGAAATTAGCCCAGTTGTATATCCGAGAAGTAGTAAGACTTCATGGTATTCCTGATCAGATTGTATCTGATAGAGATCCCCGTTTTGTTTCAAGGTTTTGGAGTGCCTTTCAAAAGGCTATGGGTTCCGCTGTGAACCTAAGTACTGCATATCACCCTCAGACTGCTATTTTCACATTCAATTTAACAGTAACTTAACGAAAGGGTGACAAATATGCTACTTATTGTAACGTCGGTGACAAATTAATCTTGAAAATAAAGTTTAGTATGAGATTTGGTACTTTTGAAAATTTGATGGAAAATTTGGTCTCTTTGGTACTTTTTGAGTGGTAAATTTGACAGTTAATCCAAAATGTTATAAAGATTTTAGATTGGTCAAAATTGTAAAAGAATGTGAGATGAATCGAGTTATATTCATGTTTCAATTCTTCCCCTGGCCGCCAGAGCAAGCCACCTAGGAAGAGAAATTGCAAAAGAAATTGGAACCGAGAAAAGAAGCCCGAAACAAGCATATCCCCTCTGTTCGCTCATAAAAGGTATGTCTGACGACACCCAAATGGAAATCAAGCGTCAATAACCAATTTAGCATTCGTCCTTCACATGTTCGACGAATTGCCTCAGAGAAGTCCCTGCTTTATTTTCTTATCCATTCTCTATGTTTCCATGAAGTCTTGTTTATGACGAGTTTGTTTTTTAGATCTGAAATGAACTCTCTTCGTGCTTCATGCCTGTTTTGATTTTTCTGAAGGGGGCATTACTGATATGGTGTTGTGCTTTCCTTCGACACCCAAGAAGCTGGCGATGACTGTGGCATGCTTCGTTGCCGGGGCAGGCCTTTTCGCGCTGGGGACGCATCTAGCTTATGTGAACGTTGCCCCACAGCAAGCTCGAATCAAAGCTCGAAACGATTTCGTTAGAGAACACTTGAGGAAGAAGCAGGGCAAGCCAAGCTGAATATTTATGTCCACACACACACACACAGTTTTTTCCTTCAAACCCATTTTAGTCGCACGTTTAACAGTATGTATTAGTGACCATTTCTTTTAATGTTCTTTAGCATAAAAAATGAATCACCATCTTCCTCTGCTGGCACTTGGAAGGTCGGTTTCGGTTCCTTGTTAGAGCTGTATTTCTTTGATAGCGGGAACCCGCATTACCCTGCATTTCCGAGATATAAGAAACGTTTTCAAACGTCTCAAACTGCATATGGTTCGAGGTATAGGCCCACCAAGTTGGCTGAACGAGAGATTGGGGACTGCAAGAGAGATTATGCTTTTCAACTGCTCATTGATTTCACCGACTACTTTGTTTAAAGAGAGATCTAATAATTCCATTTCTTTCATATTTCATTTGTTTGGAATAGGACCAATCAAACAATTACTGTACAACAGAAGATGGCAGTGAAGCCGTCTCAGCCTTCTCAGTGATGCTGGGATTGATCCGGCTAGATTATTTGAGCAAAGGCTTGGTTCCCGAAGAGACATCAAGTTTCCTAGTTTTTCAGGTACGGGGCCGGAAATTCGATTATTGAAAATGTACAAGATAGTGAGGTTTCTAAGATTCCCAAAGGTGGAAGGTATGGAACCATCCAGATGGTTATCATTCAAGTACAATTCAACTAAGCTCGAGAGGTGTCCAATTTCCCCAGGAATTCTTCCAAAAAGAGAGTTGTTATACAGATATAACTACTGCAGGTTGGTCAGGTTGCCAAGGGAAGCTGGAATTGGACCAGTGAGATTGTTTTGAAATAAATAAAGCTTATTAAGGGACTTCACATGCCCTATTTGTCGAGGAATTGAGCCATTTAGCGGATTCATAAACAACTACATAATCTGATTTTCCTATTTGGAACATAACACGGCAAAGGAACAAGGAGAAAAAAATTGGAAAGAGAGAAGAAATAAAAAGTTTGATTAGTGGATTTTCTTGTCCATGCCACTAATAAGTTGCCTCATTTGGAACCTCCAGACCAGGAAAACAGCCAAAGCCAACCCAACCATCACGAAAACCCAGATGCTATCCTCCTCCACGTCACTCGCCGATCTTACCTCCACTATTCTGAACCATTCTCTGCCATCCCCATTCCCCAGTATGCCCTCCACCGCCCTTCCATATAGCACGTAAGCCCTCTCCTCCGCCACTGCCACCGACGTCGCAAAACCCTCCTCCTCCAGCCCAATTCCATCGTAAACCTCCGCCGCCCCCCAGTCATCCTCACTCCTCAAGAACCACAGCTTCCTCTGCGACACAATCAAAACAACGCCATCTCCTCTCACCGCCACATCATCCGCCCACGTCAAATCCTCAGTCAGCGCCACCTCCCTCGCAGTACCGTCCTTTTCGTCCACTTTAAATAACTTCCCTGTGTTGGATTGAACCACCAGCAGATGCCCATTCCTAAGATGGGCGACGCCGTTGAGCCCGCAGTCGCCGAACGGCGCCTTTCGGATCTCATCCGCCACCGGGTATTTCGTGAAAGCCGGAGATCTCGAGAAAACGGAGGCGTGACCGTCCGCACTGACCTTCCAGATAAAGTTCCCAGGGGAGTTGGTGACATAAGCGTTTCCCTCGGGATCAACAGCGACGGCATTGGCGACCGGCCGCTGGGTGGCGCCGCCAGAAGGGAGCTGGGCGAGGAAGATGCGTTGTTTTGAGCGGAGGTCGTAGGCGGCCAGTGCCACGAAGGGAGGAAGGGGAGGAAGGGAGTTGACGGCAGCGAGGAGGCGGCGGGAGGTGTCGTCGACAGCGATGCCGAGGATGGTGGAGTTGGGAGGGAGGGAGGGATCAAAAATAAGGGTGTGAACAAGGCCCTCAGCGGAGACGGAGAGAAGGGAGCGGTGGCGGAGGGAGCCAACGATGAAATGTTTGTGTGAAGGGTCCCAGGCCATTCCTTCCGGGTAGAGGTTGGGTGATCGGAAGTCGATGACGCGGGGTTCGCCGGCGAGGACCGGAATGGACAACAGTAACGCTAGTGTGAGTAACGAAAGCAATTGTTGGCCATTTACGTGAGACATTGGTGCTGGTTTCTTGCTAATGTATGGGAATTGGGAACAGAAAAGTTGATTTATTTGTAGCAGCAAGCGCTGTGTTTTATTATTTATATAGTGATACGAAGTTGACATTTTCTTCTTTTCTGTTTTGAACACTGATGGGCTGAATGATTTCTTGCGAAAGGGGTTGTGTTAACCCTTTATTTTTTAATGCATATATTTAACTTTTTTAGTTTATTTAGTGAAGTTCTTATCTTATCAAACAAGTTTGCAACCCCACGCCAACCCCCAACAAGCAAAATTGGGGCTAAAATTCAAATAATATTGTTCCCATTCTCTAAGCATCATTTTAATATGCTCTCCCAATTCTAAAATTGTCTTTTAAAGTTCTCTAACACTATTAATGTGTTTTATTTTGATTTTTACTTTCAATTCAACCATTATTTTAAACAAAATTTGCCCAATTGACACTTGCTAACCCTGGTTGGTCCCAAAATGCCATGCTTGCATCTTCTAGTTGAGAGAAGGTTTCTAGAGCGCAATTTGATTTAACATTTGGGGGGAATGAGCTAACCAAGGGAGGAAACAAAAAAAAAGAAAGGGGGCCAAAATGCACATATGGTCCTCCAACTTGACAAACTCAAGCGAGTTAGTATTTTTGGTTTGTGCGAGTTGGTCCTTTAACTTTTCAGATTAAGCGTTTTAGTCCCTTAACTTCTCCAAATTAAACGAATTAGTCTAAGGAGTGACTGAAAACGTCTTTTAAGATGACACAGCGTTAAAGTCACGGGGATAGAAGCGGCTTGTCTACCGGAGGGCAAAGGCGGCTAGTCCACCGAATAAATTTGAGGTAGTTCTAGAGGGATTTGAGGCCTCCCAAGTCCTAATTAAGGCCATCATCTATAAAATCTGGTATCAACGGCGTCGCTGAATGGAGATCATGGTCAAGCAAACAGAGATCGACGCAAATAGATGAAATAGACAAAGATTGACATGAACGGATGATCGAAGTGAAGTAGACGGATGAAGATCGACCCAATGCTGGAAGGGAGATCAACGCGATCCACGCAGTGATGGACGAAGATCGGCACAACGAACGATTAAAGATCAACACAATCAACGTTATTGATGCGACGAACGATAGAGATCAACGCGGTCGACACGACAATCGGACAAAGATCGATGCGGTGGATGGCAATCAAAAAGATGTAGACAAGACAAGGTGACTATGGCGACAAGGGAGGCGGCCAATTAGATGGCTAGGAGGGCAGATTTGATAATGGATTATCGAACACACTGAGACCGAAAGGCGAGCGGCGAAGAAAGGCTAACACACTAAGATTGACGGCATGCAACAGAGAAAGGCCAACTCACTAAGACCGACAACGTTCGGCGGAGGAAGGCACACAATGTTGAGGAATAAGCGTCGTCTTCCTTTCCATCCAATCAGGGACTAACTAGCAATATTTTACAAAGTTAAGGGACTAAGTTACGATAAGTCATTCATAAAGGACTAATTCACTTGAATTGACAAAGTTAAGGGACCAATGGTTCATTTTGGCAAAAAAAAAAGTGAGAGGGGTGGAAGAGATGGGATTAAATTTTTTTTTATTTTTCTTACTTAGCCTCTAAGTTATACAAAATGTTCCGAAAATCAAAAGCAAGAAGCATGAACGAAAGCAAAAAAGCATTACTTTTAAAATTCAAGTAAAAATATTATAAAAATAAGATTGAAAGCGACAGTTGAAAGCAGAAGTAGAAGTGGTGACTCAAAATAAAAGGATTATGTCACTTAGCTTTGCTTAGATTCACCAGTAACTCCCATTTGCTCCACCAGCCCTTGTCCCTTTCTCACCAACCCTCCAAGATCGACACCAGCCCCAATTGTGCCGGCCCTCATTTCTTTCCACCGATTTTGATTCTCTTCTCCACCTTGTCCAACACTCCCAGTCAGCCTTCATGACATTGTCAATGTAGGTGCCCGCACTCCCAAGCATGTCGTGTCTACCCCACGGGCCGTCGACAATGAAAATCAACGCCTTGTGGGCAATTATTTCTCCGGCTTGTGGGTGATTTCTTCTCCGCCTTTCTTAGGGGCGTACAGGCTAGCTCAGACGATCGACGGCTGAAGATTACGAGTTCTATGGAGCTATAGCAGACGCCAGCCTGTGCTGCCAGTTGTCAAGGCAAAGGATGCGGTCACCATGCTTCTTGAGGGCAAGGGAGCAGTGGGAGCCGATGAAGCGGACAGTGCTGGTGACAAGGATTGAGAAGTCCCTATACCTGCCAAAGTTAGAGGCGAGGATAGAGGTGAAGAGGAAGGAGCTATTGTAGCGTCCAGCTTTACACTCTGCTCGTTATAGTTTATACGAAGGGATTTCGATCTTTGCTTCGGTTCGTTTCATGTGCTTTGTTCTTCGGCTTTCGATTCGATTTTGTTTTTTTCAATTACTCCTCTTCATTGGTTATCCCATCCTTCCCCCACCCTCAAATCTTCCTGCCCAATGCCCCATCACCACCGTGTAGGCCAACCCTCAGTTAGGTGTTGCCAGCATGATACTGTAGAACCAAGGGATAGCAAGGGAAACATCGAAAGTTCTGTCTGAAATAACAATGAACTTGAAGATAGGGACCAAAATAGGATACACTAGTAGGGTTAATTGTCTTTAAGAGACATTTATACAGACAAGACTACATTAGGCTGATCATTAAAATAACGGAATCAAATCTAAATTTTACCATAAGATTGGATTTAAATAACTTTAACATCACCAGGATCATCTATTGCTGCAATTTCCAGTTGACTTGAGAACAATTACAGAGACCAAGTGATGGAGGGAATGTTTAACTTTCGGCCTTTTCTTTGCCTTTTTAGTAGTATTGTCATTTAAAAAGTTGAGGTTAATCATTCGTCAGTGCAAGTCAGAACTGCAACCAATGTAGTAGATCCTTAAAACAACTTGCTTAGAAAACCTATTAATAAAGAGTATCAACAGTGGTAGTAACAAATAAAGAGCATAAACACGTACACCACCCCAGAAAATTGCTACCAGGGGCCTTGTATATACCCATTTAACAACGAAAATGGACATGCATCACAAAAAATCTTTCGTTCATAAAGCGTAGAAAAGCGATTAAATAGGACAAAATACAAAGGTTCTCTTTGCCAATGGCACGTCCTTAAGAGCAAATTTTTCCAAAAGCTGAAACTAAAATTAGAACTAGAGAAGGCAGATTTCTCACTCAAGAACAGTATCAAGTGACAAAATTCTAGGCAGCTCCAGCACCCTTTCCCTTCTTCCTCTGGATCTTCTTCATGTAGAACTCCAACTCTTTGCCCTCCAAGATGTATCTGGCATAAACACGTTTTGAATTATTCATGAGAACTAGGACTAGGCATTTTAGACCAACGCAGTTACAACCGTCGCTTCAATTGTCTTGGTTTTTAGTTACAAACTTAAGAAAAGAAACTTCTTGAGACTGGAGGGGAAGACATGACATACCCATCAGCACGGCCACACTGGCCAGGTCGTGATGAGATACAAGCCAACAGACGACCACTGCCAAACTGCTCCTCAATGTGTGGGTCAAGGGTGCGACTCTGCACACGCTTCTCTAGCTTTCGTTTCAGATGGTTGCTCTTCTTAACCTCCTCAACAGCAGTCTCCGCTTCCTACATGCCAGTGATGTAGAAATATATTATGAGAAAGGAACAGGATACCCTCAGCAAACAGTTAAAACCCAGAAAAAGCTTAATGTAAAAGAGAGAACATGCCATGCCAATGAGACTTTTAAATGAGTAATACAACCATTTAACTCCTTTTTCCTCTAATAGATAAAGTCAAATGGATTGAACAAAAGAACAAGGAAAAACAATGAACTGTTGTCTTACATCTCCTTCTTTTTTCCCTGCAGCTGCAGCTTTCTTCTTACGTCCAATATCCACCCCATAATGCTGCAGATACCATTGTTTGAATGGTGCAGCATCAACTTGAATGATGGCACTCTTCACTAAAGTTTGAGTACGTACAAGCTCATTGTTGGAAGCATTGTACACCACATCAAGAATCCTAGTCTTCCTTGTAACAGCTTCACTTCCCCATGAGTAGTTCCCTGTGTCAAGTCGCAAAGCACGCCACTTAACATTACCACCTCGAACCCTGATCCTCCTCACTGTTTTGTTGCTTGAGAGCTTAGTGTTTGCTGGCTGCCTTCCAAGCTCATACCTTTGGCAACAAACCAGAAACTAAAACTCAATAAAAACACAGCATGAATAAACAATTTCTGCTCTAATAGCTCTCTAACACCTCAATTTTGTCTATCAGAGCAGGTAAAACTTCATTCCACCTAGTCCTAGCAGTCAGAAAAATTCAATTAATAATTTATGCATTAATTAATACAAATAAGAAATATCCAATTAACACCTCAAACCAGAAACTTCCATAAAATCCTCAACATGAGATAAACAGACACCCCAGTTCACATAGATGAAACAGATTAAAGGACACATGCAGAAAATTTTCTGTTTCAAAAGCTCCGCAACTTGTCACTTAGTGTAGCACAACAGGAAAAATATTGCACTAGTACTCGAAAAAATTTAATCAATACCATATGCCTTAACCAATACAAACAACCAGAAATATCCAAATGGACTCCAGATCATGGTTCAAGTTGAAGCAAAAATACTAACGATGTTCAACATCACTTTGCAACCTACGAAATGTTTTGACCAAAGAGGATATATCAAAAAAATCAAACTAATATAGAAGTTAATGCAATAGAATAATCGTCTAGGTGCTCTTACAACCAGCTCGACTTGCAAGTCATATGCATCAGAGAAAGAAAATCCTGAATTCCAAACAACAGAACAAACATCGCATCCAAGATCACTTGAAACCCAAAACAAAAACCAGAAGCAAAATCAGCAACAGAAGATGATACTTTCTCTTCTTCCTCCATGCCTTCTTCTTGCCTCCAGTGGCACGCCTCTTGTGCATCGAATCACGCGAAATCCCTGGAAACAAACATTGAAATCGGTAAGATTATCATCATCTATGTCAACACAAAAACAAAACGGCAAAGCGCGACATTTTAGAAGAAATGCAAGCTGGAAAAATTACCCATCCTGGAAGAGTGTGAGAAAGCTCCAAACTTCTCCGAAACGGAGCGCCAATCTGCTTGCTGCGGGGCTTGCGAGCGAGGAGATAAAGCTGGGCAGCATAAGTGAAAGGTTTATGTCCTACACCCAAAAAACCCTAAAATCTAAAATTACTTTCTTGACCTTCGTGTTCTTATTGGGTCAACCCAAAATGTAGGCCCATAACTGCCGGATGTCGATTCCTTTTTCCTGAATGTGCTTCTTGGGCTTTTCGTGAAGCACTTTCTGAAAATTTGTAGTGCTTTTCGATTCCCAACATTTTATATCATCAAAGTGTCGATATTCCCATATTTTCATTCGTTTCTAAAGTATTTCCACAAACAATTTTATTTCAAAAGCACATTATGACTTAATTTCTTAGCTTCGAAAAATATTCCGCTGTTCTTTTTCAGATTCGATTCACTAAATATATTATTGTATCACATATTTTATCGATGTGGAAAAAATCAATTTTGAAGATCTGGAAAGTCTTTTGAAAAATAAAACATGCATCACGGACTTTTACAAGTGATCCCATAACATTTTCTACAATTTAAAGACCATATATTTTTTATAAAAAAAAATTTTCTTCAAGCGAAGGAAAGGGCTACGTCAATATCTCTCTATTTAAGAAATAAGCTTCAAGGATAATGAATGTCCATCACATTTTTTTTTTTACACAACATTGAATATAATCTATTTACAAAAATAAGGATAAAAGTGTACAATCATAAACATATAGGGTGAAAGGGTTTAATACACAAACCATGGAAGACCGTGGCTGAAATTAACCTATTTCTTATCACTTGTTTTATTTAAAATGTCGCGACACTCCTCAAACCTTAGTTTTGTTTATAGACGTCTCTTTGTGTGTCCGTTTTGTCGGCTAACGCAGAACATCGATCACAGTTTTGTTTGGAGAATACCACAATTTCCAATTGCCCCTATCCTTTAATAGGTTCCAGGAAAATTAAGAAATCATTATTTAATATATTGATTCAAATTCAAATACGATTTACAAGGAAAAATAAAAACTACTGTATTAATTATTATAAGTTTGAAAATTTAGAATATTTTTTTAATGAGACTATCATAAATTTTTCATGATTTATTAGTTATATGTGTGTGTAGATAAAGTTAACAATAACGATATTAGCAGAAAAAATTATTATTTAACAAAGAATTAGAGCAATTTATGCATAATAGATTATGAAATTTAGGGGCAAAAAAGTTAAGACGGGGAGCAAGAATGGTCTTGAACCGAATAAAACCAAAAATACAAATTAACCCCAAATAACTTAATATAAAGCTCACGTAAGATGGAAAAGCAAACCGTGATCATCAGAGACGTTTTATAATTTCTCTCGTTCTCTCACTTATTTAAAGTTAATTTGCCATAAATCATCTTGCACTTGCATTTAACAGAGCTTTTTTATTTGGAGATCGAGAGATTAATTTCCAATAGTACGGCTTGGGAAAATTAAGTAAGTGAAGCCAAACACATTCTCACCAAAAAGGAGCAAAACTTTTGATTTCATCCAAATATTCAATATTAACCAAACATCCAAATGATCCAACTTATGCCACATGCATATATTTTGTGACAATTTGTAAGAACCCTTATAATAACCGGATTCCCACCTAGAAAAACACATAAAACATCAAAAGTACTGCTAACTAATTAACCATAGACCAAAAAAATATAATGGAAAACATTTTTCTAAACCCTAATTTGACGATCAATAAATGGAGCGAGTCGACCAATATCCATGGGGCTGATGAGGGAATTGAGGAGCATAATAACCATAATAGCCGGCGCCGGCGGTGCCATATGAAGGTGGCCAATAATTGTTGCCGCCACCATTCCAATAACGTTGATCTCGAAAACCATTCCCAAAACCAGTCTCGTTGTTGTAGTTTCCCGTCCTCACCCAAGCAACCTCCGCATGCTTGTTGAATCTCTTAAACGTCTTCAAGATCACTCTAGGGTTTACCCTACCGGTAACTATCGCCGTCCCTTCCTCTACATTTATCGTGTACGATACTCCTACATGTATTCAACCATTACTATGGTTGACACGAAGAGGAAAAAAAAAAAAAAGGGAACACATCAAACAAAATGGAATAGTAATAAACGTGTACCTTTAATAGTTTTCAAAACTTTCATCAAACTCGTATACCAGTCAGGTGATTCTTTGTTCACCTTCAAGCCACAGCTCTGTTGCTTGCCAACCATTATGGAAATGAGATTACTATTATTATTATCACATCAATTTAAGACAATAAAAAGGAACAAAAATCAAATCCTCACCATGTTTGAATACATGTTGATCAGGGCTTTGCTTCAAACTACTGCTGCCTAGCCAGGGTTTCGTCACAAGCAAATAGTCTTGTCTTTGGATCTGTACCTGGGGCTCCAGTGGAGTAAGTGATCCAGTATTTATAGACTTAGCTCGTAAATTTTACGCGTTCATCGCCAAATCAGTAGTTAGTTACTAATAATCTTTTCAATTATAGGAGATGTTGGTATTATATGGAAATTTGCCAAGTTAGAACTTTGTAATTAGTAATTAATAACGATATGTGGTGAAACGAAACATGTATATATATATGTAGGGAGATCATTTGGCCGGCACAAAATCTATATTGTGCCTCATATATATGCACGGATTTTTTTACTAACTAATTCCCATCTGTATTACCAGAATATAAGAGAAACTTCCTTTTTTTTTTTTTTATACCAGAAACCTCCTTTTGTATGTAGTAATTGTTTCATCTTCGCTTCGAGATTTGATCCAAGAAAATTATTAAGGAATTTAAGTAATTTAATCATGAAATTTTAATTTATCCAGTAAATTAAGGAGACCGGGCTCTCATTTGGTGACATACTAAAGTTTTGTCCTCCGATCACCTTACATGCTTAATTAATAAGCAGATCAACACAATACATAATTTAAGTTCCTTTTCATAATTAATAGCAAGAGTAACTTATATAAATAAATAAATAAAAAGAAAAAAATAATTTCAAAAATAAACACAAAAAAAAAAGTAACTTTTATTTGTTCGTACTTGAATACTTTTAAAATAGGAAAATCAGATACTAATATGAGTCTCACCATCAGAGTCTTGTTCTTTAAATCTTTTCTAGTTTCTTCCGTTTTATTTCCACTGGAGGGATAAAATATTAAAATTCATCAAATACCTTAAAAATTAGTCAGATTTCCGAGCTGCGCTGGATCAGATAAGTCTAATAGGCACAATTTTCCTGGCCTGTGACAGGCCCACTTACTAGCTAGAAAGGGCCCCCCTTACCAAGCCTTAATAAACCCGGCCCAGGTACATGCTTAAGTGGGAAGCAGCGGAAACCACATTAAGTAGAAAACAAGTTCTTTCTAGCTAGACTAGAGTCGAGTGAAAGCATCACTTAAACATGAAGTATGAACCATTGTGTAATTTGAGCTCACAAAATCATTTCATTATTCAGCTTTCCAGCCGCAACAAGTCCAGGCATCTCAACCTAAAGATTTACAGCTTCAGATCATCGACGATGGAAAGAAAATGTATTTAGTCACAAATTCATCGGTGTGATTTAGAAAATCTGAGGTTCTTTGGTTTCACCAAGGAACTGCAGAAAGAAGAGAAGGGTCCTTTAAGGTCGTCTGGTAGAGGGAGTGAAAGAGGGAGCACGAGTTGAGCAGGCTTCTTCTGCTTCCGGAGGTGTTGCACTGCAAATGGATGCGCGAGTGCAGGCTGCTGCTTGTTAAACATTTCAGCAATGAATGAGAATGCCCCAAATGTAACACAGCTATTTAGAAGTGCCTGCGGAGGACCTACATTACCCAAAAAAACACACAAATAAGAACCCAAGTACAGAGCAACGATACAGAAAACTATCACGGATAAATATGCAACAGATTTCAATAACTTCCAAACAACTATCAGCCAAAACATTAGAAGAAAAAAGAAAAGAATCTCAAGCCATCTGAACTAGAAATGCTGATTGAGTATTACTGTGATTTCAACAAAGCAGTCCCTTGTGGTTCCTCATTTTGTTGTTCATTCTTTTTTGGTTAGCTCAAGGATAGCCCATTATTATAAAACGTAAGAGAGAGAATACCAGACAAATCTAAAAGACGAGTCAAAACCAACATGATCCAGCAGTAAACATCTGAACTTGTGGAAAAGGAGAGCTTCTCAGGCAATATATATTCACAAAAACTTTGAAAATATAAGGTGCAAATTAACAAAGTGATAGAACTCATTATAGTGAAATGCTATGCCGGATAGCAATCACAAATTGTGCAAGGTCTAAAGGAAAGGGCAAAAACCCACAGCAAGGTTCTTATTAAAATCCCTGTTCTATATAAGACATGTGTGACACTCTCCCTCTCCCACCTCCAGATGTAAGAAACAACTTTCCCACTCTCAATATGCTTATTTAGACAAGTTGAAAATTTAATCAGATATTAGAACCAAGAAAAAAAAAAGAACAAAATAATATTCTTGTTTACCAGTTAGTTAGAAAAGGTAAGGCCTATAAATATTCCGGTATTCATCATCAAAGAGAAGGTTTAAGAAAAAGAAAAAGAAAACACAAGCAAACTTGCTGTGGATTCTTGTCTTACCATGTCTTCTTTCCAGTGTCCTCATGTAAGAAAACAGAAAATACTTTACCTTATATTTATAGTGACTAATATTATCCTTTTATGTTAATTCCACTTACTGGAAAATTTTCAAAAAGGGCATTCGTTCATCAAAATTACCTGGAAAACTCAGAACAAGCCCAGTGCAACATCCAGCTAATCCAGCATTAATGACTGCAGTTCAGACGAAAGTGTGATCATGGCATCAACAAGTAGTTATGATAAAGCAGGACTATACTTGGTATGTAATACCATCATCCTTCCCACGCAGCTTCTTCAGAAGGCAGACAACAAGGCTGTGTACTCCTGACATTATTGCAAATGTCTGGAAGGAAAAAGGAGCATATAATTCACCAGATAAAAAACCTACAGAACATAAAACGATAAAACAAATGACATGGGACTTGGATGCTTAAATTAGACTAAGACAACCACATACTTGATCCTGCATTCTAGAGCTATTTCCGGATCACATATAGGATTCTATACCTTAGCATATGATCCTGCTTCCACAAAGGAGCCCTTAAAGCCCTTCTTCTTAAACAATCCTGAACCTGAAATAAGTCCAGAAAGGACATTTTCAAATGAAGATATCTCCTTGAAGAAGGATGAAAACAGCATTAATTCTGATAAAACAGGCCCAGGATAGATTTTGTAACATTTTACTCTATCCAACTCCTGTAGTAAAACATTATTCATGTACTGAAAAGAGACACAACACAAATGATTCTGAAGGTTCATGCTTGTTGGGAGTGACTAGATATATGTCCATATTCTAGCTCTCAACCTAAACAGCCATGGCATGGAGAACAACTGTACATTCTTCACAAGTACCACCATGATAAACACAGAGCAAATGCATATCTTCCAAAATCTAAAAAGCAAAACATCCATGAACCGCTTCACGGTACTGAAGATTTAACCAATCCAACACACCCAGAATACGAAATGAGTAAACTGGTCCAATCAATAAATGAGAATTTAAATGTTCTAGCAAAACACAAGTGATCAAAACACGACGTGAAAATCATACTCATAAGCATGCAAGATGAACATAGAATGAGAAATGCATATAGGGAATTACCGTAACCAACGACTGAACCCATGAGAGCGCCGGCGGCCCCGTCGCCGGCGAACTGGAAGAGGCATACGGCCGGGAAATTGGAAGGAGACGGTGCCACTGTCAAAGCTTTTGAAGAATCGGAACGGGGATCGGGATTGGAATCTGTTTCACGATCAGAGTCAGAGTCGGGTTTCGACAAATCGGACGAAGCCATTCTGAAAAGAAAATAGTTTCTTCCCACTCGAATTCCTTTTCTTGGGTCTTGCGAATGTCGCAAGACAAGAAACCTCCCGGGAAAAGGGGAAAACAGGGAAAGTTTGAGAGGGTAAATAGCATCAATGGTCCCAAATCTTTAATTCGCATTGCAAAATCGGTCCTTAACCTTAATTTTGTTAAATATTGATCCCAAATCTTTATAATTTATTACATATTGGCCTCTAACCCTAGACAGACACAAATACTCTATTTACAAAGAAGAAAAACTGAATATTTAAATTATCTATTAACTGTGAGAAAATTATGGTATATTTTGAATTTATTGGCAGACAATTACCGAACAGTTTGAATTCGTTAACTCTTATGAATTATCTAACATTACCTTTTCGATTGGGAATACTTTAAATTTATGGAAATTATGGCACCTGTTATCTCTAAAGAATTCTAACAGATTTAAGATTAATTTGCAATAAAATGAAAGATTGGGATCAATTTGTAATGGGAATAAAAGGTTTGAGACCAATGGTGTGTTTTACCCAAGAGTCGTAGTTAGCTGGTTGTCTGTCAAAATGAGAAGTGCAGCTTGAAGCTTTCATTTTTCCCTTGTCTGATACCCACCTGACTTTGCGGTCTCTTTTTACTTTCTTATTGAAAATTTAACGAAGTCCTTTCCTATTACTTATGTGGAGAGACAGAGAGAGAGATAGAGAGAGAAAGAGAAGCAGTAATAGGAAGCATTCTTGATATTCTCCTTTTCTGGGACTTTTTGTACTTTGGAAAATTTATCAAATTCTGTTTACTTTGCTTTATGCTTTCTGGCTACACAGAAAGCCTTCCATATCACTTTTCAAGCAACACTGAAGTGACTTCAACATCACAAGGGAAAAAAAGAATTCAGAGATGATATGATCCTATCAAATTACATGGAAGACTTTTCAAGTTACTTTGATCCAAAGTAGTGACTCGAACGAATTTCGGTTTATTTTTCATGCATACATTAATTGACGTTGACATAATAAAAAATCACAGATGACCAATCAAATGATTCAAAGCTTTGGAAAGCAACTTGTCCGACCCAAGAAGGGTCATCTGCTTCCTTGGAACTCAAGTAGACCTAATAATGCTCTTGGTATATAGCTCCAAATTCAGCTCTCCATGCCTGATCATCATCTGGGATCATGCTGCTGTTATGATCTACGTCAGAATCCTCACGATATAGCGGCTGCAGTGCTGATTCTGGCAGTTTGCTTTCTGCTAGGTACTGTTTCATTGTGATCATCTCCATCTTGTGTTTCCTTTTCAGCTTCTCCGCTTGCTTCTTTAACTTCTCATTTTCTTGTTGAACCATGTTAAAGTTGTCCTGTAAGAATGACAAAACAACAATTAGTCTATGACATAAGTCATTGCTGTAATCAATCTATGGGTGCACCTCCAGGATCCAAATATGTCTTTACCTCTGCAGCTGAGGCTGCTTGCTCTGCTTCTCTCAGCCTAACAAGGAGTTCTCCTGCAGCATGAACAGCTTCTGCAGTGTCTCTAAGCTGGGTTCTGAGACTTTTGTTCTCCTTTTTAAGGAGTTCTCTCTCCCTCGCCCTCTCCACTCGAACTGCTGAAAGCTCAGCGGCTAGTGACTTGGCAAACTTTGCACCATGACCTTTTGCACCTGCTTTTGCCGCTGCTCTCTTCACCTCAGCTATCCCTTCCATGATTGCCCTGTGCTTCAAGACCAATTCGTTATAGTTTTCTTGTAGTTCAGCATAGTGTTCAACCATTCTAGCGTGCGCAAGAACTGATCTATGAAGTGCATCATCCAATTCCTCAGTACACTTCTTCTCTAATTTTAATTCCATTTCCACCTTTTCTGCGTGCTGCCTGTTCGACTCAAGATCAATCCTGAGCTCGTCTGTCAAAGATATCCACTCACTTTCCATTTCTGTCCACCTTTGTCTCTCCTTGTCAATTTCTTCAGCACTGTAATTACGAGTATCTACACTTTTACGCAATTTGATGGATCGAGACAACAATGAAGATCTTAAATTGTCAGTAGATCTGTTGGTTGCAGCAGTATGTGACTGTAATTTACTCCTCAATGCTTGAATTTCAAGAATAAGCGCTTCCTTCTCATTTTCATTTAAATTTGACTTTCTGCCCTCATGATCTATGACTTCTTGCACATCTTTCACCTCACATTTTTCCTTTACAATCTCTGGTTGGCTGCATGCTAACACCTGCACATTACAAGCACGTGTTCAATAAAATGGAATAGAAAAAATTTGGTGACGAGTACTTCTGATATCAGTAAAAGCAGGTCACATTGTAAAATAGCAGTACCTTGCTTTCAGCTTTTGGACCCTCGAGACACAAGCTGTTTTCTACATGATCAGGTTCAGTAGTTGAAATTTCCCTCCCACGTTTGTACTGTTCCACCTATTGATATACACAGGAAAATATCTGTTAAACTAATTACTGCTGGATTTATACTTTCGAAGTTAATGAACTACGTACCAGAAGATTTAGCTGTTCAATTTGTGCCGCTTGCTCCATAAAAACTCTTTCAAGTTCCTTCTCTTTTCTGATGCCCTTTGCTGAATCATTATCTGAATCCTGAAACAAAAGAACAAAAAACCTTGAGATTGGGGACAACAATAAGGTCCAACTACTTAACAATAAAAAATTTTAGTTTGTGTACTTTTACTATGTCTTGGTGACTAGGATTTCCTGCTTCATTAACTGCTGCAGTCCAGCTCTTCAGGCTATCCTGAACCTGATTAGAATTCACCTCAAGCTTCTGTTTGCAAGATGAACAAAATAGAGGCATAGAAGAACCATCTGATATTGCTCCATCTTCTGGTATTGTCTGAATTGAAGCATTGGCCCTGTCAGCATCTGGACAAGTTTTGAGCGTCAAGTGTTCAAAGGAGAATGCAACTGAAGAGCTCTTCGTATCAGAAATCCTCTTATGATGATCAATAATCTGCAGTCCTCTGTGAAGACTAACTGCCAAGGACTCTGCAGATCCAGGAAAAATCTTGCTTGAACGCATAGAGGATCTTAAAGGCTCATGTTTGAGGGACTTGTGTAATTCCTCTGGTTTGGCATTCTCTGACAGATTCGTCTGGCTCAGGGTTGATGCAAAGGCAATGCTCTTTCTTTGGGTATTTCCAATCTTCGGAGACTCCGACAAGGTTGGCTCTTGGAAAGATGAAGACTCACGGCGTGGACTGATTGAAATCCTAGTTCTGAAGCTAGTTTTATTACCTGAAAGTTGATGGGGAAGATCATCCATTGATTTATCTAAATCAACTTCTTCCATCTCATTTTCTTCCAGGCAATTATAGAAGCTGTCTTCATCCAGCCGTTCTGTCTCATGACTTTCTTTGGCTGAAGAAGACTGAACGGAACCTCTTTCATCAGTTTGGTCTCTCTGGTTGCGCTCACATGAACGGTGCAAACTATCTAGCTGCTCTCGCAGTTCCTTTACATCATCCTCACACACATTCACCTCTTCCTCATGGTCATCAATTATACGTGGAAGCATCAAAGAACGATTAAGGCTAACTCTCAGTTGATTCAGGCTATCACGTACATTTCTTCCCTTAAAGTAATTGTTTTTATGCTCTTCTGAGTAGAATACATCAGACTTTGCTCTTATAAGTTCTTCCTGCATCAGGATTCATTTTCATATAGTTAGTCCTTTAATTCTGAACTGAATTGAAGAATTATGAGAAGTAGCTGCTGTAGAAGGATCTAGTACCTTCAATTGGCGAATCTGATCACTTAAATCATTTACATCATCTTCTGATATTTCATTTATTACTGGTTCATTTGTTATCGACTTTATTTGCTGTCCAAATCGTAGTGTGCTCAGTGTTTCACCATTGTTTCTGCAGTCAAAGAAAACTAACTTCATTTAGCAAACACATCTATCTAAAACTATATAAGGAGGTGGCTAACACATAATCCATAACCAAACGGGTAAGCCTCTCAGCAAACTCTCATCTAACTCAACCACAAATTCCATGGCGCAACTATTAGCAATATTTTTGGAATCGTACTACTAATATAAGTATGACAACAAGTACCTGATATCTGGAGAAATGTTGCATACAACCGTGAGTTTAGCATTGCCTCCAAGTGATTCTCTCAGTATATGTGTTAAACAGGAAGCCTTATATGGAACAGCTTTAGATTCATCAACTCTTTTATTGAGCGTGTTGACCAAGTAACTGTCAAATCATATGAAGCAAATCTCAGAAGACTACTATAGACTCACAATCACAATTGTGGTCTGAGTACTCAAGTCACACTAGCAAGGTAAGTTTAGCTTTCAGGAGAATATTAAAGAATGCGAGTGCGCGCGCACACGGACAGATAGCAGAATTCATCACATTAACAAGTTTCATCAAAGCCAAGTGAAAATTGAACTTTTTTAACTACGAATATCAGTCAAAGGGTTACAGAATTCTACCCAAGCTTAGATAAAGACTTTTTCACATTTCTGCCTTCTTTCACGCCAAGTTTACCACAATCATCTGAGTTATTATTATCAAGTCCAGCGAGATCGACTAGACTGATTCTGCTTGTTTTCGAACTACTGAAATGCTTTGATGATGTTCCCTGTGGAAAGTTAGCCAATAACCCAATGTGAGAACTAGAATTACTGTAAGAAACCAAGATATTGCTGGAAAAGAGCAGGGCATACACCAAGTTCCACCAAATAGATATCCTCATTATGCTGCTGAAAGTGAAAGAAGAGGTAGGAAAGTACCTTGCACCAGGATTCAATGATAAAAGTAAACACAATGTGAGATCGAGAGCTCTTGGAATTTACAGTTGTCATTCCAACTTTTCTACTTGAAAGCCCCTGAAATCATGCACACAGAGCTTAGACACAACTGGGAATAACAAAATATGTTTTTATGTCGTTGGAAAGTAGGGCTTACATGACCATTGACCCATACCTTGATCAGAAGTTGAGTCACATCCTCGTAACTTGCTACATATTCTTCACTCAAATTTTCAACATACAATCCATTCTTGGGATCATCCTTAATCTGGAATAGTGTCCAAAACAGCAAAAATACCCCCCAGTGGTGAACTCCGTGCACATAAGTATTTGGGGGCATAATTATAGATAAATTACATCAAGAATTTTCACCTCAAGGTTTCTCTGAGTTGGATCAAGCAAGTCCCCAATCTGCTCATTGTAAACCTAAGAAATAATCATAAAATTCAATCTAGATTCCCTAGAAGCTACAGGAATAATATATAACTAATCAACTATATTTTTAGATTGAAAGCATACCTCAAGAAAAGAGCAACGATACTGATAATTTATCTGTTTACCTTCTGGGTTTTCCTGTTCCTGCACATTATAGACATAATAAAACCGTCAAACGAAAAATACCCTGAAATGGCCCTAATGCTCTCTATCTCCAAGGTCTCATTTGAATTCCAACATAAAATGGAACATATGGGAATGTTAAATACAACATGTTTGGTTCCATCTTCCTAATACAGGTAGGATTAATAAGCAGAATAGCTAAACGGAAGATAACTTATCCTACAAATAAATTAATTTCAATTAAATTCCCCCAACGTGCTCTTGACGTGAAACAAAAATAATAAATGTTATCATGCAGACGAGTTGAGACCTAAAAGAACGAAGAAAGAAGATTGAAAAGAACCTACTTTCAGAATCTCGGAGAATAACATATGGAATATGCGAGGGACAAGCCCCTGCTGGCTTTTTGGTGAAGGATCATCAACCATGGCACTTAGGGGTCCCCACATAGTGTAAGTCTTTCCACTTCCGCTCTGGTGAAGAAGGAGAATTACGTGAGCTCGTGTCGCTTGAAAGTATAATCAGACAGAATTAACTTCACAGTTCCACATCAAGCATGTCTAAAAAGTACCTGGCCGTAGGATAATAAGGAGGTGTTGTACCCAGCCAAGGCACTTCTGACCAAAGGAGCACCAACTGTCTGGAAGACATCTTCCTGATGGCAACAAATAAAGAAGCATATGGATCAGGGATTCAAAGAACAAATCTCCCAACTATAAGCACTAAATTTCAATTAACTTTTCTCATTTGAACTTGAAAGCTCAAGGGAATCAAATGTTAAACCTGATTTGAATTTGAATCAAGAACTGAATCAAACGCAAATTCCCTTTCTCCAATGCTAAGTGTATTCGAGGAGACCTTCCTCACTGTTCGATCCCCCTCCTTCCCATGGGCACTCACAGGCCTAATTCTCACCACAACCTATTTTAACAGCATAATAAATAAATACTACAGATGAATCGATGAATCGGCAGCTTATAAATAAGAAAAGAATAAAAAATATCATACCTTTACGGCTGGATCTGAATTTGACAGCCCTTCGCTGTTGTCTTCTGATTCAAGTTCAACAATCTCCTGCCCATCGAAGTTAACCAAGTCAATTCCATAAGGTGGTCCGAATTTGGTCGAATTTTTCGGGATTTAAACAGGAATTCACAGAAAGGCTCATTCTTCTTCACAGTACCTTGTTCTCCGGAGCCTCCTTGGGGGCATCTGCGCGGTGGATCTCCTCGATCGAGGTTACTGACTTCGATGGCGGAGATTTGGTGAAGTGGGAGTCGTCGTCAAGGTGAACGACGTTGGGATCTGAAGGAGGAGTGTTCTCGGAGTTGAATTTGGACCTCTTGTACTTGGTGGAAGAAGAAACGGACTTCGGGAGGAGATTTCGCAGAGAAGAAGTTGAAATGGTTGCCAGAAAGCGATTTTCCCCCATAACTGGTGTCGATTTCATGGTTGCTGAATCGCAGAGAAAAAAAAACTATGCACAGAGAAGTTAGGGTGTCGTGAGAGAGAGAGAGGCAGGCTTTGGACACCTTGAATGAAGAGGGGGAAGGCTTTTGTTGATGGATGAAGGGGAGGTGACCGTTGGAGTTTTGAAGTTTTGAATTTTTCCCGTCTCTTTTTCATGGTTAACAATCACAAAGAAGCCACTCATTTTTATGATTCAGCCTAAATCAGGCACCTTTTTTTTTACAGTCCAAAAAAACCACTAACATTATTAAAGTGATCCGCCCACAGCCCACCTGCCACTAAAATTCATCTGATATCAAAAGAAATATTACAAAGCCCGCATTTTTTTCTTTAATTTGTCAAAAGACGCATTCTTAGTTCAAAAACATCCAAATTCTTAGTTCAAAATCATCCAAATACACTATCTCCTCCCTTGATCTCCATATGAAGTGGATGCTATAAAATCATTACTGCCATTTCAAACAGATGTATAGAACTTTGGTTTCTTCTGGTCGAATCCAAGATTCATCAAATCAAAATAGTCAATCTTGGGGGAAGGCAATAGACTTCAGAAGCAATCGAAACATGGTACCCAATTTCTCCGATCCATGTAAACCTTGTCGTCTAAATTTCATTCCCCCGATTGCTCTACTAGATGCCTGCTAGCCCCTCTCAAGCCCTTCTTTTAATCGTATGTTGCCTCCACAAATCTTCATCACCTCCCCTCCCGCAATCATCCCCTCGACCAGAAACACATCAAGCCAAATGAGGCCCGATTTGATCTTCTTCCTCACCAGCTCCATGAATTTAGCTTGAGATCATCAGACCGATGTCCACCTCGCTCATTTACAAGAGCCTCTTGTCACGCCTTTTCAAGACACGATCGTGGCAGAGCACAAGCATGAGTCCTACGGTATGCTGTGTCACGGTGATAGTGGTGAAGGTGGCCATTGAAAGAGAGTGCAAGACCGAGACGACTGGCTTGGAGGAATCGAACATGTGGATGAGGCAGAGCTTAAGCGTTCTTTTGGACCTGCCAGCTTTGGCCCAATTATGATCAAAGCCGATAGAGATGAATTCCCCTTAAGCAGGATGAAGGCAAGCAGGATATTGGTCTTGGCGGTAGGAAGGACGGCGGCGATGAGGGTTGGGTTGAAATGATGCTGGTCCCAAAGGATAGTGTAAACAGTTGGCCCTGCAACAGAACTGAAATTTCGAAGTGGAAGTTACCTAATTGCAATCACTATAGAATTTTATGTCTTTTATGTAAGAGAAAAAATTTATTGAGGACTAGTGAATTATGTACGAAAATGTCCCACATTTAGAACGGAATAATTTGGGAAGTATTAAAGAAAATAGTGGTTTATTTGGACTGAAAAAGATAAAGATGGCTGATTTGAAGATGGCCGATTTGGACTCACTTGGAAACGTGAGTAGTATATTTGTGCTTTTTTCCCTTTTTCATGTGATTAGAGATTTTTATTAGCTGTTACGAAATGACAATGTATGTCATCTCACAAAGTGAAGATTGCAAAAATCCATCGATGTTCTACCCTAATCTACACTTATGTCCCCTCTCTTTGGGATACCGACACTTTGCACTCTAAAAAGTTAGCTCCATCAATTAGTTAGCCTATCATTACAATGAGTTTCTTTTTTATGAAAGATCATTCCCATTCATTGTAAGACATATGGTATCTACTACAGAATATAGCATTAAGGAATTAGGGACGCTTGGCTCAACTGTAGGCATTGCACAATTTTTAGTTTCTGTGATATTATAAATTAAATAACTAAAATAGATCTGGTATCTAAGCCTATAGTCTAAAAAAGACATACCAAGAAAATAAATAGAAAAGAAAATGAACATACTAATGAACCCATACTTTAGTGGACTAACATACCAACATATGATTAGCCTATAACAAATCTTTCAAGCACAAAACATTGATAATGACTCAAACAAATGAAAAAATAAAATGATACCAACACGCGGTTCATTATTTGGAAACACTTCACCACCTTTGTCCGCTGGCTTTTTGCATTCCGGTCAATCTACTAACACCAAAAGGAACACCTAGGTCTGTCTACTGTAGAGTGTCAAATGAACCAAATGATATTCCTACTAACATTGACAATAGAAATTTATGGAGAAGAAGAGAAAAAGAAATGGGGAAAAAAGAAATGAGAGTTATTGACTTGATCGGGTAGAATAACGACAATAAAATCAATAGGTCATGCTCGAATTACAATACAAACCTAGCCAAAAGCGCAGAGAAAAAAGGAGAAAGTTGATGCAAAAAAAAAAAAGAGGGAACAGTGGTTGATAAGATTTTTACTGTTATATTACCTCTAGTATGAAAGATCATTTTGGTGAGTCCTAATGCTCTAATTTTTGTCGAATGGGTCTTCGCCCAATTTGCATGTAGACTATCGTATCACATGACTGATCAAGATTTGAATCTTGGTTTTTTTGCAAGAGATTGCTTTTTTTTGCAGCCAATGGGTGAATAGGTTGAATGGAGTAAGGTATAAGGTATACTAACTTATAGAATATCTCTTGTGGTCATTTTCTTGTTCCATTCTAAATGCTAAAAACAAATGTTCTAATTAACCTTTTCATTTTTTGGAAGTCTAGAATCATATGATTTTACAATCATACAAACTGACATTTTTCTTTTCTCTTTCCCAAATCACGACTCTAGCAACCACTCTCAATGTCCCGCTCCACCATAACCAGTCTCAAATCATTTTCTTTGACTCCCCTATCCCCAATCCATTTTCAATTTAGGATGCCAACATGGAACAAATTCTAGTTTACCAAAACCTCTCCTCTCATTCGCCAATTCATTTAATAAGATTATAAAAATTGTTACATAAATATTGAACTTTAAATAAAATTAGTTTCAGGTAAAAAAATATAAAATAAAAAAGGATCAATTCATTTTAACTTAAGTCAAATAGCTTATTTTTACTTTTATATCTTTTTTACCTAAAACCAATTTCATTTGAAAGCCAATATTATTTAGATGTAAGAATCCATTTGAAAGAAAATTTTCATGATATTGTTAAATGTTTATGAATTTTTCTTTTTTAATGCCTAAAACTAGAAAAAAAATAATAAATTAGTAAGATTACAAAAATTGTATTTTTAATGGATTATTATACCTATATAATGTTGGCTTTTAATTAAAATTAATTCCAAGTAAAAAAATGTAAGAATAAAAATAAGTTATTTGAAATTCAATTAACTTTAGTTAAAATAAATTGGGTGTAACTCATTTATAGTGCCATCATAATCAACTTATTTATAGTGTCACCGCTAGAGATTTTGACATAAATCAAATGGTGGATTTGGCTCGCGAAAGGAGGAATTTGATGGATTTCGCATAGTTTACATTCCTAGCTTTTCAAGATGAAGGCCATTGATGATATAGTAGCAAAGAAAGTGATGCCAAAGGAAAGGTGACCACAAAGTCATATCATATGAGGGCTAACTCACTGGATATAAAAGTCTTTGGGGGTAGAGTTTGTGGAAAAATAAGGCCAAGGAAAAGGGATGTAAGTGTACGTTATGATAAATCTTAGGAGATTTTTGGGATTTTTCATTTCACAAAACTCCTTTCTTACTTACTATACAATATCAATTTTGCATTTTCTTATAACAATAGACACAAATTTCTCCAAGCATAGTAAAGTTTCACTTTGTTATTTTCAGTTTTCACTATTATTTTTTTGTTTTATCAAATCTTATGTTCAATTGACAAATGATGCCAAGTTAAACTTATCCTTTATTTTCTTGAGGTGAAAGACAAAATTTCATTATTAAATAATCTCAAGTAGAAACTACACTCATGCACACTATCGAATAAGACACCAAACTAGGTCATTCTAGGATGCTTGTGCATGCACGAACCTTGGACTAAATGGCCTTTTTTTCATCAAAAAAGAAGCTCGTGAAATTACAGAAGCTACAATGCTATAAGCTACAAAAACCTTAATTCTAGCCACAATTACCGTTTAGCATCTAACTAAATCTTCCAACTGCAAAATGATCTAGTGGACCATGTGACGCATGATTAGTAATATGAAGCCTATTGATCACCTTTAATGCTTCCAGAAGAGCAGGGACTTTGGCTTCTAGAGTTGACGAGCAGAACGAAAGACAAATACTAAAATGCATCCTGGATTGCCCACTGACACCTTGCCAAACCCAAACAGCTGCTCTCAAGCCCGTGAAGTGCTTTTAAGCTCCATCAATGGTAAAGCCTCTTGAAGAATAACTCATTGCCTGCTGAATGTTATTTCCCCAAGCCTAACAAATCGAGTTTGGTGGATTGAAAAAATGGTGCGTGTATCGGTGATATGATCAAAGAAGGCACAACCAAGGATGGCAATGACCCATTAAAGATAACTAGTGGACCAATGACAATAAAGAAAGCTAAAGAGCTCACTAGTACACTTCAAGCCTTTGTCTCAAGTTTCTTCATTGAGAATGGACTTGGGATTTCACAAGAAGCTGCTGGAACATTCAAAAAATCATATAGAGATAATGGCCAAGCTTGGTACTCGATTCTAAAGTACCTAGACAAGTCCAAAGATAATGAACCTCAAGGGCACCCCTTAAGTGCACCCTTGGAGCCTCCTTGAAGTGTTTCAAGGCCATTTTGCTTCTACAAGCTAGATCTTTGAGCTCTAACATTTTGAGACCTCCTTCCAATATTTAAGAGGAAGTATCAAGTTAATGAAACTCAAATATTCAAGCTTGGAGTTAAAGATACAAGCAAAAACCCTAATAAGCCCACAAATGCAGCCGAGAAGACCATTTTAGGATTTTTAGGGCCAAACTTGTATTTGCACTTTAGTTTATTTACTTTCCTGATTATTTACATTATTTAGGATGTTATTTAGGATATGGAAGTGATTCAGGTCGCATAGGCTAAGTGGCATACATTGCACACCTTAAACATGTGTTAAAAGGGTGTAGGAGTCCTAGTTTGACTAGATTTTCTTAAGTCCTTTGTACCTAGGTTTCCTATGTGACTTGGGCTGCAAATTCTGTTGAGTCTTTTACCCTAGTTTAGGCCTATAAATATGTACATATTTTGGTTGTAAAACACAACCTTTATACGAAATAATATTGCTACTTTGAAGAGAAATTTTCTTTTGTTCTTTGAGCACTACCTTGGTGAGCAAGTTGCTTGTGTTCTTAGTTTTCTTATACTTTTTGTTTTTAATCATGGGTTGATTAGGGGTGAAGGTTTAAAATCCAGTTTCTTTGATGTCTTGTCAAGCTTAAAAAATATCTTAAAACATCTTGAACGCATTTCTTGGTCATTATACCAAGGGGGTTCGCATCAATCTAGCCTAATATTCTCATGAATCTCTGATTTTTGGATAAGAACATCTTATTTTTCTATGATTAACTGGGCATAAAATGTTGCATTTTGAAACACACATTCATTTCTGCCCAGCTAGATAAACCAGAGGGTAGAAACTAAATAAGAAAGCCATTTCAGGACCCACTTGGCTTCCAGGAATAAACACATTTTGGAATGGGGAAATAAAGCTAACACAAGTTTTAAGTGGTTTACTAGGACTTTGGATATGATCTTCTACAGAGTGTTGCATAAGCTGATAGATCTTAAAACATCGATGGTTTGAACTCAGCTTTCTTCAGGATAAGAGTAATGTAAGTCCTATTTATTTTTTGAAGCATATGACCTCCATTTAGGGAAGATAAGGTTGCCTCAGACTTCATCGCCCATTATTCCTTAGCACTTTTTAAAGACCACAGATTGAAGGCCATTTGGTCTTGAAACCTTAAAATTACCCAATTAAAAGTTCATCTTTTTAACTTCTTGCACTAAAAATTGGGCCATTAACATTGCTTATTGTTAAAGGGTTAGATGATGGTTTATGGTGGAACAGATGCAGTTTTAGGCTAACTCCCAATCCTTAGGCGGGGGTGTATATAAATGGACAAAAAAAGTCCAAATGTAAGCTTGAATAGCTTGTTCTGAAAACATCCATTGCCTGCTGTTATCTTGTAATGTTGAAATATGAGGGGGAAATACGTTTATTCTTTATAACTCGCTGAAAGAATATGGTGTTTATGTCCCTAACTGCTAACCATTTTTATTCTGGATGTCTGAGCCCACATGCGTTCCTCGACAGCCATCAAACTGATATGTTCCTAGTAGAGAGCCTTAAGAACTCTAGCTTGTTCAGCTATGTTTGGCATGCCTTGGATTTGAGTAAACTTTCGTTCTACATCAACTATCTATTTTCGGGAGGATGCCTATCACATGTTTGCTCCATTTGTGCAATTCCTACGCTTTTTTAGAACATTTAGCATTAGCTGAAACATCGGAGACCCTTGAATCCGAGAATTCCATGTGCCTTTAGTAATTTGTTCACATTGAGAGAACTGGAACCAGAATGTTTCAAATCTACGAGGTCTATGAAAAAAATTTCTGGAGAGATACATATCTAGAAGCAAGGGGCATGATCAGATCTTTGTATACCCAGATTAAGTAATTGCATATTTTGTGTAAATTTCAACTAGGATTGACCAGTAAAAGCCTTGTCAAGGACTTCAGGCACTGCCTACTCTCCAACTTGAAAATTTGTCCAAGTAAACTTTGGGCCAGCACAAGGATACCAGGAAAGCTATAATTCATTTAAGAAAAAATGCTGGTGTTCAGCTTCTAGGAAAATATGGAAGTTGACTCCAAATTTTTCTTTCTCGAATAGCATTTAATTGAAATCACCAATTAGTAGGAAAAGATCATCATATGTAGGGGTGAAAACATTTATCCGAACCCGAAACTCGATCCAAAACCCAAACCAATTTTTCGGGTTAGGGTCGGGTTAGAGTGGTGAATTAAGCCTATTCAAGTCAACTCAAAACCGACCCAATTTAAAAAGTTAAAAATGGGTTGGTTCGAGTTGAACCCGAACAAACCCAAAATATTATGCCCAACTACCCCCTGGGCCCTAAGACCTTTTCCTTATTTCCCAGCCCAGCCTACTAAGCTTATAGTTATACCATTCCTACACCTAACCTACTCTGCTGTTGCTTTTCTCCTGCTTCTATTTATCTCCTCGCCGCTTAGTTTGGTTCATCAGCGTCGCCGTGTCATGTCTTATTTAGTTCCTGCTCTCCATCGTTCGCTCATCCACAGCCCACCATAGCTCTGCCCCTCCCTTACCTCCATCTTTGATTGATTTTCTTATCATCGCCAGCACCACACGTGGCGTCAAATCATTGATTTAAACTCCTCCATCTTGATTAATCATCTCGTCATTAGCCCACCCTCCCTCCTCATCGCATCATGTTCCTCGCCAGAGAAAAGACGAAGAAGAAGGGGAAAATCGTGCCGACTGGGAAAAGAGGCGGAGAAAATGGGGCGTATTCGAACGAATCTGAGTCATGAAGAGAAAGAGAGAAAGGAAGCCGCGTCTCCCTCTTATGAACCCGACGACGAATCTAGTCTTCTGTTGTTTCCCATGGTCACAATTTGACTTCGCGTTAGTGAAGAACTTGTTGTGGAGAAGAACCAAAAAAGTTCGGCTTGGTTCTAGGCACAACCTAACGGTGACCAGGACGATGGTGTGGTGGTGATGTTGCTGTGGCTTCACTACTTTAGATAGTCATCAAATCAATATGGAAATGACGGAGAAGATGAGAACAAAAGAGATCAGAGACGAAAAGGTAGAGGATATTATGGCCGGTGGTGGGTTGTCAGGTAGACCCGACCCTAACCCTATATTTTTCAGGTTAAGGTTGGTTTGGATTGAGGTAATAAATTGGATCAGGTTGGGTTACTTTTTCTGGATGAAGAAATTGCCTAAAATTTTTTGGTTTCGACCCTAGCCCGAAATTTACAGCCCTAATCATCTGGTCTAATAGCTTATAATATATTAATCCAAGTAGCCCTTCTATATTGGGTTTTCGGGTGCCCATAAATACAAGCTAAAAACTAAGACCTTCTTTGGTCATCCTGAAGGTTTAACAAAATGTAATACGGGCTATTACTTAAGATACTGCATATTATAGGGGAATTCCAGCCTATACATAATCCACCACTCCGACCAACCACATCAACACAAAAGTAATGATTAAAACATAACCAATGGAGTGAGGTACTAAGATAACTAGAATGAGATTTAGTCTACATTAGAAAGAGGAAATAGGGTCAGTGATGGTCAACCATGGACTCTAAATGATGTACTGTTGTTATCCACCCCAAACCATGGCAAATTGAAACTTAACAAATTCATGGCAAATTCAGAGTTTGATGCTCTTCAAACTCTAGGGATCTTTTTCTGTTTTGGTTAGTTTGGATCTTCTCCATTGCTGACTCTAGCAGAAAAGCCAACTTCATGGAAAAGAACTTCTCATCTTCAGCCACTTGTAAAGCTGAAAAAAGGCAAGGGCTAATGAATAATCCTTGAAAAAACCAAGAAGGCAAGGAGCAAGCTCTCTTATGCTAACAAGTTGGTGATCCGCTTGATGTGGTAATCCCAGTAGCTTGGTGACTAATTCTTTAATCTTGCTTATGGTACAATATCAATTTTGCATTTTTCTTGTAACAATAGCTTATCACACAAATTTCTCCAAAGGCAATATAGTTTCACTTTGTTATTTTCGGTTTTCACTACTTTTTTTTTTGTTTGATCAAATATAATGTTTAATATACAAATAATGGCAAGTTAAACTTGCCTTTTTTTTTTTTTTTTGAATTTGAGCTGAAAGACAAATTTTCATTATTAAATAATTCAAGTAGAAACTGCATTCAAGCATATACTCTCCACCATCACAGGCTATACTATTCTTCCATACGATGTTTAGGAAAATTCATGGCTTAAAGCCTAAAAAATTTTTAAAGAAAGTTTAGAGCATTCAATATTTTCAATTCTTCTAATCCTTCGAGGTTTTAGTCAAAAACTCGTAGTCCATAGAGGCCAAGTTTTCAAAATTTAAGCCTAGATAAAATCATTTTTGTTTCTTGGAGGAAAATTTTCTAAAACATTTTGGACCAATTATATAGGATTATTTTGGTTAAAGAAACCAAGCTATTAAGTAGGCTTATTTTGGTTTAGAAATCAGGGAACCCATAAAATACAAACTTTCTTGGGTTGAGCTGAAAGGAAGGCCAGAATGCCTCCCATAGGCCCAGCAGGGCCAAGTATAATTTTGGTTAAGAAGTAAAGCATTTATCACTTTGCATCATCTAAGGACATCTGAGAAAGCCTATACTTGAAGAAACTACACAAGGCTAAAGCCACAGGTTGCTTAGGTTAAAGGTTGGAGGCAAGTTGCCTCACTAAACACCCTCATGACTAAGCAAGCGAGTAAGAGCCCTTTGAAACTCATCACAGGTAATTAAGGATTAAGAAGCCTTAAAGCTTACTATAAATAACTCCCCAACTACCAAAAAAGCATCTCATTGGATGAGTCATTGTAAGAGGCCTAATTGTGTAGGTCCCTAACCATGCTAGAGTATATTTGACTCAAACCATTTATCAACCCTTGAGGTGCTACATTCATCACATATTCAAATTTAAATACAGGGACTCATTAGATCCCTACATTCACTAAAGGAAGGGCTTTTAATATTGATGGCTCAAAATATACACAATGGCCAATAAGTTACTAGGCTTAAACACTAGATTAATAGTATGAGCACTAATAAAGCAAAATGGGCTTGTAAGATACTGTACAGTTTTATGACTCAGTTATCCACTATTAATATAGGGAGTTTCTCTTTCTTTTTTAGAGATGTAGACCGATGCAACATTGTTGACTTAAGCGTTAAATAGGCATCCCCAAAATCTCACCCCCACCCCCTAAATATCTTTCTAATGCCCTTCTCCTTGTCTTTTATATGTAAGTGACCGAAGCCAACATGAAGATTAAACATGTCCATTGTTTGACTTGGATTGTCATTTATTTTCAAGGTATTAAATACCATTACCGCTAGGTATACCACACCCCAAATTTTTAAGGTATACAACATGATATACTGTTACTATTTTTGCAAAAAAATAAATGTTAGAATATCATTTTAAGGTGACATAAAATTCAAAAAAAAAATTGCACGTTTTATATGTATTCTAATTTTTCTTATCATAATTTATCAAATATAAATAAAAAATATATATATAATAGAAGATATTTTTTAATACAAAAAACAAAAAAAATGTTATATATATAGAAAAAAATAAATAATACTCAGAAAGAAACTAATTTATTGATAAAAGAGAAAAAATAATACTTTAATAATAACAATACATTTCTAATCCCACATTGAGTTCCTAAATGGCTCAAAGTAACCATTAAATTTTTATGTTAACTAAGAAAGTAACCAAAAGAATAAAAGTAAATATTTATTTTATGATATGTGTATTAATTATATTTTAATGTTTATATATTTATGATATTTTGATGCAAAATGATCAAAAAAAATATCTCACACGCATCCACAAAAAGTAAAATACTCGAGCACTTTTGCATTTTTCTTGTAGCAATAACTTATCACACAAATTTCTCTAAAGGAAGTATAGTTTCATTTTGTTATTTTTAGTTTTCACTACTTATTTTTTTTTTATTTTATCAAATATAATGTTTAATATACAAATAGTGGCAAGTTAAACTTGCCTTTTTGTTTTAATTTGGGCTGAATGACAAAATTTCATTACTAAATAATTCAAGTAGACACTGCATTCAAGCATATACTCTCCACCGTCACAGGCTACACTCTTCTTCCATACATTGTTTGGGAGAATTCATGGCTTAAAGCCTTAAAAACTATTAAAGAAAGTTTAGAGCATTCAATTTTTCAATTCTTCTAATCCTTCGAGGTTTTAGTCAAAGGCTCATAATCCAGAGAGGCCAAGTCTTCATTTGAGCCTAGATAAAATCATTTTTGTCTCTTAGAGGAATATTTTCTAAAACATTTTGGCCTGGTTATATAAGGTTATTTTGGTCAAAGAAGCCGAGCTATTAAGTAGGCTTATTTTGGTCCAGAAATTAGAGAAACCCATAAGATACAAACTTTCTTAAGCTGAGCCGAAAAGAAGGCCAAAAGCCCTCCCATAAGCCTAATAGGGCCAAGTATAATTTTGGTTAAGAAGTAAAGCATTTATCATTTTGCATTATCTAAAGACATCCAAGAAAGCCTATACTTGAAGGAATTATACATGGCTAAAGCCACAGGTTGCTTAGGTTAGAGCTTAAAGGCAAGTGCACCTCATTAAACACCCTCATGACTAAGTAGGCGAGTAAAAGCCTTTTGTGACTCATCACATGTAATTAAAGATTAAAAAGCCTCAAAGCTTACTAGAAATAACTCTCCAAATTCCAAAAACAAAATCTCATTCGATGAGTCATTGTAAAAGGCCTAATTGTGTAGGTCCCTAACTATTCTGGAGTAGATTTGACTCCAACCACTTATCCACCTCTTAAGGTACTACATTCCTCACATATTCAAATTTGAATGCAGAGACCCATTAGATCTCCACATTCACTAGAGGAAGGGCTTTTAATACCAATAACTTGAAATATACACAATGGTCAATAAGTTATTGGGCTTAAACACTAGATTAATAGTATGAGGCCCAATAAAAAAAACTAATTTATTAATATTAGAGAAAAAAATAATTAATAATTTAAAAATTACAATACATTTCTAATACCACATTGAGTTTCTAGGCGACTCAAATTAACCATTCAATTTTTATGTTAACTAAGAAAATAACCAAAAGAATAAAATTAAATATTTATTTTATGATATGTGTATTAATTATATTTTAATGTTTTATATATTTATGATATTTTAATGTAAAATGACAAAAAAATATCTCACATGCATCTGTGAAAAATAAAATATGGCTATAAGTACCTCACAGTATTTGCGATATACTGCGGTTTTTTAACAACGTATATACAAAAATTGAGCAGTATGTGAAATTCTATGAAATACAGCGATAAACCTCGCAATAAAATGACAAAATGTGAAAATATTTATACTGTGTACCACTTATCTACGGTAAATAGTGTACTGCGTTGTATAACGTGGTATTTAACTTCATGTTTATATTTGCTATCAATTAGCATCGGTGACTTATTTTACTTTTTGGCATTATTAGTTCTTCCTATATGTATTCTTTAAGATCAGTTTACTCCCTAGTTTGAATATATATATATATAAGTTTAAAAATTACGATCAAATCGAGTTCGTCTTGGGGGTAGATCTGGTATTTTCACAAAATTGAGGATGAAGAATTCATTTTAAGGTGATTAGGTCAGCGTGCTAACAAGATATTATAGTAAGCTCATGTCCTTACAAAGAAATTTATCCCCAAAATTTTGGGATCACAAGTGCAAATTTATCATTTTAGACTTCTAGAGGTGACCCATACAGAGCCTTGCCCCATCTGATGAAATTCTACTATGGCTTGGAATAGAATTTGGTAAAAAGTTATCATTGGTCCCAAACCTTTAGTTGTTATCACAAATGGGTGATCAACCTATATTTCACTGTAAACTAGTTTAAAATCTTTATAATTTGTTACATATTAATAGGGGTGATTATTCAATTTTTTCGGTTTAAACCGAACCGAATTAGTTGGTTTATTCAGTTTTCAGTTTTAGATGATAAAAAACTGAATTAACCGAATAAGTCTATAAAACCGAATTCAAACCAAACCCAAATATTTCGGTTCGGTTTGGTTCAAACTGAATTAACTGAAAAAAAATGTTAGTTAAATTCTATAAGAAATAAAATGAGATAGAGATATTGTTTTTCTTTTCAAATTCCATTCAATATAGAAAATTCATTGTCCATGGAAAGAAAGAAAATAAGAATCCAAACTAATTTGGGTTACTTTGTAGCATTATTGTTCATGAAACAAATAAAAAATTGGTATAAAAAATTTTGGTTACCGAATTAACTGAATTCTAGAACCGAAACCGAAATTTTTGTTATTCGGTTTTAACCGACGCCGAACCGAATTACCGAATTAACCGAGCCGAATTTTAAAATTATTTCGGTTTTTCGATTTGAACCAAATACTGATCACCCCTACATATTAGTATATACTTCTAGTAGGACTAAGTTAGCTCCAAAAACCTGACCTACAGAGAGAAAAAATTGATAGTTCATCAACTTTCAAAATTTATGGAATTGCTTAAATTTATTAAAAGACTATTATTCAACAATTTGAATTCATTAACTCTCATTAACTATCTTATATTAACCTTTTGAATTCTAATCTAAACTATTTGATAATTGTCTTCCCATACATTTAAATTGTACCATAATTTTTTAATATTTAATGAAATATTTAGATTATTAGTTTTCTGTCTCTCTATTTTTATATTGGATTTATATGCTTTCCTAGAAGTAAGGACCAATATGTAACCAATTATGAAGCTCAGGGATCAAGTTGTAGGTTGAGGATTAGTTTGTAATGGTAGTTAAAGGTTTGTGACTAATGCTGCTACTTAAAAAATAAAATTTCAATGGCTTCAATTTAGAGTAATTTGTGCCTATGGCCCCGAACCTTTAACTATTGTACCATTTTAGACCCTAACTTCGATTTCTTACATTAAAAATCCCAAACCTTATTTAAATGCTCCATGTTTTTACCTTTTATGGATAGAAAATGTCATATGGCATGCTAGCATGGATGATTTGCCATGTGGCATAGTAAATCAATTGCCATGGATGATGTGGAAAAAGTAAGAAAAAAATAAAAAATAAAAAAGTAAGAAAAAAATTAAAAAAAATAGATCAGATTGATTCTAGAAAAAAATTAAAAAAAATAGATCAGATTGATTCTCCCCTCCTTTCATCCACCACTCCTCCTCCCTTTTTCCCCTTCAGCTCATCCGTGGCTCCTCCTCCCCTCCTTCCCTCATCTGTTGCTCCTCCCTCCCTCATCTGCCCTTTCTCCCCCCCTCATCCACCGCCCTCGCCACTGCTTCTTTAGTCGCAAATTCCTAATCTCTCTATGAATTCTCCACACAATTTTGCAGTCCATTGAAATTCAAAAAAAGTAATCATTCACATGAGCCAATCTCCGGCAACCTCACCATTGTCCCTTCCTTCCTCGCCTAGCCTTATCTAACACCTTCTTCTTCTTTCCCTCCTCCCTCCGCCCCTACCCCTTCCACTGCACGCCCTATCTATCGCCTCCTTGGCCTTATTGCCCTGCCACCCCAACATCTGGCAATGAACTCCTCCTGGGCTTCTTCGGCAACCAAACATCTCAAGGCCAGAGCACTGCCCCAGCAACCCCGCCCCTTGGGTCGCTTAAGAGGGCAGCAACAAGGATGAGGTATCTTGTTGGGATTGACGTCATTTTCTTTTTTTCATTGTCATTGTAGCAAATCACTCATGTTGGTATGCCGTGTAGCATTTTCCATCCATAATAATATTTTTCATCTATAAAAGGTCTAAAATGAAATACTTAAATGAGATTAAAAAAAATTATGTAAAAAATTAAATTTATAATTCAAAATAATTTAATAATAAAAAATTAGTGACCATGCGCGCAATTTACTTGTTCAACACATTGCATCAAAAGAAAAAATTTTATAACCTAGCAGCTTGTGGGGGCTACATTTATTAAGAAAGAAAAAGGTCCCGAAAGCTGTACCGTTTGGAGACTTTAGCGGCAAGAAACGGGCTGATTGTCTGATTTCGAATTAATATGATGGAGAATGCACCGGGCAGTGGCGGTGGGGCTCAATGTTAAAAAGGTCAAATATTCTTGTTTATTAAACACACCTAAAAGAGCAGTAGCTTATACTGACCGGTGCAGCCTCCAATTTATTTAACCAAACAAACTCGTTACTTCTACAAATCTATTCTCAGTTTAATTATGTTATGTTATCGATAAGAAAAAGGGATCAAGACAAGTTTGTTACGATAATGACCTAATATGAACCTTCCAAATGTTACCTCTAATATTATTTAGTGAACCTTGTTAAGGAAGCGAACAAGTGACTTGCTCCATATAATTAAAAGTTATCTAAAATGAGGTATATATTTACAATAATAGTCTATTATCTCATTAACTTAAACTTTTAGAAATATATATAAGGTTATTATCATATGTAGTATTTCATTTTATGGATCTACCCAGTTTAGTTTATAACTTCCTAACAGACTTAAATTTGTTTATAACAACAATGAAGTGTCTAATTAACGGAGCCCCGGTACATAATTAGGTCCCACCTGCCTTCCTAAACATTTTATTTCCTAGAGCTTTGTATTCCCCTCCGCCAGGTGGAGCCCCAAAGATTGACCCAGAGGAGCGGCGGTGAGAGAACTTTGTCACTTGTCATAATTTTTGAAAGAATCAAGGAGATATTTCAGTTCAATATATGAATTGTTCTAGACACAGCACCGCCCACCAGAAAAAGAAGGGCTCCAACGTTCAAACGAATTGGTCAATATAGAGGAAAATATATGACAATGTGAAAGCTTTTCTTTATGAAGGCATTTATTCTTTCCCCCCAACATGTTTTGTACCAATGCATATAGATGTGACAAAATAGAGGCAATAGAAAATAGTCAAAATTATAAAATTGTATCCTATAATTTCAATTTATGAAAAAATAGTTAGCAAATAGTTTAAATTATAATTTAAAATTTTAATATTAAATAATTTATTAGAGTTAATGGATTCAAATTGTTCGATAAATGTCTTCTAATAAATTTAAACTGTGCCATAATTTTTCACAATTAATGGATAATTTAAATTATCAATTTTTCTTCTTTATAAATCGAGCTTATGTGCATGCCTGAAGATAGAACTAATATACAATAAATTATAAAGATTTGATATCAATTTGACACAAAATAAAGGTTATGAACCGATTTGCAATGAAAATTAAAGGTTTTGGACGATTGATACTATTTACTCCTATCATGAGTAAAGATGTTAGCCATTATCCACACAAATGGGGATTTGACTACATCTAACTTGATAGGTTGTTTTTTTTTTTTAATTAAGCGAATATGAGTTGGATATGAATTTTATTTCCTTATCACCTCTCGGATTTGGGTATAATGCGAATTTAGACTTCATCCACCACGTATCCAACCTATATATGTGTGTGTTATTATATATGTGTAGAAAAGTTCTAAGGCATTGAAGATGTCAAAGATACTCGGATTTATTAAAGTTAATATATTATTTGTCTAGATAGTTGTTTTTATGCGCTATTCAAAATGAGACAATTAATTTAAAAAAAAGTTAAGTTTAGAGTTATATAAGTTTCATTTGCTAGTGATAATATAATTCTAAAAATTGCACCTTTTTAACTTATGTTGAGTCTGCAGTAGTACTATTCTTAGGAACAATAAGTGTATATATGATATATCTATCTACCAACTCTTTCCTCGGCTGATCAAGGAAGAAAAATACATTCATCATGCTTCTTCTTTTTTCCCCCTATATTGTGTTAATAATTGAAGCAAAAATTTGTGTTTGTGTAAATTTGTAAAAGTTTGTGTTTACTTAAATTTATGTTTGCATGGTCCACTAAAAACAAGGTAACATTAAAAGTTTGAGAATACTTGTAGCTGTGGAAGTGTGACAGGCAAATGAGTTTTAATTCACTAAACCCATTTGAAAAATGGGTAGAATATAAGTGTTAGAATTTTCTACGTGATGAATGATAGATAGAATACATATGAGACATCTCACATAATGAATTAGATGTGAGAATACCATCATCTAACCCATATACAACATACTGATATCCCTAATCATAAAAGAGGCCCTCAGTAAGGACAACGAACCTTTTGGTTGGACGTTAGAGTTAAATGCCAATTCTATTCAAAAGTCTAGGTTGGATAGATTGTTGTTTCTTACTGATATTGATGATCTTCCACTAGTTTAAACATTTATATATATGATGGATTACCAAAGTAAATTGATTCAAGTGAAAGAGGCCCAAATACCCTAAACAAAAAATTTAATGTTACGTATAAAAAAAGATTTGTGTAAATGACGGCCATCATCCCAAAATTAATAGTCATATTGTATAATAGTCCTGCAACTACTAATTGTTACACTTGTCATCCTGTAACTATGATAATTATTGAAATAACGTCCTGCTATTAGGTTGGGCCATTAATAAATAACAAAATTGGAGAAAGTGTATTGTCAATCCTAAAACTTAGTAAACTTTTTCCATGTGGTATGAGTCCTAAAACTTTTCTTCTTTTTTGGCGCAATTCTAATTATTCAATGATTACTTTCTTGACCATTTCTTCAGTGTCGCGGCCTTTTTTTTTATTTACTTTTTTCTTGACTAGATTGACTGTTTTTTAAGTTAAGTCCACTTTTCGGCAGGCGTATAGCATCCTGAGGGCCAGTGTTGCAATTTTCTTAGTTTAAGCCTATTTCACTTTTGGTTGTGGCTAAATGCCTTTTCCGTCCCAGAAAATTTCTAACCTTTGCCATATAAGTCACTAATTTTGACCCGTGTTACATTTTTGTCCCCAAACTTAATAATGAGTTAATATTCTTTCTATTTGCTCCCTTGCTCCCCATTTTTTTTTATGTACAATTTTTTAAAACAAAATAAATTAAACACAATTTTTCTACTTTCATCATATATTTTCATTATTGATAATTGAGTTTTATAGCATGAGTTATTTAATTCAAAATATTTATGGTTTAATAGAGTAATTTGGTCCATAATTGTTAAAATTGAAAGTGAAATTTTCTAAATAAAATTTCCACCAATATTAAAAATTATAATTTGAGTTGATCAGAGAAATTTTTTAGATAATTATTTTTTAACAAGAAAAAAATATCCATCACTTTTAAATATGTACAATACTACTTTTCGATCATGACCAATCATTTTAATAATAAGAACATGACATAAAAAAACTCAACTCAAAATTAAAATAAAGTAAAATTTTAATTAAAATTTATTTTAATGGTAAATTTATCAAAACAAATTACCCGCTACAAAGTACAAGTAAAAAAAAACCTAGTTTAAACTAAAACTGAATGCAAATAAGGTAGCCAAATAATGCATGAAAACTTGGATATATGAAGCTCAGCTACCTTCCATGAATTGACAATCTCATATTCCCGTTTGATTTCAGCCTTGATCTGTTGCCATAAACCATCTAAAGTTGAAGGTTTGCTTGGAAAAGAATCTGCTTATGGAAGAGGTGGAAAAAAAACAAAAGAAAATGAAAGGAACTGGAATCTAAAATAGGAGAAAAAAAAAGTTTGTGGATTCAAATGAAAAATTTTTTACTAAGTTTTAGGACTAACTGTGCACTTTCGCCCCTAATTCCATCACTTCTTAACAATAAGATATTATTACACAACAATTTCATAATTAAAAGATAAATAATATAATAATTAATAATTTCAAAACGATTAAACAATATAACATTAATTTCGGGATGGTGGGTGTCATTTATCCAAAAGATTTACTTAAAATAGGGTGTCACTTTGGCACCAAGAAAATTTCGTTAAAAAAAATATGTATTTGGAGAGAGGAAGAGTTACCTCTCCACATGATTAAATATGTATTTGGAGAGAGGAAGAGTTACCTGTCCACATAATTAAATATGACATGGACTTGAAAATTAGAAGATTGCATAGTTTCAACATGTCATTAAAGATGGAGTTGTTATTTCTTCCAATGCGAAAATTTCAAGCTCACATGGGCACATAGACTACACAGTACAATGCCCCTAGAGTTTGACAGAATAACGTAACAGATTAACTAATGCTGGTATGACCCGTTGGAAATCTTGCATGAAATGAATATGGTTACATGTTTTTTTTTATACATTTTTTATTCAAAATAATTTTTCTATATTGATTTATCAGCTAAGATTTACTCCTTCCATTCCTTAACACATGCCCATTTCAATTTTCAGTATTTTAAAATGTGTAATTTTTTTTTTTCCACATATTTGGACATATTCTTCTAAGTGCACCGTTCACATTTACACAAAGCAGAAAGCACATGAATACCTTTTGTTATTTTTTTGGTAATACGATGATGTGTCTTAACTTGTTAACTTATTAAATAATTAAAAATTTATATGAATGAAAAGTATATGGCTTGACTCGCCTATAAATTGACCAACCTCTAGTAGAATAGAAGGTTCCATCGGAACAATTATTTATTTAGGGTGCATAATCTCTCTCTCTTTTTTTATTATTAATAAAAAGTGTGAAATTTAGCCAATTATTAAATTGAATGAAATCTACTGAAATGGGAATCATTCTATAAAACAAAAAAAATTTTAACTCAAGTGCGATAAATAATACCACAAAAAATTCTTATTCAATTTAGGACTCAAAACATTAAAAATGAACAAACAGAGTTTTCATTGGAGGGAGATATGATATAAATAAATCAAAATGGATTAGATCCGGATTTTAGGAAAAATGATCATTTCGATCTCTTTTTTTTTTTATTATTAGACTTTAGAACGAATATTATCAATGGGCTAGATTAACCCTTCTTTGTAGTTTGTGGTGCGGTTGGTCCAGGGGTACTTTGTAAGCTAAACGCCGCAGGGGATTTTGAATGCCCGACCTCCACTTCTCAATTTGTAGCCTTACATCAATAGATGAAGCTATTCCTTTGGCTTATTTTTGTTAACCTTATTAGGTGTAAGCACAGGTTGTGTTGGGTTAGCTTTTTAGGGGAACTTACTAAAGTTAAAATGGTCATAGTTCTACAAAAATGGAACTCAGACCGAGAATCAAGGATTAAAAAGTTAAGAACACTTTACAGTTTAGTTTTTTCAATTCTAGTTCTTGGCTTTTTTTTGTTTCCACTCATATATGTATAACAATTACAAAATTTGATAAAATTTCATCAAAGCAACAATTGAAGAGTTGAAAGTAATTAAATCCATCAACATTTAAGAAATATTTAGCAAAATAGGTAACTACATTTTATATAATTTTCAATAAATGAAATATGGGTAAATGGGTAATATCATAGATCTTATAATATATATATATATATATATATATATATTGTTTGAAACCAACCTGAAATTTGATAGATTTTTTAGTAGTTGAACCAACCTAAAATCCATTATTAATTTTTTTTCCCATCTAAACCAATCAAATTGAAGTGGTTTAAATTGGATTTCAGTTCTATTCAACCCATACGCCCCCAATACTTATACTATACTATTAAGTAAATGGTAACTTTAGAAAGCATATGTAATATGACTGTATGGTGGAATATTCATATTCTTAAAAAAAAAAGATAAATAAACATATATATATTATGAAACTATGATTTTTGAAAAATGGTGGAATAATAGAGCTCAGACTTAAAACCTCCATTTCACCCTGAACTTGTACAAACTCGCACTAGGTGATTAATTTGGGTCTTATCAAACAATTTGAAATTATTTAGTTATTGAATTGAGCCTAACCAGCATTGCCAAACTTGAGTTTTGTCCAAAATTTGAATATTTAATGAGATGAACTTTGAGTACAATAACATTAGACTCGAATATTTATTGAGTCTAATGAGTCTAATATAAAAAATAAAAACAATATGCTATTATTATATAATTTTAATATAATTATAAAAAATAATATTAATTTAAAAATCCTAATACACTCATCTAATTGAGTTTCGAGCATATTGAATCATCAAGGTAAACCCGATTTTTTTCAAATCGAGCTTCAAACCTATAATGTTTGGACTTGGGTCAGCTCAGTTTAGTTTTAGCCCTAATCTTAAGTGATTAAATTAAACATTCAATAATAATTTTTTTTTCATGTACTAGGAAAAAGGTAAATTAAACCCTACACTTCAAGTTCAGTTAAAATAACACTTTTGTGTGGTTCCAAATCTAAACTTTTGTTCACGTTTTTCGAAGACTTTTTTATTGTTTTTATATAATTGTTTCATGTATATCTGAAAATTAGAATAAGAAAACACTATATTACCCAATTTATTCACACATAACCCGTTACCGTACACCACATGAACCCAAACTCTTGATACCATTTAAAGATGACTTCTTTATTATTCATAATACTTAATTTATAATTTAATTTTTTTTAAATTTTATTATAAAAATATAAACATTTCTTATAACCATGAAATTTTAAAGATTATAGTTCTAAATATAAATTTTAAATTTTTTTCAATATATATTAATATTAATATATTTAAGTTAAACTTTAATAAAAAAAGATAAAATGACTAACTAATATAAAACAGATAGAGTATAATAATTTAATATGGTCATAAAAATTTAGTAACATCATAAAATTTTTACTTTCAATTACATGATATTAACTTTTCAATAAACTTAGTTCCAAGTAAAAAAAATGTAAAGATAAAAATAAGTTATCTTAGATTAAATTGACTTAATTTAAAACAAATTAGGTGTCTTTCTTTAAAAGATTATCTTGAAAATTGCTTTCAAATAATAAAAATATTATACGTTTATTAATTTTTATTAATGTAATTTTACATGTTAATGTTACACTTTCAACTAATTTATTGTTATGGTGAGATTAACTTGAATTTAAAATAATCAATACATTAAACATACTTAGGATTCTGAATGGCAGAAATATAAAATTTGCCACTAATGTTTTTGGTTAGAAGCGGATATGTCACTATAATTTTTTTTTGTCCAATATACCACTGATGTTTTAAAATAGGCCAAATATGCTACTAAAGTTTCAAATTAAGAGTAGACATGCCACTGGCCATTAAAAAGCTAATAAAAAATGTTAAAAAACTAATGAAAAATATAAAAAATAATAAGTTTTAAAATCTTAGAGTAATAATGCAAGTTTTAACAAATTTTAAAGACTTGTTGTAATTAGACTCTCTTTCTCTTTCTCTTTCTCTAATTAGCTAGCAGAGAGATTAGATAACAGAAACAGAGAGAGGTGGCGACAGGACTGGGGTGTTGGTGATGGAACCAGCAACAAAATTGAAGCGTTGATGGCGAATATCAAATCCTTTTTTGACAAAAATTTCAAGGGTCTTGATATTCTTTTAGAGATGCATGAAGCTTTCAATATATTCTATTTTTATAATCTTTTGTTATTTTCTAACCAAAAGTGACATATTTGGTTTATTTTAAAATATTAATGAGAAGTTAGGCCTAAAAAATTTATAGTGGCATATTCACTTTCTGCCCAAAACATTAATGATAAATTTGATATTTCTGCCGATTCTAAACTATGTGATTGCACTTCAATAAAACTTCAACTCTCAACTGGCATTTTCTTGAGAAAAAAATCCAAAAAACATTAAAAAGCTTGGGAGCTCAGTTCTAATTTTCCAACGGTTAAGAAACCGGTAAGGTGGAAGTTCTGGCTGGCCGGCTGGCCCGGGATGGAACATGAAAATTGACAGGCTACAGACTTCTGAATTGGGCAGAAGAAACACTACTACCACAGCCACTGCTAGACCGTTGGGGACTTCTGTCTCATCACTGCCAAAACTCTCTCTCTCTCTCTGCGCGTGGGAATCTGGCCTCCCTGGTCTCGTTTTTACTAGTCCTGCCGCCTCTAGTAACAGGAAAATAAAATAAAAAAGAGAAAAGAGGAAGGAAACCCACAGTGGTAGACCCATTCCTAGAACCAAGGCTGCTGGACTTTGATTAAAAATTGGTTTTTATTTAGTACCCACAACTCCAAAAGCAAAAATATCGATAAATACCTCACAAATATACGAGAAAGGCACCGTCTTCGGTACTTTCTTACTTCCTCTAGTCTAGAGTCTGGTCATCTGACTTCTATTTCCTCCCTCCCAATTACATACAGCAACCAGAGAGCTCCACTTAGTTTCTTTTTGCAGGGTTTTGTTAGTTTGTTTTGTTTCCTTCAGTTTATACATCTTCTTTTTCCCCGTGTAGCACCAGTCCACTGCTTAGTTCTTCAAAAGAAGACATCTCGATAATTGAACTGTGTGGCGGTCGATCTAGGGATAGAGAATCGCAGAATTTCGGCAAAATTCGGTTTGACTTTGTGGCCAAAGCCAAAAGGCAAGTTGAAATGTTTATACCTTCTTTTACTTTTTTGGCTTTATGTCTCTCGTTGTGCTGATGCTTATTGCTGTAAATTCTCGGAGTTTGAAGGAGATTCCTGGGTGCTGAACTTTTGAAAATTAGTGTCCTAATCTTGATTGCTCCGCCTTTGTTTGCTTCCCTGTCCTACTCTCCCTAGGATTCCGGTTGTCTGTATCGATAAAGTTGGCTGCTTTATTGGGATTCCGCCCGAATATTTGACTGATTTGTACTCTTTTAAGCCTGTCTCGGTTGGTCTCAGTCTTGGGGGAACTTGGGGTTCAGGCAATCGGTGCTTGTGCGTTGTTTCAGCTGAAGCTGTCTGGGTTTGGGATTTGTGGCATTGTACTAGCAGGTCCTGGTTTATTTATGCACTAGATCCGTGCTTTAGAACATTTAAATTCTCTGGGTTTTGTTGTGAAATTTGTCTCTTTGAAATGGTTTATGCTTCGTTTTGAGGTTGAAGGTCTATGTTTTGATTATGTTCATCTAAAAGGCACAGCTTGTTGCAGTTGGGTATTTCAAAGACTACGCTTTCTTTTATCTTTGCTAAGCAGTTTTTTTCTGGGTTGTTGGCGGAGTCTTCCGTTAACTGTAAATCTCATCTCTCATGTTTGATAAACTTGGCTTCATGATTTCAGAAACTTCTTTGTTTCAGCTTAAGTGTAGCTTATATGTGGCTGTTACTGTTATAGACTTCATTCATGTTATTGGCACTTGGCTCCATGAAGAGTTCTCTTAATTACTTTAATTTCTAAGTTTTCCTTCTTCCAAAATCTGGGAGAAGTAGAAATATAATTGCCTAATTTTCATGTAGATTGGCTTTTTTGTGGATCAGTTTGTTGCTCTAGCCATGGAGTCACCGCAGTCTGTTGTGTCACCGTTCAAGAACTCTGTTGTTGCGGAGCCAGAGACGCAGAAATCAGATTTCTTTACAAAGACTGGAGCGAACCGAAAAGGAATGATGGGATCTAATCCAGAAAACTTCATTGGTGTCCTTGATGTCTATGTACACCAGGCTCGTGACATCCACAACATCTGCATTTACCACAAGCAAGATGTTTATGCTAAGCTTTGCCTGACTAGTGATCCGGACAACACAGTGTCCACCAAGATTATTAACGGTGGTGGCCAGAATCCGGTGTTCGACGATAACCTTAGCCTTAATGTTCGAACCGTGGATACTTCCCTGAAGTGTGAAATATTCATGATGAGCCGAGTGAGAAATTATCTGGAAGACCAGCTGCTTGGTTTTGCTTTGGTGCCTTTGTCTGAAGTCATCCGTAAGAATGGGAAGTTGGAGAAAGATTTCTCTCTTTCTTCAACTGATCTATTCCACTCACCTGCTGGTTTTGTTCGGTTGTCTCTTGCATATACAGGGTCTGCACCAGATGTGATGCTCATACCTGTGACTCCCCCAGCATTGGCCGCAGATGAGACTGCTAAGGACTTGGAAATATCTGAGTCCCTTCCTAGCGAGTTTGACAAGATTGAGTTCCCAGATCCACAAATTGTGAATGAGAACCAGATGATGGTATCTGAGTATATCGGGATCTCATGTAGCAGTGTTAGTCTGGAGTCAGAAAGTTCTGAGAGTTTCACCAATTCTGATGCAGAAAATCCTCCCACTTCAGAAATTCATGTTAATGAGGGGGAAAGCTTTTCTACTGCTACGGGCAATTCTATCCAAGCTCCAAAGCCGGATGCTCCTCCAAGTAGCATGTCAAAGAATGGTGTTTCTTCCCATTCTGCTGCTGCCAGCTTCAAGTCAGCAGATGGTCCAGTTGCTTCAAAGACATCAACCCAGAAACAAGTTCAAGTTCCTGCACTGGAGGAGGAAAACAAGAAGGCTGGTGATGGTGATTCTGATTCCTCTGGCACACCAAAGGAACCAAATACAAAACCTGTTGTATCCGTGAATATTGAACCGGAGCAAAAGGTGGTGCAACAGGAGATCGTGGACATGTACATGAAAAGCATGCAGCAGTTCACAGAATCCCTGGCCAAGATGAAACTGCCAAACTTCAACACTGAAACAGCAAAGTCTGAGAACTCTATCTCTGATAAAAAACTAGAGCCATCGAAGACCACTAGCTCCCGAGTGTTCTATGGAAGCAGTGCCTTTTTCTGAGTGTGTTTTAGCTCCCCACTTCCACTGGAAGACACTCATCTGACCCAGTTAGGTTTTAGGATCGGAGACTAATGCATGGTCTAATAATGTGTTATGATATGCAGTTTGGTGTTTTACTTTGTTTGCTGAAAGGGTGTTTTTAGATGGAGGGACGTTGATGACTTGTACTGTAACATTTGCTGCTGCCTGCTGGTGTATATGAATAAGAACCTTTTCTGTTGTAACATGTCTGCTGTTGTATCTCTCCAAAATTACCACAAATCTGATTCCTGTTGGGTGTAGCGGTTATGCCTGTGATGATATGTTTTGTTTTTGCTCCCATCTTCACATGGGGATTTTGCAAAATCGCTTCTTTCCCAAAAAGAAATAGATCAAGAAAAAAAGCAATGGAGGGAAGGGTGAGAACAAGGTCCAAAACCCTAAACTCTAAACCAAAATTTGACTGGGTAATAAAAAGTTATAAACTATACTGGATGGACTGGTATTTTCTGTTTGTTGCTGAGAACTTTTGAACGATTTTATGTAGATTTCCCAGTTGTGAAGTTGTGAGTTTTGACATGAATCAAAGTTTCCCTTGACTAGACAATATATATAAAATAAAAAAAAAGAACAAAAAAAAAAAGAAAAGAAAAGAAAGGTCTTAGAAGATGCCTCATCTGACTAAAGAAACCAGATCATATTTATGCATGCAATACGTAATCAACTAAAGACTGATAAATAAGAGACCTGTCTCCAGATGTGTGACCGAATTTTTTTAAAATAACATCTTTTATATATCAAAATTACGCAAGTTCATTAAAAAATTTCCACCCAAAATAAATAGTATGGGTAAAATTCAAATTTGGTCTATTAACTATTCAGTTTGTCCTAAAATGGTCCCTTAACTCTAAAAGTGACTATTAGAGTCCCTTAACTCAAGTAACGTATCCAATTTGAGTCTCATCCGTTATTTCAGGCATTATTTCTAATGGAAAATGCGTAGGTGGCACTTAATACCCCATACTTGGTCCCACAATGCCACGTGGCATCCTCTTTCATGACAATAAGTAATAAAATTGGGAGTATAATAAATTTTAGACTAGAATTAACAAAATATATAACTTTAGGGACTTAAAGGGTTAATTAACCCAATCTTCTCTAATATTCTATTTTCAACGAGTGTCGCCACCACCATCTTGCCACCGCCCCGCCGCTCCTATCGCTCTTTGCCGTTTTGATCTCACATCTCGACCTGTGCCACTACTGTCTTTACCCACACAAGCTTCAACTCAGCCTAACCCATGAGATCAATCTACCTATAGGAATAATAAACGACGCGAGAAGAAAAACAAGAATCGAGCGGAGAAGAATCAAAAACAAAAAAAAAACGAAGGCAAATCAAGCAAAGAAAAATCCAACTCCAATTAGATAGAAATTGTCTCGCTTGACCTTGGGAATCTTGAGTTTAAATCGAACAGTGAGATTTTTGGGAATGGTGGCAGCGAGTCGGATGGTGTGAACGGCAGGGAATCATGCATACGCTGCAAACGGTGGCAATTCGACGCTCCGATTGATAATCTCCATTCCCAATTTGAAGGCGGTGTTAACGAAGGTGTTCCATCTCAGAGAGGAAACGACAGCCGTGGTTCGCACGGGGAGGAGAGAGGAATCGGAGATTCGTCAGGAAACAACGGCCATGGCTTTAATTGACCAATTCACGAGGAGGGAGATGGAGGTGGCCATGGCTCCGATTGACCGATTCATGAGGAGGGAGGAGGAAGCAGAGAGGGAGGAGGAGAGAGGAGACGGAGATGAGGGAGGAGGGAGGAAGGAGGAAGGCAAATGAGGAGAAGGGAGATCCAATAGCGAAGACGCGGCAGAATCCGTCACGAGCTTGAAGAAGAGGAAATCAGGCTAGGGTTTCGGATTGGTCTGAGAGCAAAGAGCACACAGAGAGCAGCAAGAAAGACAAAGAGGAACGTTTAATCACTGAGAAGATAGAATTGCTAAGTTTGGGGTCAAATTTTCTAATGAAAATCTTACGATGGCAAATTCAGGCAGGAAGCCGCGGACTGCATTGTTCCGATCTCCGGCGTCTACGCGGACTGAATTTTGAGAGACGAAGAAAACCGTGCACCAGAGGTGGAGGAGAAGACTGGTCAGATCTCGTTAGAATTGGGGAAGATGATGGAGTTTGGGTTATTTGTGTTTTAAGTCCCAAAGATTATAATTTGCATCAGTTTGAGTCTGAATTTTCATTTCTGTATAATATGATCATCCATTTTTAGTTAAAGAGGAAGCCACGTGGCAGTTTATGTGCCACATATGCCACATAAGGAAATTCCATCCAACCTAACGTCTAAATTAACGGTAGGCACCAAAATTAGACACACTAGATGAGTAAGAGGACTCCAATAGTCACTTTTGAAGATAAGGGACCATCTTAGGACAAAACATGAAAGTTAAAGGACCGCGAGTGGATTTTACCCTAAATAGTATTGATGTATATTCATATCGTTGATCCCCATGCTCAAAACTTGGAGCCCCCAAAACCCAATAAGGCCTACGGGCCATCCTAAACCCTTCGTCTTATAGTTTTGTATAATGTGTTTGAAGGTCCAATAGCCCAACATCAAATGAAGAAGGTAAACCTAGGACAAGGAGCACCATTTTCCTAAGATTGTTTTTTAAGATTACATTTTTAATTTTGTACGACACATAAGAAATAATATATACTTACTCGAATATTAACGGATTTTCAACGGGCACCAACACCAGCCTTTTCTCCCAGGTGGTGGATAAAGTCATAAAGGCCTGGCCCGATGGAACGTGGGAAGAAATTGTGGTCCGCCTTCTTTTTTATTTTATTTTTTAATTTTTCCTTCTGCTTTTTGTATGTGGAAAATAAATAGTGTCAAATGGGCCTGTGCTTGTCTCCACTTTCCTACCGGCTAACAGCAGCTTTTTCACACGTTGAAGAGGTCCAGATGGCCGGACTTTCCATTGGGCCAACAAATATGAATAAATTTCATTACATTTGGACCGTTGGGAACTTTAAAACAACCCTAGCAGCTCCCCAGTTGGAAATGTGTCTCTAAATTAGATTGAAGAGTAGATTTATTTCACATCAACTAGTTTAAAAACTTACCGACCAAAACCAACGACACGATTGATAGAGGATAAGGTAGTGTTTGAATGTAAAATATTTTCTTGTTTACTTTTTTTTTTTCAATTTTTTTAATAAAAGTTTAAGTACATAGTTTGTATTAAGGATGTGGAGACATTATTTTCTATATTTTGGATAACTCATGTATTAAAATAGAAAACATCTGAAACATGATTTTTCTATTTTATAGCATGAGTTTTTCAAAATTTAGAAAACAATGTTTCTCACATCTTTAAAACATGTTATCTACTCAAACTTTTATGAAAGAAAAGTTGAAAAATAAAATTTCAAAAAAATCACAACTAAACACCACCTAAGTATTGCAATTCTTTTAAAAATTATTAATAAATGGGTTTATTCCTCTCTTCAATATCTTTCATATTAAGTTGCTTATTATAGTGAACATTTTTTATTTATCAAGTTCGAATTTTATGTTTTTCTTTTTGGTAATACAAGGTATATGGTTTAAGGAATTACAATCATAGTATAAAGGTAGAAGAGTACCAACTTGTTCAGCACTGAAAATCAACTGAACCCAATATTAAGATATTGGGGGAATATGGAGGAATGAGGAGGAGGGGATTCGATCCTCTGCCAAGGCTAGGGATCCAATGTCCCTTTAGTACAAAGATTTAACTTTCAAAAAAGAATTAAATGATAACATCAATGGAACCAAGGAGGGGTACATTGGAAGTTTATGTTAATTCCTCGCTTTTCAAAAGTTAACCCACATCATTTGTATGGCTAAGAGATTCTTATGCCACACATCTATTGGAGCATTGGTAATAGACAATTCATCAAAGTATGAGAAGACAAATGGATTCTTGAAGTCTCAAGTGATTGACTATTTATATACATATAGGCTTACCCTCAATTCAAGATAACTTTATGTTTCAGAGCTCACCATAGCTAATGCAAATGTCTATAATATTCCTTTACTTCAGTCATTCTTCCCAAACTTGATAGTCTCCAAAATTTGTTACCTATCTTCCCCATCTGCAAATAATGGAAGAGATTCAATTTATTGATCTGAACGTGCTTCTAGTACCTTTTGTATGAAGCATGCATATGCCATGGAAGTCATGAAAAATTTTGGTTTATTACTTCACAGGTCTCTTATTCTTACTGTGTTGCCTAAGAATAATCAACACTTGCAATCAATTTTAGAATGGATTTAGCTTTTTGTCTTCCATAGAAGTTCAAAATATTTCTTTAAAAATGACTTTTGGATGCTTTCCCCACATCTACTAATCTTGGTAAACAGGGTGGCATTTTTTTTTTACAATTTGCTTTTGATGTAATACAGAAGATGAAACAACCATGTGTTTATTCTTGTATTATCAAGATTTTGCTCAGATATGGTATAACTTCTGCACGAATCCGCCTAATATTGAATTTGTCCTTTTTTAGACTTGGCTTCTCAACCTATTGACAAACAATCCCAATTGGAGGAGAGATTGGTTTTATTATCTAGTATCAACCATCTAGTCTATATGGTTGGGGATAAATGAGTATGTCCCTCACTGTGATCCATTTCATGCCAACTCTATTATAGCTAGAAGGATACTTTAGATAGACAACATTTTTTAGCTCAAGATTACCTGATCATTAATTTTTCTTTTTCCGACAACCCACCCAACCCCCCTCTGTCACATTTAGGAAACTAACCGTGCATCTCAACTTTAGCATGCTCCAGCTATTTTTGTGGTGGATGATCCATAGCATAGATCATCAAACATGGGTATTGCAGTATAGGTCTAAATGGGGCTTGATGAGCCACCTATTCTTCAGGATGGTTGCCTATTTCCTTATTGATGTTCTGTATTGGAAGTGCAGCTCCAGGCTTTGAAGGGTGCCCTTTAAGCACCATCATGGTTTCAACAACAAGTTTTTACTCTACACTGACTGCTCTCAAACTATTGCTGCTCTCCGAGTTCTCTCGTCCTTCATCAAGTTCTGGTAAGATTAACGTGAATGATGCGCATAGTTATAGACACACCAGATGCACAATTGTTGTTATTCCTCATGGCTAGGTCTCCATGGCATACTTCATTGCTCATATCTTCCTTTGTACGTAGCTATTTTTCTTCTAGCTTTGCTTCTTAGAATCAAAAGGAAGAAGAATAAAAAAATTGGAACCAATGTGTTGGAGTGAAAAGTGTAAGATGCTGATAGCCATCTAATTAATCTTCCTTGATTTTTATTGAGGCTAATTATAGAAATCCTTTGAATTTTTTGTGAAATTAATATTTTGCACCATTCTTCTCCTAAAACCAACACTTTGGCCCTTGAAATTAGGGGAAATGATTGTTTTACATTTTGATAGATAAAAATTGATAATTTAAGCTAAACTATTGACAGACAGTTTCAATTTATTGCACAACGTATATTGTCTTCAAATAGAGTTGTTTGATGTTATTTATAGATAAACTTGTAATAAAAAATATGCTTTTACTAAGTAATATATATGTCTGAGTGCTAAATAAACATTTTAATCAGAAAAAATTCTTACATAAGTCAGAATTTAATATTTAGATTATGGTGATTATTATAATTGGACTGATGCCTAATCTTCTTATGCTCAAGATATTGAAACATGTATAATACCTTAATAGTTTTGGACTCGTATTCACATTTATATGAGATATTAAGTCAAATATATGAGTCCACATCACTAACATTTTTTATTTGGTACTCAGAATGTTACTCTTATCGTCGTATATTGTTGGTTCCATTTCAGTTGTTTTACTTAACTTTGACTTAAATTTATTTATATTATTATTTGACAAAAAAATTTACAAAATTATATTTAAAACTATGATTTTTATAATTTTTAAATATAATTTCTTAAAATTTTTTGAACAAATAATGATATAAAAAAATTTAAGTAAAATTTAAGTCAAAAACTTAAATTGAGCAAACAGTATGGATGGAGAAAACACAAGATAAAGGATACATGAGATATTTTACAATTTAATCTACCCTACACTTTATCTCATTCAAGTTGAACTCACCTACTGACTACAAAGAAAAGTAATCGCTTATACAAGTCAATATTCAAATTTTGGTCAGTCATGTGATATGGTAGTTTGCATGTCAATTATGCTAAAACCCAATCTGCCACATGGTTAACTTGAATAAGGAGAACCCGACACTCAATAATATTATGACGTCCCACTACCCTAGATAAAGTGGTAAAGGGACATCAAATCTCTGGCCAATGTCAATGATTAAATCTCATCTCCCTCATTTCTCCCTAACATTCTCATAATAACTTAATATTGGGTTCAGTGGTCTCTTGGCGCCGAACAAATTAACATTTTTCTTATTATGATTGTGACTTTTTAGGCCTTACACCTGGACTATTGATTTTGTTGGGGGAAAAAAAAAAAGAAAACAATTATATTATGATGTCTTCAAGAAAGCTACAGTGGTTCCGTTCGGTTTTGCAGGCCCAGGTAGTTTGCTTGCAGATAGAGACTGAATACTTGCCATTTTAGTGCAACACCAAACCACTTGTTCTTTTTTATTTTTTATTTTGGAACCAGAGTGTCCCCTTAAGTTCCTTAACTTTATCAAACGGCCACTTAACCTTTTACACTTTGACTTGGTGAAACTCAACCTCAAAACTTGGTAGTAGATAGGACGTTACAATTCTTGAGCTACTTACAAAAACAAACCTCCTAACATTTATCATAGCAATAGTTGTCTCCTTTTATTTCGAAAAAAATATTATCATCCCTCAATTTTTCAAAATTTACATTTACATTTTATAAATGCATGAAAAATTTGATATGAAGCAGCAAAAACTAAAGTTCTTTTGCTATTAATCTTATGTATTATTTTGCATTACTCATTTATAAAGTGATTATTTACATAAATTATCAAATTATTGAAGTTGTATAATTTTTTTTTATTTTTAGAATCAGTATTACAAACTATAGGATTTAATGAAATATATTTATAATATATGAAAAAGGAGAATGCCAACCTATTTGAGGCCAAGAGTCAACTGATTAATGAATTGTGGGAAACTAGGGAGGCAGCTGGTGTCCCTCTGCCACCTGAGCTCGGGTGGGATGAAATCGTATACTTTGAACAATCCAAAAAATAATTTTAAGACATTTTGCAAAAAGTTAGTATTTTTTTCATTAATTTTCAACTTAACTAACCTAAAAAGTATAAAAGATGAAAAATTGTTTTTTAAAAATATCATAAAAGTACTTTTTAAATTTTTTAAAATTAATATTTCAATAAATTGAAAAATTGAACTTGTATTAAATCTAACGTTGAAAGACGTTCCATGCGTCCAGCTCAACTAGTAAGCCCAAAGGACACCTGCAAGGCCAAGACGGGTTCGAGCTGCAGGCAAAACACTCTCCTCTAACCGAGATATCCTAATAATGACAGAATTGGCGAATTGCAGCCGACACCTATAAATTTCATGCAACAACTCTGTAATTGTAAATTCTACTTAATACCAAAAAGAAAAAAAAAAACAAACAGTAAACTGATTATAATAATTGGGTAAAATATAAATATAGTTTATTAACTTTAAGGGTCATCTTAAAGTGGTCTCATATCTCTAACAATACCTCTTAAAGTCCCTTACCTCATTTAACATGTCTTGGTTTAGTCCATTCCATCAATTAAGTTATTATTTTTTATGAAAGATGCCTATGTGGCACCTACTTTGTCATGTGGCATCCTATGTCATGATGATAAGTGGCTAGAATGGAAGAACAATAAATATCAACCTAAAATTGACGCAAACACGCAGTCTTAAGAACTTAAAATGACATTAATTGCTAATCTTCATCTTCTCCAAATCTTCTCCGATTCAAACTATCAGCATGCAACCGCCCACCTCCGGCCTATCCGCTGCTCACTCCGACCCACTCTCCCTTGATACTAGCTCCTTGTTGCTAGTGGCCCACACAGAGAACATCTAGAAGAGGGCTCAGCCGCTGGTTGGAGATGCTATGATTGGCAACTCTTGTTGGATTTTTGCGAGGGAGCACAATGGAGAGGGTAAGCAAGAGCTAGAAGATATGGTGCGCCGAATGCATAAAGGGTTAGCGGAACATGCAGAGAGAGGAGCAGAAGAGAAATGGGCAGGAGGTGGAGCGAAGTGGTGTGGGTTTCCACTGTACAAGGTGGATTTCGGGTGGAGACAGCCAGCATTGGAAGAGGGGTGGAGGCGTGGAATACGCTAGAGGAGGAGGGACCATGGCAGCGTAGACGGAGAGATGGGAGACAAAGAGACTGAGAGATGGTGGCGGCATAAACGGAGAGACGGCGAGGATGGTGGTGGCATAGAGGAGAGGAGGGGAGATGGAGACGTAGAAAAGATGAAATTAGGGCTAAACCTTTTAAATCCCTACAATTTGTTATCTGTGTCAATTCTAGCCTGAGATTTATTATTTTTTCAGTTTTATCACTTATTGTCATGAAAAAGGATGCCACATGGCCGTTTGGGTGCCACATAAGCAATCTCCGTCCGAAATAATGCTTTAATTGACTGTAGAGATCAAAATTAGACATGCAAGTTGAGTTAGGAAATTTTAATACTCACTTTTAGAATTAAGGGACCGCTTTAGGACGACCTTTAAAGTTAGTGGACCAAATTTAGATTTTGCCCTATAATAATTAGTTGACGCGCCTGCAGGGTCACTTGCTTTTGGGGAAAAGGCGAAGGCAGGCCGCAAGACCAGGCTATTTACCAATAATTAGGCGACAAAATTTGAGTGCGACAGGCCCGAAAGACAGGAGCCTACCAAGGGTAAAAAGCCCCATTTGTCCTAAACCTTTGGTTGCTTTTCCAAATCAGTCATCATCCTCCACTTTATTACACATGGGTGCAAACCTTTATATTTCATTGTATATTAGTCCCTAGCTCTAGGAAGAGTGGAAGACATAGGAAGACATAAGAACTCAATTTACCAAAATAAAAAATTGATAAATTAAATGAATTTTTAGTTGTTAAAAAATTATGACACAGTTTAAATTTATAAGAAAACAGTTTAAATTAGAATCTTAAAAATTGATGTTAGATAGCTATATGAGAATTAACAAATCCAAATTAATCATTAGTTGTCTTCTAATATATTTGAATTTTTCTATAGTTTTTTTACTGTTAATATTTAAACTATTGATTTTCCCTCTTTGTAAATTAGCTTCTGTATTTGTCTATGGCGAGAGACCAATAATGAACTCTAGAGGTATGAGACTAATTTGTACTAAAATGGAGTTTGAGGAACAATTTGCATTGAAAATTAGAGATTAGGGACTATTAGTGCCTTTTGCCCAACCTTCCAACATCGGCTCCAGCCAAAATTCCTCTTTTTTCTGCTCCAAGCTAAGCTTTGGCTTTTCAAGCCCTCCATTCTTTAATTTCCTTAGACTTTTTCTTTATTAGTAACAGAATTAATCCTCTTTCTTGTGTTAACTTATTCTTATGTGGCCACATGTTTTGACTTTAATCTGATTCCATCAATTCCAAGATGTAGATATATACTGTAAATGAAGTCGTTAAATTGAAGAAGACACTTTAGCTTTAACTGGAGGTTTCTGAATAATCTAATTGTTTTATATATCAAAGAGTTGAGGGGGGAAAAAAAGAGAATAAAGTCAGAAGACTTGAGCGAGTTGTAGAATAGTAAAGATTTTGGTATCCGTTGAAAGAGTAAAGATAAGGCTGTTCAAAGATAAATGAGAAAAAGAAACTTGAATTTACTTAATTAAATCTACACCGACGCACTAATCACAACCATAGCTTGTAACGGCTCAATTCTTGGTGAAGATAAAAATTTTCCGTGAATATGAATTTCCAAATCTCATGGCTAGTATAATGGATTTTTCTTCTTTAAAGTTAATCTGTTAAGATATGTACTTTAATCTTTTTATTGTAAAACTTGTTATGAGTAAATAAGTTACTATCTCCGTTCATATTGTTTGTTCAATTTTAGTTTTTTAACTTAAATTTGATTAAAATTTATTTATATTATTATTAGTTAATTTTTTTCTAAAAATTATATTTAAAAACTAAAAGATTCATAGTTTTTAAATATAATTTTTTAAAATTTTTATCAAATAATAATATAAATAAATTAAAATTAAAATGAAGTAAAACAAACTGAAATGGTCCAGATAATATTAAAGCAAACAATACGGGAAGAAGGGAGGAGACCAACGAAATTGTAGTCTATTTCATCTTATTGGATACGACCTACAACCTCATATATAAAATAATGGCGTTAATTGCACAAAAATTGGGAAGCTTGTACAACAATAAACCCAATCGCCTCAAACCCAAATCCCTATACTTTAACAAAAATTAAAAAAAAATCTAAATCAGGAAGGCATGAAAATGCGTAATCCACAATTAATTTTCATTCCCAATATGTGCAAATTCCGGCTCACGACACAAACCTATCGATATCAAATTTGTATATGGAAAAAAAAATTACTAGAAATGATTGACACGAATTAATCAGCTAGCAATTTCGTCATCATCATCAACAATACCAGCAAAAAATGGATCCTTGAGCAGTTCGGCGGCGGAGGGACGAGCCCTAGGCCGAGCGAGGCACTTCTCGATGAAGGCCTGCACTTCGGGGTCGCTGACCCTGTTCAAGGCCTTCGGCCTGATCCCCGACGAGACCTTCTTGTAGATTTGCACGACCGAATCACATTCGCTGTAGGGAATTTCCAGAGTCACCATCTCCAGAACACACATTCCGAAAGAGTAAATGTCGACCAGTTCTGTGTAGTGCTCCTCGTAGAGCTCCGGCGCCATGAACTCCGGCGTGCCCAGAACAGAGTGAGCCGAGTGGTTTTTACCCACAATTGCAGCCAGACCCAGATCACCAATCTTCACCTGTTCAACCACAAAGACCTTCAACCCCAATTCACAGAAGAGAATCCACGAATTTGTATTGATAAAATACGGAATCATGGATACCTGTCCTGTGTTTCCATTGACGAAGATGTTGCTGCAATTGAGGTCTCTATGAATGACACAGGGCTCATGGGTGTGCAGATAATCCAAGCCCTTCAAAATCTGGCGCGACCATTTCTTGACGGCCTTCATCGAGACCTGCTTGTGCTTCTTCCGGTACTCCCTTAGATTCCCAGAAGTGCAGACCTCTGTGATGAAGTTGAGCGTGTCGTGTTCCTGGTCCTTCCACACATGAAACAATCGGATGATGTTCTTGTTCTTCAAGCTTCGCAGCAACCGGACCTCCGAACCGAGGCGGTCGATCATCGCCCGATCGTTGCAGAAATACCGGAGCTTCACCTGGTTCCACGCCACTTCTATTCCCTCCTCCTGGTCGAAGGCTCTGTACACTTTCTTCACGGCGCCGCTCCCCAGGAGCTCATTGTAGCGACCGTACCGGCCGGTCGGATCCACCTCCTCAAACGCCTCAGAGTCCCCGTTGACCGCCGGCATCTGGAGTCAATCACGCCGGAAATTTTAGGGTTTTCGCACAAGAAGAAAAATCAAACGCAAAAATTACGATTTTGATTTCTACCCAGAAAAGATAAGCTATCTTTGAAGCCAAGAAACAATCAAAGAAGAAAAAAAGGAAGAGATATAGTTAATAAATTAATTACCTTGAGGAAGAAAGAGCGACGGAGAAGCGAAGTCTCTTTTGATTGCAAGAGCAGCTGAGCGACGAAAAGCAGAGGATGAAAAAAAGCTGGAGGTTGAGGTGGCGGGGTTATATAGGGGAGTGGGTAGAGGCCCACTAATGACAGAGGTTAGTTGGATAAATCCTAGGTTTGAATAATTTTAATCTAGATTAATTTTTTCATTAACGAGAAGCTTCAGGGATTCCAAAACTCTAAGGTATAAATCGGTTAGGATTCTGTTCTGTTCCGCCTTTCGTATTTTCTATACTTTTAAGATAATTTTATGAATTAATTCCCATAGAAAAGAAGCTTTTTTTAGGGTGAATTACATTTTAGCTTTGAGGTTTACCATAAACTACACTTTGCCTTCCTCCTATTTCAAAAATTTCATAAAAGGGAAACCCACAGCCATTCCTCTACTGTCTCTTTTGGAATTTAAAATTTATAGATTAATTACATCTTGAGGCCTTAACTATTAATTCTCTTTTAAATTTCTTCTTAACATATAAATTACTTCATTACTTATTTTTTTATAAATATATTTTTTTATTTATCCTATTACTTTTTCATGATTTAGTTTTTATTTACTTTTCATTATTTTTTTTTTGTACTTTCTTTTATATTTTCAATTTGTTAATCATCTCTAATTAATAATGCCATTGTGGCTTTTAAAAGGCCTAAATGCGCCACTGGTCCCTTTAGTTTGGTCACTTACATGAGTTAGTCCCTAAAAATTGACTCATCGCAACTTAATCCTTTATGTTTGAAAAATGCTGCAACTTAGTCTTATAACTTGGAAAGTGCATATGCCTTAGTCATTTCAACTGTCGCGGGCTATCACTCGCTTGACGGCGTTCACGTCCTACCTCCTGTCTCCTTCCTCACGATGTCCCTACCTCACCAACGACGTCCCTACCTCACTGGCTACCATCTCCAATGACTTCGCTACCTAGCCAGCGTCGTTGCTTGGTTGGCTGCTACCATCTCCGACGATTGATGACATAAATTTTCAAGTTCCAACTGCTACCATCTTTGATGATCGACAACAGAAATACGGACAAACAAAAATAGAATTATAGGGGTTTTGCTCATCAAAAACGCTGAACACAAAGGCATCAATCCTATTCATCAATTTTGCATATAAAACATTTAATTTCAAATATTAAAATCAGTCATAAACAACTTTGAAAAACCAAATTTGATTTAAGTCAGAATTGAAACAAAGCATGTAAAATTGAGACCTAAAACCATGAGGTTATTGTTGTGCGGCTTGAAACTACAGAACTGAGTCTTGCACTATTGATTTTTAGGAATGGTGGTACTCGGAGAGCTTCAGGAGCATCTAGACTCAAAAGGAAAATTTTCAAGTTCACCGGTTTCTAATAGCCCACATCCTTAGCTAATACCTCTCACCGTGTTCGAGTGGGTTAAGCAACACCATCCATCTTGCCATCCAATTAAGGACTAAGACACAACATTTATCAAACTTAAATGATTAAGCCGTGATGAGTCACGTTTTAGGGGACTAACTCGTACAAGTCGCCAAACTTAAGGGACCAATGACACATTTAGGCCTTTTTAAAATTGGTCACTAACTTTCTATCTTCTTCAAAATGAGTTAGTCCTTAAAGTTTGACTCAAAATGACTTAATCCTTTTAGTTTTCAAAATTGTATGAGTTAAATCTCAGCTACTAGGAAAAATTACAAACTCAGCCTAAACTTCCGTTCCTTTAGCAAGAGCACCTCACGTGCACCTAGCTCATGCATAAAAAAATTTAGTAAATTGCTAACCACATATTTAATTAATTAAATTATTTACATAATTAAATTAGAAATAAAAATTTTTTATACTATCACTTTATATATCCAATCAAATTAATTAGTTCATGATTAATTTTCTTTTTCAAATTTAATTTAAAATATTCCTAACAAAAATGCTTTTTCAATTTTTTTCAACTATCTCATTTATAAAAATATTTCTTGATTTCCTTAACTAAAAAAGGCACTAACCCTTAGAGTAATGGTGGCAGCTAGAAAATGGAATACAATAAAGAACAAATATCGTTTATTGAATAGTATCATCTCTTGAGCTAAAATAAAGACAAGGAAGACTTCCCAAAGGAATATAAATGTGAAGTATTGGTGAATTGTAACCTAAATGATAGTAATCTTTTTGTGATCTCAATTTCACTTGACATAAAAGATGAAGTCAAAGAATTATGACTAGAAATAAAGAAATTGGTAAATAATCAATAACTATTTTTTTTAACAAGGCCTTCCTACTAAATAATTAATTAATGAATAATGACCGATTATGTATTATTTGAAATGAAAATAATTTAGAAAATTTCTTATTATTGCAAATATAAGCCTTCTCATTACTTCAATTTTAGATTTAATAGTTATCATAATAGTTTTTGAAAAAATGAGAAGGATGCTTATAAAGCTTTTAAATAAATAAATAAAATTTTAAAATTAAAATTATATCCTTAATTAGATATATTTTAAAAATTAAAAATATAAAGAGAATTAAATGTACGGACAATGAAAAATAAATAAAAACATAATTATAATATAAATTAATTTTATATGGTAGGTTGAAAGGAACTATATATATATAAATTTATTATGTTATACTCCCTCCGCCCCGATTTCTTTGATCCATGTGACTTTTTGGGCTAGTTTGACTTAAATTTTTTTATATTATTGATTGTTAGAAAAAAATTAAAAAAAAAATATTTAGAAACTATAAGTCTTGATTTATCATTCACACATAAAATTTTTTCATTTATATGCTAAAATGTCTAAAATAAAAAATCATAAATTAATTGCTAAAACGTGAATGATGCAAAGAATTTGGGACGGAGGGAGTATTATTTAAGAAAGACAAGCAATGAAATAATTTCTATGCTGAGGAGAAAACAAAAGCTAGAGTTGAGGCCTATAAGTGTAATTAATCTATTGATTTTAATATTCAAGACAGACTTTAAGGAGGTAAGTGTAGATTTTTTAAAATCTCAGGAGGCTTTTAAGAGACTTCTGAAACAGGAAGAGGCAAAGTGTAATTTAGGGTAAATGTTAGAGGGCAAATTGTAATTCTCCCATTTTTTATTTTGGTATTCTGAAACATCTATTTAAGGTATAATGATTAGAAAGTACTCATGCATAAGGGATAATCATATGTAAGTGAATGATTAAATATTCGTTTTTTCAGGATTCAGAAAACACTTAAACTAATATTAAAATATTTTATTGGGAAATATCCACTTTCTCAAGATCCAAAAATAACCGAATTCTTGACCTCTTCCATGTCTCTCCGCTAAGGCCAGCAAATTGCTGGGATAGAAAAAGAAAATTGAATATGAGAGGAAACCAAGTTAAGAAATTGGCTTTCTGGCCATCTGATCTGTTTCTTTACAGGCTTTCTTTGGTGGCACGAGTCAGCAAATTTTTGAGGATTTAGTATTTACTGTTCTTTCCCCAGATAAGAACTTTCTTAAAATGAAATAAAAATTGTTAAACCCATCAACATTGGTTTCCAAATATTTTATTTAATTTTCGCTATCAGGGTATGATTAGTTATAAAAAGAAATGAACTGAACTCACTAACTTTCTGAAATACAAGTAAACATTTCTATTTAAGAACATTTCCACGTAACTTTATACTGAGTACAGAAAAAAGAAAAACCAATGACACAATTTCATGTGAAATTCTATAGAATTTTAATACTTAGTAGCAAGATTTAAAGATTTATCAACTAGTGAGAAACAAAAGTTAGCTTTGTCAGTTTCGTAGATTCGCAAGCGCAGAGTCCATGTCAGCAGGTGGGATCTGATCAGAGTTAGGCGGCTGCTGGTAGCCAAAATCACAAATTGCAAAATTCATTTTAAAATGTATTATTGTTGATTATTTACTTAGGTTTTCAACCTATTATAATTTGGGCGAATTTCAAAAAATCCCCTGAGGTTTAGTGAATACTTCACTTACCCCCTACTGTTTGGAAATTCTCTCCTTTACCCCCTTAGGTTTAGGGCGAATTTCAAAAAACCCCCTGAGGTTTAGTGAATACTTCACTTACCCCCCTCCAGTTTGGAAATTCTCCACTTTACCCCCTTAAGTTTAATAGATCCTTCACTTACCCCCTTCCATAATATTGTAAATAATTTTAATTTACTTACAATGCTCAATTATTATTTAATTAAAATTATAGTCTTTACAGAATTGTAGATTTTTATAGTAATAAAACATGTAAATATTAAAATGAATACTTAAAAAAATAAAATCTATTTATATGAACTTTTACATACTGGTATATGAACAATAATGCCCTTGTCAAATGTGGATACTGTATTTACTTAATATAATTTCCCAATTATTATTGTATAATTACTAGAAAATTTAAATTTTCTATTATTGATGAACATTTCACCTAGGTGAAATTTCAAAAAGGTGACAATTGTGATAAAAAGAGGGTGTAGAAACCTTACTAAGCATTTAAATTTAAGGGCGAGATTATTTTGCATTAGTTTTAATGTATTGTTGTACATTATTCTTATATAAAATTATTATTTACTTTATTTCAAAAAAATTATTATTTAATGAAAATTTTAATTTACTAAGCTTTACATTTTAAAAAGTCTAAAACTACCTGGAGAGTCATAAAAATATTCTAAAATTATTTTTCAAACATATTAAAGTGTAAAATTTTAGTAGATTAATAATTTTAGACAAATAATCACTCTATATAATATGATGCAAAAATGATACTTTTACTTATTGCAACATATAATTGATAGTTTTATATATTAATTTAGATACTTTTTTCTTATTACATCATACACTTTTATTTTTTAAGGAAGTTTTACATGTCTATAATATAATAATTATTTCGATTATATGTATATAAAATGAACAATACGTAAGTTAATTAAAGTAAATCTTAGAATTAGATCATTTTTTCATCATTCTTATATAAAGTGATTATTTTGCTAAAAAATATTAATTTATTAAAACCCTACACTTTAATACGTTTAAAAAATAATTTTAAAATATTTATGTGACTTTCCAGGCAATTTTGGACTTCTTAAAATGTAAATCATAGTAAATAAGTAATTTGAGTAAATAATAATTTTTTTTTGAAATAAAGTAAATAATAATTTTATATAAGAATAATGTACAACAATACATTAAAACTACTGCAAAATAATCTTGCCCTTAAATACTTAGTAAGGTTTCTACACCTTCTTTCTATCATAATTGTCAACTTTATAAAATTTCACCTAAGTGAAATGTTCATCAATAATAGAAAAAAGAATTTCTTTCTTTAAGTAAAGAAAAATTAATAATTTAAATTTTAGACTAATTATATAATAATGATTGGGCAATTAGACTAAGTAAATGCAGCACCCATACTTGACAAGAGCATTAATGTTCATATACCAGTATATAAATGTTCATATAAATAGATTTTATTTTTATTTTAACTATTCATTTTAGTATTTATGTGATTTATTACTATAAAAATTTACAATTCTAGAAAGACTATAATTTTAATTAAATAATAATTGAACATTGTAAGTAAATTAAAATTATTTACAATATTATGGAAGGGGGTAAGTGAAAGATCTATTAAACTTAAGGGGGGTAAAGTGGAGAATTTTCAAACAGGAGGGGGTAAGTGAAATATTCACTAAACCTCAAGGGTTTTTTTGAAATTCACCCTTATAATTTTGCACTTCGAGAAGTCATAAATTTTCAAAAAGCAAGTGTCAAACTTATTTGTAAATGGTTAGAAAGAAATATCCTTAAATTTCTGCTATATGAGCTGAAAAAGGTTTCTAACTCTTATAGTCTTATAAGCGGAAATTATATTATTTTTTTTCTAGTTGAATTTTCCAAAGTTATGGGGGAGAATATTTTTCCCCTAAACTTTGAATAACTCCTTAATAAAGTGGAAGCACTTGAAAAAGGATTCTCTATTTTAACAATCGAATTTTTTTAAACATAGTCATATAATTATGGTAAATGAGAAAGGAGAGGGAAGCGTAATCATGCACCGAAGACACAAGTTGGCGAGACACGAATACTAGAGCACAACGATCAAAGATCTTCAGTGAAGATGTAATGGATTGAACCAAGATTGTCATTGAAGCATTAAGAGTTCAATTACCTCAGAAGACTGCCAAAGTCTGAAAGTAATCTGTGAGAATAGTAATATTTAATAAAGCCAGTTTTGAGGCTATACGCACTGGCCCTTGAATGGCCATAAAATCTTTTTTAAAAGCAAAAGCACAATTAGGAAAAAGTTGCCCCTTCTTTAGTCTTAGAGGAGTATTGACTCTCATCCTGAGCCACGATGTCACACCTAAACTTGATAACTATTGGCAAGTGCCATCAGCTACAAAAGAACTATGGGGAACCTAGCTACTGGCACCAATTGCTTATGCCCCAAATATGACATAGAGGATTCAAAGAATTGGCCGTGAATGTAGACATTTGCAACTTATAGTCCTTAGAAGAATGAAGAAACTATATAAGATTGTCGTTTATGTGGCATAAAGATTAAACATTAAAGGTAGGGTTCTAGAAGACATATTCATTTTCCTTCCTAACCAGATCATCCAAAGGGTGGCAACCAGGAAAGCCAATCCAAATTTCATTTTGACTGGAAATCAAGCAAGGACAAAAACCATGCTTGGAAAGAGGGGGCTTTAGTGGAAACCAAGTTAACACAAAACCGACCATAGATATCACTAGACCCCTGACACCCCCAAAGAAAATAGAGCAAAGATGCTTCCTTAGTGTTGCATCTTGAACAAATAGGATTGACATTACCTCTCCAATGAGCTACCAAATTAGCGATTGTTGAGATAATGTTGATGAGACACTTCCAAAGGAAAAACTTAAATTTTTGTGGAATGCTTGAACCCCATAATCTATTAACCACAAGAAAGAAAAAGAGGATTTTGAGAAAGACCTTGACTAATGTAAGCCAGATTGTAAGAAAAAATGGCTTGATGAAGCAACTACAGTACATAACCTTTTTTAGAAGTATAATAACCAGACGAGTCCCCATGCCAATGGACAATGTCAAGCCTTGCCAAGGGGGAAGGAGGATTTAACTACAAAATGAGTTAAGCTATCTAGGTGGCAAAAATAGCATAAATGAGCTTCATATTCTAATTCGAGGTGGTGCAAAAAACAAGATTTGCCACCTTGAACTTCTTATGATTTAGAAACCTCATGCTCATAGCTCTTAGGATGTTCAGGGAAAAACTCGGAATCCAATAGTCATACCAAACCCAGATAGATATGTCATCACCAATTGTCTAAGCATGGTCAATAACAAAGATAGAATGTCCATGTAGCAAACTTCTCTAAATTGGAGAAACATTACTCTTACTTTTGACTAACCAAATAGACTGGGAAATGTCTTATTTCACATGAAGAACTTTAGAAAATAAGGTTTTGCATTATAGTTTTATTATGAAAAGTTTAAACAAGGAAAAATTTGAAATTTCATAGTATTATTTGAAATAATAAAGATTCAAACTCTTAACAGTTACATATAAAAGCAAATTTAATGCTTAATTAATCAACCTCTAGTGACTGTTCATACAATAAACTTTTATCACTTGATAAAGTGGTTAAGGGACATGGGTGGAGGCCCAAAGTTTGAATATTATCTTCACTAATTCTCTTATGATATCATTACAAATTGGTTTGATAGCCTTCCAAATCCTTTAACTTGTGACTGACTTGTAATATGTTTCTAAGTAAAAAACAAAATTTTAGCGGGAAAAGAAGTTTGCTAAAAAACACAAAAAAGTTGTTTGTACTTTGTACTTATAAATTAAAAACCTTAATTTCTCAAGTTAGGATCGCTTTGTCTTCGAATCTTTGGTGGGGTGGATGAGATTTTGTCCTTCCACATTCCAAGCTTAGATTCGAGGCACTCTTCTCCTTTTCTTAGACTTAGAATCTTTAACGTTATATTGTAATCAATTTTGAGTATAAAACAAAAAAAGTTAGGATCGCTTTAGTGGATACTTAAGGCCAACGGACAACTATAGGACTAAGTCAAAACGTGTTTGAGTTGCTCGTTGCAATTAAGAAACAAGTACCGAAATAAAAATTTGATACTAATGTGTTTCTGTTTTCATTTATTTTGACTCGATGCACATACTTTGACAAGTCTCATCTCTTCCAAAAAGTTTTAAAAAAAAGAGGAAGAGGTCAACAACAACGGTAAGGCTAGCAATAGCATATAAGCCTAGCAATAGCATATAAGCCTCATTTGCGGAAAATTATGAAAATGCGATTATTAGTGAATATTTTTATTAATAGTGATTATATATTTAATTTATATGTTAATTGAAACTTTAAATTTTAAGAAGTATGAAAACTATTTTTAATAACTTTTCTGTGTAAAATGTAAGCATTTTTATTAGTTTTTTAAATATTGGTAAGGAACATAAAAATTAGTTACGTTTCATTAAAAAAATGATTCAAGTAAGGAACTGTAGGAGAAAAAAATTGCTTAGTAAAGCTTCCCATTTGAACGCTAGATAGTACCTTAAGGATATTAATTTTTGTATGTCGAATGAAAGATGTTCACACATATCCTGAATCCGACATATTATAACGTGTCCATCATAGTAATTAACTGACATTCAATGTATGAAAGTATGATTATTTAGTAGTAAAAAATAGAACTAAAATCATCTTGTAGGTCTTACTAAATAAATGTAGCATAAAGAACCATTTACTAAGTTGACAGAGCAAAGTGTACTGTCTGCTGAGTTAAATGATCAAAGTGTACCACTTTTTAGTTTATGGAGCAAAGTGTCAAATTTAAGGGTTAATTACAATTTGTTCTTGAAATTTAGTTAAAATTACACTTTGTCCCTTCTTGTTTTAGAGATATACCCTTTGACCTTAGCCTTTTATTGCAGTCCAACTGCAACTTCTAAAATCTACTCTTAATTTAGAGATGTAACTGTAGGCTTTGGTGATAGATCGCATTTGTTCTTTTACTGAAAAGAAGAAAATATGTAAAGGTTGCGGAACCGCGAGGTAGCCTTCACCGGATCAAGAGCTAACTGGACAATTAGCATACCCCAGGCACAACATAAGAGAATTAGTACTTAGTAAAAAGTTAATACCAAACAAATTATAAAAGAAATATAAACTAGCAATCGAGATTGCCCGAACAAAAGTATCCTCTAAGAAAGTACTAGCTAACACGGTCTAAGTCTATCAAAGTAGTGAATATTAGACAAGCAAGTTGATCTCCGTACTTAGACCCTCACAAATAGCCTAATTAGATAAAAATCCTTATTCGATACAAAGTTTACTGGGTAAGGCGATTCTGCTCCAAGGGATAATTGCACCATCACATACTAATACTATCCCCCCATACTTGCCTCATTTATTATTAGAAAATAAGATAATGTTTGCAGTTAGTGATGGCTGTAGGAAATTTTTATTTTTTTCATATATGGAGGCAAAATTAGAACTATAATTTGCCAGGAGCTGCATTGGTTGAAAATGGCAAATGCTGAAAGCTTGATAAAATAACAATATATAATGTTAAAAGGCATTCTAAAGTTTGCAACTAAGCTCTCTAATCTTGTTCCGTAATGTAATTTTTTCAAATATTAAAGTAAGAGCCTGTTAATCTTTGTCAATTCTAGTTAACGCTCTACATGATTCCTAATTTGGTTATGTAAAATCACATTCCAAAACTCTTTTTCCCATTTTGGGTACTCAAACTTTGATTAACCACTAAAAACAGATGATAACTAATTGCTTATTTGAGCCCTTCAACTTCACAAACAAGTTATGTTGGCTCAAAAATTTTTTGAAATGGGTAAAGTCATACCCAAGGTAACAAAAATGCTAACTTCCATTATTCGTTTGGGCAATTTCAGAATGTCATCCCATGATCCCACATATCTATTCATGAAATTTTATTTTGTTGTAAATAACATAGATATCGAAGTGAAGGTATATATCAAAGGTAACCAATCATGGGGATGAAATTGGTTTTTAAGTGCTTAGCAGGTGGTTTTCCAAGATGATTCAAGATGGAAGAACAAGAAGCAAAGCAGCTACCAGTTGAAATAGGTATCGCTAGCCCACTAGGTTTATGACCCCTGGTTACAATAGCAACTGATGAAGTTGGGGCATGCACCGGACAATGGAGGATGGTGGCTGGGATCAATACTAAGGCCAGTTAACTCTCAGCTCCCACCTGACACATTTCTCTTGCTTTCCTAAATCTTATATTATTTTTGTTGTATGGTGTTTATTTAGGAAACAATAATTGAGATTGGAATTTAGGGATTACAATCATGCAAAGGAGAGAACCAAGAGAGAGTGAGAAAGTGGTTTAATCACAAGTTAATCCTTAAGCTTTTACTTATCAATCAATAAGTGAAAGTAAAATGAAAGAATAATGACAATAATAATGTACTTACTACTCATACTTCCTAAAATTTTAAAAGTTTAAAAAGTTTGTGGGGTATTTGAAGATAAAAAAAAAAAATAGGCAAGTACCTATTATTTGAAAATATATACATAGGTAGCCAAAAATTTATGAAGTTTCGATAGTGACAATTGCCCTCACAACCCTTATTGTGGAATTGCCGATAGATGCAGTAGTACGACAACAAAGACACTGGTGGTTTCCCCATCATTAGTTTTATTTTGTCTTTTTCCAACTGTCGACAGCATCTAGATATCACTTCCATAACAATCTCCTCCTTTGGTTAGGCAATTCAATGTCCACAAAAATGTTGATAAAATGTGATTTTCACTTTACCTTAAAATGCTCATGCATGCTTGAATAAAATATTTTTTTTGAGTTTTGTTACAACTTGAAGGAACATGTGATTACAGCTGCAACTTATTGCCGGCGGGCCGTCTCCTGGCTGGCCGCTGCTTTGGTGGTTCAGGTGAAACATGTGAGATGGCCTGGCTTCCACCAATTTCCTTGCAGTTGTAGATATTTCAAGACTCATCTACACATATAGATTTCTCCACCAATAGCCCCATTAATTGGGCTCGCCCAAGAAGATTGGTTGTGCGACTTATTACTGGGCCTCAAGAACAGGCCATAAGCTCCATTACTTGCAATTTCGGTGATCTAGAGACTCTTTTTATTCTTCAATTAAAATTAGGAAAAATGGCAAATTTGCCACTAGTATTTGTTTGAAGGATTAGTATTGCCACTAATATTTTTTTTTTTGTGTAAATTCGCTACTAATATTTTATGGGAAAACTACCAAAACCCCCTTGAGGTATACCGAAACCTACACTTTTGTCCACTCTGTTTTAAATACCTACACTTACCCCCTTGCATGTTAGCTTCGTCAGTCAATTTGTTAGTAATATTGGTTCAAATGCTCTAATGACCACTAAAATTCAAAAATTGTACAAATGACCCCTTGATTTTTAATCTCAAGACACCTAACACATCCATAAAACACTTCCACCAATTTTATGCTATCCTTCCCTAAACCCTAATCATATTCACAGTCATAAAACACTGCCACAAGCCCAGGGTAAAATCCAAATTTGGTTTCTTAACTATTCAGTTTATCTTAAAATGGTCCACTAACTCTAAAACTGCCTATTAAGGTCCCTTAACTCATGCAGCGCTTCCTATTTGAGTCTCGTCTGTTATTTCTAGCGTTAATTCTGACGGAAGATGCATACGTGGCACTTAATGTCCTCTACTTGGTCCCACAATGCCATGTGGCATGACAATAAGTGATGAAACTAGGAGAATAATAAATCTTAGGCTCGAATTGACAAAAAAAAAAACACAATTTTAAGTACTTAAAATGTCTCTTTTTCTTGAACCTCTCATATCTCTCTCCCAACCTTCTGATGTCCACCGCTCGGTGTTGCCAACCACCGGCCTCTAAAATCCGGGCCAAGCCGTCCTCTTCTTCACAGATTCGGAGGTTAACCTCCATGATTTTGTCACAGATTTTCTATAACTCTCGATTTTGTCGTCAATTTCCTCCTCCAATCGTTGGCCTCCATCTTCAATTCGCCATGGGGGTAGCTGATCGAAGTTGGCGGATGGCTGGGTTAGCTGGAGGCTACGGCAGTAAAGGTGGCGTGAGTTTTCCAGACATAGATCGGTTGTTGGTTGTCGACGAGGAGAACTCGTTTGTTTCGCAACCACCGATCCTCTGCTCCTTTTCCGGACAGAGATTGGTTACTGGTTGTCAACGAGGAAAGCTCGTTTGTTTAGCAAGCACCACTCATTTGCTCCTCCAATTCCCTGTCCCTGTCACCTTCCCCTCCGATTCTCCGTCGTCTGTCTCATCTGACCCCTTTGATTCTTCATCACCTCCCACCCCTTCAATTCTCCATTTCCATCTCCGGTTAGGGGATTTGATTCTTCAATTCAAGATGGTGATGGTGACGAAGAGAGAGAAGATTTGGTTGGCAAATGAGAGAGAAGATGGTGACGGCAGCGAGAGTAAATTTGGGAAAGATTTGGTTAATTAACAGTTTAAGTCCCTAAAATTAGCTTTTTTGTCAATGCTAGTCTAGAATTTATTATTCTCTCAATTTTGTCACTTATTGTCATAAAGAAGATACCACGTGGCATTGTGGGGACAAGTAAGGGGGTGTTAAGTGCCACGTATGCATTTTATGTAAAAAATAATGCCAACATAACGGACGAGACTCGAATTGAACGCGTTGCTTTAGTTATGGGACCTTAATAGTTACTTTTAGAATTAAGGGACCATTTTAGGACAAACTGAATAGTTAAGGAACCAAATTTGGATTTTACCCCACAAGCCCATCGCTTGAATCGCTGCCACCGCCGGTTACCCACCTCAGCCGACTCGGAACAACGACCACGGTGCCTCGCCCTTCCATGCAATCGCCCTCTCCTTCTCCTCCTATGAATTCCCCAGCATCGGCGATGGCAGCTGAACCATCACCATGTTTTCCGCAGCCCTGCTGCCCCACGACCTTATGGGCTTTCGAATTGCAAGCAGCCATGGTTCACGCAAGAAGACACAGAAGAATCGCGATGGACGGGATGCGACAGACGGAATCGCGATGATTGGCTAAACATAGGCTTCTGCACTCCCGTCGACGATTCATCATCGGTGGACCTTCCTGACATCGTCCGACGAGGAGCGAAGGAGTTCAGAGAGTGACGGGTTCAGGGAGCGAAGGAATCTGTTCGAAATCGTTCGAAATTTGTTTCAAATCTGAGGGCAAAATCTGTTCAAAGGAGCAAAATCAGTTAGAAATCTGTCAACATTGATCTGTTCGAAATCGTCAGTGAATCCGAGAACAGGTGGGGGGCAAATGGGATTTAAAAACTTGGAGCAAGAGTTAGAGATGCTGTCGGAGAAGAAGGCTAAGTCACATAAAGCTGGAGCGCAAGCGAAAGCGCAAATTCTTTAAACTTAAAAAAACATTTTGAGCGGGAGTAGCTTAAGAGCATCACTATATATATATATATATATATAGATATAGATATAGATATAAGAGAAGACACAAAAAGGTTTATAGTCTTCAACACTTAAACAATATATGAAAAGTCAAACTTAAAAAATAAAGTCCAAATTGATATAAATTTCAATAGAAATAATAAAATTAATTAGAAATGATTAGCTACTGATTATTATTTTTTCTCAGTCATTTCTAGCCCTTTTGCTATGGGATATTTCCTCTCTTTGTGCCTGAGATAAGTTTGATCTTACTTAATTGGAACTTGATGCTTGAGAAAAGTTATGAATATCATCATCTCCATAAAGAAAAGTGTGATCTTTTTTATGAATTGCTTTTATATCGTTGTCTGGGACATCATTATATGTAAAATCATCTCAATTCTTATATGATGATTTATAATCTTTTCTGTAATACATCAATAGTCTGTTGTTGTAGTGCACATATACCAAAGATTCAGCTCAATCTACATTCAACTTGTTCCTCTTTACATTGTGAATATATCAGTATGTGCTCCAGACCCTCTCAGCACATGAAGTGTTAACATTTTGAGAAAGAACCTTGCCTGCTAGATTATATAGTTCAAGAGCAGACATACCATACACATTCCACCAAGCGATTGCACTCATTATTTTTCTATCTTCGACAGCTTGAGGTTGAGCAAATACTCCTATATCACTTGTGAAATTGCTAAGTTGTTGATGAATTAGTAGGGTCTCTCGTAAATCATGAATATGTCGGCCAACCACATTTAGGTATGTCCCTAAAAACAAGACAAAATATTACTAATAATAAAGATATATATATATTAAAAATATTGCTAACAATCAGCCCGTAAATAAATAATGAAAAGTTAAGTAACATTAACAACGAAATTAAACATACCTTGTAGAGATGAATTAGCATGTGGCTTAATCCTCTTTCTTTCACAAGGACCAACCTTTCATAGTCAAGTTTGTGAGTAATAAAATGGAGTAAGCACATAAACAAGTGTATGTAGTGGCAAATTCATTTTTCTCCACAGTTCCGAAATAAAATTTTCCACTGTTTTGTACAAATCATGATCATTCTGCAAGACTTCTTCAATAGAACCTATCATATCTTACATTTTTTTATGCACCTTCTCGACAACTGCTTTATCATAATCACAAAAGTGAATCATTAACCAAATTGGTTTTGTGACAGATAAAATGAATTTTACCTGTCCCCAAAACTCATCATCTAATACCACTTTCTTAACCTAATCATGTTCTAAGTTTGATCTAGAACTTTCTTTCTTAAGTTTTTTCAACTCATCATTCAACACCATGGATATCAAAGCATTTTTTACTCGAAAAAGACGCTCAAAAACTACATAGTGATGACCAAATCTAGTTTTCTTCACTTGAATGGCATCTAATCAAGAAAAAGTTCTGAAGATATGCAGCACAAAGGTATGATTTTTAATACTCCTTCCGTCCTATATTTTTTGTACCATTCACTTTTTAGCAATTAATCTTTAATTTTTTATTTTTAACATTTTAGTATATAAATGAAGAACTTTTATATAAGAATGATAAATCAAGATATATAGTTTTTAAATATATTTTTTTAAATTTTTTATGAACAAATACTAATATGAATAAATTTAAGTCAAACTAAGTCAAAAAGTCAAATGATGCAAAGAATATGGGACGAATGGAGTATAGTTCACAACTTTTTTTCCTTATCCTAACAATTACTAAAAAATAATAAGCCCGAATGAGATGATTTGGCTAGATATTTCATAAGAAGACTGAGAGTATGTGCCATACAACTAGACAAAAGAATATGAGGATATATATCTTGAATAATATCTCCAGCGATCTTACAGTTTGAAGCATTATTCGTCAAAACTTGTACAACATTATATGTCCCCACAATTTCAATGGCCTTAAGTAAAATGCTAGCTATAAATTGTGCATTTTTCTTATCACCAGAACAATCAACAGCATTTAGAAACATAACTCTCCATCTAGAAATAGCCAAAACATTTATCAAAGGTTGGTTCTTAATGTTGGACCAACCATCCGACACTATTGAAACTCCATACTTAGGCCATTGTTCCTTAATAGGAATTAAAGCACGATCAATTTTCGTTCTTTCTCTATTAAGTAGCACGGTCTTAAATTTTTCAAAACTAGGAGGTTCATATCCTTTAGGAGCTTTATTTATCGCTCTCACCACATCAACCCACAAATGAGATCTAGCAGTATTAAAAGGGATTCCACAACCATAAAAGTACCTAGCAATTATACCATCAGTTTCTTCTTTGGAAGACAACTTGAACAACTGCCCAATATGCTTCATACCTTGTTCACGTGCCATACTTGTATCCTGTGCCAGTGGAACAATTAGTAGATTAAAGATAAGGGTCTTTCTACTACTACTTCCAAATAGTTTTTGAGCCTCATCCCCCTCTTCTTTTTTCAACCCTACTCTTTCTTGTTTTGTTATCTTGGTGCAAGTGGCTATTCCTTGAGCTCGTTGTCCAGGTAACAATCCAATTAAATGAGCTTTTATACGCGACTGTGTTCTCGTATAAGGTTCTACTCTACAACCAAAACTACAAGTCCACTTATCTTTTTTATTTTCAATTTAACTTCTCAAAAGTGTAGAGCTCAACTCTTTACATTGGTCATTAATATCACTAATGTTTGATTGTGAATCACTTATTTCCTCATTGTTATTTTCTTCCATCAAATCTATAAATTCATGAAAAAATATATAAGAAATAATACATCTCAATCTCAATTCATAATAAAACAATTGGTTAATCCAATTGAGCATATATGAAAAAAATAGTAAAAAGTAATGTTAATTAATCACAACAGAGCAAAGCTACAATGCAATTTAGGCTTTTTTAATTATCTTTTGGCTTGTTGCTTCATGCTTCTGCTATACGATTTTACTTCACCAATAAAATTTTGGAACTGTACGTATAAGCAAGCTCCATCTCCACAAATGTTTGTGCTCATAACAGAGGATGCAAAGCATGATTTCAATGGCAGTTGCAAGCCTGCAGCACTTCCCCCCTTCCTTAAGCCAAGCAAATTTAAACACAATAGCCAAGCAAAGACGCCGACTTATCGGCACCGCCGCGGCCACACAGGAAGATAAACTTTCTTGATTCAAACTTAAAAAGCAAACATACTATGAACAATGGAAATCAGATGGCAGACCAAAGAAACAAAATCAATTCACCTGTATCATCGCTGCTATCACTTCGCACCGACCTCTGTGGCTTTGTTTGTAGAATGACTACAAGGTTGCTGCTCCATTGGGAATCAAAATTTTAGATTAGACTTCGTCGAATGACTTCGGTAAAATTAGCCAAAAAAGTGAGAAAATATTCAAAACTCATGCAAAAACAAGGGTTCTTGGTTTCTTTTTAGGTTTAGACTTCAACATAACTTAGGTAAATCAATTACCATGCTAAAAACACACAAGACACTTTTGTTACAAATAGGATTTTTCTATTAAATTGAATTCATGAATTGGAAATCATTAGAGCACGCTTTTATAATCATGGTTTCTGTCATGGTTTCCCAATTTTTACTTTTGTTGTTTTCTGTGTTGTCATGGAAAAGTAGCGAAGCGGGGAGGATGGAGGGAGAAGGGGCCTAACTTGTTTGGCGTAGAAGTTGGTGGAGCAAAATGTTTAACAAACAAGGCTAGGAGGACAGAAGTAGGTGTTTTTTTCTTTTTTGTCGTAACGGTTGTAACGGCCTAAGTCTAGAACCGGTCAACGGAACACTTGCCCATCCCACATGGACTATCCTTTGGAAAAAGGATAAGTGCTAGGTGCTTATGTTCTGGAATTAGAGCCTATATATCCACATAAGCATTTCTACAATTCAGGCTAAGTAGTCCGATTAGAGAGGTTACTTGGTCCGGGGAACCAAGTAATTCGATTGACCCCAACGAGGACGTTGGGTACATAAAGGGGGGAGTTTGTAACACCCCCATATCCCACATGGGTGAATTGTAGGAAGACTTATGTGGATATATAAGCTCCAATTCCAGAACGTAAGCACCTAGTGCTTATCCTTTTCCAAAGGATAGCCCATGTGGTGTGGGTAGGTATTCCGTTGATCGGTTCTAAACTTGGGTCGTTACAACGGTGGATGACAGAGATAACTTTTTAGGGGGGTAAATGTAGATATTTGAAAAAAGAGGGACACAAGTGTAGGTTTCACTATACCTCAGGGGGATCTAGGTCATTCTCCCATATTTTATTTATGACTATTTATCACCACATTAAAATTTGGGCCTAAATCCATTTTTTGCCCTTGAACTTGAGTGACACGGACACTTAACCCTTTTAACTTGGAATCGGTCTAATTCGTCCCTTAGACTTTCGAACACTGGACACTTTACCCCTTTCCCTACTTGTGCATCATTTGATGTTTTTACCCTAACGGTGTATGCCCTTTTTGTTCCCTTCAGTCTAAAATCATCGGCAATCTTGAGGCCTTGGCGCCATCCTAGTCGCTTCCTCTTCCCTAACCTAATCGGCCTCTGACTGAAAATAAAATATATCTTGTTGAATCGAAATCACCATCCCCAATCCCCAATCCCCAATCCTTTCCTTGCCGAAATTGCACTCCCCAATCCTTTCCTCGTCCCCAGTTTTGGATGGCTATGGTGAGGAAAAGTTTGTGCTGGTGGCAGTAAGGCGAAGCGGCGAGAAAAAGTTGGCTGTGGTGGTGGTGAGACAGAGCAGAAAGGAAGAGTTTGTGTGTGGTAGCAGTGAAAGAGAGTTGGCAGCATAGCAGTAAGGGAGGGCTAGCAGCATAGCTGTAAGGGAGAGCTAGTGGCGGTGGCCATGGGACGAATCGACGAGGAAGAGTCGGGGGTAATGGCTATGAGACGAAGCAGCGAGGAAGAGCGACAAATGCTTTACGGTTTAAATTAGAAAACGGAGTAGATGGTGTTAGGGTAAAAAGCATCACGTGATGTGCACATAGGTAAAAAAGGGGAACAGTGTCCCATGTTTGAAAGTTCAGGGGTGAGTTAGACCGGTTCCAAGTTGAGGAGGTTAAGTGTCTGTGTCATTCAAGTTCAATGATCAACATGGCTTTAGGCCTTAAATTTGCACTAGAATTTGGTGGCTATCTAGTTTTAGTTTTGCAAGTTCAATACCAAATTTGTTCTAATAACTGTGGTTAATGACAAAATTGACCATTCGGGCAAACGTTAGTTGCAAACGTTCTCCTCTTGTGTTCTTCTTATCGTCCCGGAAAAAAATGTTACAGAAGAACATCCAAAATCTCTGCAAATTCGAGCCTTAGGGCTTTCGATTTCCCGCGATTTGGCGTTATCATCGGAGGATCGTGTTTCGTCAATGGCAACGCTGGAGACGATTTCAGAGGCGATCAAGTCGATAGACACGAAGAAAGCGAGCCTCAAGAAGGCCTTCGATGACCTCCAGTCCAAATCCGACCTTCTCTCCTCCTTCTCTCTCTCCTGGTCCGACCTTGACTCACACTTCGCCTCCGTCCAGAACGCGGTCACTCACCGATTTAAGCTCCTCGAGTCGCTCGCCTCTAGTCGTGCCGCCGTGGGTGCATCTGCCGGGGACTTGCGATTGGCGCCATGCTCCACTCAGTCGCTCGCCTCAAACCACTCCGGCCCGTCGCCTTCAACGACCCAATTCAATGAGACTCGAGTTGGCTCTGTGGCGGCTCGTCCTTCCGCTCATTGTGCCTCTACTGCGCCTTCGACGTCGACTTCAGTGAGTCAGGTCGTAGTTGACTCGGTGGTGGCTCGGCCGGAGCTTAGGGGTTTTTGTGAGAGTATGGATTCGAAGGGGTTGTCCAAGTATATAAGTGATCATCTAAAGGAGCGAGAGTCGATCAAACTCGAGCTTCCTGCCGCATTTCGGTGTGCCCCGGAAGCAGGGCGCTTGGTTTTAGATGCACTGGCCGGGGTTAGTGCAGAACCACTGGGGTCTAGCGGCACTAACGATGAGGATCCGTATGGTATCAGGAAGTCAGGCGTATTGCTCTTGGAATGCCTCATGGGAATTGGTGCGAGCTCTAGTTCTGAACTAAGAGAAAGAGCGAAGAAAGTTGCTTTTGAGTGGAAAAAGATTGTGAATTCGGAGCAGAAACCGCAGGCTGCATTGTGTTTTGTATATCTGGTAGCTGCATATGGATTGAAGTCTGAGTTTGATGTAAAGGAGCTCGTTGACCCCTTTATTCTGGCTACTCGGTGCCGAAATGCCACAACATTGTGCCACGCTGTTGATTTGAGCGATGTGATTCCTGGTGAGGTTACTGGCTGCTTCATTTCCCCTGATCTGGGATTGGTGGTTTTTTTTTTTTTTTTTTTCTGTTCTTATGATTCTGAAGTTCTCTTTCGATAGGAATTAACCATAAAATTCATGGTGATTTACTGTTTTATGTTTTGAGTTATAGGAAATGTCTTAATATTGTTTCTTCTACTTTGCAATGACTCATGGGTCCAAGCTCTCCTTCAAGTTGATGTCAATATCAACCACTCTCTAGGTTTCGCTTGATAGTCTCCCCTTAGTCTTTCTGCTTGGGCACTATATAATCATGTGGTAGTAGTTACATTCTCAAAATTCACAGGTTAGATTAAACATTTGTGCCCGATGACTATATGGGAAGAAGCAAATTGGGACATATTTTAAAGATGAGCAGAAAAAATGTGTGTTCAGAAACATGTTTGGGTTGGGAGTTGTTTCCTCCACTGGATTTATTTGTTAATGACATTGTGGAAGTTCCAAACTAACATGCAAAATGTTGATAGAGGGTCTCAAGCTCTTAAATCTGATGAGTCTTTACCATGCTTTTCTTGTAACTGAGCTGACGTGGGCTGGGCCTCTGTGGCTACTAGCAAATGCATGCCCTTTGTTTACAGGAATGCTTTATATTGGTTTCAACCTTCTGTTTTTTTGTTTAAAGATTATGGTCAGTGATGTATCACCTACATAGTGGAGATCGAATGACAACAATTCTAGACTTGCATTGATATTTGGTGGCATCTCATTGATATATCATAACACTGAAGGAGTTTAGATGCCATGAAATCCTGACTCTCATGTGTAAATTCCTGATCTATGTGGATGTTTAGCAGTTGAATTGAAATTGTCAATGTTGATTGACCATAGCACATTACAAAAAATAAATAAAAACCCCTCCTTCCCTTAATATATATTGCTTTAGATTTTTTTTTTAAAAAAAATTATGGATATTGTGCTACATAAGCATATTAGTAAGTTTCACCAGGTTACCTTACCCATTATTCATAGCACCAATTATCACAATAGATATTGATAAGCTTCTCATAATGGGAAGGGTGCATTTGAAAAAAAGATGTATAAACATGGAAGAAAGAGAGATATTTGCTTGGACAGAGTATTTCAGTTAAGAAAGTCTAGTTTTAGATGTGAAACATGCTGTAGAAACCTGCAGCTTCTTCGATTTACTCCTTTATCTTCATGAAGATGGGTAGCCTTGAAATGAACTGGGAATTTCAGTTGGAGATAGAAAGTATGTGGAATTTGTAATATTGAATATAGAATTGTTTGCATGACAAATGATGCATCTTTTTGTTTGTTTGCTCCTCCATAACCTCCAAAAGAAGTTCTTGTATTGGGTTGAGTTTTGTTGTATGTCTTGCGATGCATCTGATCATTGGAACATTAAATCTTTATGCATTGCAGATCTTGTTCAAAAACTTCTTGATACCGGGAAGAAGATCCTCGCTGTCAAATTTATATTTGATTTTGGTCTGAGTGAAAAATTCCCACCGGTTCTTATCTTAAAAGCTCACATGGATGAAGCCCAGCAAATTGCTAAGAAAGTATACGAAGATGGAAACAGCTCTCTCCAGTTACAGGTAATTAATTACACTGATTTCTTCACTAGCTTTCAGGTTTTCACTTGCTGTAAAATCAAATTCTGGCTCAGAAGTTGTGTGTAATATGACAGTTCCACTCTTTTGCTGATTTTCCATGCAGAATGAGGCAAAGAGCAGAGAATGTAGTGCCTTGAAAGCTGTAATTAGAGTAATTGAAGAGCAAAAGCTTCAAGCTGAATATCCTCCAGAGCCCCTTAAGAAGCGTGTTGAGCAGTTAGAGAAGAAGGCAGACAAGAAGCGCATTGCAATGGCTCCTGGTTCTACGTCTAAGCACAAGCTGTCAAAGCAGCAAATGAGGAAGCAGCAGCAGGGGGGAATCAAGCGACTTCGAACATCTGCACCTGTTGTTCCTGTAGCACGTCCATTGGTTGCTAGTGTAGGTTCAACTGTTCAACCATTCCAGCAATCTCATCAACAGCCTCCAGGTTTGTTGCCTGAACGTTCTGCTGCATACTTGAGCTCTGCTTCTGGGGTTTATGGAATAGCAGGCTCCAGCCCTATGGTTGCCCCTTACACAGGGACATCGGCAGGGTTTTATGGTTTGGCAGCAACACCTCAGTGTTTCCCTGAAAATTCAAATCCAGCTGGTTATTATGATGGATCAAGTACCTATAATGGATATGGTTTACCATCTCAATACCATCAATCTTACCATCCTCGGTAGCTGTTTTATTTGGCCTTCACCAAATCATAACAAAATAAATATAGATCTGCTTTGGGCTTTATTGAATAGCAAGCTTTACTCATATGTCTGCCCCTTACATATGGCCACCAGCAGGGTTTTTATGGTTAGGTAGTAAAATCTCAGGGTTTCCCTGAGAATTTGAAACCCTACTGTTTATCTTGATGGATCAAGTACCTTAAATGGATAGGATTTAGCATCTCAATACCATCATCTTACTATGATCAGTAGTAGTTTTTGTTTTATTCACTCTTCACCAAATTATAGCAAAGTTGCTTTACTGACTCTCTAGTCATTATGATGTAGTTGTTTGGTTTCTTCTCCCTTTTTGATGTTCTTTTTTGCTTTTTATTTTTATTTTTCATGCAACAGTTAGTGTCAGTTACAAAAATACTAATTTTGTTGAATCTCGCAGCTCTCTCTCTCTCTCTCTTCTTTTTTCTTTCCCCGAGTAGTTTGAGAATTCTTCTTGTGTATTGCACCATCGCTACCCTTCCTCTTTTGGATTATGTTCTATTTTGGATTTTGCATTGTAGGCTGCTGGCCAAACTTTGCTTTTCTTTAATGCATTTTGTTTTATTCACCAAAAAAAAAGGAAAAGAGAAAAGGTTGTTCATCCTGGGGCAGGGGAAGATTATAGTGATTTTAAGATGAGGCCCGTCTTTTGTACATGAATATCGGACACGCAAACAACCCTAAATAAAATATGCATGACATTATAATGTTTTCGTTTTTTATCAATCACATTATTTTAAAGTTCAGTTTTATGAAAAATTATTGGAACTGTGTACAATTATTATATTGAAAAAAAGGGAAGAATTCGAAAACAAAAACGTATGGATCATAACTTTATCGAATACGCACAAGGAGCCACACACTCAACTCTCTTCCCCAAAACCTAATTCTTTGCCGCCTCTCTCACTTTCTTCTGTCGTTTTCAGCTACATTCGGATTTCGGTCTAGATATGGTTGGTTTCTTTTCATTCATTTCATTATTTAATTGACCTTATCTGAATTTGTCTAATAGATTTTATAGTGAATACAATTTTCTTTAAATCCTAGTGTTCTACAATGATTCGAGATTCTCATAGGATAGATTTTTAATTAAAGGCTGATAGTGATGAATCTAAGTTTTCTCTTGGATTCAATGGAATCTTGGCCTTACTGAGTATCATAATGTTTGACAATATATATAGTGATGATTGTATAGAATAATGTCAGCCTTATTTTTTTTAGGTTTTATTGGTTGTCTATTTATTTTCATAAATATTTTTTTCAGACCTCTAATATTTGGTTAGTTTTAGCGTTACTTAGTTATTGTCATTCTGGTCTAAGCTTTGTTCCAGTTATTTATAAGTTTTATATCCCATATTTATTCTGGTTTACCTGGGAGATTTCAGTTTGACCTGATTCTCTTCCCTTTATTTGGTGTCATGGGAATAAGTAGCCTTTGTATGGCCAAATTTATGTTCCTATTATTCCTTAAAATTTTATGTCATCATTAGATTGTAAGATGCCGTTTGATTTACTCTTAATTAGAATGAAGCATTTTTTTGCCAAAAAAAAATTGTATGGAACATTTACCTAAAAAATTATGGATCTAACCTGAGTCCAAAATAATAAGTCAAAGGACCTCAATGATTATTATGGACCACCAGTTTACTAAAACGGCTATGCTTTTAGAGAAAGTACAAAAAAAGTCACTATAGTTATGGTGTCAAACACATTTGGTTTCCATTCTTTTAAGTGATGTCAAATTCATAACTAAATTTTTAGTTCAAGCCCAAATTCATCTTTAGGCCGTTAGTATTGATGACATGTAAATGGAATGGTGATTTGGCTAATGAATTGGTATTGCTCATCTCGCCAAAAGCAGAAAACAAAGCGTCTAGGGTGTTTGAAAACACTTTGTTTGTTGGGGAAAATCCATAATTTACGTTACTGAAGAATGTTCGTTAGGTAGGGTAAATCAAAACTAGTTTCTTGGTTTAAGAGTAATGGTGGTAAGCAACGATGGCTAAACCAACAAAAGCCGACGAAGAATCACTCAAGTAAGTGATAATGGCTAAACCAACAGAAGACGGCGAAGAATCAATCAGATGCTGTCAACGTACTCAGCCCAAACCCCACTGCAATTTCTTCCAAAACCTTGAATCATGTTTCTTCCCAAATCTCCAATTTCAACCCTTAAACCCTAAAATGTAGAAATCCCTAACTCAATTAAATCCCTAAAATCCCCAACTGTCACATAAGTCTTGCATTTTGCCTAATTGGCATGTCATTTTGTCATTTTTTGCGACGCAATTGTTCTTCAATTGCCACATAATCATCTTCTGATGGAACATTCTAGCATTTAATGAAAAGTTTCTGCCATCAGTTTCATTGGTGACTTAATTGGTCTCATTTCAAAACATTGATGCTTGATTTGACATCAAACTTTATCATTACTGATGATTTTGGAATCATCTAAAAGAATAGTGATCAAATGTGTTCGACACCATAACTATCATGACTTTTTTAGTACTTTTGCTGATAATTTTAGTAAGTCAAATGGGCCGTTTTCATTCTTACTCATTGTTGCCTCCTATTGTCACTCTGGCCATGCCTGTCTTAGAAAACAGAGTTTTTCTCCATAAAGAATCTCCCTAATTTGACAATATGGTGATATATTTGCTTTAGTGATTGAAGATTACTGCCGTATTGGCACCAACCTCGAACAATGACTGCATATTTAGCTTTTATGGACTTACATTAGTTACACATTGGCTATCTTTGATGTGAAGAATCAAGTCCTTGTAGTCTAATCTTCTCACTTAGGTTCAACCACTCTCGTCCTGTTTCTTCTTCTACTTCTATTGTTTTTCCCCTCTCTGTAGATGTAACAATAACGAGCGGTGAGAATCCTCCCTTCGCTGCCCTCAAGTGGCGCCTCCCAAGGTCTCTATCTCTAGGTCTTTGTGTGTCAGTCCTTGTTCTTTTTGGAGTCCCCAGTGATCCTATCTAATGTCAAGATCGGTGCTTTCCTTTCGGGCCTTGGCCTCTATTTGAAAGGGCCTTGGCATATTATGGTATTCCAAATGGCAACATAAAGCAGTTCAAAACTGAAGAAAACTTGAATGATGACCACGTTATCAACATGACTTCTCTTGCTGATTCGTCACAAGTTCATCCTCAAACAATAACGAATCCAGGTTTTTAGGCTGGGGGGCTAGAAGGCTAGGTAAAGGCGAGACGAACGACAATCATTGAAGCAAACCAAAGGAGAGAGAGACGTTGAAAGGGAATGGTTTGGGATGGATATGCAATATTTCATAGGATGGGGGCAATATTACAATGAAAAGTAAAGATTTAGCACTGTTAGGACTATTTACCTTTTTTATATTCTTCAGTTAGGGTAAATTGCACTTGTGGCCCCTAATATTTTATTATTATCCTATTTTAAACCCTAATCTCAAAATCTCGTATGAGAAGTCCTCAATTTCAATTTTTTGTTCCATTTTAAACCTTTAGAGCACGGAAACCATTAAAATTGATGAAATTGACCACACGGCGTGCTAACGTAGGACAATTTACCACATTGCACAATAATCAATTGCTGGCGATGATATGGAAAATGAGAAAACTAATAAAAAATGTAAATATGGAAAAATGTAAAAATAAAAAAGAAATAAATAAAACGTTTAAAAAAAAAAACCCAGATCCAGCAAATCCCCTCCAACGATTCGGCAACGATTCACTGACACTTCCTGACGAGCCTTCATCCCGCAGCACAGCACTGTCACAGTCTCCAATGATCCGGTAAATCCCCTCCAACGAGTTGATGATTCCATTACAAGATTTGCAACCCAAAGCTGACTATTCACTAGTGATTCTCAAAAAAGCCTTTGTCTAGTAGGGGCAAGATCTGGCATGAACGGAGAGCCAAATCTATGCGGTGATAGTTACGGTGTTAAGCTGTTGGTCAAAACAAAGGCACTAGACAAACGAACGTGGGGAGACTGGGACGATGTTGTGTTTTGGGACAAAGGCTCTTCGGGAATCATTGATGAATCATCGAAGGGGCTTTGAGGCACTAGGCAAACGAACGCAAGAGGAGACTATGAAAGCGTTGTGCTGTGGGACGAAGGCTCATCGAGAATCATTGGCGAATCATCATCGGATCATCGGAGGGGATTGGCCGGATCTAGGCTTTGCTTCTTTTTTTTTTGTGTTTTTCTTTCTTTTTTTGTTATTTCCTTTTTTCTATATTTTCATTTCTTATTATTTTTCTTATTTTTCACATCATTAACGGCAATTGATTATTGTGCCACATGGCAAATGGCCCCACGTTGACATGCCGCATGGTAAATTTCATCAATTTTAACAGTTTCTGCTCTCCAAAAGTCTAAATAAGATCAAAAAATTGAGGTGGATGACTTCTCATGTGAGATTTTAGGGTTAGGGTCGAAAATAGGATAATAATAAAATACTATGTGCCACATGTGCAATTTACCCTCTTCAGCTGTTTGGGGAGCAAAATACGCACTTGATCCTTAGCTTCTCAAAAAATGGACAACTTAGTATCTCATATTTACAAACTTTCAAAATTCTTGGGGGCGGCAGCACCCCTGTCCTAACGTGGTTCCGCCACTGTCCACAAAGCATGGGAAGGATGCTAACAGGTCCATAGACTTCTTCGAAACCACCTTGGTTAGTAAAATAGGGGCTTTCCTTCTCGTGTGAGAGAGAGCAACGGATATATTTGCTACTCTGTAACTGATACAGGCTATTTCTTTCTGAAATTGGCCCTTTATGCTAAACAAATGTGCTTCTGAAGTCACCTAAATAATAACCCCAGGTGACACAGGGGATTAAGAAAGAAATATGACCGTTCACAAAAATGACAAAGGAATGAAAACCCCAGATATTTTTTACCTTCCAAGAGGCTTTCAAGTTCAAGATGCGGTTTCGGTCCCCTTGTTTGTCCGGATTGGAGTACCTGCAGAAGATTACAGGACTCGGTTTAGCCCGTAGGTAGGAGCCAATTAAGTTTAAATACTGTGAGGCCTATGAATTTTGTCTTGGTATAGGGAGGCTGTGAGGCCTATGAATTTTGCCTTGCAGGCCCTACTCCTTTTACCACCTATCAACATGTCTTCTGTCTCGTCTCCGGAGCTCCAGAACAACATTAGTCGGAAATGATTGAGCTTTGGATGTCTTTGAAGGAGAATATGAACTGTGGAAGCAAGCTGACCGATGTTGCCTGCTGGCCGGAGAAACAAAATAACAAAAAGGAATCCACCTCTGCTCCTGGCACGCACAACTTGGACAAGAAGCGGTTCCATCACACTGGAGACCTCTTTCGTGAAGCACTTTTTCGGCCAAACCACCCAAGAACACGATTCTATGGTAAGCTGTTACTTGGTTCTAGTAATGTTTTTCAATCTTAATTTTCTAAGAGATGTTGGATTCTATACATCCTCTTTGTGACCTCACTAAACTTAGACAGCCGATATACTTTCTTAAAACAGAGCTCAGCATTGGTGAGCCATCAAGAAACATCATTGAGATGATATTCCAGAAAGCGATAATCAATCCCTCAAGGCCACCGAAGAAAATCAAAAGGGTCTTAAGAGTTAAGAACTCGGTAGAAACAATCGAGAGGTTTGAAAATTACAGAGAGAAGGTAATGAAGAAAGCATATGAACTGAAGGATAAACATCCAAGAAGCATGGTAGATGGTAATGAACTCTTACTGTTCTATGGCACAACCATGGCCTGCTGCAGGAGAAAGTCGAAACAGGTTTCTGAGCTTTGCAAAGATCCCACCTGCAGAGTCTGCAGGGTAATCCATTCCAAGTTTGAGATGGAACTCAGCCGACGAAATGGGATTCAGCTGAGTGCAAACAGCGAAGAAGTGAGTGACAGCATGGTTTCCCTCAAGATGAAGAACACGGTGAGAGCCACAATAGTTTGCAGGGCAGTTGCTGGTAGGATTGCTAATACTGCTGATGGGGTATTTGATGAATATGATTCCATCGGACGAGAAGGGCCGCATTCTAACTTAGAATATTTGATTGTAAGGAACCCCAGTGCAGTACTTCCCTGCTTTGTCATTGTTTTCACCTAACACATATCTGTATAAGTTTCACTAAACCATCTTATAAACAAATAGAGGAAGGAAAAAGTCCATGTTAGCTGTTTTTGTGTGTCTGCTCAAAATGGTATTTCTATTTCTGCCGGACTAATACAACAGAGAAAAAGTAAGAAAATGATCAAGCTGCAATAACACCCTTCAACCACTAGCTTTGATCAGCAACCTTACTTCTACATAATTGTCTACACATTTTCTTATTCCGAAGCAGCTTTGTATTTTCAACCATGCATCAAAGATGCTGAGAAGAAAGGCTAAGTTATTAGGTGATGTAAGCTTCCATCCGATCCTCAGAGTAACTCATCTATTTTTAAAGTCGTGTTGGGAACAAGCTATGTCTAACCCTTAGCACTTCCATGCACAAGAAGAAATTATAGGTCGGTTCATCCAGCCAAGGTAAAGAGCTGCATCTCTCTCCTCAAGCGTATACTTCTCATTGTAGTTCTGTAGCAGGGTTTTGATAGTACCATTTACGAATGAGCTTAATGGATAGGGCCTGAAACCAGCCATGGTGAATCTTGATCTCCATTTGCCTAGAAGTTCATGCCTTTCCACCCTTTCGGGGCCCTCACATGCTATGATGTTCACAACTTCTCGAGCCAGGCAGTGCTGCTCCACATTGACCCTCTCCTTGTGATCCCTTGGGAGAATAACATCAACTGATTCGAAGATAGCGAGATAGTGGTTCAGAGTTTCCACAAAACGGGAAAAGAATGGTGCTGTATTTGTATTAGCTTCTTGCTCAACAAGGGTCACAACCTTTGGAGATATGCTCTTTGCCAACCTCAGCAGCCGGTCCCGATGATTATTAGTGCCCACACTTTCATCAGGCATATGGTGTAGCATCAACGCAAAGTTCACAGCAATAGCTTCGCCAGCTCTGATCCCAAGGTTTTCAACCTGAACCTCAGTACCAGAAATAGCAGCAGCATGGAACTCTAGTGGTACCTTACACGACTCAGCAAGCTTACATAGTCGTTGGCCAACAATTTCAAGTCCTCCACCTCGTGCATAAGCTGAAGTGGGATCATCAATCCCTGTAATGCGAATCCTTGGGGGGCCTCCAGGGCGAGCAGCAAGTGCCTGGATAAGAGTCATCCATTGTGTTCCTTGGACAATCTGAAAATCAATGATATGGATGCTGCTTTCATCTTTCATGGCTTCAGCAATTGCCCCATTGGCGGACATGTAGCCAAACTTAAAGTAGGGGCAGACCTCATAGAGTATGTGCATGTATGAAAGCAGTTCCAAACTTGCAGGCTCTTTGCATCTTAAGGCGTTATAAATAGAGCTTCCAGAAGAGACCAACCTTGCAACCAGCCCCTCCATCATGTAGGCTCCTAAGCGTTGAATTGGCTCACCCGAAACTGACACCATTTGGCGCAACTGTGTCATCAACCATTCAGCTGCAAACATATCATCATTTTCTATGCATTTTGCGCAGGCACAAAGCACTTCTTTCAAATCTCCCCTGGAGATCATCTCCACCATGTATTTCCATTTCTCTGCCTCAACTGTTGACATTTGACCGGTTCCATCAGTTGTGATCATATTGTGCATATCAATGTTGTCAGAGTCAGGTCCCAGCATAGCAGTTTCCAACTGTATAATCATATGCTTTAGGTCATGCTCGTTGTTTGTCACACATGAACCACTCACGGGTGAGCCACAAGCAATGTCCGGGGACTGATGCAGATCTGAAGGGTAAGAACCGGAGTTTGGTTGTGACACTGGGCTGCCGTTAGGAGAGAAACTGGCAGTAGATTCAAGGTTGCAGTACTGATCAAAATTCTGCACTGAATGCAATCCATTGCTGCTACCATCAGAACACGAGGAGCTGAGGGGCCAGTTAAAAGCATCTGGCTCTTGCACAGGCTGGTTGAAGAAGATATCTGAGAGTGTTTGTTTACGAGGTGCTTGCATTGGATAATAATTATCCATTTGGAGCGACCAGTCCCAACAAAGTTCTGACACAAACAGCAGGTAGAAATCTTTGGAACAAAAACTCTTCCAGCTTCAGCTGCCACCCTAGTTGTTTAAAGGAGCTGGTCTATGCCAGACCAGAGGTTGTTGTCCTAGATTTTTACAGACTTCGAGCTAGGACAAGTGATACTGCAAAGAAGGCCAAAATAATTAACTATGGAGAAACTCATAGAGAGAATAAAGTACTGTATTCAAAATTCCCGATCCTACAACTGAGATCACATCAAGAAGCATAAAAGCCATACACAAAAGCAAACTTTGGACATAGAGAGAAAGGTGCTGAAAAGAGAGCAGAAAGAAGAACGGCTTACAAGGAGATTCTCTACTTCACCAAAACCAGGAACTTTTAGCTAAAAATTAGCAAAAGAAAGTGAATTTTCATTTTTTTTTCGGCATATCGAATTTATCAAAAGAAAACCCAGTTGAGTTCAGATGTAAAAGCAACAACTTTATCATCAGGTTAAAGCTAGCACAAGATGCTGGTGAGGAAATTTCATTTTTCTTCCCCTATATTCAGAATCAAAAGAACAGTTATTGAAAACGTCAGGCAAATCATTAAGGAGGAACTTACCGAAGAAAAAGGTTCGGAGGACTAGCACACCAAGCGATTGAGTGAAGAAACCTGCGGCCCCCAGCAGGATTTTGTTGTGTTTTTGACTTGCCAGAATGCAAAGAAAATTCTGAGTTTGCAGCTGCAGATGCAATGGTCCCTTTAGCCATGTTAGTCACCCTTCAATAATATTTATACACAATTTCATCCACAAATGACGCCATTCATTTGAGAAATCACGATACTGCCACTGACAAATCAAACGATCTACTCATATACAGTGATTTACTTTCTGCGTATAACAATTCTCCTAGATAAAAATCCTTTCAAAATGAAATCTTTTGTTTGATAACTAACAAAAACAAAAAGACCAGGCCAAGTAGGATTTGTTAAAATCTAATTGCATCTGGGTGATGTTATGTCATTATTAATTTGGGGATTAGGTGAGCTAAACAATACTTTAATTTCTATTAAGCAGCAACTGTTTGACAGACTTGAGTTGAATAAATGGTAGTTATGTACAGTGTTCAGCCTGTTGTCAACTTATTTATCATCCCAAGTCAGAGGTCTTTGCAAATTTTTTTTTGTTTGGTCAAACTATGCAGATGACCCCCCAACTTATGAAACTAGTGCGAGTTGATCCATTGCTCAAAACTCAGTAAATATAGGTCCCTAAACTTTGAAAAACACTGCCAAGTTAGCCAACGGAAGACACTTGATGGCGTTGGTCCCCTTGCTGAGATGGCAGAGTTGGCTGATCCGGAAGTCAGAGTGTGTTGATTTTAGCCATAGGATGCTGAGACGTACAAAGAAGGAACACCGAGTCCAATAAATCCCCCATGGCCCAGACGGTTCGACTGGGAGAACGATCCTGTAGCGTGGCAGAGGATGGAGATCATGGAGTAGGAGAAGCGGCAGCTGCAGAGGTTGGCGTACTCGGACTTCGGGGGCGGTGATGATGGGGTGGAAACTTTGGGACCAGTTGGGCTAACAGGGACTGGACTCCCTTAATTACAATTGTAAAATATACATTATTACCTGTCCTTAAATTTGGTTGAATTCATTATAAGGACTATAGTTTAGGAAAAAATGTTTATTTTAACATTTCCTTTATAAAAAATCTAGGTCTGCCATTGCTTGAGACAATTATCTTGTCCCCTTAATTCTATACTTGTTACACCCCAATCGCCTCCAGCTGTGGAAATCCAACATAATAACAAAACACTAACTTTGATTTATGATATGTGATTTCAGGATGAATAATCATATGCCTTCTCAATATTTTTGTTTTCCTTAGTCCTAATTGATGAAAACTCATGCCAATGTCGTTAAGTCCGTCACTTGAAAATGAAGCTCTGATCATGTCAAGTTTTGCTACAACAATGTTCTTTACCACCGCAAAAGCATCCTATACAGCCACCGCAAGATATTAATAAATATCACTTTAAGCCTTAAGTGCCCCCTGACGTTAGCTGGGATAAACTCCATTTCCCCTACACCGGCAAAAAGGCAACTAAAGCTTGAAGTAAAAATTAACACATCAAAACCCAAAACTGGGCCTACCAAAAAAGGCTCCAAAAGCATGAAGCCCACTCTTACAAATGTTCAGCAAAAGTTTGGTGAATTGTTCAATTTGGTTATCTAGGAGTCAATTAGGCATAAATTCGGCAGTCCAAAAGTTGTTTAGAAACTAATAAGACTTATAGGCTTTATTTCTTTATTTTCTTTTTTTTCTTTCAAGATACAAAGTATACTTAGCCCACCAACAATGCCCCTATTATTTCTTGAGGTAACTCAAATATGAGGCCTTTAAACCATGTCAAGCCATTTATGAAATGAGTGAGAGAATTTTACTCACCGCAATAATTGTATAATGAGAATTTAATTTTTGATTATGACTTTTATTTAAGTTCACATCAGTTATATTATGAAGACACTCCCTACAAAAGTAAAAATTGAAGCTTCCCGAAAACTTACTAGTTATGAAACTAATATAAAAAAAATTGACGGTGCCATCAGCCGGGTTCATTACTACTACTACAAGATAGCAGATCATAAGTCATTTCCAAAGACCTCAAATACTTATCACATACATATTCATCTCATTTCTTCTACGTAAGATTGCAGATAATAAGTGCAATCTCTCTTTCTCTCTGCCCCCATTTACATTTTTTCAATTTAAAGAATCAACTAACACACAATTTGTTGCGTATGGAATCTGCATAAATCCATAGCAATTTTAGTTCTTGTCCTCTTGTATGAAAAAGATGCTTGATGTCTACGGTGGATGTTACCGTAGTCTCGCTTTCGTCTTTTGCTTACTTTTTTCAATCGAGTGACACTACAAGCTAGCTGCCATGATGAAAGTTGGTACGACAGACGAACCCTACTAAGGGCACATGATAATGTTTCCAAATCACAGGGAAATAATGTTAATGTCAAAAAATTTGACGGATTTGCGTAATTTACACTTGCAACTATATATATCTCTCTCTCTCTGTTATTGGCTAGACAGTACTCATTGTCCTCAAAACAAACAATTGATGAAAAAGACTTTTCATCGCGTATATTTTTTTAAAATATTTAATTTAAATTTATTCATACTACTGTTTGTTAATATATTTAGAAACTACAAATTTTTATTTATCATTTATATATAAAGATTTTTTATTTATATAGTAAAATATTAAAAGTAAAAAATTATGAATTAATTACTAAAAAGTGAATGTTGCAAATAATTTGGGATAAAGAGAATAAAAAAATAAAAATAAAAAATAAATAATAATAGGAAAGAAATAACCATATCATATTTTTATATAGCTTACTTTATTAAGAATAAAAATAATAAATAATAAAAAAATTATACAAATAGCTCTTTTCCCCGTTAATGTTTGACGGTGAGAATGAGTGAAGGACCAACAATGTAACATTGTTAATAGTCCAGGACAAATCATGCAATATTTTGTAGTTTGGTGATCAAAATGAAATATTAATGATAGTTTGAGGACTATTGGTACCAAAACTGTTCTATTGTCCGTAGGACCGTACGCAGGATGTGTTAATGGTGTTTACGGCCCCACGCGTTTTGAGCCGCTCTCGTCGTCGCCTTAACCGAGAAATTCCTTCCCACTTTCCTCCCCAATCTCTTTCTCATGCCCTCATCATTCCTGTCATCGGGATTGCTAATCAACTCATCAATAATCATCCTTGGATCTCTAACCCTAATCTAGACAAACAGACTTACCAAAAATGAAAAGCTCTAAAGTATGTTTATGGCAGATTCTTATGTATATGTGATTACATCAAATATAATTATTAAAACGTAATCAAGTGCAATTGAGTTATTTCAGTTCACATATATTTTGTGCAACTGAGTCAAAATGCAGTTAAAATCCAATTAGGCTTTTATGTAAAAAAAAATGTTAATATTTCGGTCAACTTTCAAACTAGTTGAAATTAGCTATTATCAAGTTTGGGGTTTTTAAGATTTTGTTGGTCTAAATACGTTAAATTCCACTTTTTATTAAAATTAGAGATATATATAAATTAAATGTAGATATGTATGAAGCTCAATATATAAAACAAATAATAGATATATACAAACAAACAAGTTCAGTGATATATTACAGACATATAAGTGAATAAACTTTTACATATGAATAATAATGTATTTGACATTATTTGTACAAATGAATTTATTATTTTGTACATAAGTAGTATGATTATATTTATTTATTTATCTATATTATAATGTGATATTATAATTGTGAATATAATAGAATTGTTCCTATATTTCATTTACCCACATGTATGTGTGACGTGAGGGAACAATTTTAAAATAAGTAAAAAGATCAAGGAACAAATGATATTTCTTCCTCAAACCCTAACTCTACCTAGCAATTATCATTCCAATCACTCCTAACTGCCATTGCAAACAACCTTGCATGCCTCTTCCACTACATGGCTCCTAGTCTCTCCCTTCCTTATTCACCGCCAAGTTTCATCCACCATGTCTTTGTCCTTCATCTTTTTTCTTCAAAGGAAATGCTCTTCTTATCTCCTCATCTTTGATGATACTGTGAGCTTAAATAGCAATGTGCGGTGATGTCAAGTCAATGTAGGTGTGATGTATTGCAAATGAGGTTTTGCAAGCTCAAACTTAGGTCTTTGGAACAAGGCATAGGACAAGGTGGCTGGTGAGAGAGGAGGACACGGGTGATGTCGACAAAAGAGGAGGAGAGGACAAGGTAGGGATTAGCAAATTTGATTGAAGTTAAAAATTTATTTGTAAGGCTAGGATACACATAAAATATTGAGCATATCAAACGAGTCAGTGTATTTTTTTTGCTTTTATATAGGCTTAAATACTTATTGATCTCCTAAACTATGCTGACCTGGACTGTTTGCCCCATAAACTATAAATTGGATAAACTCGAACCCTAAACTTTGATGAGTGGATCAATTTGAACCCTGAACTTTGATGAACCGATCACTTTAGTCCTTTGACTCAGCCTAATCCTCACACCATCCATCTTTAACGAAGCAGCTGTTGCCACCTCCTCCTCCTCCACTCAATCTCTGTCCTCCACAACCTCTCTGGCTTATCCTACCTCTGACGCCGAAGCAGCCTCCTCCACAATTGAAGTAGCCTACTCCCCCCTTTGCCTAAAGCCTCCGCCACTCCTTTAACAGCACATCACATCACTTCAAGACGGATGAATTGTGCGAGTTGTCGGTTCTGATGGAGAGCATCTAAATGAATCTGATGAATCATTGAGAAGAAAAACACATTCGACTTCCAAGCTCTCTCCTTTTCTTCGTGTGCTTCATGCGTCAATAGCAGCAGAGAATCGTGGCGTCTTTGATTTTTGCCGATGTCAATCCACTATTGGGTATCTAATTGAGTTTCTGATTGAGACTTCATTGTCAATCTGCTATTGGCTATTCGCGATGTTAGGAAATCCAATCGAAACCCATGTGGGTAAAAGAAAGATAGAGGTGAAGTCGAAGATCGAGGTGACATCGAAAACGAAGAAGAGAAGGAGGCTCTGTTTGTCTATTTAACGGTGTTTTTGTCACGTGCGGCCACATGGCGCATAGGTGAGTTGAAGGACTAAACTGAACGATTTTTCAAAGTTTAGGGTTTAAGTTGATTCACTTTATAGTTCAGAGGCAAACTATTCGAGCCACCATAGTTCAGGGGAGCAACAAGTATTTAGTGCATTTTATACACTCACGCATATCTATTAGTTTATTCTGAACATAACGAAACCATTTAAAGCGATACTTTAAATTTACCCTAATCTAAGGCTACTTTATTTGAAATAACATTTCCCTAATATTTTATATAACCTTTTCCAACAGGGAATTTGCTTGGATCAACACACCATGCTTTGAGTACAAAAAAATAAAAACACAATGCTTTAAAGCCTTTTAAAAAGCGAAGGCCTTTAGGCACATGCATCATCAATATTTCCATCAACTTAAAGCGAAATTGTCGGACAATGCCTAATTGTAAACCGAATGTTTCATCCATTTGCACAAGAATAGATCGTCGATACTACTTTTAAAAATTAAAACCACTTAACCTTAAGGTAATTACTAATTGTGGAAATTAACAAAATGCAACTTATACTTTTAAAATTTACACTAAACTTTTATTTTTTAGTTGAAGATAATAAAATTTTCATCCATGCGAAATATAGTGGAGTAATGATTTCCTAATATATACTACATTCATCCCAAATTCTTTGCTTCATTTTAATTTTTTTGATTTAAATTTGACTTGAATTAATTTAAATTATTATTACTAATTTTTTAAAAAATTAAGTTAAAAAGTTATAAATAAATATAGATTTTTCAATATAGATAAAGTGAAGTCAAATTTAAGTAAAAAATAATAAAAGAGCAGAGAACTTGGAAATGATTGGGTATATTGTAGGGTAAAATCCACAGAGGGTCATCTAGCTTATTTTTTTTGTCCTAATTGAGTATCCTACCTTCAAATTATCATAGCAAGGTACCTTACCTCTTATTGCACATCCTATCTAGGTACTTTTTTTATTAATTTTAGAGTTATGTTTGACTGAAATGCTGATGTGACATAAACAAAATAAAACAAATCATAAAATAACACTAGTGGTTCTTTAATTTTGTCTATCAATAATTATAGACCCTAACATTCTAAATCTATTGTTTACAATCATAATGTAACAAGCCTCATTAGACTCTAGTTGCCCTACCCTTCGTCACCACTGCTCCTCATTTGTTACTGTCAACCTTGTTGATGTCGACAATGGTGCCACTGAGCAAACGAAAGTGAAGGGCAGAGTTGGTGTCTCGAACCCAAATCGCAACCATCGCGATTACTACAATCGCGTCTTGAACCCAAATCACTCTTATCTCTATCCTCGCTTTCTTGACCTTCACCTGGGTTTGATTTCCTAGGTTGAATTGGCACTAGTAATGGGTAATCGGAGAATCACCAGACCTCAATGGATTCTTCTTCAATTCATCGCGTGAGACATACACTTCGAATCTTAGATATCGATTCGTCATTGAATCCTAGATCTCACTTCACTGATTTCAATGCTAGAATATGAGGCAGTCATAGAAAAGTAATAGAGATAAGTGGCAGCGCTAAAGGGTTTGGGTCTTCGAGCTAAGATCTAGGGGATTCGAGTGACCAACTGAATTGCTAGGCGATCGGCCTGTGGCAAGGTTGGTTGCTGGGTTAGTGGTTGGAAGGCGGTCAACTGTGGTGGTTGGTTGTCAACTTTTGAGGTAGCGGTAATATAGATGAAAGATTAAGGTTTTAGGGGACGGTCGGCGGAGGCGACTGGTTGGCAACTTTTGAGGTGGCAGTAGCAGAAATAAAAGATTAGGGTTTTAAGGGATAAAATTAAGTTGAGTAGAAGTTTAAGGGTTAGAATTAGTGATTGTAATAGTTTGAGGACTAAAGTTGACATTTTAAATTTATTTTAAGACTATTTACTACCACTTCAACATTTTCTGTTTAATTTAACAAAAAAATTGATGAAAAGTAGTTAAACGGGACATAAAATAGGAGAAAATGTACATTACTTAGACAATTAAGATACCTATTTAAGATTAAACAAAAATAAGTTAGATGACATCTGGTGGATTTTACCCGTACATTATATGATGTTGAGATAGATTGAATAGAAAGATTTGACAAAGTATTTTTTTTAACATTTAAGCTAGCTTTATATGTTTTTGAAGTAATGGTAGGAGTTGTTAAATTTTTAATATTTGATGCCATAAGCCTTATAATAACTGGTTTGAGTGAATAAATGTAAAACAGAATACTACTTTGTAAGGGAATACAAATAAAATAATGATGAATACACACACACATACACATAAAATTTTTACAGAAGTAGTTTTTTTTTTTTAAATCAATAGCTACCATACTGACCATTAAGGTTGTCATCATTTAATCTAGGGGTAAAATCTATCATGGGTCATGTTGGCCCAAGGAGCAACCAACAGGGGGGTGAATTGGTTGAGTTCCAAAGCAAACAAAAAATGGGTTCTTAAACCCTCAAACTCAAATTTAATTTAAGAAACAATAATTAACCCTATTCTAACCAGAAAATGACTACCACAATCCACCTAAAATTTGCTTTGAAAGCTACCTTTGAAGTATTTTTTAAAACAAACAAGTTCAACCAAGGTAGGTAGCATAAAACACCAACCAAAGATCAAGTGTGTAGAGAGAGGGAGAAGTTTGCACAAGAAAATTTTTCTCTTTAGAGCCTACTCCTCTCCTTAAGTTCACCACTTAAGAGTTTTCTTCTCCACTATGAAACACAAGAATACACAATAGCATATAAGGGCACATAACCCTTTGGTAGTTCTCTCTACCACAATCACTCACTAGTTTTCCTAGAGGTTAACTAGAAACCTCACCAACACATTTTTCCTCACTAGTTTTCCTAAAGGCTAACTAGAAACCTCATCAACTTAATCTCATCAATTGGTGTTTACAATGTTACAAAGTGATAAGAACAATAGAAGCTCTCAAAGCTAGATAAGCAAATAAAGGCACAAGTTCTTGGCAAATATCAAGTTTGAGCTCTTTGATGATGGATTCTCTTTTCTAGTTGCCAAGAGTGTTTTCCCAGATAATTCTTGATATTTTTATACTCTAATTGATGCAAAAAAGACGTTGAAGACCATTGGAATGATCAGAAAAGTCCCCTTGAAATCTAGTGAGTGTTACTGTCAATTTTGATAGAGAATTGCTTCTGTCGCCTAGTTTCACCTGGGTGAAATATTTTCACTTGGTTGAAAATTCAATTTGATAACGAAATCCAATGTTTGATCTCCAACGGCTATATTGGTAATTAATGAATTGTCAGCGCTTAACACACGTGGAAATCTGACATAGCATGAATTTGTAATGATTTTACAAAGATTTTTCAAATCGGAAACTCACGCGCTGGCCTAGAGTCCACGTTTCACGTGATTGAAAATTTTTTATTTGAATGAAATGTTTGTCTAGAATAAAAATGTTCTTGGACTCAAAAAATCGCTTCAGTTTCAACACGTTGAAAGATTTTCACTCGAATAATTTTATTGTCCAGAAGTAAAATGTTATCGGGTTTGAAAACTGGCTCCAATTTCAACACGTTGAAATATTTTCACCCTGTTGAAACTGTAGCTTCAGGATTTTCTTACTTCCAAACTTTCAAACTTCAATAAATTTTTATCTAAAATGATTTCTTCCTTCACAAGCAATACTTGAATCAACATAAATACTTCAAATATACTTATGAAATAATTTTCCTTCCAAAGATCAAAACTTTATCAATAAAGACCAATGTATAAATCTCTAGGTAAAGCTTTGAAACACATAAAACAAATATGTTTTGTTATCATCAAAATCAAATAAATGTGAGCCATGAATGGAACAAATCCAACAGGTCACTTAGCTTATTTTCATATCCTAAATGGATACCTGAGCTTCATCTTGTCCTACAGAGGTACCTTTTCTTCTAATATGCGTCCTATTCAACTACTTTTTTATTAATTCCAGCATTAAACCTAATGAAAAATGCTGGCATGACATAAAAACCATCAAACAAATAATAATTCTAGTCCTCTAAGTTTCATTGTCAACATTTATAAACCTTAAACTTCTAAAGTCATTGTTTATGCTCCTAATGTAACTAAAACACCCATTCTCCCTGTTCGCCCCTTCCTTGCTGCTGTTTACCCTAGCCGCTCCATCATCGCCACCTTGCTCTCCACCACTAGAAGCATAAAACCCCCTGAATCTTCACAATCTCGATCGTCGAGGCTTCACCGTCTCTCCCAGACGCCACTACCCACCGACGATACTAATTAAGGGAGAGAAGGAAGATTACACCACGCTTGATGTCTCATCCTCATCCCCATCTACATCGACCATTGTTCCTATCATTGAATCGGCAAACCCAAGCCACCATTGTCGTCATCCATTATAGCCCTACGTGGCACCACTATCCCCCTATGTTTCCCACCACCGTTCATACCAAATAGAGGAAGAGAAGCCCACAATTTGCCGTGCTTGGAAGCTTCCCGTTGATGATTCTTCACCCGTCATGCCCCGCTTGCCACTTCTAGAAGTAGTCCGCATCACCACCGCCGAAACCTAAACCTCACCGCTTCATGAGGTTGGAATCAGTAGAGAAAATTGGTGGATCTGTCATCTATGGGGGTTAGAATCAGAAGGAAAAATGATGTAGGAAATGAAAGAGACCATAAACAATAGATTTAGAATTTTAGGGTTTAAAATTGTTGGTAGGAAAAGTTTAAGGACTAGAAGTATTATTTTAGAATTTATTTTAATGTTTTCTTTTACCACATCAGCATTTTTCGTTAGACATAACCCTGAAATTAAGAAAAAGTATCTAGATAGAATGCACAATAAAAGGTAACATACTTCATTAGGACAACATGAAGTTCAAGTATCTATTTAGGAAAAAAAAAAACTAAATGACCCCCGATGGATTTTACTATCTAATTTAGCAATAAAAACTTGTTATCAAATTGATTTTTCAATTCAAAGTGATTGAATTTTATATTTTTATTTAGATAAAATATCAAGTAATATCAAATATGAAAATTTACTTTTGCAAGGCAGCATTTCAAAATTAGACCAAATTGACTACATCCAATAAGAAATTACACTATATTACAATTCTAAGAGTTAAACTCCTAGCATTAGAATTAGAACAAGTGCCTGCAACAAAGCAGCTCAATAGTCGTGTGCTTGGACATCCTTTATTGTAGCCGGGGTTTGAATCTTGATAAACACATTGTGCGTTATTCTCTACTAAATTATGATTTGACATCTTCCATGTTTCAAGAAAAGAAGCAGACATATTTTTCCTTAACTTTACTTGGCAACTCTCTATAATACCGTTAAAAAAAAAAGTGCGCCTTAAGTAACCAAATTGAACTCAAAGTGCCGAATTCTTATTTCATGAATATCTAATATCATGAGGAATACATACACTGGTCAACATCTTATTTTATGGTACAATATAGGTTTAGGTTTAAGGCTGGCCTACCCAATCTAATATTATGGAAAATCACATAGTACTTCAATGAGGATTTATAGTGACTTTAAATTTACACCCCTAAACATCTTTGTTGTTAGCATATCACAATATTATATCTGATTCTTGATTATCTCCTACTATCTATCGGCCCATACATTTTATAGCATTTTATTAGTAGGGTTTTCCATCTAAAAAGGAGGACTTGCACATTCACATTGACAAAAGCAAATTCAGATTGATCCAACATTAATTAAGACATCCATCACCTTGTTTTGATTTGTGGATGATAATTAAGATAGCTATGAACACCAAACTTAGATACCCATCACCTTGCTTTGATTGGCAAATTACATAGAAATTGTGTGTTTAATTCTCTCCTAAGCAGCTGAAGTGCATCTCTTCCATAAGTAGAACGACATTATTTTTTTTATCTTAATCATTCCTTTTATAAAATGACATCATTCCCTTTATAAAATGACATCTTCTCCTCCAATCTCTCAACCCCCAAATCCCACCGCCCTTTTGCCCGTGGCCACCTGCATCCTTCACTTCATGGCTCTACCGCACTCACCACCCACCCTTAACCCCGATCAAAAAATTCAGATTCCACCACTGACAAAAACATTAAAAGTACTCAATATAAAATTACTATACAATATACCTATGATTTAAGCGTGCGATGTATCTAACTGTTCCCGTATGAAAAAAAACATTGGCTGCAGGTACCATTTCCAAGTTGTCACCATTCTCACGTATTGTTGTCAAGCAGTTCGCGCCATTCCAAGGAAGATGGGTCCAGGATGGAGATCGATCTGACTGTAATTAGCCAGATCCTTACCATAATTCCTTCTCTACAGTGGGTTTCTTGGGTGGTTGTTTCCTATTACAGAGTTGTGGCATCTCCTGGTCTTGCCACATCGTTAATCATAATTATGTTGATCAATTTGATTCTACTTAAAAAAGAATTCAAAACGGTAAGAAATACAGTTATATATTAATTATGCAAAAAGTAAAAACTTCACCTGAAGATGGACAAAGATTGACCGAGGACAGTAAGATTGACTTGCATTTACCCTCCTCTGTTTTTGCCGACGTCCAAGGAACTAACCAAAAAACATGGTTTATGATGCTTGACCTCTATCTACTCTATTTTTTTTTGTACCCTTGCATGCTTCAATCCCTAGCTACTTTATTTCTTGTAAGTCTAAAAAAATACGAGCCAAAATTACCAACTTGTTAATGAACTTCTACAAGGTTCTCTTTTTCAAAATTACATGTTTTAAAATTTGTAACGATATTGAACAATAAACTTTTTTTTTCCTAATAATGTTCCTGTTTCAAGCAAGTGTTTTAATCCAAAAAGCGCTCCTATTCACGAACAAAAAATTACTACCTCCGTCCCATTTTAGTTGAAACATTTCTTTGGGCACGGAAATTAAAGTGTATGTAATTTGTATTAATTTTTTGTATAGTAAAAGCTTAAATAATGACTAAAAAAGAAAAGATTCTTTTTTAGGTTTTGTGCAGTGAGAGATTGAGTGGATATTAAAAAAAAGAGTCTTTATTAGGTTTTATGTAAAATGATTATTTAATTATTTAAAATTTTTCAAATAAAAAAACTATTTCCACTTTTTAAAACACAAAAATATATATATATTTTCAGTAAATTGGGACGGGGGAGTAGTCAAAATATGGTACGGGATGAAATTTCCTCCTTTCTGCGAATTGATTTGATTGTATCATCGGAACGGGAATTTTCATTAATGAGGAGCCCAGAAATCTTGTTAAATGGTCACCATCACAGTGGTTGAAAATTTCTCTCCTGGCACTACATGTTTTGGCTCCTTGGAAATCCCATCCCTTTTAATTTTTGAACCTTTTCGCCAATCCCTGCCCGTCAATTTTCAGATATTATTCCGAGTCAAAACTATCTTCTACAACACGACAAGCAGAAAATTTGTGAATCTTGCTTTAATGAAAAATTTGCAGGACTTTTATAGACAATTTGGTGACATATCAAAGTTGAATTTGGTTGGTGGAGGTCAAGTTCTTATCCCAGCAAGCCAAGGAATAAATTAATTTGACATAAATTTTATGTTTATTATTTTTGTGGTTGTTTGTAAACTATATATGTGTTTAGTTGGTGACAGTGAAACTGTTGAAAGTTTGGTGTATGATTAAAGGGTAAGTTATTGACCTCACAAAATGAATAAGTGTAAGCTATTAAAATGATATAGAGTTACTCATAGAATAGAAGTCTTTGATGCTCAAGTCAACGCAATAAAAGATAGCGACAATGCTTAAAGTGTATCTCTTGATTGGGGAGAAGATAATTTTTGGGAAATTTTTTTATGGTAGTTTTGTATGAAGATTTTAAATGCTTTGACATTCATCGACATGTTTATTAAAAAAGTTTAATTTTATAATTGACTATCATCAAAATAGTTCAATCTAAGTCACATAATGACAAAAAGAATCACTATCATTATATGACTCACATCGAACTGTTCCAATGATGTCTCAACTTTTATTTCACGTTTTTTTAATTCCATCCAACATCATGAGCCACATTTTGTGATGACCTAAAGTCTTGGACTTGCTTTACCGGCCAGCGGGTAACACATTTTTTTTTTTTTCAACTCTTGGACATTTACTTTTGAAACGACAATAAGGTATTTTTTTCAAAAAATAGAAAAGCTGTAGAGTGGTAAATTGTGACACTTAAAAAAATTACATGGGTGACCATTCGTCATGGTGATAACCAACGTTGAATTAGTTTGGCGAGAATATAGCAGACGATAGACATTGAGGAAAAAAAAAAACCCCATGGCAATCACTTTTTAAAAAAGAAACTATCGCATGCTCTAGGGAAAAGCGCATTTTTGGTCATAGAATTTTACATATTTTTCTATTTAAATCCTAAAATTTTTTATTTTTCTAAATATATCCTAAAACTTTGTGACTGTATAAACAGCTAGTACTAAAACTTTTTATATTTTTATACAAGTCCTAAAATTTTGCAACTATGAAAATAGTTAGTCCTATAAATGATCATTTTCAAACCGTTTTATGTTTATATTACCATTTAATTTGTTCAGTAACCATTTTCTAATAAATTTAAATTATGAAATGATTTCTTGACAATGGACCATTTAAATTATCATTTTTCCCCTCTCTATAAACCAACTTCCTATTTAGTAATTGCCTTTTAGTAAATATAAAACTAACTGTTAAAACTTTAACAAAGTTTTAAGACTTCTGTAAAAAAGTGAAAAGTTTTAGGACTCAAACATAAAATAGGACAAATTTTTTGGACTGAAAAATGCTCTGCCATTGTGGCCATTACTTGTGGATTGGTGATAGCCATTGAAGTGCTACATATGAAACAAAGGTGATCACTTATCCCTCAAAAAACAAAAAAGGGCCAAATGTCTGAATACAAAAGTGATATTTTCCAGACGAATAATGACATTTCTAGATTTAACGCTTAGAATAACATCTCACAAGGAATGACATGGATTGCATAGATAAGATGGGACACTTCTCATATGTAAAAAGTTTAGCTCATGTGCCATCTGATGATAGGTTCGGATTGATTACAATTGGGCCCAAAAGAGTGAAACTCTCGTACCATACCCATGTTGTAAATAGCAACAATTGGGAGGGCCCGAAGCAAACGAAAATCTTGAAGTGAAAAATGGCCCAACTCAACCACATTCATCATCTTGTGAACAAAAGCCTTTTTGTATACACATGTGAGGCTGAAACCTAAGCATAATTCTAGGATACACTAAAACACAAACAAGTTACTCTATTTTAGTTTGTTTACTTAAGTTTAAATTGAATTTATTTATATTAATTAGTTGATAATTTTCTATAAAATTATAGTTAAAAACTATAAATTTTTTAATTTCTAATATACTTTTTTTCAAAAAAAATTTCAGTAAATAAAATATATAAATAAATTCATATCAGAGAAACTGAGACAGAATAGTATTATTGTAAAGAGATTCTAGGTACAATCCGAGAATTTGTGTACAAAATGAAACTGATTGAAAAAGGTTCTTTCTTCCGTCCGAGGTTAGTTCCATTTAAGTCTCTAACCACTGAAAAATCTTCTCCATGACTGCCAAGGTAGAAATCCGCCTGGCCCAGACAATACAAATCATCAACAAGAGAACAAGAAGAGCAATTGGCAAACATACACACACATTTCATGTATGGCATTTGTACACATGTTGTGTTGCTGCTTGACGCTATGACATTGACACTACCATGTCTCTAGTCCTAACTTGTAAGAAATTTATGATTAGATAGGTAAGGTGTAGTGTAAGGCAGTTTAGGTTTTCTTCTTAATTTGTACCATGTAATTAATTATTCTGTGTATTATATATCTATATAGAATCTATATGACATACCACAAGAATGGCAGCGGAAGTAGGAAGCTTCCCTCACAACCAGGCCTGATCCGCCGCATTCTTTACATCTTCTCTGTGCTACCTGCATTGCATGCAAAAAACAAAAAAAAAAAAAAAAATAACATCTTCTTATGCTGAAAAGAAAAGTCTCTTAATTTTCATGCTAAAATGTATAGATTAGGGCAATTCTTTTTAGTTATACCAAGCAATGGTACCAAATTAACCGCTTTAATTACCGTGTACGGTATTAATTACTTATCAGCATGGGAAAAGATAAAAAAGTGTATAATTAACAGAAGAGAAATAATTTCCATGTGCTTACTATTCTTTTACTGAATTCTACTCCGGCAACAAGAAATGGGGTTACCCCAGCTGCAAATTAAAAGAGTTAAGACTTAATTAATCCAACTACTTAAAATGAGATAGGTTCGTAGTTTATTGCTAATTATTGGGAAGCAGAATTAACAACTTAAGAAATTCTCCAATGATAAATAAATAGGTACCTATGGCTCCGACAATGATTTGCCACGTGATTTGGACGGGTGCAGGATCCAGAGCTGCGGCAGAAACCTCGTTCACAGCTTGGACGTGAACCGGCCTGGTTTTGGGCCGTCGATCACCAGATAGTTGAAGAACGCTTCGGTTGGTGCACGCAGTTCTGGCCGTCGATTCCGCGTACTTTTGGGCTGACCGAGCCGCTGAAATTGGGAAAGTGGCAAGAACAGCTGATGAGACTGAAGAAACTTCCATGGCTCTCTTCTTTCCTGTTCCTTGATGCTTGCTCAGGGCCTTGGCCTAGCCTGCTGTTCAAAGGAAGGAGACGTAGTCAGTGAGCCACGTCTCCTTTCGGATCCTTCTCGGGTGCCCGCCCCACTAGGTGTGGTAGGCTCGCCAGTAGCCTCAATTCTACTGTAGGTCCATAACCCACTTAAACGGCGCCGTTTGGGTTTTTGTCTTCTTTGTTTCTTGCCTTTTCTCCTTTATTTTTTGGTAGAATTGGAGTGTTAATCATGCTCTAGTCATACACAACTTTTCGGTTAAGTTTTTTATGTGATTTTTGAAGCATATTATCAACAGATTATATTTTAGGAGGTGATAAGCATGTTATCCACAAATATTTCAAAGAGAAAGGCTTCTACAACTAAAAAGAGCTTATTCCCTACTTTCTTTACTCTTGTAACGTGTGATCTTTTTTTATTTGAACTAGAATACTAAGATTGTATAAAATCACAATTTCCCACGTTGTTATTTCCATTCATGCTATATATACTTTTTGAATAGATTTACCCATGATTTTCTATTGTTATAGTCTGATTGGATTAGGAGAAGTAGAGGAGAGGGAGAAAACTAGCACAATCTCTTATTTAAGTCCAATTCGTTTCAATTTAATCTAAAATTATTTATTTTTATTTTTACATCTTTTTATCTAAAATTATTTTTATTTAAAAAAACATATTATGTAAGTGTAATAATTCATTAAAAATATAATTTTTATAATCTTACTAAAATTTTATGAATTTTTCTAGCTTTACATATTAAAAAAATTTATAAAAATTTAATAATATTATTAAAATTTACTTTTAAATAAATTATTATATCTATATAATATTAGTTTTTAAATAAAATTAATTTAAAGTAAAAAAAATATAAAAATTAAAATAAGTAATTTTAGACAGGAAGAACTTTCCTTTATATGTTTTTTTCACCGCTTCAAACGATGATAATGACTGGCATTCCGCATTCCTGACTAAGCGGATACTCGAAATGAGAAGGCGCCATAATTATTAAATGCCAGAATGAGACTGGTAAAGTCGGATTTCTACGTTCTAACACCAACAAAACAATTGTCAGCCATAGTTCCAAGATAAACCCCAATCAAGCTAAGTGAAAAATGGGACATTCTCCTGCTTCTTAGGGTTTTTGGGCATCTTCCTGTTCGAATCTATCTTCTTCCACTGAACGTAAATGGCGGCTTTCTCTCTCTACGCTTGCTCTTCAGCTCTCCACCGGCTCCCCAGCTTCCAGCTCCACTCTTTCTCCTCCAGCACGGACGTCGGCATAAGTGCTGATGACAAGCTCAAGACTAGGTTCGTGGTGCTTTCGGCTCACTCCAACCCCAGGATTCTCAAGTTCTCCAATAAATCCAGGTTCCGCCGGACTATTTCACCTTATGACATCTATGACGAGGAGGAGGACGAGGAGGAGGACGAAGAAGAGTTTGATGATGATGATTACCCTGTTGCTACTGATGATTGGTTGATGAATGTAAGTTCTCTTCCTCTGATACTAACAAGCACCCATTCTTCTTTGCCTCTTGGTTAGTTTTTGTGTGAATTGGAGATTACAGAACAACCTACAATCTCCCCTTTATGTGTCTTGATGTTCTCTTTTGGCTGCTAGGTTTGTTTTAAAATTATCATATGATGTAAAGATTTCCATCTTCCTCAAATTAGTTATAATTTTTGTTTTCAAGTATGTTAATGCTGACACAGGTGAAAATGGTGGCGAGTAGTTACAGCTTACAAGTTTCAACTTTGATTTAAGCATTAGGGGACAAGCTTTGTTCTATATTCAAACTTGAAAGACAAACCAGACGGACACGAACCTGAAAGACTTCTAAATCCCTTGATGGCTGCAATTTTGCTTGTCCTGATCTGTGACAGTCCCCTTTTATGTACAAAGGTCTTGTGCGCTTGTTTAGTGACTGTCTTGGTTGGTACATGTTACTCACTTTAGTTTATAATAACGAAGCTGATTTTTTTTTTTAAACCATTTGTTACTTTTAGATTTATGCTGTGCTTCAAATTGATTTTGGTTCTTAACTGCCCTTATGGACATGGCAGTGATTGGCAAGCCATGGCATACTTCTACTTGGTTTCATTGTTATCACTCCTCCGATTCTAACCTTGTACATGAACTTCAGGATGACTTCGCAGAAGTTGCAGAATTTGATGTTAATGGAAAGACATATAGATCACAAAAGCGAAACAAGAAAGAAGGTATTACATAAGAATGTTTGATCATATTTGTTCTTTTTCTTGTTTTTCTTTTAAAATTTTTTTGGAGAAAGTAAGAAAGATCCATTTATCTATGCAGGCAAGTTCAAACAAAAGGAACAATACCATGCCTCTAACAGATTAAAATCCAGTCGAGTTGCTTTTGAAGATCAAGACAAACTTAAGGCTACAGGAGGTAACAGTGCAGTAAGGAAGGGTAGTTTAGTAAATCCTTATCATGCTTCTAGCAAAGTGAAGGAAATCGGTTCCTTGAATTTAGAAGGAAATAGAAAGGTAGAATAGATGGAAAATTTTACCAGACACTATGAAATGATGTAAATGAAACTTATAAGTTATTTTCTCCCATTACAGGTGGTGCCTAATACACGTCCGGAGAACAAATACCAGTCACTGTCAGATGAGATTGATTTTGATAGGAAATGGATTCCTCTTCTTGATTACTTGAGCACTTTTGGACTTAAAGAATCTCATTTTGTGCAAATGTATGAGAGGCACATGCCTTCCCTTCAAATTAGTGTGTGTTCTGCTGAGGAAAGGTTGGAGTACTTGATTAGTGTTGGTGTAAAGCACAGAGACATCAAAAGGATTCTTTTGAGACAGCCACAAATTTTGGAATACACTGTGGAGAACAACTTGAAGCCCCATGTTGCTTTTCTAAAGGGTTTGGGCATTCCAAATTCAGGAATGGGGCAAATAATTGCTGCTGCTCCTTCTCTGTTTTCTTATAGTGTTGAAAATTCATTAAAGCCCACTGTTAGATACTTAATAGAAGAGGTTGGAATCAATGAAAATAGTCTGGGTAAAGTTGTAAAGCTGAGTCCTCAGATCCTGGTCCAGCGAATTGACATATCATGGAATACTCGGTATTTGTTTCTTTCAAAGGAGTTGGGAGCACCTAGAGATAGTGTTGTGAAAATGGTAACAAAACATCCCCAGCTGCTTCATTACAGCATTGATGATGGATTATTGCCGAGGATCAATTTTCTTAGGAGCATTGGAATGCATGATGATGACATTTTGAAAGTTTTGACAAGCCTGACGCAGGTTAGTTTGTGTTATCATATGTAGTTGCTTCTTGAAATGTTGTTGAACTATCCATGCATCTCCTTCCTTTCTTTTGGAACACTAAGCTAGCATTGCTTCTTGAAATGTTGTTAAACTATTTGCACATCTCCTTCCTTTCTTTTGGGACTCTAAGCTAGCATTGCTTCTGCGTTGAAACATTAGATTCTTTTGATTGAAATTCTTCTGTATGTGACATGCAACCTTAAATCACAAAAGCATTTGGCATGAGAAAGGAATAAAGTTTCTGTTGGATATAAGTATAAGGTTAAATCATTTTTACCAGTATTTTACCTGAATTTCCTAAATGATGGTGTGGGCTTTTGTTTCCAGGTGTTATCTCTATCATTGGAGGACAATCTGAAGCCCAAGTACGAGTACCTAATAAATGAGCTGAATAATGAGGTGCACTCTTTGACTAAATACCCAATGTATTTAAGCTTATCACTAGACCAGAGAATTCGACCTCGGCATCAGTTTTTGGTTGCACTCAAGAAAGCTCCAAAGGGTCCCTTTCCTCTGAGCTCATTTGTTCCAACTGATGAATGCTTTTGTCAGCAGTGGGCTGGAACTAGTTTAGACAGTTATTTAGCATTCCGTCAGAGGCTGTTGCTCAAGAATTTTGCAAAGAAATATGAAAAGCGAGGATATTGATGTGCTGCCTCCGAGTTTTCTTCTACATCCGAGTTCCAATGACTGCAGCGATACATAATGGCTACCGGCAGTTCTGCAGTAGTTCTACAGTCTACTTCTACGTATCTACTCTGTTTTCAACTGTCAGTTCGGGTTGGTGATATACGCAAATTACCCCGCTCACCCTCTAAAGGAGAAGAGAAAAAAAAAGGCTAAAGCAGCAAGGCAGCAAGTTGTGATTAGCTGGACAGTTTTTATCACCCGCTTAACCTATATGCTGACCTCCTTCAGATCTCATTGATGGATGACTTGTTCTAGAATGCAGTTTGCAGTGCGAAATGCTTGCTGCTACTCCCATGTTGAGTGTTGGGTTGCTCGACATTAATTCCTTGTTTTGATACTAGCAAAAGGGAGCACTTTGTTAACTGCTGCCAATTAGATCAGAAACCAACACTGGCTGAAGCTGGAAAACATATGTTCTGGCCTATGGTTGTTCTTCTTAAAATGCAAGCAAGCAAGGGGAATTATACTGCAGATTTTTAAGATTGCAATGGGCATGCCGCTGGCCCGCTGTTGCACTAAAAACTTTTCAGTCATGATGCTAACTTAACCCTGAGGTTATTTAGTCGTCTTGCTCCTTGCAATGGTTGTTAGATAGGTATGTGTTCGTACTTCGTGGGATATCGCCTGAAACAAGAGAAGATGCTTTCCTTTCTCTGTGCTGTTGCAACTGCATTCCTCCAGCTCAAAGCTCTTGTTACTCCCTCTTTGCAATGCCCTAACCAGTTGCAGATTGCTGGCTCGTGTACCATTTGAAGCTGGAAGGATGATACCATGATACAAGTCAAACACTCGCCTGCAAAATTTTGATGGTTATATCTTCTTTCGTAGAAAACCATTTTTCCTTTTGGCAGCTTTTCTATGCATCGTACATTTGCTGTATATGTAACTTATTTATTACAGTATTGTTTTTGTTGCTGGTGGTGGTGGGTTGTTCTTGGTTTTGAGGCCTTCTTGGGCAAAATTGAGTTAAAAGAAGGAAACAAAAAAAAAAAAAAAAGGAAGTGTGGGTCACCATTCTTTCGGACCTTTTGTTTAATTTTTTGTTTAATTTTTTTCCATGACATTGGATGGGGGTGGAATCTTCTTTGGACTTTGGGCTTGCTTCACGGGCTTATCAACATTCTTTGATGTTCGGCCCATGCATGCGTGCAATTGAATACCGTGGTATATTGTATGGTCAGTAAACAGTATGTAGAATAAATTTTTTGGATATTTTTTCTTTTACTTTTGCTTTTTTTTTTGTAGTAGAAAATGTATTATTATTATTAAAGTATTATTTTTTTTCTCTTGTATCAATAAATTAGATTTTTTTTGTTAAGTAATACTCCTTCCGTCCCAGAAGTTTTGATACATTTGACTTTTTGTTGTATTTTGACTCAATTTTATTTATATTATTGTTTGTTAGAAAAAAATTAAAAAAATATATTTAGAAAATACATATCTTAAATTATCATTCATATATAAAATTTTTTTATTTATATATTAGAATATTAAAAATAAAAAATCCTAGATTAATTGCTAAAAACAAATAGAGCAAAACCTTTGGGACGGAGGGAGTATTTATTTTGCTATATATATAGCAATTTTTATGTTTTTTGTATATAAAAAAAATACCTTCTATCATATATATTTTATTCATATTTGATAAATTATGATGAGAAAAATTAAAATAGATATAAAAATGTACGAAAATTTATTTCATCTCAAAATAATATATATATATATTTATGAAAACGATAACAATTTGTGATGTAGTATACGTTAAAAATATGCGGATCGGTATACCTACTGGTAATGATATTTAAAACCTTGGATGCATGCTATCATTTTCGTTCAATGAGGCATAGGTCAAAGCATAAATATCAAAAAATTGATGTAGCCAATTTGTTTTAATTTAATTCAATTTAATCTAAAATGATTTATTTTTTATTTTAATATTTTTTTCACTTGGAAGTAATTTTATTTGAAAAATAATATTATATAGGTATAACAATCCATTGAAAATACACTTTTTATACACTTTTAAATTTAATAAATTTTCATAAAAATTTAATAATATCATGAAAATTTATTTTCAAATAGATTATTATATCTACACAATATTAAATTTCAAATGAAATTGATCCCAAGTAAAAATTAGGTAAAGATAAAAATAAGCTATTTTAGATTAAATTGACTTAAGTTAAAACTAATCAGCTTGTAATGTTTTATTTTCCTTATTTGCTATATGCCATTCATTTTGAATTAATTTTAACTAGGTTTGCGAGCCTTGGCATTAAATGTTATAATCCTTCTATTTTAGGTCAATATTTTGCACAAGTTCTTAACTGTCTCTCTTTCTATCATTTTAGCAACATTTTTACTTAAATTTTAGAAAGTGAATTTTTTTGCTCTCATCTTTGTTTCATGCTACTTTATGTGACCTCGCTCTCATAGCAGTGAAAAATTTCATACACGAAATTTGTTTTTTTTTCCCCAATAAATAGTCAAATTCCTCGTTTGATCTTTTAGTTTATTATTTTTGTCCATTTAGTCCCCAAACTCCTCCATCTGATGAACAAGTTCACAGTTTCAATCGCAACACTACAATAGTAAGGGGATCCGATTTTTGTACGGAGCACTTTGGGGACAAAAGGTTAAAAATGATATACCTAGAGACTGAAACAGGAGTTTGACAATAAAGATGGAAAAAGAAAAAAAAAAAACAAAGGAAATGACCTCATATCATTTATTGTTATTGAACGGTGATTCAGCCTACGCACTTTAATATTAATAATAATGTATTTTTATAATCATTCTTATATAAAGTAGTTATATGCACAAAATATTAATTTATTAAATTCTTACACGTTAATAAATCCAAAAATTAATTTTTACGATAATTTTTTGAGAAAAAAATATTTTTATTAATTTTTTAGGTTATATAAAATTAAAAAGCACTTGCATTTTATAAAAATATCAGAAGATTAGTTTTTAGACTTCTTAAAAAGTAAGGTTTTAATAAATTGATAATTTTGGGCACATAATTACATTATATAAGAATAATGCACAATAAATATACATGAAAATTAATTCAAAATGGACTTGTAAAATTTTGAAACATAAAAACCGTATTCACTTTATGCTACATTATTCTCATTTACTTTTAAATGAATGTCATTTGAAAGCCACTCTATATACCTAATAATTAGTTTGAATAACTTTTATGAATTGATTTTGTTCACTGAGTCTAAAAAGGAAAAATTAATAACAAATATTTACTTTTTGAAAAGAAAAAGATGCCTTTGGAGATGTCCAACAGTTCTAAACTACTGTCATATGGCATCTCTTTCGGTTGTTCTACTACATATACTTCTGCAATACGAAGAACTTTTGTCTGCAGCAACTTGGTTACACATTAAGGATGAAGCTTTAACCGTTTAACGTACCAGAGACCAGAAGCAACAGTTAATCACGCAGCAGAACCATGCAATGCTTTGAACGCCTAGGAAATGATAGCAGTTTCTTGGCAATCATCAGCTGTTTCTGCACATCCGGCGAATGGATCACCAATTTCTGCAAACTTTCTGCAGTCCCCAAAAAGTACTCCACCATCTTCAGCTCATTATCTTCCTCTGCAATTGGCCTAAAGATTATGTCTTTGATAGTGTTCTGCAAACAGGATGGCAGATCTGCTCGTGGATGCCAGCGAAACATCGATCCCTATGAGAAACGTCAAATTAAACATGTATGAGATGAGCAATACAAAAATCACACTACCATATGTAAGGCCTAATGGCATTGAATTGTTTGTAACAATGAAGAAATTTTTTGACACTGTGACAGCTTCTGTTGTTCTGCTTCAAGACTTATAGAGTCAAAAAGTAAAGTTGTTCAGAAAACAATATGTTTGGCTTGTTAAATGGCCTCACCTCGAATATTATAGATTCAAGCAGTGGAGCATTCATCAGCAAGTGAAGAATAAAATGATAACAACCACCATAACCAACTTGGAGGCTCAACAAGCGCAAGTCCTCGAAATCAGGTAGTTCAGCCCTAGAGAGATTGGAAAGCGCCTTCAAAGAAAGACGAGGCCATTTCTAAAATGTCATCACGTAAGAAGATGAACAAAAAAATATATAATATGTTAAAGTAGTTATTAGCTCGTGAGCACAAACCTTAATAGTAGATTCAGATAAATGAAGAGATTGAACATGTTTGATTTCTTCCATATTCTCAGCAAGAGCATTGGCACCTTCATTAGAGACTGCAACAATGTCAAGATGAGCCTCATTTAGTGATTCTACGTTATCCAATGAATAGACCGGTGCTGTATCATCGGTGCGTGTGATGCTAAGGCACGAAAGACTTGCGGCTTTGATGACAATTCGGGGAGCTCGGGCATAATGAGAGATGTCATTTCTCATCTCATTTATGGTCAACTTCTTCAGTGGAGGAGAAGAAATCTTCAGCAAGGTTGGCCACTTCAAGTAGCACTCTTCCATGATCAGATCTTCAAGAATGGGGCAGCAACGGATAAGCCTTTCAAAAGAACCATAGTTCTTTATTTTGATCCTCCTCAAACAGAGAGATGTTAGCCTTGGAAGCCAAACATCATTGGAATTATTCAGTTCAATCTTGTCATTCAAGTGTAAAGAAATCAAAAGATTCGCATCGGAAAAGATTCATTTCTGGCAAACTGATGAGGCCTTTCTTGGCGCTGCCTAGAATGAGTTGTTCTACTTCACACCTTAGAGCACTACATATCCACCTTGAGACGTGTGAAGAAGTTAATGAAGTTTCCTCCCTCTTGCATACAAGATGGAATCTCTCAAGTGGTTCAAGATGATGCACAAACAGGACCTTGTCCACAAAATTGATGAAACTGTTCTTATGGTTACTACGGCATACAAAATCATCACACACATAGAGATTGGGCACTGAAGCATAAAGATGCTTCCATCTGGTTGATAGGACTGAGCTGCGCACTGCATCCCTCGTGTCAAGGAATGATAAGATGTGAGAAAGAATGGAATCAGGAAACTCACTGATGCTCCTGCGGTTTCTCTTCCTTGCAGTAGCCATCTTAAAGCAATGTCCTTGCACAATGGTGCTTCAACTCACTTGAATGGCCAGGAAGATCAGAGGATGGAATGGCTATGAATCCAACAGGCTAGTGTGTCAAGAAAACACTTCCACAGTTACCTGCTCTTCCATCTGGAGCAGAGGCAGCACTGTCATTAACATGGATGTACCAAAATAAAGCTTGCAATACCAAAACAATATTTTTATGACCAGGGTCAAAAAATCATGAACAAGCATAACCCTATGCTCAGATTACATCAGTAACATAGAGAGTCAGTATTCCACATCAAAAGAACATTCCAACTAAGAACTCTGGAATATTGAATTCTTTAAACAAGGGTTTAAAAAGGCCATACAGCTTGAAGAAAAATGCATTGCAAGGATTGTTCTTGATAAAAAAACAATTTTTATGCCTAAATCAAAGACCCCATAAGCATACACCTACTGGTTCAGTATAAGAACTGCACCAGCTGAAGTTATTGATCAAACAACAATCGTCCAGTAAAAGGAATTGAAACAGTTGATCAACCAAAAGCAAATTGCAAGGAAAAATATTTACTTTGTGTTCAACCTTATAGAGATTGTGACAATAACAACACAGAAGAAATGCACGACAATTAGTATGGTTATTTTGGTCATCTCTGAAAGCACACACCAGCCGTTTTCTCACATAAAAGTTGGAGGAATCTGAAGCAATTGTGCTGGTCAGAAACGCAAACATGAAATTCAAACTTAAGAAATGGAGAGAAAGATGAAGTGGTGTTTTAGTTACTTGTTTTACTGGCGATTGCAAAGAAGAGAAAAGGAAAGAGAAACTACCAGACTCAAGAGAAGAAAAAATGGAAAAGGTAACAGATAGGAATAATGTACGTGAAGGGGAGGAGAAAGAACCAGGAAAGCAACGAAAATAGTTGTTGCTTACTGTTACGGATACACAGTCGCTTCGAAGTTGGAATTCGAAAATCTTTTGGGTTCTGCTTTGTCATGTAATGCATGAAGAGAAGAGACCGCTGATCTTTGCATTTGTAGATCTTCGCTTCGAAGTTGGAATTCAAAATTTCAATTTTGCCATCCACTACGTGGCACGCCTGCATCTCTCTTACTCTCTGATCGATGGGATTGGGTCAGCCTGGACTTGACGAAGTCGGTAAGGATAAACTTTGCCTCTCAATCCAATTGCCCAACCCCATGAAGCCCCCTCCGACTTTCTACGTTTTGCCTATTCAGCTACACTAAATGTCACTTAAATCACTTTAATGGAGGACAATAGTAAAAAAAGAAGAAGATTCGAATGACTACTGGAGCCTGTCATTAACTATTGTGTCAGAAAGCTGGTGGGGAGAAGGAGGTGGGCCAACAATATGGCCACGTGTATTCTTCCACTTTCAGTCGCATCAGTAAAATTTGTTATGTTTAGGGGCAAACCTGACAATGCACTCTATGTGCCCATGTACAGATTTCACCTGGGCTGTGAAAACCCAATTCAGTCCACCATTCACCTAAAATTGACACGCGCACCTCCCTAATCTAAAGTTATCTAGTTTAACGTTGTTTTTTCATCGTTATCTACCAACTCATCTATCCGTCGCGGAGCACTCAGCCGCTGGTAGGACTCAGCCGCTGGTAGGTGCCGCATTCAATTACACCGGTCGAAGAAGCTTTGGCCGGAGTTCGAAGTCCGGAGATCGACGACCTTGTTCAACTCCACCTTCCGTCGAAAGAATTAAATGGGTTAAAATTCCTAGCGAATTCGGCAACGGTCGGTTCATCTTCATCTAATTTTGTGCTTGATCCGAGAGCCATTAAATTGGCATCTTCATTGTTCCCTCCCGCTACATTTTATCATGAAGACCAGGAAGCTAATGATATTCACGAATGAATGTGGTCGAGGTGGACTTCAAATTGTTTCTGTTGAGATTCGTTTGATCTACTATTGTTTTGTTGGATATCGCACACCAGGTGTTCGAGGAAATTACCTAAAGAACACGGATTGATGTTTTCTGGGAGGCAGAGCAAGTATGATTTTTCTAATATTTGATGGCAATTCAAAGAAAGCGTGAGTTTTCGTCACAAGAACTGGAGCAGATGCTCTAAGGATCTTTAAGGGGGAATTCGAAGTTTCCACAAAACCTTAAATGTCTCAACAAGTCAAGGACATCAAGTGGAGATACCATCAGTATTCGCCGTGTGGAGCGAGAGATAAAACCAAAGTAGCCCATTTACTTTCCAATAGCGTTTTCAGCTCACTGACCCAAGACTCCTTCGTGCGTCATAAGATGGACTGAGATCACCGAACTTGCTCGGAATTCTTAAAGTCGTCGTTAAGCTCAAGGCTGCGGCATCCGGCAGGTTAGCATTTTGAGGCAGACTCCGCGACAAAGATTAGTTGGGGAAATGACGACAGGGCAACGGCGTCAAAATACATAAGTTAAGTTGGGGATACGTGTCACTTTTTAGTCAATGGGGATTGGGGTAGACGATGACGATCCCTACCCTACCAGTAGAAAAGTATACAGAAACCAACTAGCACAACAGATGAGTGGTGTTATCTGGAAAATACCAATCTAGTGGGGGAGAGGTAGCAATGGAGGGAGGCAAAGGAAGGGTTTGCGTTACCGGCGGGACGGGCTTCTTAGCTTCATGGCTCATCATGAGGCTTCTCCAGCAGGGTTACTCTGTCAACACCACCGTTAGAGGTTCTCTTTTTGTTTTTGTTTTTGTTTTTGTTTTTTTGCTTGGTTGTACTAGTCTTCCTGTACCACTGGGCAGAATTAATCATCACAAATCCGACATCCATTTCCATCTTGAAATGTTAGCATCAATGAATTCCTGACACAATTTGGGTTTCCATATTTCACATGTGGGCAGATGTGAAGAAAGACGTTAGCTTCCTCACCGGCCTACCAGGAGCACAAGAAAATCTCAAAATCTTCGCTGCAGATCTGAGTGACCCAGAAAGCTTTGATCTTGCCATTCAAGGATGTATCGGAGTCTTCCATGTTGCAACTCCTGTGGACTTTGAAGGGAAAGAGCCCGAGGTTGTTATAACAAAAAGATCATTAGATGCAGCATTAGGCATTTTGAAGGCATGCCTGAGGTCCAAGACACTGAAGCGTGTGGTTTACACTTCCAGTGCTTCAACTGTTATGATTGACAATAATGATCAAGTGGAGATCCGGGATGAAGGTTTCTGGAGCGATGTCGATTTCCTCAGAGCAACTAGGCCGTTTGGAAATCCTTACTTCATCTCAAAGACATTGACAGAGAAGGCAGCTCTTGAGTTCGCTGCACAACATGGACTCGATCTCGTAACCGTTGTCCCTTCCTATGTTGTCGGTCCATTCATTTGTCCAAAGCTCCCTGGCTCGGTTTCTTCAGTTCTGGGTATGATCTTAGGTAATCTTTGCTTTAAGCTCTCCTGTCCGTTCCCCCCCCCCCGCCCCCCCCCCCCCCAAAGATTTTGGACTTGCATTCGAGGGCTATAGGATACATGTGGTAATCACTTGATCCTCACTATTTTTCAAGTGTCGTCTCCCTAGTAACCAAGAAAAAGAAGTGATTTTGATCCTGCAGGGACTTGGGACGAACGCACCGTTCCATACAAGATATCAGTGGTACATGTTGATGACGTTGCAAGGGCACATATCTTCTTGCTCGAGCACCCAGATGCACATGGAAGGTACATTTGTTCCACCGAAAAAATAACAATCAAGGAAGTGGTTGAACTTCTTGCTTCCAAGTATCCGGAACACCCAATCAAGTAAGTGACTTCCTCTCTCTTGTTGCGTATATCTCACGAGTTGAATGCTAGCTGCAGAACTGGAGTCGAGTTTTCTGAGCATAATAATCTTTCACAGTCCAACGCTGGATACAAAAGAGATGAAAATCGCCAAAATCCCTAGCCTGTCATCAAAGAAACTGTTGGACACTGGTTTTAAATATGAGCACAATATCAATGACATGTTCGATGATGCCATAACGTGCTGCAAAGAGAAGGGCTTCCTGTAGGAAGCATCGCCGGTTTACCTATACCATGCAGGACCTTGAATCATTAGCGAAAGTAGCAATGTTCCCTGAAGCAAACTATGGTAGTTCATGTTGAATTTGTCAAAAGTCTACCATTCAGATGGAATCACTCTTTTCGGGTTAATTACATTTGCCCTTGAACTGTGGTTGTAATTACACTTGCCTCTCAAAGATTTCAAAATCTGCACTAACCTGCTAAAGTAAGTTGAAGTCCGCTAAGAAAATAATATATATAAATTAAAATATGTTCTGAAAATAATCTATCCAAAATTTAAATAGATATTGGAAATCCGAAATCAAATAGTTTGCTTTCGGCTTTGTGTTTTTTCCCCGGTTTAGATTGCTGATATACTTTGGTTTTGCTGACACGTAGAAAACTGCAATCTGCAAATATGATAAAGCCCTAAAAACGCAGCCGCAGCAAATGAACCATGCACCCAATTCAATATTCATAAATCACAACTTAAATCAAAAGTGTTAAATACAATTACAGCTAAGTATATCATATCTCGAGTAAAATTCATATTTAGTCCCCTAACTTTAAGGGTCGTCCTAATGTGGTCCCTTAACTCAAAAAGTGACTCTTAAAGTCCCTTAACTCACTTTAACTGTCCTATTTTGATCCCTACCATTAGTTCTACCGTTATCGTTGATGGAAATTGCCCACGTGGTGCGTATATTGCCATGTGGCAGTTTTTTTTATGATAAGAAGTTATTCGATTGCAAGAACATAAAGTTCAAGCTAAATTTGGCACAAAAAGTAATTTTAGGGACCTAAAAGGATAGTTAACGCAATCTTTCCCCCTCTCCGATTCGATCGCCGCCGCCGCCTCTCTTCCTTTCTCTGCCGACACTTCATCTTCCTTCTTTCCAACCGACGCTCCACCTTCCCCCTTCATCCACAGCCCCACCAGTCACCTAAACTCAGAGCAACTCAGGCTTAAACTTGAGTGGGTCAAACAATTCTTTGAATCGATCGAACATAGATGAATTCATTTCATAATCGTCATCAAACCCTGCCAGAAATTCTTTCGAAACTCTCCCATGTCAACGGAGCTCGCCAACACGACGGAATGTGCCCGGAAATTCTTCAGCAACCTCGAAGCCCAGAAGACTTCCTCTCTCAGAAATCCCAATCCTTCAACTCCAAATTCCTCTGTCTCGCTTCCACCTCCTTCCAAACCTTAGATTCCATCTTTGCCCGGGAATCCTTCATCCCTGACCGCAAATCCTTCGCCATTCCATCTCCGCCCGGGAATCCTCCATCCCTGATAGCAAATCTTTCACCGCGAACCGTATCGAGTCTCTGAAATGCGCCAGTCATCTTTTCTGGCAGCTCCACGCCTGCTCATACCCGCGCTTAGATCCAGCGCCAATTCTTAGTAATTAATTAAGTAATTGAAGATATATAAGGGGGAAGGCGAGAAATCGAGGATGGGGAGGGAGAAATCTGGGCGAGAAAAGGGCATCAAGATGGGGACGGGGATAGCCGGAGCCGGCGACATCGTCCGTTTGAATCGGATAAGATTTAGGGAAAAAATTTGGGTTAAACTATGTCTTAGGACCTTTGGACTATGCAATTACGTCTTTTTAGCCAGATATTTATTTTTCTTTCAATTTAGCCACTTATTGTCATGAAAAGGGCAGCCACGTGGCAGTATGGTTGCCACATAGACAATTTCCGTCATAAATAACGTCAAAACTGACTGTAGGGACCCAAATAGGAGGACTTTAAGAGTCACTTTTTAAGTTAAGGGACCACATTAGGATGACCTTTAAAGTTAGGGGACTAAATATGGATTTTACCCATCATATATCATATTTTTAAAGTATACAACATCACATACTGTTACTATTTTAGTAAAAAAATAAATATTAAAATATTAATTTGAGATGAAATAAACTAAATAATTTTTTTTTCTCATTTTTATATGTATTATAATTTTTCTCATTATGATTTGTCAAATATAAATAAAATATATATGATACAAGATATTTTTTATACAAAATTATGAAAAATGTTATATATGGAGCAAAATAAATTTTACTCTGTAAAAAAACTAATTTATTGATACAAAAAAAATACTTTAATAATAACAAAATATTTTTTAAAACTACATTGCGTTCTTATGTGATTTAAAGTATGATATTTTGATGTAAAATGACAAAAAGTATATCTTATATATGTCTGCAAAAAATAGAATATTGTGATACATATTTTGTGGTATTTACGGTGTATAATAGATTTTTTTGATAAAATGTACATAAAAAGTGACTAGTATGTAAAATATCATAAAATATTATGATATTTTACGCAATAAAATGGCAAAATGCCAAAACACTTATACTACATATTGCATACCACTTACCTGCAATAAGCATAGTATCGCTTGGTATACTGCGATATTTTATTCAAAGTATCCCGATTTGGAAGGGGAAAAGAAAGGACCATGGCTTAGACATGTCATGGACGTGGGTACTGTAATATTATTTGCAGCATGTTAATCCAGCACACAAACCTCCTGCTTCTTTTCTCTTGACCCTTTTTCTTTTAATTTTTTCTATTTTTGTGTATCAATATATGTACTTCCTCGGCCCAAGTTTTCTACCCCATTTGCCATTTTGGGCGGTCCTAAGTTAGTTGCTTCATTTCCTATTTTAATAAGTTTTATCATACATAATGACTATTTTGCCCCTTTTTCATTTTACTTCGAAAAAATGAAACAAATGATCCCTAATGCTTATCTTTCTTTCTCGGCTGATCTTGCTCTTTCAGTTGATCTTTTTCTCGGCAATAATCTCCCTAGCTTGGCTGGTAGTGGCAATTTGGGTTGAGGTAGAATGAGGGGGCGATTTGGGTCAAGGTGGAGGGAGTCGGCGATTTAGGTTAATGCAATTTGGGGTTGTCGGTGATTTGGGTTGACAATGGTTGCGGTGATTTGGGTATTATCCTTCTTTCGACTAACGGCGATGGTTTGTTCGGCAAGATTAGAGAGGTGTCCATTTGGTGGAGGAGGAGAGATTTGGCTCTGATTTGTATCATGGTTGAGGGCGAGGTCGAGATGAGGTCGGGGATAGAGCTACAGAGCAACAAGGTGATTCAGAGGAGGTTCGGTAAGGGCGCGAAGGAGCTAGCAACGGTGATCCGAAGGAGTTCGGGTCAGGATGCGAATGAGGGATAAAGCAATAGGGTCAATTTCGGGGATGGGGTAGGGTGAGGATGCGATGGAGCATGGTAGCAGAGATGGATTTACCAGAGGTTGAGTTGTTGAGAGAGACAAAGGGGAGGTTGATTCGATAGAGAGTTGAGAAGGGAAGGGTAGATTTAGGAAGTATAGGAAAACAGTAACTTTTCTTAATATGTGTGCCAGTGTAAATGGAGCAGAAAATATGGGATGAAGGGATAGGGGTGTAAGTGTTGACCCTAAACTCGAACTCGAACCCGATCCTAATTTTAGGGTTTGGGTCGAGTTGGAAGAAAAGAAAACGTAAATTCGGGTTGACCCAATCCGATTCGTGTTTAGAATTTAAAGAATCGGTTTGGGTCGAGTGAACCTGAAAAAATCCGACCCGACCCTATTCTGATTTTCAGCAAACTGGCAATTTGCGGGCCTTGCTCCACTTTCTAGCCAGCCCAGCCCAAGTCACGCAGACAGACCAGGCTGGCATTTTTGCCGTCTTCAGTCTTCACTCTTCACTGTTCACTCTTCAGCTCTGAATCTGATTCCTCTCTTCAGTTAAGAATTTCGCCTTTTCCCGACTTTCCAATCTCCACCAGTGAACGTGAACGAGTTACGGCAAACGGCAAATGAACGCGACAGTTGTCAATCGACAGCGGCAGACGGCAGTGACGAGTTCCGACAATCGTCAATCGACAGCGGTAGACGGCAGTGATGAGTGACGGCAACGGCAAACGAACGTGAACTGATTTTCGAGCAACAGGTAAGTAGTTGGGAGATGCTCAGATGCTCCACTTTCATCATATATCTAGGACAGTTTCTGTAAACTTGAAGGGGATCTGGAAAAGCCAGAAATTCTAGACTTCTAAATCAGATGTTAGACACTAGGTGTTGCCCTTGGATGGATACTGAGTAAAGAATTTCAGACTTTTTAGCACTTTCTTGACATACTTATCTCGTGTGTCTGATCTCTGGTGCCTATGTTATAGCACTAAAAATGATTCTTCTAAAACAGTATGATTTGACTGCCAAAAATGCTGAAGTTACTTGAATTATCCTGTGTTTCAGAATCTGTCGCAGCTTGCTTCCATAAATTATGATCGGGTTGTTAGGACTTAGGAGCGTGAAGGAAGCAACAGTCTGAAATTGGTAGAACTTAACTAGGTAGAACTTGAAAAAAGGATATTTTTTTTTAGGTCTTATCGAAGAACTTCCCTCCAGCTTAGCAAAAAGGAGATGCAGGACATATATACTGACCTCAACTAGTTTAGAATAGGGCTTAGTTAATTGATTGATGCGTAAAAAGTAAAGGAGCTTAGATTAAATGGGTAATTTGTCTGAGAAAAATAGGCATCTATAAAGTTGGGGACTGAGCTTTAGGTAACTGATTAATTTCGTGAAAGGCTGAAATATGCATCTATTAGGTTTCACCGTTCACATTTGGTAATATTCATTGTTATAGAATAATAGCTAAAAGCAGAAACAGGTGATCTGGGAGGCTCCAAAACCATCACCGCCATGATTCTTACTGGCAGTGGGAGGCAAAGATAGAAGCTTAATATACGTAGTTGAGAACTCCAGGAAGGGAGCTCATATTGCATCTCGCAGTTGAGAACTCCAGGAAGGGAAGCTCTGGGGTTTGTTCTCAAAATATACGTAGCTTTCACAGGAAGTATATATAGGTTGTTACTCTCTGAAATAAAACAATAATAATAATAACAGGGGTCATTCTAGGTAGCACCAGCATCGCCATTTGATCAATTGTTAATAGTTTAAGTTCATTCGTTAAATTATTTGTTGCCTTTTTTTTTTTTTTTGCATTGGCTGGAAATCAATTCTTACATTTCCTCTATACCTATGATCTAAATCTTCATGTATATATTGTGCTTCGCATCTGTTTGAAAACAATTTTAACACTTATTGTTGTTCCAATTGTTGTTCCAATCATCCAATTGCAATTGATTATATTATGTTACGTTTCAATCAAATTTTGAACCTTGCTATTTTTTAATTTTGCAAATGGCCAGCAGCAATACTGATGGTGATTTTAGTAGTGGAAAAAATTTGGCAAATGTAGAAGTTAGGGAACACAAACAACTACAACAGAAACAGATGGAAGTAGTCATGCTCTAACGAGTGAAAGTAAGAAGATGAGGAAGAGGGATGGCTATTGGAATCACTTCAAATTTATTGATGGCACTAACTAAACCAAATGTAAGTGCATTCATTGTGGTGAAATTTATCTTTGTGATCCTAAGAAGCATGGGACAAGTAATCTAAGAAACCATTATGAGTATAAGTGCAAGGCTCGAAATGATCCAAAATAAGCGACCATTAATTTGAAGAAGGGTATTGATGGGGATCCTTTTATGAGTAATTGGAAGTTTGATATGAAGTCTTGTAGGACTGCATTGGCTCATATGGTTATCGTTGATGAGTTGCCTTTTCGATTTGTTGAGGGTGCTGGCTTTAAAGAATTTTGCAATGTTGTCCAACCTAAGCTTCAGTTGCCATCTAGGATTACTGTTGCCAAAGATTGTTATGAGTTATTTGTTGCTGAAAGACAGAAATTGAGCAAGTTCTTGAAGTCTAATGCTAAAAGAATTTCAATAATCATTGACACATGGAATTAACTACATGTGTGTGACTGCTCATTTCATTGACAATGACTGGAAATTACAAAAGAGAATCATTAATTTTCATCCAATTTCTAGTTATAAGGGTGAAGCAATTGGCAAGGCAATTGAAAAAGCCTTAGGTTCATGGGAAATAGAGAATTTGATGATCATTACTGTGGATAATGCTAGTTCAAATGATACGGCTGTTGCTTACTTGAGGAGAAAAATGAGTAATAGCCCTAGGTTGACTAGTGTTCTGAAGGGGGGCTATATTCATATGAGGTGTGTTGCTTTTGATTCCATTGTCCGTGTGCGCAATGCTGTGAGATATGTTAGGCAATCTCCAGCACGATTACTAAAATTTAAAGCGTGCATTGTTGAGGAAAAAATTAAGGCAAAAAGTTCATTGTGTCTTGATGTCCCTACTAGATGGAATTCAACATATTTGATGCTTGAGACAACTCTAAAATTTTGAAGGGCATTTGTTGCTTATGAGGATCAGGATCCTTTTTATGTGACTGAACTTAGGGAGGGGGGAGGTTTGGGCAAACCTGAAATGGAGGATTGGGACAGTGTTAGTTTAGTAACAACATTGCTTAAGGCTTTCTATGATCTTACATTGCATGTCTCTGGATCTTATTATGTGACTGCAAATACTTACTTCAATGAGATAAGCAATGTTGATATGTTGTTGCGGGATTTGAGCATATGTACGAATAAGGGCTTTGCTTCAATGTCCTTGAAAATGATAGAGAAATGTGAGAAATATTGGGGGGATCCTGAAAAGATGAACTTGATGATTTTTATTGTTGTTGTGCTTGATCCAATAAGTAAAATGGAATATTTGGAGTTTGCGATAGTAAAGATGTACGGAAAAAACATTGGGGATAAACTTATTGCAAAGGTGAAAGTCACACTTAAGCAATTATTTGATGAGTATAAGTCAACTTACTCCACTCCAAACAACCAGCCAAGCAAAAGTGATGAAAGTGGTTGTTCTAATATAATAGACTTGGAGGATTAAGGACCATCAATGTCAAAGGCAATCTTGATGAATCAATTCAGGCAACTCAAAGCTGTGAGTGGTCTTGAATCAAAAAGTGAGTTGGATAAGTATCTGGATGAGAATTTGGAAGATTGTGTTGAAGACTTCAATGTTCTTGAGTGGTGGAAGGTCAATAGCCCTAGGTTTCCCATTCTTTCTTTGGTTGCACGTGATGTGTTGGCTATTCCAGTATCCACTGTTGCTTCAGAATCGGCCTTCAGTACCGGTGGTCATGTGCTTGATCCGTTTAGGAGTTCACTGTCTCCAAAGATTGTCGAGGCACTTGTTTGTGCACAGGATTGGCTGAGAGCTTCAGGGAAGAAAGAACATGTCAATGTTGAAGAACAATTACAAGAAATTGAAAAGCTTGATCAAGATGAGCTTAATTTTGTTGATGATGCGATATTAACATGTAAAATTTTGTTCTATTGAATTTATGGTTTGTTTGTTAAGTTTTATATTTTTTTTACCAGATTTGGAGACCATCTCTTCTGCATCTGCTGTTATTGATATCGCTTAGCTAGTTAGCTAAGCTAGCTTGAGCATTGTATTTGTATTGGTGAGTTATGACTTATGAGTATTTTTGTAAACGTTTCACTTACAATTTTTATTACTGTTTACATCCGTATGTGATTGTTTCCTTATTTTTCTTGAAGGTTGTGACTAATGCTTCAGTGTTGTTGGACCCAATAGGAGGAAACGAGTAAAAAAGGATGGTGATGCACTTATGCTTTTTGTTGCACCAAATTGCTATGTGTGGTTATGACTTATGTTATGCTATTAAGTTTCACTCTTTGTTCATGTTATGGCCATTGAGACGTGTTTATTATCATGTTAAGTTTGTTCATGTTATGGCCATTTTTATGTTTGTTACTAGTTCTTTTAGGTGGATATTTTTAAGACCTACAGGTTGGACATATTTGAATGTGGAATGGAAATTATGGAATTATTGAATTATGCAGTCAGAATTTCAGGTCAACCCGACCTTAATCGGGTTAGGGTCAGTTCGGGTTATCAACGAAATAGGGTCGGGTTAGGGTTAGGGTTAATCGGGTTAGTGATAGCTTAAAAAAGTCGGGTTTCAACTCGAACCCAACCCTACAACCTGAACTTTCACCCCTACGGAGGGAGTATATTTTTATCTTTATCATTAACGGGAAATGAGTAATTTTGCCACTAGTGTTAAGTCAAAAGGACAAATTTATCATCAATGTAGTTTTCAATACAAAACTGCCATTAACGTTACAAGTTTGAAGCAATTTTGCCATCAAAGTTGTGAAAAAAAAAGGAGCAAAATAGCCACTAAGCATCTAAGGTAGGAATATTCTATTCAAAATGAGAAGATTTCTTGTCACGTTAGTAACACATCAGCGTCACATTAGTAGTTGAGAAAATTTTTAGATTAGCCCCAAAAAATTTAGCTCTTAGCTAGGGTTTAGTAAAATTTGACCCAACTCAAAAACCTGACTTGATCCACCCGAACCCAAAGTCGACTTGACCTGATTTGACTAAAAAATGCAACTACCCCAACCCAATTGAAGTGAAACTCGAGAAAACCTAAACTTAAGCTCAATTTGACCCAACCCTGAAATAACTCAATGACTAAACCCGACAAGTCCCAATTTTAACTTAAATCAATATAAAATATATGACTTAATATATGTGAATGAATTTCTTCTATTCTATTAATCTATTTTGCATTGTAGAGTGAGTGAATGAGAGCTATGAGAAACAATTAGTAAAATGGTGACAAAGAGATATAAATAATTAGGTTTTAAAAATTTTAGTATTCTTTCCGTCTCATGTTATTTGAAATATTTGAATTTTTTGAATAGTTTGAATTGAATTTATTGATATTACTCTCCCTATCTCTAATTTTTTGCACAATTCATATTTTAACAATTAATTTATAATTTCTTTTTCAACATTTTAATATATAAATAAAAAAATTTATACATGAATGATAAATCAATGCCTATAATTTTTAAATATATTATTTTAATTTTTTAATAAACAATAATATAAATACATTCAAGTTAAACTAGTCAGAAAATTTAAATAGAGCAAAGAAAATAGGACAGAGGGAGATTATTTGTTAGAAAAAAGTTTAAAAAGTAATTTAGAAACTATAGGTCTTTATTTATTATTTAATATAATCAATTTTCATTTATACTAAAATGTTGAAAAAAAATCATAGATTAATTGTTGAATAATGAATGTTATAAAGAATTTGGTACAGAAGGAGTATTTTATTAAAGAAATTATATATTAACATATCTTCATAAATTTTATATTATTTTTTATGTCTAGTTAAATTAAATTTTAATCAAAATTAAACAAAAAAATTGAATCGATTCAGCTATTTCAGCTTATGCATTAGTAAACTGAATAAACCTGACAGTCAAATTAAATTTGGTCGAAGACTAGATAACCTGACCTGATTGAATCCGAATCCAAATAAACCCAGCCTAACCTAACCTAAACATGAAATCTACTCAACCCGAACCCAAATAACCCGACATAAACCCAAATACATGCTAACCTGATTAAACCTGAACCTGAATAACCTGACCCGACCCACCGAATTGCCATCCCTAATAGCACCTAGGTGCTCAACTTTGCAAATAAGCTATTTTAACCATATTCTCCAATGAGGAATAGAAAAAAAGATATTCCCTTTGATAATTTCTTCCTTTTCTTCCTCTATCGTTTCCCTTCCCGTCATCCTTTCTTGATGCTTCTAGACTTATTTTTTGCCATAATTTTGCTTGGTTTTCATGATTGAGTAACCATACTTTCAATAGCTAATTTTTAAATGATAATCAAAGTCAACTAACTACTTCTATGGTGATGAACGATGACTCTTAAATATTGTTGCTGAACGATTAGCCAATTGTTTATGTGAATTGAGCTGTTGTTCTAAGGAATGGAATGGCAAGATTATGGTGAAAATGATATATTTAGAAACTTTGAAATAAAGTTTTAGGTAAAGCAAACTTGGAATTGAAACTTTCATTTTCTCCATTTTCTTGTTTGACACACTAGCAAATTTGACGGTCAGCAGCAAAATTGCACCCAACCCATAACATTAGTGGTAGTTTGGCAGTAAAAAAAATATTAATGGTAAAATTACCTTTTTGACCTAATATAAGTGGCAAACTTGTCCTCTTTCCCTTATCTTTAATATATTTATTTAATATATAAAAAGTACGAAGGTGCATAAATATTAAATGACTTTTTTATCCTAACATTTGAAGTTATTTATTCTTTTAATGAAACCCAATTTTTTCATTATCTATTTAATTGAAATTATATTGACACTAGAATAGTAAAAGGGACCCTTAAGTTGTCACTAAATTTTATTTTTTACTACAAATTTACCCGCACTTGATTCTATATTACAAAATCAAGCATTGTGTGCAAATTCTTTTTTGTTAATCTCAACTTTGATGGCTAAAACTTCTATATTGCCACTAAAATTTTTTTGCATATTGGATCAAGCATGCTACCCTTGATTCTATATTACTATCATAATTATTTCAAATACAATAAATATTTTATAAAACTTAAAATTTCAACTTAACAAGTATGGCCAAAGTTTGTGCTATTATAAAAAATGTATTTGAATATAAAATTTTTTCAATTAAATTTTTTCCCAAATTTGGATGAATATATATTATATGAAAGCTTACATAGCTAGTCCATCTTAAAGTAATAATATAAATCAAGTATGACTTAAGCACTTATTATAAAAAATAAAAAATTATCATTGTAGCAAAAGGTCATTGAGAAAAATTTTAGGAAAAAAGGTTTTTAACTATTAGAATTAGTTGCTTATATAAGAGGGGAACTTTTAGTGATAATTTTTTTTTTTACATTTTCTTATGTTTTTAATATTTGAATTTATAAGAATTATTTTTTTCCACTTGATCTTCCCACATAAATTTTTATTCTTAGCAACTAACTCTTTTTCTGTATTAAATTTTATTAAAATATTATTTTTATTTTTAATTTTTTTAGAGCTAACCAAATCGTACAAAGCTATTTAAACAATATAAGTAATTTTGTTTGAATATTAAATTTCATGATTGAGGTTAATGGCCTCGAAGTAGTTTTGGAATTGTTAACAAATAAAGTTAATAATTTTACATTTTGATTGCAAGTTTTTATTTTATCGCAGATTAGGTATAATAAGGAGAGAATTTTGAAGATTTATATGTTTAAAATTTATAATTAAATTACATATTTTTAGGCGTTGATTGTAGCTTCAGATCATGCAGGGGGATTATGTTACTAATGAAGAAGTTGAAAGATTCTTAGGAGGGCACATAATAAGTTTTAGTAGAATAAAAAAATTTCCAACTTGTACTATATGTATTGGATCAAAATAAAAAAAGATCTGTGATTGTTTTCTATGTTTTCTATAAATATTTTTTTATGGCAAAAAATTGAAAAATGCCACTAAATTTAAAATTTTGTAACAAATATGTTTTTGATTTATATGACTATTAAACATGCTGACTAAGTCGGTGGTTCCGTTCCAGTTTTCTGAATTTTCCCCATAAGTTTACATTGGATTTCTATTTTCGTGTTTTCTGGATACATTTTGGAGAGAGCAATATGCAGAAGTGTGAAATTATGTTGAATGATATGATTGATTCAAACGGACAAATGCAAACATTAAAGTTTTTATTAGTAAGCTATATCAAACAGGTTAATGGATTTCTGGGAATATTCATAAAAAAAATAATTTGAAGGACCATTATTTGAAAGAAAAGAATGAGAATGGGCACCATCAAAATGCTTTCCCTTCCAAATTTATAAACAGTAATTCGTTCGCAGTTTTCAAATTTCCCTATCTTAATTTTTTTTTATCAACAAAGATAAAAAAATTTTATTAACAAAAATCCAGCAAGTAGCTGCAAGAATACAATCCAAGCTTACAACTTCCTGCTTATCATTTCACCTATCTTAAATGATCTTGAAATATATTTTACTATAGAAAAATAAGTGTCTCACATTAATATGCTTCATATTACCTGTTACGTTCATGTTCTGCAGAAAGTATCCACTTTGGGAATATCTTTTTGTGTGTATTGGTCTACTTGTTATGTTACTCTGCATTTAACCTTGGTAAAACTGCAGGATGAGGTCCTAGTAACACCTGCCCCAGTTGATCAGCTACTATCTGATTATACACAAAAGTTTCATGAAATTAAGACCCCCTTCATGGTCTATGGAAGAAAATCCTTGGCATCGTGAAGGTGTTTTTTATGAGAAAAGTTCATAGAAAATGATGCTTCCTCTTGTCCGATAAAACATTTTGCTATCAAAACTTTTAAATGGGTGTTTATGAATCTTTCCTCGTTTTGTTATCCACTGCTTTGCTAAAAAGAATAATTATGTGTGCAGTTGGAGTTGCAATTCGATGATAGAGCTATCAATGGCTGGGAAAGAAGTGAAAAAGATCAGATCGTGGCAGGCCTCTTCTCTTCTGATCCTGTATTTCTCATCTTGATCCAAAGAGAATAAAAAGAATAAAAAAAGGAACAATATACACGTTTTCATAATTTTAAAACTGAATTAGGAAATCTTAAAATTTTAGGACTTAAATAAAAAAATTTACTAAGTTTTGGACTGATTGTGCTATTCTTCCTCCCACGTCTATCACTTTTTAACAGCCAACTCTAACAATAGGATATTATTGTGACAAATGACATTGCTAGAAGATAATGGGTGCAACAATTAATAGTTATAGAATGATTAAGCAATATATAGTAATTTACCCCATATTTGTAGGACATAGTTTACTTTTAGGATAAAGTTTCTTTTCGGACTTGATTTGGGACCTATCTGGGCCTATTTTCGACCACTATGTAGATAAAAAATCAATCAAATCAACGTACTTATATCAATTTTAAGCCGTACCAACTGAATGTTTACTCGACAAATAACCCGAATGGCTTAGAAAGTGAATCCAGTACCCCTAGGCCCTAACCCAATTTCCTACACCACTCAGCCACAATTCACCTAAAATTGACACGTGTATCTCCCTGGATTTATCTAGTTTAACGTTGTTATTTCACCGTTATTTCACAGCTCATCTATTCGTCGCCGAGCACCCAGCCGCTTGTATGTCCCACATTCAAATTACCTGAATTGCGCCATTGGAAGAAGCGTTGGTCGGTGATCGGACTTCGAAGGTCGAAGACCTGGTTCAAGTCCACCTTCCGTCGAAAGATTTCAATGGGTTAATTCCCGGCGAATTCGGCAACATCAGTTCATCTTCATCTAATTCTATGCTTGATACGAGGAGCCTTTACATTGACATCCTCATTGTTTCCCCCGTTACACTTTATCATAAAGACCGGGAAGATAATGATTTTCACGAATGAATTTGGTCGAGGTTAGATTCGTTGTTGGATGTCGCACACCAGGTGTCCGAGGAAATTACCTAATGAACAAGGATTGATGTTTTCTGGGGGACAGCAAGTATGGGTCTTCTAATATTTGATGGCAATTGAAAGAGAGCGTGAGCTTTCGCCAGAAGAGCTGGAGCGAATGCTCTCAGGATCTTTAAGGTGGAATTTGAAGTTTCCACAAAACCTTAAATGTCTCATCAAGTCTAAGGATACCAAGTGGACATTAAACTCCAAGTTGTTAAACAGATCCACGCCATGCCAGCGGCGTCATACGGACTCACCATCAGTATTCGCCGTGTGGAGCAAGAGACGAAACCAAAGTCGCGGTAGCGATTTTGTTAAGATGAGAAGACAACAGTGCATTTTGTTATTGTTGTTGTTGTTGATGCTGCCTCCTTTCTTTCCTTTTTTTAAAGCTATGTGAAACTTTCTACCAAAACATAAAGAGAAAGAGAAGGATATGTGTAGATACTGTCATAACTCCAGTCGTTGCACTAACACCAGCTTCACCAAAGACAGCAGTTGCTGCATCTGTTACTAAAGCTGTTGCTCCAATGTTAACCACACTGAGAGTACAAACAGATCGTAAGAATATAGTTTAGTTTTTAAACTAAATAGAAAGCAAAAACAAACTCATAGTCTGATGAAAGAAAAATTACGTTGGGCCAATAAGAATAGTTGTGAGAAACCGAGTCACATCATTGCGAAGCAATCTAAAGACACCATTTTCAGGTTCTTTTTCAGCTAGCTCACGAACCTGGTAGCATTAAATGCCAAATAAGGAATTCAATATTGACAATAGTGAAATGTCATAGGGCTACGGTAGATAAAGTATCTCTAACCAAATTATATGAAAAAAATTAAATTTAAGACATATTAACAACCAAAAAGTCATCTTATGTGCAAGCTATATGTTAGGAATCAGAACGTAAGCACAAAGAAAAGAGACACAAGAATTTACGAGGAAAACCCCAAATCGGGGAAAAACCTCGGGTGGCAAGCCGGAAGAAAGAATTCACTAAGAAAGAAGAAAAATACAATCTAAGTGACTACTAGATTGTGGGACGAATTCTAATTGTCACAACTAAGCTCCTTATATAAAGAGTTGAAGGTACCAAGACCCTTTCTATGGCCAATGTGGGATGAAGGGTGAAATATGGAGCTAAGGCATTAAGCCTTTGTTTCCTAGTCCATGTGGGATGAAGGTTAAGAACAAAGTTGAGGCAATCTTCAACAATCTCCACCTTGCATCAATTTTGTTGTACATGAATAAAACTCCACCTTCATACCAAATTGATCTGTAACCTTCTTCTCTGATCTTCACAGCCACCTCCAAATAAGTGATAATCAACAAATAAGATTTACTAAGTCCAAACAATATTTGAACTTAGATCCAGGAAGAGTCTTCGTCATCATATCAGCAGCATTATCCAGCGTACTAACCTTCATGATCACAATATCACCTTTATCAACAATTTCACGAACAAAGTGATATTTGACTCCAATATGTTTAGTACGCTCATTGAACATGCTATCTTTTGTCAAGAAAATAGCACTTTGGCTATCACAATATATCTTCAACCTGCGATCATCTTGAGTAAGCTCTGTATAAATATTTCTAAGCCAAATTGCTTCCTTCATTGCTTCAGTGATTGCCATATACTCTGCTTCAGCAGTTGAAAGAGCAACTGTTGCTTGTAGGCAAGCCTTCCAGCTCACAGCACAACCACCGAATGTAAAAATGTATCCTGATGTGGATCGTCGAGTGTCAAGATTACCCGCGTAGTCAGAATCCACATATCCAATCAATCCAGCTTTAGAACCGCCAAACTCAAGATAAGCCGTAGTTGTACCTTTTAGATACCTTAATATCCATTTTACTGCTTGCCAATGCTCTTGTCCTGGATTAGCCATGTAACGGCTCACAACGCTAACTGCATGTGCTAAGTCGGGACGCGTGCAAACCATTGCATACATAATGCTCCCAACAACACTTGCATATGGTATTTTCTCCATTTTCATAATTTCTTCATTTGTTGTCAGACATTGATACGATGATAACTTGAAGTGTGCAGCAAGAGGTGTAGAAACTGATTTGGCTTTGCTCATGTCAAACCTCTCCAGAACTTTGCGTACATAACCCTCCTGTGAAAGATAAAGCTTCCTAGCCTTACGATCACGCCTGATCTCCATGCCTAGGATGTGTTTTGTTGCACCTAAATCCTTCATATCAAATTCTGCACTTAATTGTGCCTTAATCTTGGCAATTTCTGACTTGCTCCTTGCTGCGATAAGCATGTCATCCACATAAAGCAGTAAGTATGTGAATGAACCATCTCCAACTGGTCTCATGTAGACACGTGAATCATAACTGCTTCTCCTTGGTTCTTCAACTCCGGGAATTCCTTCTTTCTTCTTGAACACCCACTTGCACTTGACAGTTCTTTTACCTTTGGGTAGTTTAGCTAGTGTCCAAGTGTCATTCTTTTGAAGCGATTCCATCTTTTCTTGCATAGCTACAACCCACTTAGAAGAATCTGGACAGTTAGTTGCATCTTTATAATTTGCAGGTTCAAAACAACTTTCTGTCTCTTCAACAGCTGCAAAAGCAAACCTAACAAAGTCTGCTTCCTTAATTAACCTCTTTCGAGGCATACTTTGATTGCTACGATGGGGACGATTGATAGCAATAGAATGAGAAGGCTAAATGTCATCAGTTGAGGCTTGTTGCTCCACCTCAACTTGTGTATCCTTGACATCCTGATCATGACTTTCAGGATGTATTTGGAGCTCCACCTTGCTTCCAATCTTTTCCTTCTCAATGCTTGGATCAGCGACAGTCAACTCCTCCTTTTGATGCAACATGGATGTCTCGTCAAACATAACATTTCTGGCTGTGAAAACTTTGGAAGTATGAGGATTCCATAATTTATACCCTTTAACTCCTGTAGTGTATCCTAGAAAGACACATTTAATCGATCTAGGATCTAACTTCCCTTCATTCACATATGCATAAGCAGGACATCCAAATATCTTAAGATCATTATAGTTAGCCGGACTGCCCGACCAAACTTCTTCAGGTGTCTTTAAACCAATAAAAGTATGAGGAGATCTGTTTACCAGAAAACAAGCTGTAGAGACTGCCTCTGCCCAAAATTTCTTCCCCAATCTAGAGTTTGAAAGCATGCATCTTGCCTTTTCCAACAAGGTTCTGTTCATCCGTTCTGCTACACCATTTTGTTGTGGAGTCCCTGGAATGGTCAGATGGCAAACAATACCTTGATCCTTGCAGTATTGTTTGAATTCTCCCGAACAGAATTCCAAACCATTATCTGTCCTTAGCCGTTTCACCTGCTTCCCGGTCTGCTTCTCGATCAGAGCCTTCCACTGCTTAAATGCGACAAAGGCTTCATTCTTATGCTTCAAGAAATTGCCCAAACCTTCCTTGAAAAATCATCAATGAAGGTAACCATGTAACGAGCTCCACCAAGAGATGCCTCACGAGATGGTCCCCAAACATCAGCATGAATATAATCAAGAGTTCCTTTAGTGTTATGTTTTGCAGGAGTAGTAAAAGAGATTCTCTTTTGCTTTCCAAATAAGCAATGTTCGCAGAAATCTAACTTACTGACCTTTTGTTCTCCGAGTAGTCCTCTTTTACTCAGCTCAGAAATGCCTCTTTCACTCATATGGCCTAGCCTCATGTGCCACAATTTTGTCACCTCCTCATCAGACATAGATGATTCAGCAACTGCAGATTGGCCTTCCACGGTCTTGCCATCCAAAATGTAGAGCTTTCCTTTCCGCTGGCCTTTCATGACTACCAATGATCCTTTGACGATTTTCAGCGAACTATCCCTGCCAATAAAGGAACAACCATTTTCTTCCAATGTACTCAAAGAAATTAAATTTCTTCTCATATCAGGGACATGGCGAACATTTGATAGTGTTCTCACTATCCCATCATGCATTCGAATTTTGATGTCACCGATGCTTGCAATTCTACATGCATTATCATTCCCCATCATGACTACTCCTCGATTGACCGGTTTATATGTGTAAAACCAGTCCTTATGGGGAGTCAAATGGAATGAGCAAGCAGAATCCATGGTCCATTCGCCACTCCTGCTACTTTCTGCTTGTGCAGTTATATGAGCTTCTGCGCTGTTTATAGATGAGTTTTCAGCAACTAAAGCAAAATCATCTTCATTGGTGGCAATACTAGCCTCATCTGGTGGCTTTTGCTTGTTCTTGTCTCCATTTCCACCATTTTGATTCTTTTTCTTTAATTTGTGACAATCATCCTTAATGTGACCTTTCTTCTTACAATAGTTGCAATAAAGATTCCAATGTTTTGACTTGGACCTTGAAGATGATCCTCTATCATTCTTTCTTTCAACTGATCTGCCTCTTGAATACAAGCCTTCTCCGCTTTCCTCACGCTTTGAAGTGTCCATTCTATCTCTTGACAATAAACTGGAACAAACTTCATCTAAAGTTATTGTATCTTTTCCATAAAGCATGGTATCACGGAAACTATTGTATGATGTTGGCAAATGATATAATAAAAGCATAGCCAAATCCTCACCATCGGTCTTAACATCAAGATTTTCTAAATCATTGATGATCTCTCTGAATTCTTCAAGATATGATTTAATAGACTTACCTTCTGACAGCTTATGCGAGTACAGCCTGGATTTAGCGTACAAGCGACTTGCTGGACTTTTTGTCATAAGAAGCGATTCAAGCTTCAACCATAAACTGGCAGCAGTTGTCTCCTTACTGACCTCTTGAAGAATCTCCGTTGATAAGTGCAACTGAATTTGAGCAAGTGGCTTCAGATTCTTTCTCTCCTTCTCCTGCTCTGTTCCAGACATATTCTCCATCCCGAGTAGTGCCTCATCCAAATCAAGACTTATGAGAATTGCCTTCATCTTGATTTTCCAAATTGAAAACTTTGTGCTATACATGAGTGGTGCTATATCAAGCTTTGTCGATGTCGAAGCCATCACAGCTCTGCAACGAGCTTTCTGAGCAAAAATAAGTTCTGACAATTTCACGTGAATAGTAACCATATATGGGAACAGTAACCGTATACGGGAATAGTGATCGTATATGGAAATAATACTCGTATACAGAAACAATATGTGAATAGTAACCATATACGGGAATAGTGATCGTATACGAAAATAGTAACTGTATATGAGAATAGTACCCAACACCACAAGATGAATTGATAAACTACTTATTTCTAATGTGGAGGATCCGCCTATTAGGGGCAACTACAGAGCATATTATAAGCAGCTATCACTAACCTAACCTTGGCTCTGATACCAGTTTGTTAGGAATCAGAACGTAAGCACAAAGAAAAGAGACACAAGAATTTACGAGGAAAACCCCAAATCGGGGAAAAACCTCGGGCGGCAAGCCGGAAGAAAGAATTCACTAAGAAAGAAGAAGAATACAATTTAAGTGACTACTAGATTGTGGGACGAATTCTAATTGTCACAACTAAGCTCCTTATATAAAGAGTTGAAGGTACCAAGGCCCTTTCTATGGCCAATGTGGGATGAAGGGTGAAATATGGAGCTAAGGCATTAAGCCTTTGTTTCCTAGTCCATGTGGGATGAAGGTTAAGAACAAAGTTGAGGCAATCTTCAACACTATATGTGAATTCTTCCTTAGATTACATCGAAAAGACAAAGCAACGCCAACTTAAGCAGTTAACCTAATACACCAGAAACCATAGAACTACAAGGTCCCACAGTCACCAAAAGCGACTTCACTTTAATTGGAGTCATAAGCTACCATGCACAGCGATCATCAACAGAAGGAAAAAGAATTAACTACTTCAAATGTTACATTTGCAAAATACTTCCACCTGTGCTTCCAGTTCCAGATACTATCTATAAAATTCAACAACCTGCAATCTCCCATTCCCATCTCAAGCATCGAAGAGTTGCACACCTCTCTAACATACCTTCCATGGCCAGAGAGTAGTAATGGAGGTCTCAGCCATCGAGAAGAAAGCCGACAGACCCAAGAGCAAAGTTAAGACGATGCCCTGTTCTTTCAAAACCTTGAGAACCATAGAAACCTTAGGCAAAGCATTCCTCAACTGTCCCATCACTACATAGCCGGCATCCACCAATCCTTCCGCTGCAAACACTCTCTTACATCCCAAAACACAAATCCCACAAAGCATAGCCAATTAAACCACACCTCTCTTGATCAGAACCTTAACTAACCCAAAGTTCTCGTCCGACATATTCTTTTGAGTAGCACAGCTATCTTATCACCAACATCTGACAATCTCCAACTAGCTCTACGGTCGAATGTGCCAACTCGAGGCAAAATTGGCAAGGAAAACCCCCTAAAACTGGATGGTTGGGCGCGGGTGCATAGTGATGGAGAAGGGTAGTGATTGGTTCTGGATTGCAGAACAAGAGGGTACTTGAAATTCCTGTTGGAATGAGTGAGGTAGGAGGACTTGGCGCTGGAAATGATTGTTGTTGGATCGGAGACAAGCGCCCTTTTCATCGGGAATAGAATTATGGGTACAGAAATTTGTGGTGGAATTGGGCAGAGAAGAGGCGCAGACGAAAATGGTAGAAAAGAAAGAGCCGAGCAGAGAGATGAAACTAAGCGCTCGAAGGAGACTGGAGTGGCTTCGGAAGGAGTAGGAGGAGGGAGCCTAGTCGAGTCTCAGTCGGAGTCGCCAAAATTCGAAGCTTGAAATGGTTAGGTTACGATGTTCGAATCAGTTTGACGATGACGACGCTCACCAACCCAGGCACCTAACTACTGAAAATGGCGACGACCGACACGCTCGGTTAAAGTTTGGCCATGGTCCCTAACTTTTAATTACTGTTCTGTTTTATCAAGAATGTATTAAAATGTTTCATTTTAGTCCCTCTACGGACGGAATCCGTCAATGAGCCACCATCCACGTGAAGACCAAACCCCGACCCTTCATCCCCTGCCACGGCTATCTGCCATTCTCGCGCAAGCTGCCGCCGCTCGTACCTCGTGGAGTCCCGAAACCACTGTCTCTGCAATCGCCGGTTGCCCCCACGACTTCCGTCATGATTTGCGCCCTATTCAACAGCCACTCTGAACCCAGAAATCTAGTTGAAGCCGAGCATGCCATCTTAGATTTTGAGTGAAGGAAATTAGGAACTTCCTCTGGGTTTCAGTTGCTTTTGCTGGCTCGGTGAAGGAGAAACCTCTGTACCGCTGGATGTTGGTTTCGTGATTAGAATTTAAAGGAAACAAGGGAGCAAAGCAGATGAGATGTTCGTGTTGTCCCTGATCTTTGTTAAAGAAGAGAGCCGAGGGCAAGAGAGAGAACGGAGGAAGAGCAACCCAGGTGGCCCCCGCCCCGGAGCTCAAAGGGGCACATCGATCCCAACTTGGCAGGTTTTCTTATTTGACATATTCCGTCTATCCAAGGACCAAATGAAACATTTGAGGTATGTTTGGGAGAAAAAAACAAAAGGAATTTAGTTTCTCTTTAAAAAAAAAAAAACATAGGAATTAGGTATTTGATAATTATAGCTAGTTTGGACCCTAGTTAGTAAAAGTTCTAATATATCCAACTATTCACATCAGCTTTTTAAGATTATAATTTACAACTATGCTACCATTTTCCATTATCTTTAGCAGAAATAACTCACTTTATGTCCTTAAGGTTTCACATCTTTTGCTTTTTTGTTATAAAAGTTTTAATATTTTTCTAAATGAGTTGCAAAACATTGGAACCATTTAAAATAGGTTTGTCCTAAAACTTTCAGTTATGTGGTTAACTGATGGGAAAAAGACAAATCATATTAATTGTTTGACATGAATCTTTTAAAAATTTAATTTTAAATTATTCAATAACTATTTTTTTTATTATAGATGTTAAAAAGTCCCTTATCTGTACTCATCCTTCTTGAACCTGGCCGCTTAAACTTGAACTTGCTTTTACCTACAAAGTCTTGGAGAATGTACAAGTTTAATTTAGTTACACAACTTCATCTAAATTCTATATTTATATTTAAAATATGACTTTTATCTCAAAATAAAGTTAGAATTGGTGTAAATTATCATATATTGGTTCATCCTATGAGTTTTTAGTTATTAATCATTTTTATATATGTACATATCTTTTGTAAATATAAATAAAAATATATTTAGAAAACAATGCTAAAATACAATGGATAAGTTTTAAATGAGTTGAGAGGTTATGACATATACTACCTAAATCCGCTTACTTGTGGGAAACATACAAGTTTTACTAAACTTGCCCATGATTCTCTAATTGACAACTCTATCTTCTAATACATTTAAATTGTACAATAATCCTCTATCAATTAACAAACCATTTTAATTATTAGTTTTTTTCTCATTAAATCATGTTTCTCTTTGACAATTAGCTTTCAATAAGTTTATAATCAAGTTTTTACATGGGTATAAAGTTTTATGACTAAATTAGAGAAGTACGTGATCTTTTATAACCGAAATAAAAATATGTGATTTTTTCAATATCTTCTAAAATTCAAAATGATTTTTTCAATATTATTGTAAGAATGGGTTTAACCCAAGTGCATTAACTTGTAAATTCTCCACCACTGAATTTTCAGGACTCAAATAATTCATTATTTTTATTTTTGTTTGTTTTTTTATTTTTGTCTAAAACAAATGTCATTTAAAAGCTAATACTCTAACTCAATAAAAATTCCTTTAAAAAATGATTAATTTGTTATGAATTATTTCGGTAGCCAGCCAAGAAAAAGAATCAATAAAAAACACGTAACCATTAATAAATGTTTAAAAAGGTACTTTTACATATTCTTTAAGTGTAAAGTTTCAATCGGTACCCAAGTTAAGTTAATAACCACTAATAGCTCATTTTTAAAAAGGAAAAATCTTGTGTAGGCCAGGCCGTGACAAAACCAATTACTTGTACTAAAGTGTTTGACTTTGGGTAATATTTTGTGATTGACAGAGTAATTATGAAGCAGAGGGAAAATAAGGTGGTCACGGGTTCAACCCTCTCTGATGCATTCTTGCTTCTCTTTATCCTTCCCCTTATTTCTTCTGCTAATGCATTCCCCTTTCCTTTTTTTTTTTTAATTTCTCATTCTCTTCTTTTCCTGTTTTGCTTTCTCACTTCTTTTCTTTTTTGTTTCTCTTGTTTCTCTGTTTTTTTTTTTACCTTTTCCGTTCCTTTTTTCTTCGTTTTATTTTTTAAATTTTGTTGCTGATTTTTTAATTTTCCGTTTTGTTTTTCCTGAAATTATATTTTTTATGCTGCTTTTTTTCCTCCTTGAATCATACTTGTCATGTTACTTTATTTTTTGCCCAAATTTTTTTTGCTTTTATTTTTCCAAATTTTTATTTCCTTTTCATTTTAATTATTTTTATTTAATTTTTCCTGTTTTTCCATTTCCAAACTTGTTTTTTTTAACCTTTTTGGACTTGCCTTCACACTTTTTGATTTCTTCTATTTTCATCCATTTTTTTTTGTTTCATATGGTCTACTTTTTTGCCCTGTTTCATTTTCCTCTCTCTCTCTTTTTTTTTTTTTTTTTTTTTTGCGTTCCTTCATGTTTCTTTCTTTTGTTTTCCAATTAATTTTTGCTTATATTCTTTCCTTTTTCCTTTTTTCTTCTTTGTTTTTTTTGGAATTGCTCCTAGTTTTTTATTCTCTTATATGTTCTTTTATCAGTTTTTATCTGTTCTTTTAATAAGTTTTATTTGTTCTTTTAGAAGTTCCAAAGAACAAATAAGAACTGATAAAAAAATAAACAACTAATTTATCTAAATAACAAGTATGAATTGATAAAATAACGAATAGTTGTGAATAAAAGAATAAATAACTTCTAATAAAAGAACATATAACTAGTTTATCTAAAGAACAAATAAGAATTAATAAAAGAACAAATAATTACTAATAAGAAAAAAAGACAACTAATTTATCTAAAAAATAAGTATAAATTGATAAAAGAACAAACATATACTAATAAAAGAAGAAATAACTACTAATAAAAAGAGCAAATAACAAGTTTATCTAAAGAAAAAGCAAGAATTTATAAAAAAAAAAATAAACAACTGTTCGTAAAAGAACAAACAAATGTTGTTAAAAGAACAAATAATTACTAATAAAAGATCAAACAACTAATTTATCCAAAAAATAACCAAAATTAATAAAAGAACAAATATATATCAATAAAAGAACAATCACAAACTGATAAAAAAACAGATAACTACTAATAAGAGAATAAATAACTACTATTAAAATAACAACAAAAAACTGATGGAAAAAACAACCATTGACTTAAAAGAATATCAAGTTGAGTCTAAAAAAATAAACAGTTACTGATAAAAGAACAAAAAATTGAGCCAAATAAATTTATTCATTTATCAGTTTTATCTATTCTTTTATTAGTTTTATTTATTAATTTTATCTGTTCTTTTATTTATTTTAATAAACTATTTATTTTTTATTCTATTATTATCATTATTATCTGTTTGTTTTTTATAAGTATCATCAGCCTTTTTAGATAAATTAAATTTTTTTAACAGTACATATTTTTTTAGGATTCCTATTTGTTCTTTTAAATAAAAAATAAAATTGGGAAAAGGATAAAAAAAAATAAAGCTGTAAAGGAAATTAAAAAAAATAAAAAATAAATCTGGAAAAAGAAATTTTAAAAATTGCAAGAGAAACATAAAAATAATACAGTGTAAAAATTTAAAAAAAAAGGAAAAAATGAAAATGAAAAAATTTGAAAAGGAGAAAAAATACCCTATTCCAAAGACTCCCAACGGCGATTCAGACCTAGGACCATGCATTTTCAATGCCCACGCCCTGACCAGCCCACCAAATGCGGACGTCCAAGGGGTTGCCGCAAAAACAGTATAAGTATCGTATTGTATTAACGGTGGCCTGATTGCTCTTTTTTCTGAGAGGCAGGGCCAAAATGAAAATTATTAAATTTTTTAGGGATGACACGTGGCATAAGCCTGGCTCACCTTATAGTTACTTTTATAAAAATCACTGCGATATAAAAAGTGATACAATAGGTAATCTGGAAACACATATATTTTGGATGTGAGGGGTGGTAGGTTTTATTATGAAGATTGCGTATATTCAGTGATGGAGAACTTTGATCCTGTTAAGTGGAAGAAACTTATTTAGGGACCTTACCACATTCCCAAGCATTCTATGATCTGTTAAGTCTGTATGCTAAACCGTTACCTGCTACTGAGGATGTGTTGAGTAGATTTAAACCCACAGGGGACAAGAAATCTTTCCTGTGCTTTAGAACAGAATAGAGACCGGGGATCATCTATTTTTCAGATGTGAATATTCTGGTGTTGACTGGCCTTGCATTGCTCGAATGATGCTTTTGCATGGTGCTCCAAGAGGATGGGAAAGGGTGTTGAATTGGTTATACAGAGCAGCTGGGGGCAAAACAAAGAGGGCAAATGTGAGGGGAGCTGTCTTTGCTACTACGTCTACTGTATATGGGCTGAGAGGAGCAGAAGGTTGTTCAAGCATTAAGGTACAGATGCTTGGATTCTAATCAACCAAGTTACTTCTATCACTATAACTTGTTGAGCAAGTATAACAATGCCACTATAACTTGTTGATCGTTACTTGTACTAATCAAGTTTCTGATTAAATCCACAACACTTCATGTAGATTGTTAAGTTCGTATTTCCTGAACCCCACTATTTTATTGTTGGTGGCCGACTTATAATCAAGGCTGAGCACTCCGGTTGAGCTTTCGTGATCATCAAGAAAAGCACATCAGGTTCACTTACGGAAGAGTCGCCATTTTAGTTACCACTCGGAGTTGTTCTCAAAACTTGAGCTTGATCTAGCTGTGTACTCTGCGACAAGCTGCGCAAATGACGAAGACTTGTTCTCCAACAATCTTGCAGGGGTGTCGTATTCTTTGATAAGTCCTGCAAGATTCAAAGACAACCTTATGTTAGATCACTGGAATTATTGATGAGCTGAGCTGCTGCATTGAACACTTCATTTACATAGAAATAGATAAGGTTATGGTTAGTAACCGTTGCTTAGAAGGAGAACCATATCACTGTCAAGGACTGAGGTTATCCGATGAGCAATTGTTAGGACGGTGCAATCATGGAAATGTTCTCGCAGCGTCTGTTGAATCAGATTATCTGTAGCTGTATCAACAGATGCAGTTGCCTCATCAAGCACCAGGATTTTGCTCTTCTTGAGAAGGACTCGGCCGAGACAGACCAGTTGTCTTTGTCCCATGCTCCAATTCTCCGCATTCTCATTAACTGCAGCAACATTACATGATGTAGGAAATTGAATTCAAGAAATTTCAGATCAGTTTATATGTTACAACGGAAGGCAAATCAAACCTGGGGAATCTAGTTTTCCGTCCTTCTTTCTTACTTCATCTCCAAGTTGACACTTATCCAATGCCTAAACATGCAAAGCTAGATGTCAAAAAGTATCTTACCGTAGTAATCAACTTTACAATAGGCATACTAAAAGAAGAAATGCAAGCAACAATGCCGAAAACTAGAATTCCCTTGAAGCTCACCTCCCAAATCTGGTCATCTGTATATTCTTCAAGAGGATCCAGATTACTCCGGACAGTCCCTTCAAACATGGTAGGATCCTGGGGAATAATGCTCAACCTTGACCTCAAATCATGCAGTCCAACGGAAGATATATCGATACTATCTATTATTATCTGCCCTGCTGCAGGCTCAACAAGTCGGAATAGAGTTTGGATGAGAGTCGATTTTCCACTTCCTGTTCTCCCTACTATCCCAGTTTTCAGTCCTCCAGAGAAAGTGCATGTGAGGCCTTGCAATACAAGCGGCAAGTGTGGGGCATAACGTACCTACATTGGAGTTTTATGACTTAGGAAACAAATATCACAAAAAAGTCACAGCAATGAATAGTAATGAAACTGAGTTACCTGCAAATCATGAATATTTACTTCTCCATGCCATGGCCAATACTGGTCTGGCCGATTTGTATCTATCTCCAAGGGAGGCTCACTCGGAATAGATGTATACTGCAGTATTCTCTCCACTGATATTATTTTGTTTTCTAGATTGCAAAGATTCCATATCACAAAAGCTTGCAACATGTTTAGGTTGAGCCCATAGGTCACAGCTAATCCAGCAATGCCTATAACAGGAAAGAGGTAATCAGAATGGAACCCTTCATGTTTCACTTCCCTTTAACCTGCCAATGATGAGGAGGACAAGTGACAAACAGTAACAGTTGGAGATCACTAACCAGGATCAATAACACCCTCAGGAATGGAGATCAACAAGATCAATGAGACAACAAATGTTAAGGAAGATAACACATCAAGGCGGAAACAAAGCCACTCCATTGCACCAGCAGTATGAAATTTTGTCCGAGAATATGAATCCATCAGTCTAATATTTGTGCCTCGAAATCTTGATTCTTGATCAAAGCTCCTTATAGTTGTTGTTCCAGCAAGTGTTTCCGAAAAAAGCTGTATCACTGGGGCTTTGCATACTCCTATCAACCGAGCAAGTTCTCGTGCAGAAGATATGTAATATTGCTGCACAGTTATTAGTTAATTAGAACTCTGATGTCGAAAGCTAGTCTTACTAAGATGAGAAGACAACAGTTACCTGATACCAGATGCTAGTAGCAATAACAGGAATAAAAATGAAGAAGACAGGCCACGCAACATTGGACATCACAGCAATGATTCCCAGCAGCTGAATCATTGAGAAAGCGAATGCTGCAACTTGGTATGGAATGTTAAGATCCACTGCACTTTGATCTGTAGATGCCTATATGGAGGGAAATAACACTTGAAGAGGCAAAAAAGCTAACAAGCTATTGATTCACTGAAAAAGGATCAATAACTACAAGATATGTCTTTTAAATATTAAAACAACCAGGAGGTGTTTCTGTTTCTTACTCTGTTGAGGATTCTTCCACTAGGAGTGGCATCAAAGAAGGACATGGGAGAACGGAAAATGCTGAAATGCATCTTGTTGAAGAGTATAGTGGCAGTTCGGTACCCAGCTGTATTCAGAAGCAACGCTCTCATAAGAATACACAGGCCACTTCCAATGGATAAAGCTATATACACCATAATTAGAGTGAAGTTCCCAACAGCAGCTTCTGAGTCCTCTGATGCAGGAGTTGCCCATGCCATCCAATAATTGCTGCCAATTTGAAGAATCTGGAAAAGAACTTGTGCCAGCAATATGAAAGGCACAAGTGCTCCTTTATATGCCGTTGTCAAATATTTCCAGTAGACAGACAAGCCTACTCTTCCTTTCTCACGCTCTTCTTCCCGAACAAGCTGCCCTTGTGGCCCTTCAATATCATCTGGTTTATCATTTTTCACATCTTTGTTTTCTCCATTCTCTACACTCCCATTGGCATGGCCAGTAGCACTATTCTCTTTGCCCGCGTTAGTCATACCAGACAAAGGTCCTGCCTCACCAGCATCAAGTGCCGTCAAGGCTTTCTTGTGTGCACCAACAAGTTCCATAAAATCAGTTCCAGAATTGAGAATTTCATCATACCGACCAGCTTGTGTGATTCGGCCATCTTTCATGACCTAAAAAGAGGTGGGTTTCAAATTACTCATTCAATGAATGAATCCATGATGCACAGGTCAAATAGGAGAATCACTAACCAAAACTAAATCTGCAGCTGGTAAGAACTCAACTTGATGCGTGACATATATCACCGTTTTTGAACTCAAGATACCCAGCAAAACTTCCTGCATTCAAAGTCACATAATATGCCAATTAGAAAGATGCACCTTTTCAAAATAACGAATAAGAGAAAAAAATAAAAAAAAAGAAACATTGCTAATAAAACCTGATGATAGATGTAGCACATAAAATAGGTGGCTTTTCACAAAGTTTAACAGTAGAATGAAAAAGGAAATTTTACTCTGAATAAGTGAGATCCCGTATGAGCATCCACAGCACTAAAAGGATCATCAAAGAGGTAGATATCTGCATCTTGGTAAAGTGCACGAGCGATCTGTATCCTTTGCTTCTGTCCACCACTCAGATTAATCCCCCTCTCACCTATAACTGTCTGATCACCATGAGGTAGTATCTCCATGTCCTTCTTAAGGGAACAGGACTCTAGCACAGTTTCATACCTTTCTCGGTCCATATCCTTGCCAAACAATATATTCTCCTCAATCTTGCCGCTTTGTATCCAAGGTGACTGCGCAACATATGCCTTTGAACCACCTACTGTTAGAGTACCGGATGCTTTTGGCACTTCACCCAAAATACAGGAAAGTAAGCTGGACTTACCGGAGCCAACTGTACCACAAACAGCAACTCTCATACCATGGGACACTTTCAAATTTATGTCTTTCAGTGTCAGATTGGAAGAAGTCAAATCCCATGAGAAATTCCCATCATTTATCTCAACAGCTGTATCAGAACAGCCACTTGGAAGCCGCTTTACAACATCAGGCTGCAAGCCAGGAAGACAAAGGAAGGATACAATTCTATCAAGGGAAACTTTAACCTGTATTATCGCGGAGACCATGTCAGGGAGATTGTAAATAGGTTGTTGAAGAATCCTAAATGTAGCGAGAGCAGATAATATCTTCCCTGAGTCAAGTGGGATCCCCAGTAGAATACATGTACCAAAGGTAGCCACAGACACAAAAGTGGGTGCACCCCAAAAAACAAAGCTAGTCATGGCATTAGTGTACAAAAATTTCTTCAACCATCCTTCCTCAACCTTCCTGAGATCAACAATTTTGGCAAGAAACTTCATTTCCCACCCCTGAAGTTTGAGAATTCTCATGTTCCTTAGAATCTCAGATGTAGCTTTCATTCTCTTATCTTTTGATTCCATCAACTTCTCCTGAAAGTTCTCTTGGAATTTTCCCAGAGGGTAATTTACCAGCATAACAAGTATTGTAGCAACCAAAGCAGCAACAGATGCTAGGCCGAGATTTTTGTACAAGATCAACAGGGCCAGAATGACTTGCAGAACCAACATCCATGGATCATGCATGTACCAGCTAAAATCCCCAACTCTCTCCGCATCCACAGTCATGAAATTGATGATCTCACCACTGGTGTGTTTCTGCTTTGACTGGCTTGAAAGGGTCAAACCCTTGCCATAGATCATTGCCACCAATGCCCCTCTAGCCCTGATTCCTACCTGCTGCATCCTGAAATACCAATGCCTCATTGAGAGACATTCTACAAGCTTCGCCAAGAAGAAGGCGGTAACCAGAACGCTTCCTTCATTTTCAAAATGCCTTTGGCCATTAAGATATTCAACGAAAGTGTCGATTAGATAGGGGCCGACATATGAGGAAACTGTATACAGGGCGGCCAACAGAGCTGTCAAAACAACCTCTTTCCAGGAAGACGAGATCAATGCCTTCACAAGCTTAAATGTTGTAACTCTGTTCCCAACACTACTATCTGCCTCTAGCTTACTGTTAAGTAGCACAGAAGCACCAAATCCGCTGTCACGGCTATCAAGTTGAGGAACATCTTCAAGGTCCAAGGTTTTCTTATTGCCAAGAGCAATTAGAGGCCCCATCCAGGAGAATGTAAGATTGCTAAAAATACTAGCATTTGAATAAGGGGTGACAATTTCTGCCCCTTTTGGCTTATCCGGCTCGACATTTCTAGCAACTTCTGTATCCTCAATCAAAAGGGGTTCCTCAAGAAGCGCATCCCCACCCTTCCCCACAGACCCAACGTAGCAGAAGAACAACCCCGTGATGACAGATACAATATCAGATAACAAAAACTGAGCCGTAAAATAATGGTGCCCTACATATACAACAGTGTCTACAACTGAGGAATAACAAGAAATTGCCAGATAAAAGCCCCACCAAAGTCTCAAGAAAAATGGGAACTTTTTTCCATCTGAATTTGAGAATTGAGTGTGCAGATAAACTGAAGTCGCACCCCAAGCTAGCGTCTTGATACCGAAATCCAGAAGGGTCACTAGCTTATCGACAGACCAACCATCTCTATACCAATAAAAATAGCTCAACAAACACATGACAATATTAAAGACAGAGACGCACAAACAACATACGAAGGTCTGCTTGTACCAGGAAACCCTCTTACCCTTAAACCCTCCCTTGGAACCATCTCCCCCTAACCCTGTAACCATCTTCATCAGCCACAGCACAAACAAAGCGACCAGCAACACAAGGTGCAACGAAGCAGAAAACCCGCGAGCGAAAATGGGTTTGGCTAGAAAAGCCAAGCCGGCACCTAGATGAATTTGTGCAGCTATGCCTGAGACAGAACTCAGAAGTTGGCTCTTTGTTGAGGCAAAAAGCTCCATTCTTGAGGAGGTCCGAGAATTGAGTCGTCCGAAAATCGGCCAAACCTACAAATTCAAATGAGAGTGGTGCGGTCTACAAGGCGAGACGGATAAAAAAAGAGTTTTTGATGGTGGGAAGTACGTGGAGAGCAAGCCTGGGTAGACGGAGGGAGCTAAGCGGACTTTAACTAGTCTTACAAAGACTCAAAGAGGGACAAAAAGTTTGGCGCCTTCGGGGAAATGAATGAGAAAATGATACCTCGTCAGGGACAACAATGTCACAAACCAACCAGTCCATCGATGACCCGTGGGTAGGGGTGTAATTTTCGGGTTAGGGTAGGGTCCCGAAAAAATCAACTAAGATAGTCATCCGAAATTTAGGACCCGAACCGATCCGATTTACATCATCAACCCGAACCGACCATAACCCGAAAAAAAACGGATCGGATCGGGTTGGGTCGGGTCTGAAACTTTGAAAAATGCAAAATAAAAATGTATTAAAAAAATGCACATTTTACACCTAAATGCAACTTCATAACACATAATAGTCAATAGGAGGGCATAAAAGGATGGTTGGGGGATGCTAAGGTTAGGGCTTATGAGAGTTGGGCTTAGGTAGTGGGCTTGGGTTCAAGTTATTTGGTAGGGAGTTAGTTATTTAGGATGAATTTCGGGTCATTCGGGTTAATTCGGGTTGGACCCGAACCAACCCAATTTTTTATTTTTATATCGGGTCGGGTTCGGGTTAACCCGAAGTGAACTTTTTTTACCTTATGACCCGACCCTAACCCGATATATTGGTTCGGTTTCGGGTCGGGTTTCAGGTTTCGGGTATTTACTTACACCCCTACCCGTGGGAGTTTTGTCGACAAAAAAATCCATTTCAGTAAGTCATCAAGAAAAAGAAATCCAGTTCAGGAAGAAGTAATGGCCGGAGTGGACTTCAAATTTAAAAATTTTGTCCTGTTGTTTTTTTTCCCCTTTTTTTCTGGAATGTTTTTGTCGCATTATAAGAAAGGCTGTATTTAAGTGATCTACTGTTATTTTTATTTAACTGAATTTAAAAAATTTCGCCGTTTATCTTCTCATATTTTCAGTGTCTCTTATGTCTTACGTTAGTGGTGCCCTTAACTTTATTGACTAAATAGAACGACTTTATATTTATGAACTTTAAGGTGGTGTCTATATAAAATTTTCTTATTTTTATTTTTAAAATTTTTTTTTATAAAAGTTTGAGTACATAAAATATTTTAAGAATATGAAAAACCTTATTTTCTAAACTTTATAAAAATCATGTGCTAAAAAGGAAAACATCTAAAACAACTTTAATTTTTAAGAAAATCTAGAAAATGAAAAATGAAAAAATTAACTACGTACAAACACCACCTATCTTCTCATGTTACACTTACAGCAAAAACAATAAAATCCTAAAACTATTTCTATTTTACCAAATTTGTCCTAAAATAATTCTTGAACCCAAAGAAGTCCTAGGGTCAATTTGTGTTTTTAGGTGTCTAAATAATTAATTTGAATAAGTCCATTTAGTTTACGTATTTTAGACTTATATTTTTAGGATTTAATATGGTCACTTAAGGTTAGGTGAGGAATTAATTTAATTTAGTTACTAAATTGGTTGTTATGATGGTCTTCTAGTCATTTTGGGAAATTATGGGTAAAACTAAAACTTCTTGGACTTTGGGGTGAATCCGAAGTTCCTAAAAATAGGTAATTACAATTTGCCTTATTGAGGTTTATGTAGAATATCACGATATCTTCCTATTTCAGAAATATTTTAAAAATCTACATTTTGTCACCTAGATATGACATTTCTTTTTACATGTCTGTTATTAACTTTTCAAATTTTGATTTAATTTTTATAATGAACGTCTCTTAGTAAATTTAAACTGTTTAATAATAGTTCCATAGTTATTTAAAAATTTAAATTATTAATTTTTTATTTATCTAAATACAAAACATTTTTGTTTCTTTCAGTCTAGAGGGCAAAGTGCATATTTTTAAAGGAAGAGAAGAAAAATATAATTTCAAGGGAAAATTTTAATTAGTGGGAAAATATGACATTTTCTTTAAGTGTTAGATTCAAATGGAAATTTATGTAATCTTAGGGGGGCTAAATCAGAGCTAGGAGATTATTTGAGGGTTCTTAAGTTTTAATTACTGATAACTATTGAAATGGTATGAGGTTGTCTCTTTTTTTCTTATTGTTGTTGTTTTTAATCACTGTTGTTTGTTTATTTTCATTTTAAGTGTAATCCCAATTTTTAAATTTGATTCTTCGTTGATCGTTTAATTTCTATTTTATTGGTTTGATGTCGGATTACGTAGAAACGAGTCTAAATGCATAGCATCTCCAATAGTTTCCCCATTTTACAGTTTTTCTCCATTTTAGGGAATATGAAGCCATTTCTCACTCCAACAGTTTCTCCATCCTATTCTTTAAAATGGGGAATGGGATGAAAGAGAAGATCACATTCCTTATTTCTACAGAAACTCTAAAAAATTTTGGAGAATGAAAAATAAAATTCTCTCCTTTCTCATAAAGGTTATCTCATTTATTATTCACAACAATTAATTCATAATTTTATTTTTTTCAAAATTTCTTATAGAAATATAAACTTTTTATATAAAAATGGTATCTTAAAGACTCTATTTTATAAATTTAATTTTTTTTAAAAAAATTATAGTACAAATTAATATGAATATTTTTAAGTCAGACTTTAGTTAAAAAAGTTAAAATAGTCATTTTTTGTGAAACAAAGGTAGCAAATTTTTATATTTTGCACAATATTTAATTATCAACAATTATTTCATATTTTTTTTTTCAAAATTTCTTATAGAATTATAATTTTTTTTTATGAAAATTGAACCTAAAGACTATTTTATAAACATAATTTTTAAAATTTTTTATAATATAAATTAATATAAATAGATTTAAGTCAAATTTTAGTAAAAAAGGTAAAAGAGTCATTCTTTGTAAAACGGAAGGAGTAATTTTTAAAAAATTTTAATAATATTTAATTATACAATAATTTATCTAGTCATTAATTTAAATTTGCTTTAAATCCATAATATTTAATTGCTACATAATACATACAAAATTCTACAAAATAAAAAAGCTGTTGGAGTTGGAACAAAAAAATTATAAAAATTTTACTTTTTACTTTTTCATCTTATAGAAATTTTGAAAAAGCTGTTGGAAATGCCCTCGTAAGAGGGACTGAGATACCGAAATTGCTCGGAATTACTGAAGCCGTCGTTAGCAATTGGAAAGAGTCCCCGACAAAAGATGCGTTGGGGAAATAACGACGGAGAAACGGCGTCAAAATAGATAAGTTAAGCTGGGGACACGTGTCATTTTTCTGTGAATGGGGGCCTAAGTGGCCGGACGGGAGACTACAGAAACAAACAAGGAGAATAACAGATGAGCGGTATTATGTGGACAAAGTAGCGATGGAGGGAGGCAAAGGAAGGGTTTGCGTGACCGGCGGGACGGGCTTCATGGCTCATCATGAGGCTTCTCCAGCACGGTTACTCTGTCAACACCACCGTTAGAGGTTGGTTTGATTGTTTTTGTGCTTTCGTTACACTCGTCTTCCCCTACAATTGAGCAAAGTGGGGATGTAAAATTAATCATCTAATAACTCACAAACTTGTCCAGATTAAAATTTAGTCGATTGTTTAATTGATTTATTCAAGTTCATTAGTTAAACATTTGGGGTGTTTCACAGATCCAACATCCATTTCCATCTTGAAATGTTACCATCTGTGAATTCCTGGTAATTGGTTTTGTACCAACACAATTTGGGTTTCCTTATTTCACATGTGGGCAGATGTGAAGAAAGACCTTACCTTCCTCACCAGCCTACCAGGAGCACAAGAAAATCTCAAGATCTTTGCTGCAGATCTGAATGACCCAGAAAGTTTTGATCCTGCCATCCAAGGATGTATCGGAGTCTTCCATGTTGCAGCACCTATTGACTTGGAAGGGAAAGAGCCGGAGGCTGTCCTAACCAAAAGATCAATACATGCAACATTAGGTATTTTAAAGGCATGTCTGAGGTCCAAGACATTGAAACGTGTGGTTTACACTTCCACTACTCCAACTGTTACACATGACAATAATTATGAAGTGGAGATCCGGGATGAAAGTTTCTGGACCGATGTCGGTTTCCTCAGGGCAACTAGGCTGTTTGGAAGCCCTTACTTCATCTCAAAGACATTGACAGAGGAGGCAGCTGTTGAGTTTGCTGCACAACATGGACTCGATCTCGTAACCGTCCTCCCTTCCTATGTTCTTGGTCCATTCATTTGTCCACAGGCCATTGGCTCAGTGTCTCTGGTTCTGGTATGATCTTAGGTAATCTTTGCTTTAAGCTCTCCGTTCGTTCTATTGTTGCCCCCAGCATTTGAGGCCTATAACATACATGTGGTCATGATGACTTGAGCCTCACTATTTTTCAAGTGTCATCTTCCTAGTAACCAAGAAAAAGAAGTGATTTTGTTCCTGCAGGGACTTGGGATGAACGCTACTTTCCTTACAAGATATTAGTGGTACATGTTGTGAAGGATCTTAAGAACAGCAAAATTGAGCATAGAACAATTGGATGAACTTGTGCATCTTATTAATTTGATAGTTTGCCTTTTATGGAGGCATCTACAGAAGCATAACAGGCTGGACTAACTACCTTAACGTAAACAAAGCAAGATATCAGGAACTGAAAAACGAAAAAGTAGGAAACTTAAAACAGAAGTTATCCATAAGCGTTGAATCAGTCCACTCTTGTTCAACATTCTCCCCCTTGATTCAATGCTCCAACTCCAAGCTTCAGCCGATGTACCTCATGATTTGACAATGCCAAGGATTTGGTTAGCACATCTGCAATTTGTTGTGTTGTGCTGCAATGAACCGGCTTTATTTCTTCTCTAGCCACTAATTCACGAATGTAATGATGTTTGATCTCAACGTGCTTAGTCCTGCCATGAAACACTGGATTCCTAGTTAAGTTCACAATGGACATATTGTCACAGAAAATTACAGTTGCCTCATTCTGCTCCTGATTGAGATCTTTGAGAATCTTCCTGAGCCACACTGCTTGACAGGCTGCTGAGTTTGCTGCTACATACTCAGCTTCTGTTGATGATAGGGCTACTGTGGGCTGTTTCTTTGATGTCCATGAAACAGCTGCTGATCCAAGTGAAAAACAGTATCATGAGGTGCTTTTTCGATCATCAACAGATCTTGCCCAGTCACTATCTGTATTCCCAACGAGCTTGAAGTCTGCCACTCTTCTATACCATAAACCATACTCCTTTGTTCCAGCAACATAACGCAGTATCCTTTTTGCAGCTCCTAAATGATGTTTGGATGGTTGATGCATAAATCTTGAGATCATTCCTACTGCAAATGCCACATCTGGCCTGGTGTGAGTCAAATAAATTAATCTTCCCACCAGACTTCTAAAGAAACTTTCATCTTCCAGTTTCATCCCATCTTCTATAGAGAGCCTTTCATTCATGTTCATAGGAGTCTTCGCCACTTTGCATTCCAGCATCCTGAACTTCTTCAACAGATCTGTAGCATACTTTTGTTGAGATAAAAAAATGCCTTCTGATGTTTGCCAAACTTCAAGACCGAGAAAGTAATGCATCTTTCCCAAATCAGACATCTCAAACACATTCATCATAGCATCTCTAAACTCAGATATAAGAAATGAAGATGAAGCAGTATATATCATGTCATCAACGTAGAGACTTACTATCAGAAAATGTGATTCTCCTTGTTGCTTAACATACAGAGTAGGTTCATTGAGGCTTTTCTGGAACCCATTTTGAAGGAAGAACTGATCAATCTTGCTGTACCATGCTCTTGGAGCTTGTTTTAGCTCATAGAGAGCTTTCTTGAGCTTGTAGACTTTATGTTCTTCTCCCCTGATTCTGAATCCTTCTGGCTGGCTTACATAGACTTCTTCTTTTAATTCCCCATTTAGAAATGCTGACTTAAAATCAAACTGGTATATTGTCCATTTAAATTGAGCTGCTAATGCTAGGATCAGCCTTACAGTTTCAAAACGAGCCACTGGTGAAAAGGTTTCTTCAAAGTCTATTCCTTGTTGCTGAGAATAGCCTTTGGCCACCACTCTTGCCTTATATTTCTGCACGCTTCCATCTGCATGATGTTTTATCTTGAAAATCCACTTCAGTCCAATTGCTTGTTTCCCTTTAAGTAGCTCAGTAAGTTCCCAAGTATCATTTTTCTTTATGGCAGCAATCTCTTCCTGCATTGCCTTGTTCCATTCTTCACATGACAGGGCCTCTTCCACGTTTGATGGCTCACCAGCAAATAGTGCATACATGGATGAGTAAATCTCGTTTAATAATCTGTACCTCTGAGGTGGCTCATCTGATGAAGAATCTGTTCTGCTTGTACTGTCAGAAGTTGGTGAAGAGACTTGTGAAGTTCCTGGAGAGTCTGCTGGCATCTCCTTCCATTCTTCAATATCTATCTTCACTTCTGATTTTTCTTCAGTCTTGTCCCAGCTCCAACTTTTTTTCTCATCAAAAATGATATTTCTGCTCACAATCACTTTAGATGTAATGGGATTAAACACCCTATAAGCTTTAGATTGGGAGCAGTATCCTATGAAGATGCATTTTGAAGATTTTTCTTCTAGTTTATGCTTGTAGCTGGGTTTCATAACATAGCAAATACTCCCAAAAATTTTTAGGTGTTTTACCCCAGGTTTGTGTCCACCCCATGCTTCAAACGGTGTCTGATTCCACACAACTTTTGTTGGAGAGATATTCAGTAAGTAAACTGCAGTTGCTACAGCTTCTGCCCAAAAGGAGTCTGGTAGGCCTTTGGTCTTCAACATGCATCTGGCCATTTCTACCACGGTTCTATTTTTTCTTTCTGCTACACCGTTTTGCTCAGGTGTATATGGAGTAGTTAATTCTCTGCCAATGCCTTCTTCTTCACAGAAATCTGTAAAATCATGAGACAAAAACTCTCCTCCCCTGTCAGTTCTAAGTACCTTCAACTTTTCTCCACTTTGCTTTTCTGCCATGGCCTTGAATCTTTTAAAATTGTCCAATGCTTCTGACTTGTGTTCTAGAAAATAGACCCAGCTCATACGATTGTAGTCATCTGTAAACAGCATAAAGTACTTGCTTCCTGCAAGTGATTCAGTTCGCATATGACCACACAAGTCAGTATGAACTAATTCAAGGTGAGATGATGCCCGTTTTGCTTTTCCTACTGGAAACGGTTTTTTAGTTTGCTTCCCATAAGAGCACCCTTCACAAACATGATCCATGCCTTTAATGTTAGGTAGGCCATGCACCATTTCTTTGTTACTCAGCAATTGCAATCCATTAAAGTTAAGATGACCATACCTCATATGCCACAGGTTTATTTCCTCATGTGCTGTCAACAGTGCTAAATTTCCTTCTTTGTTAAACACAAGAAGGAACATTCTATTTGCAGTCATGTCTACTTCCAGAATTGCTTCTTGACTGGACTTCACCGTGCATTTATTATTTCTAAAAATCACAGTATAGCCTCCATCTGTTAACTATCCAACACTAAGCAGATTGTGAGCCAAGCTTGGTGCAAAAAGTACATCTCTGAGTAATTTTGTTTTACCTGGGCTTACTTGGATTGCTACAATACCTTTCCCTTGTACTTCCAATTGTTTGTTATCACCTAGCTTTACTTGAGCCTTTACTGACTCATCCAATTCTCGAAACAAATCTTTCTGTCCAGTCATGTGGTTTGAGCATGCACTATCCAAAAACCACACGCCTGTAGGTTCTTCTTTGCATCCTTCATATGTCATGAACAGATAGTCTTCCTGTTCCTGTCCTTCTTCTGCAAACTCTGCTTGTGCTTGTTTGGTCCAGCAGTCATATTCTCTGTGGCCATATTTCTTGCAATATGTACATAATGTGCTACTTCTTCCTCTACCTCTGCCACGGTAGCTTCTTCTTCCTCTTCCTCTAGCTTGAGAGGAGAAAGATTCGTTCTCCCCCTTAACCTGAAAAGCTCTCTCTTCTTCTTTTCCTGCAGATCTGTTAATCCTGTTTTCATGTGCTTGCAGAGAACCCATTAGCTCATCAAAGGTGAACACAGACAAATCCTTATATTCCTCTATTGCAGCAACAACATGATCAAATTTTGGTGTCAAGCTTCTTAATACTTTAGCAACCACTACTTCATCATCAAACTTATCTCCATATGTTCTCATTTGACTGACTACTGCTGAGACTCTAGCCAGATATTCTTGTATGGTTTCTTTATTCTTCATGTTCAATGTTTCAAATTCTCGCCTTAATGACTGCAGTTTCACAGTAATTACCTTTGCAGAGCCTTGATACTCTGTTTTAAGGATCGTCCATGCCTGTCTAGACGATGTCGCTACAGCAATTCTTGAAAAAATTGTTTCATGTACTGCCTGTTGAATGAGAAACAATGCTTTTGAGTCTTTCTTGATGTGTTCTTCACGTCTGTCATCATCAATGGCTTCTTCGTAGCCATTCTCAACATAATCCCAAAGCCCTTGTGATTTGAACAAGGTCCTCATCTTGATGCTCCAATATTCATACGAATCACCATTGAAAATTAGGATTTGTGGTTGAGTAATGTTCATTGCAGCGCTGTTGTTTGTCATTGTATTTTGAAGGTAGAGTTCAATAATGTTCTAGCCCAACCTGGCTCTGATACCAAATGAAGGATCTTAAGAACAGCAAAATTGAGCATAGAACAATTGGATGAACTTGTGCATCTTATTAATCTGATAGTTTGCCTTTTATGGAGGCATCTACAGAAGCATAACAAGTTGGACTAACTACCTTAACGTAAACAAAGCAAGATATCAGGAACTGAAAAATGAAAAAGTAGGAAACTTAAAACAGAAGTTATCCATAAGCGTTGAATCAGTCCACTCCTGTTCAACATGTTGATGATGTTGCAAGGGCACATATCTTCTTGCTCGAGCACCCATATGCAAATGGAAGGTACATTTGTTCCACCGACAAAATAACAATCAAGGAAGTGGTTGAACTTCTTGCTTCCGAGTATCCGGAACACCCAATCAAGTAACTTCCTCTCTCTTGTTGCGTATATCTCACGAGTTCACTACTAAAAAACCTTAATTTTCCAACTGCCTTAATTTTCAACGGTCAAACCGTTGGAAAGTTCCAACTGCCACAACTGTTGGAGGCAAGAAGGAACATTAAGCCGTTGGAAAAATTAGGACATAAAATATATGTTATATAAATATAATTTCCAACGGCTAAAACCGTTGGAAAATATAGGATAAGTGTAAACCAGTAAAAATTCTTTAGAGAATAAAGTGTGCTTCCTTTTCCAACGGTTTAAGCCGTTGGAAATTAAATGCTGAAATTTCAAAATTCGCTGAAGGTTGGAATTAATGCTGCGATTTTAATAAATGTCAATGAAGATTTCCAACGGTCAGAGCCGTTGGAATTAATGATGAGATTTTGAAATTCGCTGAAGGTTTCCAACGGCTTAAGCCGTTGGAATTAATGCTGCGATTTTAATAAATGTCAATGAAGATTTCCAACGGTCAGAGCCGTTGGAATTAATGATGAGATTTAATTTAATACACAAGCTGAGGTTTCCAACGGCCAGAACCGTTGGAACTTAATTATGAGAATTTAATGCACTAGCTGAGGTTTCCAACGGCCAAAGCCATTGGAATTAATGCTCAGATTTTAATGCACTAGCTGAGGGTTTCCAACGGCCTGAGCCGTTGGAATTAATGCTCAGATTTAATGCTCTAGCTTGAGGTTTCCAACGGTCTGAGCCGTTGGAATTTATGCTGAAATTTGAATGCACTAGCTGAGGGTTTCCAACGGCCAGAGCCGTTGGAATTAATGATGAAATTTTAATGCACTAGCTGAGGGTTTCCAACGGCCAGAGCCGTTGGAATTAATGATGACATTTTAATACACTAGCTGAGGGTTTCCAACGGTTTTAGCCGTTGGAAAATAAAACGTGGATTTGCAAGCTGAAGTTTTCCAACGGTTGAGGCTGTTGGAATGTCATTAAATGAAACGCAGCGTTTCATATTTAATTTCCAACGGCTTAAGCCGTTGGAAAATTTAGTTTTTAAATGCCCAGCGCCGCTCCCTAGCTCGCGTCGTCTTCTTCCTTTCTTCTCCCAGCTGCCAACGTTTCTCTGTGTCTTCTCTCTTCCATTCTCTTCACAGCACACACATCACGTTCATCCCAAGCATTAAGGGCCGAATCGCGTTCGTCTACCTCATTTAGCCGTGGATCTGTTCTCGTTTCTCTCGATTTGTTGGTGAGTTTCATGTTTTTTTAGGTTGTTTTTAATTTTTTTTTTGGGATTTTGTTCGTTTATGTTCTTTGTTGATAATGGATTGAAGATTTTGGTTGTTGTGGCAGATTTGAAGCCATTTTCACGCATTTTAAGGAAGTTAAGTGCCGGATTTGAGGTTAGTTTCTTGAATACAAAATTATTAAATTTTTTCCGGAAAAATATGCATATTCTGAATTATTACATGTTAATTTCATTTGAAATATGGGAAATATTTGTGATTTGGTGTTGTTGCTGCTTGGATGTGAATTTTGTAGGTTACCCATTGCAATTTTTAATTTATGTAAACTTTCTTACATTTTTTATTATTTTCAGGATTAATTATAAAATAGGAAATTATTAGTTTTAAGTAAATTGTGTAGATAGTATATTTATGTGTGAAAATAGTTAGTATAATTAAAAATAGTAAATAATTAGTGTTAAGTACATTGTTTAGGTAGTTCATTTATGTGTCAAATTAGTTACTATATTTAAAAATAATAATTCCTTAGTTTTATGTAAATTATTGAGGTAGAATAATTATGTCTAAAATTAGTTAGTATCTTTAAGAATAGAAAATAATTAGTTTTAAGTAAATTGTTTAGGTAGTAAATTTGTGTGTGAAATTTTTTAGTATATTTATAAATATGAAATACTTAGTATATTTAAAAATAATAATTAATGGTGGGATGTAAATTATTTAGGTTGTATATTTATGTGTCAAAATAGTTTGTATATTTAAGAACAGAAAATAATTACTTGGATGCTAACTTTTTGTAATTAGTATATTTGTGTGTTAAATTATTTAGTATATTTAAAAAATAGCAACGGCTTTAGTTTGAAGTCAATTGTTTGGGTTATATATTTTGTTACAACGTACAATGGTTATTTTGGAATTTTGATTACAATGTTTTCATTATTGGCATTAATATAAATTGTACAAAATATATGTAGTGAAATAAATTGACCTTAAAAAATAATATATGTCAATATTAATAATATTACGAAGAATAAATATGGAATTATAAATGTAGTAGTAAAGTCATAGTAAAAATAATATTACGAATTAGTATTATTATTTCTGATCTAATTAATCGAATACGAGTAATATCAATTATAATAATATTAATAGTAATAATAATATTATTATTATTATACAAATGTGGCCTTTTGTAAGATATTGTTAATTTTAAAAAAATATTATTTATAAATAATATTGTTTGATTCAATAAACTAAAAAGACCTTAAAGTTACTTAGTCATTACAGTTTGTGTGTTTTAAATGACATGGTTTAGATTAACTAAACAAAATAATCTATTGGTAGGACTTCATGGACCGTAGTTGGATGTATAGTAGTCGTTATTTACCTGGCCGAGTTGGGTACACAGAGGAGTGGGAGACAGGGATTGAGCAGTTCATAACATTTGCCTGTAGTAACCCAGCTCACATGGATGGCAACAAAATACGTTGCCCGTGTAGGAGGTGTAAAAATTTGAAGTTTAAGGATTGTGATGACGTTCGAGTGCATCTATACAAAGTGGGTTTCATGGCTCATTACACAAACTGGACAGCTCATGGGGAGGCATTTACAGAGCCTCCGCAGCAGCCGTTTCATAATTCTGATTGGTATGAGCATTCTGAGTTCAGTTCAAATGTAAACCCATATGCTCAAATGATATTTGATGCAGCGGGTCCAAGTATGCATCAGAATTCCACTGAAAAGGATCAACAACCTAATGAAGGTTTTAGAAGGTTTTCTGATTTATTGTACTCCGCTAGTACACCTCTTTGGGATGGATGTGAGAAGCATTCTGAGCTTTCTGCTGCAGTTCGGTTGTTAAACCTAAAAGCAGAATATCATATACCAAGAGGGTGTTATGATGGTATTGCAGCGTTGATGAAAGAGACGCAGCCAAGTGACAGCAAGATGCCATCCAATTGATATGAGACGAAGAAGTTTTAGCAGAACCAATAGCTAGACATGAGCAGGCAGGCCAATCGCATTCACATTATTCGGATGCACAGCCATCAACAGAACAAACACCTGTTCATCATCCTCACCCTCCCACAGGTGGTATTCGCATTGGTCCTAGACGTGGTAGTGGTAGTCGGTCTATCCCGACCCCTGTAGTGTCACCGGATGGTGGGAGTTCACATGGTCAGAACACGGTATCCCAAGCCCCGCTGCAGTCTCGTTTACGGATAGTACCTCACGGGAACACGTAAGTAATGCACCCGCTTGTACCAAATTAGTTTATTTAACATGTAGTATCTGAAGTCGCAGTAAGACTAATTTCATGAATTCTGTGAAACATCCACTTCATGTAGCTTCCTTCCATCACGAGCAACAAGGTTGATCACTAGATGCTTCACCACACACTTCAGGGGACATCATGACTGGACGAGCGCGAGTCCAGCAGATATTCAGGCGTGGTGGCGCGTATTTGAGGTTAGATACTTGTTATAACTATTTCGCCTTTATCATCTATGTTGGAATCTATAGATCCGCTATAATAGTTTTTATAGTTCATAACGTGCAGGGATTATGTGAGTGGGATCTAGCCCACCATAATGAGGTCTACCGCGTCTGGCATATGTTGGCGGCTAGTCATTACTGACATACGCTGGGGGACATCCGCCGAGAAAAGAATCCGGAGAAACGGCGAGCAAGGGCATCTTTTATGACCGACGTGCAGTATGCAGAAATGGAAGCATGGTGGGACACCGTGGAGTTTAACGAGCGATCGGCAAGGGGTAAGACGATGCGATCTTCATCATCGGAGTCATCTAACTCCACAGGTGCATGCAGTGCTACATATGCAGGAGGTTCGGTTTCCATTACTGAACACCGAGAACGAATGGTAAAATAATCATAATCTTTTACACATAATTTCAAGTAACTTTACTTGGACAATCAATTAATGTGACTATGTTTCAAATGTAGCGTGATAAAGATCCGGAGAAGAGGGACCCAGGATTGTTCAAGGTGATGCAGCAAACTCATAAGAAAAAGAGCGGGGATTACGTTAACAGGCGTACTGAAGAAGTTGCGGTAAGTAATTGTTACATAATGCTTAAGTATAATTTCTGATCTTGTTACTAATAAATTTTCTGTACTGTTATATGCAGGCAATAGTAGCTGCTGAGATCGAGGAAGCAACGCAGCAAACGGATGATTCAGGTGGCGCACCTGACATAGATGAGGTTGCGATCATAAGTGCCGCTACTGGGGGCAGGAAGAAAGGGCGTGTATTTGGGCTTGGATCAGAACAACATCTCGTGCCTGGACGACGGCGACCAGGGCTTACTCATGCAGCACATGTTGATGTGATGCAGACTCCGGAGTTCGCTGAACAAGTACAGCGAGTTGTAGCGGAGCAAACTGCACAGCAAGCATCACATTATGAGCGGAAGCTAGAACGTCTGAAGAGGAGACAACGATCTGAGATGAAGTACATATGCAATTCACTTGGCATTCCCCTCCCCCCTCCCCCCGGCACCACCTGCAGATGATGATGATGACTCCGGATCGGATGACGCATAGATCAGGTATATCATGCTACTATATGTATTTATAGACAAACATTCACTTAGTTGGATTATGAAAGCATGTAATTTAAACTCTACTGGTATATCATGCTCATGTGGATTTAGTAGTAAATTTCCAACTTGACTTAGTAATTTTAATTCTGTATGTTTGTTTTAACACACATTCACTTCACTTAGTAATTTTAATTTATGAAATTTTGTGAGTTTTAAAAATTGACTAGAAACGATATCAGTATCGGCAGCATACGAGGTTAACGTTTAAACAAAACATTCGATTGGAAATGGACAGTATAGAGATAAATAATATAAATAAAAAAATATTTTGAAGCTAAAAATAAAATTTGGAAAATTTTCCAACGGCCTGGGCAGTTGGAAATGTTTCCAATGGCTTAAAAAATTTCCAACTGCCAAATTTCCAACTGCCCAGGCCGTTGGAAAATTTTCCAATGGCTTAAAAAAGTTCCAACTGTCAGGCAGTTGGAAAATTTTCCAATGACTTAAAAAATTTACAACTGTCAGGCAGTTGGAAAAACAAAAAAAAATAATAATAATAAAGCCGTTGGAAAATTCTCCAACTGCTTTATTTCCAACGGCTGACAGTTGGAAGTTCCAACTGCTTACTTCTGGGCAGTTGGAAAATTAACTTCCAACGAATGATTTTCCAACTGACTATTTTCCAACTGCCTACCGTTGGAAACAGTCCATTTCCAACGGCTGGCAGTTGGAAATGGCAGTTGGAAATGCTATTTTTTTTAGTAGTGGTTGAATGGTAGCTGCAGAACTGGAGCCGAAAGTTTTCTGAGCATAATCATCTTTCGCAGTCCAATGCCGGATACAAAAGAGATGGAAATCGCCAAAATCCATAACGTGTCATCAAAGAAACTGTCAGACACTGGTTTCAAATATGAGCATGGCATCAATGACATGTTCGACGATGCCATAAAGTGCTGCAAAGAGAAGGGTTTCCTATAGCAAGCATCTCCAGCGTCTTTATATCAAAGGCAAATGAATGTTCTAGTTTACGTATCTTGTGCAGGACTTTGGATCATCAGCGAAAAGTAGCAATGTTCATAAATTAATAACAGCAACTTAAATCATAAAATTGTCAAATGCAAAAGAAGAGTCTCCCGATCTAGAAAAAAAAAAAAAGGACCATGGCCCAGGCATGTTATGGATGTGGGTAGTGTAATATTATTTGCACCCTGTTAATCCAGCACACGAACCTCCTGCTTCTTTTCTCTTGACCCTTTCCCCTTAATTTTGTCTATTTATGTGTGCAAAAATATATGTATCTATCTTTATCTTTATCTTTATTTTTTAGGTGAAAAGGGGCAATTTTGTCACCAATGTTAAGTTAAAAAGGCATTTTTACCATCAATGTATCTTTTGATACAAAACTGTCACTATTGTTATAGGTTGGAAGCAATTTTGTTACTAAAGTTATGAAAAAAAAGGGTATAACCACTAAGTGTTTAATGGTTATCTAACCTTAGGAATATTCAATAAAAAATGAGAATATTCTTTGCCATGTCTGCAGCATGTTAACACTACGTCATTAACAAGCAAATTGAGAAATATTTTAGACTAGCCCCCAAAATTTTGATCTTTAGCCCCTAGGTACTAAACTTTGCAAGTCAGCTATTTTGACCATCTTTTTTAACAGGTAATAGAAAAAACAAAAAAAAAAAAATCTTTCGTATGATAATTTCTTCCTTTTTTCCCTCCTTCTTTTCCCTTCCCGCCATCTCTTTCTTCATGCTTCTACACTTATTGTTTGCCTTAATTTTGATTGATTTTTATGATTGAGTAACTATTCCTTTAATGGTTAAATTTTAAATAATAGTTAGAGCCAGTTAACGACTTCCCTGGTGATGAATGATGACTCTTAAAGATTGTTGTTGAACCATTAGTCATTTTTTTATGTGGATTTGAGTTGTTGTTCCAAGGAATGAAATGGTGAAGATGATAGTAAAAATGATATATTCATAAACTTAGAGGCTAGAGTGTTAGGTAAAGAAAACTTGAAACTTAAACTTTCACTTTTTTCATTTTTTTCCCGTTTGCCACATTGGCAAATTTGATGGTTAGTGGCAAAATTACACCTGACCAGTAACATTAGTGGCAGTTTTGCATAAAAAAAAAATATTAATGGCAAAATTTTCCTTTTGACCAAATATTAGTAGCAAAATTGCCACTTTCGACTTAACATTAGTAGCAAAAGTATGAAGGTGCACAAGTGTTGAATGACTTTTTTACCCTTACATTATAAAGTATTTTTTCTTTTAATGAAACTTAAAATTATCATTATCTATTTAATTAGAATTATATTAGCACTAGAACACTAAAAGAAACTATTAAGTTATCACTAAATTTTATTTTTTGCTACAAACTTACACATACTTGATTATAGATTACAGAATTAAGTATTATATGCAATTTTTTGCGTTAATTTCATCTTCGATGGCTAAAAATTCTAGATTGCTACTAAAGTTTTTATTTTCATCAAGCATGCTACCCTTGGTTTTATATTACTATCATAAACTATTTCAAGTGCAATAAATATTTTATAAAACTTAAAATTTCAACTTAACAAGTATGTCCTAAGTTTGTTCTACTATAAAAAATATCTTTGAATATAAAATTTTTGTCAATTAAAAGTTTGTCTTTGAATATATATTATATGAAAGCTTACATATATAGTCCATCCTAGAGCAATAATATAATTCAAGTATGAATCAAGCACTTATTATAAAATTAAAAAATTATTATTGTAGCAAAGGTCACTGGGAAAAACTTTAGAATAAAATTTCTTGGCTGTTAGAATTAGTTGGTTATATTATAATTAGGGAGCTTTTAGCAATATTTTTTTTTTACATTTTTTGATGTTTTAAAATATTGGAAAATTTGTAAGAATTATTTTTTCCACATGGTTCATCCCACACAAATTTTTATTATTAGCAACTAATTTTTTTGTATACTAAATAATATTAAAATATTTTGTTCATTTTTAATTTTTTTTATAGCCAATCAAGTCTTGCAAGCTATTTAAAAAATAGAAGTAATTTTTTTAATATTATGTTTCATGATTGAGGTGCATGGCTTGGAATTAGTTTTGGAGTTATTAAGAGAAAAAGTTAATAACTTTATTTTGTGATTGCAAGTTTGTATTTTAAGTGAAATTAAGTATAATAAAAAGAGAAGTTTGGAGGTTTATATGTTTAAAAGTTATAATTAAATTACATATTTTTAAGTATTGATTGCAGGTTTTGATCATATAGGGGATTATATGACTAAGCAAGAAGTTGAAAGATTCTTAGGATGACACATAATAAGTTTTAGTAGAGCAAAAAAAATTTTAACTTGTCCTCGAAAAAATAGAAAAAAAAACCTATGATTGTTTTCTATATTTTCTATAAGTATTTTTTATGGAAAAAAATGAAAAATGTCACTAAATTTAGAATTTTGTAACAAATATATCTTTGATTTATATGACTATTAAACATGCCTAAAAAATGATGTTTATTAGTTTGTTTATTTTTAAACTTTAAATATTTTTATGACAGCCTAAAAGTGCAACTTAATATATATATATATATATATATATATATATATATATATATAAAGTGACTGAAACTTAAGTTATAAGTTGTTAGTTTTCCATTTAGGTACTTGCAATTTATTCTATTTTAAAGAATCTATTTTCCTATAGTTGACTAATTATATGATAAGAATAATAGGTGAGACTAAGTTTTCAAACCTCAGTGATGTAAGTATATATAAGTTCTAAATCAACTGATATGCATTAATTATCCAAAAATATAAAAAAGCTATAAAAAACTAGACCTTGATCTTTGAAACAAACACATTGGGTTGACAATAAAATAGAGGCTAAGAATAGATTTGAAACCTTAGGGATAAATGTATTTTTTATTAAAAGTCAAGGTCAAGTAATTAAGCTTTTTTAGTATTTTATAGTTGCTTATAGTTACACATCTTCAAAAAAATTCAATATGTACTTACTAAGTCTACTTTTTGACATCATGGGTCATATTTATGTCGAGCTAATTGAAATAAATTTATCTTTGCTAATGTTTCTTATTGAATATCCAACCAATGGACTCGGCATATATCCTTTTAGTTTTTTTGGTTTCTATTTTAAAAAAACCTCAAAGAATTTATTAAATACTTAGCTTACAGTTCTTTGAAAAATAAAATTTATGCTAATACATTAATGATAAATTCATTTAATTATTTGAGCCAACTAATGTAAGATTTTATTTTAATCATTAGCTTTTTGAATCTTAAATATAAAATTAAGATAAAATTTACTAACTTAAATTCTAATAAAGCTTCTAAATACATAATATCATTAAGTCTATTAAATTAAGATCATTTTTCTTAAAAGATTGCATACTATTAATTCTAAATTTTGACATCTTTAATAAAATATTAATTGTATGGGGCAGAAATTTTTATAAGTACTCTACCATCACAAATAAAAAAATTCTATCATTTTTTTGCAACCATATTACCTATAGCATATTTTACATTGTATTATTATTATTATTATTATTATTATTATTATTATTATTATTATTATTATTATTTATTTATAACAAATAGAAATCAAATACAATGAGTAATCTATTACAATGGATGGTACAAATGAGGATAGTTATGATGATATTATAATAAAAAAACTTTACACACACACACACACACACACACTATTCTCATATACTACCATCACATTGAATGTCTAACCAATATCTAACTTATCACCATGATATTAAATACTGTAGTATACTACTTAACACATATACGTAGTATGTGGTACAAATTTTCATGATTTGTCGATGATACCTTAATGGGCTTCAGTTCATAGGTCAAGAGGCCTAGTGAAGATGAATGAGTGCTTTGTCTATGTTGGCCCATAGATTGGGCATTGGCTCATTGATTGGATTACTTGTTGGAGCACTACTCGTGGGCTAAAAAAGTTAATGGGTTAACCAATTGGCTATGAGGATCCCCATGATCATGAAGGTGATCATGTAATGGAAGAAGTTTTGTCCATGATGGCAACATCTTAGGACCTACAAGAGGCCTACCACAAAAGGAGATGAGGTATGTTCTATCTCTTGGACTACAGGTTTCATTAAACTTTCTCTTCTCTTAGGCCATTATTGACTTAAAATTGGAGGGTCTTCTCTAAATATACAACTTCGGGGCCCCTAATCCTTGTCTTTGATTTCTGATTCATTCATCTCTAAAGGTTTTGGGCATCCTATTATATATTTTTGTATCAATTTGGGACCATCTTTAGGATCACCAAATTTGGTGGTTAAGACCAAAAGAACACACCTAAACAATGAGATTAGCCGAGAGGACGATAAGGTAGATGCCTCTATAAGGGAGAAAGCACACCCTTGAATAATGTTAACTCCTCGAAGGGTAGGCGATAGATCTACCTTATTTGCCATATGCTCGTATAGCCCTAATGGATGAACAATTTAATGCTCTAAAGCATTCATTACTAAAGGATCTACAAGAGAAATTATGCCAAAAGATTTGCAAAGTTCTTCCTAGGTCCCAAAAAAAGAAGTAAAAAGCTATAATAAGGATACAAATAGGAAAGCTTTCATGCCAAAAGGGGTAGCAGATTTACTAGAAGAATGATGGAGAAGAAACGTGCATGAAGAACCAGGGGTCAGTAATATCAACACTGTTCTTTGGAGGTTAGATGAAACAAAAGAATAGTTGAAAGGGGGCCATTCAAAGGAAGGGCTTAGAACTTCAAAGGAATGCCTGCTAGACATTAGTTATATGCAACTTCAGCCCTTCACAGATGAAATCAAGAAATGTACCTGCTCCCTATGGCTTCTAGTTACGAAATGTTGATCTATGATGGGCTCATAAGTCCAGTTAATCACCTACAAAGGTATGCCACAATGATGAACCTCAAAGGGGCTAGTGATGCCATTTTATGTAGGGAGTGATATCCAACACTTTTAGGGGAGACTTCAACTTGGTTTGCAAAACTAAAGATAGGGAAATTTGCTTTCTTTGATAAGGTATCTCGGGAATCTCTTAGACAATTTAAGGGAAGTTGACCATTAAAGAAGATGATTAACACGTAAACAGATCACTTATTTCTCCAAACTTTTTACATTCCTAAAAAAGTACTCTCCTATTTTTAGCTCATTATCTTCCTCTGCAACCTAAAGATTATACCTTTGATAGTGTTTTGCAAACAGGATGGCACATTTACTCGTGGATGCTAGCAAAACATCGATCCTTATAATAAATGGAAAATTAAACACATATATAATGAATCATACACAAATCTCATTACCATATGAAAGGCCTAATGGCATTGAATTGTTAGTAATGATCAAGAGATTTTTTGACACTATGACAGCTTTTGTCACTTTGCCTCAAGACTTAAGAGTATCAAAATCAAGCTATTCAGATAAAAGTATACAACTGCATAAAATAGGGCAAATTCAGAAGTTGGAAGTATAATCAAGTGTTGAGCTTGTTGAATGGTCTCACCTTAAATATTGAGCATTCATCAACAACTGAAGAATAAAATGACAATAACTGCCATAACCAACTTGGAGGTTCAATAAGCAAAAGTCCTCAAAATTAGGTTGTTCATCCTTAGAGAGATTGGAAAATGCCTTTAAAGAAAAAGGAGGCCATTACTAAAATGTCATCATGGAAGAAGATGCTCTAAAAAAATATATAATATGTTAAAGTAGTTATTAAGTAGTGACCACAAACCTTAATAGTAGATTTAGATAAATGAAAGATTAAACATGTTTGATTTCTTCCATATTCTCAACAAGAGCTTTGACAACTTCATTAGAGACAACAACAATGTCAAGATGAGCTTCTTTTACTGATTCTATGTTATCTAATGAATGGACAGGCATTGTATCATCAGTTCTTGTGATGCTAAGGCACAAAAACCTTGGGGCTTTAATGACAATTCAGGGAGGTCAAACACAACAAAAGATGTCATTTCTCACCTCATTTATGGTCAGCTTCTTCAGTAGAGGAGAAGTTTCTCTCTTGCATACAAGATGAAAGCTCTCATGTGGTTCAAAATGATGCATGAACAGGACCTTGTCCATAAAATTGATGAAGTTGTTCTTATGGCTACTACATGGCACAAAATATTCACACACATAGAGTTTGGGCACTGAAGCATAAAGATGCTTCCATCTAGTTGATAGTACTAAGCTATGCATGTGACTGTTGTTCGGGGTTGAGCGAAAGAGCAACATTGCTTCAAGCTGTTTGCTTAATTTATTGACCTGGCTATAGTGGACTGGCTGAGAAAATGAGCAACACTGCCTCAATTTAGCTTTATTTAGTTTGTTTGACATCTTCACATTCTACTAAATGACTTTTGTATTAATATTAAATGAGTTTTGTTCCATTTTTTTATTTTATTAAATAATTATTCTACTTAGAATAATTAAAATAATTTAATATTAATACCAAATTGAATTTAAATAATAATAACTAAATTATAAAACAAAAGGAACTGTTTGGAGTGACTGAAGCTTCAGTTGCTAGGCATAGGGATCAAAAGCTTCAATTGTTTTTGTGCAAGGGTCTACTCCTTTTAGTTATTGAAATTTTCAATTGCTAGCATCAGTCGATGTTTAGTCACTTCTAAAGAGTTTAGCCACTTCCTGTTGGAATTCTTGGCGCACCAAGATCCTTTTAAGATAGGATTTGAGCTCGTTGAGCTAACTATAGCTTGAAAAGGTATCTAAGGCAGCTAGAAGTAGCTCCCCTTAGCTCAAGTCAGCTCACTTCAGCTATAAGTAGCTCAAAGTAGTTGGACTTTAGCTCAAGTTAGCTCAAGTCAGCTCAAGTCAGCTCAAGTCAGCTCACTTCAGCTTATGGTAACTGAATGTAGCTGGACTTCAGCTCAAGTTAGCTCAAGTTAGCTCAAGTCAGCTCACTTCAGCTTATGGTAGCTGAATGTAGCTGGACTTCAGCTGAAGTTAGCTCAAGTCAGCTCAAGTCAGCTCACTTCAGCTTTTGGTAGCTGAGTGTAGCTGGACTTCAGTTCACTTCAGCTGAAAGCAGCTAACTCCAGCTCAAGGTCAGTTCTTGGAGCTGGACCTTAGTTCATGGTGCTTGGTTGGAGCTCAAAGGAGCTCAATGGTGCATAAGTAGCATAGTGAGCTAGCTTTGTACCAGCTCACCTTGTTTTTAGCTCAAAACCACCAAGAGACACATCTTTTGTGTAAAGGTATGTCTCTTCACCAAAAGAAATAACTCTTGGCTAAAAGAACATGTCCTTTCATCCAAAGGAAGTGTTCCTTGGGTGAATGGACATGTATATTCGGCCATAGGGTGCTTATAGCACCAAGAGTGATGTCCTTTGACTTTAAAGGACATGTATGTTCGGCCATGGAGGTGGTTGAGGTGGTTATTGCACCAAATGTGATGTCCTTTGGACTTAAAAGACATGTATTTTCGCCCATAAGGTAGTTATGGGTGGTTATAGGCCAAAGGAAGTGTTCCTTGACTTAAAAGACATGTATTTTCGCCCATAAGGTAGTTATGGGTGGTTATAGGCCAAAGGAAGTGTTCCTTGGCTAAAAGACATGTATTTTCGCCACCATACATGACCCTTAGCCAAAGGAAGTGTTCTTTGGCTTAAAAGACACCTTTCTTGGTGTAAAGGTGTGCCTTTTGGTCATCTATAAATAGCCTTTAGTGGCTGGCCATTTGGAGCACGAATTTTACACTCAATTTGCACCATTTTTCTTGAGAGAAAAATTCCTTCTTTCATTCCTTTAAAGAGCCGAAATATTAGACACTTCCTTAGAGCATTGTCGGTGGATTAACATTGAGATTGTTCATCTCAATTCAAGCCTCAAGGTGCTCCTCTAAGATCAAGTCCTTCCTTCCATTTCCGCACAAGATTATCAAGAAGGAAGGTACACATCCTTTCTTGCTTTAGTAGCATGCTAAGGATTTAATTTTATGAATGATCTTAGTGGCATGCTAGGTGTGTTTGACAGAATATGTATGTCTATATTCATGTTGAACACAAAGAACATATATGTATATGGCATATACATGAGTAAATAACATAAGAGTATGTTATTATTGAGATCCTGAAATCTTCACTTCCCAATTGCCCATAAAAGTAATTTTTGATTGAAAAGTGACTGGAAGTTCAATGGCTTTTTTGCATCCACCTTTTATTGCATGTGCTCCACAAAATGGCTAAGAGAATATCTAGTTTTAATTGCATCCACACTTGGTTGTATTAAAAATAAAGTATCACAAATCCAATCAACACAGTTGATCCCTATTGTTGGTTGTGTAAAAATTGGAGTGTAGTTCAATATGAATTCAAATCATGTAAAATGAAAGAAAAAGATGAGCCATTGCCACCTCATCTGGATTGTTTCTGAAGCTACTGCGAATCAACAATCTCTCCCTTACTTGGGAGATCAACAACCGTTGGAAAAGTCCCTAATAAGCATCTAGAAAAGAAGACACTATATTTTTGTGGTGTATTTGCCGCTCACATTTTTTAGCAACATGTGAAGATACTATTAACTAAACTTCTAAAAGCTCAAGCTATTTGCATCCATGACATATATAGTGTTTATAATGATGTAGAATATAACTATTTAATTATCAAGAGTTTGAAAAGCTTTTAGAGCCAAATGTAATTATTTATCAATTGTTTAAATAGTAGGGGCAAATATACATATTTTACAAAATTTGTAAAGTCAAAATGTTCAATTATTATAAAATTATAAACAACATGTGTAGTTTTCCCAAAAGTGAGTAGGGGCAATTGCCATTGACTGAATGTGGCACCGCCCTTGCGTGGTTTAAACCTCACCCCAGTTTATGCCAGAATTGAAATTTTGCCATCTACTACGTGGAATGTCTATATGATGCCCATAAACCGGATTATAAGATGGGATTTCATCAGGTAGTAGAGATGTAGAGGAGTCGACAAGATTGTAAAGAAGAATGACATTGGTGAAGTGCAAGGTGGAGGGGATCTGTTCATGGCGGGCTTACAATAACCAAGATCAACTTCTTCAAGATATTGCTTAGATTTTTCATTGTTTTGCATATTATCATTCTTTTTCTTTTACTTTTCAGATTTGTGCATGTATGGATCTGAACTATTGTTGGACTTCTTGTTACAATTTCAACTTTTTTAGAAAAAGTAATAGAGATTCGTTAAATCCATTTTTATGTTGTTTATCACAGGTTCAATTATCTTTTTCTAGGTTGTTCTTCAATATTTAAATCTTCCTTGATATTTCAAAGAAAGGAATTAACAAAAATGTGATAACCAAGTTCGGTTTGAGAACAATTTCAGTTGGTACAGCTGTAAAATATAACAACAAAGAATCGATCGGTTTTGATTATTTCAGCCAGTCGACCGAAAGGGACAGAGAAAGGGCCATGGAGAAGGGTGTCAGGATCTTTAAAGGGGAATTTGAAGTTTCCACAAAACCTTAAATGCCTCATTAAGTCCAAGGACACCAAGTGGACATTAAACTCGAAGCTGTTAAACATATCCAAGCCACGCCAGCGGCGTCTTACGGACATCGGTATTCGCCGTGTGGATCAAAAGTCGCAGTACCGAAATTGCTCGGAATTACTGAAGTCGTCGTGAAGCAGAAGGGTGCGGCTGCCGGCAGGTTAGAAATCGGAAAGAGTCCCCGACAAAGATTGGTTGGGGTAAGAAATGACGGACCAACAGCGTCAAAATAGATAAGTCAAGTTGGGGACACGTGTCATTTTTTGTGTGAATGGTGGACTAAGTGGCCGGATGGGAGACTAGAGAAACCAACAAGGAGAACGACAGAAGAGTGCTATTTCTGGAAAAAAGCTACACTAGCAGAGAAGAGGCAGCGATGGAGGAAGGCAAAGGACGGGTTTGCGTGACCGGCGGGACGGGCTTCATAGCTTCATGGCTCATCATGCGGCTTCTCCAGCAGGGTTACTCTGTCAACACCACCGTTAGAGGTTGGTTTGATTGGTTTTTGTGCTTTCGTTACACTCGTCTTCCCCTACAACTGAGCAAAGTGGGGATGTGAAATTAATCATCTAATAACTCCCATACTTGTCGAGATTAAAATTTAGTCGATTATTTAATTGATTTATTCAAGTTCATTAGTTAAACATTTGGGGTGTTTCACAGATCCAACATCCATTTCCATCTTGAAATTTTACCATCTGTGAGTTCCTGATAATTGGTTTTGTACCAACACAATTTGGGTTTCCTTATTTCACATGTGGGCAGATGTGAAGAAAGACCTTACCTTCCTCACCAGCCTACCAGGAGCACAAGAAAATCTCAAGATCTTTGCTGCAGATCTGAATGACCCAGAAAGCTTTGATCCTGCCATCCAAGGATGTATCGGAGTCTTCCATCTTGCAAGTCCTGTGGACTTTGAAGGGAAAGAGCCCGAGGCTGTGATAACCAAAAGAGTAGTAGATGCAACATTAGGCATTTTAAAGGCTTGCTTGAGATCCAACACATTGAAGCGTCTGGTTTACACTTCCAGTGCTTCAACTGTTGCCTTTGACAATAATGATCAAGTGGAGATCCGGGATGAAAGTTTCTGGAGCGATGTTGATTTACTCAGGGCAACGAGGCCATTTGGAAGCCCTTACTTCATCTCCAAGACATTGACAGAGAAGGCAGCTCTTGAATTCGCTGCACAACATGGACTCGATCTCGTTACCGCCATCCCTTCCTATGTTCTTGGTCCGTTCATTTGTCCAAAGCTTCCTGACTCAGTGTCTGTAGTTCTGGGTATGATCTTAGGTAATCTTTGCTTTAAGCTCTCCGTCCGTTCCATTGTTGCCCCCAGCTTTTGGAACTTGCATTTGAGGCCTATAACATAATGTGCTCATGCTGACTTGATCCTCACTATTTTTCAAGCGTCATCTTCCTAGTAACCAAGAAAAAGAAGTGATTTTGTTCCTGCAGGGACTTGGGACGAACGCCACGTTCCGTACAAGATACCGGTGGTACATGTTGATGATGTTGCAAGGGCCCATATCTTCTTGCTCGAGCACCCAGATGCAAATGGAAGGTACATTTGTTCCACCGACAAAATAACAATCAATGAAGTGGTTGAACTTCTTGCTTCCGAGTATCCGGAACACCCAATCAAGTACGTAACTTCCTCTCTCTTGTTGCGAATATCTCACGAGTTGAATGCTAGCTGTAGAACTGGAGCCAAAAGTTTTCTGAACATAATCATCTTTTGCAGTCCAATGCCGGATACGAAAGCGATGGAAATCGCCAAAACACCTGGCGTGTCATCAAAGAAACTGTTGGACACTGGTTTCAAATATGAGCACGGCATCAATGACATGTTCGACGATGCCATAAAGTGCTGCAAAGAGAAGGGCTTCCTTTAGCAAGCATCGCCAGCCTCGGAGCTTCTGAAACAATAAAGACGTTGAAGTCCTCTAAGAAAATAATCGTTGAAGTCCTCTAAGAAAATAATCTTTATAAATTAGAATATGTCCTGAAAACAATCTAACCAAACTAAAATAGATATTGGAAATCTGAAATAAAATAGTTTGAACTGCTGTGTTTTTTCCCCGGTTTGAATTGCTGTATATATTTCGGTTTTGCAGAGACCATGGCCCACGCATGTCATGGACGTGGGTATTGTAATACTTTGCACCGTGTAAATCCCGTCCATGAAGCATGCAGCTGCCGCTTCTTTTCTCTTGACCGTTCCCTCTTAATTTCGTCTATTTCTGATATATATATTTATCTTTAATATATAAAAAGTATCAATGTGCATAAATATTAAATATTTTTTTTTACCTTTTTTCTTTTAATAAGACTATTTTTTTTTATTTATTCAATTGAAGTTATATTAGCACTACAATACTAAAAGAGACTTTTAAGTTATCATTAAATTTTATTTTTTGCTTCAAATTTCATCGTGCTTGAGTTTATGATATGGAATCAAATGTTGTATACAATTTTTTTCTTTTGCATTAGAGCTCCTAGATTGCCATTAAAATATTTATATTTTTGCATCAAGCATGCTACCTTTGATCCTATATTATTATCAAATAATTGAATCAAGTACAATAAGTATTTTATAAAACTTAAAATTTCAACTTAGCAAGTATGGCCTAACTTTGTTTTGCTATAAAAAATGTCTTTGGATATAAAATTATTGTCAATTAATTTTTGTTTCCAACTTAGATGAATATATATTATTTAAAAGCTTACATATCTGGTCTATATTATTAGAATTAGATGCCTATATTATAAGGGACTTTTAGCATGAACTTGTTTTTTTTATGTTATCCAATGTTTTAAGATGTATATTGAAAAAATAATAAGAATTATTTATTATTTTTTCCACATGGTCACCCCTTTTAATATGTAAGACAAATTTTTATTCTTAGCAACTAACTCCTTGTCTATACTAAATAATATTAAAATATTTTTTTTTAAATTTTTTTAGAATCAATCAAACCTTGCAAGCTATTTAAAAAAAAATAAGAAGTATTTTTTGTTTAAATATTATATTTCATGATTGAGTTTTTTAGCCTGAAAGTAGTTTTAGAGTTATTAAGAGATAAAGTTAATAATTTTATATTGGGATTGCAAGTTTTATTTTATTTGAGATTACGTACAACAAGGAGAGAAGTTTAGAGGTTTATACATTCAAAATTTATAATTAGATTACATATTTTTAGGTCCTGATAGGGGTTCTAATCATATAGAGAATTATATGACAATGGAATAAGTTTAGAGGATTCTTAGGGGGACATACAAGTTTTGGCAGAATAAAAAAAAAGCAACATGTACTATATGTATTGGATCAAAATATTAAAAAATAAAAAATAATCAGTGATTGTTTTCTATGGTTTCTATAAGTCTTTTTTTATGCCAAAAGATTGAAAAATTCCATTAAATTTAAAATTTTGTAACAAACATATCTTTGATTTATATGACTATAAAACATGCCTAAAAACATGATGTTTATCAATTTATTTATTTTGCTAAACTTTAAATATTTTTGTAAGAACCTAAAAGCACTACTTAATATCTATCTATCTATCTATCTATCTATCTATCTATATATATATATATATATATATATTTGCTTCTATATATAACAAAAGTGAAAAGATATAAAGTGACTAAAAGTTAGAGTGAATTCATTTTACTTAAGTCAATTTAATTTAAAATGACTTATTTTTATATTTTATATTTTTTTACCTGAAACTAATTTTATTTAAATTTCAATACTATGTAGGTGTAATAAACCATTGAAAGTGCAGTTTTTATAATCGTATTAAATTTTTATGAAAAATTCCTTTTTAATGCATAAAAATAGAAAAATTCTTAAAAAATTAATAACACCATGAAAATTTATTTCAAATGAATTATTACATTTATAGAATTTTGCTGGCTCTTAAATTACAAGTTATTAGTTTTCCCTTTAGGTACTAGGAATTTATTCTATTTTAAGGATTCTATTTTTCAATGGTTGACTAATTATATTATAAAAACAATGGGTAATACTAGATTTTCAAACCTCAGCAATATGAGTATAATTTTTAAATCAGTGGGTAAGCATTAATTACTGGCTAAAAAGATAGAAAAAAAAAACTATACAAAGCTTGATCTCGATTTTTGTAATAATCATATTGACTCAGCTATAAAATAGAAAACAAATGTAGATTTGAAACCATGGTAGTGAGTGTATTTTTTTTATTAAAAGTCACAAGCCAGTTAATTAAGATTTTTTAGTAATTATAGTTATATATCCTTGGAAAAACTAAAGATTTACTTACAAAGTCTATACTTTGACATCATGACTCATATTTGTATCATAATTATTGAAAAAAACTTATTTTTGCTTAAATTTCTTAATAAATGTCCCACCAATGGACTTAGTATATGTCTTTCTTTTTTCTATTTTAATAAAACATCAAATATCTATTCAAAATTTATCTTATATCTCTTTAAAAATGCAAAGTTATTCTAATACATTAATGGTAAATTTATTTAATTATTTGTACCAACTAATATAAGATATTTAGTTTAATTATTAGCTTTTTGAATCTAAAATATAAAAAATAATATAAAAATTAAGGTAAAATTTACAAACTTAACTTTTAAAAAAATTTCTAAATACATAATATCATGAAGTCCATTAAATTAAGTATTTCCTTAATAGATTGCATACTATTAATTTTTAAATTTTACAGTGAGAAGAGATATTGTGACTTCTTTGATAAGATATTAAATATACAAGGAAGAAATTTTTAATAAGTGCTCTACCATCACAAATAAAAAAAATCTTTCTTTTCATTTGCAACTAGTATTACCTGTAGCATATTCTACATTGTATTATTATTATTATTATTAAATAGAAATCAAATACAATAAGTAATCTGTTATAATGGACAGTATAAATGAGGATAGTTATGATAAAATATTATAATAAAAGCCTATGTAAAAAATATAAAAATGAAACTAATAAGAAATAAAGTAGTTATAGGGTACACCTGGTGCAATTCGTTACTTTCTCATTTTCACATTATTTACAAAAATGCCACCATGTTTTAAATAGTACATTTGTCTGAATGAAATACCACTGAACAGAACAACACGTTTATCTTACAACAACAACACTTCATAGAATAGCACATTTGTATGAAAGGAATAATTAAAAAATATTTTTTATGAACAACATTTCTTCCAAAATTAATAATACTTTATAAAATATCACATTTGTAAGAAAAGAACAACTCTTCTTACTAAACGAACAACAGCATTTATGAAAAACACATGTTACAAAATTAATAGTATGTTACAAAACAACACATTTATTTGAATAAAATAACATTTATTATTGAATAAAATAAAATTATTTATAAATAATATTTCTTCTAAAATTAACAATATTTTACAATTTTACAGAATATCACATTTGTATAAAGGTGGCAAAAATTGGCCTGACTTGAAAACATGGACAAACTTATCCAAATATAAACCCGATCTAATCCAATTTGACAAGAAAAGTCAACAACCTGAACTCAGTTACACCCAATCAACTTGAATACCAAACCCGAATAAAGTGGAACCCGAAAAAACCCAAAACCTGAATTACCCAAATCTAAAATACTCGCACCCAAATTAGACTAAACCTGAAATGACCCAAACCCGAAAAGACCTGAGTCTAAACCTAATAAAACCCGATTTTAACCCACATAAACATAAAATATATGATTGAAAAATATTTAAAAATTCATGATTTTTCGCTTAGAACTTTCTAAAAATATTCAATTTACACTCAAATTCTTCCATTTTGCCTCATTGACCTCTGGGGCTCCAAATTAAAATCTAAACTAAATTAATTCCTAGTTTGACGCTGAATAAAGCCTGAATGCACCAGTGGTCCATTAAGCTTGGTCACTACTAAAATATATGACTTTACCAACTGTCAGTTACCAACGTGCAGCAGTTGGTAACCTGAATTTACCAACTGCTGCACGTTGGTAAATGGCAGTTGGTATTCGACACATTGGAAAATTATTTACCAACGCGCAATCAATAATACGTTGGTAAATTCCAATGTATACACGTTGGTAAAATTCACGTTGGTAATTTACCAACGGTCATGAACCAGGCTTGGTTTCCATCGCGTAGTTGTAGTTACCATCACCAACTGCTGAGCCGATGGTAACTTACCAACTGCCCGGCCATTAGTAACTTACTAACTGCCCAGCAGTTGGTAAGTTTGGTAAGTTACCAACTGCTGGGCAGTTGGTAAGGTAGTGGTTATGAAGCCGTTGGTAATTACCATTATGAGATAATTGGTAAGTTCCCCATTTGCACGTTGGTACTATACATTAAACGGTCGAGGGTTCGGTTTTATCGTATTTTTCACAGTTTGAATACACATTGAAAAGTTCGCCCAGCTTTACTCAGCTATAAACATTACACAGGTATGCAAACGTAATTAAAATAAAATATTCTCAAATACAGCATAATAAAAACAACAACATATATGTCTGCAAGAAAGCATTCAACATTCAACGGACAACACATAAGTTTTTGAAACTGAGTCTTAACTAGGTCTAAAAATTATTATGTAAGGTTTCTAACACAAGAATTTTGAAATTACGCTAACCTGTTGTTGTCAACGCCCATCATAGAGTCCCGACTATCTCCTCATCATCCGAGTCCGAGTCATCAGGATACTGTGGAACTGGTTGAGCCGGCGGGCACGGAAGGTTTAGTGAACGACAGATAATCTCCAACTGAGCCCGATTTGCCTCCAATGCTGCTCTCTGAGCCTCCATCTCTACTCTCTGTCTTCTCTTAATTCTCTCGAGCTTCCTCTCGTACTCCACATCCCTTCGCGCATTCTAATAATCATTCCATAAAACTGAGCATTACCACACACTTATACTAATAATCATTCCATAAAACTGAGCATTATACAAGGAACAAAGAAATTACATATTCACTCTAATGCATCAGAAAAAATATCCACAGATATAACAAATAATGTACATAAACTGCAAATTCAAATACGAAAAACTATTTTCAAACCACCGTGACAACACATAAGTTTTATTACCAATATTAATAATTAAAAACAATTTTGCTTCACAAATCCCGTTTTTAATTCGAAAGGAAAAAAATAGAAACTTACCTCAAACGAGTTCGAACGGAGAGAAAAAACAATGGGTACGTCTTCAGGCTCACAGATGCAGGGAGCAACTGAGAAAGGGGGAGACAAAAACTTAAAATCTTGGTAATATAAGAAATTTCTGAAAATTAAAAAAAAAAACTTTACTCTAAACGCGTAATTTAAACAAAATTCTAATAATTATTATAATTATTAGTATCCTTATTATTAGTATTATTATAATTGCAAATAATTATTAGTTTTATTTTAATTATTAGTATTATTATTAAAACTATTATTATAATTATTATTATTTCTATTATTTGGAGGTAATATTATTATGAATATTATTTCAACTATCACTAACCAAATATTTTTATTATTTTCTAACTTACTACTACCACAATCAACTAGCAATAATTATTATTATTACTATTATTATGTTTATATTATTGGGTACAAAAAATAATAATAATAAATTAGTATTATTATTATCATTACTGCTTTGTTTGTTATTTTATCCATACAGAAATTATCCCACAATCTAATTTTATCCAAGATAATTACTAAGAAGAAAAACATTTTAATGACATCACTAAAATTACCCATAATCAAAAATTAATTAACACAAAATAAATGGGAAAGACCGAACTATGTCTCAAGATTAAAAATGTAGAATGAACAGTTATAATACTAAAATTTTAAGTACAACATAAATAAATAAATACATATTCTTTCCCAAAAAAAGAATTAATTCGGATAATTAAAAAAATTTAATAACTTACCTCAACCAACTTGCCATACTATTTGAAATTAAACTAAATAATTTCATAGATAAATATACAACCTAAATAATTTACTTCCAACCAAATTATTTATTATCCACAAAGTATACAAACTAATTTTACAGAAATATTAAATATACTACCTAATCAATTAACTTACAACTAATTTTTTACAATTTTTAATTAAACTCAATATTTTGACATATACATATATTACCCACACATTTTACTTAAAATTAATTATTTTCTATTTTTAATTTAATCCCAAAATTCAGAAAAAACTAAGAAAATGTATATAAATGTTAAATTATAATGGGTCACCCAACTAGTTCAAATCCAACCATCAACAACAATACATCACCAATATTTCACAAATTTTACTACAAAATACCATGAAATAATCGGAATATTACCTATTTTTTGGAAAATAAAAATATTAAAAATACGTTCTAAACAAATAAAAATTTAAGTGAGAGTAAATTTAAGTGTAGATTACTTACATAGTAATTTTACACAACAATTAAATATACTACCTAATCAATTTACTTACAACTTATTATTAAATATTTTAAATTAAACTAAATAATTTCACACATAAATATACAACCTAAATAATTTACTTCCAAAGTACTTATTTATTATATCTAAATATAGAAACTAATTTTACACAAATATTAAATATACCACCTAATCAATAAATTGACAATAAATTTTTCACTATTTTTAATTAAACTCAATATTTTGACATATACATATATTACCCACACATTTTACTTAAAAGTAATTATTTTCTATTTTTTATTTAATCCGAAAATTCAGAAAAAACTAATAAATTGCACATAAATGTTAAATTATAATGGGTCACCGAAATAGTTCACATCCAACCATCAACAACAATAAATCACAAATATTTCACAAATTTTACTCCAAAATACAATGAAATAATCGGAATATTAACTAATTTTTGGAAAATAAAAAAATTAAAAATACGTTCTAAACAAACATACCTCAAATCCGAATTCAGTTCCTTCAAATACCTCCAAATAGCTTCAAATCAGCTACAACAACGAAAATCAAAACCCATTATCAACAAACAACCGATCCAAATTCGATAAAAAAAATAGAAAAAATATTAACACTAACCTATAGATCAACGAAATGAAGACCAGATCCACGTTTTACTAAGCTCAACGAAGCAATTTCACCCCTTAGTTTGTCAAACGAACGTGCTGTGTGTGCGTGTGGGAGGAAGGAAACGCAGAGGGAGAGAGAGGCGAAGAAGAACAGAAGAAGAAGAAGACGATCGATGGTTGCGTTTTGCGGCCGGGGGGGGGGGGGATTTTAAAACAGAAATTATCAAAACGCACCGTATCAATTAATGATTTTCCAACGGCTTAAGCCGTTGGTAAAGTACCCTTAAAAAAAAAAATTCACCAACTGCTGGGAAGTTGGAATTTTACAAACGGCTAAGACCATTGGTAATTACCAATGGTTTGCACGTTGGGAAAAAAAAAACTGTAAAATTTTTTTGAAACCCTCACCAACGCGTGCACGTTGGAAAATAAATACCAACGGTTCTACGCGTTGGTAACTACGCCGTTGGTAAAATTGCCGTTGGAAAATCATTAAATTTTAGTAGTGGGTGACTTGCACGAGTTAGTCCCTAAAGTGTGACTCATCACGACCTAGTCCTTTAAGTTTGATAAATGTTGCATCTTAGTCCTTGTGTGGATGTAACGACCCAAGTCCAGAACTGGTCAACGGAACACCTACCCACACCACATGGGCTATCATTTGGAAAAGGATAAGCGCTAGGTGTTTATGTTCTGGAATTGGAGCCTATATATCTACATAAGGCTTCCCACAATTCACCCGTGTGGGATATGAGGGTGTTACAAACTCCCTCCCTTATGCACCCAACGTCCCCGTTGGGGTCAATCGGATTACTTGGTTCACCGAACCAGGTAACCTCTCTAATCGGACTACTTAGCCCTTGACCAAGTAGCCTCTCGAATCCAGGATCAGTCCCGGTAGACGATGCATGTGCATATCCACTATGCCACACCATCGTGGTCCCGGGTCGGCTCTGATACCATCTGTAACGACCCAAGTTCAGAACTGGTCAACGGAACACCTACCCACACCACATGGGCTATCCTTTGGAAAAGGATAAGCGCTATGTGTTTATGTTCTGGAATTGGAGCCTATATATCTACATAAGGCTTCCCACAATTCACCCGTGTGGGATATGGGGGTGTTACAGTGGATGGCAAGATGAATGGGGTTACTTAGCCCACTCAAACGTGGTGGGAGGTATCGAGTTAGGATGAGGGTTACCAGAAACCGGTGAACTTGAAAATTTTCCTTTTGAGTCCGAATGCTCCTGAAGCTCTCGATTTTAGGTTTTAATTTTGTATGCTTTGTTTTAATTTTGACTATAATCAAATCTGGTTTTTCAAAGTTGTTTATGAACCCTAATTTTAATTTTTGAAATTACATGCTTTGTATGCAAAATTGATGAATGAGATTGAATCCTTTGTTTTCAGCGGCCTTTAAGGAAGAAAACCCTTCTAATTCTATTTCCATTCATCCACATTTTCATTGTCGATCGTCAAAGATGGTAGCAGCTTGAACTTGAAAATATACGCCGTCAATCATTAGAAATGGTAGCATTCAACCACACAACAGCGCTGGTTAAGTAGCAAAGTCACCGGAAATGGTAGCCAATGACGTAGGGACGTCGTTGGTGAGGTTGGGACGTCACTAAGACATTGCGAAGAGGTTGACAGAAGGCAGGACATGAACGCCATCAAGCACATGATAGCATGTGATAGTTGAAAGGACTAAGGCATGAGCACTTTCCAAGTTATATGACTAAGTTGCAACATTTTTCAAATTTGAAGGATTAAGTTGTTATAAGTCAATCTTTAGGGACTAACTTGTGCGAGTCACCAAACTTAAGGGACCAGTGGTGCATTTAGGCCCGCTAAATAATGATTCTAAATTCCTAAAAAATTATAACTTAAAGTGAAAACATAATTTAAATATATCTGATCCTACCAACTTCTTATGTTCTAAAATGACTGAGTTTATAGTTTTATGAATCGAATTTACAAAGTTTTGAATTAGATATTTTATTAAAATAATTATATATTAACCTATTTATATCTATTTAAATTAAATTTTTTATATTATTTTTTATGTCTAGTAATTTTTTAGTTATTAAGTATCTAAATTTTAAAAGTTTCATTTTAGTCACTTATAAAAATTACAATAAGGATCTCTAAACTTTTCAAATCTTTACATAAAAAATGAAATTCTTTAATTTAGATTTTAGCAAAATATAAATAAAAAATTGAATCAATGAAGTTATTCCAGCCTGCGTACCAATAATCTGATTAAACCTAAATCTGACTCGAAACCCAAATAAGCTAACCTGAAGTTATCTGAAATTGAAAGTGACCCAATCTTAAATAAACTTAAATCCGAATAAACCTTACTTGAACCTAATCTAAACTCAAAATTTACTCAACCCGGACCCAAATAACTTTACGTAAACCCAAATTAATGCTAACATAATGAAACATAAACCTGAATAACCTAACTCAAACCCGGCCTGACCTACCAATTTATCTTCTCTACATTTGTAAGTATGGAGTAGTACTTCTTATTGAAAGGAACAACATTTATGATTAAAAGGAACAATATTTATTACTCCTCTCGTCCCATGTTCTTGTACCATTTACTTTTCAGCAATTAATCTATGACTTTTTATTTTCAACATTTTAGTATGTAACTGAAGAACTTTTATATAAGAATGATAAATTAAGACATGTAGTTTCTCAATATATTTTTTTAAAATTTTTTTCTAATAAATACTAATATGAATAAATTCAAGTCAAACTATATGAAAAGGTCAGATGATGCAAAGAATATGGGACAGAGGGAGTAATAAACAAAACAACACTTATCATGAATAACACATCTTATGAAGTGAATAATACATTATAGAATAACATATTTGCATGAACAAAACAATACTTATTATTGAAGGGAACAATACTTATTATTGAACGGAATAACACTTATTACGAATACCACATCTTATGATATGAGCAACATATTACAGAACAACACATTTGTATGGTTGAAATAACAGTTATTAGTGATTGGAACATTAAGTTTTATTGAAGAGAACAACACTTATTACAAGCAGCACATCTTATGAAATAAACAACATATTATAAAATAATATATTTGTATAGATGGTACATCACCTATCACTGAATGGAATAACACTGTGGAATAAAACTATATTTAGCTTTAAATAAAAGTTAAGTACTTCAGCACTACTACCAATGTACTCATTTAGCCAACTCCTGCCGGCAGCAACCTCCACCATTAGGGTTGCCTTCGTTGTAGCATCGTTTCTTTTAATCCCCTCTTTATTGGACATATTCTTATGGTAAGTCCGATTCATGCTCACTAAGACTTATCATTGGCCACGTAATCAAAGAAGCCGATGAAGTATGATATCCTCTGTTGTTCCACTCTTACAAATTTGGTATTCTATAAAATATTATTAATTTGGGAAGAAATATTGCTCGTAAATAATATTCTTTGAATCAATATAAAAAATGTTGTTTCAATCAGACAAATATACTATTCTGTGAAGTGCTATTCTTTTCAGATAAATGTGTTGTTCAAGGTGCGTTGGTAGTTTTATAAATATCATGAAAGTATGGATGCGCACCTGATTTGGGAGTATTTTATCCTCAAACCTAAAGGAATAACACACAACTTTGGGGCCCTTAACCCTTGCCTTTGATTTTAGGTACACTATTCTCTAAAGGTCTCAGGCATCCCATTATATATTTTGTATCAATTGGGTACCATCTGTGGGATCACCGAATATGGTGGTTGAGACCAAGAGACCATACCTGAACAATGAGACTAGCCAAGAGAACGATAGGATAAATGCCTCTATAGGGGGAAAGAGGGTACCCCATAAAGAACATGCACTTCTTAGAAGTCAAATGATAGATTTACTTCTTTTGCCACACAATCTAGTACGAGAGAAGGCTCTCACAACCTCGATGAATAAACAATTCAATGCTCTGAAGCATTACTTACTGGAGGATTTACAAGAGTAATTATGCCCAAAGATCCATAGGGTTCTTCTCGAGTCTTAGAAGAAGTAGCAGAAGGCCACCACGGGGATACAAGGGGGCAACAAATTTGTCAGAAGAGTGGTGGAAAGGAAGACTCATGAAGAGCTGGACGTTAGTAATATGAACATTGTTTTCTAGAGGTTAGATGAAATGAAGGAACAATTAAAGGGAGATTGTTTAAGGGAAAGGCTCAAAACCTTGAAGGAACATTTGCTAAACATCATTCAAATGTGATTTCAGCCCTTCATGAGGCTTTTGGATGTTAAAAGTATATCTATATGATAGGCTGACAAATCCAGTTAATCATTTATAGAGGTATATTTCAACAATGAACCTAAAGGGGAAAGTGATGCCATTATGTGTAAGACATTCAATTCAACAGTTTTAGAGGCGACTTTAACTTAGTTTGGGATACTAAAGAAGGGCAAATTTGTTTCCTTTAATGAGCTGTCTCAGGAATTTCTTTGACAATTTATGGGAAGCCAACTTTTAATGAAGATACTTAACCAATTCCAAGATGTTAAATAGGAGAGGAATGAACCCTTTTAAGACTATCTGATGAGGTTTAATTTGAAGACCCTGCAAGTTTCAAATCTTTTCTCAGATGTCAAGTTACTAGCCTTGACCAATGGCATCCTCCAGAAGTCACATCATCTAGAAGCCATGGTTCTCCTGCTCTATCAAGGAGAATCCTACCTAGAGCATGATGAACTCTACAATTGAGCATATCATTATATCCGTGTGAAGGATGCAAACTGTCATGACGAAGAGAAGGAAGCAGGGAAGGACTAGCCAGCAAACAATTAGGGTCCAACAAGAAGAAAAGGACGTCAAGTGTAGTTTACACGATTCCCAAGACACCAAGGTGAACATCCTTGACACCATTGAGTACAGGAATATGGTGATCAAATGGCCCTGGTCAATTAATACATGGACTACATGTATCATAAGGATTGTTGACATAATTCAGAGACTTGCAGGGAACTTAAAGCATTCCTAGAGGAGCTATGCTAGTCTAATATATTGTTCTTTGTTTGTAGTCTTTTCAATTAATTGAACTTGTTGCAATGTTTTCCTTTATATAAACACATAATTTCTTTATAGTGTTTTTTGGTTTTTCTACTGTTGTTTATATTGCATTTAGCATTACATGGTTTGGTCACATTTTAAAAGTGTCATGCTTATTTACATCTTCAGTTCTTGGAGATTGTTTTGCCGTTGGATTCTAGTGGTAGAGGAATTGATTTAGACCAGCATCTTAAGCTCAAATAGGATTGTATGGAATTTGTTGCTCCAATAGAGTACATGGTTTGACCCTGAGTGCCACCATTTTATCTTTTCATCATCGATGTTTCCATATCTGTAGTTAAGAGTGGCATGAATGAGGTAAATCATAAGCAGCAGTGACTTCTACGTGTAATAAGGCCACTGTAGCTACAGCAGAAGGCACTCGACTTTCCACCATGTGGCCGTCTCATTGACAATGGGCGGTGTTTAGAGGGCACGCTGAGTCTCCATTGATAGCAAGATTTTATACATGCAGTACTCAAGGATCCGGCGAGTATGAGGAGGTATCTTACAATCCCAGTCATTTGCATGCAAGACAAAAGATATGGCCAGGACGACCCTCGAGGGTGGCATGGCACCCTGAGAAAGCCAGTCAATACTCAAGTCTGTAAATGACAATGGTATCAACATAATGAAATGATAGAGATAGTCCCTACATAAATAGCTGGATGGGGAGCTTTATGGCCTAATTTTCAATGCTAATGTATGTTCTTGTAGACCTCTATTGTCTATTGGACCTTGAGCCCACCCGATGCCTTTTCTGGCTTGATTTTGATTTATGTAATAAGGAATATGAATCATAGCCGAAAATAACAATGTCCCCTGAAGCAAACTATGTTAGTTCACATTCATTCGTATTTTAACAATTTTAAAAAGGTGATGTATATTTTTTTCCTTCAAAACTTAAGAAGTAATATACATATTTTACCATTTACGGGGTCTCGGCCTCTGGTTGCGTTCCTTGTGTCCGCCTCCGCGGGTAATGTAATATCATTCCCACACACACACTACCTGTCATATTTAATGCACAATCAATTGTCAGTTGGTTGGGTAAACTCCCAACAACCGGTTTTGTTTAGCATATATTTTGAATTTTAACAAAAAAAAAAAAAAAAAGTGACTTCAGGTGTGGTCTATGTGGATTGGTGACCACATTAGCTTGCTGGGATTGGAATCAGCAGGAAAATGGATTGTTGCAGGAGAGATATTTTAAAGATTTTTCTTTTTGAAAAAGAATTGGGAGAGCTTTTTGTGTGTGTATTTCAATAAGTCTCATAATTAAAATTTTGGAATAATATTAGTGTTTGGTTAAGATATAGGCAGTGTAGACCATAATCCTATTGGAAAACAAGCTTTTTTGGAATTAAACACATATCCTACTCATATCCATGAAGTTAAATATCACGGTATACTCTGTGGTATATCATTTACTGTGGGTAAGTGATATGCAGTATAAATGTTTTCACATTTTATCATTTTATTATACGGTATACTGCAATATTATATGGTATTTCATATACCGCTCACTTTTTATGTATCTTTTGTCTAAAAACCACTGTATACTGCAAAAAAACGCGCGCACGTACAACAATATTTTTTTTTCCATGGATGAGTGTGAGATATTTTTTTTTTGTCATTTTACATCAAAATATCATAAATATATAAAACATTAAAATATAATTAATACACATATTAAAATAAATATTTATTTTATTCTTTTGGTTACTTTTCTTAGTTAAAATAAAATTTAATGGTTACTTTGAGCTACCTAAGAACTCAATATGGTATTAGGAAATGTATTGTAATTATTAAAGTATTATTTTTTCTCTTATATTAATAAATTAGTTTCTTTCTGAGTATTATTTATTTTTCTCTATATATATAACATTTTTTAATTTTTTATATTAAAAAAAGAAAAAATTAGAAAACCTCTTGTGATTTTGTCTAACCTACACTTTACCACCTCTATTTTTAAAAATCTACATTTTACCTCTGTTTGTTTTACAGTGTTCGGCAACAACTTTTGACAACTTAATTTAAACTGTCTGATAATAATGTTCCAGTAATTTCAAGATTTTTAATTTTTTTTTCACAGCCAACCAACCTTTAAAAAATACTGATATGTAATTACAAGAAGAAAAATACATTTATAGAAAGGAAAAACTCATAATTTAAAATGTCTATTAATTATAAAAAAATATTGGAGATATTGAAATTGCTGGAAAATAATGATTATCTAGTTTAAATATAATTTCAGAAATTGTTATTAAACAGTGTAAAAAACACAGGGGACAAAGTGTAGGTTATGGCATACCTCAGGGGGATAATTGTAAGTTTCCCTAAAAAAAATATCTTCTATCATATATATTTTATTTATATTTGAAAAATTATGATGGGAAAACGTAGAATACATATAAAATGTGTAAAAAAAATTATTAAATTTATGTCATCTTAAAATAATATTCTAACATTTTTTTTTTTTTTTTGTAAAAATGATAATGATATGCGTGCGGTATATTTTTAAAATTTGAGGTATAGTATACCCAGTAATAACGATATTTAACACCTCCATATCTATATCTATGTAACAGTTGCGGACCCATGTAATTGGGTGGAAGCAGATATTACTAAGAAATATGTCCATTAACGTCCCTCTACTGATGGTGGTGCCCTTCAACGGAGCAGGTGGGACAGCTAGTGGATTTGTCTTTAAGATTGGCTTAAATCGCTAATTAGACATTGAACAATCATAAGTATCACCTTTTGGCCTCTGAATTGAAATTGGTTCCAAACAACCGTTTGATTTTAAAAGTGTGCTCGATTGACCCGTGAATGGCCATCTGCAAAGGTGATCATTGCTGCTGGTGAGTAGATCATACACAACTAGAGGTGAGAAACAAAAGCCTCCTGTTTCGTAATCTAAATGCTAGTGGGATAAATTGTCCTCCTAAATTCAAGAGACAAAATTGATTATATTGATCAAATTGAAGTTCTTGAGACACAAATTGAGGCCCCAAAATGATGAGACTAGGCTAAGTTGAGAAGCTTCAGGTTTAAACCTATCAGAGAGTGGAAGCACCAATAAGAAAATCACATTTTAAAACTTGAGTACATAAAAATGTTATAAAAATAAGAACAGAAGCAATCGTTGAAAGCGGGAGCAGAAATGCGCTAACATGGAAATGACATCTAAAATAAAAGACCATGTTTAATCCTTCTTGAAGACACCACCTTTTCTGATCACCTAGGGGCCAATCGAGTACACTTTCAAAAGTTGAGGAATTTTTTAGCGGTCACTTAGGGATTTGCGTCCTTAAGATTCTAATGGCCGGGGTCCTGGAGGAAGCATGCGAACCGTTTAAAACTTCAAATTTACCATTGGATTTGAAAAAGAATGGCGACTTGTTCAATTTACTGGGTGCACCCAGAGCATCCTCTACTGAATAGATAAAAATTAATCTACTGACGCAAGACCTCTCTACTCATCAATGTGCCTGATTGAACCCAAGATTTCTTACTTAAAAAAGTGTCCGAATCTCTTTTGCTCAAACCAAGTAGCATTTGTTAATTGGTTTGGTTTTGTTCTTCAATTTTCAGCGATTTCTAAATAACGGTGGCTGCCTTCTTCTCATCATTCATTTCTCCAAATATCTGACGCAATTTCTTGGTGATCTCATGCACCCTTCATCTCTATTTCGGTCGAAATCTTTCAGAGCTCTGGTATATTCTTTTAAGGTTTACAAAAAGAATTGGAAGGGTTTCTAATGTGCTGACGAAGATGTTTGGTTCAACATTGCAGAGAACCCGAGCACCAGGTTTCAGTAGAGGGAAAAGAGCTGGGTCCTTCGTTTCTCCATTTCGTTGCTTCTGACCTGTGCCTCCCAACCAGCTCCATCCTGTAAGTTCAGATTAAAGGCTAAAGAAAGAGCAAAAGAACTTTGTGAAATTCTTGTTTGAATCAGAGGTATTTGCGCGACGAAGCCTGGAATAATCTGAAAAGTTACTTATCTGAAAACTTGGTTACGATAAAGTCCGCTACATGGCGTTAAATGCGTTGGTAAAATCAAGAAAAGAAGCCGACCTCATCCTCCATACTCTTACAACCAATCCAACAACTTGAAGCCAAAAGACATAATAATCATGCAAAACTCGAGGAAGTGGTAAAGGAGCCTCGGAACTTCTATTTTATACTCCTCTCTCATTCAAACAGAAAGAAATAAAAGAAAGTTCCAATCAATAACAACTCCATGATCTATTTACCTGTCACTGTCCCAACCTTCTTGTCCTACACTTCAATGTCCTTACCCCCCGTTCCAGCCTGCTTGAATCAAAATAAGGAACGGAAAACTTTAAGGCTGAATAAGAACAACAGCATCAAACAAATACCTGTGGAAAGAATACTTTCCACTCCAGAGCCAAGGGTTGCACTTTCTTTGTAGTTGACATTGCAGCAACCATAATTCTATTCCGCACGAGCAACTCTTCCAAATACTACCTTCCACTTCATTTGGATTTTTTCCCCAACTTCTTCCTCTTTGATATGATTTTCTTCACTACTTCACATTTTTTGCGCTTCTCTACCTTGGACTTTGCATCTCTGGCCAATTCTGCTGCCTTTATTGTTTCCACATTGTTTAACATCCACCAGCAGCCCTAATGTGAACATATTTTCACAAAGTCAGCTGCCTCCTATATATAGCAATACACAATCGAGTCATTCAAGGCAAATCCACTCAATCATAAAGTTACAGTTACCTGATTTCCCATGAGCAAACAAACCAATACAGTTGCTCTTCATTCATCTCTTCTGCTCCTGCAGGAGAGGTTCAGAGAGCTGCAGAGGGCCAGGGATATGAGACTGCAAAGAAAGCAGCAGTTGTTTCCGCAATCTTGGAGAAACAGCCCAGCAGAACCCTACGAGTTCTCAAGCGCCCTTCTCTACTCTGAGCTGATCCAGCAACAAAAGCAACCTCTCCAGAGCTGTCTCCTAGGACATGAAGATTTTCAGAGCAAGCATAAAGAGACTTGGATGATTGAGACTCCAACACTGAAATGTGAATTGTCCAGAGATACACACTCGAAAAGCTTTGATGATTCAGATGTTGATACTTCACTTCATTTATGAAAAAATTTACAACCTCATGTTCATTGTTTTGACTTTTGCTTGATTCGTAGAGTCTCTCTTTCTCTAATCTCTATTCTTCATGTTGCTGTATCAGATCAGTAATCGTGAAGTAATCTGAAAGGAAAAAGGACAGGAAAAGGAAACAAGAGTAACAGAGTATGTATGCTGCAACTACTGTCCATTTGAAGTCTCATTATCTTCTTTATATTCAGGAGTAACATAAATATCAGAGGCGCCACTCTCTTTTCTATGGCTAACTTTATCCCCATCACGCTCGATATCCTCCAAGTTTTCCTCATTGCTCCATTTCGTCAAGATTTTTGGCACCATACGTATTTCTTTGGCTTCTGCCCTTGCCTCCTCATTGCTTGTTTCTTCAAACCGAACTGCACTAACCTTTCTGGCATTTCCAGCTAGTATCTGCAGAAGACAATTTCCCAGTTAAGTGCATCAATTTTCTATCTTAGTTCAGGATTATGCATATCAATTCTAAGGCTTGAATGTGATATTTAATTGAAGATTTCAGCATTTGAGTGCGTCTGTGACATTTATCTGCTTCAACTGCTATCTCAATATCACAAACTCTTCCTTCTCCATCTTATGCTACACTATCATGTTAACTCCAGTCATCTCAAAGGATATCAGACACATTCGCAGTTAGGCCTCCAGAGTTTTGACACTCAATCCAATCCCTAAACAAATAACTTCATTGAACAAGGCTTTTACATTCCTAATATCAATTCTATTAATATAAGTACCATAATCCCATATATATCTCCACTTTGAAGTGCCTGATGACAGTACAGCAGAAGTACATGAAGGAAAAAAACCAACTGCTGAGTCATATGAATAAGAAGCACTGACCAACATCAATAGCGTTATGAGGCCCAAAACCATGGCTTGTGGCACACATTCGAAATAGACACGAAATGTTAATGGAAGAGGTAAATGGTGAAAGGAAAAATCAGAAAAGAGAAAGGCCTTTAACCATACCTCAAGTTTGTAAATCTGATGTCGCTCTTTGGGATCTTGGTGATCAGATCCAGCTTCCAGACGTTCATCATCATCTTCACAAATTTCCTTTTCAAGGATTACTTTTATACTTTCACCAGTCCTTGGAATATATCCAAAGACCTCACATACAAAACCAGATACAGTCTCATACTGATGTCCCTGAAAAAATCACGAAGAAATCATTTAGATTTGACCACATGCATACAATAATGTTGACCATATCTAATATATGCAAGGACTCAAGTGAGCAAGCCTGATAAAAATAGAATAAAATAAAATTTTGTTACTATGACTAACCACAAAAACAAGGGTTTCCAGTTGAGTTAATAATTCTGCATGTTCTCACCAGCTATAGAAATCCGTTAAATATTTTCTTTTTCCTGATAAAATACATGCAATTTGCATTGGCGCAAAACCCAAATCATGAGTAGCAGGGGCAGCATACCTCTGGCATCTTGATATTGAGATCTTCAGATAGCTGATCAATAGACGTATTAGCATCAACATCAAAGACTCCTTCTGCCCGCATTACAATATAGCCAGTCTTCTTTTGGATCTCCTCCTATTATAACAGGGGAAATGCATATGATATAGGATATAGAAGGTCAAAGCTGGAATTCAATTCACAGCCTTACTTTTGAATCATTTTCGTCAAAGATTTCTCCAACAATCTCTTCAACCACGTCTTCTAATGTAACTATCTGCCACATCATTAAAGAAATGAGTGAATATAACTGCCAGATTGACTGAAGAATGCAAATAGAGAGAGCAAAGCAGAGTGAGTATAATGCAAAAAGAGAGAGAGAGAGACTATGTCTTTGTCCCAGACTCCAAGAAATGGACCCATATGGTTTATATAAGTCCAGTGCTCCTCACTGCCCCCTCTTCAGAAATGGGCTGTAGGGCAATCTGCCCCATTTTCTAATATTTAAGCTGACCTACTAAATTTGTTGAAATTTTTGGAAATACTCATGAAAATGAGGCAGCATAAGACGATCACGTTAGGGATTGTATAATGGTGCCTAGAAAAGTACATAGAGCCAGCAATTTAAACCTCTGATGTCATCCATTTGAATTCAGAGAGCAAAATCAATGAATTCATTTTAAGGCAGCACTGTAAATATGCAAATAGAAAACAAGGGTTTCAAGCTCTTTTCTTCCCCCTGTTTGTTCCAAATTTTATTTTTGAAGTTCTTTGCATTATAGCATCTAAGCCTCCACAATAAATATCACCGCGATGAATTTTGGATGTTATATCTCAGAACATGAGTGAGTACTCCCTCTCCATAATAGCAAGTTTCCCTTTTTTATCCATTAAATGTGTTTATTGAATAAGAGTATCATTCTCATCATATCTTCTACCTTGTTACAATATCAAAAGAATCTTTGCTCTGTTTATATTGAATTCTCCCATATAGAACTGTTTATACTCATGCAATTTTGCTGTAGACACATGCAATACTTGAAAGTTCGAACTCTGAACAAAACTTAGATGCTCAGAACATCAAACAAATTATTATAACATTATTTACAAAAACCACATTCTCCTTTGCATCGAACTGACTAAGGCTTCAGCTTTTTACATACCCCAATTGTTCCACCGTATTCATTAAGGACAACAGCCATATGAACCTTCCTGATGCGAAACTCTCTAAGCAGGTTCCAGACTGACATTGAATCTGTGCAATCAAATTTAATTTTCTATTCAGCAACTACCTATGCAAAAAGAGATGTCTGATCATGTGTGCTATTGGGCTTACAACCTGTGATCCTGTACACCCAACAAGGAAAAACACAGGGACACAAAAAGCATATGTAAGCAGCTGATTCTGAAAACTTCAGCTACGATTTTGTGAGATACCACCACAAGAAAATCAGGTTTTCATAAACATAAGCAACCAACTACTCATAGCAGGTTCTTGATTCTCCTTCAATCACCTCTGAACCAAATGATTACATAATCATCAATAGGCACGCAGAAAAGGATTACCAGGCACAAAGTAGGCTGGCTTGTGAGCCATGCCCCCAGTGGTAGTACTTTCTAGCAGTTCCCCCTTCAAAATTAAATTCATTGTAATTCTGAAAACTAGAATATAGTTTCATATAAATATAAGCAAATATTTGATTGTATGGATAAACGACTCAAACTGATATTGAGACCTTTGGAACAAAATCAAGTAGATCCATTGCATACGCTATACCAACTATATTGTCAATGCGCTGCTCGAAAACAGGTACCCTGTACCATTAGACAAAAATATTAAGTAGCATGTAACAAAAACTTATTGTGGAAAACACGTCAAGGAAATCATTTGACCCAAATTTCTACCTAGAATACTGATGCGCCAACCATAGATTGTGGAAATCAACAAGGCTTGCACTTGTGTCAATTGCAACTACATCAATAAGAGGTGTCATCACCTCTCTCACATGTGTATCTTTGATTTCCAACACATTTTCAATCATATCCTGCAAGAGAACACAATATTTGAGCCAAAATTAAAGAATATTGAGTTAACAGTACAACAAAGCGGTTGTTACACCAATTGATACAACAGAAAGAACAAGTAGGAACATATAAATGGGCAAACAAAAATTTGAGGTCACTTTCAATTTCGGAGGCTATCACTCCAATATTTTGACTGTAAACCAAGATCAAAAATGGAATTTGGAAATGGACGAACCCTTTGTACCTATTGAAATTAGTCATGCATAAAGTGAAGAAGGCAGTGTTTATCATGGGAAGAAAGGCAGAACATTGATTGAACGGTATTAAAAAAAGACTAAGGACTTTCCATAATATTAGTCTTCATTGCAGGCTGGAAAATAATGTTGCTCAAAAGGTGGGTGGAGTTTTATGTGCTCGAATTATGTACACACATGTAACAGAATTGTTTGTCATCTGGGTAGCAATCAGCATGAGTGATACAGACTGGAAAAGCTACACTTGGGTTTTTTTTCATAATTATTTTAAGGGCATTTTATTTGCTTAATCAAAGAGTTAATTTTAGTGTTTTATTAAGCTAAGTGGAGTCTTCATTAATTATAATATCATGTATGGACTTTCTAGAGATCTTTTACTTGGAAAGAAATCAATTAGGATTTGGATTCCTAGAAAGAGTCAACTTGGATTTCTGCTCAGATTATTTTCTATTTTGTTTTGTTTTATTCCTTTTAGAATGTGTTGGCATTAGTGGTTCCTAGTCCTTTTAGGTGTGTAACGGATGTCAACTTCAGCCTTACATAAAGGCCATGAGAATGCAGCAAACATACTGGACCTTTTGTCAATAGAAATTTAGGAGATTTTTTCTCTTTTTCAAGGCTTTAGCCTCTTATCCCAAGCCCTAATCTGTTGTGTACAAATTAGTTTACCTTTCACACTCCGGTGGTTGCATCAACGAGCCAAGAACACCTTTCTATTAAGGGAAAGTAAGTAATTTGCACTTCACTTGATTGTTTGTAGGTGCCATGAAAAGCAAGGCAAATACACATTAATTGACATCTCTTATTAGAAATTGTTCCCAGATTTTCAAAGGGAGTGCATTAACATGTGTATTCATCAGACAACAAATAAGATCCAGTGGATCTACTTCACAAGTAGAGATGATAAGCAAAAAAGCTATCCTTTAGTGTTTAGATAACTGATTTGATGACAACCAAACTATACATTGGAAAATACATTTAAAGTGAAGTTCCATGCAATTAAGTGAGAAAGAAAATCAGCAAACAAAATCATTCAAATTTTGTTAGGCAATAAGCTTTCAGAAGATTCAAGAATGTCTAGTATCTTGGGGCATATTATAAAACCAGAGCCAAATATAATGAAAAACTTATTTAATTCAAGCACCTGTTCTTCCTCTTCTATAGCACCGCTCAACTCTGCTCCTCGCAACATCAGCTTAAGTTCATCCTCAGTTACATATGGCTCACTAGTTTTGGAGAGAAAAAGGAAAAGAATTAAAGCATTCAGAGAGAAAGCAATATTGTGAAGTGACAAAAATACCAGAGTAACACCTGAAATTAGAACAATATTTTATAAAAGGTTTTTACAAAACTCACTTAGCTTTAAGAATGAGGAAATAAGGCATTAATAAATAACAGACTTAATCATAGTAATGACAAATTACAAGTACTTATAAGTTGTAACTGATTTGAGCAACTTTACTTAAAAATGCAGAGCAAAAATGGTAAAGATGCATCGTAAACTGTTAACAAATCAAACATGCTTCCCTTCACCTTTTGCCTTTGAGACCAAAAATTTTAAGCATTCCCATTGATAGATATGTAACAATTCTTCCGACGGGATACAATATCAAGGACAGCCATGCCACTGGCCTGACCTAGATTATTTTGGAAAACTTGAGTCAAATGAAAATTAAGATGTAGCAGCAATAAGAACTACACAGCAAAAATACTTTACGTGGGAATTTGTTAAAAAAATGCAATTTCTACCCCATTTTGAAACTGCAAAACTTACTACAAATCTAGCAACATCTGTGGGATTGTGAACTGCTATGCTTTTTGGAGTAATCTCAGTAAGAAGCAAGATAGCAACCTAGCATCATCCAGGAGGATAAAGTGGTCAGGAAGTTCTCAGCCTGGATAAGAAAGCTCTTGCAATCCAGCTAAACAAGAGACGTGGGAATAACATCAGTAACCCAGTTATATTCTTTGTTGAACTGAACACCAACCAAGAAAGAGTTTACATGTAAAGAACTAACAATTAAAGGAAATGCAAACAATAACTAGGAATGCCAGTACTGTTAAGATCAAGATGTCACAAGGACAAAAAGAATGCTGAAAATAGCCCTCAAAGGAAAATTTGCATAAGGTGCAAGTTTAAAATGCGTTCAGAATCTGATCTTTGACAACAGTCAACAAAAAAAAAAAAATAGAAAAAGAAAAAAGGTATAGTATTCAAAATAAACCATGGGTTAATTAGCATTCATTACAAATTGACACATGACTACTGCTAACATTTGGTACAAAAAACATATAAGCACCTAGTAGCCAGTATAACAATTTAGCATGACACAGTTACGTTTCAGTGTCTTAATCAAGTAATAGAAACTACCAGAAGTGCATCTAACTAAAGGTCACACAATGCAGCCTAAAAATGTCAAGTTTATTTGCTATTATGATATCCTGGAGAACAGTGAGCAAATCACTCTGGATTTGTCCTTGTCCACTTAAATAAAACATGTGCATTTTGTTATTGTTGTTGTTGATGCTGCTTCCTTTCTTTCCTTTTTTTAAAGCTATGTGAAACTTTCTACCAAAAAATAAAGAGAAAGAGAAGGATATGTGTAGATACTGTCATAACTCCAGTCGCTGCACTAACACCAGCTTCACCAAAGACAGCAGTTGCTGCATCTGTTACTAAAGCTGTTGCTCCAATGTTAACCACACTGAGAGTACAAACAGATTGTAAGAATATAGTTTAGTTTTTAAACTAAATAGAAAGCAAAAACAAACTCATAGTCTGATGAAAGAAAAATTACGTTGTGCCAATAAGAATAGTTGTGAGAAACCGAGTCACATCATTGCGAAGCAATCTAAAGACACCATTTTCAGGTTCTTTTTCAGCTAGCTCACGAACCTGGTAGCATTAAATGCCAAATAAGGAATTCAATATTGACAATAGTGAAATTTCATAGGGCTACGGTAGATAAAGCATCTCTAACCAAATTATATGAAAAAATTTAAATTTAAGACATATTAACAGCCAAAAAGTCATCTTATGTGCAAGCTATATGTGAATTCTTCCTTAAATTACATCGAAAAGACAAAGCAACGCCAACTTAAGCAGTTAAGCTAATACACCAGAAACCATAGAACTACAAGGTCTCACAGTCACCAAAAGCGACTTCACTTTAATTGGAGTCATAAGCTACCATGCACAGCGATCATCAACAGAAGGAAAAAGAATTAACTACTTCAAATGTTACATTTGCAAAATACTTCCACCTGTGCTTCCAGTTCCAGATACTATCTATAAAATTCAACAACCTGCAATCTCCCATTCCCATCTCAAGCATCGAAGAGTTGCACACCTCTCTAACATACCTTCCATGGCCAGAGAGTAGTAATGGAGGTCTCAGCCATCGAGAAGAAAGCCGACAGACCCAAGAGCAAAGTTAAGACGATGCCCTGTTCTTTCAAAACCTTGAGAACCATAGAAACCTTAGGCAAAGCATTCCTCAACTGTCCCATCACTACATAGCCTGCATCCACCAATCCTTCCGCTGCAAACACTCTCTTACATCCCAAAACACAAATCCCACAAAGCATAGCCAATAAAACCACACCTCTCTTGATCAGAACCTTAACTAACCCAAAGTTCTCGTCCGACATATTCTTTTGAGTAGCACAGCTATCTTCATCACCAACATCTAACAATCTCCAACTAGCTCTACGGTCGAATGTGCCAACTCGAGGCAAAATTGGCAAGAAAAACCCCCTAAAACTGGATGGTTGGGCGCGGGTGCATAGTGATGGAGAAGGGTAGTGATTGGTTCTGGATTGCAGAACAAGAGGGTACTTGAAATTCCCGTTGGAATGAGTGAGGTAGGAGGACTTGGCGCTGGAAATGATTGTGGTTGGATCGGAGACAAGCGCCCTTTTCATCGGGAATAGAATTATGGGTACAGAAATTTGTGGTGGAATTGGGTAGAGAAGAGGCGCAGACGAAAATGGTAGAAAAGAAAGAGCCGAGCAGAGAGATGACACTAAGCGCTCGATGGAGATTGGAGTAGCTTCGGAAGGAGTAGGAGGAGGGAGTCTAGTCGAGTCTCAGTAGGAGTCGCCGAAATTCGAAGCTTGAAATGGTTAGGTTACGATGTTCGAATCAGTTTGACGATGACGACGCTCACCAACCCCGGCACCTAACTACTGAAAATGGGGAGGACCGATACGCAAGGGTAAAGTTTGCCCATGGTCCCTAACTTTTAATTACTGTTCTGTTTTATCATGAACCTATTAAAAATGTTTCTTTTTAGTCCCTGGATGAACTGAATCCGTCAAATGAGCCACCATCCACGTGAAGACCAAACCTCGACCCTTCATCCCCTGCCACGGCTATCTGCCATTCTCGCGCAAGCTGCCACCGCTCGTACCTCGTGGAGTCCCGAAACCACTGTCTCTGCAATCGCCGGCTGCCCTCGAGGCCAACTCAACCTTCAGGAAACGGCTTCTCTCCACCTTCCGCGATCAAGTCTCCCACACTCCTCCGTCTCTGTTTTGCTCTCAAAGCTCAAGTAGTCGAGCAGCGGCGCGTTCACCAGCCCCTACAGCCTCGCTTGCCACCTCCGAAGCTCAGCCGCAGCTCCCTCAACTCAAAGGCGCCGTCTGCCACCAAGCCCAGGTTGCCCCCACGACTTCCGCCATGATTTGCACCCTATTCAACAGCCACTCTGAACCCAGAAATCTAGTTGAAACCGAGACATGCCATCTTAGATTTTGAGTGAAGGAAATTAGGAACTTCCTCTGGGTTTCAGTTGCTTTTGCTGGCTCGGTGAAGGAGAAACCTCTGTACCGCTGGATGTTGGTTTCGTGATTAGAATTTAAAGGAAACAAGGGAGCAAAGCAGATGAGATGTTCGTGTTGTCCCTGATCTTTGTTAAAGAAGAGAGCCGAGGGCAAGAGAGAGAACGGAGAAAGAGCAACCCAGGTGGCCCCTGCCCCGGAGCTCAAAGGGGCACATCGATCCCAACTTGGCAGGTTTTCTTATTTGACATATTCCGTCTATCCAAGGACCAAATGAAACATATGAGGTATGTTTGGGAGAAAAAAAACAAAAGGAATTTAGTTTCTCTTTTTAAAAAAAAAAAAAACATAGGAATTAGGTATTTGATAATTATAGCTAGTTTGCACCCTAGTTAGTAAAAGTTCTAATATATCCAACTATTCACATCAGCTTTTTAAGATTATAATTTACAACTATGCTACCATTTTCCATTATCTTTAGTAGAAATAACTCACTTTATGTCCTTAAGGTTTCACATCTTTTGCTTTTTTGTTATTAAAGTTTTAATATTTTTCTAAATGAGTTGCAAAACATTGGAACCATTTAAAATAGGTTTGTCCTAAAACTTTCAGTTATGTAGTTAACTGATAGGAAAAAGACAAATCATATTAATTGTTTGACATGAATCTTTTAAAAATTCAATTTTACATTGTTCAATAACTATTTTTTTATTATGGATGTTAAAAAGCCCATTATCCGCACTCATCCTTTTTGAACCTGGCCACTTAAACTTGAACTTGCTTTTACCTACAAAGTCTTGGAGAATGTGCAAGTTTAATTTAGTTGCACAACTTTATCTAAATTCTATATTTATATTTAAAATATGACTTTTATCTCAAAATAAAGTTAGAATTGGTGTAAATTATCATATATTAGTTCATCCTATGAGTTTTTAGTTATTAATCATTTTTATATATGTACATATCTTTTGTAAATATAAATAAAAATATATTTAGAAAACAATGATAAAATACAATGGATAAGTATTAAATGAGTTGAGAGGTTATGGCATGTACTACCTAAATCCGCTTACTTGTGGGAAGGATACAAGTTTACTAAACTTGCCCATGATTCTCTCCATTGACAACTCTATCTTCTAATATATTTAAATTGTATAATAATCCTCTATCAATTAACAAACCATTTAAATTATTAGTTTTTTTTCTCATTAAATCATGTTTCTATTTGACAGTTAGCTTTCAATAAGTTTATAATCAAGTTTTTACATGGGTATAAAGTTTTATGACTAAATTAGAGAAGTACGTGATCTTTTACAACTGAAATAAAAATATGTGATTTTTTCAATATCTTATAAAATTTAAAATGATTTTTTCAATATTATTGTAAGAATAGGTTTAACCCGAGTGCATTAACTTGTAAATTCTCCACCACTGAATTTTCAGGACTCTAATAATTCATTATTTTTATTTTGCTTATTTTTTTATTTTTGTCTAGAACAAATGTCATTTAAAAGCTAATACTCTAACTCAATAAAAATTCCTTTAAAAAATGATTAATTTTTTATGAATTATTTCGGTAGCCAGCCAAGAAAAAGAAACCTAACCATTTAATAAATGTTTAAAAAGATGCTTTTTCATATTCTTTAAGTGTAAAGTTTCAATTGGTACCCAAGTTAAGTTAATAACCACTATAAATCAAAATAACCACTAATAGCTCATTTTTAAAAATAAAAAATCTTGTATAGGCTAGATTTATATATAAGTCGTGACAAAACAGATTACTTGTATTAAAGTATCTGACTTTGAGCAAAATTTTGTAATTGACAGAGTAATTATGAAGTAGAGGGAAAATAAGGTGGTCATGGGTTCAACCCTCTCTGATGCATTCTTTCTTCTCTTTATCCTTCCCCTTATTTCTTCTGCTATTGCATTCCTCTTTCCTTTTTTTTTTTTTAATTTCTCGTTCTCTTCTTTTCCTGTTTTGCTTTCTCACTTCTTTTCTTTTTTGTTTCTCTCGTTCTCTTGTTTTTTTACCTTTTCCGTTCCTTTTTTCTTCGTTTTATTTTTCAAATTTTGTTGCTGGTTTTTTAATTTTCCTTTTTGTTTTTCCCGAAATTATATTTTTTATGCTGCTTTTTTTCCTCCTTGAATCATACTTCTCATGTTACTTTATTTTTTGCCCAAATTTTTTTTGCTTTTATTTTTCCAAATTTTTATTTCCTTTTCATTTTAATTATTTTTATTTAATTTTTCCTGTTTTTTCATTTCCAAACTTGTTTTTTTAACCTTTTTGGGCTTGCCTTCACACTTTTTGGTTTCTTCTATTTTCATCCATTTTTTTTTTGTTTCATATGGTCTACTTTTTTTCCCTGTTTCATTTTCCTCTTTTTTTTTTTTTTTTTTTTTTGCGTTCCTTCATCTTTCTTTCTTTTGTTTTCCAATTCATTTTTGCTTATATTCTTTCCTTTTTCCTTTTTCCTTTTGTATTGTTCCTAGTTTTTTATTCTCTTATATGTTTTTTTATTAGCTTTTATCTGTTCTTTTAATAAGTTTTATTTGTTCTTTTAGAAGTTCTAAAGAACAAATAAGAACTGATAAAAAAATAAACAACTAATTTATCTAAATAACAAGTAGGAATTGATAAAACAACCAATAGTTGTGAATAAAAGAACAAATAACTTCTAATAAAAGAACATATAACTAGTTTATCTAAAGAACAAATAAGAATTAATAAAAGAACAAATAACTACCGAAAAGAATAAATAACTACTAATAAGAAAAAAAAAGACAACTAATTTATCTAAAAAATAAGTATAAATTGATAAAAGAACAAACATATACTAATGAAAGAAGAAATAACTACTAACAAAAAGAGAAAATAACAAGTTTATCTAAAGAAAAAGAAAGAATTTATAAAAAAACAAACAAACAATTGTTCATAAAGAACAAACAAATGTTGTTAAAAGAACAAATAATTACTAATAAAAGATCAAACAACTAATTTATCTAAAAAATAAGTAAAAATTAATAAAAGAACAAACATATCCCAATAAAAGAACAATCACAAACTGATAAAAAAACAAACAACTACTAATAAGAGAATAAATAACTACTATTAAAATAACAACAAAAAACTGATGGAAAAAACAACCATTGACTTAAAAGAATATCAATTTGAGCCTAAAAAAATAAAGAGTTACTGATAAAAGAACAAAAAATTGAGCCAAATAAATTTGTTCATTTATCAGTTTATCTATTCTTTTATTAGTTTTATTTATTAATTTTATCTGTTCTTTTATTTATTTATTATTCTATTTTTATCATTATTATCTGTTTGTTTTTTTATAAGCATCATCAGTCTTTTTAGATAAATTAATTTTTTTTAACAGTACATATTTTTTTAGGATTCCTATTTGTTCTTTTAAATAAAAAATAAAATTGGAAAAAGGATAAAAAAATAAAGCTGGAAAAGAAATTAAAAAATAAATCTGGAAAACGAAATTTTAAAAATTGCAAGAGAAACATAAAAATAATACTGTGTAAAAATTTAAAAAAAAAAGGAAAAAATGAAAATGAAAAAATTTGAAAAGGAGAAAAAATACCCTATTCCAAAGACTCCCAACGGCGATTCAGACCTAGGACCATGCATTTTCAATGCCCACGCCCTGACCAGCCCACCAAATGCGGACGTCCAAGGGGTTGCCGCAAAAACAGTATAAGTATCGTATTGTATTAACGGTGGCCTGATTGCTCTTTTTTCTGAGAGGCAGGGCCAAAATGAAAATTATTAAATTTTTTAGGGATGACACGTGGCAAAAGCCTGGCTCACCTTATAGTTACTTTTTCAAAAATCACTGCGATATAAAAAGTGATACAATAGGTAATCTGGAAACATATATATTTTGGATGTGAGGGGTGGTAGGTTTTATTATGAAGATTGCGTATATTCAGTGATGGAGAACTTTGATCCTGTTAAGTGGAATAAACTTATTTAGGGACCTTACCACATTCCCAAGCATTCTATGATATGTTAAGTCTGTATGCTAAACCGTTACCTGCTACTGAGGATGTGTTGAGTAGATTTAAACCCACAGGGGACAAGAAATCTTTCCTGTGCTTTAGAGCAGAATAGAGACCGGGGATCATCTATTTTTCAGATGTGAATATTCTGGTGTTGACTGGCCTTGCATTGCTCGAATGATGCTTTTGCATGGTGCTCCAAGAGGATGGGAAAGGGTGTTGAATTGGTTATACAGAGCAGCTGGGGGCAAAACAAAGAGGGCAAATGTGAGGGGAGCTGTCTTTGCTACTACGTCTACTGTATATGGGCTGAGAGGAGCAGAAGGTTGTTCAAGCATTAAGGTACAGATGCTTGGATTCTAATCAACCAAGTTACTTCTATCACTATAACTTGTTGAGCAAGTATAACAATGCCACTATAACTTGTTGATCGTTACTTGTACTAATCAAGTTTCTGATTAAATCCACAACACTTCATGTAGATTGTTAAGTTCGTATTTCCTGAACCCCACTATTTTATTGTTGGTGGCCGACTTATAATCAAGGCTGAGCACTCCGGTTGAGCTTTCGTGATCATCAAGAAAAGCACATCAGGTTCACTTACGGAAGAGTCGCCATTTTAGTTACCACTCGGAGTTGTTCTCAAAACTTGAGCTTGATCTAGCTGTGTACTCTGTGACAAGCTGCGCAAATGACGAAGACTTGTTCTCCAACAATCTTGCAGGGGTGTCATATTCTTCGATAAGTCCTGCAAGATTCAAAGACAACCTTAGGTTAGATCACTGGAATTATTGATGAGCTGAGCTGCTGCATTGAACACTTCATTTACATAGAAATAGATAAGGTTATGGTTAGTAACCGTTGCTTAGAAGGAGAACCATATCACTGTAAAGGACTGAGGTTATCCGATGAGCGATTGTTAGGACGGTGCAATCATGGAAATGTTCTCGCAGCGTCTGTTGAATCAGATTATCTGTAGCTGTATCAACAGATGCAGTTGCCTCATCAAGCACCAGGATTTTGCTCTTCTTGAGAAGGACTCGGCCGAGACAGACAAGTTGTCTTTGTCCCATGCTCCAATTCTCCCCATTCTCATTAACTGCAGCAACATTACATGATGTAGGAAATTGAATTCAAGAAATTTCAGATCAGTTTATATGTTACAATGGAAGGCAAATCAAACCTGGGGAATCTAGTTTTCCTTCCTTCTTTCTTACTTCATCTCCAAGTTGACACTTATCCAATGCCTAAACAAGCAAAGCTAGATGTCAAAAAGTATCTTACCGTAGTAATCAACTTTACAATAGGCATACTAAAAGAAGAAATGCAAGCAACAATGCTGAAAACTAGAATTCCCTTGAAGCTTACCTCCCAAATCTGGTCATCTGTATATTCTTCAAGAGGATCCAGATTACTCCGGACAGACCCTTCGAACATGGTAGGATCCTGGGGAATAATGCTCAACCTTGACCTCAAATCATGCAGTCCAATGGAAGATATATCGATACTATCTATTATTATCTGCCCTGCTGCAGGCTCAACAAGTCGGAATAGAGTTTGGATGAGGGTCGATTTTCCACTTCCTGTTCTCCCTACTATCCCAGTTTTCAGTCCTCCAGGGAAAGTGCATGTTAGGCCTTGCAATACAAGCGGCAGGTGCGGGGCATAACGTACCTACATTGGAGTTTTATGACTTAGGAAACAAATATCACAAAAAAGTCACAGCAATGAATAGTAATGAAACTGAGTTACCTGCAAATCATGAATATTTACTTCTCCATGCCATGGCCAAGACTGGTCTGGCCGATTTGTATCTATCTCCAAGGGAGGCTCACTCGGAATAGATGTATACTGCAGTATTCTCTCCACTGATATTATTTTGTTTTCAAGATTGCAAAGATTCCGTATCACAATAGCTTGCAACCTGTTTAGGTTGAGCCCATAGGTCACAGCTAATCCAGCAATGCCTATAACAGGAAAGAGGTAATCAGAATGGAACCCTTCATGTTTCACTTCCCTTTAACCTGCCAATGATGAGGAGGACAAGTGACAAACAGTAACAGTCGGAGATCACTAACCAGGATCAATAACACCCTCAGGAATGGAGATCAACAGGATCAATGAGACAACAAATGTTAAGGAAGATAACACATCAAGGCGGAAACAAAGCCACTCCATTGCACCAGCAGTATGAAATTTTGTCTGAGAATACGAATCCATCAGTCTAATATTTGTGCCTCGAAATCTTGATTCTTGATCAAAGCTCCTTATAGTTGTTGTTCCAGCAAGTGTTTCTGAAAAAAGCTGTATCACTGGGGCTTTGCATACTCCTATCAACCGAGCAAGTTCTCGTGCAGAAGATATGTAATATTGCTGCACAGTTATTAGTTAATTAGAACTCTGATGTCGAAAGCTAGTCTTATTAAGATGAGAAGACAACAGTTACCTGATACCATATGCTAGTAGCAATAACAGGAATAAAAATGAAGAAGACAGGCCACGCAACATTGGACATCACAGCAATGATTCCCAGCAGCTGAATCATTGAGAAAGCGAATGCTGCAACTTGTAATGGAATGTCAAGATCCACTGCACTTTGATCTGTAGATGCCTATATGGAGGGAAATAACACTTGAAGAGGCAAAAAAGCTAACAAGCTATTGATTCACTGAAAAAGGATCAACAACTAACAACCAGGGGGTGTTTCTGTTTCTTACTCTGTTGAGGATTCTTCCACTAGGAGTGGCATCAAAGAAGGACATGGGAGAATGGAAAATGCTGAAATGCATCTTGTTGAAGAGTATAGTGGCAGTTCGGTACCCAGCTGTATTCAGAAGCAACGCTCTCATAAGAATACACAGACCACTTCCAATGGATAAAGCTACATACACCATAATTAGAGTGAAGTTCCCAACAGCAGCTTCTGAGTCCTCTGATGCAGGAGTTGCCCACACCATCCAATAATTGCTGCCAATTTGAAGAATCTGGAAAAGAACTTGTGCCAGCAATATGAAAGGCACAAGTGCTCCTTTATATGCCGTTGTCAAATATTTCCAGTAGACAGACAAGCTTACTCTTCCTTTCTCACGCTCTTCTTCCCGAACAAGCTGCCCTTTTGGCCCTTCAATATCATCTGGTTTATCATTTTTCACATCTTTGTTTTCTCCATTCTCTACACTCACATTGGCATGGCCCGTAGCACTGTTCTCTTTGCCTGCGTTAGTCATACCAGACAAAGGTCCTGCCTCACCAGCATCAAGTGCCGTCAAGGCTTTCTTATGTGCACCAACAAGTTCCATAAAATCAGTTCCAGAATTAAGAATTTCATCATACCGACCAGCTTGTGTGATTCGGCCATCTTTCATGAACTAAAAAGATGTGGGTTTCAAATTACTCATTCAAATGAATGAATCCATGATGCACAGGTAAAAATAGGAGAATCACTAACCAAAACTAAATCTGCAGCTGGTAAGAACTCAACTTGATGCGTAACATATATCACCGTTTTTGAACCCAAGATACCCAGCAAAACTTCCTGCATTCAAAGACACATAATATGCCAATTAGAAAGATGCACCTTTTCAAAATAACGAATAAGAGAAGAAAAAAAAAAGAAGAAACATTGCTAATAAAACCTGATGATAGATGGAGCACATAAAATAGGTGGCTTTCCACAAAGTTTAACAGTAGAATGAAAAAGGAAATTTTACTCTGAATAAGTGAGATCCCGTATGAGCATCCACGGCACTAAAAGGATCATCAAAGAGGTAGATATCTGCATCTTGGTAAAGTGCACGAGCAATCTGTATCCTTTGCTTCTGTCCACCACTCAGATTAATCCCCCTCTCACCTATAACTGTCTGATCACCATGAGGTAGTATCTCCATGTCCTTCTTAAGGGAACATGACTCTAGCACAGTTTCATACCTTTCTCGGTCCATATCCTTGCCAAACAATATATTCTCCTCAATCTTGCCGCTTTGTATCCAAGGTGACTGCGCAACATATGCCTTTGAACCACCTACTGTTAGAGTACCGGATGCTTTTGGCACTTCACCCAAAATACAGGAAAGTAAGCTGGACTTACCGGAGCCAACTGTACCACAAACAGCAACTCTCATACCATGGGACACTTTCAAATTTATGTCTTTCAGTGTCAGATTGGAAGAAGTCAAATCCCATGAGAAATTCCCATCATTTATCTCAACAGCTGTATCAGAACAGCCACTTGGAAGCCGCTTTACAACATCGGGCTGCAAGTCAGGAAGACACAGGAAGGATACAATTCTATCAAGGGAAACTTTAACCTGAATTATCGCGGAGATCATGTCAGGGAGATTGTAAATAGGTTGTTGAAGAATCCTAAATGTAGCGAGAGCAGATAATATCTTCCCTGAGTCAAGTGGGATCCCCAGTAGAATACATGTACCAAAGGTAGCCACAGACACAAAAGTGGGGGCACTCCAAAATACAAAGCTAGTCATAGCATTAGTGTACAAAAATTTCTTCAACCATCCTCCCTCAACCGTCCTGAGATCAACAATTTTGGCAAGAAACTTCATTTCCCACCCCTGAAGTTTGAGAATTCTCATGTTCCTTAGAATCTCAGATGTAGCTTTCATTCTCTTATCTTTTGATTCCATCAACTTCTCCTGAAAGTTCTCTTGCAATTTTCCCAGAGGGTAATTTACCAGCATAACAAGTATTGTAGCAATCAAAGCAGCAACAGATGCTAGGCCGAGATTTTTGTACAAGATCAACAGGGCCAGAATGACTTGCAGAACCAACATCCATGGATCATGCATGTACCAGCTAAAATCCCCAACTCTCTCCGCATCCACAGTCATGAAATTGATGATCTCACCACTGGTGTGTTTCTGCTTTGACTGGCTTGAAAGGGTCAAACCCTTGCCATAGATCATCGCCACCAATGCCCCTCTAGCCCTGATTCCTACCTGCTGCAACCTGAAAAACCAATGCCTCATTGAGAGACATTCTACAAGCTTCGCCAAGAAGAAGGCGGTAACCAGAACGCTTCCTTCATTTTCAAAATGCCTTTGCCCATTAAGATATTCAACGAAAGTGTCTATTAGATAGGGGCCGACATATGAGGAAACTGTATACAAGGCGGCCAACAGACCTGTCAAAACAACCTCTTTCCAGGAAGACGAGATCAATGCCTTCACAAGCTTAAATGTTGTAACTCTGTTCCCAACACTACCATCCGCCTCTAGCTTACTGTTAAGTAGCACAGAAGCACCAAATCCGCTGTCACGGCTATCAAGTTGAGGAACATCCTCAAGGTCCAAGGTTTTCTTATTGCCAAGAGCAATTAGAGGCCCCATCCAGGAGAATGTAAGATTGCTAAAAACACTAGCATTTGAATAGGGGGTGACAGTTTCTGCCCCTTTTGGCTTATCCGGCTCGACATTTCTAGCAACTTCTGTATCCTCAATCAAAAGGGGTTCCTCAAGAAGCGCATCCCCACCCTTCCCCACAGACCCAACGTAGCAGAAGAACAACCCCGTGATGACAGATACAATATCAGATAACAAAAACTGAGCCGTAAAATAATGGTGCCCTACATATACAACAGTGTCTACAACTGAGGAATAACAAGAAATTGCCAGATAAAAGCCCCACCAAAGTCTCAAGAAAAATGGGAACTTTTTTCCATCTGAATTTGAGAATTGAGTGTGCAGATAAACTGAAGTTGCACCCCAAGCTAGCGTCTTGATACCGAAATCCAGAAGGGTCACTAGCTTATCGACAGACCAACCATCTCTATACCAATAAAAATAGCTCAACAAACACATGACAATATTAAAGACAGAGACGCACAAACAAAATACGAAGGTCTGCTTGTACCAGGAAACCCTCTTACCCTTAAACCCTCCCTTGGAACCATCTCCCCCTAACCCTGTAACCATCTTCATCAGCCACAGCACAAACAAAGCGACCAGCAACACAAGGTGCAACGAAGCAGAAAACCCGCGAGCGAAAATGGGTTTGGCTAGAAAAGCGAAGCCGGCACCTAGATGAATTTGTGCAGCTATGCCTGAGACAGAACTCAGAAGTTGGCTCTTTGTTGAGGCAAAAAGCTCCATTCTTGAGGAGCTCCGAGAATTGAGTCGTCCGAAAATCGGCCAAACCTACAAATTCATATGAGAGTGGTGCGGTCTACAAGGCGAGACGGATAAAAAAAGAGTTTTTGATGGTGGGAAGTACGTGGAGAGCAAGCCTGGGTAGATGGAGGGAGCTAAGCGGACTTTAACTAGTCTTACAAAGACTCAAAGAGGGACAAAAAGTTTGGCGCCTTCGGGGAAATGAATGAGAAAATGATACCTCGTCAGGGACAACAATGTCACAAACCAACCAGTCCATCGATGACCCGTGGGAGTTTTGTCGACAAAAAAATCCATTTCAGTAAGTCATCAAGAAAAAGAAATCCAGTTCAGGAAGAAGTAATGGCCGGAGTGGACTTCAAATTTAAAAATTTTTTCCCCTTTTTTTCTGGAATGTTTTTGTCGCATTATAAGAAAGGCTGTATTTAAGTGATCTACTGTTATTTTTATTTAACTGAATTTCAAAAATTTCGCCGTTTATCTTCTCATATTTTCAGAGTCTCTTATGTCTTACGTTAGTGGTGCCCTTAACTTTATTGACTAACTAGAGCGACTTTATATTTATGAAATTTAACGTGGTGTCCATATAAAATTTTCTTATTTTTCTTTTTCAAATTTTTTGATAAAAGTTTGAGTACATAAAATGTTTTGAGGATATGAGAAAGCTTATTTTCTAAACTTTAAAAAAATCATGTGTTAAAAAGAAAAATATCTAAAACAACTTAAACTTTTAAGAAAATCTAGAAAAAGAAAAATGAAAAAATTAACTACGTACAAACAACACATATCTTCCTAGAAATTTGAAATGCACTTAGGTGTTCGTACACATAGTTAATGGCGTCAGAAAGTGCGCAATTTCCATTAGGTTAGGTTATTTATGTTAGATTTGTTTGATTGGGCTGTAAGATTTGATTAAATAATAATTGAGATATTAACTTTACTTACAATTTTTAATTATGGAAACTTAGCTGTAAATGTTTTTTTTTTAATTCCATCATCTTCAGGTCTTCATTTGATTGGATGATTTTTAGAAAATTAACTTTGTTCAAAATTTATAATTATGGCAATTTAGTTTGTATATGTTTCCTTTTTTATTTAATTCCTACATCTTCATTTCTTCTTCTCTATCTCGAGTTCACCGTTTCTCTATTTTTTTTTTTTTTTAGCTATTGTGGTTATATTAAGTGGGGAGTTAAAAAGGTCTACGTAATTATGCTATTGGATTTGAACAAGCCTCTTAATTATATTCATGGTTTTATTTTTTCATGACAATATTTTTTTATCGTGTGATGGTCTTACTAGATAGATTAATACATTTGATTTCTAGTTTAATACGTTTCATATATAGTTTAATATATAGCTCACACAGTTTAATACAATTAACTTCTAATTTAATACATATTCCACACAGTTCTAGTTTAATACATATCTCACACAGATTAATAAAATTCATTTTCAGTTACCACATATTCCACATAGATTAATACATTTGACTTCTAATTTAATACGTTTCACATACAGTTTAATACATAGCCTACATAGTTTAATACAATTTACTTCCAATTTAACATATATCTCATATAGTTTAATACATTTTCAGTTCCAATTTCATAAATTTCGCATCCTATTGTTGCCAATAGTGATGTCAATTATGGTACTAGTGGTGATGATGAATTTGGTGGTTTTATTTTTTTCATGGCAATGTCATTTTCTCATCTGATGGTTTGCTACATAGATTAATACATTTGATTTTCAGTTTAATATATTTCACAGACAATCTAATGCATAACCCAAATAATTTAATATAATTCACTTCAAGTTTAATATATATTCCACACAGTTTAATACACTTCATTAACAGTTTAACACAAATATAACACAAATTCCCATGCCCATACATTGTCGTCCTCCCCACATATATACAACTTTTCAACCACAACATGGAACTACACAAATCTGTCACAAGAACAAACAATTCTCACATACATGTCCACTTTATCAAATAATACAACATAAAACCAGAAACACACAATTGAAACGATTACTACACACAAATTCTAGACAATGCCCTCATAAGAACGCACAAATAAACTTAGAAACCCTTCCCAGTGAACAATAAATCATGAACCTAGAAACATACAAGTAATAAATAAATAATCACAAACATGATTTTGGATTTACCTAGCTTTCTTTGCACAAATCGTACAATTGGTTTTTTTGCTTCTAGCCCAAATTAGAAGAATTTTGCACTAGCTTCGTGTCCGGCAGCGCACCAGGTCTCCGCACCACTCTTCCTCCTTCAGTTATGCACCAGAATCTTTTCTCCCTTGTTTCTAGTGCCTGGGTTCAAGGTCGCCGCACCATTCTTCCTCCTTCGGTCGCATACCGGAATCTCTTCTCCCTTGTTTCTGGCACTTGGGTTTGCAATGCCTTTTCTTGCTAGGCTTCTCAACGAAGGAAACAACCATGAGCAAAGGGGATCATGGGTTTTCTCGTGGGATTAAGGTAGAAACTAATTTTGGCTTGTCTTTATATGGTAAATGACTTTAATTAGGTAACTCCCCATTTTTCTTCTTAATTTGTTGCACCTCCCTCTTTATTTTGAATTGAAGGTAACGTGGATGGATGAAAACTGTTACTGGTGTTACTAGGTGTATAAGCACCTAGGTGGATAGTCTCATAACTCCATATCTTCTCATGTTATACTTACAGCAAAAGCAATCAAATCCTAAAACTATTTCCATTTTACCTAATCATAAAATAATTCTTCAACGCAAAGAAGTCCTAGCAAGGGTCAATTTGGGTTTTTAGGTGTCTAAATAATTAATTTGAATAAGTCCATTTAGTTTACGTATTTTAGACTTATATTTTTAGGATTTAAAATCGTCACTTAAGGTTAGGTGAGAAATTAATTTAATTTAGTTACTAAATTGGTTGTTATGATGGTCTTCTAGTCATTTTGGGAAATTATGGGTAAAACTAAAACTTCTTGGACTTTGGGGTGAATTCGAAGTTCCTAAAATAGGTAATTACAATTTGCCTTATTGACGTTATGTAGAATTGCACGTTACCTTCATATTTCAGAAATATTTTAGAAATCTACATTTTGTCACCTAGATATGATATTTCTTTTTACATTGTATGTTATTAACTTTTCAAATTTTTATTTAATTTTTACAATGTATGTCTCTTAGTAAATTTAAATTGTTTAATAATAGTTCCATAATTATTTAAAAATTTAAATTATTAATTTTTCATTTATCTAAATACAAAACAGTCTTGTTTCTTTCAATCTAGAGGGCACAAGGGTATATTTTTAAGGAATAGAAGAAAAGTATAATTTCAGGGGAAAATTTTAATTAGTGAGAAAATATGACATTTTCTTTAAGTGTTAGATTCAACTAGACATTTTTGTAATCTTAGGGGGCTAAATTAGAGATAGGAGATTATTTGACGGTTCGTAAGTTTTACTGATAACTATTGAAATGGTATGAGGTTGTCTCTTTTTTTCTTATTGTTGTTGTTTTCAATCACTGTTGTTTGTTTATTTTCATTTTAAGTGTAATCCCAATTTTTATATTTGATTCTTCATTGGTCGTTTAAATTTTTATTTTTATTGGTTTGATGTGGGTATTACATAGAAAAGAGTCTAGATGCATATTAAAATTTAGACCTTACTAATTGACTTAGATCTATTGGCTATATATTTTTTTTCTTGTGTAAAGAAACCTTCCTCTCAATCCGCTGGGATGGTGCAGTCTGTTGTGGATTAAGTATGGCACGTTCAAGCTAGGTAGTTAAAATGCGCATTTCATTCCCTCTCAACTCCATTACGTACATTTTTGGTTTTCCTTATTGAGGACCTAAGGTTGAAACACTAATTAAGATAAGTGAGTTTAAATCTAATTTTCTATGCTTCAGAACATTATTTGCATGTCAAGTATGATCTAAGTAGGTTTATGTAGCAAAAAGAGGATATCATTTGAGTAAAGTAGGGCAAAGAGGGGTAAAATAGTAACTTTATCAAAGTAAGGCCAAGAGGGTTCGATGAAGTTCAAAGTTGGTGTCTCAGAAGGGTTAGTTGATTTGGTCTTACCTTAGTGTTTCTTAGCACAAATTGAGCATCAATTACGTGTTCTTATTGCTTAGTGATCACATTGCTATGCTAAGATATCAAATTGCTATATTGAAGCTCAAAGATGTCTTGTGTATGTGCATTAATATTCTAGGCTTGTGATCCATCACTAGATAAGAGATTTTAAGTTCAACGTATGTCTAAATAGATGCATTACATCATATTCTTTCATTTAAATGTTGGATTGGTTTGAGACAGGGTTGAATTGGCCTTACAAAATGATTAAGGGCAAGAGAGGGCACCTGTGACAAAGGAACCCAAAGTGCAAGAGAACTCCTGGCGCCATGGCACCAGCCTCAACACTGAAGTGCCAAAGACACCCCCAAGAAGTAGCTCCAAATGGTCGCTTGTGCCGCAGCATGGGGCTATGGTGGCATATCACCCAAGGGCTTTTGGTTCAAGTGGAAGCCCATTGTTACGGAATTGATCCTAGGCCTAGTCTAAGACATTTAGAAGTTTGTTTAAAGTCTCAAACCCACTCATAAGTTGTTTAAATGCATTCACTAAGGGAGTAAGAAGTGGACAAGAAAAGGGCTTAAGGCTCAAGTGAGCTAAAGGGTCCTTAAGTAAATGTGTGGGTGCTAAGTGTCTAAAGCAAGTCTTGAACCTTAAAAGAACCCTAGCTAAGCTATTGTGCTTGGAAAGCTGAGGCACTAAATCTAAGTGACACTTATGTAGAAGTGAGACTAAGTTAAGGATAGATTCCTGCCATAGAATCTTTTCTAGTGACCATTAGATAAGACCTCCGAATGCATTGAGCTCATTATAAGTTGTATATATTTAGCTTATATACTTGTCCTAAGATTTTCTTACAAGTTAGGGAATCCCTTATATTGAGAATCACAATATTTTCACTCTCTGACTTCATGTTGTGTAGTTACATTTATTTGTGAGCACAATACCAAGAAGTTGTTAGGTGTTAAGTTTTGGTTTGTTACAGGTATATGCTTCTTTGAATCCATGCATGATTCTAAGATGCTAGTCAGTTGTTATTATGTACTAACTAAGTTTCTTCATGGCCTTAATAGTTAGTTGCTAAGAAAGGGGCACATGGAAAACAAGGTGCTCTTCATCACTTGATGAGTTAGCTCAGGTTAGAGTTTAGTTATTGATCTTAGATAGTTGGTAGTTTATACCCTAGTGTACTAAGCTATGCCTTATAGTAATTCCAAGTGTTTATAGAAGACTTTCAAGTGTGTATAACACATTGGTTGCCTTTAGATGCACAATAGTGTTAATTGTTGTACATTGGTCTTTGGTTGAAGTTAAGATGTATATTGGTCTTTGCTTGAAGTTAAGATACTTTAATTTTTTATTGACTTTGGTTATTGGTTTCACCTCTTTACAAATGCCTAATGCCTCGGCTAGTTATTATTTTGTTGAATGTTTATTACTATCTTGTAACCAAAGTTAAGCATGCATGACTCTTTTTTTTTTTTTTTGGTTAAAGAATTAGTGGCATGAAGCTTTTAAAGTATTACGGGCCTTGACTTAGCCAATGAAATTGAGAGTGGGATCACCCTAATTTCGATAAGTGATCCCAGGCAACATCTCTAACACTTATTGTCAATATCTGTACTTGTAACAATAAGCATGGAACTTGGTCAACAAATGCATATCATAGTTCTTCCAAATATAAATGTATTCAAAATATGGTCTTTGTTTATTTTGTACTGAGATCTCAGTGAACTATGTTTCTGGTCACTAGATAAGTTTAACAGAACAAGAGTTCGTTGTCCTTTGTGCCCTCATTTGATAGAAGAGTAGGAAGATATCTAATGAGAATTTCATTTTGGACAAGCATTTGTAATTTTTTTTTCTATTTTTATTTTTATTGAAGACGTATGTTTGTGATTAATGTTGGAGAATTTATTAACAGGGAAAATGGGGGCAGCGCAATTTTGTTCCAAATAAGAACACAATCTCAACATTGCACTTAAAAAAAAAAAAAGAAAAAAGATAGAGAAATGGAGAAAACGGGTTATATATCGACAAGAAAAAAAAAAGTGGTCTTTCACTTGGCAACCATCTTAGCGATGAAATCTTCATACCGGATCTTCCCATCCGAGCCGACGTCGATTTCGCGGATCCATTCATCAAACTCGGACGGCTCCAGCTTCTCCCCGATGCTCGTCAGAATGTGTTTGAGCTCTGAGACGGCCACGCAGCCCGTACCCTCTTTGTCGATCACCTTGAAGGCCTCGAGGAGCTGGCGATCGAAGGGCTCCACCTTCAAGTGCTTACCCATAATGTCCTGAAACCTAGGGAAATCGAACGGCGCAGTGAGCTTCTCGTCGGCAATTATGGCCTTCAGTTGGGCCTGGGTCGGGTTTCCCCCCAGAGAGCGCATTAAGATCCCCAGCTCCGACGGCGCGATCTTGCCATCGCCGTCCGTGTCGAAGAGGTTGAAGGCTTCCTTCATTGAGGCAACCTGATCGTTGCTCGAATCCTTCCCCATTCTCGGTCTTGGTCCGTGGGTCTGCTGAAACGAATGTTCTCTGAGGAGGCTCTCATCTTTTGTTTGAAGCATTTGAGGCGGAAAGACAGGGCTGGGAGTCTTCTCCGCATGCATTAGAAATTTTGTGTTGTATAGTTTGTTTTGAAAAATTTTATTCATTAATATTACTTTAATATATAGTAATCCATCCTCTCAATTTAATTGACTCTTTTAACTTTCATTAAAATTTAACTTGATTTTTATATTAATTTATACAAAAAAATTTTAAAATTATCTTCAGAAACTATAATCCTTAAGACTACCAATTTCATATAAAAGGCTCATATTTTTCCCTTTTAATTATATTCAAAATTAAATTTGTCCGCAATACAGGCAAATGCGTTATAGTGTTCATTAGCCCTAATATTTGTTTGTTTGAAAATTTGTTATCTACTTGTTCGAAATTCAACATAATTAAAAACCAAAGAAGAATATCTGCTTTTGAAAATTTGATCATCTAAGTGATAAATCTCTATGAATTCTACTTTTGATTTATGTTTTCCTTTATGTTATATGTTTGAATTGTAAAAAACTATAGCAAAAAGCATATATCTTCTTGAATAAGTAAACACATATTAATCATAGCAAGTTTATCTGGCACTAACTATAGGCATAGATCGTTTTGTGAGCACAGTTTCGTGTTAATACATTTTTGGGACTGACCCACATTATAGTCAAAAGGTTTTAAGTTAAGAGGCGATGAAGTTGGAGAAAATTACCATAAATACTAGATGGTATGTACACGGCTTTACTAATCGGTAAAAGTTCAGCCACATTTGGCGATTTGTGTTAGTTTGGGAAATGGAGAGTAACACTTCACAGGTTGAAGAGAGGGGAGAGTTGTTCAGGCATCAGTCATGATTTGGGGCACATCCAATGGGCACCGATTAGTGGATGTGGGACACCGATTCTCTGTTATGGGCTGTAGCATTTGTTGGTTAGCATTTTGAAGGTGCTTTAAGGTGGAGATCAAATTCGGGAGGGATGAGAAAGCCAATTTGAGTTGTTGACGGAGCTCCCAGTACGTTGTTACCTACATTGCTCGTCCATTTGTTCAAAACTTGAGTTCCATCACCGATGGCCGGTAATTGGTCCGAGTACACTATTCTTTTGTGGTTTTAGGTGAGGATTCACCATTTTCAAATGTCTTTAAATGTTTCAATTTGTTTGTGCGTTGCTACCTCCATATTTGCTATGAAGACATCCCATTTGTGTTTGGCTCTTTATTGTGTATATGTCAGTCCAGAAGCTTTTCCCTTCAAGAACCGAATTGAGCAACTTGATGCATTTGTTGGCTTGATTTTTTTTCCCTTCTCATGCTCTGTTCACAGTTAATATAAGCCGTGTATGATTGGTGTGAAACATGTGAGAAATGTGAGGGGTTTTTTGCACTTTGGGCCAGGTTCTACCATGTCAGATAGCCAAACTCCTCAACTTTTTTCTTTACCAGTGGCACAATCTGAATCCCGTCATGGTAGGGAAAAATGGGATCACAAGACCATTATTGTGTTCTGTTGAATAGATTCACATGTTGTTAGTCTGAGACATATTGATGGTGGAAATCCAACCAAGGCTGGTTGGCGAATTATTCTTCACCAATTCTGCATTGAGACCGAAAGGCAATACATTATGGATCAAATAAAAAACAAATTATGATCTTTGAAGATTCAATGGTGGCATTGGAAGCAGCTACTTGGCTCCATAACTGGCCTCGGTTGGGACCTTATGAGTGGCACCATTTCAGCTGACGAGGAATGGTGGGTAAGTCGGATTCAGGTATTATGATTCATTTGGATATTGCAAGGTCTTCGTTAAGGCCGACAGACGTTGTTTTCATATGTTGGGATGTGCATTGTTTTGGGTACTAAATTGAAAGAAGTTTTCTCTCATGTTCCTGTAGGTGTCACACGATGTTGCGATGCTTCACCACATGAAGATGTCGAATTGGGAGGACTTATGTTGCATGTTTGGACAATGTAAAGATTTCTCAGCATATGGTCGGTCATCCCAACCCCTGAATGATGGAGACGTCAACTCTGTATGTCATGACACTCTAACTGTTGGTTCAGGCGAGCAGAGGCTGCTTTTTGGTGTTATTCATACGAGGGAACATCATGAGTTTCGAGGGTTCGGAGTCAGGACATCCACTATGGTTGACGGTTCCTACGCACCTCCTCCAGACATCCCTACTGATATTATGGATGAGAGCACCCCTATTGATAATCGCGGCACCTTTCCTTTGGTTGACCTATCCACTCTTCACCTTCAACGTTCTAACTCATCATCGCCACTCACGCGAAGTTGCGGTAATAGTGCTTCTTTTCGTCTGCTAGAGGGAATGTCTGGATACGCTATCATTGATGCAGAAGGTTCTAGTAGTGGGAAAAAGGCTTGAACCTCTTGTGGCAGATATCTCGAGGACACACATCAAATGTTAAATATTCTACATACCAGTCAAGACCGCCTTAATGAGATATCTAGCGTCTCTACCACTCAATGTGTTGACACTTCCATTGGGTCTGTCATGGCCATTATTTCTGACCTTCTTGGTATTATAGTTGGGGATCATACTTAGATTGCAGCTTCTATGTTGCTTACCCGGGACTCTACTTTGAAGAGGTGTTTCATGTATGGCTGTGTGACACCTGACATCCATTTGGCTTAGTTGGAGGTTGAGATTGGACGTGCGAAGGAGGCAGGTTTCTTCAAGGGAGTTTCAGGGATGTGATATCATTCTTGTATTATTACTCTATGTGGGTTAAAGTTATCTTGTTTCATTGTTGGTATTGAGAGTTAAACTTGGTTTAGGGGTTTGTGTTGTTGTTTGTAGTTGAGGATTGTGTTACCTCTATCTTCCTACTTTGAGTATCGTGAAACTTGCGTGGCACAATTCTTATTGTGCATGTTTGTTGTTACAGTGTGCAGTTTTGTTGTTCACAAGTGCATGTATGTTTTGTCACACCTCACACAGGCCTTGGCCCATTCACTCTATACTACACTCTCTCATACCTTAGTTAAAGATACCAACTAAGCTTTTTCTGGAGTGTTATTAGCAGCTTTTAATTCGACCAACCAAAACTATATAACCTTAAGTCTTATTTTCTTAAGGTATTTAGCCTGGGAGGTGGCCCAAGAGGCTTATGAGTAAAACCCAATTAGTTCCTTGCAGCAGGAGTAAGGCCCAAAAATATTAACTTGCAAGACAAGCAAGGCTGTAATAGGTAACTTGCATTACAAGCAAGGCAAACACTCAATAAAGTTAAGTGTTTAGGATGTGTGCAATCGAGTGTGCTATTTTTAGAATGGCAACCAAGAAGCCCAAGGTATCATTTAATTTGAAAACTCATGTTTGAGTGCACATGTACATTCGGCCATGAACAAATAAATGAGAGGTTCACAACATAAAACATAACTCCCATTCATATAAACATGCCATCCACTGGCCCATAAACATTCAACATTTACATGTCCAAAACCAAGCTCACAAACATAATTTGGCACCCCAAGGTACTCTAAGTACCTTAAACCTAAACATACCCGAGACTACACATACATATACACAACAAAAGGTAGCCTACAGAGTATACAAAACATGGCCATATGCCAAGATTCACTAGAGTTTAGGTTGACCAAATTATGTTTACAACCGATACCATCACTCTCCAAACAACACCTTAAGTATGCCATAATGCAGGACGCACTGCAGCACAAGTCCTATGGTCATGTTCATGGTCATAAAAGTGAAAACTATTATCAGAGCAATTGTCCACATATCCATTGCAGCCCACCCAGACAAGTCCCACACTACAAGCCTTCATAACTTAAGTCATAAGTCTCGGCCAACTTAAAAAAAAAATAAAACTTGTAATGTATTAAGTTAACAAAGCCAAGCACAAATTGGCACATACCTTAGTACAAAAGCAAAGCTAACACAACACACTAGCAACTCAAGCTACACTAACTCAAGCTGAATATCCTTTCCTGAAAAATAAGATTATGGGCAATAAGTACAATATTCAGTAGAGTTCACTACCAATACCAACTCATTAAAGAGTTTATTTAGTTAAGCCGAGTGTATAACTCAAGACTTAACCTCCATATGTTCATAAGGTCCTGCAAAAGTAAAATAGAAAAACACCAAAACCACAAAGTATATATATACATACTAACATATCCGAGGCATATAAGCAAGAATATCCAAGTAATGGGTTAGCAAGCACAAAGAATCATTCAAGCACACAATGAACACACTCACACACCACATTGACCATTCGGCCAAACCCATAGCATGTGCCCTTGTGCACCATTGCACACAAAACTTCACCATAAAGTCCACATCCACTAGAGCTCCGAAATGCCTAGTAAATTGGCCTAATTCACTAGGATTTCTAGCACATGCCCATAGTCAATTAGCTAATCAACAATCACAACCTTATCATCACAATAGCCCATCAAGTAACTAAGGTCATTTAGCATAATTAACCATCACTTAGCCACTTTAACACTTGAATCATGGCATATTACCAAGCAATCAAGTAGTTTAGTGAACCCTACCTCCATTCCAAGCTTGAGTTCCTCTTGGTTTATGCTCAACATCCAAACCAAAATGCTCCTCAACAAAATGGCCTAACACATTACCAATTAGGCATCAATACCCCTTGTTCATGGAATCTATACCATGTATTCAAGGAAAACACAAAGAGTTACCTCAATCTCAAGCTTGAAAAGTCTCGACCTTCATTGTTTCTTCAAATCAAGCTCAATCTTGAGTTGCCTAGTGCCGAAAACAAAGACTCCAAGCTTGAATCCTTCACTCAAGCTCCAATTTGCCTCCCTTGTGTTCTAATCCGAAACCCTTTTTGGTGGAAGCTCAAGAACACAACAAAGGCTAGCTTTTGGTCTTAGAGAAGTAAGCCTGAAATGAAGGCAAATGGTTTAAGTGGAACCATGCATTTTCGGTAATAGGACACATGTAACAAAAGTGGTATAAAGCTAGCTTTCGGCCTCACCAATCTTGCATGGCTCATTTAACCCTCCATGGCTTCATTACTTCGTTTTAGTCCTTAAAACATAATTACATTTCGGCACTAACATCACTTCATGGCTCACATTGTCAAGCATAAATCAAAAGAATCCAAAATGACCATTAATCCCATGCATATTCCGGCCAAGTACTTGTACAAGTACTAATTAGGCAAACCAAGGCAATGATGCCTTAATTTCGTAGTGGGGAACATGATTTGACTAGTCATCACTGAAATTTACCAAAAACTGGCCTAGTATCCCACTAGTCCCCTTACAACTTTGCATGGCCGAAAACTTCCATTCATAGTTTGTAGTTTTCATCAGTACCACTAGTTTAAGTGTGCATTTTAGTCCTCCTACTTTATTTTCTTGCAATCTTCCCATGACCATTTTCTTTGTGCATTTAGAACTCGAAAGTCCTCAAATTAGCACAAACACCACTAGGCTTTGCCTTCACAAGTCCTCCATAGTGTTTCTCTTTATTTCCTTGGCCTAGGCCAAGTATTAGGAAATGAACCTAACATGTTTGGCATCTTGGTACACCTTCACTTTTCCCCATGGTCTAAAACAATTTTGGTGTATTCATGCAAATGTCCTCACCACTAGGGCTAGCGCTTGGATTTAGACATTCCATGGGATGTTCCACCTGACTCACCCCTTAATTCTCCGATAGGAGGACTTCAAACAGACGATCACATCAATCTCGATGAGGCATGACACCATCACCTCATCCAGCTTGCAGCTGGGGTTGCTTGGTATACAGGTGATGCAGGATCAGCTAATGGTCCCTAACATAGGGAGCCCTTTTTCATGAGGACTCAATACTTGTGTCACCTGGGACATAATGAACGCGAATTTTATGAAAGGTTTTGCATGTTAATCCAATGTTTTTGGCAACTTCATTCGAATTTGATTAATCGACACCGTCTCCGGAGCTCCCATCGAGTTTCTAGTTATGAGAGTCTAGCAATGTTTCTTACGGTTTGCGCTTAGGGTTTCAAATATCATGATGTTAGGCAAGTGTTCCTACACTCAACTGACACAATTTGTAGATGGTTTTGTCAAATCCTCGCTTTGATCATTTCTCTTGGTGCCACTATTATACAACCTAGCGAGGGGTGGGATATTGATGTGCATCCACATGTGGCAAGTAGTTGGGGTGGGGCCTTCTCCGATGCGGTTGGAGCAATTAACAGGACTCATGTAAACAGGATCTTCCTAAGCATTGAAAGGGAATTATATCGTGGCTGGTTAGGTCAACCGATGCAAAATCATTTGGTTGTTTGTGACTTTAACATGATGTATACTTACGTCTATGTAGGGACCGTAAGATTAGCACACGACAGTTATGTTCTTCGGGTTTGTCATGAACAACCAAGGTCTTCTTTTCCAAACCCACCGCCAAGTATGTTTCCACAGTTGCACCATCACATAACGCCCATTATTCAATGTTGCATGTAACATTATATATATTTTTTACTATAGGATGTTATTACTTGGTAGATTATGGGTATGCCAACATAGAGAGTTTTCTTGTGCCATATAGGGGTGTGCATTATCACCATAATGATTTCATTGGTAAGAGACCAAGCAGTGAGAAAGAAATATTCAATTATTGCCATGCGTTGTTGCGGAATGTGGTAAAGTGAGTAATTGGTGTGATTAAGATGAAGTGGAAGATACTATTAGGGATGGGGCACTTCAAGCCAGAATTGCAATCAAATATTGTCATTGCTTGTTATGCCTTACAAAACTATGTACGTTATTGTGACCACCAAGATAAGGATATTTTGTCATTTCAAAGATCCAAGTACTACCGACATACTTTTGAAGGGCCAGATGCAGTTGTAGATGATGAAACATTACTTTTAGAAACATCTAATATAGCATCTGTTAAGGACCACATTGCAAGTGTTTTATCAAACCAGGTTGGTTATAGAATAAGTGGCCACAAACAATAGAATGGCCACATGTATGACATAAGTATGGCCTCATACTTATTCATCAATTGTAGACTATGTCCCATTACTGGATGTCCAAAACATTTATAAAAGACAAGTACGTCCAATTAAACCCTAAACCATCCTTATCACAACATTTTTATGTCATCCCCATAAGCAAGTACATTGCACATTGTAAACATTTTGGTATGGGCAAACATTTATCATGAACCATACACTATGTAAGCACCATAAAGTAATTATCATACACCTTAAACCATAGAATATAGCAAATAAGCCTATGCAACCACAAAATAAGGATGGACTTAAGTTAGAGTTATAAGCCATCCCCTAGGGCCCATCCTACAACAGGTTTCTATGTACAACAACAAAATAGGACTAGTACTTGCAACCCCGAAGCTAATCCTAATTAAAAGTAGGTGCTTACTGATACCATAACATTAACATAGCATATGGTTTAGGTAAGGTGCAAGGCTATTGATTAATGAACTTAACCACCTTGTGGTGAAGCCAAACAAAGTGAGCTTCATCATTATATGTCATATTCATTAGCATGTCTTAAGCAGCCTCATTCTGGATAAGGAAAGATGCCGTGTTGATCCAGAAAACATCACCCTCCACAACGCCGGGGGCATGTTAGACAATGTCTATGCACCGACACTTCATTCGTGGTGTGGTCAGTGGAAGGTTATTGCCCAAGCACTATGTCTCCATAGCAGGGGAATGTGGGGTAGCACGTTGAACCTTATGTCGACCCTAACCTCCAGATGAGGCATATGTAGCTGGCTACACCGAAGCAAGGTCGGTTGAATCAGATGGCACATCAATAACTTCCATATCAGCTCGTGAAACAGATATAAACAAATGTTGGTTGACAAGTGGCGGCATATAAAGCGCATTGCCAAATAACAAAGCAGCACAATACTCCATATTAGGTGCTTTTGAATCTTTAAGAACAACCAACTTTGGATGAACCTGATATTATACAAAATGCATTTAGTAACAGAAAAGGTGGCCAAGAAAATGCGATAGTTAAAACATAATCAGAAAAATGACAAAAATGAATATACAAACACGGGTTATATAGTGGGTCGTAAATCATATGATATAGCATAAATTGACAATGCTAGCCAAATCAACAATGCACAACCAGATTACAATTACCTCAAGTCTACATGCCCACCCAGCATCCGATGTAATGGCTTTCATCGATCTTCAGTCGTACCTCCATTTGGTTGATGGACCCATGGCCTGGAGAAGGTGCTTGTATTGGCTAGTAAGATGGTTCCACAAGTTCTTGAAATGGACTATGGTCTATGGGTAATTAGAAGCTTCATGTATCCAATAACAAACCATCTTCCACCCAACTTCAGTAAGCATCTCCCTATTATATTGGCCTCAGTTATATGCCTTCATTGCATAATTCACAAACTGCTCTATCCACATTAGTCATCCTTATGTGTGACACATAATGTAAAGAATAATGGCATCATCCCAATTTGGATCAAACAAAAGAAATACTTCGTCTGACATTGATCCATGTTCTGATAACAAAATGGTTAGATTATGAGAATGATTTTGTCCGAACATGAATATACTTAACAAAAGGAATAAATCAATTTATAAATAGAGTGCTACTCAAAGGCAAAATGTCGTTCTACTGGACAAATGATAGGTCTTCATCATCGGGCTACTTGGTAAATACACAATAACACACAACTTCACACGTGCAGCAAAACAATGACTTAATGTGTTCATGCGAAAACAAATGCCTACACAAAAATGCCAGTAATTACATTTTTTAGGGGAGCAGTATCAAAATTCAGTGCGTCATCGTCAGCTGATGAAGACACCATGAACAATAAGGAAAACATAATTTATGGGATAGGAGTAACATAATTTATGGGATAGGGGTGAGGATTAACACATACGGTCACCTACTATTTATTAGAAATGGTCATGGCCAATGAACAACTGGAAGACAAGAGTTATCGACTAGTCCGGCACAATACAGTGGTCGGAAGATGGGACCTTTACGAATTGTCTGTAAAGGCTCTCCAAGTACTTCCCTAAGCTTGAATATTGAGGTAAGTAAATCCCAAGTTATTTTCCTCAAATAAGTTTTATTAAGCAAGCTAAGTAAGGTTAAATTGAGTTCCAAAGTGTAATTGGCACCCAAAGGATAAAAAGGGTAAAATGGTAATTTTAAACCAATTTAGTGGCATGACCATAATTTTAGTGAAATTAGGTTCATGGAAGTGTTTTAAGGTAAATAAGTTAAGACCATAAGTATTTCTAGCCATTTGAACCAAAAGTGAAAGTTAAGTGTGAAAAATGCACTAAATGAGAAATTGGGCTATTATGTCTTATAATAGCTTAAATGACTTAAGAGCAAAGTGTTTGGGTAAGATAAACCTTTTAATAGGACCAAGGAGTGATGGTGTCGAAAGATTTTAAATGGCCTAAGTGAATCAAAGTTAAGTTTGAAGGTCAAAGTGTCAAGTAGAGGAGAATTGGGTTAAGTGGAGTAGTTGACTATATAATGGAAGGAGAATGACACTATTCATCATCTCCCCCATCTACCATTTTCATAGCTCTCCTCTCTCCATAGCTATCCATCTTCAAACCTCCCAAATCCCCCAAAATTCCATGAAATTTAAAGGTCTCAAAGCCATTCCAACAAGCCCTTGTTCATTTTTTGTGGAATTGGTGCATTTGGAGTTGTTCTTGTAAGTTTTTGGTTCAAACCCAAAGGTAAGTGCCTTTGATCCTTGTGGGTTAGTTCTAATCTTGTTAGATGGTTAAAAATGGTCTTAATTTCATGCCCTTGATGTCCATTTTGGTTGAATTTAAGCTTAGAGCTCAAAGGAACTCCATGGAACTCAAGTGTGCTTGTTGCTTGTTTCTTGCTTTAAGGATGATTTGAGGTAAGGGATTTAAGTTAATTTAGTTCAAATAATGCATAGAAATGTTGTATTACATGTAGGAATAAAGTAGAAATAAGACCCATGTGAATTGGCTTTGGGGATTCAAAGATTGAGCAAGTTTCGTGCAAGATAGCACGTTGTCGCACAATGCTAGAAATGTGGCGACACGTCTTCGCGGTGACGCTTAATAGCGATGCGTCATCAACGACTTGCTAGGAAACCTAAGAACTGATGCCTTTGGTGACACATCACCAAGGCACAAGTCCCTTAAGCTCGGGGCATTTTAAGAACATCTTAATCTCTCGGTTATCATCTTTAGGCCATTTTAAGATGTTCCATAGCCTCGGTTAGGTCTAGGACTCATTCTTAAGTTGGGAATTATGCATTATTTAGGTGGTAGCTATGTGGTGTGGTTAAGGTAGGGTAAGTAATGGTGGTTAAGAGGGTTAAAGTGCTTAAGTTTCTAAGGGAGCACTAAAGGGATTAAAATGGGTTTTAGATTCCTTGTTAGCCTAAGTGGGAGGTCATAAACCTTTAGGCAATGAAAAAGAAACCCAAGAGGATCCCAATCAAACCTTGTAATTTAGTAAGTAAGCCACTAAAGATCCATAAGCTAAGCTTAAGTAGCTTAGTAAGTTGAACCACGTAAGGCAGCTACCTTGTACAATAAGTTAAGGGAAGAGACAAGTAAGGAAGAAGTTAGCGATGACTTACTCTAAGTAACTCATCGAAGGCGGGCTAGGGTTGAATAAGTGATGACTTACTCCAAGGCACTCGTAAGAAGACTTCATGGGGTTGGTTAAGTGCTAGCATAGGATATTAGGGCTAGTATCGAAGTACCTCAGCTATAAAAGCTCACAGCAAGTCTAGCATCTATAGGTGTAAGGAAGTCCTAATTGCATTTGCATGTGCATATGCATGTTTCACTCATTCATCCATCCATCCATCCATTATTTGCATTGTTTGTTCTTCTTATTCTTGTTTTTGGTTGTATTGTTGGCTGCTTGTTTGTTCTGTATGCCTTATATATATGCTTGTTGTGCTTTGCATGCTTGCAATTGTTTCCTCCTGTAGGTACCAAATCCTTTACTGAGTACTTTAGAGTACTCACCTTTTAAGTGTTGTGCAAGTACCAAGTGGACTAGTTAGGCTTAACAATTGATAAGGGGTGACTGTTAAGGCTAAGTTTTATTGGTTTGAAAGTACTCTCTAAGTAGGAAACCTTACGTTTTTAAGTTACTTGTGGCATAAGCTAGTATTGATCAAAGTGTTTGCATTTGAAGCTAAGTGAATGCAAGGAAAGTGTGGCTAATCACTCAAAGCTAGCTTGCTTAGGTGAAGAGCTAAAGATAGATCTTAGTAGATATAAGTTGCTTCTTCTAAATGTATGGTATTTTCATACAAAGAGATTACCTCTAGCAGTGTCTATTGGTGTGTATAACACTAGGGTTACATTTGGGTGCATATAAGATTGAGATGTATGCACATAGTTGTTATGTATAACACTAAAGTTTTTATGTCTTGGCTTGTTTTCACTTTTATTTTATGAACTGATGTGCCATATTTTTCTTTAGAGTTTTAATTTCTTGCTATCGCATAGCCAGGACAATGCATGCATATTTCTTATGTATGGTAGGCTAAGTGACTATTTATAATGATTTAAGATACTTCACGAGTAATAACTAGTTAATTGTAACCAAATGAGATCATAGTTTCCTAAGAGCCTACCAATAGTAGTAAATTCAAGGCCTTGGGACCCTGTTCCGCCACACTTTCTGATATTAACAATGTTGACCCAAACGAAGTAAGTGAATCACAACAACCAAACCAATTACATGGTAAAGGAAAAAATGGGAAACTGAACTCACCTTCCCTGTGGACGAACGTAGGTGACACATGGAGTGAGGGTGAGCAGAGATCCACAATAGTTGACCCTGTGCTTCGAGTTGGGAGAGTTGTTAGGTGGGGAAAAGAACAGCTAGACACACACGTGGGATTAACTTTCTCACTAGCTCACCTAAATTATGTACAAAAGAGAAAACTTGAGGGTTTTTTGGGAAATAATAACTTGGTCAAACCTGCCAGCTCAGTCGGCCCACCTCAAAACTTGAAAACTAGTTTATGTTAACTATAGCCGAACAAGGACATTATTTCTGGTGCATTAATTAGGCCAATTTGGTCGTAGATAAACTTTTTTAATAATTTAGGCTATTTTTTTAATTGAATAGATAAAATTAGTTAAATGAGGTCAATTGGGTGTTTAGGTGTCTAAATAATTGATTTGGTTAAGTCCATTTAAGTTACATTGTTATTTTAGACTTTATTTTTTTAGGATTTAATATGGTCACTTTAAGGTTAGATTATAAATTAATTTAATTTACTCACTATATTGGTTGTTATGAGGGTCTTATAGTAATTTTGGGAAATTATTTATAAAATTAAAATTTTTTGGGCACTTTTAGGTAAATTCGAAGTCCTAAAAAATGGGAAGGTAATTACAATTTGCTTTTTTAAGGTGTATGTAGAATTACACCCTGCATTCCTATTTTAGAAATCCATATTTTGCCTCCTAGATATGGCATTTCTTTTTACATTTTCTGACATTAACTTTTTAAATTTTTTATTTAATTTTTACAATATATGTGTCTCTTTAAATTTAAATTATTTAATAATAATCCATTAATTTTTTAAGAATTTAAATTATTAAGTTTTCATTTATCTAGATGCAAAACAATCGTTTTCCCTTCAGTTTAGAGGGGAAGTGTATATTTTTAAGCAAGAGAAGAAAAGTAAGATTTCATGGGCAAATTGTAATTAGCCCACTAAACAATTATGGGAAAATGTGACATTCGGTGTAAGTGTTAGATTTGGTTGGAAATTTATGTAATCCAAGCCCTAGGAGACCAAATCAGAGATAGGAAGACCATTTGGGGGTTCTTAGGTTTTGTCGATAGTTATTGCAATGGTACTAGGTTGTCGCCTTTCCTGTGATTATTATTATTTTCGATCACTATTATTCATTTACTTTCATTTTAAGTATAGTCCCGATTTTTATATTTTATTCTTGGATGTTCATTTAAGCTTTCGTTTTTGTTGGTTTGAAGTGGGATTACGTAGAGAAAAGTCCAATGGCATACTAAAGTTTAGATCCTACTAATTGGCAGAGATATATATGGGCTATATTTTATTGTTAGGATTTATTTAACACAAAAATTCATAATAAATTGACAAATGTTCTTTCCATGTGGTTTATATCTGAGTTGTCCAATATTGTTTCATAGTTTGAACATTTGAATAATATTGCTTTCTTTCTTCTTTTGTTGTTTATAAATTTTCTCCAGTGGTTGCACTTAGTTAAATTACAATAATATTATACACCGAAAAAAAAAATAATAAATTTTAAAATAAAAATATTGAAGTAGAACTGTCAAAACATATCATCTAGACTCAAAGATATAATACAATATTTGTTACAATTGTAAAATTTGTGATATTAATCCTTAGAAGTACTTTTTTCTTATCACCCTCCATTTAAATTATACTATCTATTTCTTAAAAAATAATACGTCCATGGGACAAAGATTAACCGACATTTTTGACAAATTTTTATACAGATACTACAATAGAAAATGGAAATCACATAAACGAATGTGGCCCAATAAATCGTTGTGTTTTTTCCTCTATTATGTTTGGTAAATAACATTTTTTATGACTATTTTCACGAATGCTTTTTCTTTCATGTCATGTGCTTTTTCTTTCATGTCATGAGTATAAGTGATGTTAATAATTGGCGAAAAATGTCTGAAAGCATCTGATGTAATTCAGTTTAATTAATAGGTTTGAGCAACCACTTTTCTGTCGAATAGGGAACTTGTTGAAACTATATCATTGTATTTCATGAGGTAGTAGGAGAAAGACAAAAAATATTGTTATTTTGGATTAATACATTGTTGTTTCTCCTATTGATATTTTCATGTTAAAAAAAACATACCCAACCCATATGAGAATAAGCGTAAATATCAGTAAATTTAAATGTATTAATATGATAACATAATTTAAATTTTGAGTGCAATAAATTTTCAAAAGCCATAAATATAGTAGAACAAAAGGAGCAGCATATCATTAATTATTATACTATGCACCTATTTCTAATTAGATATACTAACCCACTTTTAATTTTTTATATATAAGTCAATTCTATAAAAAAAAAAGGCAAAATTATTCCTCACCACAACTCTCTCTCTCCCTTTAGAATTCCTACCCTCTCTCCCTTTAGAAATCCCACCCTCAATCCTATCACTGCCACCATCACTACCAGATCTTCTGTCATTTCTCACGTCTGCATAAGTGTTAAAGACAAATGTGCAAGGTGTCTAAAGAAATTAGAGAAAGTGTGTGAACAAATACGTATAAACGTCTGAAATAATATGCAGAATATTTAGCATACAAACTATTTGTTCTCTATCAAAATGATAAGTAATAAAGTAATAAGCAAATGTTTCTGAAAATAATATTAAAAATGTTTGAATTAATTTACAAACAGTTTATTATTATTAGAAAGTAAGAAATATCCAGAACAATGAGAAAATGTCTAACTGTATATCAAAAGTTGTCTAAATAAATATTTTAAAATGTCTAAGCCAATATATAAACAATTTATTCTCTTTAAAATTAACTATTTGAAACAATAAAAAATGTCTGAATAAATGTGAAAAAGTGTCTGAATGTCTAGAGTAGTATACAAATAATAAAAAAAATATAGTCTAAATAAATATTTAAAAATGTAGAAAATTTGTTATTTTTAAATTTAAAAATTTTTAAAAAATAAGGCAAAATGTCTTAATGAAATTGTAAAAGTGTCTTAACAAAAGTGAAAAATGTAAATGAATCTTTGTTTGGCAAATGAAAAGTGAAAAGCAAAAAAATAAAATAAGTTTGTGCGGCAAAGGAAACTGAAAACCTAAACCAATTGAGAAATTCACCAAACACCAATACGACTCTTAACAAAACAAATTATGAAACAGAGCAGCTGAGACTTGGTGGCAACGGGTACCCTTGGACATCCCTAAGGACTAGCCTCCTTCATTTGTGTTGAAAGTCCTAAGTAAGGCTGCGGCAATCGGAGATCACAACGACGGAGTAGAGATTCAATTGGAGCGAAGATTTGAGATTGAGAACTGTCGGAGTTGTAGTCGTCAGCAAAGATTGGCGAGCTGGCAAAGAATAGATATCAGAGCGGCTCGAAATGAGAAATCAAAGATTGGAGATTGGGAATTGTCGGAGTCGGAGTTGACAACGAAGATCGGTGAACCAGCGAAGAACAAAGATTAGAGCAGCTCAAAGCAAGAAATCGGAGATTGGTGAGCCGGCCGAGAGAGATTGAAGAGCAGGGCTGGTGGCGTGAGATCGAAGAGCAGTAGGCCGACGGCAAGAGATCGAAGAATGGCTGGCCGATGGCGATTGACAGAATGAAAAGGGTAGAAGGGCACGACGATGAGAAAAATAGAGAACGCTTTTAATTTTAGGGGTAAAATTGTGAAATTAACCATTATATCTAATTAGGCATATGTTATAGTAGCATATCACTGAGTTGAGTTTGATGAATCCTAAAATAGTTCAATCAAAGCCTACCAAAGAAGATGATTTGTCACACTTAATTTTAGATTTTAATTACATCTAGAGATGTCAATAGGGAGGATTTAGCTAAACTTGCAACTCGTCCATGGGTAAATGGGTTCAGGTTGTACCATCCTCACTGGAAAAGTGGATATAAGATGTTAATCCATTTGTATATCTGTAATATTATTCTACCTTTAATTTAAAAACTTAGCTGGTTTTAATATCCAATGTTACATTGGGATCAAACTATGAAAAAAAGATATGGGTGAATTCAAAATGCGAAGTGTATGAATACCAAAAAAATAGTTTAAATCATAGTATTACCAAAAAGATGATAAATAATGTAATGAAAATTTTAAATCAAACAATAGGTAAAAATATTATTCATTGTTCCAAAAACTTTACAAGTAAGTTAAAATAATACTCCCTCCATCCCATTTTAATTGAAACATTTCTCTGGGCACGGAGATTAAGGTATATGTAATTTGTGTTAATTTTTTATGTAGTAAAAGTTTAAATAATGATTAAAAAAAAATTCTTTTTTGGGTTTTGTGCAGTGAGAGATTGGGTGGATATTTAAAAAAGAGTCTTTATTGGGTTTTATGTAAAAGGATTATTTAATTGTTTAAACTTTTCCAAAAGATGAAATGTTTCAACCTTTTGGGACATCCCAAAAAGAAATATGTTTCAAGTAAATTGGGACGGAGGGAGTATGTTTTACTTACAAGTAAAGTGTCCTGATACTATAGCAATATGTTTAAACAAAAATAGATGATTATACAAATTAATAATCACATGTTATGAGGTAAATTCATAAGAAATCATATTTTAAATCAACATAATATTCTACTAATATTGCTTATAATTTTCATTTTTATACAATTTATAGTAGCAATAAAATAAAAATTATAGAATTTATAAATTAAGATAATTATGTAAGATACTACAAAAAACTTAATAGTTAACAAATTCTTGAGTATAATTTATATGTTAGCATGCGTTTATATAAAATTTTATCTTAGGTAAAATTCATATTTGGTCTCCTAATTTTAAAGGTCATTCTAAAATGATCTCTTAACTTTAAAAGTAACTATTAAAGTTTCATAATTTAACTTTACATGTTCTATTTTAATTTTTATTGTTAGTTTAGATGTTATTTTCAACAAAAATGACCTATATGGCAGTTTTATTGTAATAAATAATAAAATTAGAAGAATAATAAATCTCAAACTAGAATTGACACAGAAAAATAAATATAGCTACTTAAAAGGTTGATTAACCTTAGTTCAATCTTCTTCCCCAAATTTGTGCCAGAACAGACAGATTTCTCGACAAGCTTCGGGCCGCAACAACGAGTTCATTTAACCTTCTAAAGTCTTGCTCTCTCTCTCTCTTTTTTTTTTCTTTCTGTTTTTTCCCCTCAGTTATTCTTTATATGCTTATACTTGAATTGGTTACCAGGTTAGGTAATTTTAACTATGATGCTAAATATGGAGGTGATACCGCAAAATCTACTTCTCTTACCTCAGACGATAAAAAGCTTTTAAAAGAAGGTTACATACTCAACCATTTTCGAGGTGGCTAGACCGGTGGGAAAATTAACAAAGGACTGAGGCGGGGGCGAGGATGGGAACAGCGGCGATTGTTAAAGCACTGGATATAACCTCTTTGTATTTATCATTTAAGTTCTGATATATCTCTAGTTGGTGAATAAGTAGTTAGATAAGCCTGAAAGTCTATCTTGTACATAGCCTGTAATACATATTTATACGTGAAGCAATACAAAGAATCAGTGTGGAAGCATAACTTCTTCCAAAAATCACTTCTTTACATGGTATCATAACGGGACTACTCAAAACACACACCCAAACTTTGAATCAATGGGGGACGACAACAACAAAAGAGTAGTTGCCTCAAGCTCCCACAATGGCAGCAGCAATCCGTCCTTTCCTTTCTTTCTCAGCCCTTCCGACAATCCTAGAGCCACGCTTGTAAGTTGCTTGCTCAAGGGCGAAAACTACCCTACTTGGTAACGAGCCATGCAAAACGCACTCAAAGCCAAAAACAAAATGAAGCTTATCGATGAAACTTTGAAGAAACCAGCAGCAGATGACCCGACCTTTGAGGCATGGGAGAAGTCCAACTCCATGATTATTTCATGGATCTTCAACTCGTTGGCACCGGAATTACATACCAGTGTGGCCTATGCGGACACTGCCACAGAAATGTGGACTGATTTGGCAGAAAGGTTTTCAGTAGGTAATGCTCATCGTATTCATGAACTCAAACATGAAATTGCTATTTTATAGCAACAAGGATCAACAGTTGTGGCTTACTTCACGAAACTGAAAGCATTATGGGACGAGCTCTCTACATACTTAGCCGTGTATCCTTGCACATATGGGGCAGCAAAGTAACTTATTGAAGGAAGGGAAGGTGAAAAACTTCACAACTTTCTAATGGGGCTCAATAACCAATTTAGTGTTGTCAGATTGCAGATTTTGAACATGGAGCCACTTCCAAGTCTTAACAAGGCTTATGCTCTTGCCATTAAGGAAGAAAAGCAATTGAGTGTGGCCACAACAAGGCAAGCACCTGCGAAAGCTGCAGCCTTTGTAGCAAAAACTGATAAAAATCGAACCAACAAAACCATCAATAAGGTGCGGCTGAACTGCACTTACTGCGGGAAAAATGGTCACACTGCTGATGGGTGTTTCGAATTGATCGGCTATCCCGACTGGTGGCAAGGGGAGAAAACACAAGGGCAACACAACAAAGTTGGACAGAAACCCAAACAAGGAAAACCTTCAGCCAACCAAGCTCTAGCAAAGCAGCCTGAGAACGCAGCAGCATGTAAGGGGATTGGACTAAGCCAAACTCAATATGATCAGCTTGTTGCTTTACTCGCAAATCAGAATCAAGAAAGTTTGGTCAATTTTGCCGGTAAGGTCTCAATGAACCCTTTTGACTGGATAATCGATACAGGAGCATCTGATCATATGACTTGCCACCAAGAACTTTTGACAAATGCATGTTCAGCAACATCATGCTCTCCAGTACAAATGCCCAATGGAGCCAACTTGAAAATTTGCTCTTATGGTCGAACCACTTTGGCCCCCAATATTGAGCTAAATAAAGTTCTTTTCATCCCTGAGTTTACATGCAACTTGTTATCAGTTAGTAAACTAACAAAAGAGCTCAACTGTTCAGTAACCTTTTTCTCAAATCTATGTGTTTTACAGCGCCTAAGCTTGAAGAGGACGATTGGCATGGGTGAGCAAAAGGATGGTTTGTACTACTTCAGGTGTTTCACAGAACATAAAGTTGCAACTTCAAAAACCACAATCCCACTTGAGACGTGGCACAGACGTCTTGGTCATATTCCCTTTGGAAAATTATCCAGTATCCCACAGCTATCACATTTAAGTTTTTCTGATCACTATTGTGATTCTTGTCTTAGAGCTAAGCAAACAAGAAAACCTTTTCTTTTGAGTACAAATATTAGTGAGAATCCATTTGATTTGATTCATGTTGATGTTTGGGGTCCCTACAAAGTCCCTTCTCTTTCAGGTTCTCACTACTTCCTATCTATTGTCGATGATTGTAGTAGATCTACTTAGGTTTACTTACTGAAAAATAAATCTGAAGCCCCCACAAAATTCTCTATTTTTTATGCTATGATCAAAACTCAGTTTCAGAAAAATGTTCAGCAAGTCAGGACTGACAATGCTCCAGAATTAGCAACTGGATCAATGCTCAATTTTTGCCAGCTTAATGGGATAATCATTCAAACATCTTGCCCCAACACACCACAACAAAATGGTGTAGTTGAAAGAAAATATCGCCATCTTCTCGAAGTAGCACGAGCCCTTCGATTTCAAGCCAATCTACCAATAAAATTTTGGGGCTAGTGCATCCCGACTACAGCCTACTTGATCAACCTTATGCCATTTTCCAAGCTAAATGGTAAAAGCCCCTATCATATTCTTTTCAAAAAAATTCCATCTCTTAACCATCTTTGAGTTTTTGGGTGTCGTTGTTATGTTCATTCCAGGACCAAAGACAAGTTTGAACCCCGTTCCAAACCTTGCATATTCGTTGGATATCTTATGGGGCAAAAGGAGTACAAAGCCATCGACGAGAACACTGGAAAAGTCCTAGTCTCACGAGATATAGTTTTTCATGAGGATGTGTTCCCATATCTCACCAGTGATCCTCCAAACCCCACAGTAATGTTGAATGACGTTGATGAACCTATACCGGATGAGCTTTGCCCAGTCAATATTGAGCAAACTCCCCACCAACCAACCAATGAAATTAGTAGTTCAAAGACACCTGAAAACCTAGTTGAAGATCGTCCCCATCGTGAACGCCGCCTTCCAGCCTACTTGCAAGATTATGTACTTGAGACACCTGTTGTAAGCTCATTATCCACATCCTCTGCCAATTAGGCTTCTTCAGGTAAAGGTTACTCTATAACACATAATTTGAGTTACTCATGTTTTAGTTCTAGACACAAAGCTTTCCTTGCAGCATTGACTAGTCAAACTGAGCCACAAACCTTTGAGCAAGCGAACCAATGTCCAGAATGGCGTGAAGCAATGAGAAGTGAAAAAGAAGCCTTGGAGAAAAATAAAACGTGGAGCTTAGTACTTCTCCCTCCTGGAAAAAAACCCATTGGCTCCAAGTGGGTTTACAGGATCAAATTCAAAGCAGATGGAACTATCGAACGATATAAAGCGAGGTTGGTGGCGAAGGGGTTTAACTAAATTGAAGGAGTTGATTACACAGAAACATTCGCTCCTGTAGTCAAACTCACCACTGTGAGATGCCTTCTGTCAGTTGCTGCAATCAAAAACTGGGAATTGCACCAGTTGGATGTCCACAATGCATTTCTTCAAGGAGATTTGAATGAAGATATATACATGAGACCACCTCCAGGAATTACAAAGTCAGGTGACACTCGAGTATGCAAATTGCATAAATCTTTATACGGATTGAAACAAGCTCCACGTCAATGGTTTGAAAAAATTTTCAGCTCCCTTATTAAATTTGGTTTTGCTCAGTCAAAGTTCGATTACTCACTCTTTACTCTTAAGGATGGTAACATTTTTATGGCTATCCTAGTGTATGGTGTATGTTGATGACATCATCATTGCAGGCAACAATCCGAAACAGATTCACAAATTGAAAGGCCATCTGCATGACCAATTTCATCTCAAAGATCTTGGAAAATTAAAGTACTTCCTTGGACTTGAAGTCGCAAGGTCCTCACAAGGGATCTTTCTTTCACAGCGCAAGTATACCATTGACATATTGCATGAAACGGGCATGATAGCATGCAAGCCAGCAGCCTTCTCTATTCGGCAGCAGCTTCACTTAGGGCAAGCTGAAGGAAAAATACTTCCGGATGCAGGGCAATACAGAAGGTTAATCGGCAAACTGTTATATCTCTCCCTCACTAGGCCGGATATTACCTACACCGTTAATCTACTCAGCCAATTCATGCAAGAGCCGAATGAAGCTCACCATGGAGCTGCTATGTATCTTCTTCGGTATCTGAAGAACACTCCTGGGCAAGGTGTTTTCTTTCCAGCAAACAATGAACTCCAGCTCCATGCTTATTGCGACACTGACTGGGCTAGCTGCCCTAAAACACGATGATCAACAACATGCTTCATTCTTAAGATAGGGGAGGCCCCTGTGGCATGGAAATCCAAGAAACAGCAAACGGTATCTCGTTCTTCAGCAGAGGCGGAGTACCGAGCTATGGCAGCTACAGTAAGTGAATTAACGTGGCTTAAAGGACTGCTACACGATCTCACCATCTCTCATTCCAAACCGATGATGTTTTACTGTGACAACAAAGCTGCACTACACATTGCCACAAATCCTGTGTTTCATGAACGAACGAAACACATTAAGATAGATTGTCACTTTATTCGAGAGAAGATTTAGGCAAAAGACATTGAAACTCGGCACATCTCAAGCCAACTACAGCCAGCCGGCCTGCTTACAAAAGCCTTAGGTCGAGATCAATTCCAGCTTCTTGCATGCAAGTTGCGCATCCTCAATCCACATGCTCCAACTTGAGGGGGAGTGTTAAGGCACTGGATATAACCTCTTTGTATTTATCATTTAAGTTCTGATATATCTCTAGTTGGTGAATAAGTAGTTAGATAAGCCTGAAAGTCTATCTTGTACATAGCCTGTAATATATATTTATACGTGAAGCAATACAAAGAATCAGTGTGGAAGCATAACTTCTTCCAAAAATCACTTCTTTACAGCGATTGAGATGAGAGATGGTGATTGGGATTGGGCACGGCGATTGGGAGCAAAGAGATGGTGATCGGGATTGGCGGCGATTGGGAGTACAGAGATGGTGATCGGGATTGGGCACAGCAGCAATTAGGTGTGACAGGGATTAGGCGCAGTGACGATCAGGATGATTGTAGGGGTGGGAGACAGAGAGATAGTGACGACGTAGATGGAGAGATAGTCGACACAGAGACAGAGAAATGGTGGCCGCGTAGATAGAGATATGACGAGATGGTGGCGGCGGAGAGACGAAGATGATGAAATTAGGTTAAATTATTTTAGTCCCTAAAATTATTTGTTTGTGTTAATTTTATCATAAGATTTATTATTTTTTCAGTCTTATCACTTATTGTCATGAAAAAAGATGTTACGTGACAATTTGCATGAGCCATTTCCATTTGAAATAATACCTGAATTGATAGTAGAAACCAAAATAGGACACATGAGTTGAGTTAAGGGTCTTTAATAGTCACTTTTAAGATTAACAGACTATTTAAGGATGACTCTTAAAGTTGGGACCAAATATAGATTTTACTCCTTTTATCTTTATACACTTTTTATAAAATTTTGAATTAAAGAATATATGTGCAAGACAAAAAATATTTATTATGGAGTGCTAGGTTGCTAGAGATGTAAGGGAAAAATAAGAATTTTTTTTTTAAAAAATATCAATATTTTAAGTATTTGTTCCAAGAACATAGTCCCGCCTCCTTAGCACAACACTTCCCCAAACTACCAATTTTTTCTCGTATGTCTCTAGGTTTTTGAGAAATAGGTAATAATGTTAACACACTCCATAATACATTTTTTTTGGCATATTACACAATTGACAAAAAACTAACTTAAAACATAGATATTGCTAGTATTAGTGTGACTCTTTGAATAGCACATTTTTAAAAAATACACAAGAATTTTATATTGAATTCAAGCCTTGATAATTAAATAAAAGACTAATATTTTTTATCACTATGAGTAATAAATTTGTTTTTGGTAAGTTTTAAATTATTTGCTATATTTTTTTTAAATGAATTAAATGCTAATTGATGTTAATTTGATTTTATTTTGGAACCGATTAATGTTGACATTCAAATTTATTTTAGAAAATTATTTGAATTTACAATTTTTTGAAAAATATATATATATTTTAAAAAGATGCTAATTGATTTGATTTTTTATTTTTGTTAATAAGTTATTTTCTCATGAACAAGTTCTAATTGTTATGTAAAAAATCTTACATATTAAATAATTATAATAGAGTAGTAGTAGTAGTATGAAGGTTTTAGAATACATGTTAAAGGTTTTGATAATGTTGGTGAAATTAGTGTTTCCTTACTAATTGTATTATATGTATAATTTCAGATGATTTTTTTAAAAGCTTTCCTTTCCTTGTGTGGAGTCAATGTGCAAATTTAATGGGGGAAAATGTTCTAAAATTAATTTTAAAATATGTTAATTAATAGAGATGAGCAAGGTCATGTTCAGATATCAAGATTGAATTCTAGAAAGGTCTTACAGGAAAACACAGACGAATTTTATTCATTATTAACTTGGATTCTACTTATTCTTGACTTCTTAACTAGAATGCTGGTCGGTCGTCGGAACCGTAAAAAATAATTCTGGTATCTCTAATAAATCAGAATAAATAAATTTGTAGTCTAGCAGTGAAAATCAGGTCGAATCCTAAAAGAAATTTTTTAACTGAAAGCTTCATGTCAGAAAATTGAAATAAAATGTTGTGGGGGTTTTCTTGAATTGAATACTGAATTAAATTAACTATAGAATTAAAATGAAATTTAGTAATACTAAAAATGCTCAGTTCAGGGTTGATTATCCATTCCAATTACGCAGTTGATTATTGAAAGAAAATATTTCTTTAATCTAAGGAAATAAACAGGACTCTCTTTAAAACTAAAAAAAACTTTAAGAATTCAGCAGTAAAATTAACCAGAAAAAGCTTCAGATTAATTTCTTAATTTTGAGTAACCAGATATTGAAAAACAATTTCTAATTATCTCAAAATCAGCATTAAGATTAATGAACAAAAAAGTTTATTCTAGGTAATAATCCAAAAGCTTGAACAATTTAACCTGTCTTACTTTTTCATATGAACTAACCAGAAATAAAAGTAATCTTTAGTCAATTTACTTGCTTCTAAATCAAATTTTTCACCTAAGCGGTTGAAAGAAAATCAAGCAAATTTATAATTGTTAAACCAATTCAACAAGCGAGAACAGGAAAATTAATTGCAATAAATCTAAATAACAAAGAAGTAAATATTTAAAATTAAAGAAAGTTTAAGCAAGAAAAATCAATCCTCACAACCGGTGTTGACGATGGAAATCGTCCCTAAAACTAAATCAGAAAAATTACTCAACCATGTTTGAGACAGAAAAGCCCAAGAAAAAAAAAAAAAACCTAAAACTTGCTCTATGTGTATATCCCTCGCGTTCTCTCCATGCTCCTTTTTATTGGCAAAAATCCACTATCCTTCAGGGAACAAAATGCATTAAAAAAAAACAAAAAAATTCCCGCTTGATCAGATACCTTCTCGTCGGCTGAAACCGGACTCCCACGATTGGCTACTAAATCCACGTAAATTTGAAATTCCAAATTTGCCCAGCCCACTGTTGTCCCTCACAGGCATTTCATCGAACAGCTCCTGTGCGCCACACATTTTGGGGAGCTCGCTAGCCATCTTCGATCACAGCTTCTGCTCAAACAAATAAGTCTAGCACCAGAGTTTTGATCCAAATCAGAGCTCAGCTGCTATTATTGTTCAGTGTCATGAGCCAATGCAGAAAGAATTGAAGGGAGCAATCGTCTGTTTTTGCAAGTCGAGCACCAATCCAAAGAGCAAGCGGATAAGGTGCCCATATTGTTTAGGACTTCAATTTTTGGTTCAATTTTTTATTGGAAACGTCGAAATGGCTTGAAAGGAAATTGCGCCTAGCTGGTTGAAACTTGAAAGAGCTCCACGCAAAAGCAATCTGACGCCAAAGAAATAAAGAAGCAAAGTTGGAATTTGCTTCCTTCCAGGTAAAACGGCAACGTACACTCCCACTTAAAAATTGAATAAGTGGGCTAATTACCCCTCCAGCCATTAAGAGTTGATGCGAAGACAAAAAGAGCCACTTTATTTCTTCTAGTTCAAAAATGCCATTGCGCCTTTAATCCCTTCAAAACACAAAATATCATCATTAATAGCTCTATCAACTTAATAAATTGGAACAAAAGATAAGGACATTATTAAATAAATATATATAAATTATGAACTCATCAAATGCAAATTAGTAGCTCAAAGTGAGCCTTTAGCCCCAATTTCAACAAAGGTTTAATTGATGATTAGATATGTCAGAACTCAAAGCATTTTCACTAAAGGTGAAATCTAATTTAGCCTTTTCAATTAGCCAGAATCGATCTGAAAACAGTAGATGCCATTAGATCTAACTTGAATGGAATCTTTGAATTGGTTAAGTGTAGTTTAAGGAATAATTGCAACTATCTTGTCTAGATTTGTTGTCAGAGAAAAATTTCTTGATGATAGTGAAATGTCCCTTTTGGATTTAATCTTCCTTTAAGTTGTAGAGGAAAAGCAAGGACAGTTAACCTCCAAAGTGAAAAATTATTATCCATCAAAAGTAATATGCCATCAGCAAGATTGATTTTAAGTGCCAAACATGGGATCTGTAGACTGAGGTCACCTTTTACATGATTGACGGTGACACCTCTTAAACTTTTTGCTTGGATCCACAGTGTGGTGCCTTATACCCTTCATTAATGCTTCAAATATGTTGATGAGAGGAGAGTTCACTAGGTATTTGCTGACAAGAATCCCTTTTTTAAAAGATTATAAGCATACTATATGGGTGTGCATGTTTACAATGATAGCCCAGCCCAGCTATGATGGATGACGAAAGCCCGTTGACAAAAGTCAAAGCACAGGGTGAATGATCAACGTCTTTGAATTCCAAAGTCAAAAGCTAAAAGATTTATGGTCAATGCTATCTTAAAGAGCATGGCCCTATTAATGGGGGGAGGGGGGGGACGTGCTTCAACTCTCATTAAAGATGCCACTTCCTACATTATAGTAACCTTCGCAGGTAGGGGACCTTAATGAAGCAACATTCATCCTCTCAAATAGAAGGTTTTTTCTTCTTTTCTTTTTGGGTAGCCTAGAAGTCTTCTTTTACACTGGAAAGAATCATCACCGATGGTGAGATAAGAAAAAGAAAAAACAACCTAATTGCAAAAAAGCAAAGGACATGGGCTATGGCCTTGAGGAGTTTACCAGGCTGAAGTAAAGTGAAGAACGGCCGAGGCAAAAAAGTACCCTTTGGGCTAGATCTAAGTAAAAAAGAAAATGAAGCTTGGCTAGTTGGCCAATATGTTGATCTAAAAAAACATAGGCTTGGGCTATTTGCCAACTCCATTCCCTGCATTGAAAACTTTGCTAGATGCCAAAAATTTTAAGGATATTTCTTTAAGATCTCTAAACATTTTCTATAAACTCTGTGCCCCCTACAGAGGACGAGGTCAAGTAAATGAATCTCGGGATTGTTGATAATCCTCACCCTGTATTCCTAAATGTAAGTTTCTCAAATGAAAGAGATTTGACAGTACATGGATTTACTCAGATAATTCTTTAATGTTCTTGCTTAAAGCTAAGCCTCATTGGACTAGACCAAAAGATAGCCATGCATTGGCTAAACATCCAAGAAAGTGGTAAGCCCATGAAAGCAAGCCTAAAGAAAATTCTACCCCAATCTAATGTAATAGAAAAAATCTAAAAAGAGGTTTAGAAGTTAAAAAATGTTAGCTTCATCAGGGATGAGCAGTTTTATATATTCTAAAAGAAGGGTTAGTCATACTTTCTTTCTTTTTTTTAACTTATATTTTGCCCAAAAAAGGCCTCAAGGCTGGCAGTTTGTCACTTCTACAGTGAACTCTAATGCTTAGGACCTTTCTACTTCAGTAAGGCAAGATGAACACCTTGGAAGAGTTAGGGAAATCTAATAGGTTCATGGAAGGCCCTGTCTTTTTTTGAAGTAAAATGTTGTACTTACCCACAAACTAGCTTTTGATTAACCTAGAACCCCATTTTTGCCTTAAGCACTTTGGACATTACTGAAGGAAGATTCTAAAAAAAACAAGGCTAAGTTGTCTAAAATCCTATACCCACTTTCTTAAGGGAAGAAAGGAAGACATCTTAAAAGCAAAGAATTGAAACCAACATGCCATAGAACCTAAAAGATAATTTGCTATTTATTTTGATTTAGTCAGATAATGCTCTATCCCTTTCTTGCTTAAAGAACTTTCTCACTGCTAGCTTACACTTGATGGAATTGGGTGCAAGGAAGATAAAACTTACCTATTCACTTGTATGGACCACCAGATAAGCATAAATGATTTCTAGTAGCACTACAACTAGCTAAAGAAAAACTCCAACAGTAAAAGAAAGAGAGGCTATGAGAACGACGGTTTAACTGCAAGAGATCTAATAATTTTTTTGTTTATTTCAAAATTGGAATGAAGGTCATCCCTAAGGCAAGGGACTTTCTTTTCTTTTAAATCAACTAAGCATCTAATAGCCAAGACAGGGATTGTTTCATGCGATTCAATCTCAAATAAGATATTCAATAAGCTCAATTAGGAAAGGGACTTTTTAGTCTGAAAAAGAGAGAATATGATGTGTGAATATTTATATATTAGAAAAATGTGGAAAGCAAATACATCAATTTCTAGACTAGGTTATGTATAATATGGCTAATAAAATATTTTTTATGTAAGTTATATTTTTTACTTAATATATATCAAGATATATATGGTTAAAATATTGAGTTTTCAAATTCAATTAATATGCATAAATTTCAAAATTAATGCATAAATTTATAGAAATTAAAAAAGTCAATTGGCCAAGTAAACTTCAATAATAAGAAGCATAATTTTATAGGTCATGAACTTCAATGATAAGAAGCATAATTTTATAGGTCATGTAGGGATAAAATTGAAATGTCCTTGTGAAATATATATATTTGCAAATGACAAAATCATATTTGGATTAATATAATAATTTTTAAATTGATTTCTTAAAGAAAATAATTTTGTTAACAACATTTGTTTTACATTGAAATATATGTTATTTTTTTAATATTGAATACAATTTGCTTAAATTTCACAAACAGTCTTTAACCTTTAATTATCCTTATGTTTTAGTCCCTAACTTATTAATGGTTTTGTGTTGGTCCTACACCTATTAGAACTATTTCATTTTAGTCCATTATTAAATAAAATCCATTAATTCAAAGTAATTGTTCGGACAAACTCTGGAATTCTAATTTAAAATATTTAATAATTGTCTTGTAGTAAATTTAAGGAGTATTTTTTTTATAGCAAATAGGCAAGCTATTTTTGCTTCCTAAATGAAATAAGTTCAATTTACAAAAAAGAAAAATTGGTGATTTGGGTTGACAATTGATAGTGAAAGTAATTACTATATAAATTAAATTTATTAAAAGACAGTTATTGAATGATTTCAATTATGATCTAAAAAGTTACTATCAGAAAGTTACTTTGAGTTAATAAATTTTATCCAATGGAGGACCAAAAAGAAACACTTTTTAATATATTTAGAACCAAGACAAAAGTTTTAATAAATTTAAGACCAAAATGGAACAATTAATGGGTTAAAAGACTAATTAAAAAATAGAATGATAATTAAAGGATAGAGACCATTCATGTTATTTACCCAACACAATTTGGAATCTCATGTTAATATAGGGCATGTAAACTAGTTTATGTACATATAGTTTATTGTTACAATATTACCTTTTCAAATTAATTTGATGGAGGAAAGTTAAGATTTAGGGTTGAGGGTTTTAACATTAATGCTTAGGGGTTTAGGGCTATGATTGAGGTTTATAGTTTCTTAAACTGTATAGCCATTCATAATTCCTTGTCCCAAAAAGTATGAAACTTATATTTTTTTTTGCCATCCTAAAAAAGATGAAGTATTTCTTTTCTAAAAAGTTTTTAACATCTAATTTACATTACAACTTTAATTTAAACTCTCATTTCACAAAATAGCATAAAGAATCTATCATTTTTTTATCTTTATTTAAACTTTCACTACAGAAAACCTAAAAAATATTTTTCTTTTAACTTTAGTTTCATGGGTGAAAAATGAAGAAAAATATCATAAACTACACAAATCTTAATTCTCATGCCCAAAGAAATGCATCATCATTTATAGAACATGGGGAGTCTAATTTAGATAAATAATTAGTATACAAAAAATCACAATTTTTTGAATCTCTTCCAATTATATATTTTGTGGTGATTTAGGTTGAAATCATATTGTTTTTTTTTAGTCGTCAACTTTAGGTTCAGGTCAATTCATTTATACAATTGTGTTGTGTTCTTATTCGTGTGGTTGATGTTGTTGTTAGGCATTATTTTTTACCTTAATCACGGTCATGGTTGTGTTGCTATTTAGGTCAGTATTCATAATAGAAGAATGTGAGCTACAATTTATTATTTCTTAGTGAGCAAGTTTGTGGAGTTTTAACCAAATTTTGTGCTTCTGAGCCCTGATTTAAGGGATTTTAATTCAAATTTGTCTTGGTGTTTGTGCTCATATCTGTAATTGTATAATGTTTGTGGCTTGTTGTTACTTTTGCCTTGATGGCGTGTTTGTGCTCAAGGTCATGGCTGTGTTATTGTTTAGGGAAAAGAAAAATCTCCAATCACCCATCACACATAATGAAACAACAAACATGATCAAATAAGTGCACACAACTTTAGCGTGTTGTTGTTTAGGTTTGTGTTGTATTATTGATGAGGGAAAAAAAAAATCTCTAATCACCCATCACACATAATGAAACAACAAACATGATCAAATAAATGTAAACAACTTTAGTGTGGTTCAATTTTTAACTATTTTTAACTAGGCTATATCCAAATATGAGAAAAAGCTACTCAAACAAAATATTCACACTAGCCTATGAATCACACACTATTTGACAGCCTCAATATTTTCTCTCACACAATTACAAGATATGATAATCATAAAAGGTTTCTCGCCCTTACCCTTTTCAGCCCCCAAACCTCTCATTTTACATTTTCACTATATTTTCTTTTCTTCCATGTTTAAACCCTAATACAATGAGCCTTTTTATAGGTCACACACAAAACCAAACTAAATAAGAAATTAAATCCTAAAGAGAACCTAAACTCAGTCTTAAACTAATTCAACACTTTAGCTATACTTTCTTAACAAACAATTACAGTTTTTCACTACAAAAAATCCTAAGGCGCAACTTCAAGTGAAAGTCGTACTTGCCCTCTAACTCCAAAATCAATGAAAACTAGCCTAATTACAAATCAAGCATTCAAATTCTTTTAGCCAAAAAACCCAATATTCTCCACATTGGCTCAAAATCTTTTCAAACATGAATACATGTGATAGCAACCATGAAAAAATGACCATAACTACGAATAACAAATACCAACAAGACACAAACACAATGAACAAAAACAACCACGAACATCAGTATCATAAGCATAAAAAAAACAAACACAAGTTCTTAACTAAAAGATGTGAGAATCACAAAAGACTTCTTGTCCTACCCCGTTCTGACCTCCGGACCTCTCCTTCCTCCTAGAACTCTCATATTTTGCTTATTCACCAAATTTACTTTTCTCTCATGTTTAAATCCTAAAACAACGGGCCTTTTTATAAGAAATTAAATCCTAAACAAAAACCTAAACTTAGTCTAAACCAATTCAACAAGCTAGCTATACTTTCTTAACAAGAAATTAATGTTTTCCACTACAAAAACTCCAAAATCAATGAAAATTGACCTAATTAAAAACCAAGTTCTCGAACTCTTCAATTTTGAGCTAAAAACCCAACAATTGGTGTTTGTGTTTGTGGTCATAGTTGATGTATTTGTTTTTCGCCTTTATGGTGTATACGGTTTATGTTTGAATTTGAAGTCATAGTTGTGTTGCTATTTGAGTTCACGCTTTGCAATGAAAATGAGCCAAGGAAGAAGATTGTTAGGATTCTTTTCTCAAACTAAAATATTCATTGGAGTTTAATTCAATTTTCTGTGTTTTGTTGGTGTTTGTGTTCATGTCCATAATTGTCTTGTGTTTGTGGCCATTGGTTGATATTGTTGTTCATCATTTGTGTTGCTATTTAGGTTTGCGTGTTATTAGTGTTTGTGCTCGTATATGCATTTGTATTGTGTGTGTGGTCATAATTGATGTGTTTGAGTTTGAGGTCATGGTTGTGTTGTTACTTGAGGTCATGTTTTGTAGTGAAAATGAGCCAAGGAAGAAGATTGTTTGGATTCTTTTCTCAAACTAAAGGAGTTGAAGGACTTGACTTGTGATTATAACAGTTTTTTGTGGTTTTGAAATTTACTATTGTTCTTGGTGAGCAAATTTGTGGGATTTTAATTCAATAGTTTTGTCTTTATTGTACTGTGTTTGTGGCCATTGGTTGATACTATTGTTTGTCATTATTTTTATCTTGATGGTGCGTTTGTGTTTGTATTCAAATATGTATTTGTTTTATGTTTGCGGTCATAGTTGATGTGGTTGTTTTTTTCCTTCATGGTATGTAGTTTGCGTTTGAGTTCTAGTTCATAGTTGTGTTCCTATTTGAGCTCATGTTTTGCCGTGAAAATAAGCCAAGGAAGAAGATTGTTAGGATTCTTATCTAGAATAGATTTTGGTGGTTTTGAAATTTATTATTGTTCTTGGTGAGCAAATTTGTGAGACTTTAATTCAATTTGTCTTTTTGTTGCCAGTTTTCATGTTCATATTCGTAATTGTATTGTGTTTATGGCTGTTGGTTGATATTGTTGTTTGTCGTTATTTTTGCCTTGATGGTGCGTTTTATGTTTATGGTCATAGTTGATGTGATTGTTTTTTGCCTTCATGGTACATGTGGTTTGTGTTTGAGTTCGAGTTCTTGATTGTGTTGCTATTTGAGTCCATGTTTTGCAATGAAAATGAGTCAAGGAAGAAGATTGTTAGGATTCTTTGATTAAACTAAAAGAGTTAAAGGACTTACGATAGTTTTGTTGGTTTTGAAATTTACTATTGTTCCTGGTGAGCAAATTTGTGGGAGTTTAATTCAATTTTGTCTTTGTGTTATTAGAGTTTGTATTTGAATATTCGTAATTGTATTATGTTTTTGGCTGTTGGTTCATATTGTTATTTGTCATTATTTTTGCATTGATAGTATATTTGTGTTCAAGTTCATAGCTGTGTTACTGTTTAAGTATGTGTTCATAGTAGAAGAATTTGAGTGATCGTTTATTACTTTTCTTGATGAGGAAATTTCTGGAGTACTTTTTGTAGATTTAAGTAAAGTTTGTGTCTCTGTTATTGGTGATTGGTTCGTATATGTATTTGTTTTGTGTTTGTGGACGTAGTTGATGTGATTGTTTTTGAGTTCATGTTTTACAGTGAAAATGAGCCGAGGAAGAAGATTGTGATGATTCTTTGCTCAAATTAAAAAAGTTGAAACGCTTGACTTATGATTATAACAATTTTTGTTGGTTTTGAAATTTTGGCCGAGTATAATTATGTACAATAGAGGTGCACGATCACTTGAGCCAAAGGATTTCGAATAAGTTGTAAGATCGCAAGAAGATTGCTCAATTGTTGTTTTGTAATCTGATGTTTAATTATGTGCAATTGTCATTTTGGTGCTCTGTAAACCTACAAATACAATATAATCTCATTTGTGTATGTATTTTTGTGTTTAAAGCATCAATAAAAATTGCTAACATCCTTACCTCTAATGCTTGGGTTAGCAAATGACAAAAGATGATAACGTCCAAATAAACAGTTCCTGATTCATTATAAGCATTGACTCAAAGGAGGAGCAATAAAACAAAGAGAAAATATGATCAAGAGTACCTTGGTTGCTTGCTGCCGACACGAACTCCTTTCCTCTTTTAATTCTTGTTTTGGTGAGCATAAGTGGAAGAAAAAAATACCAAAATACAGATCCAAATTCTTTTGCACCCAAATCAGGTAAGCAAAGTGGCACTTTTTAGAGACAACATAAAGAAACCCTATAGGTGAAGACTTTAGGGTAAATGGTCCGAACCTAGTGAAGAGATTCCAACATTCCACCATCTATATGATTTTTCTTAAAAAAGGCTAGCTTAACATTGGAAAGAGAGAATCCAATCAACCAACAATAAGAAATTTATTTGGGGCAGTTAAAAGGCAAGTGGGAAGGCATAGCTCAACAGAAAGTAAAAATACAAGATCCAATTGAAAGAGAAACACCAAGATCCAATTGAAAGAGAAACACACATCTAGCTCACATGAATCACATCAGCATGCAATTGACATGAATCACATCAGCATGCAATTGGAAAGTCACTAACCACTTTTTGTGCATAACTATAGAGTATTAATCAAGAACAACACAATACAAAATGAAAAATAAATTCGTCTGCTCTCAGAAGTTAATAAATTAGTGCAGAAACATGCTTTTCTGGCCTTTTCTATTCAGTTCACAATAATTTGGTTGCCAATAAACAAAAAAAAAAAAATTCCATTCACAAGCACAACACGTCGGGCAGTAAAAAGGACCCAAAAATCACAGAAAGGTACCAAGGCACACAAAGGTTCCAATACCAGAAAACAATTATTTTATAGATTACATTTAGTCAACAATAATTCCATCTCTTAAAAAAAAAAACCAATTCCAATTCACAAGCACAACACATCGGGGCAGTGAAAGGGCCCAAAGATCACAAAGAGATACCAAGGCACACGAAGGTTTCAATACAAAAAAAAAATCTAGATTCCATTCAATCAACAATAATTCCACCATTAATAAAGAAAAAAAAAACAATTCCATTCACAAGCACAACACATTGGGAAGTAAAACGAACCTAAAGATCCAAAAAGGTACCAAGGCACACAAAGGTTCCAATACAAAACAAAAATCTTTTCTAGATTCCATTCAATCAACAATAACTCTAACGCTAATAAAGAAAAAAAAAAGAACAATTCCATTCACCAGCAAAACATATTGGGAAGTGAAAAGGACCCAAAGATCACACAAAAAGGTTCCAAGGCACATTACAGTCTCTGGCTTCTGGCTTCTAATTCATTTTTCTAGCTTTGAACTACACAACAAGGCAGAAATATGGGTGTTTGAATATGGTGAAAAGGGTAAAAAGGTTGGGCTTTGATATAGAGAGCAATGATAATTGTGGAAACAATGGTATGCTCTATTAGCGACTGAAAAATGCTCAAATCAGTATCCACCAAATACAAAGATTAATAAATTAGAGTTGTATATATATTTCACCTACCAATTCTCCACTCTCCACTTACAATGGAGTAACTTTTCTCCAAGCTAGTCTTTTCACAAGTAGAAACTCCCTGTTTATGCTCGCTAAAACTCATCACCACCAGCTTATATAGAGGAACTATGTGCAGCTAAATTAGTATGCCACTTTCACTTTTGAAATATTACAAATATAAAACAACTGATGGGAACAGGTTCAGGAATAAAAAGAAGGTAAGCAATTAGTGTTGGCGTGAGTTGTAGACAAAGCATTCCTTGTTTACATGCATATCTTCTGAATGAGTTTCAGATGTTGTGGAACTCTCCTTGTTGCTTATCCGATAAGTCACACACACTTGTATATATGTAGCAAGAATTACACAATGAAAATACATGAGATTCAAACCCTATTGTGCTACAATTAGCACCAGAGAGCATGCAATTTCAAACAATAACTGAAATTTTAAACGATAGGGAGTTAGATTAGATTCATGTCAATCTAATGTAGAGCCATACAAAAGTTACTTGAGGAACACGTGAAAATACTAACTAGGAATTTGGTTTGCACAAACCAGTCTTTGGCCATATAAATGTTGCTGCTTTCATAGTAAAAGGTTATCAAGTTCATTATAGCAGCTTGAACAGAGGAACAACTTCAGCAAAATTAGTAGCCCACTTTCACATATGAAATATTACTATATGTCATATGCTCACGAATTAAAATACTAACAACCAAGCACTACTAGGTATTTTCGAATAACAAGAGGTAATTTTAAATTGGGACTAGAAATCATACCTGCCCCAAGAATCTTGTTCCGCACGCAACCAACAGCCTTAGGACTTGTTTGAATAGGGACAAGCATCAATTGCATACACAGCAACCAGGAAGCAACTCAAACAGGGACATCACAATTCAAACCCATTTATTGAAGTGTTCTGCATACGACCAACAGCCTTAGCCTCGTTTGAATAGGGACAAGCACCAATTGCATACACAAAAACTAGGAACAACACCTCACGCAAACAGGGACATCACAATTCAATGTTCCAGCTCATAATAAAGTTTTTTGCATACGTCATTCAGATAGGGACAATGCTACTACGAACCATAATAATGTACGAACTTCGGTGTTGCTCAAATAGAAGCACTAAATTGCTACATGCAATTTTGTTTTGCACAGAATCAACAGTCTTAAGCCTCTGTCAAACAAGAACTACAGTTCGTAAAAACAAATATACAATTCCACAATTCGCAGAAACAAATTTACTTTAGCCTTCACATGGAAGCATCAAATCCAACGTTAGATCTACAGTTTGCAAAAAAAAATATGTGAGATCCTTTCAGGGTTTCCAATTAGTCGAACGAAACACAAACCCATTCACGTAAGATCACAGGCGGAGACAAAATCAAATTAAAATAATTGACAAAACACAAAGAAGCCAAGAATGGATATGTATATATCTAAGAAATGATTGATGGGATCTTAATATAACCAGAGGAACTGACCGGTTCATGAAGAAATAGGCATATCAATTCGCGAATACACACAAGCGAAGCAAAAATCAAATTGCAATAACCAACAGACTCACAATGACAAAACCAAGAACGAACGAAGATTAGAGTAATGATCGATAAGAACTTACGAACTCTAGTTGAAATCTACTGAGTTCTTTTAGAAATAGCCGAATCCATCTAACTGAACACACGAAGCCAAACTCGAATAGCCAGCATCGCCAAATCACGAAAGAGTTTCCAACAAATGAACGAAGAAGAAAGAAGATGAGAAGAAATCTACAGAAACAAATGAAAACTTTGTTTGGTCTCTGTTTACTTAGTTCTTCCTGATGAGAGAAATTTATAGAGGGCGATAACCGACTTCTTGGAATTTTGAAATTTGAAAGCAACGGCTACTTTTGAACCATTCCTTTCTTTTGTTCCTTTTTTTTCTTTTTTGTTGATAAAAATTGATACGTTCAAAATTCAAATATACTAGTCAGTTACACACTTAAAATGTTTTCGGTGGAAATAAAGTTTTATTCCGTCTATAATTATCCAAGTTAGGCTACCCCTAATTTCAAATAATCGAGCAAATAAGTTTAAACGGTTCAGGTAAAATATTTTTTCATACTCATAATACGTTGAAATTTGTTAACTTTAGATAACATAAAGAAATGGTAGTTCAAAATTGAAAAGATGATTGATAAAAAAAAAACAAGAAGCTTAAAACTGATATATTTCAAATCCTAATCCTTATTGAGAAAATGTCTACACTTGAGTATCTTGGAGGTTGGAGTTTTACCCACCAAATAAGCTTTGACTTGATTCGATTTTAGAAAATAGTCAAAATTTAAAGCAACTACTAGACATCAGGAGTCTTGGACCACACACTATTACTTGAAGATTAACTATAAAGGCAAATAGTTTAAATACCCAACAATGTTATGAGAAGAAAAAAATATCATAATAATTGGTTTGAACAATATAATCAATAAGAATATTATTACTGGGGTAATGTTTTGCAAGTACAGCAAGCTGATGGGAATGTGCTTGTTGAGATTATGTACAATCAAGGTGTTAAATACCGTTACCGCTAGGTATACCGCACCCCAAAATTTTAAGGTATACTGCATGGTATACCGCGGTGCATATCGTTATCGTTACCGCAAAAAATAAATGTTATAATATTATTTTTAGATGACATAATTTGTTTAATAATTTATTTTTACACATTTTATATGTATTCTAATTTTTCTCATCATAATTTGTCAAATATAAATAAAATATATATGATAGAAGATATTCAGTTGGTGTAGCAAACACTAGAAATTCAATTGAGACATATTGTTCAACACTATAGGGACCTTTAAGCTGCCACCATCCATTAAATTGTTATATTAATTAACAAAAGTAACAAAAAAAATAAAAGTAAATGTTTATTTTATGATATGTGTATTATTTATATTTTAATTTTTTATATATTTATGATATTATTTATGTAAAATGAAAAAAAATAGCCATGAAAAATAAAATATCACTGTACGTACCACGCGGCATTTGTAGTATACAATGATTTTCTAATAAAATACATACAAAAGCGAGCTGTATGCGGTATACCGCAAAATATCACACTGTAAAATGACAAAACGTGAAAATATTTATACCGCATACCGTATATTCATAGTAAACAATATACCGCGCGGTATACTGTGGTATTTAACACTATGTGTACAACTAATTGAATAAAAAATACTCATTTTTTATATGAAATACGTACTTTGGGATGTCATTAAATACCATATATGCCCATACCTTTCCAGCACTCAACCTCTCAAACTTGGACTTGCCCTTACCCACAAAATCTTAAAGGGACTATGTTTTAACTAATCCTACTTGATTCAATCTTGGGTGCTCCTTCGCTCAATTAATATATTTATATTAAAAATAATATTATTTTTTTGAAGTAAAAGAATTGATTAAACTAGCTCAAAGAGGATATCAACCAGTCCAGCAAAGGACAGACATAAGAAGATCTTCTTAAGGATCTTAAGCCTTTGCTAGTAAGGGCATGAGCCGCACCATTCGTTGCTCTTCTAGCAAAAGTAAAAATGCATGAATCAAATAAACTACCTAGAGAACGGGACTCATCAAGTAATGCCTCAAAATAAAATAAAGAAGGGATAGTTCCCTTTGTAAGTTTAGAGATTAAAATGGAAGAATCCAACTCAACAATGACTTGTAGCAAGCCAGCTCGCCTCACTTTTTTAGTGCCTAGGGATGGTGGGAAGGGTAAAATCCATAACCCACGGATACTCGGCTGACGGGTTATGTATATTTTGTAAAAATTGCACCCATCTGCCTGTCATGGATTTTGATTTTACCTCATGGGTCAACTCGCCATGCCCACAACCCGCCACAAGTTTCCTTTGTTTGTCAATGACTTAATTGTAACTTTTTAAACTAATAAATTACTATGAAAAAACTAAGTAGCTTAAGTGATCAAAGTGTAATTTACTAAACAAAATAAACATAAACCCTATATAATATAACTTAGATCCTACTTTTTACCACTCTGCCCCCAGTTCTCTTTCTTCTTCTGCTTTCTTCTTATTATTTGATTGGCTTGAGATTTTCTGGATTCTGCTTGGGGTTATTTTTAGTGCCAATCTTCTTTCCAACCTTTAGATTTTTGTTCCAAGGTTTTTATTCGTTTGGTTTTTAGTGATGTCTTTGCCAATTGGTATTTGAAGAAAATTGTTGCATTGTTACAAGGTTATTTTTAATTTTTAGTGCCAATCTTCTTTCCAACCTTTAGATTTTTGTTCCAAGGTTTTTGTTCCTTTGGTTTTTAGTGATGTCTTAGCCAATTGGTATTTGAAGAAAAATTGTGTGTGTCTTCGTGGATAATCAGTGGGCAACCCATGACCCACAGGTGGTAGACGTGGGTACGATTTTCCACCCACCAGCCTTGGCGAGTGGGTGACGGATATGGGAAATCTGTGCCCAATCCGCTCTGTTGCTATCCCTATTAGTGCCATATAGAATAGTCAATGCTTCCAAATGGAGAGCATCTCAACCCGTATTCTCAAAGCTATAGTGAATAGCAAACTTCACATTTCCTCTATTGTTTTTGCATATAATCCTAACGCTTCCTCGTTTGTTGGAGATATCCATAGTAGCATCAATGTTCACTTTATGAACTTCTTTCGATGGCGGGCACCAGCGAATAGGATTAGGAGAGGGATCCGGAGGCATTTGGGTTAGATGGGATGCCTAGTTCTTATCGAATCTTAGCCAATTGTCGATCTAAGCCTCAATTGTTGCACAAATCTTGGTTAGACTCTAGCAGTAATGCTCAAACACCACCTTGTTTCAATTTGACCATATGAACCATACAGTTGTTACTACCCTTAATGTCTTTATTTCATCCTACTCCATGTAAGCCTTCAGCTTTTCCTGCCACGCATTTGAAGTTAAAAAGAAGTGTAGTCCTAGCTTTTCCTAGATGCGCTGTAAGAATGGGCACTGAAACAAGATGTGGGCTACTGATTCACAACCTGAGCCACAAACTGGGCATTCCAATGTCATCCCAATACCTATACTTGCCAAATTGCCGTGCGTTGGCAGCATTTCTGAGTATAATCGCCACATGAATAGGTGGATTCTTGGTGGAAGGGAGAGACTACAAAACCATGCCTAGAATTCTGATTTTACGATTGGATAATGCCCGTATAAAGCTATATAAGCCAGGAAGTAAGCCGACTTTACTACATATTTTCCATCATCCTTCATGCCCCAAGTCAAATGTCCTTTTTGCATTTCATGGATAGCGGCAATGATTTCACTACACTTGTATCTGTGGGGTGTAATAATGCATCAGTAAGCAAATGATTCCACTGAAAAGCTTGGTGATCAATGAGGTGTCTGACTCTCCACTCTTTCGTTCCTGGCACCGGGCATGTTATTGGTTTCATATGGTCATTCGGGAGCCAGTTATCGTTCCATAAGCAGATATTAATCCCATTTCCTACCCTTTAGAAAGATCCCTTCATGAGAATGTCTCAACCCCCCCATAGCCCTTTGTAGGTCATAGATAATATCTTCGGCCTTGACTCTCGAGTGACTGCTGAAAATGGGAAATATTTCCCCCACAGTACCCTTGCAACCAAAACATTCGAGTTGTGCACTATTCTCCATGCCTATTTTGACAGTGGAGCTAAATTAAATGCTCCACATCTCTAAATCCCAAACCTCCTGAATTTTTAGTCATACACAATCTTTCCCAGCTACACCAGGCTATCTTTTTGACATCCACATCTGATGACCAAAAGAAATGCATAGCAAGAGAACGTAGAGCATTGCAAACCTCTGTGGGGAGAAGGATATAGCTCATAATATGGATTGGAATTACCTGCACTACTACTTTAATCCGGAGACTTCGACTAGCTTTGTGATAGAAGTGATGCCTGACATTTTGCTAGTTTTTGTTTTACCCTGTCTAAGAGAAACTAAAATTGAGTCATTTTTTTCCTCCTAATAACCCAAGGGAAACCTAGGTATTTATCCGCCTTCAAGCTTGCTTAAGTCCTGAATATCATTGAAATAATCTGCCGAGTAATAGTATTACAACTGGGGTTGAAAAAGAGGGATGTTTTCTTTAAGTTCACCATTTAGGCCGAGGCACTTTCATAAAGTTTTAAGATAGCCAACACGTGCCTGGCATCCTCTCCCCTAGCTCTTAGAAAGAGAATACTATCATCAGCAAATAATTGATGCGATACAAGCGGACTATACCTGGTTATAACAACACCTTTAATGCATTGTTCCTCTTCTACTAGATGAATGAAAGCTGACAAGCCTTTTGCACAGAATAAAAAAAGGAACGGTAAGAGGGGGTCACCCTGTCTAAGACCTCAAGATGGGTGAAATTTGCTCGTGGGTCTCCCATTTACTAACACCGAGAAAGAAGTTGTCTCCACACACCTCATCACTAAATGAATCCATCGTGTATAGAATCCCATCCTTACCATCATTGCACATAAAAATTACCATTCCACCCTGTCATATGCTTTGGACATGTCCAATTTAACTGCCATGGCACCCTCCCATTGCCCATAGAGTCCATTAATAAAATGGCAAGTCTCCAACGCTACCAGTGCATTATCTGTTTGCAATCTCCTTGGGATGAAAGCACTTTGATTATCAGAAATTAGCTTATGTAGGACTGGTTTTAAGACGGTTCACTAGAACCTTCGAGATTAACTTGTATAAGACATTGCATAAGCTAATACGTCTGGAATCAGTCACTGACTTTGGGCTTTGAACCTTTAGGTTAAGAGCAATGTGCATGTGGTTCAAGTTTGCTGGCTGCTGGCATGTCTCAATTATTCAAGATAGATAGCACAAAGGTTGATACATCCTTGCCTAGTATGTGCCAATACTTCTGAAAAAAGATAGGTGGCAATCCGTTCGAACTTGATGCCTTAGTTGGGGACATTTGGAATAGTGTGAACCAAACTTCTTCTTCCACCAATGGTTGCAATAGCTCATTATTCATATTTTCTGTCACTGCAGGTTTGATCAAAGTAGCTATTTGATCTATTTCTGAAGGTTGTGAGAACTGAAACAGCTCGGTAAAGTAATTTACAACCTTATCCTACATGGTTTCATTATCCTATGCCATAGTTCCATCATTTCGTCGGGACATATTGGATGTAGTTTTATGTTTTCCTCCTTAAAGCAACTTGGTGAAAGTATTTAGGTGGTGTTTGGATGTGAAAATTTTTCTTATTTTTCTTTTCTAAATTTTCTTTGGTAGAAGTTTGAGTGCATAGCTAGATTTAAGAATGTAGAAAACCTTGTTTTCTAAATTTTGAAAAACTCATGTTATAAAGTAGAAAACATTGTTTTAGATATTTTCCATTTTAACACATGAGTTTTTTAAAGTTTAGAAAACAAAGTTTTCCACATCCTTGAAACATACCATACACTCAAACTTTCATCAAAGAAAATTTGAAAAAGAGAAATAGAAAAATTTTCTACAACTAAACGCCACCTTAGTATTTTAATCGCCATATTTTCCAAGACACCGTAGCTCTTTGACTCCATAAGTTTTCCTCATTCGTATAAAGCAGGTTTAGGTCTGCAGTTAGTTGCTGCAATTTTGTTGTGCGTTGCTCACTATCTCTTTGCCCAGAAACAATTTCGAGCAGCTTTTCGGCATCCCTTATTTGTGTTTTTAATGGGCACACACCTTTAGACCATTCCTCCAAGCCACATTTTCAGTGCTCTAATTTTTCGTGGAAAGTTGACCAATGCTCTTGCAGAATATTATGTCTAATTATTTCTTTGCATTTTGGCTCCAACGTCCACATTGACTTAAATCTCCACACAAGCTAGTAAAACAAATCTGGTTTTCCCATTAAATAAATTTGGACACCACAATGGTTTGAACAAGCAAATGGAAAATAAGTAACAAATGCTTTAGGAAATAAAATTTTCCAACTTATTGTACCAAGTCCTCTATCTAGTTTTCATGGACCATCACTCCTCCCGAGCGGACATGGCTCCAAGTAAAATTTGATCCATGGTACCCCAAAGTCCATAAGATGTGCATTATTAACTACTTCCCTGAAAGCCTTCATTTGCCCCTTAGCTCTCAGTCTCCCACCTTTTTTCTTAGATTGCCACAAAATTTCGTTAAAGTCGCCGACTGCCAGCCAAGGCATGCATGGTCTTGATGCTAAACCTCATAACAGAGACTATGACTCATGTCACAGTTCCTTCTCCGGGTGACCCTAGAATCTTGTCAAGCACCATTCCACATCCATGGCTCTCACCTGCACATTAATGTGATATTGAGAATAAGACAATAGATCCACAGTTCATTTGTCTTTCCAACAAATTGCTGAACCCCCTTTCCTTCCTAAACACAGGACAACAAAACAAAATTGGAAACCAATTTTCTTTGAACCCACTCAAACTCGGCTGATGTTCTCTTAGTCTCCATTAGGAAAACAACATCCAGGGGCTTTCCTCACCACTACTTTGCGCAGTGCATGAGCTGTCCGGGCTGATCCTAACCCTTGATAGTTCAGGCTTAGTATACTCATTTTGGTGGGCAAGGTGAGTCTATGTTCAACCTTGCCTTGAAGAGTTCATCACTACCAACTTTCACTTTAATTACCCATCCCTGCACATCTTCTGCCTGCTCTTGTTTATGTTTTGAGGGGGTGAGATTCGGCCTCTCTCTCGGGGTCTCTACATTTTGTTCAATCATTATCAACGAAGGGAGCCGTGTGACTAGGTTTCCTCGCTGCCTTGCTGCCTGCCTTATGTCCCTTGCTTTAGTTGTCGCCCTCAACTTAGTAGTACTAGCTGTCATCTCCGGGTTTTTCCTAACCACAAAACTTGCATTGCATGGGTCCATCTCACCTAGTCCCTTTGCCGCATTTGATATGTTCACTTCCACTAGGGCAGGACTCGGGGGCTTGGGGGACAGAACTCGAACTATTACTTTGGTAACATGACAGATACCTACTTGAGCTTGGCCTTTCCTTGATTCTGGGTTCTAAGGTCTTTAAAGGATACTCTCCTTTAATGCTTCATAACCTTCTTTACTCATCGGTGGAGCAACCGGGGTCGGTGTATTTAAGAGCACAACAGTTCGAGTGTCTTGTGCCCCTCCTTTGTGTTGATTCGAGCGAGCTGTGGAATCTTGCGAATTCCCTTCTGAGGACTCCGGCTTCAGTTCCTCCCCATGCCTACCAAGGTGTCGACCAGCTGGAGCATAGCATAACCATTCTCCATATTGTCGTTCAATTCCCTCGGAGCACGTCGGGCATTCCAAACATTCACGTTCCATGTGATCTACTTTCCCACACAAATAGCAGAACTCAGCCGGGCGTTCGTATTTCAAGTAATACCAATGCTTCTCTTCATTATTTTTGACCATCAAACCACGATGCAACGCCCGGGTAACATCGATCAAAACCCGCACGCGCAGGTCTGGTCCTCAGCAATCAACGTGAAGCACTTTACCCAGTCGGCTACCAAGTGCCTCTGCAATCTCCGGTTTAAACACGTGAACGGAACATCCACAATATGAACCCAAAAGGGAGCCTTATCGAACATTAGTGAGGATGGCCTATCCCCTTTGTTTAGAGTTCTCATCATAATCAGTCGATTATTGAATGACCACGGCCCATTCCGGAAAACCCCATCATGATCTTCGAGCTTTTCAAACGTGATTATGAATAAATTCATATTCGGACTGGAGCTTACAGCGCGGATGGTGAATCGAATTTGAAAGCACTAGGCTTTCTTGAGTGATTCCCTGAGCCCATCAATTCTGACAGTCCGATTGGTTAATACTTTGATGGCGACCATCAAGTCCAACGACTTCCCGCAGGCTTTGTCCATTAAGTTCAGCTAGCAGGAGCTTTCTTCTTCCGGCGTTAGGCTCATGTGCGTGAAGCAATTCCCCAGGGCATCCATCGGTTCGCGATAGCAGCAGCCTTCAATGGACTACTCTCGCTACCAACAATCAAGGGTGATTATTCGCAAACAATACGGTGACCGGAAACTCGCCGTAGTGGGCAGTGGCCAGTAGGAAGAAGAGTCCTAGTTCAAGTAAACCTTAAGTCCGAGGGGCGGACTTTCATGATGAGAGTCTCCTAGTCAATAAGACATTATTACTTGATCCTTCTTGCAGCATTTAAAATATTATTTTTATTACAATAAGAAAGTCATAAAAATATGGACAAGTAAAATATTATAAAATTATCTAATTAATTTTTTTTAAATTAAAGAAAGAACCGTGAGGTCAAGTACCTCCTCGAGTGTGCGTTAGCCATCAATGGACAACATGCTAATACCATCAATATACTATTTGTTTATTGTAATGAATATATCTCTATATGAATGAGAAACTCATTCATTGTTCTTCGTTAGTTTTATTAACATAAATGTAAGGTCTTATTTCTAGTGTCGTTAAAGTCTATCTTCATATAGAAATTTATCTATTGTTCTTACCCACTTTTATTAGCATTAATGTGAGGTTTCATTTGCAATGTTGTAGAGTTTTATCTTTGTATAAAAAGTTATCTGTTGGGGATTGGATTGTTGGTTCTTGGTAAGCTGAGAATCAGATGTTTGGTGTGAAGTCGTAATTATTGGTCACCTAGACTTGGTTTCATTAGTGAGTGTTTGCCTGCTCTAACTAAAGGTAATGTGCTATGTGCACCCCACAGGTTTGGGCTCCCTCCTAAGCCTTACCAAGCCCAGAGTTCTAAGCCCAGCCTTTGCATGGGTTCGTGCAATTAAGTCCATCGCTCGAACCATCCTTGGGGGACTTGAGGTCTGCCCACCACTGTACATTTGCTTCATAATGTGACAATTAATGGGCAGTTTTTCACTAGGGGTGAAAAAGGGTCAGACTTTTTTTGGGTAGAGCTCGAGCTCGAGTTTAGGTATTTCGAGCAGGGCTTATTCGAGCTCAAGCCGAAAATTGGGCTCAAGCAATGTTCGAGCTTGAGCTCGAGCCTAAAGGAACTCGACTCTAAAGCTCGCGGGCCTTAAAGGCCTCATTACATCCCTAAATTTCCTTACACTCTCACATGCAGAAGCAGGTGGCAAGACGTAGCCGGCTTCCCCCCTCTGCCTCACCTTCCTCGATTACTGCTGTGCCACTGCCACCCACCTAGTCGACCTTACCTTGGTTGATTAACAGCGCCACCCATAAGAGAGTGAAGCCACAAGGATGAAGAGAGCCTAGAAGCCAGGTATTGATGACAATCACTGGATTTGCTGTCGCGAGAGGCCTACCCGCAGTCCACGCTACCCATCAGATGCTAGAGACAGAAATCAACACCGCAACTAGACAATGTCCGACCAAGATATCAAGTTCGGTAGCTTCAGCCAGCAGCTCCAGACAAAAATCACCGTTTGGAGGAAGGTGATGGCTTATTTGTAATGTTTACAAAATTAGGGTAAACTGGTGAAGGATTAGAAAGTCTACGATAGATTTGTCATTTTCTTTTCTCAAGTTATCTCTATAAAAAATTACAGGTTTAGTCCCTAGCTTTTATCTAAGTTGTAAGTATGGCACTAAAGTTTTATATGTGTTATTCGAGCCCAACAAGCTTTCAGGCCGAGCTAGAGCTTATCTCGAGCCGAGTTCAAGCTTAAAAAATTGGGCTCGAGCAATTCGAGCTCGAGCTTGAGTAGTACCGAATGACAAAGGGGCTGCGCTCGAGCTCAATGGGCTTGAGCTCCTCGGCCCATTTTCACTGACAGGGCTGTCCTTGGCCCCTACCCAGGAAGTCCTGTGAGAGCTGGTCTCACGGTGGATTGCAATTGACTAGTTGTGAATGTGTGCGGATTAAATCCCATGATACTAGTTGATTAACCTAGAATATGCAATATGCATGCTCTTGATGCTTTGACTTGGTTCATTAAAAACATAAAACATTAACTTGGCCAAGTAATTTCTACACAAAAATAAGTATAAACAGCCAAAGCACATAAAATCAACATTTGTGTGAGTTTATTACACATAACAACTCGTGAGAACATTCATACATAAAGTAGACTAATGCCCTCACCCAAGAGTAACCCTAGAGTTGAGGGCTCCTCATAACATAGACTATGGAGGCAACTAAAGGTATTGTATAAATGCAAGCCTCTACTGAGATCTTCTTGATCTAACTCTCACCTTGGATGCTAATCCCAATGGCAAGTCTCAAAAGTCCTTTTGCCAAGTGCTACTAGGCTCTGCAGCCAAAGGAAGATACTAGTTAGTACTGTTACTTGACCAACAAACCAACTAAGTATACCCATGTAGACTCGAATCATAAGGATTCTCAAATGCCGTACCTGTACACACAAAAGAGCAGTACCGCGATAATCCTCAACGATTACCCGGTCCAACAGCTTCAATAACTGCATAACAAAACTAGGGAGTGAGAATTCGACAATTTTCAGTAAGGGGTCTTCTGTGTACCTGCAAGAAAATTACTAGGACTGGACATATGATGAACATATGTAAACTTGCTGCGAGCTTACACAGTATAAGGGTCTGATATATGCACATATAACTAGGCCATCAAGACCTCTCTTCAAACTAGTCCTCCTCACGGTGCATCACTCCGTGCCTAGTGAGTTCTGATCACTAACCCGCTCCTAGCAAGCCGTAGCTTACTTGATGCAATCATGTAGCTTTCCCATAGTCGTTATGCAGGGGAATTATGTTGGAACTTTGTAGACTAGGCCATAAGACCTTATTGTAGACTAGATGAACAAGGTTTCGCCTTGCAACCTCGTGGCTACGGCATGGCTAGGTCGACAAGGGTTCTAAACCTTTCACCTTAGCTAGTGGTACTTAGTTATGCCATTTGCAACATAGTTTCCTTGCTTGTTGCACAAGCAACCATTAAGCTTCACAAAACTCAAGGAAACTCTTACATTTTGTAGGACCTTTGGAAGTCTTGGAGTACCCCTGGAATCCTTAGACCCCTAAGTACCTTAAGAACCCCCTTAGGTCTCACTTGGATCAAGCTAGCAAAATGTGAAAATTTTGCCCATTTTGTCTGTGGCGACACGTTGCCACAGTTGGTAACATTTTGTGACATTTTTCTAGATTGGCGATGCGTCGCTGGCATCGACCTATAATTGGCGATGCGTCTCCAATCTGCAGAAATGCAGAATTTGGCGCATTTTGCTGCTATGAACTTTGGACGATTCCTACACATATCAAACATGCATGGAATGCCTCCAAATTTCATACACTCATAGAACATGTTGCATAGAACATAACCAACTATCACAAGCTAAGCTATGATGTCTTGTAACATCAATCCAATCCTCCCAATTCCTCTAGTCCACCACAATTTAACCAAAACTTTTAACTAATGCCATAGCTAAAACCACTCGAATTCTTCAAGCAAACTTAAGCTAATGGCATTAAATGAACTTGAAAACACATCTCCTTTACCTCAACTCCAAGTAATAAGCAAGACTCAAGCTCCCTTTCAATCAACCAAGCTCACCAAAGTTCTACACAAGTTCCAATCCAAAAACAAAGCACTAATCACTAAAACTTCACTCTCTAACCAAAACCCAAGCTCCAAACCAAGTAAATAACACGAATTCAATCAAGAACACTTTGCTTACCTCGTTCAAAAACAGGGGATGTGGACGAACGCCCTTCCAAGCTTCAAAATCATGGTTTAAAGCTTGAAATTAGCTTCTCCAAGCTTATATACTTTGATAACCTCTTGTTCTACTAAGAATTTCTTGATTCCAAGGAGAATTGGATGGAGAAATGAGAGTGGAAGGGATGAACACGAAAATATGGCAGCCACTCTCACTTTCCCCTTCTTAAACCCTCCCTTAACACATAAGCCATCAAAGTATTAAGCTTAATACAATTAAGCCCCTATCTTTGTAACTTAGTCATTCTTGATTAAATTCTTGTTTATTTTTCAAGTTTGAGCTAAGGTTGAAAGTTAAGTTATAAAAATTCATTTTAAAACACACGAGACTCGTCTCGGCTATTCAGGATGTAAAATTACCATTTTGCCCCTGAACCTCATTTAGTGCTTTATCTTTCTCGGAACTTAGTGAACTTTGCTAAACTTCTCTATTCTTGCTATGTAAACTTGAATTAAGGTTCTAAACTTAATTTAAAACACTTTGCCTTCCTCAATTATGCTTTCCACTAGAATGGCCATCATATTCACTCATATTTCTGACCGTTGTAAACCACCTCCGTGATGCATGCTACCCATTATGGCTTTTTATGGTAGTTTAGGCCATGTACATTATTGGACCACTTGTTTAGACTAGGATGGTTAGCATTACAACAAACCAAAGAGCGCCACATGTCCCAGGTTCACTTGCCATCCCCCTTTCTAAATAGGTCTCCTATTCCTCAAAGTCACTTCATTTAGTTAATTTAGGAGTTCCAATCACCGTGCGTCCTCGTCCGATAACATTCGTGTGCCATATGTTCTTGGTTCTTCCTGCAATTTCTTTTATGTTTAGGTATGGATCTTCCCCGTGTTTTTTTCTAACTCTGAGGTGGAGTCCAAATGGCTGGCTTTACTTTTTAGCTCAAACAAACAACAAGTGTCTAGACAATGCCCCCAACTTCATACATTTCTAGAAGAATCATCTTGTGACAACTATTTTAGTCAATGCTTTGTTTTGAATTGGTAAGTATGTTTAATTAAAGTTTTTTTATTTAAATGCCTCAAATTATTTTTCTATCAAGCAAGAAAAGCAAGCTAAGTAAGGCTGTATTGAGTTCTTAAGAGTAAAATGACACTAAATGGCAAAAAGGGCAAAATGGTAATTTTGACCCAAGTGAGAAGCATGGTTGTAATTTCATTGAAATTAAGGTCATGTAACTATTTTTTTACTAAATAAGTTAAGGTCATAAGTTTCTCTAACCATTGGAACCAAAAATGAAAGTTAGAGGACTAAAATGCATTAACTAAAAAATTAGGCCTTTTGTGCCACTTGTTGCATAAAAATGAAAATCTATGGGCAAGGAAACAAGTCTCACCCTTTCGGACCTAAGGACAACCGGCTGGTGAAGGAAGGAAGAAAAAAAAATTAATTTGGCTTGTGGAAGAAATTGAAAGGAAAAGAAATTATTTTGGCTTATGGAAGAAATTAAGTTAAAGGTAAGTAGAAGTAGGTGTTGATTTCCTTTTGGATAAAACAAAGTAACTATTCATCATCTCTCCCAACCCATTTTCGTTCTTCCATTTCCTCCATAGCTCATCTTCACCATTTCTTCAAAATCCCATAAAATTCATGCAAAATTGAAGGTCTCAACGCATATATATCAAGGCTCTAGCTTATTTTTAGTGGTTTGGGTGCATTTACCTTGTCTTTTGAAAGTTTTGGCTTCAAACCCTAATGTGAGTTTGTCCATGGGTTTAACTTGATTCTGAGCTTGAAATATGGTTAGTGTTGGTTTTAATTTAGTGCTTGTGGTGCCCCTTTTGCTTGGATTTTAGCTTAGAACTCAAGGGAAACGAAATGAGCTCAAGTGGGCTTTATATGTCTTGTTTGCTTTAATCTTGCTTTGGTTTGAATTTGAGGTAAGAGGTTAAGTTAATCTAAGTTAAATTTATGCATTTCACGTTTATTTCATGAATGGGAAGTGAATTTGGAAGTGCCAAAAAGATGGAATTACTTGGAGATTAAGTGGAATAGAGGAAAGGGCATGGTAGGCACAAATTTGTTGCAACTTTGGGGTGATGTGATTGCACCCCCATGGCTGGTGTGATCACATCAGTTCCAGAAAAATGGCCAAAATTGAGTTGCTATCGCACCTCATACTGGGGTGCAACCACACCATGCCTGATTTTGCCCAAAGTTCATCGTATGTGGCCTTTATGCATTATCAAAGGTTTCCTTCCACTTTCAACTTTATGGCAAGCATTAAACAGATTCCAAAGTCACTTTTAAGATAATTATAAGCATCAATTAAGTATGGTAATTAAATGTGTGGTTTAAGTGGGCTAAGTGTGGTGGATAATTAAGGGTACCTTAAGGAAGAATTAAGGTACCAAGTGTGGGCTAAGTAGAGTTTGATTTCTCCAATGACCTAAGTGTTGGGTCATGGTCCGGGCCACTAGAGTAGAACCTAAGGGAGTCCCAACCAAGCTAAGAAGCTTGGTAACTAGGTCCATTAAGGGAGCCCAAGTCCAGTTCAGAGAACTTGGTGAAGTTAAGCTACTAAGTCAATTACCCTGCACAATAAGCAAGGGAAAAACGGGTAAGTAACGGGAGTGGGTGACGACCTACTCTAGGACCCATAAGCTGGACTTAAGGGAGGTAAAGGATTTGGGATACATGGGCTAGTGTCTCAATGATCTCTATCGCTTGAGCTCACGGCAAGTCTAAGACACCTTAGGGTGTAAGAAGTCCCAAGTGTTGTATATTGCATATCATTTACTCATCATGCATTGCATTTATTATTATTTTCTTATTTGTGGTTAATTGTTGGATGCTTGGTTGTTTGTTTTCCATATTTACATGGTTGTTTGAGTTTCCTTGAAGGTATTGAGGGACCTTTTACTAAGTACGATAACGTACTCACTCCTTTAAGCTTATCTATGCAGGTACTAACCCTGAGCCTAACAACTAGGTGGATAGTTGTGAGCTAAGTTTCTCTATTTTTCATGTACTTATTCTACTTAGAACCTTGTGTTTCTAAGTTACTTATAAACTAAGTTTCGTACTAACTAAGGATTTGTGCCTTTACAGTCTAGAGGCTAAGAGTTGCACAAGGACAAGTAAGGCTTTGCACTTAGAGCTTGAGATCTCAAAGGTGGGAGCTCAAGTAGATAATCTTAGTAGTATTTGTCTTGTATATATGGTACCTCGTGTACTAAGATGTTGTCTATAATAGGATGTATTGTGATATAAGACCATTAAATTACTTTTAGGTGCACGCTAAAGCTTAGACGTGTACACAAAACTATTACTTGAAGTTTAAGTAACTAGTGTTTTATTGTATTGACACATTTTAAATAAAGTGCTCGAGCGATGTTTTTTTACTTATTTTATTTATTTGAGTTGTATTGCCAGAACAAACACATGCATATCTTCTTGCATGGTAGACTAAGTAACTAGTTGCACATAAATTATTTTAATTTACTGACAAGTAATAGTTAGTCAATAGTAACTAAATGGGATTACACTCAGCCTATATGTTAAGTAATTCGGGGTACTGGAACTCCACTCCATGACACATCTTTTGTTTGCCAAGTGCCCCCAGTGCTCAAATTTGGGAGTGCCAATGCTATGGGATTCCTCATCCCGGACTCCCAAATCTGAATGAATTGGTTCTACAATCTAGAAACAAAGTACTTGTCTCCAGTTTGGAGGGGTCGAAGGGAAGTTATTATGGCCAGAGGTTGGGAAGAATGTTAGGACTTGAGAGATTCGTTATTCCCGGAATGCGTAGAAGCATGGATTCAAGACGTAGAGGAGGGGTACGAGTTGCTCTTCAATGTTGGGCTCTTGCAGGAATGCCGATCACTGAGGAGGAGAGGGCAGTGGCTACTATGGTGATGCAACGAAGGGAACAAGCCCACGCTGCCGAGGTCGAGAGGAAGAGAAGGGAGGAGGCCGAGAGAGTCGGGGACCCATCTGCTGTGCTGGGGGCTATTCCGAGGGCCATTAGGGAGCCGTCTCCTTGCTTACTGCCTAGTCGACAACCTATTCCCCAGTCGTCAGTGAGCGCCTCCGAATCCTGACTCTCGGCAAAACGCCCATAAGTGTTGACTGTCGAGGCCTGCTTTGCTGAAGAGGATGTCATCATCCTTCTCCTACCTCCTATCGCGATCATGCCTGCATCTGCCGAGCCCATGTCCTCAGCGGCCTTAATGCGGAACTTGGTTAAACTTGCCAGCCAGGAAGCTCGTGTTGATCTGGACAAGGGGGAGACATACCGGCCCGTTTGGGCCATGTCCGAGGGGAGCTCATGCTTAAGGGACCAAGGCTTGGGAGAGACACTTCTGAAGGGAGCGATGCTCCTCGAGGACTGAAGGGCGCTACAAGAGCTCGATCCTTAGCTCAAGGAGATATTTAGTAAATTTAATGATCTTGACAGGCAAATGTCAAAATTATAATATTGATCCCTAAATTTTTAAATGCAATACAATAAAGTATTTAAATTTCAAATTTTTTTTTATCGCTAATAATAATTACAAATGAGGTCCTTGAACTTTTTAAATTTTTTCATTTTTATCCGAAGTTTTAAAATTTTACAATTTAGTCACTACTATACAATAACAAACTGGAGCTACATTGTGTAGCAAAAGGTGGAAATTGTACCAAATTCATCCGAACATGATTAAGACAATTTTTATGAATTTTTTAATTAAACATACTAAAAGAAGGAAAATTAAAATAAATTAAATTGCATAAAAATTTGAATTCTTTAATTTAAATTTTAACAAAAAATGTATAGAAAATAGAATCGATCCAGTCATTTCAAAATATGCATTAGTAACCTGAGTAAACCTGATTATCAATCTAAATGTAACTTGAAACCTGAATAATCTAATCTGAAATTACATAAGACTGAAATTGACTTGACCCATTTTGAATTTGAACCAGACCCAACCCGAACCCAAACTCAAAATTTATTCAACCCAAACCCAAATAAGCTGACTTGAACACGAATTCATGATAACTAGATTAAACTTGAATATGAATGGCTTAACTCAAACATGACATAACCCACCAAATTGTCATCCCTAGTCTTTCACCCCTGCCATCCCATGGTTGACAATCAAGTAGGATTTGTTGTAGATCACCAAATGTTGTACCCTGTATGGTCAGCCATCTTTAATCCAACTATCAAGACTTTGTATTTTGCTACATTGTTGGTAATCGAAAAGTGGAACTTGATTTTCAGCATCATTATCCTAGGGGTGAGCATTATTCAGACAAAACTAAAAAAATCAAAAAGAATTTGACCAGCTTTGACCAAAATTGAATTTTTTGTTCGATTATTGGATTGGTTATTGATCATATACTCGAAACCAAATAAACTAAATAAATCAAATAGTAATAAATATTTTACCATTATCCATATTAACCCTACATATATAAAGCTATTTCCTACTATTTTTGGACTATATGTTGTTTATCTTTTTTTAATTTTAAGTATGAGAGATAAAATTATTAATATTTTATCTTATTTTCCATTCACTATGTTCCTAGGTCTTAGGAAAAAGAACCAAATAAATTGAACCTAATAAATCAAAATGTAATTTGTATGGTTCAAATCAGTTTTGACATGTAATTATTTAGATAATTTAGATACACTCCGTAAAAGTCAAAAACCAATTGAATTATTATATTTAGACTACTTTTAAACCGAACCAACTGAATTTTCTCCCTTACATTATCTTACATTTTATCTTTTATATTAAAAAATAAAATAAATAAAATAAAATCATATGTTTCGCCCAAAAAAGGACTCCTACTTTCACCTAACAACTAAGGCCGGCTAAAAGTAAAAGGAAATAAATAAAAAAATAAAAACTGCAAGATAATTTCAACATTTTAGATTATCTAAAAGAAAAAAAATCCAAAATTATGAAATGTAATTTAAATTTTAAAAATAAAAATAAATCTAAATTATTTTTCCTCAGTTAGGCCTAAAACTAAAATTATCATCGAGAAAAAAATTGAATGTCAAAAAAAAAAAATAAGGGCATATATGACATTATTTTGTTTAAATTTCGTCAGATTTAATTATGAAGGTGACAGAATGCCACAGTAGGACAGAATCTTTGAAGTTAAGGACTTTAATAGATCAAAATTCAGGTTACGTACTTGTTTAGGTCAAACAAAAAAGGTCGGTGACTACAGGTACAATTTGTCTTATCTTTGGTTACCCTTATTTGTCACTGTTTCTCTTTTTGTCTATGATTTATGGATTTATATATGATTCTTCTTCGAAATACAAGCAAGATTTTTTATTGACGAGTCTGGTCTTGCGTTTAGCTTTACACCTACCCCTGTTGTGAGACCAGATCTTGCCGCATCGAGGCGAAGGACATAGTTGAGGGCATCTTCTGCAAGATTAGCTTAATAGCAGCCAAGTAATAGAGGATTAACGGTCAAATTTGTGGGGGAAAACGATAAATCAACAGCAACAAGAAAATTGCTCAGTGTGCCTCGAGGGAAATAGAAGGTGAGAGAGTTTAAACCCAAAAATCGATGGAATAGAGGATTGCGGCGGCTATAACTCCATAGTCAACATCGTGGGGATGATGACGACTTATTTGTGAAGTTTATAAAATTAATGTAGAGTAGTGAAAAATTAAAAAATACATTTGTGTGAACAGGAATAACAACACTTCATAAAACAATATATTTGTTTGAAGGAAATAATATTTTTTATTAAACCAAATAATATTATTTATGAACAACATTTCTTCTTAAATTAACAATATTTCACAAAACGTTACATTTGTAAAAATAGAACAACACTTCTTATTGAACAGAATAATATCATTTATAAATAGCACATCTTACATAATAAACAACATATTACAAAACAACACATTTGTAAGAATAGAACAACATTTCTTATTGAATCATACAACATTATTTATGAATAGTATTTCTTCTGAAATCACCAATATTTTATAGACCACCATATATGTAAGAATGAAATAATATTTCTTATTGAAAGGAATAATATTTATAAGTGAAAGGAACAACACTTATTATTGATCAAAACAACACTTTTTATGAAATGAATAACATATTACAGAAAAGTACATTTATACGAATGAAATAATAGTTATTATTAATGGGAACAACACTTACCACCAACAACGTATCTTATGAAATAAACAATATACGACAAAACATCACATTTGTATGATTAAAACAATACTTATTACTAAACAAAACAACATTTGTTACTAAACAAAATAACAATATTTATAAATACTACATCTTACAAAATGAACAACATATTATAGAACAGTACATTTGTATGAATGAAATAACACTTATTACTGAACAAAACAACACTTATTACAAATAGTACATTTTACGAACTAAACAACATATTATAGAACAATACATTTGTATGAACCAAATATCACTTACCACTAAATCAAACCTTACTACGGAATGAAACTATATTTGGCTCTAAATAAAAGTTGAGTCTTTTAGCATTATTATCAATGTACTCCTTTAGCCAACTCCTATCGGTAGCAACCTTCACCCCTAAGGTTACCTCCGTTGTAGCATCATCTCCTTCAATCTCCCCTTCATCAAATATATTTCTTTAGTGAGTCCAATTCACGCTCACTTGTGGCTCGTCATTAGCCACATAATTGAAAGAGCCGATGTAATACGACGTCTTCTACTGTTCCATTCTTATAAATATAATGTTTTGTAAAATACTGTTAATTTTGGAAGAAACATTTACTACTTGTAAATAATGTTCTTTGAATCAACATATGAAATGTTATTCTCTTCAGATAAAGGTGATATTCTGTGAAGTATTACTTTATTCAGACAAATGTGTTGTTCTATCAGGAAAGTGATAATTTCATAAATATCAGGAAAGTATGTGTGCAGTGTCTGATATAAAAGTATTTTATCCTCAGCCTTTTAAAATATTTTCTAAACGTAAGGATTCTTTTAATGATTTTTGCTATTATTGGGCCAGGAACAAAAACAATTCATAGAAACTTAAGTTTTTCTCTAAGAAAAGAAAATTGAATTTTGAAATGCTGTCTAAATCGCAACTCAGATAGAACCAATTCATTTTAACTTAAGTCAATTAACTTATTTTTACTTTTACATCTTTTTTTTTTGCCTAAAACCAATTTTATTTGAAAGTCAATATTATGTAGATGCAATAATCCATTTGAAAGTAAATTTTCATGATCTTGTTAAATTTTTATGAATTTTTCCTTTTTAATGCATTAAACTAGAAAAATTCATAAAAAAAATTAGTGGGATTACAAAAATTGTATTTTCAATGTATTATTATAGCTACATAATATTGACTTTTAATTAAAATTATTTTTGGTTAAAAGAGACATAAGAACACAAATAAGCTATTTTGGAGTCAATTAACTTAAGTTAAAATGAACTGGGTGTAACTTTCAGTCATTAATAAGCATGCATTTGTATGATTGTATCCCAAATTCGAATAAATTGGGCTGCAGATATTTTTAATCATCACATTCCATTATTGCCCTGAATTCAAATTTTAATAACTTCTTCCACTCTGACTTTTCAAACTTTGTTTCTTTGCGTGACAAGATTTCACACCAATTGATGTCTTTGTAGATGGGGATGTGCAACTTCTTGCTTGAAAATTGTTTTTTAGGAAAACGACAGTCTTTCCTCATAAAGATTTTGGGTAGTCTTCTATGTTTAAATGCTACAACTTTTGGCTTTTTTAGATGAGTCTTAAAACGTTACAATTGTTTGAACAGTTAGTTTTAAGACTTGACATATAAAAATAAATTGTTTTTTAAACTGTTTTAATTATATGTCAGAAAACTTAAATTATGAAATAAATATTTATAGTTGATGGGTTATTTAAATTATTATTTTCATATCTATAAATTGTGTTTCTGTTTGGTAACTATGTTCAAGTAAATTCAGACTAATACTTAGACAAATTTTTAGTAATCATACAAAAAATTGAAAACTTTTATGATTAAAATAGAAAATTATGACAAGTTCTACAACTAAAAGTTCAATCACAAGTTAAAATTAAGACGTGTTTTTTTTTCTAGTTCTTTAGAATACATTTATTTTCTAAAACCAAATAATTTAAAAGCTAATATTTTATTTGTATAATAATATTTTATAAATTATTTAATTTTTATGAAATTTCCCTGCTCAACTTAAAATAAAAAAAAAGTAAAAAATTCTTTTTTATATATAATATTTTAAAAGTATTTTTTGGTTTCTTAAAGTGTAGACTTTCAATTAATATAATTTTGAGCAAATAGTGACTATATAAAAAAAAATCAATAATAACTCATTTTTAGAAAGGTGTTGTCAGATCTACTAGCTGTTTGTTTGATTAAGATATTAAAAAAGAGTAGCTATATTGTATACTTAGTGCAACTCGCTACTCTTTCGCTTTCGCATTATTTATAAAAATATCACAATGTCCTGAATAACATATTTGTTTGAATGAAATATCTCTGTATAGAATAACATTTTTATTGGAAGATAACAACACGTTTGTTTGAAAAAAACAATACTTTATAAAATAGTAAATTTGTTCGAAGGGAACAACATTTATTATTGAATCAAACAATATTATTTATGAACAGTATTTTTGCTAAAATGAACAATATTTTACAAAACATCACATTTATAAGAATGAAACAACATTTTTTACTGAATAGGAACATCATTTATGATAGCATATATTATAAAATGAACAGTATATCACAGAATATCACATTTATCTGAATGAAGCAATATTTCTTATTGAATTGAACAACATTCTTTACGATCAGTATTTTTTCAAAATTAATAATATTTTACAGAACATTATATTTGTAAAAATGGAATAACACTTATTACTGAAATAAATACTAACACTTATGACTGAAAAGAACAACACTTATGAATGAAAGGAACAACACTTATTATTGAGCGGAACAACATATTTTACAAAATGAATAGCATATTATAGATAGCACATATGTATAAACGAAACAATACTTATTGCTGAAAGAAACAACAATTATTACTGAACGAAACAACAATTATTACAAATAGCACATTTTACTAAATAAACAATATATTACAAAACAACATATTTGTATGATTGAAACAACACATATTATTGAATAGAACACCAATTATTACTAAATGGAACAACAATTATTACAAACAGCACATCTTACGAAATGAATAATATATTACAGAACAGTACATTTGTATGAATGAAATAATATTTATTACTAAACAGGACAACACTTATTACTAAACGGAACAACAATTATTACAAACAACACATCTTACTAAATAAACAATATATTACAGAACAAGACATTTGTATAAATGAAATAATACTTATTACTAAACGGAACAACAATTATTACAAACAGCATATCTTACAAAATGAACAATATATTATGGAATAACTCATTTGTATAAATGAAATATCAATTATCATTGAATTGAACAACACTACGGAAAATGAACTATATTTGGCTTTAAATAAAAGCTAAATCCTTTAGTAATACTATCAATGTACTCATTCAGCCAACTCATACTAGCGGCACTGCTAGGGTTGCCTTTATGGTAGTGTTGTCTCCTTCAATCTCCTCTTTATCAAACATATTCTTATAGTGAGTCTGATTCATACTTACTCGGACTCATCATTGGCCACGTAATCAAAGAAGCTTATAGAGTACGATGTCCTTTGCTGTTCCATTATTATAAATTTGGTGTTCTGTAAAATTTTGTTAATTTGAGAAAAAATATTTTCCGTAAATGATATTCTTTAGAATATCGTAAGAAATGTTGTTCCTTTTAGACAAATGTGCTGCTCTGCTCTGTAAATGTATTGTTCTATAAGTGTGTTGTTTTTTTTTTCCACATAAATGTGTTGTTTAAGGCATGGTGACAGTTTTATAAATATTATAAAAATATGGGTGTACCATCTGATCCAAAAGTATTTTATCCACAACCATTAAAAAATGCTTAAAATATTTTATTTGAATATATAGAAGTTATTTGTCTGAATCGTATATTTGTTCTACACTTTAAGTAACCCAACAAGTACTTATAAAATATTTTTTTTTGTAAAACCTAATTATTTTTAATCCTTAATTCCTTAGTTGAGTAAAGAAAAATTCATAAAAATTAAATACTTCTTTTAAAAAAAAAATAACTATTCACGTATTTTTAAAACTGGCTATATATGAGATCTACAATCCCAGAAGTCCTTGAAGCATAATAACAAAAAGCTACCAACTTAAAACCCAAAAAAAAAAGAGGAAGCCAAACAGACAAATGTTCTGTCAATCCAAAAGCTCCAGCCGCTTCAATTTCTCTTACTCTTGCCCAGATTCTTGCCGGTGGCTTCGACAAGGCAAATGGTTGGCTAGAGAGGGTGGCAACTAACAGCCTTCCCTGGTGGCTTGAAAAAGGTGAGATCCCCGCTCATTTGCTTTAAGAGCTTATTTTCGTGATCATCAAGAAAACTGCATTATCTTCTTGTTCAGACGTCAGTCAGCGACTCTCGAAGCTTGAACTTGATCTCGCGGTGTACTCTGCCACAAGCTGAGAGAAAGATGATGACTTGTTTTCCAACAATCTTGTGGGGGTGTCATATTCTACAATAAGTCCTGCAGGATTTTAAGGTAACCAAATCAGTGGCATTCACAGATACTTCCAGTGATGCCCATCAAAATGCAGTGGCACAATGTGTTACTAACCGTTACTTAGGAGGAGAACCATATCACTATCAACAACTGAGGTTATCCTATGAGCGATCGTTAGGACCGTGCAATCAGAGAAATGATCTCTTAGCGTCTGCTGAATCAGATTATCTGTAGCTGTATCAACAGATGCAGTTGCTTCATCAAGGACCAGGACTTTGCTCTTCTTGAGGAGGACGCGGCCCAGACAGACCAGCTGCCTCTGACCCATGCTCCAGTTCTCTCCATTCTCACTAACTGCAGGTTGATCACAGGATACACCACAATGTACATTCAACAACACAATCTAAGCAATTTCAAACCTATCAGGTCATACTGGGAGAAAAATCGAACCTGTTGAATCTAGTTTTCCTTCCTTCTTTCTTACTTCATCTCCAAGTTGGCACTTATCCAAGGCCTGAATAGGTAAAGCTAGTTTTTTCAGAAATTTTCATGCTTTAGAGTAGAGACTAGTCTTAAACACAAAATCATATTGAGAAATGCAAAACAAAAGAAGTCCCGTATAAGCTAACCTCCCAGATCTGCTCATCTATATATTCTTCAAGTGGATCCAGATTACTCCTAACAGTCCCTTCGAACATGGTTGGATCCTGGGGAATAATGCTTAACCTTGACCTCAAATCATGCAGTCCAATCGAAGAAATATTGACACCATCTATTATTATCTGGCCTGCTGCCGGTTCAACGAGCCGGAATAGAGTTTGAATGAGAGTGGACTTTCCACTTCCCGTTCTGCCCACAATCCCAGTTTTCAGGCCTCCAGGGAAAGTGCATGTTATGCCTCGTAATACAAGTGGCAGGTGTGGGGCATAACGTACCTACATTGGAGTGTTGGAACTCATCACTAATTAAATAACCATCACATGAAATCAGAGCAATACATAGCATAAAATTTAGTTACCTGCAAATCATGAATGTCAACTTTGCCCTGCAACGGCCAAGAATGTTCTGGTCGAATTTTCTCAATCATCAGGGGAGGTTCACTCTGAATATCAGTATACTGTAATATTCTCTCAACAGAAATTATTTTGTTTTCTAGGTTGCAAAGATTCCATATAACCCATGCTTGTAACATATTCAGGTTAAGTCCATAAGTCACAGCCAACCCTGCAACGCCTACAATGGGACAAGGAAAATGGATCAGTTTTCCTTTTTGTACTCTTATCAATAGTGAGGACTGATGAATGTCTGAAGTACCATCTTTTCACTAACCAGGATCAATGGATCCTTGAGGAATTGAGATCAAGAATATCAATGAGAAAGCAAATGTAAAGGAAGACAACACATCTAAACGGAAGCAAAGCCACTCCATAGCACCAGCAGTATGAAACTTTGGCCTGTTATATGAATCCATCAATTTTATGCTTGTCTCTCGAAATCTTGATTGTTGATCAAAGCTCCTTATAGTTGTTGATCCAGAAATTGTTTCCGAAAAATGTTGTATTACTGGAGCTTTACATACACCAATCAATCGAGAAAGTTCTCGGGCCGATGATATGTAATATTGCTGCAAAGTTTATCCCAAGTGAGAACATACTTAATTGAAGCTCAGTCTGCTACATCATGCAATATGGAACTAATATGTAGGTAACATATACTTGGCACTTGCAACAAATAAACTACACAGGGTGACATGAAAAAGTTTACCTACTGTTAAATGTTGATGATATTTATTCAGATAAAATGTTATAGCCTGAGAATAAAACAGGTACCTGATACCAGATGCAAGTAGCAATCACAGGAATAAAAATGATAAAGACCAGCCAGGCGACATGAGACATCACAGCAATGATTCCAAGCAGCTGAATCATTGAGAAGGCAAATGCACCAACTTGATATGGGATGTTCAAATCGACTGCACTTTGATCTGTAGATGCCTATAATGAAGGAAAAGTAAATTCAAAGGAATAAAAAGGTGAGAATATGGAGTTGTTTGCAATGGCTCTTGAAATAAACAACGGGAAATCCATAGCTAGAAGATTAGCTTAAAAAGACTTCTTTGAAAGCATTTTAGATGCTTACTCTGTTCAGAATTCTTCCACTGGGAGTGGAATCAAAGAAAGCCATGGGGGCTCGGAAAATGCAAAAGTGCATCTTATTGAAGAGTATCGTGGCTGTTCGATACCCAACAGTATTTAGAAGCAAGGCTCTGGCAAGAATGCATAATGAACTTCCAATGGATAAAGCTACATACACCATTATAAGAGTGAAGTCACTGACAGCAGGTTTTGCACCCTCTGACACAGGAGTTGCCCAGGCCATCCAGTAATTGCTGGCAATTTGAAGAATCTGGAAGACAATTTGTGCCAGTAATGTAAACGGCACAAGAACTCCTTTATATGCAGTTGTCAAGTACTTCCAATAGACTGAAAACCCAACTCTCCCTTTCTCACGCTCTTCTTCCTGAACAAGCTGTGCGTTTGAGCCAACCTTGTCATCTGCTTTACCATTAGTTTTATCTTTGTTTTCTTCATTTTCCACACTCCCATTTGCACTACCAGTAGCAGTAGCAGCATTTTCTTTGCTAATAGATATACCAGAGGCAGATCCTACCTCGACAGTATCAAGCGCTGACAAGGCTTTCTGATGTGCAGCAACAAGTTCCATAAAATCTGTTCCTGAATTAAGAATGTCATTGTACCTGCCAGCTTGTGTAATTCGACCATCTTTCATGACCTACAAGAGGTGGAAGTCAAATTAGTAGCCACTTAATGTATTAGAGCAGGATTCAGTTAAGGTCCATAACAAGGAGAGCTATGAAATACTACAATTTAATTTGAATATGTGTGCTATTAATAAAAAACTGATGAATAATCCATCAAGAAATACCAGACTTTTAATCACATGTTTTGCTGGACGGAGATAGACATGGATTATGCTTAGCACTAGGTGGAACTAATTGCAGGTTTGCCGGTTTTGATTATAAAGTAAGGCACACATATTGAGAGGGATGTAAAATTATGAGTTTATGGATTAAGTTTGAAAATTAAAGAATTTTGAATCCTATTTTGACCTACTAATGCACGTGTTAGTGCCAGTTTTGCTTGGTGAAGGTTAAGATACTGCAGCAGATGCTCAACTGTTGGAACTGTTGGCTAAAGATTACCAAGTTTACAAACAAATCAGTGTAAATGAGCACACTATTACTTACTTCTCTCTTAAACTGATCCAGGTGAGCTGCTACAGCAGTACAACATTCATTAGAGTAGATAATCACAATAACTAACAACGTGTTTCTATAAGACATAATTTTGCTGAGTTTGGTAACAGAGATGACCCACAGTTCTAAATTGTGAATTATGAGCTGTGGATGATTTATGTTTCAGACCTCCCTCCTACTTTCTTGTGACATAAATTTGGAAGGTTAAGTTCTAACCCTTACTGTTTCAGCAAAGACACCAACCCCATTGAGAAAAACGACAACCCAGCTGTTTTGCTACATAACAGTTAACAACATCATTTTTAAGCACAAAACAAGCATGCAGAGCTAAAAATTTCTCTATTACTTATTGTACTTTCTGGGACTATTTGACCTCCTACAGGGAGAAGAGGCTCTTACAGAATGCACTCATGCTTCAACAGCATAGATAAAATTACTCACCAAGATCAAATCTGCAGCCGGTAAGAACTCAACTTGATGAGTGACAAATATCACTGTTTTTGAACTCAAAAAACCAAGCAGAACTTCCTGCACTCAAATTTAACGGTTGTAAGGCAAATGCATTTTTCCAGGTAATCAAAGGCAGGACTAAAAACAAAGAAACAGAAATAATGCTCATAGATACACAGAACAAAAATATTTAGACTCAGAATCAACTAAACAAGAGAAAAAAAAAAAAAGAAATATTACCTTGAATAAGTGAGTTCCTGTATGAGCATCAACAGCACTAAAGGGATCATCAAATAGATATATATCTGCATCTTGGTAGAGAGCACGAGCAATCTGAATCCTTTGCTTCTGTCCACCACTCAGATTAATTCCCCTCTCACCTATAACTGTCTGATCACCGTGGGATAAGATCTCCAGGTCCTTCTTAAGGGCACAAGACTCAAGCACCCTTTCATATCTTTCTCTGTCCATATGCTTTCCAAACAAGATGTTCTCCTCAATCTTGCCACTCTGTATCCATGGTGATTGCGCAACATATGCCTTTGTACCACATAATTTTAGAGTACCGGATGCTTTTGGGATTTCACCCAAAATACATGAAAGTAAACTTGACTTGCCGGAGCCAACAGTACCACAAACAGCAACCCTCATACCATGATTAACTTTCAAATTTATGTCTTTCAATGTCAGATTGGAAGAAGACAAATCCCACGAGAAGTTCCCATTAGTTATCTCAACTGCAACATCAGAACAACCACTAGGAAGCCTCTGTATGATATCAGCTTGCAAGTCATCGAGACGAAGAAAGGCTGCAATTCTATCAAGGGAAACTTTTGTCTGTGCTATCATGGAGATTGTGTCAGGAAGATTATAAATAGGTTCTTGAAGAATCCTGAAAGTCGCAAGTGCAGATAATATCTTCCCTGAGTCAAGTGGGATCCCCAAAAGCATACATGTAGAAAAAGTGACAACAGACACGAAAATGGGCGCACCCCAGAAAACAAAACTAGTCATTGCATTTGTGTAGACAAATTTCTTCAACCATCCTTCCTCCACTTTCCGGAGGTCAACAATTTTGGAGAGAAATTTCATTTCCCACCCCTGAAGCTTCAGAATTCTCATATTCCTCAAAATCTCAGATGTTGCCTTCATTCGCTGGTCTTTTGATTCCATCAATTTCTCCTGGAAGTTCTCTAGCATTCTCCCAAGAGGGAAATTTGCAAGCATGACAAGTATGGTTGCAACCAAAGCAGCCACAGATGCCAGCCCGAGATTTTTATACAATATGAATAATGCCATAGTTACTTGCAGAGCTACCATCCATGGATCATGCATGTACCAACTGAAGTCCCCAACCCGCTCTGCGTCTACAGTCATAAAATTGATGATCTCTCCACTGGTATGGCTCTGCTTTGACTGGCACGAAAGTGTTAGACCCTTGCTATATATCATTTCGACCAGTGCTGCTCTAGCTCTTATTCCAACCTGCTGCAGCCTAAAGAACCAATGCCTCTGAGAGAAACACTCTACAAGCTTTGCCACAAAGAATGTGGTAACAAGAACATACCCTTCATTTTTAAATTTCCTTTGGCCATTAAGATATTGAACAAAAGAGTCAATGAGATATGGGCCGACATACGAAGCAATAGTATACAAGAATGCCAACAAAGCTGTCAAAAGAATTTCTTTCCAAGCAGAGACAATCAATGCCTTCACAAGCTTAAGCGTCGTAATTTGCTTCCCAATACCACCCTCTGACTCTAGCTTACTCTTAAATACAGCAGAAACACCATCTCCACTGTCATGCCTATCAAGTTGAGGAACATCCTCAAGGTCCAAGACTTTCTTATTCCCAAGAGAAATTAGGGAACCCATCCATGAGAATGTGAGCATGCTGAAGATACCAGCGTTTGAGTAAGGGGTAACCGTATCTACCCCTTTCAGTTTATTCAGTTCCCCATCACCACTAGTTTGGCTATCCTCACCCAGGAGGGGTTCCTGAAGGGGGGCATCCTCACCCTTCCCCACAGACCCCACATAACAGAGGAACAGCCCAGTAATAAGAGAGAGAATATCAGACACCAACAACTGAGTGGGGAGCGAAAGGTGTTCCACATAGATAACAATGTCTATAACTAACGAATAACTGGAAATTGCCAGATAAAGGCCCCACCAAAGTCTTAATGGAAAAGGGAACTTTTTTCCATCTGAATTAGAGAACTGGACATGCAGATATATCGAAACTGCACCCCAACCTAGCGTCTTAAAGACAAAATCCGAGAGTGTGACCACCTCATCAACCGACCAACCATCTCTATACCAATGGAAATAGCTCAAGAAACAGAGGAAGATATTAAAGACCGACACGCACAAACAACAAACGAAAGTCTGCTTGTACCAGGAAATCCTGCGGCGCTTAAACCCTACTTTCGAGTCCTCTCCGCCGCCAGTTCCCTTAACTATCTTCACCAGCCAGAACACGACCAAACCAAGCAGCAATACAAGGTGCAATGAAGCTGAGAACCCACGTGCAAAAATGGGTTTGAGAAGAAAGTGGAACGCCGCACCTGGATGAATCAGTGCAGCCAAGTGTGACATGGAAGCCAAAACTTCATCTTTTGCTGCAGTTAAAGCTGAAAGTTCCATTTTGTGTGGAACTCCAGCAAATGGGTTGTCTGGAAATTGGCAAAATTTAAAATCTTGGGCTAGATTTTTGAGGTTGGGTTCCTCGAGGAGCCCTTTTTTTTATATAGTTGTGCTCAGAGAGTGTTGAGTCCACCGGGATGAGTCAAGAGATTACATGTGGGGTGGGATATACGTGGAGAGCAAGTCTCGGAGAAGACGACCAAGTCACGGTGGGGCAAAGCAGCCAAGAGAAGAGCGGACAAAAAGCGTTTTGCCAGGAAAATGCCGTAAACTGTGTGCTTTTCATTTTAGAGAAGTCCCCCCTTTTTTTCTTTTTTAGCTAGAAATACACTTTATTCGAATTAAAAAGAAAATATTATGCCGTGTAAAAAAAGAAAAAAGGAATTATACTTCCTGCTAATTACTGTAATAAGAACTAGTTTCCATCCCCTAGGAAAGAATTCTTCACATGATAAATCTATAAAACGTATTACTGAAATAATAAAAATGGAACTCTTCAATTACTTAAACGTCACAATAATATGACGATTATAACACATCTATCATTCATTTTAAGGTGACATTTCATTACAGCAGAAGAGATACAAGTCACACAAAACACTAGTGGATGTACAACTTATCAGATTTTTATATTCATTTTAGTCCATATGTAGTTAATTTGCAGCCATGAATATTTTTGGTATAAAATAAAAAGTCAGAAGTACATTAATTTGTCCAACAGGTTTGTTCCATTGCTATTTTCTTGGTTGACAAGCTTTAAAAGGCAGTACTTGATTGCAGTTTGATTTTCTTGGTCGACAAGGGCAAACGGTGAGACGCATAATAAATGTGTGTGGTGTGTATGTGGGAGATCATGTGCGTTGACAAGTACATGGTGGGAAAGGGGGAAAAAAAAGAGGTGGATTTCTAAAAAAGAAGAAAAAAAAGGAAGAAATTCAAAGAGAGAGAAACAAATGAGTCCAAGTTTAAGGGCCACAAAAAAAAAAGTAGAATAACAAAAGGAAATGATCGCCTCACGGTTTGTAAGTCACATTAGAGTCACGGACAATTGTCCTCCATCCATATTAGGATGATAAAATTTGATCCGACGACTTGACCTAACCAACTCAAACCCAAGTCCGACCTGACCCGATTTGACCAGAAAAGTCAACGACCCGAACCCAACTGTACCCAAGCCGACCTGAACCCGAACTCGACTAAAGTGGAACCTAAGAAAACTTGAACCCAACCTGACCCAATGACTAAACCCGACAAGACCCAATTTTTAACTTAAATCAATATAAAATATATGATCTGTAAAGACTTTAGAAAAATTATGATTTAACATAAGTCAATGAGTTTTTTCTATTCTGTTAATCTGTTTTATCTTGTAGAGCGAACGAGTGAGAACTATAGGAAATGATTAGTGAAACAATAATAAAGAGATAAAAAATAATTAGGTTTTAGAAATTATAGTACCTCTTCTGTCCCTTTTTTTTTTTTGAAATATTTTACTTTTTTGAATAGTTTGAATTAAATTTATTTATATTACTCATTATATCTCAAATTATTTGCACCATTCGTATTTTAACAATTAATATATAAATTTTTTTCAACATTTTAATATATAAATAAACCATTTTATACATGAATAATAAATCAAGATCTACAATTTTTAAATATATGTTTTTAATTTTTTAATAAACAATAATATAAATAAATTCATGTCAAACTAGTCAGAAAAGTTAAATGGAGCAAAGAAAATGGGATGGAGGGAGATTATTTGTTACAAAAAAAATTTTAAAAGTATATATTTATAAACTATAGTTCTTTATTTATTATTTAATATAATCATTGTTCATTTATATACTAAAATGTTGAAAATAAAAAATTATAAATTAATTGTTGAATAGTGAATATTACAAAGAACTTGACATAGATGAAGTATTTTATTAAATAAATTATATATTAATATATCTTCATAAATTTTATGTTATTTTCATATCTAGTTAAATTAAATTGTAATCAAAATTAAACAAAAAAACTGAATCAATTTAGTAATTTTGTCTTATACATCAGTGAACTAAGTAAACCCGATAATCAAATTGAATCTGGTCTAAGACCCAATAACCTGACCTGATTGAATCCGGACCTAAATAAACCCAGCCTAACTCAACCCGAGCCCAAATAACCTGACCTGAACCCAACCTGGACCCAAATACATACTAACCCTATTAAACCTGAACCTGAATAACCTAACTCAAATCTGACCCGACCCACCTAATTGTCATCCCTAACCTACACTTCTATTTATATTCTGAAAAAGAAAGACTCTTATGTGCATTGAGTGCAGTCATTCACCTAGATATGCATTATTATTTATAACATATTTGTCGAACTTAAGTATATTCTTGGAGGACAAGGTTGGCCAATGGTTCGAATCCCGGCAGTCCCCTATTTGTTTTTTTTTTATTGCGTTTCATTCTTTTTTTCAAATTTATTTTTTGCAAATTATTTTTTTCTTATTTTTCATTTCTTTTTTTTTTCTCCAAATTTTGCTGCTGCTTATGTTTTCTTCTCATTTTTTCCCTTTTACTTTTTTATTTTCATTTTTAAAAAATATTTTTCCAGTTTTTTTTCATTTTTTCCAGTATTTTGTTTTTCTCAGTTTTTTAAATTTTTTAGGTTTTCATTGCACCTCTTCATTTTTTATGAAATAACAATCCTGATAAAAGAAAAAAATATGAACTAATAAAAAAATAGATAAAACTAATAAAAAAACAAATAACAATGCATAAAAGAATATATAAGAAATGAAAGAGGACATAAATAATAGAATATATAGGAATTTGAAAAATAACATATTTATGAAAATATCAAGTAGCAATAGAAAAATAGAAAAGAACAAGAAATAAAATAATATATAGAAAATAAAAAAAATAAAAGATTTATAAAAGAATTAACAGACAACAATACATAAAAAAATATATAGTGGCTGAAAAATAATATAAACAAAAGAGCATGAGAGTTAGCAGTGTAAAAACAAAAAAAACAATGAGTATATATATTCTTTTTAAACTACATAGATATTCTTTCAACAGATGAATATATGTTGGATAAACAGTAAGTAATAATTAGATCAAAACAAAAATAAAAAATATTATTCGATAATAGAATAATGAAAAGTTGAGAATAAAATAGATACCAATGAGAATATATAAGAACTTAAAAAGAATAAATAATAATGTATATAAAACAGATGGTATTTATAAAAGAACATATCTCGTATAATAGAATAAAAGAACACACTGTACACCAGATGCATACAAAACTTACTCTTCTAAAAAGGACAAAAAAAATATTTTATTAGTTGGTATAAATAAAAAGATAAATAAGATAGTTTTCAAGTGTAAAGACAAAAACAAATTTGAATGAAACATTTATAAAAAAAAGGTCAATTATTATCCAGTTGTCATCTGTATTACAGGTAGAATTATCTACTCTCAATAAGATCATTCAAGTAGCTTAGTTCCAATTATCATTGTTTTAATTGATTGTTCACAGGTGTATGCTACTTTTCGTGGTAATCTTCTACTTAGTCATTTTTTGTTGAGTATGGTTCAAAAATTATTGATGTGGATGGAGAAATTTAGCCAAAGCTCAGTAGTAGTTGTTTCCCTGAAAACGTGTCTCTCTAGAAGACAAGCGAGCTACTTCGCTTTTTCCCTAACTCTATTTATGCTTTTGATTAAAAAAGGAATGTTGAACGAAATTAGTGCCTGATTCTTCAAAGGTTAATCATGACCTTCACATAATCTCGATCATCTATATACTATAACATTAAAGGAGAAGGGAGAAAGGGGATGCTGACACCTGTCCATTTCCTTCATGACAAATTATTGTTTTTGTCCTCTCATTTGGTTGAGGTTTGCAATTGCGTCTATGTTCTCCTAAGTGCTTCAGCTGGGTCTACATTTGTTGCTGGACACGTGTTAAGTTCAGTTTGCAGGCCTTAATTTCTTTGCATAGTTTAATTTCTTCAGTTTTTTGTCTTTCGGTCATCAGTTATTAAAGGTTCACAGTTACAGCCCTGCAATAAATTGTTAGTCATACGTGAGTGTGTTTTGAACCGTTTTCTTCTCACCATGTGTTATTTTGTGGGGATATCGTGGGGTGGGATTTTTTTTTTTCAATTGTTGGTTTGCCACTGTTGCCTCGCTGTTGGGTGATGTTATATGCCTATGGGGATGTGTTTGTAGCATCGAAAACTTAGAGAATTTTTTTTTGTCTTTAGAAGTGTGTTTATTGAATTAATTGAAGTCCAGCCATTTACAAGTTTATTTCTGCTCGATTTAGGCTTCCATTATCGTAAGTATACAAGTACTTTCTAATTTTTTGCACAATTATCGATCTTCCCTCCGGCTCTTACAACTCCCGCATGTGTGATTCTCCCATTCGTTTACATCATAGGAACCCCAATCTTACAATATTGTTTGTTCTTACAGCATATGATCTACTTTTCTTAACCAGTAGAATATATTTGGGTTATACTTCCATCACATATTATAGATAAAGTAATGTACACATGCAATGAACAAATATTAACAACAACTCTCTATGAATAATAGCACAAGAAAACCTCAATTTTCCTTAAACAATTAATGTATTTATTTTTGAAAAAAAATAAAAAATTAAATATGAAAATCTGCATTTTTGCTTAGAAAGTTATATTTAAGAAATTTTAGTTTAACTTTATTCATTGAGACCAAAAAAATGTATAGTGGGTAATTTAGAATAAATATAAACTTTAAAACAATAAAAATAGCAATATATACTTTAATATTTGGGGAAATCACTAATCAATTCGGAAAGAATCACGACAATTTTATCATATTTTTTTCTAACAAATTAAAACGTTATAGTTAACTTCAATATTGTTGTCAAAAAGTTAACTTTAATATTAATTTATATACATTAATATAATCACTAACTAACAAAAACAAGTTTTCCCCGTCCATCGGACCGGTTAATAAACATCTAGTTTCATTTAATGGTGTGCGATTTCTTGATATTGAGGAGCACATGTTGGATGGACGGTTGAAGTTGCATGACTACTATGATAAACTACCACCAATCATTTTCAGAGAAATAAGTTGCCTTGTCTATATTAGCTAAACAATGATTCTACACTTTAAGTTAAAAATGTTAAAAAGAAAATGTGATTCCACCGGAAAAGAATAATGTTATGTTATCTTAAATTAAATAATGAATTATTTAATACATTGTTTTCATTTTTAGTAATTGTTCACTAAATTTGTAGGTCACTTGAAACTCTCGGTCTATATATTAAGTATAAAAACTAAGTATTTTTTTATTGATTTTTGTATGAGAAACAATCAATAAAAAATTATTTATTTTTCTGAAAATAATTTATTTAAGTGATTATTATGTGGATATAACATTTAGTTTTCAAATGACATTGGTTATAGATACAAAATAAGTAAAAATGAAAATAATGCATTAAATAATAAGTTATTTAATGCAAAAAAGAACAGGGTTTTTAGTTAAGTGATCATTTGACAAAATTAATGTGACTTTGGACCAAAAATTGTGTATACAACAATTCAAATTTCAAATTTCCAATCATTTTTTTGCACATAAAATTCTTACATTTTGCTAATTTGAAAAAGTAGTAGTAGTTCTCAAACTTTTCTTTTACACATAGACTACATCGTGATGGTTTTTGCTATGCTAATTAGGCAACATAAAATACGTTGCATAAAGCTCTTTATATTTTTTTGTAACGATCATAGAGGACAAAGGGGCAAACACAATGTTTGTTGCATAATTATAAGAGACAATCCTAGAAGCCAACCTCTTAGATCTCCAGGAGAAAGTTATGTCCTTGTCTTTGAGCACTTCTTGTCGCTATTTCGGACGAGGAAATCACGACGGTGGAGAGCTGTCCAAGCCTTTGATTCAAGGCGCGGCCTTGTTTGTTGTTGTTGGCCAAGCTTGTTAAGAAGCGGTGGGGCAAGGGGCCTCCAAGCAAGTGGATGTTTCCCCATAAGGGTCAGCTTTCTTGGCCCTGGAGGTAACTTCTTCGACAAGTTTCTTGATCTGTCGATGTGTAGCATAGTTATGAAGATCAGGAGGATGGTCAAGGGGAGGAGAAAGAAGTGAGGGATTTCAAAGTGAAGATCCATAATGATGAAGATTATTGAACCTACCTTGCTAAAGAAGTATATATAAATATTGCTTAAACCAGATTATATGTGGTTGGATTTTAGTGCGACGACTTGGGCACAACTCTTGTTTTTCTGATTCCTCTCTCAAATTAGCTCCCTTGTTTTCTCACCAAGTCGTGTCCTTGTCAATTACTACATAAATTGTGCATTTACACATCACCCCCATGTGTAACATCCTCCCCGTTTGTCAACCAAAAAAAAAAAAAAATTAACATGATATTCACTATAAATGGACTATCGATAGCGAATAATATATAAAGAATATTACTGATGAAACAATGTAATCGATATTAGTTAAAAGAGAACGGTTGGCAGGGGCGGATCCAGGATTATAGGGTAGGGGGTGGCCCGGGCGGGGGTCCGGGGATGAGAGCAAATATATGAATGACTTGTTAAATGTATAAATTCACACTTAATAACAGAAAACATCAAATAGTAACAACAGATTCTGAAATCTCTTTCACCATTCGTGGACATTGACTCCTTTGGGTTTGGCTTTCACCTTCTGGTGGAGACTTCTTATGAAAGAAGTGGAATAGTTTTTTTTCGTTTGCTACCCATAGCTGTGGAAGCAAACTTGAACCATCAAGATAACAAAGCTAACTAAATATTTTTTAATATCAACTAAATGGAATGATTTTTTTATCAACAAGCAATGTCAAACTTTTCCTTTTAAAAAGAATTTAAGTCACTTAGAACAATTTAACACGTACCAAGTACCAACTAATATACTCATTACTCATAAGCTCTAACTGACGAACTCTAGTCTAACCCAACAACAAATCAACAATCAACAACAATCAAGTCTTCTCTTCACTCTTCAAGAAACCAATTAACTAAATCAATTAAACGAAATCAACAATAAAAACGTAGAGACAAACTGCTTCACTTACCTTGACAACTGGAAAATCAGATCAGCCAAATAGCTACGAGACCAGAGACAAGCGGTTGAGCAATGCAAAAACTGAATTGGATTTGGGGACCTTTAACCCAAGACCCAAGTCACCCAACCCAACATAGTAACACGGCAACACCAACACCACACCAAGTCACCAACAGGCAACAGCAGCAAGCAATAACAATCGATCTCTTCTCTTCACTCTTCAAGAAATTAATTAAACAAATCAATTAAACGAAATCAATAATGTTACAATACATTAAATTTGAATTTGAATACAAATATACAATGTCGAGAGACTCGACTATTACTCGCAGTTCAAAACTTCAGATTCACTTAAAAATCACTTACTGGAACAGTGGAATGGGTGATGGCAGACGGCCTGATTGCCTGAAGAGTGAAGTCTGAAGAGCGAAGACTGAAGACGGTGGTGAAGAGTCGAAGTCTCGAAGACGCCGGGGGCGGGGGGCGGGGGGGCTGCTACTGGAATCGGAAATTCCAAATGGAATTATGGAAATCAGATGAATCGTCGACGAGGTGAGCGAACAGAGGCCCGAGTGCCGGGGGGTGGACGGTTGGCGGTTCCTGGCGCTTGGCAGTTGCCTTTTGCCTCACAAATCGTAATCGGCAACTTCAGATTCGCGATTCAGGGGGCTGAGGAGCTCTGGCGTCTAGGGTCTCTGACCGTGAAACTAAAAGAGGAACAATAACAAACGAAACGCACCGTATCATCAAAATTATTTAAAAAGGTTAAACCATATAAAAGTCCTCTATTAAGTTTAAAACTTACATATAGGTACCTAACTTTAATTTTCGTACAATTATATCACATATACTATATACCCCATATAATTTTCTAAAAATCTAGGGGGGGGGGGCTGCCACCCCCGTCCCTTAATAGATACGCCCCTGACGGTTGGTTTAGGGTTTCAAGGTTAAAAATCTCACTGTTACTTGAATCAATACCCTTAATACAAATATCACTATTATTTAATCAAAACTGTTATTTTTTAGGTCTAGTTGCCTGGGTTTCATTTTTGTTTTTGGAACAAACTTTGAAATGTTTATAAATAAGAGACTATAAATTCTTATTGAGGCAAAAGGGGGCGTGTCTTGCATCCGCGTAAGTGCTAAGGTAGGCCCATATTCTAGCTATTCAGCCCAAGTAAAGGGAACACCATCGTAAGTTTTGAGTAACAAGTTACTGCTTAACGCAAGTTTGAGATCACTTGCTATGAACTTAACAATTGTAATTCGGACCATCTCGCCAAAACCACTATAATCCCCTCAAACCTAAATTATTTGTACACTAGAAAGAAACTTGTGTTTAAGAAAGTTATAATAAATGTAATATTTTAATTAGTAAAAATGAGTATTGCACCAATCTTACTCTCCTCATTTAATAGCTCTAGTTTTTCGTTGTGATTTAACTTTTTTTACACTGAAACTAGGCTATAATTGTCAAAATACTAATTTGAATTTTTTGGTTTAAGGTAAAACAGAAGTGTGGAGATATACTTTGAGACAGAATAATGCATATAAGCAATAATTAACGTAAACTAGTTTCATTCCTTAGCAATTCTTAATGTAGAAACATAAGTAAAACTGAAACAATTTCATTCCAATGAATTTATATTTTATAGTGACCTTTTCCTTGTGGGCTGTACAAATTCCATGAAGAAATTGTAGATTTTTGTCGGTGTTTCCAACCAAACCAAATCGAATTTCGAACTCCCTTTTTTCGTTGGTCACAGATCTAACCCAGACAACCTACAGCTCTCTTCAAACCCAAGAATTTGTATGGCTTTCTGATTGGATTTTGGTTTCGATTTTTCATACGCCCCTTCTGAATAGTGGCCTAAGTATGCCAATTCGAAAATGATATGATTAGAATGAAAAATAAATAGAATACAACGTCTAACTTTGTAATATGGCACCAACAGTTTTGGATGGGGGCACATGTAATATATATATATATTGTATTCAGAATCAGTATTACAAGGTATAGGGCTTAAATGTGTATAATTATAGTAGTTGAATACCAACTTGTTCTGGACCACAAGTCTACCAAACCAGTATCAAGACACTGTAAGAATTTGGAGAGAAAAGAGGGAAGTGGGGATTTTATTCCTGGCTATGGTGGGGGATCAGTGTGTGCCTTTTGCCAACCGGACTAAGCTGACAGGATGAGGCACATGTAATATGATCCAAACTGAGCCTCAACTTTGTAGATGGAGGCACAAATGAGATAGTATAACCCAAAAGGCCTCAATGGTTAAGCTCAAGTTCATTACAATATAGTGGACATAACATAACCTTAGGTCCAATTCAGTACATATGGTGGGGCCCGCAAAACACGGGGTACAGGTACACATAGAATGACTGCTAACTAACTACCTAAGCCTGCCGGAGCAGGCACACAAATGATGTGAAGAATTAAGCACATTTAATTGCAAAGATGCCATTCTCCATTTACACTGGAGAAAAAAACAGGTGCAGAGGGAACTAAGTTGGTCAAGACATTGTTCATTACCTGTTGAAAGAAAAGGCTGAGAAAATATTTGCAGATACAGGTGCTGAAATGGAAGAAGTACTGGATCAGAAACCCTTCAGGTATCAGTAGGTTTGCTACATCACATATCTTCTCAATTTCATATGCCGGCTACGAGCTCCTTGACTTGTCAGTTCTCTATGCACATCTATCTCTGTGACACTGGCAGGCCTGAGCAAGTGCACCAATCAAACACAGATCGATCGCTCGTGATGAAAGCCCTAAAGCTTTGTGATCAGCACCAGGGAAGTTCATCGCTACCAGTTGGTGTTGGTTCAGAGATGCAGAACTCCCAGCAGTTGGAGACTTGGAAAAGTATTGCTGTGGAAAATGTGTGTAAGAACGAGATAGGGTTCGCAGGTAACTTACTCACTGGTGTTAGTTTTGCTGCTGAGCGTGAGAGGAGAATGCACCTCACTAAGCTCTACCAGTCTCTCCTGGATTTGATTCCTTATCCTGGCCCTCTCAAGGTAAAACACCCTAATTTGTCTCGTCTTTTTTGGATGAACAATACTCTACTTACACAATTTCCATTCATTGCTTAACACTGAATACCATATATATGTATGTGAAGAGAGATAGGGGCTCCATTTTGGGATATGCCATCAGATATATCAAAGAGCTTCTTAGTACAGTCAGCAAGCTCGAACAACAGGTGGAGGAGACGAAACTTGCTCCAGAAAAGAGCAAGAGGCAGGGGGCTGAAGATGATGCAGCTTGTGCAGCGGACAAGCCTCCACACAGCTGCTACGAAAGCTTATCAAAAGACTTCTGTGAGCGGAAATTGAAGAACAGAGATGTCTATGTTTGGATCACTGATGATGATGAGCTGACTGTCAAACTCATTCAGCGAAACAAGACCAATGTCCTGTTGTTTGCAGTCAAGGTTCTGGGTGAGCTCCAGTTGGAACCCCACCGTGTTACTGGAGGTCAGTCTGATGACCATGACCAGAGCAGCTTCACCTTCAGCATCAAGGTGCACAACGTAAACCGACTGAGAAATGCAAATAAATACACTAAAGGTTTGAGATGTATATACATATGATACATTAACATCATGTTTCTTATGACGCAGATCAAACAAGGTTTCTCCATTCATGCTTGTGCCATAGCCAGCAGACTCATTGACACGGAGGCCGGGGTCATCCCAACCACCCCATGCTGCAGGCTTTAGAAGCATTGACCCAAGCTTGGTCTAAGAAATGCAACTACACATTCTAAATCTATAATTGCCTACTCTGCTCCAGATGAATTGGACGTTGAACGGGTCTCAATTATCGTTTCCATTTTAATTTCTAAATCTATGCCCTCGAGGCTTCCATTTTTCAGTTCCAGTAAGAACTTTTAGTTCTAGCTTTCAGTATTAAAGTATTAATGTCATGGAAGGCAGATTTGAAACGCTCAATAAACGAGAACTGCAAATCCTTGCCACAACTAGCATCTTCACGAACCACTTTCAAGTTTCATATTACTAACCAAGGTGCAAATCTTTCACAGAAGATCCGGAGTTCATGAATCCAAAAACTTTGGCATGGCCGTAACAGACTTTTCTGGGGAATAAACTAACAAAAACAAAGGACTCAGACAGAACACGAATCTAGCTGAAGACCACATCACAAACGAGCCCATAGATAACTCAGTGATCACCAGGTAGGGTCTTGATGATATCTGAATCACCTGTATGTCAGGAAATAATCATTCAGTGAAACAGGCTCAGAACAAGAAAACAGCTTTAGTATGGAACTGTAAAATGGGGACTAGGTTTACCTGGATCAACAATGCTCAAGCAAGAAACACGGAAAATCTTGCCACAGGCAGTTCCAAGATCAACATTGTCTGGAAAGCATTAATGGTACAACAATGAGAAAGCAAGTTACATGGTTATTAGAAATGATCATCAAATGCCTAAATTAACTAATGATTAACCGATTAAAGTTGATCTGCCAACGATTGCAAGACAGCCAATCTAACCGAGCTTATATAGCTAGTTTGACCGATTGTAGATTATGCCAGTAGATCACAAGGAGCCATTTGTAAGCTCTATGTAGTGGAAGCTAATCAACTTTTAAGGATCTGGCAAATCTCTTTGATAGGCAAATAATTTTTCATTACAGACACTTCAACATACACGGCCAAATCTTTCACAGGAGAAAGAAAATGCCAGGGAATACATAAATCGCTAAAAAAATCATCCTCAGAGACAAACAAAACACCACCATTTGACAGATCCCATGTATCTCAACTCAATCCAGCTAAGAAAGAAAAAGGGACTCAAAATAACACATGATCAGAACAGATTCCCGAGTTCATTCAATATCATTCCGGACCTTTCCTAGGTATTAGCACAGGTTTTTCTACTTCCTACCCACTACCCAGTTCATAAAAGAAACAAACAATTAGCTAAGCTTAACAAACTTTGTGCTAAATTTCATGGAAACAACCTAGGAATGAGGGGAAATAAAACAGCAAACACTTACTTCCATTGTAATGGAGCAAACACTTACTTCCATTGTAATGGTGAACCCCAACTTTAGCGAGCATAGCGTAGTATTCAATCTCAGACTTCCTCAAAGGCGGGCAATTGTTAGAGATTATAATCAATTTCCCTACCAAGGACCAAGCCAAAAAGTCAGATTTCAACTAGGTTCAAAATAAAAGAAACAAGAGAGTGCCAAGAACAAGTCTAGATCCAGAATCAGAACGTAAGACGAAACCAAACCAAAACATACCTTTGGAGCTTCTGAGAGACTTGAGAACGGTCTTGTAACCAAGAGTGTATTTGCCGCTCTTCATCACGAGAGCAAGCCTGCTGTTGATGCTCTCATGAGTCTTCTTCTGGGGAATGGAAGAAAAAATTTCCCACATTAGGAAAACCGCAGCTCGAAACGACAAGATTTCCAGTTCGATCAAGGGTTGAAGAGGGAGAAAGAGAGTAACTTACGGTCTTCTTGGCGGAAACCATCTTCGCGGTCGGCGGCGTCGTGCAGCTGCAGCGTCTGGTTCCTTGCCTAGGGTTTATGGGAGAAAATGGGACGCGAGTAGTTTATAATAGCGCAGGGATCACATGCACATGCAAGTCACGTGGGTTCTGCGTCGCGGTTGTCTTTTTTGGGTTCCCTCACCTGTAGTTAAATTCAATCTCGTATTGGGCTCTTCAAGATAACATTGGTCCGTGAGGAGTGAGCTTAGGCCTGGAACGGGGAGCAATCTTGGATTGGATCCGGCTACATTTGGAGCCCAGTCCAATTACACAAACTCTATTACATTGACAAGTTCATTTTTTTAATTTTTTATTTTCCTAAAAGTATAAGTTGACATGAGAGACTTAAATTTTCGTTCTTTTTGTTACGAGTTCAAATTTTTAGCTAGACTCTAGTTTTATTTCAGATATTTGGTTAAACAAACTCGAGAAAGTTACCCTCCAACATGATTCGCAAGTATAAGAATGTTTTTTTACTTACGTTGCTTTCCCACATGATTAGCAGGTACAATGTTTCTGACTTTCATGATGCCCGAACATGAGGACTGTTTGCTGTTGTAGTATGTGCATGCTTGTGGTTGAGTATGCTCTTGAAGTGTTGAGGCTTATGCTCAAGGGGCAGTGTGGTGGCCATGTGAAGTGGAGTCACTCGTAAGGGAAGCTTGTTGAGGATATGTACAAGTGAATTATGTCATATGTTAGAGATTATCTAAAGTGAGATGTTTCTATATGTTGGTGATCTCTTATCCTATGGGATTAAGCTTTGGGAATAAGTGTAAGGTGATGAACATTTGTTTTATCTTATTTAGTGAATTCTGGTTCAAAACATCCATAACATTAGGTTTGGTTCTTGACTTATATACCAAAATATGAAAGGGGTTCTGCTAATTTCTGTCAACAATCTCCCAAACTCAGGACATTTACATTTTGGTGACCTTTTTTAAGTGTCAAGTCCCATCATCGCAATTGATTGGGTATATAAAGGTTTTCCAGCAATGAGTTGGCAGTCACTCCATCGAGATCTGGAATTTGAGAAAGTTAAGGAAGTTGTACATTGGAAAACTTGGGACAGTATTTTTGTCACTTTTAGTCTTTTTAAGCTGCTAGTTAAAGAATTGTATAGGCAATACGAATCATTGGATAATTTGGGATTGTATTTTTTTGGACCCAGTAGTTTGATTAGAGTTTAATCTAATGAAGCAGAAAGATGAATGTTGTAGTTCAGGAATTAGTTGCCATATTTTTGCAACTTGAAAATCTAGGTAGCTTGAAACTACACATGCATTTCTGAGACTTTTTTCGCATTCTTTTTCTAGTGTTACAGGGGTAGAATTCATACACATGAATGTATTACAATTATCAAGTACTTCTTTGTTGTAACATTATCATTGTCAGATTGGTGGGTAAGGCATTGGGATTAAGCAGAGCTCTTTCTCATCTAATAACAAGACCAAACAATTCAATCATTTGCACATCCTCTGGCCTCATTACATGGGGGGTTCCCAATCAAAATGATACAACAATTTAGCTAGCAAAAAGCTCAATATTGTCGATCCCAAAAGGTGTGTCGAGACACATCCTCCTTCTGAGGCAAAAAAGGATCAAATCAAAGTTAGTCCCTTTGTAGTCAACTGAACTATTAAGGAATCTATTCAGGATGAACTTGTTGCCTCATTCTAGTAATTAAAATCCCTCTGATCACCCATGCATTTGGTATGACTTTGGTTTTTGCTGGTATTGTGTATCCATTTATATCACATTTCTCATTGTTCTCATAGGAATAATGGAGGGAAAAGAGGATGAACTCTCAGGGTTTCTTTGATAACCAACTTCAAGTATTTTAGTTCTTGAAGGCTTGCTTCATCAATGACTCTCTTCCTACAAGACACTACCTCACCTATGCTTGTGCCTTGTTCAATATTCTTGGGTTTCTCAACATCTTCGATATGGCCCATTCCACTGTTGTAAAGGATGTGTCACCCACTACTACAAAAATATACTGGAAACAAGAGTTTAACTTCTAATTATCATGTGTTTGATGTGACACATCAACACAGTGAATAAAAATTTGTGAGGAAAAACGAAAAACATATAGCTTAGTGATCTGGATAAATGCTTTAATGTTGTCATCTGTCAAAGGAAATTTAAGATTTCTATGTTCCTGAACATCTAGAAGAACAAGAACAAAGTCTTTGATATTTTCTTCTCATGTATCCCTTCCTATTCCACTTAACCTATGTTCGTTGATTATGCTGTTCAGAATCTTGTCTATTTTATCATGAAGCCTCTCATGTTTATACTTCAAGCCATTAAGCCAGTAACGTGATCTGATTGAAGGAAAAACATCAAAAAATAGCAAAAACTTGAAGCTAGCTGTGCAATATTCTAAATAACCTAACTGATATTTGCATTTATTTGTAAAGGTTGCTTTTAAAGTGAATAGGATAATTGTAGGGTATATCATCCTGTTGAGATTAATCAGCAATCTTGCATTGCAAGGAATAGCTTTAATCATATCAGATAACATATTCCCCCTTACACACTCAAAAGATTGCACCCTTTTGGGACTTAGCAGCTCTATTATGCGAATCTTTGTCAGCTACCGCTAATACTCCCCATAAGGTGCACAAGCAATGTCACTATAGTTATAGCTTAAAACACTTTATGACAATATAAATGGCCTGGTCAAGAAAAATGATATCATGTTTTTTTTTTCTCATTACTTTGGCAATCTTTGGTGAAAAAGCTATGATGGTGGAAAATTCACCGAGCTGCAAGTGCATCAACAGACCATAGTTGTTAGCCAAGTCTCCCATGCGGCAATGAGGAAGTGTACATGACAACTGGTACATGTTTTCGAGTAGTGGTGGCTTAGGTGACCTTGGAGATAGATTAGGCCTGATGCTTTGGGTTTGAGACTTCCTTTTGATCTTCAGCAGAATGAGAAGAAAGGCAACCAAGGCAATAAGAATAAGAGAAAAGAGAACAGGGAACCGTTGATCCATGAATAAAGTTGGAAGAATGAAAATGGATACATTATGGTATATGTGAAGCTAGGTTAGTTCAATTTTGGTAGTACCCAAATCTTATTTCTCTTCTCTCTACCTATTATTGGTAGCTTCATATCTTTTCTGGTTTTATTTTACTCGTTGAAACTTCATTGCCTTACCACTCATAACTGTTATGCTAAAGCAGATATATTCCCATGTTGTAGGTGATGACAATCTTGATATAGAAGTTTCAATAAAAACATCAAACAAGTCCAACTTTATTCATTTGGCGGTGATCTTTAATTTGTTTATTGGCAATAAAAATTTATTAGAGAAAAGAAAATAAGTGAACAATAGATGTAGAACCATCTTAGAGAAAAAGATGATGAAGTAACCCCAAAACCTAGTGAATCCAAAACCAAGGAAAAACATAAAATAAATCCAACCTAATTAAAAATAACCCAGCCCAGAACCCTAGATCAAAACCCTAGCCTAACACAAAACCACTACTAGTACTAAACCAGAACCCAAGAATAGAACCCAATCTTGGAGGATAATGAAAAACTGGCCGATTTTCAAAGCTCTTTTTCAGCAAAGAAATTTCCCATTCCAAACGTTTCAATTCACTTGATGAGTACAGGAAAGTTTACTTGATGAGTATGGGAAAATGATAGATTATGTTTTTTTCTATGTCTTGAACAAAAAACGCTAGTCAGAAGTTCACAAGAAAAAATATAAGCAATGGCCCTTTTATGTGTCTTTCACATTTTGTCTACTTCTTCCTTGTCGAAGATTAAATTCAGGACATCGTTTTACTATTCCAAAAAGATTTTCCTGTGTTGGGTTTTAGTCATTTTCCTCTCCACACTGGTGTTTCTCTTTGCCAATTAGCCATTCATCTCTACTCAAGTAAAAGAGCAGTTAATTTTTTTCAATTTCTATAACATTTGTGCCTCTATGGCTCTGTAGTTCCATGAGCTCTTGGTGCCTAGTCTCTTGAGTCTTTAGCTTTAGCTCTACTAGACTTGACTCAACTATATTTTTTTTTCTCTGTGTATTAATAAAAAGATTTGTAAGAAACATTAAACACTCTCAAGATTCTTATCGAAAAAAGTAAACTTACATTAATCAACGCTAATCCTTTTTTTCTACCCTAATTACCCTTCCCAAGTCAAGACACTATTATTTCCAAAAAAATTTCGTTTCTTGGCGGCATGTTTTTGCACCACTATTTTTTTTTCTTTTACTGCCCACACACTCCTCTTTTTCTAGCCTTCCCTCATCCGTTTTATTATTATTTTTAACTCTTTTTCCGTCTCTTTCATTGTTCTCCAAATTGCCATTTTCCCCCCTTTTTTCATAAACAATATAAACTAGTTTATATACCCGGTGTTGCCATGGGATGCAAAAACAAAAAAATATCAATAATTATGTTTCTTATGGAGAATAAATATGAAAATTAAAAAGTTCTAAAAATATTGTAACTACTATTATAGTTTGCCTAAAATGATTACTAAAAAATTGTAACAAATAAAATAAAGTGTTTTGTCAACATAAAAAAACTGGTTGTTCTGCAATTATAATATACTAGTTTTAGGAATATCTTCAGTATCGTCCTCTCTTGATATATCAATCAACAAATTTGTGTCACTACACAAAAAAAAGATGTATCAAATACTATAGTAGATCTATTTTACTAATTACAGGAAAAAAAGAATAATATAATTTATACCTATTTGAGCAATGAGTATCAGATGTACATTTTTAAAAGGTTTTGCTAACTGATATATGGGGTGATGACAAAACTCTAAACTATAAAATATAGTAGAAATTATAATTATTGCAAAAATATAGATTGTATAAGTTATCAATACTATGTCAAATTCAATTACATATGGGCACTATAAAATAAGAAAAAATTTTATTTTCAAATTAGCGATGATGAATTGTTACATCATTAGTTTTTTTTTCCTAATTTTTAAGGTTATAAAATAACAAAAAATATCTTCGTCAATGCTCAACCAGTCTACCATTTTTACATGCCATTTTATAACATTTATTAGAATAAAATAATAAACATATATAGCTTTAAGAAAGACAAAAAAATGGCCAGCCTTTTTCATGTATTAATAATTTTTTAATGAAAAAAGTCTATAGTAGACCCTAAATTTTCATAAATTTTCCCAACTAGACTTTAAAGATTTTTTTAACTCTTTTTTATGTTTAAATATATGCAAAAATTAACAAGATAGTTAGACACAGAATAAAACTAAGGACTAAAAAGAAATTATTTTTTACATTCTATAAAACATGTACATCTCACTTATCTTCTCTATAATTCATATATTGTTTTATAATTGCTATTATAGCTGCTCGACCAATAACGGAAAAAATAGATGCTAAATTCAAGCATGTTTGGATTTTATTCCAAAAAAATCTATTTTATATATGAGTTTAAACTTTATGTTACATATGCAAATCTATAAGTTTTATTACTCAATCTTGAGTTTGATATTTGTACATGTTTACAGACTCTCTTTTATAAAATTTCTGGATCCGCCCCTGTTTAAGCCAATTTCTTCTTCTTTTTTTTTTTTTGTTTCAGAGGAAGTAGCTATTTGCTGTCTTTTTATCCAGTATTTTTTATTCCTTTAGAGAAATTAGTTGTTTTTTTCATTAGTAGTTGTTTGTCCTTTGCATTAATTTTTTGTTCTTTTATCAGCTACTATTAGTTCTGTTGAAAAAATTGATTGTTCTTTTATTGGTAGTTTTTTATTATTTTATCTCCACTTGTTCTTTTAGAGGAACAAATTATTTTTTTTGTTAGTTATTTCTTATTTTGGATTAACTCCCTATTCGTTATTAATACTTGCTTGTTATTTTAAATAAATTAGCTATTTTTATTTGTACTTATTTTTTTATTACTTATTAGTTATTTTAATGTTCCTTTTCACTAGTAGTTATTTAAATAGACCCTTTGTACCACTAATATTGTTTCATTTGGTTTGGCATGGAAATTAAGAAAGTGAAAAAAAAATTATGTGTTTTTTTTTTAACTAAAATCCTTAATTTTTTTTGCACATAAAACAAGAAAGTTAACAAAGTAAATATTAAAATGATAATTTAAAAATATGGTAAAGTATGTTACTAAATATGAAAATGCTGCAAAGATTTAGAACGGCTAAAAAAAAATGAAGCAACATTAGTGGAAGGGATGGAGTAAAACATAGTTAAAATTCATTTATTATATTTAAAATTATATTATTTGATTTTTTTACTGAGATGAATGTCCTTTAAATTTTAATTAATGCTTAACTAATATTTATAATTTTCTATAAATTTTTTCCCTAACCCAATCAAAAAATAAAATTTCTTCTACTAATAATGAGGTCGGTGTTATTGTAAGAATCCTCCTCGAATAAAAAACAACAAAACAAGCGGACTAACGACTGACTAAAACATATCCGAATCAGAAAAACACCGGTCACATTAATGCAAGAAAACGAGCTTCTTAGTTTGAAAAGTCAATTATATACGGGCACGCAATCTCGAAGCAACTATAAAAATGTAAACCCAGAAACTCTAAATCTCCAAGCAAGCTTCTAAATAAAACAAAGATTCATCAGCTTGTTGAGTCCCCAGTCCGATCAACAATCTGGAAATGGACCAGAATCTCCAGATCATCGTTGCTCTTGCTCTTGTCTTGCTCACCACCCTCGTCACCTTGGCCAAACTAACCATCTCCTCCAAGAGATCAGCCAAGCTGCCTCCTGGCCCGAGGCCGCTGCCACTCATTGGGAACCTCCACAACCTCGTTGGGGGCCTCCCGCACCGCCGCTTCCGGGAGATGGCACAGAAGTACGGGCCGCTGATTCATCTCAAGTTGGGAGAGGTGTCCACCATCGTGGCCTCTTCCCCGGAGATGGCCAGGGAAGTGCTGAAGACCCACGACAGCGTTTTCGCTTACAGGCCGGCAATGGTGGCCTTGAAGGCCATCACCTACGACCACATTGACATTGGCTTCTCCCCCTACGGCAGCTACTGGCGGCAGCTTCGCAAGATCTGCGCCACCGAGCTCCTCAGCGCCAACTGCGTTCTCTCCTATCGCTCCATCCGGGAGGAGGAGGTCGCCAACATGGTCGCCTCCATCCACTCCGCCCAGGGCCAGCTGCCAGTCAACCTCACGCAGAAGTTATTCTCGTTGACGTTCGGGATCACCGCGAGGGCGGCATTCGGGAAGAGGTGCAAGGACCAGGAGGAGTTCATCAACCAGGTGACGGAGTTCTCGTGGCTGGCCGGTGGCTTCTCCATGGCGGACCTCTACCCGTCGCTGACGATGCTGCACCGCATCGGCGGGAGCAGTAACCAGATGGAGAGGGTCCACAAGGAGATGGATCGGATCCTTCAGGAGATCGTGCGAGAGCACAGAAAGGAGGGAAAATTCGGCACCAAAACGGAGGGAGAGGTCGAGGATTTGGTGGACGTCTTGTTGAGGCTTCAGGAGCAAGCCGAATTTCCGGCGGATGACAGCAACGTCAAGGCCGTCATCTTGGTAGGTCTTTTTAATTAATTACTTGACGACCAAATTATCCTTTCTGATGTGATAAGTAACGTCGTTAACTACGTTCAGGATGTTTTTGCCGGGGGAGGCGAGACGTCATCCTCCACCATGGAGTGGGCAATGTCGGAGATGCTGAGGAACCCGAGAGTGATGAGAGAGGCGCAGGCCGAGGTAAGAAGAGTGTGTGCCGGAAAAGGCACGGTAGACGAGGAAGCCATCCAGCAGATGACGTACCTGAAGGCGCTGGTAAAGGAGACATTGAGGTTGCATCCGCCGATCCCCCTGCTTCTGCCGAGAGAGTGCAGTCAGACCTGCGAGGTCGACGGCTACACAATTCCGGCGAAGAGCAGAATCATTGTCAATGCGTGGGCCATCGGCAGAGACCCCAAGAACTGGGACAAGGCCGAAGACTTCCTCCCGGAGAGGTTTATCGATGGCCAGTACGACTTCTCCGGCAGGAACATGGAGTACATTCCATTCGGCGGCGGGCGGAGGATCTGCCCCGGCATCCTGTTCGCGCTGCCAAACGTGGAGCTTCCTTTGGCTCAGCTCTTGTTCCATTTCGACTGGAAGCTCCCCAAAGGCGCCAGGGGCGAGGACTTGGAGATGTCGGAGAAATTTGGTATCGGCGTCAAGAGGATGAATGATCTCATGGTTATTGCCACCCCATATAGGCCTCTGTGATAAAAGGCGGCCGAAAATATGTTGCGGATGCGACCTTCGTGTGAATAAGAGCAGTGGGAAATTGCTCTTGTCAGTATAGTAGAATAACAATTAGAAAACCTCCTAATATATAAATAAAATAATCATGAAACTATTAGAAAAAGACACCCAATAGTGATTAGAGGTGGGACGTGGGCCGGGTTGGCCAGGACCAAACTGGAACTGCCCCGCAGTCAAACCCGCCCCGCCCCGTCCCGCAAGAGGGCCGAATATGGGCCCAATAGGAGGGGGGACGCAAAAAAGACCGGCCCGGACCAGACCAACCCGCCAGACCGAACCGCCCCGCCGACCCGCGCGCAACGGCTCTGCGCAACGTAAACCTGCAAAAATTTTTTTTAAAAAAAGAGCTAATTACACAGCAGGCCCTCCAACGGTTTTCTGCTCCATTTTAGCCCCCAAAATTTCATTTTTGCCCCTCCCAACAACTAAATTTCAAGGACTTTTTGGTCAAACTAATTTTTCCCCTCCCCCTATAAATACCAATGTCATTTTCACTCAATCCTCACACAATCACTCAACCTCTCTTCTTCATCTACTATATTCTCTCAACCATTCTCCTTATTTTCTTAATTTCTTCCAAATTTGTTACTAATCTCTCCCTAATATCTTCATAATCCTCTCTTGATTTTGCATTAATCACTACTATTAGTACGTGAGTCATGGCTTCAAAAGGAAAGGGCAAGTCAACAGATAGTTCATCTTCCCGCAACACCGGCCTCCGAGTCTTGTTCCGTCGCCGATCTGGGCCCGCCGATAAAGGCATTTCAATTCAAGAGTTTCACGACGATGATGCCGGAATCAATATGACGAATTACGATTTGGGTCTCGACGATCAATTATCCGATGATGAAGTGGAAGAGTTGGATGCGATGGCGTATGGGAATCCGTCAACAGAACCGACGCCTACAAGTCATGCACCCGGCGTGGAGGGAACTCAAGCACAAGGTAAATCCACGAGACTAACTGCTTGGGTTTGGGAGCATTATGAGCTCATAAACGAAGGGGAGTCGAGGTACGGAAAATGCAAACATTGAGGGAAAAATTTTGTGCATAGAAAGAATTCCGGCACTGGAACGCTGAAGAGGCATATTGAAAATCAACATGCTAACGTCCTCCCTAGTACCGGGACTAGTTCTGGAGGACAAACACAACTTGGGTCTACAACCGGCGCCGGCGGACCAGGTATATTTCGTTTTAACCAACAATCTTGTAGATAAGGTATGGTAAATTGGATGATGCTTACCGAAAAACCTTTTTCACAAGCTGAAGATGTCCACCTAGAATCTTGGATAAAATCACAATTAAATCCTGCATTTAGAAAAGTATCTAGGAAAACTGCTAGGATAGAAAGCTTTAGACAATTTGAAACTAGAAAATCAGATTTGCAAGCATATTTTTCTGCTCTTGATCATTGTGTGACATTTACTTCTGATATGTGGACATCACCTATAGGTCAATCATTCTATTGTGTTACTTCTCATTGGATTGATTCTGATTGGATAATGCAAAAACGAATTTTGTCATTTAAGGTTATTGAAACAGATCATACTGGTTTTCAAATATTTAATTGTATCTTAGAAACTTTACGTGATTATTTTGTACTGATAAAGTTCTGTGCATTTCATTTGATAATGCTTCAAATAATGATGTTGTCGCTCGTCTTTTGAGTCAAAACTTGCAACCACCGATCAACGGTGCATTTTTTCACGTTAGATGCATGTGCCATATTTTAAACATTTGTGTGCAAAAAGGTTTAGAAGTTCTCCAAAATGAGATTTTGCCTATTCGAAACTCATTAAAATATTTGATGTCCAGACCTGCTATTTTTCGTGAATTTAAAAGCTTTTGTATTGAAAATCAAAAACCATTTTCTTGGAAACGGTTTAAATTGGATTGCCCAACCCGCTGGAACTCCACATTTTTTATGTTGCAAGATGCATTACCGTATGCAAATTTGTTGTCACATTTCATGAATTTAAAAATGGGTTCTGAATTTCTTACGACTGAAATTTGGGAGAAATGTTCCAAAACCGGTGAATTGCTTAAGTTTTTTTATGAGGCAACTGAATTTTTCTCTGGTGTTTACTACCCAACAAGTTATCAAGTTTTGTTTCATTTAGTGAACATCACCTATGCTTTACATCAATTTAAAAATGATGAGTTGTTAAAATCGACTGTCGAAGCCATGCGGGCTAAGTGGCTTCAATATTTCTCAAACATTCCACCTATCTTTTTAGTCGCTTCTTTACTTGACCCGTATGTAAAATTAACGGGCACAACAACACTGCTTGAAGGAATTTTTCATATTTATTTAGAAATGTCTCATATAAATGTTTTGGCTATGCCTGCTTCTGCTTCCGAGTACTTGCATTCTTTATACAAGTTATATTGTGAGCGGCATTCGGATAAGGTAAGATCCGAAGCTTCTCAAACTGAGCCTCCAAGGAGATCAATCTCCTCAAGATTCAACCCAGCGCTCCAAATGCTCAAACGACCTCGACCGATGACATCGGGATTAGCTGAGGTCGATGACTATCTTAACACATCATTCGAGACAAGCGACCTCGACATCTTGGAGTGGTGGAAACAAAAGAGATCAAGATTTCCGATCTTGTCGATAATCGCACAAGAAATTCTTGCCGTTCCAGTATCGACCGTTTCATCTGAGGCAGCGTTTAGTGCCGGAAAACGGGTGATAACAGAAAAATGGTCAAGATTGACACCCGACGCGGTAGAAGTATGCGTGTGCAACTGAGATTGGGGCCTCGCAGCACTCCGGCATCAAGACCAAAAGAGTTCGGATGATGAGGTAATATCCGATACCGAGAGTTAAATTTTTTTCTTTCAATCATACATGTAGTTTGTATTTGATCTGATTATGCTGTTTAGCACAGATCATAGGTTTCTATTATTTATCATTTTCGGAACGTTTTTGCCATTTTAAAATGTAAGGCACGTTCCGATTATTTTTAAGTGCCGTTTGGCTTTTTAACTTAATAAAACTTACACCGGAGGTGGTGTTTTTTCTTAAAAATATTTATAACTTATATAATTAATAATTGTTCTATTTTATATATATATATATATTTTAACAAAAAAAAATGAAACCCGCCCCGCCCCGCCTTGGGACCGGCGTCGCGTCGCCCCGCCCCGGGACCGCCCCGCCAGGCCGTCGCTTCGCCCCGGGACCGCCCCGCCTAGAGCCGGTCCGTGCCCGGGCCTCAGAAACCGGCCCAGGACCGGCCGGTCCCGGGCCGGTCCGACCCGGTCCCACCTCTAATAGTGATACTTAAAGTATAAGTTAATTATCGAATAAAAATAATTTATTCTTACAATATTGTCAACTCCAAGGTCTCAATATCCTTCAACCCGTAATACAAAATTTGGCCGTCCATTGAAGAAAAAAAAGGACAGTGGAGAGATGGATGAAAGAGGAGCCGTAGGTGTCGTCGTTTTCTTAAGGATGAAAAAGTACTGATTGTGTAAATCTGGTTTATGCCATAAGTCACCCTTCTACTATATAACTATTGTTATTTCAACTTCTAACTATATAAAACTACCATTTGGTAGGCGCAATTCAATTTCTAAGAAATTACGGGCGTGCCATTGCGTCCAAAACTTGTAAAATTACAACTCATCCCATCTAATAAATAACTACAATGTGAAACCCAAAACCATTCAACTTCTTTGAGAAGCCATCTTTTTCAGTACTCGTTGTTGACCAATTTTTGCTGTCAGCCGCACAAAAATCTAACATTGTGTCGATAAGAAGAGTAGAATCTCTGTTTCAGTCACAAAATTTCCATCGTAAAAACCCTAGTCACTGATAAGTAGATTTCCAGTGTAAATCAAGGAATCCAATCATGAAGAGACTGCATGGTGAAGAAACGTTTAGCGAGCAACTGTAAGCACTTTTCCTTTTTCGCACCTATTTCTCTAACATGTTCCTTTCTCCAGAGCTATTCCTTTGATCTATTCTTCATAAACGTATTTACTTTCTTCAAAATGAGTATAATCAGAGCAAGAAACAAGCTCCTGATACAAACAATAAGCATCTTCAAAGAAGAAAAACATTACAATCAAGTCCGAAGAAACCAAACATTAAAGGTATCTTTTGTGTTTATTCTTTTGTTTGTTCGTGCTTGTTTTGCTTGTTTTTTCTAAGGTAGAAGTGTTTGTTTTCTTATAGTTACCTCTATGTTCTTATAGAAGGCACTTTTTTTGGTGAAATGCACTTATTCTTTTGTTCTTTGGTGTTTATTTTTTTAAAAGGCACTGTTTGTTCTTTTTTGACTACGTGTTTGTCTTTTTGTTCTTTTAGAATGCCTTATTTCTTCCTTTTGGAAATTATTGTTGCTCTTGTACATGTCCCTATTTGTTCTTTTGTTATCTCCGTGCATTGCGTACAAGTACTTGTTCTTTTTTTCTTTGATGTTTGTTTTTTTAGAAGGTCATGTTTGTTCTTTTGTTCTTTGGTGTTTGTTCTTTTAGAAGGTAGTGTTTGTTCTTTTTGCCTACATGTTTATTTTTTTAGAATTCACTGTTTGTTCTTCTTTGACTACATGTTCATTCTTTGTTCTTTCGTAAAGCCTTCTTTCTTCCTTTTGGAAATTGTTGTTGTTCTTGTACATGTCCCTATTTTTTTTATTATTTTTATGCCATGCATGCAAGTACTTGTTTTTTTGTTCTTTGGTGTCTATTATTTTAGAAGGCATTATTTGTCCTTTTTGCCTACATGTTTGTTCTTTTAGATTTCAATATTTGTTCTTCTTGTACTATGTGTTCGTTCTTTGATCTTTTAGAAGGCCTTTTTTCTTCCTTTTAAAAATTGTTGTTGTTCTTGTACATCTTCCTATTTGTTCTTTTATTATCTTCATGCCTAGCATACAAGTACTTGTTTTTTTTTATTTGATGTTTGTTTTTTTAGATGACATCGTTTGTTATTTTTTGTCTAAGTGTTTGCTCTCTTTAAGTAAATCTTTATTTCATTGTTTGCTACAGATCATCTATTACACCAAGTTGCTCTACATTATAAGTTCATGGGCTAATGCAATTAATATCGAGCAACCTTGAACAAAAAAATGTTATTATGGCTCTTGGATTTGATAGCCTTTTCAATCTTCTCGAGATCACTATTAGGTAGAAGTTAACGAACTTCTTAATCTCTGCCTTTGACTGCAACTCTTTAACTCTAACTATTCCAAACAAGAGAGAGATTAAGATTAAAGCTATTGATACTCATTTTAATGTTTGGGATACCTTTTGGGTAGGTCAATGTGGATACATATGACATGTTCTTCACACCAAATGCTGATCAAGTCCCTTTATTTGCACCTTGGGCGCAACAATTTCGCGGTAAATCCCCATACCCAAAGCAACTAAGGAAAACAATAATTCAGGACAAAGATGGAGGGGAAAATTTCAAGAGAAACTTTATTGTCTTCATCGCTGCACATTTTATCACTCCAATAGCAAAAGCGAATGACTTCACATGAAGGGTTGCGAAAGCAACGAAAGATTTATCAGTTATCAAGCATACGAATTGGGCATAGTAAGTAATTGATTCCCTTGTTTCATCGATTGAAAAATAGCAAAAAAGTTCAATAACCAACATTGGTGGATGCATCCGACTCCTACTGGTATTCCTCTCATCATGTCATAACATTGTTATCTTAGTATCGGTACGATTAACTAATTCTAAAATACATAAATTGCATTCGCAACAACTATACTTTGATAGATTTTGAATCAAGGGCCAATCAACTATTTCCAGAAGCATACCAAAAGTGTTTGGATAGGACAACAAATTAATCATCCAAAGAATCAACCAAGAGAAAGTTGCAAGTTCTTTTGGACTAGGAAAGGTGATTAGGTTTCACATTAGAATCGTTATTCATTTTTGTTTGTTCTTTCTTATGTATGTGTTTGTCTTTTTGTATGTTCTTTTAGACTTATCTGTTTATTCTTTCATGTGTAAATGTTTGTTCTTATTTGTTTTTTTATATGTTTTTATTTGTTCTTTTAGACTTCTCAGCTTGTTCTTTCATGTATAATTGTTTGTTCTTTTTTGTTATTTTGTATGTTACTGTTTGTTTTTTTAGTATTATTTGTTTATTATTTTTTATATTAGTGTTTGTTCTTTTTAACATTCTTATTTGTTTTTTTACATGGTACTCATTGTCCTTTTAGAATTCTCTTTTTTTTTGTTATATCACTTGTTCTTTTATATTTTGCTGTTTGTTCCTTTATAACCACTATTTGATTTATGTTTAGGTGATGGATGATCCGTTAGTTGCTATCATCAGGCACAAAAAAAGAGGAAAACTTGCTCAAGACATCTAAACAGAGCGAAGAAGATGCACAGGGAGAATTAGCCTGACAAAAAGTTGAAGCATTTGAAGAACTAATTAATGTCGTGTTACAATATGCTAAGAGGGCTGCCGATGTCAACATGGATTTGTTTAAGGCTATGAAAGATGCCATGAATGCCTGCCCTGATCAGACAACAACCATTGCTAAATACATGGCCATAAGGACACCTGTACAAGAAGGCCTATTTAACTTTCAGTTTAGTTCTATTGCCCATCACACATGAGTTGACACAAACTGTGGGAGTGTGCAAGGGAACGATGCACACAACAATCACAAGGACATGCAAAAACAACAGAATACACGTCTTGTTCAACAGTGCTACAAAAATGAGGCTTTAGAAGTCTAGATGAGATTATCTTAGAAATGGAAAACAAAAATGATGGGGAAGGTGAAGAGAAAGAGAAAGATCAAATAACTAAAGGAGATTTTTCTTTTGTTAATCTGCTACAACATGATCATGGTAGTAATGATGATGATGACAGTAATTAGTAGGCAAAGCAAGTGGGAAATGAATGAAGCAGAGATGAAGTTGAGCATTGAGAGCCTGGTACTATTTGTTCTTTTCTTTGGGAACACTGATTTTGTTGTCCGTTATTATCTATTTATTTAACAAACAACTTAGTGCAACAAAACAATGAATGAAATAAAGAGCAACAAGTGATGCAAGAAGGCAATGAAGGAAACAAAGTTGAAGCACAACATGAAAAGCCTAGCAAAAAATAAATAAATTACAATATGTTTCTTTTTGTTTATTCTTTCTTATATCAATGTTTGTTCCTTTTGATGTTCTTATTTGTTCTTTTATAAGTTACTTTTTATTCTTTTGGACTTCTTTGTTTGTTCTTTTTTACATGTAACCTATGTTCTTTTTCTAACCTAGTTCAAGATATGAAAAAACCAATCGAAGACAATCATATAAAGACACAAAAGATTTCATTCCTTTTTTTCTTACAAGCCTAGTAAAATTTGTTATTTTTTTGTTTTTAAGAATACTTATTCTGGTACATATTATTATATGTTGATTTTAACTCTAACATATGTTTTCTTTGTATGTAACCTACACCTTAATTCAAAAAAACAAGGGAACAAATGAAAACAGACAAGAGAAGTAAGAAGGCCAGAAAGGGAAGAAAAATGAACCATAACATGAAAAACATGGTAAAATTTTATTCTTATTTTACTATTTTTTTTCCTTAGGTTTATTGTTCTGATACTTTTTACTACATTTTTTTTAAGATGCTGGAAAAACTGTTGGAGACAAACAAGAAAGGGAATTTATTCAAACCCTGAAACAAGTACAGACAAATAAGATTTAGGTTCTTTTGTCTCATTATTATTTTTCCTATATGTTACTGATTGTTTTCTTTTTTGCATTACATATGTTCTTTTACATTTCTTTTTACAGAACTTGTGAATTTCTTTGATGAAATGTTAGACTTCACATTGTTGTCAGACTCTCCAACCATTAAACCTATTGACAACTTTCCCATTTCAAAACTCCTAACTGAGCTCCCAATACTAAGACCTCCACAAAATACAATGAATAAACAAACTAATGATTCACAAATAGCTACTTCGCCTACGAGAGACACAGCTTTATTCAAAATGAATTCATCAGAAAGTATGTTGCACATGCACCTACTGAAAAGCTTATAAGCCTTGAAATTAAAGCTACAGATAAGGCCCCTTCAATAATGTATTAATCTTGAAAATTTAAGTATTCTATCAAACAAGTTATGAAACTAAAAACTCACTATGTAACTTTTCTAATACGCAAGTCAAGTTTGATTCAAATTTCTAGTGATTCAATTCCGAGGGACTCACTTGTAACATTACTTGGTAAAGGTTGCATTGAAGTACAAATTGTACATGTCTAGACATCTTTACTAAACAAGACGGGAAATTAGACGTGTCTCAATAAAAGGGCTTTCATCACTTTTCTGTTATCAATAATGCCAAACAAATGATTGACTCGATTCTTTCACATGTTACTATTTTTTCTTTTAGATTTCTCTATTTGTTCTTTCTTATATCAGTGTTTGTTCTTTTTTATGCTAGTGTTTGTTCTTTTATTCATTATTTTTTGTTGTTTTAAAATTCTCTGTTTGTTTTTTCTTTTGTCAATGTGTTTTTTTTTAATATTCTTGTCTGTTTATTTTTATGGTACATTTTTTTTCTCTTATTAATTCTGTTTTTTCTTTTGCATGCTACTGTTTGTATTTTTAGTTTGCTACATTTTATTTGCTCATTCTTCCTTGTCTCTTTGTTCATTTCCATAAGTACACTGCCTTGAATATCCTGGATAATGCTAAAATGAAAAAGAAGATTAAAAAAAGTTGTTGAGGAGATTAAGCAAGCAGGAATTGGGATGTTGACAAATTAGACTGCAAGCTAGAATCTACGGCCACTCAAAGAATATAAACTGGTAACATTTAACACACATATTCCACACATGGTGGCATATATTATTTGTATCTAAAAGTATAATTTTAATTTGATGAAGATATTTGTTCCAATCACCTAACACGAATACTTCTTCGTTATACAGTTTGATATGAAAACTAGAAAAGTCAAGTCAATTGACAACCTACAAACAGTACAGGCAAGATACGAAAGGATAAGAAATGCCCTTATAAGTCACTGAACTCCTAATCCATCAATCTGTTCTTTTATATGTTCCCTCTTATTCTTTTATTCTGAAATATTTATGCTTTTATTATTTGTTCTTGTCTCAGATGATAATATTCAATTCCATATTTCACGTGCACAATATCAAACTTAAGCATCAAATATTAGTCTTCAAACATTCATATGTGAAGTTTCTTTAGAAAGATGTCATGTGTAAAGTTGGCAAGAAAGATGAATATCTGTTAAACATAGTTGATTGCAGGGTTTTCACATGTAGACGCATGGAAATTTTTGGGAGGAAGCAGTTTGATTATGACTTAGGACCAAATGACATAATGAAGATTCATCACATTAAGATTGCAGCAGAACTTTTCCTTTCAGAGCATAACACTAGAAGAGATCTAGTGCTTAAAGCCATAAGACAGTAGAAAAAATAACTCTTAGTTCACCGGTTATGCTTATGTATAGGGTCTTTTGATCTACACTTTTTGTTCTTTTTACAAATTATGTATATTCTTCTATGAAGAACATATGAATGACAAAGAAGTTATTGTTCTTTCATATTATCCTCTCTGTTCTTTTACATGGTCCTATTTATTCTTTTCAAAGATATTAGTTGTTCTTTTTTATTTTTCAATGTTTTCTTTAGTAGTCTTTCTGTATTCTTTAAGGTTCAAGTTCATTTTGTATTATATCTTATTGTTACATATTTTAGCAGCCTCTAAGTTCTTTTTTCTTGCGAATGATCTGTTCCTTTCTGTTTACCTCTTTGTTCTTTCAAAAGTAACATTTTGTTGTTTTACAAATTCCTGATTGCTCTTTTATGAAAATAACAAACATAGAATATTAAAAGGACCATACAGCATTATCTAAAGAAATAAACATCTTTACTAAAAAGAACAATTGTTCTTTTCGATGTCACTCTTTGCTCTTACATTAGAACCTATTTATGCTTTCCTTTTATACTATTTGTTTTCACTATCTATTCATTACACTTGTATGAAAAGTCATTCCTCTATAAACAATCATATAAATTTTCATAGCAGGACATACAGTTCTCTATGAAAGAACAAATTGTTGGCTATAAAAGAAAAAACTAATAAATAAAACTACTTCTTCGACTACTTTTCAACATAACACTAAATCTGCTTCTTATTGCGCCTTTTTCATCCTAACAGGCAATGAATTCTGTATTCCAGACTCTTTAACCTTAGACACACAACTAGTGCTAGCACCCATTACTTGGTTTGTGTACAAACAAGCTCTTACCTTCATACTCAAATCTGTAACCCACTGTTCACATATATGCCTTGCCTCCTCATTTTCTTGACATGAAATCACAACATTATATATATATTTCATTAGCTTCTTCATCCAAAATATGCTAACAAACTTATGATTACTTCCAACATTCTTAGTATCAATACACTTGCCTGCTCTAGCATTCTTTGTCCACCTTCTAAGAATATATGCAGTGGCAATTGCAGTAACATTTCTCATATTAAAAATTCTAAGGATACGCAAACAAGACAACCATCTCATCTCCTGAAAATGCTTGCATGAATAATTTACCTGGATGGAATCACTATTTTTAAAAGACACCATGTAGTAACATCCTTCAAAATATTGATTTGCCACTTCATATTTAGAAACACCATCCACCTCCCTTAACAACTTGTAATAAGCAAAAGAACCAGTGTTAAGCTCATCATCAAACTCTTTATAAATATGAAATGTATATACCTTAGCAGCATGCTTCAAAAGCGCACAATGAAACTTTGCACTCAGTGAACCTCGGTTGCAAAAATCTTCACCAACCTCGGCATCTTTCCATTTTCTAATTCTCTACTCGATTGAATGAAACATTGACAAAAGTGACATCTGGTTGTTGCATATCCATCTAACAAGTGGTTTATACTGTCGCTTTTCTAAGTTGACAATATCCCTACAGAAATAGCAAACATTAATATATAAAAAGAACATAAATCAAGGAATGAAAGAACATACATTAATTCACGAAGAACACATACCAGTAACAAAAATGTTATAGACATTTTATTGGAAGAACAAAAACCAACAAATAAAAGAACATACAAAAATCTATAAAAGAACACATATATACGGCAAGTAAGAAAATATAAACTAATTAGTGAAAGAACATACATCACAATATAAAAAGAACATATATGTAAACTTAAAAGAACATGCACTAATTTATGAAAGAACAAATATAGGTAACAATAAGTATATAGACAATTATTAAAAGAACAAACATCAATATATGAAAGAACATCCAGAAATCTATAAAAGAATAGACATAGTAAAAGATGGGAAATTACTTGCTAAGAAAACATCTCTACTGTAAGCAGGGCACCACTTCTCTAGCAATACAAATATACTCTTCAACCAACTACTGCCTTCCAAACCAAATGTCTTAATCATATTTGACCACTTTTCAATAAACTCCAAAACAGTAATACAATCACAAAAACAATGAGTCAAACCTCTAGAAAATTCTTTATTGTTGTTCATTAACTATCCCAAATATTTTCATGTATTCTATGAAATATTCCAAAGGCATAACCTATGCTTAGAACCAGGAAAATGTCTCTCAATAGTGAGCATAATGGCAGCATCTTGGTTTGTCATAAATCGATCAACAACCACCCAAATGTCTCTTTCTCCTCATTGACCAATAAACCACAACAAAAAATAATAATCTATCTGTGATTGTTCTCTCAAACAAAGGGGGCACAAATGAGACCATATATATTTGTTCTGTATGTTGTATAAAAAATAACAACATCATCAAAGCACTGATAATCTTCATACATATGTGAATCTTTCTGTATAAAATTACCCAAACAACCGTCAATGACTTGATATTAATAGTAAAAGTTTCCATCTCAGATAGATCTTTCTTTAAACAATCAAGCAATGACTGTATATCAGCGTTCTTAATCTGAATTAACTTTTCACGAGTAAAAAAATTGTATAAATCCTTCTTCGTAAACCCAACAAACTCATTACACCCACATTCATGGTACATTATCCCGAATGCATCTATAGCTTGAATACCAATTTGCACGAAAGACATCAGCATTTTCTTCTTTCTCTCATCTATATGCCTAGCAGCATGCAAAAAAAGAGTCTGATACTATGGAACAAATGGATGACTATGTTGTCTATCGTGTCTATCACAATTCCAAGTACCACTCATATCAATTTTAAACCTCACAAATGCTCTACAGTTAGAATGAAAGTTGGCCCTTTGTGACTCCCATCAATCAAAGAACTATATTTCTCACTAGCACAAGAGCAGAAAAACTCCCTTCTACAACAAGAACCATTTGCCCTATGATGGGGCATAGTCTTCCTTACATCAAAACCACGGCTAAGACCATGCTTCCTATGATACTCATATCCCTACTGCCAAACTCCATAGCAGTCATATCAACCCTTTCAAATCCATCATCTTCAAAATAACCTAATTGCCACTTTATTATAAGAACATATACTCCTTAAAAAAAGAATAGACTTTAACACATAAAAGAACATACACATCCCTTTAAAAGAACATACACATTATGAAAAAGAAATATGTAACTTAAACAGAACAAAACCAAAAAGAACAAACTCACAGTATAAAAGAACAAAGCTAAACACATAAAAGAACATATTATAAAAACATAACGCTAATTACCAGAACACCTGTAACACATATATAAAAAAATAAAAGAACAATCCTCAAAGCACAAAACACCATATGCTTATTCAAAGAAGAACATATCCATTAATTTAAAGACATAAACATCTGTAATAAGAATATTGAAAAATATAAGAACAATGTCTAAAGTAGAAAAGTACAAACAGTTATGTAAAAAGGTACATACACTAGTGAAGAAAAGAGCATAGCCAATTACTCCTAAAAAAATTGTAAACCATAGAAAGAACAATGCCTAACTCATAAAAGAAAATTTGCCAAACTGAAAAGCACATCTGTAAAGCTAATACAAAAACACAAAATAACATTGTCTAAAATAGAAAAGAACAAACAATATTTTAAAAAGAACAAATACTACTATTGAAAAGAACAGGGATGCCACGGGAGATCGCTAAAGAGGTGGACAATGCACCCAAATCAGATCCCTTAACAACAAATATCAAAGATTGAACATCTACTCCTTAATCTAATATACCAGATATAAAGGCAGAAGAACCTAGCAAACAAAGCAAAGCCAACAAAACTCTATTACAAATTTAACATCAAAAAATAGTTGAAATATGATATACAAAAATGAAACACAAAAAAAAATCTCGTTCATACCTAAATTCAAACACAAATCCATAAACGAAGGATGTTAGACGACTGAGGTAAAACATTCAGATCTAGATCCATTATACCAGCAACCACTGACATTAACCAGGAACACCTCCTTTAGCATCAAAGAAAAAAGAAAACAAGATGTAGGACCTGAATAACACAAATCGATAAGTCGAAACTAAAACATCTATATACACGAAAAAAAAATTGAACAAACGAAGAACAATTAATGCAACCCGCAGGTCTCGAAGCAAAGCTGGAGTAAGAAAATAGAGCAACTAATTTTCACAAGAAACAACAAAAAAAAATGAATAGGTTTAAATAATGGAAAATTCGTAATTACAAAGGAAAGAATGTCACAATGGCATGGATATAAATAAGCTAGATGCGCATGTGTGCCTAGCGCACACAAGAATTGGCCAAAAAGAAATAACCTGTTTGAAAAAAAACTTTGTGAGCTCCCCAAACTTTTTATATTATTCTAAAACTACCGCATTTAAATCTAAGATATTAAAAATAACTAGATTGTCTTAATATGATTTTAGTTGGTATTTTCACTCACGTGGTTTACAAGCCTCAGAAAATACAAGCCAAAACCAATATTTGACTCATAGGCCAAAGAAAGCTTCTGGTGAGCTTTTCAATAAAGTTTCTTTTACTGATAAAAAAAAGTCTAGTTTCGACCATGATGTGGTCATTATCTTTAAAAACTCAAAATTTCAAAATAGTATAGCTCTTTCTTAGCTTTTCACAACATATTGAATCATCTCTATCAAAGCTTTGTGATAAAGTTATGACCAAAATATAAAAACATGCATAAACTGCCCATAATCACCTACATAGCTCTACTTTGCACTTAGTATATTCAATTGCATCCTAAATCAAAATATAATGAATATATTTGGATAAAAATAAATTCAAAAACTAAACATTACCGAAGAAGTGGGGATTAGACCAACATAGTGCCTAAAAATGCTACTTGGGAACTTTACTTAGACCTTATTTGTCATTAACCTAACCTCCAAAGCTCTTGAGGGAAAGAGCTTTGTTATGATTTAAAACATAAGATTTGATGTTCTTTAAAAAAAATACTTGGGGACAAAATATAAATATTTTGAATAAAATAGTGTATACTGTAACTTTATTCAATAAAAAATTGTAATTATGACTTTTATTTAATATTTTACCAACTCATGTCAAGTTAACCAAGTTTTTCATGTTCTTTTTTAAAGAATAATACCAATAAAGTTACTAGCATAATATTTTTTTGGGACAAAACTATAAAATTGTAATATACAAAATGTACCCATTTAAAACTATTTGGTACAAGGATGGGGGGCTTTCTACAATACCCCTAAAAAAGGGGCACCAATCTTCCCTCAATCACAGCCATTGAAGGCTGCACATCAAAACAGGAGATCGGTTTAACGGGTGGAGAGGAGAGAGAAGAAAAAGAGGAAAAAAAATTGGGCAACTCATGACTCATGAGAGGAGAGAGAAAAAATAGAGAGAAAATATGGGGAAAAGAGAAGAAAAAAATGTGGTGCCAGAAGAGAAGAAAAATGAGAAAAAAATCTATTTTATTGGATAAAAAATGTTAGAAAGATAGTTTTAACAATTGAGTGGTACATAAATTTATTTAACTTACACCTTGATAAAATATTTTGGAAAAAATAAGTGATACAAAAATTTATGAATGTTCCATAAACATAAAGTTTTCTTATCAAGTCATTTTAAATAAATTACATTAATTCACAATGGATCATTATTATTATTATTAATTTTTTTTTCCATAACTGATGCTATTTGAAGCTCAATATTACGTAAGTGTAATAACCAATTGAATGAAATTTTTTTAATGTTATTAAATTTTTATTGGTTGTTTAAAAATAAATATAATTAAATTGATCCTTAAGACCATTTTTTAAAAAGGAACAACAAAAAAAAATGAATGTTATATAAATAAAAAATTCTTGTCTACTTAACTTGAAAAGAACATGAAAAATAAATTTTCCCAAAAAAGTAAGTTCAGTTTATTGATTTTTTTCTTTATTAAGTTGGGCATGAAAGAAACTTCATGAAATCGGATATATAAAATTATAATTGGTCACACAATGTCACTTTTAAGTAACCTAAACCTAAAAAAATGAGCAACTCATGTTGTAGATATCTAAATAGAAAATAACCTTTTACTTTTTTGTGATTTTTTTTTTAAAATACTTAAAGAAAAGTAAAATTATTGTAGTGTCTATTGCACCAAAAAATCAATTTAATTACTTTAAATTTTAACAAAATTTAAAAAATAAATGAGTTATAGATGATTTGTAAATGTAGCTATGTGATGAAGAAATTAATAATTTTAATTTAGGTGCCTAAATCTTTAATTCGGTCATTAATTTAGGTACCTTAGATTAAGACTATTTACATATAGAGGAAGTTTCAAATTTTTAAGACATTCACATATATTTAGTAAACCCAAAAACAAAGTAGGAAACTAGGAAGTTTTTTTTTTCAATATTCCTAAAACCCAAAAACTAGGAATTAATCGATAATGCTTTTAAGTGTGCCCCAAAAAAATTATATTCTTAAACACAACAATCCTTAACCATCAATCATATTTTTAAATCGAATCCTAAACCCAAAACCCAAAACCTATGCACTAACCCTAAACCCTAAAACAATCCCCCAAAAACTGTAAACCCTAAACTTAAAACCTATACATTAACCATAAACCCTAATCTAAAAACCTATACACTAATCCTAAACTCTAAACCAATCCCCCCCCCAACAAAATGTAAACCTTAATCCTAACCCTAAATCATATCT